>CAMTZC010000023.1:11995000-14495000 GCA_947086505.1 Morpho deidamia
CATAAGGTTTACTTTAAGTGATTTTATGTTTTTGTATGTTTTATGTTTTGTGCAATAAAGTTTATATCTATCTATCTATCTATCTAATTGGTATGATATCATAGTACTAAAAAACTATCAATTTTTATTCAATAATGTGCTTAGTCAGGCGTGTAGTTTCCCATGGAGAAAATACTAAAAATCTGTTGGATAGAAGGTGGATATCTGACATTTCGATGCATTAAATGTGTAACATGCATTGCTTAATCGGAAATAAAGATTAGTTGTACACGCACTCGAAGATAACACGAATAAAAAAATTAAATTGAAATAAATTGATTAAGAAATACTTAAATATTTAATGTAAAAATATCATTATTAATATCATTATTACTAGAATTTTAGACAGGCTTTTACTTTTTTTACTACGAGTTCTTGTAATTAGAGATATCATCAAATGGGTGATATTAAATCTTACACAGGAGTGGAAGTAATTTTGTTTTATATTATTAATTAAAGATTTAAAGTTATATACGCTGCTATAAGGAAGTATCCTATAAGTTGTCTACAAATATAACTGTTCTTTTATGAATGAAGTTACTAGTACATAAAAAATATATATATTGTTAACATTACACGACTGTTTTAGTTGCTTAGGCCTTGTCATAGCGTAGGAATATAATGAAATGTGAATGTATTTATAAATTAAATAAGATATTTTACCTATTTTAAATGTTTTCATTTCTTAAGAGATAATGTTTTAAAAATATTAAAACAGTAATTTAACGTGGCACACGTACAGTTTTTAGTGCGGGATTATACCGGATAAAAGTGTTTGCTGTCCCGAATTCGAGTCCGTGTTTTTAATCCCGCTCCCGAGGGACTGTCTCAACTGTCAGTTTTTCTAGCAGCGCATATATTGAAAAAAAATCTTTACCTAAAATGTTAGGACTGCGTTGTTTCAATACTTTGAAGATAAATGTTTCATATGTATGTAAAACAGTTCATTTTAAATGGCAGGTTAGATGAATTTATTGTTCTTATTATTTAGTAATTCAAAAATTTAATTTAGTTTTCTATCTCGATTAAGCTGACTTTTTCCAACTATTTATTATATTTGCCATAGGACTAATACATGTGATTTAGGTTTTCCTATTCTTAAGTATGACCTACAATTATCAAGGTCATATGTTAAATGTTTATGGAATTAAATATCCCTCAACTTAATTATCTGTAGAATAAATCGTAACTGAGACTTATAATATTAAATTTTTCACTTAAAACATTTGTGATTATACTAGTATGAATTTCTGTGAACTGAAATTTTCGAATGTTAACTAGGTAAGTCACGTGTCTCTAACATATGCACATGGTATAATATGTACAGGTGGGCTCACGTTTTTTTCTAAATAGATGAATATAAACTCCATTCATGCTGTCAATTGCAGGTTTGATAACTAAATTATTCCTGAAATCGGTGTTGAATAAATAATACTGTTCTATTTTTATTGGCTCATATTTTCGTTGCTAAACAGGTTTTTCGTACATCATACTTTTAAAGTTATTTTTTTATGATACCATCGAGAGTTTGGGTAAAATTCTTAAGATCTCAGATGAAAGATGAAAATAACTATAAAGAGAAGGCTCTTAATGGGCTCTTAAAGCTTTGCTACGATAATTTTTTGCACTGCCTCGTACTAAAGATCTCGATATATAAATATTAGACTTCCTAATATAACTCATATATATTTAGTGACATAACATGAACCTAGCATAAAATGAGAAGCAAATAAATCAACCGTCACACGACTATAGATCTTCTGCAAGGGAATGCTTTTAAGAATAATATCTAAAGACATCCCAATGATGGATGCGACATCCGTTAGTAAGTAAGTATACTGTTATCGATATTAGTAATATGAACTGAACCAAAATTACTTTGATCCAGTTTTTCTTTTATTTAGTCAAACTTGAACTTAAATTTGATTAATTTTATGATACCCCTAGTGTGAAGTCAAGATAACTAAAGTATAGATTAACTTAGAAGTGGTTCAAATAATTACTAAATAACATGCTTTATTTTATTATAACATCTTTTTCTCAGTTTCCTTTTTTTTCTTAACTTAATCTATATCTATACTTATTATAAAACAAAGTGCCAAAAAGCTGTCTGTCTGTATTTATACTGATTTTCTCAAAATCTACTGTACGGATTTTTGTAAGGTTTTCACCAAATGTGCAATTTTTCCGGATGGTTTAAGTAAATAGTACAAATCGGTATAATGTAATGCTGGGAGCTTTATCGCGTGCGCTGCGTAAACCAGCAGAGATACGCTAAAGTAATGTACTAGAGAATTATAGATCTATAAAAATACTTTAAAAAGTCCGCGATAGCATGTCGGCATATCTCACGGTTAACTCACAATAACTACTTTTATTTTCAAAATTTCAAAAATTCTGGAAAAGTTTCGTAAATCAGTCAATTCTACGCGGGCGAAGCCGTTGCTGGCACAGCTAGTATGTATATAAAATAGAAAGTATGTATATGAGCTCCTTATAGATTCCGAAACGGCTGGACTGACTTTAATGAAATTTTAACATATTATTTAGATGGATCCAGTAGATGATTCCGTAAGGCTTAGCATTTCAATGACAGTTTTGTTTCGAGGGGAATTCAAAACCAGACTAAGCAACAGCAACGTGTGGCTGGATCGTTAGTTTAATTAAAAAATTAAGTTATTTTTCATAAGAAAGGTGTTTTAAGCTTATTCAAATTATGAAAGATATACTTTAAAAATTTAATGGTTAAATATTTTATGTAAGCTTCAGGTTATGTAGTTTTGGCTTGTTGGTAAATAAAGCTTGATCCATAAGAACTGAATAACGTTTTATTATGTAAATAAATTATAATAATTAATAGCTTGTTACCGAATTTTGGTATTTCATATAATAATTCACCAGTACGTATTAGCTCAGTTCAATTTTCAGCTATTGTAATTAGTAAGTCCGCATTGTAGCAGCGTGGTGGGTCTTAATTTCAATCCTTCTATCTAAAAACGGTGTGGGCCTATGCCCAGCTCTGGGATATTAACAGGCCGTTACTATTTAAAGAAATCTTAGAATAAGATGCTTATTAACTTGTAAATAGTTGCAATGATCAACTCGTTTTTTGTAAAATAAACGCGTAATGATCACAATAGACAAAATAGATGAAGTTGCAGGCAGCCCGCATGTTGAGTGAAAGTAAGCATAAGATTGCCTCTGCGATAATTTACCTTTGTTACTATCCATATATAATAAAGTCCCTAAAAGCCGTCTGTATGTGATCGATTTTCCTATAACCCACTCAACATATTTTTGTACGGTTTCCACTAAAAGATTGTGTTCTTATTTTTTTTATTTTTCTTCTTCCATTCTCGAGGAAGGTTTAGGTTAATAGAACATCATTCGGAACGATTATACCGATTTTTAATGCAACTTTCACCGAAAGATGGACGAGGTTAAAGCTGTGGAACAACATATACTCTACTTTTTATCCTTATATTCCCGCAGGGTAAAGAACTTTGTGAGTAACACGGGGGCACAGATAGTATGATTATAAATGTGAAAGTCTGTATGTCTATCTTTCTTACTTTTCACAGCTTGTATCGATGACATTTGGTACAATTAAAATTATATACCGCCGAAAAGAGAATTAAAAATTCCGCACTTTCTTCGGGAACTGGGGACGAAACACATTTTGCATAATTAAGATTAATTAAATTCTTAATTCAAATTCATAGATACTTTCATCAGGATTATTTTGGGGCTGGCTGCATTTCTCTAGAAGTGTATGAATTTAAACATACCTATATTTATCAATTATACATGATTTTAATGGAAACTTAATAAATAAGTCTTTAATTTAATAATTCTTTATATATTTCTGTCATATCGTATACTCTTACTTAAGAAAGTATTGTATAATATATAAATAACGATTCCAATTAAAATTAATACTAGATTTTGAAAACTATTAACGAACGAATACTTAAAAATTGCTCTCTAGCTTTCATTTTTCAAAGTTAACGGCGAAACACAATAGAAATGTAGGTCATTACTGGAACAATTAGCCCGCTAGAGCAAAACTAATTCCTTGCAGTACCAAAATTAACGTCACAACGTCAAAAAGTTGATAAATCGCTCCTTTTGTGTACATAACCTTTTATGAACAATTTAATTTTATGTTATTCTTATAAACGAAATATAATTTTATTGATGATAAACACTATAACTTGACGATATCACCAAAGTAACTTACTTGTGTTATGGGTGACAGACAACTAAGTATACTACATTTACAATACCTCCTTTAACTAGTTAAACATATTGATACACCCAGACTCGAAGAACCAATAAATTGTATTTGAAAAATGTTGTTCCTCGGCGGGAACTTAAAACTTGAATTCACTGCCATTTAAATTGCTATAATACAAAGACAAAAGAACAGAAAATAAAAATAGGCAAAACTATTTATTGTACTCAATTCATTTTTACATAATTATAGTATTTAATTTTTTGTGTTAATTATATATACCGTCATATTATATAGCATGCAAAAAGTATTTATTTGTTCAATTAACGAGGTTGCGTATTTTTAGTACATTGAAAAGTATAAGTAAGCCGACCATTTATAAAAGTAACAAAAACAAAGCACTCAATTCAGAGGAGCGGGGTCGATGGTAGCTTAGCGGTAACAGCCTAATCCTGAGATATAAGAATAAATCTACGTATCCGTCCCATTTAAGTTTATTGCGAACGACGGAAGAATTTAAATAGAACTACATAAATCATTGTTGTAATTCTCAAATATTTTGAAAAGAATGTTAGAAATGTCAGGAAGGGATCTGTAAAATCTTAAATAAATATATTCTGTTAGCGTCAAACTGTTATAAATATTGTGTTGAAGAAGAAACATTCTTAGCAAAACATTTCATCAGCGGAAACCCACATCCCTGTAGCTTCCGCGTTCAGGTAGTGAAAATTAAAATGGCATTTCATTTTCTTTCGAACTGACTGTAACCTGTTTTTACAGCATCACTTGGCGAAACGGGATGGCGCAGAAGCATCTTCGAGCTTGCAAAATGCGGAGAGTGAAGAGTAGAGAGAAGAGGCTCTACTAGCGTTAGAGTTGTAATGGACAGTAAGAAGTATGTCTATGATTAGTCATTACGATGTCAGAAAACTGGGACCTCTTCTTTGTCGGCGAAGACTCTGTGTGCATGTATAATATGTGTCTATATTTGCGATCATAATTTGATCGTCAGGATCATACAGACTTTTTGAACGCCTATATCTTCAGTAACGTCATCATTGAAGATGAGTCTTAACAATTTAACTTAACGTCTCTAACAATTTAAGTATGTATCCATAATTTTTAAGTTTCAATTGAGGTTTCAATGTTTTTGATATAATCGTATGTTTGTTATAATTCTGTCTTACCTCATCCATAAATAATATAATCGTATAGAAAAATAACATATTAAAATATTTCGCTTTACTAGTGGTGTGATATGTAGTTTATCTATAAGACATATTTTGACAGAATCAAAGTTTCCGAAGACAACTAGGGATATTAAGTCAACTTATCGCAGAACAAACATATGTATGTTAAAATGATATGATTTTATTAGTTTCAGAGGGAGAATATCCAAGAGTTGTATAAGTAAAAGCCTCCTGAGACTACAGTCGACAATATTTATTTTCACCGAAATGTAATAATGCTATTACTAGTTTCACGCTTTATTTTAGTTAGTCGTTTATATTATTTATTGTCTTTCTATCTATCCGTAATAGCAATAAGAATTTAAATGTATAACATTTGTGTTTTGTATATAAGTAACTATTTTATGAAAATTAATAACATTATCTATTTATTTTAATCTATGTAATAAAAAAAAATTGCTTATATTTTCAAATAATTCATAGAATAACGCGTTACTTTATGGAAAGTAATAATAAAATTACTTTGCTATTATCCGCGATAAAATCGCACGAGCACTTCACCGCGGATTATAGCAAAATAATTTTACTATTATTTTTGCTTATATATTTTTTAATCACAATTTTTATTGAAAGTTACTGTGACTATATCGTGACAGAGCTGTGATAGCCCAGCGGTGAGACCGTGCGACCCTTTCGAGGGGAACACGTGTTCAAACCCGGGCAAGCACCGATAAGAATTCTCTAGAGAATTCTGGAGATATGTGTAACCTACCAATCCGCATTGGAGCAGCGTGGTAGTTCTTAGCTCCAACTCTCCAGAAACGGAGAGAGGAGGCCTATTCGCAGCAGTGGGATTGTAACAGGTCACTACTTTTACCATGACTATTTTAAAAGTATTTCTGTAAACACATTCAATTAAAAATAAAAAGACAATTTCTTGGTCTTTAACCAAGAAAACAATTATAAATTGTTTTTGTCTCAGATAACAATGTCATTTCAGGTATTTTAGGATTTTATTAACGCAGTGTTATCTGAAATGGAAACCGTTCGATTGAAAATAAATAAGTCTTTCTCAAGGGTAGTTTAAAGATCGATAGATCTCTTCAATTAACTTCATCTAATTCAAATACGATCCGGAAATGAGGTTGAACAAATAATCCATTTGTTTGTTCTGAAGGTTTCATTTACAGAGGAATATATAATTGTCAAGTTATTTGCGTTGCTAATGTATGTGCGCTTGTAATTTGATTTAATATATGTTTAAAAGGGAAAGGAAAATTTACGTCGCGGAAGAAAGAAAACTACGTTGTGAAAGGTCTTATGTCAGCTGGAGATAGAGAATAAATGACTCCAAAATTATCATTCATTATCTCTTTGTTACAGGTTTTCCACCCCTTCTCTGATTATATTCGAAGTATAAGAGCTGTGTGCCGTATGGTATCCGGCTGCATAGAATAGACCACCCTCATTTCTTACTGAGGTGTCGTAAAAGGCAACCAAGGTAAGTTGACATCAGGAAGGCGGCCGGTCGTAAAATACGCAGCCAAATCATGTTGACATGTTGTGCCGACCCCGCTTAGAGTGGGATAAAGGCAGGAGAATGATGATGTTCGAAGTAAAAGAGCTGCTATATAAAAGTTAATATCTGGAAAGCACATGGTCTATTTCTGTGTCACTAATGACAAAGGTCTCTTGAGCTACAACTTATTACAGACAAACAACTCCGAAGACTTATTATAATTTTTTAATTAGTCTCTTATTTAATTGCCTATATCAATAGCAATCTTAGTAAGTTCTTAGTTCTAAAAATGATAAGCTATGCAGTCTCTTAGATGACCGTGTGATGATAATTTAATTTATGACAAGAGACTGACCTAGGTATATGTACACTATAGTCTTTGGTTGTGACTGACCGGATCGGAAGTAAGAAATAAGCGTTTATTAGTTAAGATAGATAATTTTGACGCATCTTAGAGATTATAATATTTATGTATAGTTTCAACTTCGTAACCGTTTAAATTTGATTTACTGTGCCGCCTGGAATAAACCGATGAATTTGCGGTTCCTGAACTAGATTGATGAAAATTTCTCTAATGAAAGATGTCTGCAAACCTCGTTTATTTGATTCTCTTATTTCAATCAAAGGGAGAGGAAATCGGGCCGAACAAACGATCGCTGTTGTAATTGAGTTCAAAAGTTACAGTCGATTGAAAATAATCAGTTGTTATATATTGGACGTTTTAACGCTTTCTAATATTAGCTTCAGTTTTAATTAAATTTATAGGTAAGATAATTTTATATCAAATTTTAATATTTAATTATTTAAACATATTATTTATTAAGCTGTGATCGCCCAGTGGTGAGACCGTGCGACTCTTTCGAGGGTAACACGAGTTCAAACCCGGGCAGGCACCGATGAGCTTTTCTATTCAAACTCATGTGTCTAATTGATAATTGCAATTAATCACACGCTTTTCGGTGAAGGAAAACATCGTGAGCTAACCTGCATATCTCTAGAGAATTCTGTTGATATGTGTAACCTACCAATCCGCATTGGAGCAGCGTGGTGGGTCTTAGCTCCAACCCTTCTCTCCAGAAACGGAGAGAGGAGGCCTATTCACAGCAGTGGGATTGTAACAGACCGCTACTTTACTACTTTACTTAATTATTTCTTAAACTTGGTCACTTTGTAAGTACAAATAAAAATTACACATAATTTCTTTAATTGAATATCTTTTAATGTTTGGCTTTAAATTGAAACTGACTTATTTGTTAATGTTTTACTCCAATAGCGAATAAACAAAAATTAATTATGATCAGAGAATATAAACCGTAAAAATGAACGGCTTACGTTAAGAATATCATTACCGTTATATAAATTATTAAATAAGTAGCATTAATCTGCTAACAAAGTTATTTTTGCTTTAATTAAAAGATAATATACATAGAATAAATTTTTTCTCCCTATTTTGTGTTTGTCATGACATGTTTTTTGTTTAGTTTGTGGCTGTTAAGGTAACTACTTGAATATTGAGATTGCTGAAATCTTTGTTACATTACACGTTTCGGTTAATATTCTGTTAAGATGTTTTATTTGTCTTTTAACCTTTAACAGATGAAAGATCTTTTATAGCCATCAGCTTCGGATATTTGACATTCATGCCGGTTAAGGCGATAAGCACTCAACTTTGATGTGGTCTGGATGTTGGATGCAGCATTAACTGTATCTTACTTGTAACTTTATTGTAAGCTAAATCATTACGGATATACCACTAGTAACGACTGCCAGTGCTTTAAGTCATCAACTGATCTCCCATTTTTTCAAACAAATGGACTTTAATGTCGGAGAAAGGTTTTAAAGTGATTTCTACGCCACCCAATCTTGTGCCGCCTTAATATAGCGACTTCCTGCGACCTTTCAGAGGTCGTCTGAGTACTCTGTCATGTCGTTGAATGAATTTTAATTTAGAGAAACTGAATGAGACTACGTTTCTTCAGTACATGTGTGTAATACATATAATATTTTATTGTATTATAATTGTATGTTCCATAGTTATTCCTAATGAAAGAAATGTAATTTAGTACATCCTGCTTAATGTTAAAAAAAGAAGTGATATATTCTATTCTATATTTGTCTATTTGTAGCTAGTAGTTTGTTGGCAATAGACAGTCAGCGCCATCTCTTATGATCGACGAACGAAATCGAAATCGAAACGATGTTCGATCGATCATTCGATTATCACTACTCATTGTTGTAATCACCCGTTACTATTGTAATTACCGCACTAAGAAATGCATTAAAATTTCCGTAATGCATAATAATAAATAATTCAATGAGCAAACTCTTCATTGTTGATCCTGTTGATATCACCAAAATAAACATAATTAATACCTTTACATTCAAAAGTGAGGATTTTAGAATTGACATTTTCGTGTCAAAAAACTTTGTATTAAATGCACGTACCAACGAAGTTAGATCAAGGTCAATCGTTTTTAGTTAACTACGTGACCTGAAAATTGGTCGAGAGGTTTAGGGGCTACTTGAAATTGTAATAGTACTGATTTCAACGTTATAGAATGACTAGGTACATTTGTGAATACTTATTGTAACCATTTAAAAGTAGTTTAGCCGTTTAGTTGCCTCTAAGCTGTCTGTACATTACAATACAAAATATTTTTTATTCAAATAGACTTTCGGAAGGCCTTTCGGATTTTCAAAGTATAATTCATACGTTGGAAAAATTTCGGTTAAAGACAGGATAATTTATAGTGCGTGTTCTTGCTTGTATGAGGTATGAAAACGGAAAGTGCTATTTTTAGCTTTTCATAGATGTTTTTTTATCGCGAATTATAAAAATAATCTTACCTTCGACATAATATCTATTAGTGGTATCGAAGCCATGTTTATAACGGAACTGGCTTAAATATGTAACCTTCTTTTAATAGAGTAACTCCATATTCACTCAATAGGCCTCCCTGCGCGTTCTGATTTTGTATACTTATTAGCACATCGATATGTTCATTGTAATTGTTAATTATAAATTCTCGCAAACTCAATATTACCCTTAAGGCGCTGAACAGAGCCAAATAGGCTGACTTTAAACGCGTTTTTAACAAAAGCTATAGGGATGACGATTAAAAGAAAAATATATGTTAATATACATCATATCTCAGAGAGAATGTAAGATTTCAAAACACGATTACGATACTTTTTTTCGATAAAAAAAATTGGTAAATAGACCTCTGATTTTTACTTTGATCGTAAATATCTCTAATATTTATCAACAAAAATTGGTAAAATTAATAAGACTAATAAATCATTATAATATAAAGAGAATGTAAGATTTAAATTTTGAATTAATTAAGATATTTCATTCAAATTAAATATTTTTTAGAAAATAGCAAAACTGAAACGAGTCATCGTCTCGCTTCTCTTTTACATCTACGAATATAGACAGTGATCGCTGAGGCGCGCTGCTATATGGACGTGTGTCGCTAGCTGCCGCCTTTTGTGACTGTTCCTTGTTGATAATATGTCTTTTTTTAGGTGTTTAGTTATAGTTTCAGCATACTTAGTTTTATAAGATTAATTAGACATAAGTTTTCTAAATAAATTGTACAAAAAAAGTTTGGATAAAATAGTGTACACCTACAATGGGTGTTAAAAAATTAATTTTGTCGCTACGCCGTCGCAGAAATTGTGGGCGTGGCTTATATGCCGAAATCTGAATTTGCGCCAGCTCTGTTCAGCGCCTTAAAGGTATGTTTATTTTGTGACAGCATATTTAAAGACTTATTTTATTTTATTATACGTATTATGTATCATGTTTACAAAAATACATTCTAATTAGAATGTCTTTTTGTAAACATGATACATTAATAAAAATATATATATGAAAAATTCATTCTTTAAATTTTATATTAATTCGAAATTTTATTATAGAACGAATTCAATTGACGCATTTGTGCGTCTTAGCGTTCAAAAGCTTTTGCAAGTAGTTAAGGATTAAAATAAAAGTACAATTTTATTGTCACGAAAGTTCAAATGAAAATAATTATGAATCTGTAAAATTAGACGTGACAAAGGCAGACACAACTTTAATGACATTGTTGACAAAGTTCTTGATTCTTTAATTATTTCCACATAGCCAAAGCTAAATTAAAATGCGATGCATGAAAAATGTAATATTCTGTTTTTATTAATATGAATGGAGCCAGTAACTAACTTCTACCATTATAATTAACATTTAAGAACATGAAATTATTTTAATGATTGATAATATCAGATCCTAAATATTCACTCTTCTTTTGAAACCCTTATGTCATAGGAAAAAAATAAAATCAGATCATAATTTAGTTATGTTCTAGGTAGAATACCTTCTAATCTCTTTATTAATAGTATGTTAAATATTATAATGCGAGATCTGAAATATTTTTATAAATTTTCCATTTAAATATTTTTTTATTTACTTAGTTCTAATTAGCATTTTTTACGCCCAAAAACCTTTGTGAAATAGCAGCGAGCCGTTAAAACTGCGTGATCCAGTGAATTTTATCAGTTCTATGATGCATGGGCGTTGAACACCGAGAGTTTAGTCGGCATTCTTATAGTATGATAAATTATATTATTTCGTACCTTAGTTTGTATGTGTTTAAAACAATTTCTTTTTAGTTTTCTTATTGATGCGATTGATAATTAAGGCCCTTACTATAAATTTGAAAGTCTCTTTAATGTGCTTTCATTAGATTTAATGAAACATATATATATATATATTCGCTACAAAAGTTTGTTTGTCTGTCTGCCTGACACGCTTAAATGCTGACACCTGATAAGACTAAACTGTTAGAGCAATACAGATCAAATTTGGTACGGATGAAGCTTATGTACCGGTACACAGGATAAGAAAATTTTGGTTTTCCTACGGGAATAGGAAATAATATACAAAGTACTTAATTGAGAATAGGTACCACCTAAGTTTACGCGCATAAATTCGCAGGTTAATTTATTGATTGTTAATTACCAGGAGGTTAAAAAGAGAAATATTACAAAAATGAAGTTTTATCTATCAGCATACATTAAATATAACATATATATATTTTGCAAGCTTGGTTCTGCGCATTATTTCTACGTTCAGATATCATTTCTTAGAGTATGATATTAATTATAAATGAATTCATAATTGGTCATAAAATAAAAAAATAAATTCACTATCACCATTGAAACAATAAGCCAGTAAATATAATAAACCAGTAAATTTTTGGTTAATATCAAGGGAATTTCTATTACTATAATCTTTTTTTTTAAATTTATTTTAGACATTATTACCTTTTTTATAACTTACCTTACAATAATAAGTGATACTTATTAAAATAACAAAAAATAATAATATTTGAAATAGCTAGGTATAAAATTTAAAATAAGGTAAATATTTTAAATTTTATACCTGGGTACGAATTAAAAATAAGTTATGTAACGTACGTAGCTAAAATACCGCAATGCTGAAAAGGAAACGAAAGTAATCGGCACTTTCAACAAAATAGAATTTAAAAGTTCTGCAGTTATTCTTTAAAAGGAACATTTTGTATAATAAAATTTTCTATACGGGGATCACATTCAAGTTTCTGAAATATTATTCACGTACATAAGTGAAAGAGCATAAATATTTTCCCACAAACGGACTTATGCATTTTCACGTTGTTTTATTGTTTCTAACAATATACAGCTGTGCAAAGTTGAAACTGTCTTATTAGAGCTAGGTTGACATACTTAACTTGAAGAGTTCGACCGCATCAATAATAAAGAAATTCCAAACAATTAAGTAACATTTTGTATATTTATTTTTAGTGTATATTCTCATTGAATGACAGCTATCTATTTAATATGATTAAGAAATAATATTCGTTGATTTAATAAAACACAAAATTTGCAATGACAGAATACTTTTGGGCTTAAAAGATGTATTTTCATATACAATTAACTTTAATTACATGCAAATCTAACTATACTCTTATAAAATGTAGATTATAATTTTATTAAATTAAAAAGAAAAACTTTTTAAAAATATCAGTACGATTACGGTTACTTTTCCATACAATCAATCCAGATTTTCGATTTCAACTTGGGTTAACCAATTATATTAACATTAAATTATTTTTGTTTTTTTTGGCTATGTCTAAATAATTTATTCTCAAAAAAAAGCCAAGGGCCACTTACATGAGAATATAAACTATTACAAAACTTAGATGATCACCAAAAGACCTGCCCGTTGAACGGTTGTAATTTTTTTATATATTTATTTTAGTTTGATAATATTTGATTTGACTTAGATGATTTTAACTGATAATTTGTTAGTAAACTTGCTAAAGATATGCATATCAGTATGTTTTTAAAGTATGTATGTCTATATAATGGTTTGTACAATAATATGCTTATTGTTAGTTTACTTATCAAATAAATGAATAAAAAATCCTCACAGAGGAAAAGTCTTTGGGCAGCAGAAAGTCGGTAACAGGCCTCTATCTTAGACTTCTTTTTTAGCACTACCAATTCATACATAAGCCATTTAAAGATGTAATTACCTTTTTCCTCGTAACGGACACTATAACGAGCGTGCCGTAATGTGGAATGTGGGTGGAAACGTTAGTATTTTCTATTATATTTTCTTTCCCCCACCCATTCCACGTAATTAAACTGTCCAAGGGTGTTGTACTACGACAATATATATAACTGCAAATAGATATACTCTTCTTATTATTGCTCGTATATATTCAATATATTTTAAATGTTTGATCATCATCATTCTCCTGTACTTATCCCACTCTAAATGGGGTCAGCACAACATGTTATAAACAGCTTGTTACATGATTTGGCTAGGTATTTTACCACCGGCCATCTTTCTGAATTTTTATCTTAAGTCAATGTTTTACCAAAGTTCAATTTACCTTAGTTGACTTTTACGAGACCTCCGTAAGAAATGAGCGTGGTGTATTCCACTCAGCCGGATACCACATGGCTGTATATTTTAAATGTTTGATAACGCCAAAAATCATTCTAAACTCTTAACATCTTTTCTTCATTATCAGTGATGATCGTTGATCGTGTGATCGTCTATAATCGGCACAATCATACTGTAGATGTCCATATGATCGCCTGTATTATCATAGGATATATACTATCATACGTATCACTCCGCGATTTCCTTTGATGCGTGTCCGAAATTTCGGGGTTGTGGGCGATCATAGACGAAAATTGGTGAGCACTTCCAGATTATGCGCTCTACACGATCGTGATCGCGATTTGTTCTTCGTAATCGCCGACTATGAAGGATATATATAAGATAAATAAGATAAATATATTTATTAAATGTGATAGTATGTTTATTGTTGTTCAACCAACTTTTTTAGCGAACTTCTATTGCGGATGAGACATACTTCAGCCCATTTAAGCAAGTAATTGATTTTTCCTTCCTTGTAACAGACAAAATAAAACGAGCTTGCGCCATTGTTAAACGTGGGTGGTGAAGTCAGTATTTTTTTTTCTCACCCCTTCCACGTAATTTAACTGTCCAAGGGTGTCGTATCAAGACTTCAAGCCCGTACGTGATTTATAATATTGTCTGAAATCGTTCAGTCGATTTATATTCTGAGACCATTATAATAGACTGGCCCGTTGGCGCAGTTGGCAGTGACCCTGTCTTCGGTTCCGTGGGTCGCGGGTTTGATTCCCGCCGAGAACCAACATTTTCTATTTAGAGTTTGTTGGTTCGTCGAGTCTGGGTGTATATATGTATTAAGTATGTATTTAAAACTATATATGTATATATTTACCAGTTGTCTCTCACCCATAACACAAGTATTAAGTTACTTACTTTGGGGATGGACGACCGTGGGTGTAAATGTCCCATATATTTATTATTTATTATTTAATTAAAGTTAATCAATACAATAATTTATTGAATGTATTTAACAATACTCATACTAGTAATTTTCTTGTGAGTTAAAGACCAAAACTTATTCTCCTGCTCTTATCCTTATTAAGTGGGGTTGGCACAACATATTTTTCTTATTCATTCTCTTCTATAATTCGTCAACTTTGGCGCTACTTCCTGTATACGCATATCATTCGTCGCGCAATCGAACCATCTCAGTTTCGGCCTGGCTCTAGTCCATCCACATTCATATATGTCCATACTGACATGATTACTGTATAATCAAATAAATACCATTCTGATCTTAATCTTGAGAGTAAAAGAGCCAAAGTATTAATAAAAAGACATCTTTATTTTCGGTTACGACACAAGAAATTCTATATATTTTTAATATTGACTTTCAATGTAATTTGCTTTTATGTCTACGTTACATAAGCTATATGATTCGATTTGTTTTTTTGTCTTTTCTCTTTATGTACTATATATAGTACTACAAGAGAGAATACAGTATAATCCACAGTGGTGTCGCATAGAAACTTCTTATAAAAATTCAAATAGTTTTTTATTAATCTTAGTGAACTAAAGACGTCACTAAATATCACACTAAAGGCATTACAATTTATTTTCGGTTATTCCTTACTATTGGGATTTTCAAAACACATAATTTATGATTTCACTTTATATAGCTTTCTTCAAAAGATTTAAAAGGGACCTTTACTGCTTACCATAAAATTGCAGTGCGCGTAAATGCGACGGAAATAAAAAAATATTGCTCTATGTAAATGTGAACGTTACTTTTGACGGCGTCACGTCTCATAAGGCACTAAAGTAGGTGGTGATATCTGAGACAATAAAGAAGTCTAGCGTTCAATCCAGAGTACCTATTTAAGGATCGGGAACCCCAAATGCTCTCAGTGAGCATAAAATCAACTTATTGCATTTCCTGCATTTTGCATTACACAAAAATTTATTCGAAGAGTATATTAATTGTTACTTTGTGCACATATCAAAATATTATTATTTCATGAATATAGTAGCCTGTCCTGTCCTATTAAAGTAAAAAGGCGTTTATTTAAAAAAAAAATTATTCCACTAAACTATATATAATATTTATTCTCATAAAAACAGTGACAATAATTAACACAACAAATTTAAATTGAAAAATGGCGCCATATGTTGAATACGTACTCCACCTTAAAATGAAATTAAGGAAAATTGTGGATTGTCACTGACAACTATCGAAACTTATTGCGACTTACAAGTAAATTAAAGTCTATAAGCATAAAAAACTTTAAATTCGAAAAAAGGTAAAATTATTAATCCAAACAATAATTTCCCATCCTTTAACTTGGACTACTACTAAATACCCCGAAAATTTCATTGAAATCGGTTGAGTAGTTTTGAAGATATGCGTAAACGCACATCGTGTTACTGGATTTTTATATATAAAGATATTAAGGGAAGATGTTTACGAATTATGGTGTTCCAGTTCTTCCTCCTCATTATTTCTTCTCACCAGCGAACGTAGTAGCTTTGGAGTATTAAATATTCACATTATGAGTTATTTACGATTTAAGTGAGTTACTGACGCCAATATTCCCTTTGATATAATTCGCAAAGTCTGCTAGAAAGTTTGATAATGAATTAATAAGACCTGTACAACCGTGTTAAAAGTTTGCGAAATTTGCTGTTGAATTTTATATGAAATCTGATTTTTTTGGGACATATTTACCCGTGATGCTAGGTCACTTTAAAACTAATTTATTTTCGTACATATTTTTTGATTAATGAATACATAAAAGCTGAATATATGTACAGTATTAAAAGTAAAAATGTTAATTATATTATTAGCGATTTACATGGTTCCATCCATTACCGAGTGTGGCATGGCTTGATTGCGAGCAATTATCAGATACAGCAGTGACCCAAATCGGCAGTTGTATGGTCCAAAGAAAGACATAGGTATCTAACATAAGATGATATGTCGAGGATGTAACATCAACAATTTTATCGCTTGTTATCCATAAAGATAATCTCGATTATTATTCTTGTGGCTAAAACAGTTATTTCTTGCAGGCAATTATCAGATAAGAATATATACAAGTATGTAAAATCTCAGCTTAATCGGAGTTGTCCGGGAGTGGGTGAAAATTTCACTTGGAAGATTCCACCTTCAGATACATACCCGGCAAGTAGAATAAAAGCATATAAAAAATTAATGTGTGTATAAAATATTGATTAACAAAGATATAAATATGATAATAAACATTTTATTGTTACGTTGTTATGTACAAAAAATTAAATAATAACATTAGAGGCAAATCTTTTAAGGCAAAATTTTAAAATCATCTTAAAAAGAATTTAAGTCATGGTTTGAAAATGTCTGAAGAATATAAATATAATATGATATATAAATATATGGGACACTAAAACACACGGTCGTCCGCCCCTAAAGTAAGTGATTTAATACTTGTGTTATTGGTGACGCACAACTGGTAGATATACTACATATATAATTTTAAATACATACTTAAATACAAATATACACCCAGGCTCGAAGAACCAACAATATGTTTGTTGGTTCTACGAGCAAATGTTGGCCCTCGGCGGAAATTGAACCCGCGACCCGTGGAGCTGAAGGCAAAGTCACTACCCACTGCGCCAACGGGTCAGTCAAAATATGGGAAAGTAATTCCAAATAATAATCGCTTTTACAATGAAAAAATTGAAATACAAGGAAGAACACTATGAACAATGTGTCTTGGTCTTCTATCAAACATTTTCCTTATTGCCAAAAATTATATAAGTGGTGAAATGTGACGTTACAAGTAAAAGGTTTTTTATATCGTCCAGCTGAGATAAAATATTATTTTAATAGTAGTTACGTAGTAAAAACCTTACGTTTACCAAAGTTCCATACAATATTATATTATATTCTTATTATTTTATTACTTAATTCGCCATATATCTTTATTTTACTACAGATTACACATGGAATGACATAAATGTTTGAAAATCAAACATGGCGCCTTTCCGATTTCAGCTAACTAAGGTCTGGATGATATTTTTACTGCCAAGTATGTCACCTTTGGTACGCATTTTTATTGCTATAGTTGGTGTATTTTTAAGGGTTTCATTAATTTTTTTACCTTAATAGATAAATAATTTATTTTAGCTATAATAGCCCTTTCTTTTTTTATGTTAAGTTATGTCTATCTTAAATTACACGCTAGTACTATATAAATCATGCCCACGTGGAATGGTCCCAAGAATGCTCATTCTTATTAATCATAGTATAGTAACAAGATGTGATAGCCCAGCGGTGAAACCGTGCGACTCCTTCGAGGGGAACACGAGTTCAAACGCGGGCAGGCACCACTGAGTTTCTCTATTAAAACTCATGTGTCTAATAGATAATAGCAATTTATCACACGCTTTTCGGTGAAGGAAAACATCGTGAGGAAACTTGCATATCTCTAGAGAATTCTGGAGATATGTGTAACCTACCAATCCGCATTGGAGCAGCGTGGTAGGTTTTAGCTCCAACCCTTCTCTCCAGAAACGGAGAGAGGAGGCCTATTACCAGCAGTGGGATTGTGAGAGGCTGCTACTTTATTTTACTTTACTTAGTGACATAATAAAGTAACATGTCACGTAGCATTCTCGAATCCGTCTAAAGTAAAATAAAAGAGAAAAAAGAAAAAAAAGAATGTGTTTCCTACCATCCAATCTATTAGTTGTGAATGGAACTATTCATGTTTCTAATCTGTTTAAGTCTAATCTAGCGTTGTCGGAACAAGTTTCCTCGGATCTTTTAATTGCACATTTCAAGTCGGAAGGAGGTTCTGTTTATTGTCCTACTTCTTGTTTTTCTTTATTTTGTACGATAGTGATCGAATACTTTGGTGTGTGAGAATTATTTTAGTATAGAATAGCGGGCCATATATACAAATTGGCGCAGGTGTTTAGTTTACTTTGATTTTTACAACTCATTTCAATCAGTTGCAATTCCAATTCGAACGAGCGGTTTGTCACAGCTAGTTCTGTAATCAACGTTTTGTCTACCAATTGATAATTACTGTGGCCGGACCAACATCATTGGACGTGAGTATAGCCGGTATCTATATATATAACTATGAATACTACTCACGTTAGTTTAAATTTTAAAAAGACTAACAATTCATAAAAACGCACAATCTACGTACAACGCATGGTAATTATTTACTCGAACTTAAAAGTATGAACGCTTGTGAAATATAATTATCATCCATACTGATATTATAAATGCGAAAGTTTGTCTGTCTTTTTACTACGCTTTCACAGCTAATGCGTGGGACCGAAGTTGTTTAGCACAATTAAAGCTTATACACCAAGGTACCATATATGACAATAAAATTACTATTTTTGACTGATCCGTTGGCGCAGTGGGTAGTGACCCTACCCTCAGCTCCGCGGGTCGCGGGTTCGATTCCCGCCGAGTGCCAGCATTTTCTATAAACAATTTATTGGTTCTTCGTGCCTGGGTTTTGGATTTGTATTTAAAAATGGATTTAAAATTATATATACAGTATATCTACTAGTGGTCTCTCACCCATAACACAGGTATGACTTACTTACTTTGGGAACGGACGACCGTATGTGTAAGTGTCCCATATATTTACATTTTTTTTTGCTACAGGGAACAGGCAATAGCACGTATTGCATTATTTACGTTACTTAAACGCTAAGTTTCCACGTACGTTATCGCGAGTAGTCTATAATATATGTCACATCTGTTATTCCACGATATCGAATCCATAGCGTACAGGCGCACCCAGTTTCAATAGAGCAAACAAGAGCACCGCATAAATATGCATAAATTCTCTGAACGCCAGCGATCAAAAACATTACTTTCTCAAAAGTATAAATAAGTAGGCGAGCAAACATTACTTCCTCTAGCAGCGCCGCCTATAATTTGCTATTGTTTATCTTATATGCCTGTTATGAAATATTAATGTCTAGACGAAATACCTATATATATACCTGAATAAATTAGAATTTACATCAATTGAGACACATAGAAGGTTTTAAATTAAGTTTAAGTCTGGCAAAGCTGACAATTTTACAAGGGTGACAATTATTTATTGGTGATATCTGTACTACACATTAATTTTAAGTATTTTAAAATAATAAATGCTAATTATGATGCCGTGTGGTATCCGGCTGAGTAGAATAATATGCAGTATATGATTTGAAGAACGTCATAATTTAGGTCAATTTTAATATACCATAATATAACGTACCATAGCATGGTGTAGTTGTGTAAAAGTCGTTTTAAATTTTTCGTCGATGTCGCTTGAACAAAAAAAGCAGTTTATGATAATGTGAGGACAAGAGAGTTTTTAGTAAAACTATGACATGAGGTTGTTGACTGTAGGCTGATAAGAAAGCTCAGAGTCACTCAGCAGGCGATGCTCGGGGTATCTCTACGTGAACAAATTAGAAATAAGGAGATTCGTAGAAAATCAAAGTCACCGATATAGTTCAGCGTGTTGCGAAGTTGTGGTGGCGATAGGCGAAACACATAGTGCGGAGGGCCGTTGGGCGTTGGTTGGTGTTAGAATGGCGACTCCGCACCGGAAAATGCAGCGTCGGTAGACCCCTACGAGGTGAACTGTTGGCTTGAAAAGGTCGCGGGGATCCACAAAAGATCATGGTGGTGGAGTTCCCGTGAAGAGACCTAGGTCCAGCAGTGGACGGCGTTTGGTTGAAGGAGAGAGAGATGACATGAGTTGCGTCTAAGAGTGGGAGAATCGAGTTGACGAGCGCTATCTTAGCCCATCCCCTAGTTTACATGACATAGTTGTAAACGTGTTAAGTATTGGTTTACAAAACTTACCGAAATCTTTCGTTGTGAAAGACATAGTTATTGTCCTTCTTAATAATATATACCTTCTATTAATTTATACCGCAGCAAATCATTAATGAACAATTCTTTACTCATTTGTAAGCCGTTACTTGTTTATGAAAAGTTATTTATTAATAGCAATGTTTTATGATTATTTGTTAAACAACTATTTTATTTGTTTGACTCTGAGTAACAGCCGGATATAATTTTCCGGTGAATAATTCCACTTCGTAATTGTGGCTTTATTCTGCTCATTCGTAATTAATGCTGTTTCTCTTTCGCTTTTATCACAAGGACGGCCTCAGGGATTCATTTGAAAGGCAAATCAAACACTATCGTCTCAATTATGTCTTATTACTAATAGTGAATGTTATACTTCTTACGTATTTGGTAGAAAACGGTTATTGATTTTTTTTCTAAATTAACATTAGGTCAGTTGTTTTCGATTGTAAGGATTATTAAAATGTTTCGCAGATTTTATTAGGAAGAAGAGAAGAAGAAGAATTACTTTATTGCACATAAAAATAAATAGAGAAAGGAACATACGGGCATAAGTAATAGTTACATTTAAATGTGCAAAGCGCGGTCTTATCAAACTATTGTGATCTTTTTAGTATATTATTAAGTAATAAAAACTTCGAATGAAATGAAATCTATTTTTTCACAAGTTTTTAGTCGCTAAAAATGTATTACCAAACCCTGTCTCATGTATAAATCAGTAAATATTTTTAAAAAAGGTTACGCACACAGAAATACGATCATCGTTTTAGTTACTATTTTGATTTATTATCGCCAACGCCGCCTTCAACTTTTTACTATACTGAAAATCTTTTAATAAAGTATATGTATAAAACTACTACGGGACTTTACATTTTATAAATAACTAAATTTTACTAATAACTGATTTAAAGCTAGCTTTGTATTATCGGAAGGAAAATGACAACATAGTTGCTATACAGACAATTTAAAACGATAAACTAATTTTAAAATGCAAGAAAGCAGTTAAAAATCTAAGCGGATTCCTATGCAATAAAATTTCAAACTTACTCGAAAGCTTTTAAGAACTATATTCTTCCTGTCGCGTTTAGGTAATAAAGCTACAAATGTAAGGATTTCAGATGCAATAAAATAGCTCTTTTAAAACCGAAAAGATTATTTGTTGCTGTACGACACATAGGATCTCATAATGTTTTCCATTGTTCCATGATTTATATCCTAAAATCGTAAAGTTATCAGTCGACTTAACGCGTTGCACTAAAAATTCTTTGTGCAAATTTGTAAGTTTTGATACATTTGCTTTTAGACTGGTTTTAGAATGTTTTAGACTGCTGAAAGAAGCAAGAAGAGAGAACATCTCACATTCAGATTGCGTCGCTTGAAGCTCGACCTGTTTCGATTGATCATAGTAGCTAAACAATCTGCCTTGGATATGGGATGGAATATAAGATGGTTCTACTGAAAATATGGTACGTCCTTTTTATATTGTAGTAGTAGTATAGTATATAGTTCTACTCTCTTTGAGAGTACTGCAATTCGTATGAAGTAGGAATGCAATTATGTCGACTCTTACTAAAACCTCATAGTATTCCACCTTGATGACTGATAATGATTTTATTTTGTATTAATTTTTGCTAATAGTATTTTAAACAATGTTAACGAGTATTTCCACGACTATAAATTCCTTTTCATTATTTTAACTTTAACCAATACATTCCTAAAAATATTGAGTAAAGAGCTTCAATAAAACGAATCATGCAATCTACAATTTGAGAAGCTTACCCGTTCGTTTAGATTGAAAAATCCTATGGTAAGCTTTAACTCACATTTAATATTATATTAATAAAACTTCGACTTAAAATCCGTGTCTCTAGATTTTATTAATAATTGAGATGCAGTTGTGTGAGATTAATTTTACGATTTTTATCGTATCGATAAATCCCAATTAAATATTTGCGAGATGAACTGTTGAGAGTAGCGTATTAAAAGTATAAGGATAATCGGAATGGATTCTGTGAAAATAGAATGCTAATAAATGCAACTTTCAATTTGTATTTATGTATAAACACAAATCGAAAGTTGCAAATTCGTAAGCAATGTACTGAATTTTATAACTCAATTGAGTTGACTTTTTATATGAGAAATTAAAAAGACAAGAAAGGTTTATAAAGTCATATTAATATTTTAAATACGATAGTGAATCTGCTCGTCTGTCATATTTTCACAATCATTCAGTCAATATGTATGTATACATAAACTATAATATTCATTTCAAGCAATATTGATGAAATTTGATACCATTCGACCTAATATATCGGGCCATTACACGAGACAGAAAAATTCCAGTTTTTCCTTCGGAACCAGGAACAATTACATAGGATATAATTGATTTATGGTACTTAACAGTTAACCTTTCCGCGATCGAAGTCACGTGACTGGTACTCTATAAAATAAACATTTATCTCTAAGAATTTGCATCGTCCATCTTAGACTTTATAAGAAACTTTCATCGATCTACTAGTGATTCTACTCAATACTTGATACAATTGATGTTATTGTGTTATTTAAATCAAAGCCAAAAAAATCAAAGATCAAAGCGTTAGGCTTATCTTTGATAAGGGAACTAAATAGAATGGTGAAAAAAATCGTATGCCATTCTCAATAGCTATTCTAACGGACACGGCGACATCATTGTCAGCACTTAAAAATCGTCCTTTTAAAATCAAGCAAAACCTGTAAGATGCAAGACCTGTAATCTTAGAAGCAATGTTCTGTAAAAAAATTTATGCGCTGCAAATCTCTGATCGTTGCTCATTTTTTTTGTCACACTTCGAGATTCGCCCATAATTTACGATAATGTTGTTATTACCATAAGAGGTATCGTATAGTAGAAACTAAAATAAAAAAAACAATGAAATTAAATTAAAAGTAAAAGTATAGTAGCGGCCTGCTACAATCCCACTGCTGGAAATAGGCCTCCTCTTTCCGTTTCTGGAGAGAAGGGTTGGAGCTATGACCTACCACGCTGCTCCAATGCGGATTGGTAGGTCACACATATCTCCAGAATTCTCTAGAGATATCCAGGTTTCCTCACGATGTTTTCCTTCACCCAAAAGCGTGTGATAAATTGCAATTATTAATTAGACATATGAGTTTTAATAGAAAAACTCGTGCCTGCCCGGGTTTGAACACGTGTTCCCCTCGTAAGAGTCGCACGGTTTCAAGGCTGGGCTATCACAACGTAAATTATTGCCAAATTAAATTAAACCAATTAATAATTTTGTGTTAAGTTTTTATAAATTCTTGTTTTTGTAAAATAGTTTAGTAAGTTGTAAATGCAATATAACAGAAATAACTACTTTGCTATAATCCGCACGGGTTAAGTGAATGCATGCAAAGCCAATGTGTATGAAGCAGGCAAAATCTACGCACCTTATACATGCAGGACCAGCCACCACATGCACCCCAAGGCGCAATTCACCAGCAACAACGCACACAAAAGCAGCACACACACCCACCACCACAATCTCGACGATCGTTTCGCCCCGAAACTGAATCGTACTGCAGTACGATTTTTGTCGTGGAGCCTATTCTCCTGATGATGCTTCGGTTTCGGCTTTGCATGCATTCACTTAACCCGTGCGGATTATAGCAAAGTAGTTATTTCTGTTATATTGCTTGTTATATGGAGTTCCGCAAAGTAACGCCTGCTTCTATAAATCATTTAAGTTGTAAATAATTTTAAATTTTTTATAATATTTATTATCTCTATGTTTAAATAAATTTGTCTATAATAAATATAGACATTAGATGTTATTAAATGAAGAACGGACGTTTGTCGCTATGACAATGAAAGCTGAGAGCTGAATGGTTGAAAATGTTTGGCGTAGCGCGTAGCTCGTAGCCAGTCCGCGCGCGCGGTTTGCAAACGTCGGCCGCGTTTCCTAATTTTTCGCCAAATTCCTCCGACTTGAACCTCTGCGAGTTTGAAATTCCCCGTGTACATTGCCGGAGACTTTATATTAGTTTTTCGATACCTCGCGTGGAATCCGAAATCTTTAGTTGCGTGCTTGGGACTTCTTGTAGTTTCTGCAATAAACAGGCAAGTCTTGAAAGGATTTACTTGTAGTGTTTGATTATTTTTTAAGTTTTAAGGTCTTTTATCCAAATTTTATAATTCAATTTTAATAATATGTTTTTAATAAATTAAAGTGATTGCATGGTTCAAATATTCAAAAAAAAATTAAGTAACCACTCAACAGGATTTTAACAGTTAAACAGCAACAAAGGCCTTCTGGAATCTTGAATAAAGTTGTTTGAATATGTTTCGCCAAAAATGCAGAAAAATAACAGTACATATTATCAAAACGAAATTTCTTGCCCCGACTGTCTGCCTATTCACGATTAACTCAAAAAATACTGAAAGGATTTTCATGCGATTTTTTATAATAGACAGTAGTTTTTAAGAAGGGTTTTAATGTATAATATAAAATATATAGAAAAATGTATGCACCACAAATCGCTTCATATAAAATATGCCAAAATAATAAACGGATTTTAGTTCGTTTAAAAAGAAATTTACTAATACAATGCTAGAAAAAAATTACATGCACATAACTAAAAATCTCAATTGTGTTGGTTTTGGACAATTTGAATTTTTCTATACATAAACAAAAATTTTAAATAGAAATTAAGAAAAAATTTAAAGTACAAACAGATGTTATACAGAGAGTCGGGAATGTTCGTTGACTCATAGTTTAAAAGGGTTTTACAAGTTTATTTCATCAAAGTTCCCATGCATTGGTAATAACTACGAGTTCGAATTCCAAACTTTTTTATTTTTCGTTTTGGAGAACATGTTAAAAAAATATTACGGGATGGTATCAGTTTATAGAAAATACACATGTATAGAACAAAAAATGGTATGGAAAATAAGTTATAACGGTTAAAAAATCCTATGGTGGTAAGATGTCAACGATAAAAATAAACGATTTATAGAAGCAGGAGGTAAAGTTACTTTGCGGAATTCCATATTACAAGCAATATAACAGAACTAACTACTTTGCTATAATCCGCACGGGTTAAGCGAATGCATGCAAAGCCAATGTGTATAACCCGTGCGGATTATAGCAAAGTAGTTAGTTCTGTTATATTGCTTATAAAAATAAACAATAACGATGTAAATAATAAAAAAGTAATAAATAGTGAAAGAATTACATTTTACAACCAAGAATCGAAACTAAAATTTACAAGTTATTATACGAATCGAACGCAGAAATCCTCAGTTATTTAATTACTAATTTGATTTGATTTGATTCAACTTGATCTTGAAGTGGTCTTGAAGTCTTATTTAAAAATTTACTAAATGATAAAATTATTATTATGTTTTAACTTAACAAGGTGCGTTCAGTATTTAAAAACAAATACAATATACTTTTATAACAATGGCTATAAATAAATGATTTTAATTTGAACACCTATAACAAAAGATATATAATATTATTCATAAGTTAAAATTTGCTCATTTCTAATTCCATTATAAAGGCTACAATTCCCAGACACGAATAAAAAAGCTCTATCAAACACAATGGAATAATACAATTTAATCAATCCTCGGGGGAAATATTTGTTTGTACGTCACTGTGTTCTATATTTGCGTGGATTTTAAATTTGCACAAATATTGACTGTCACGGTTGCATCCACTTTTGTTTGATATTGTATAAATCGTATATTGAGTTTTTCTATCTACATCTTAAAATACAAACTCTCAAAGCAAGAAACAATACGTCTACCAGTTAATTCTATACGATATTCGTATTATTGAATCAAACTACTGGTAGTGGTTTCTAAGTTTTCTTTATTAAATAACTTTCTTAAGTCTTCTGATTTACCAATTGACTTCATTATTATTACATTCTAAAAGCAAGAGTTAACCACTAGTTTTGTCAATTATTAACGGAATTAGTTTAAAAAAATCAATTCAAAAGTTCGCAATGCTGTATGTACTGATTTGTTGGGTCAGAATATGTTCTCATGAGGATTAGAAGAAATGATTGGTTGTATCGTAGGACACACGTTGTTTATTCCGGCTTTTATTTTGCCTAGTGTAAAGTATTCCCTTTACGAATTATGGTGACTCTCTTATCAGAACTCATTATTGCAAGTCAACGGTATCTCAAGCGATAAAAGAGCTTACTTCATTGAATTACAAGTGTGGTATATGGTATTTTGTTGCCTAGCCAGCTTTGCAGCTTTCGAGTTACCAGTCTCCAATATCAGTCATCCAAGGATTAGTGTTGCTTTGTCAAGTTTTTCACGTTTTGCAACAGTAAAATCTAATAACAAAGGGGCAATTACGACGATGAAGTCTCGTGAAATGAACTGTTGTGAAAGATATTTATATCCTGGTCGGAAACTGGATATAATGAGTACAAATAAATTAGCCTGTAACATGTCAGCTACAGGCTTGAGTGGCGTGGCCTGTTTGAGAACACCCTCGTTTCATCGATTGATACTTCAAATGCTTGCGTTGGTTAAGCAATGTTGACGTAAGTAGGTACTAGATAGGTAAGATAATAAAACATATGTTTAGTTTTATCCATTTCTCTATTTATTAATAGAGCCCATTTTGAGCTGTAGCTTTTGAAGGATCACTAAGAAGTGAAAAAACGTCTTCCTTCAAAGGATATTATATACTTAAAATAGCACTTATTCACAAGTCTGAAAATTTGGAAGAAAGTAAAAATGTCTTGAATCAATTTTAACAGTGGACGTCGCAATAGTAGCACGCTTTACCGTATACTAAATATTAAAGCAATGCGGAAAATACGTAGTTAATATTCGTTTACATTGATATTTTTGGGTTTCATATTTTACTTTCTAGCGAAATTTAGAAGTTCTAAAGTATAAAAGTAAAGTAATAATGAGATCATTTGGTGCTTGGACTTAATGTTTGAAATTTATCCTGTAAATGACTGATTGGCGTCGCTGTAAACTTTGTAGCATTAAAAGCGTAATGCCTGGCAAAAATTACGCGTATAAATGGTAAATGGTGCGCAATTTCGCACTTTTTAAATAAAGTCCGGTGCAAAAGTAAGTCAACTAAAATAATTTAATTATTGTAATAAGCGATTCGCACTTATGAACGAGATTTCAATGAATTGGTGCCTGAAATCGTAAAATGCACTTTTAAAAGTTTTATTGTTAACCAATAAACTACACACTACTTGAGAACAGAATTTTATATCATATAATATAACGTATTGCCGTTAAATAAAGTCATAAAGATTTTGGATAGATTAATACTAGCTATGTACTCTTGTTGTATATTATATATCCGCGTCGAGGAAAAAAGCACAAATTTGTTTTAGCAGAAGCTGTTGGTGAATTTAAGCGCATTAAAATCTTTGTATTCTTTGTATTGTATTGTATTGTTAGTATCATACCTTAATTTTACGTTTTTTTATGTGTCTGAAAAATCGAAGTAATTAATAAGTAGATACTTTGTTATTTAGAAAACAGATAACACAGCAGTCTTAGTTTGTATTTTGCGAGGGACTGTATTTTTGAAAAGTATTTAGCATACTTTGATACAAATTAACCTTTGACACATATATATTCTTGCTGAGCAGCATTTAATAACATTTATTTTCAAGGTCGAATTTTCCGACTTAACGTAACGCTGTTATTTCTATTTTGTAATACAATTCAGGGGGTAAGGGGAGTACGTACAGCAACCAGTACTGTTAATGTCAACCTCACCTGCACGTGGTGCCCCCTGCCGATAACAGACGAGGCTATGACGACCGATTGATGGCGGTATAACCATCCAATTAAGCTGACTGAAAATCCCAGACTAGAGGTGGGCAGCAGCGCCTCTAGTGTCGAATCAGTCAGCTCTGCGGTCACCAACCCGCTTGCCCAGCGTGGTGACTATGGGCAGAAACCCCCATATGAAAGTGTCTAGAAAGTTCCGGCCCTCAGTTCCCGGCGGCCCCACTATTCCCGACTACGGCAGCGGTCGCGGTAACGGTGGGGCGGAGGGTGCGAAGAATCACCGGGTTACGGTAGGCTGCCAACCAACGGTATACTTGGCAACGTATAATGGACGAACGTTACGGCTGGACCATCACCTCACCGAACTAGAGGAAGAGCTAAGTCGTATTAACTGGAGTATTCTAGGATTATCTGAAGTCCGAAGAAAGGGTGAGGATACGGTAACCCTAGATTCCGGTCACTTGCTCTACTTCCGTGAAGGTGATGAGGTCTCCCAAGGTGGTGTCGGTTTTCTGGTTCACAAGACTCTCATTAACAACATTGTGGAACTCAGTAGTGTGTCGACCCGGGTAGCGTACCTTGTACTTAAACTCACCGACAGGTACTCCCTGAAAGTGATACAGGTATATGCGCCGACCTCGGCACACTCTGACGACGAGATCGAAGCCATGTATGAGGATATATCTCAAGCTCTGCATGGCACTACTTCGGCCTTCTACAACGTTGTTATGGGAGACTTTAACGCTAAAGTGGGAATACAAAGATGCGGCGAATCGAAAATCGGATTGCATGGATTGGGGCCCAGGAATCAAAGGGGGCAAATGCTAATCAATTTCCTCGAAATGCAAGGGCTCTTCCTGATGAACTCTTTCTTCAAGAAGAAGCCTCAGAGACGTTGGACTTGGCAAAGCCCCGATACTTTGACAAGGAACGAGATAGACTTTATCATGGCGGATAAGAAGCACATATTCAGAGATGTCTCTGTGATCAACAGGTTTAATACTGGTAGCGATCACCGACTTGTACGAGGCACTTTGAATATGTGTTTTAAAGCCGAAAGGTCCCGTATGATGAAGCCTACTCTCCGACCTACGCTGCCCCAAATACATTGTACATCCGAGCAGTTTCAATTGGAACTCCAAAATCGATTCGACTGTCTGGAAACCACTGGTAATGTGGACGAGATAACCGACAACGTGGTGAAGACGGTATGTACACTGGGTCGAAAGCACTTTTCACCGACGAGTCGAAGCAAACAGTCGAAACTTTCTCCCGAAACCCTGGATTTGATGAGACAGAGGCGTGAAATGCCGTCCGTTCAAGCCGCTTCGCCAGAACAGAGGGCCCTTTCTAAGAGGATACGAAAACTTGTACGCAGAGACCTCCGCTGCTCAAATGCAAGGGCTATAGAAGCCCTTATTGAGCAGAATAGGGGGTCGAAAGTTTTTCAAAAAACCTTAGGAAGGAGCCATCTCGCGAAGCTTAAAACAGCGGACGGCAGGACAGTTGTCTGTCGCTCTGAGATCCAGAAGGAGGTCGAGAAATATTACGGATTGCTTTACTCGTCGAGTGCACATAAGCCTAGTACCCGGGATACCGAGGATCCACGAGCACCACTGTCGCGCCATTATACAGAAGACATCCCGGACGTTGAGAGTGGCGAGATTAGTATGGCACTCGAGCAACTTAAAAACGGAAGAGCCCCAGGTGATGACGGGATTACGGCTGAGCTGCTAAAGGCTTCTGGACGTCCTATCCTTGAAGCCTTAGCAGAGCTCTTTAATACCGTTATCCATACAGGCACTACACCTCAAGCGTGGTCTAGGAGTGTGGTCATTTTATTTTTCAAAAGAGGTGATAAAACTCTTTTGAAAAACTACAGACCAATCTCGCTCCTGAGCCATATCTACAAGTTGTTCTCGAGAGTCATAGCGAATCGTCTTGCCGCCAGACTTGACGAATTCCAGCCATCAGAGCAGGCTGGGTTTCGAAAAGGTTATAGTACCGTAGACCACATCCATACTGTTCGGCAGATTATACAGAAGACCGCAGAGTATAATCAGCCGCTGTGTATGGCATTTGTGGATTACGAGAAAGCCTTCGACACCATTGAGACCTGGGCTGTTCTGGAATCTCTGCAGCGATGTCACATCGATTGGCGATATATCGAGGTGTTGAGATGCATCTACAACGCGGCAACAATGACCGTTCAAATCCAGGACCAGCGAACAAGACCTATTCACCTTCAGCGCGGGGTGAGACAGGGGGACGTAATATCCCCGAAACTGTTTACCAACGCGTTGGAGGACGTCTTCAAAACCCTGGACTGGACTGAACGAGGCGTCAATGTTAATGGAGAATGCATCTCACACCTTCGTTTCGCGGATGACATCGTCATCTTTGCAGAAACGCTGGAGGACTTGCGCGAAATGTTGAATGACCTAAGTGATGCCTCCCAACTGGTTGGCCTTGGCATGAACTTGGACAAGACAAAGGTCATGTTCAATGATCTTGTCGTGCCAAGACCAGTATCAGTGAACGGAACCCTTCTCGAGGTTGTGCAGGATTACGTATACTTAGGCCAGAATATCCAACTTGGCCGGCACAACTTCGAGAGGGAGGCTGAAAGGAGAATTCACTTGGGCTGGGCAGCATTTGGCAAACTTCGTCGAGTCTTCACGTCCGAGATTCCGCAATGCCTGAAGACCAAAGTCTTCGACCAATGCGTTCTGCCTGTGTTGAAATATGGCGCCGAGACGTGGACACTGACGGCGGGACTAGTCCGCAAGTTTAAAGTCGCTCAGCGTGCTATGGAGCGAGCTATGCTCGGAGCATCTCTCAAGGATAAAATCAGAAATGATATTATCCGCGAGAGAACCAAGGTAACCGACGTAGCTAGCAGAATAAGCAAGCTGAAGTGGCAGTGGGCTGGTCACGTTTGTCGCAGGACTGATGGCCGTTGGAGCAAAAGAGTCCTGGAGTGGAGACCGCGTCTTGGCAAACGCAGTGTAGGGCGTCCTCCGTCTCGCTGGACCGACGACATCAAAAAGGTTGTTGGGGCCAGCTGGATGCGCGTTGCGGAAAAGCGGGATGTCTGGCGCAGATATGGGGAGGCCTATGTCCAGCAGTGGACTGAGATAGGCTGATGGATGGATGGATGGATGGAATACAATTCAGTGGAGCTATATTTAGATAAAATAAATTAATTTTGCGAAATTAATCATAGTGGAAATTTCCTTACATTATCTTAGTGAATAATAGTGCTAGTAATTGAAAATATGGGACTGAGAATTCGTTATAATATCAAGTTTTCCAATACGGAAGATTTTGCTTAAACTCTGGCACGTTACACTATGTAGGATAAGCGTATATGAATAATATTTTGGGTTTTAGTTCATTATAGCATATTTTAAATATGTTTACAGTATGGCAAATTAAATATTAAATCTATTGAATATAAGAGATGATATCGCTTCTGAATTTATCATTGTAAACTTCTCATTTTTAAGTAAATCTCGCACAAATATTCCGAGCAAAGGCCCTTATAAGGATTTTTTATAAAGTACATAATAAGTGACAAGATTTTGTAGTTCTACGTCATCACTAGCAATTCGTCTCATGTAAAAAGAATCTGAGATTTAGGTATTTTTGGCTAATTATAATATATTCAACATAGTTTTCTGTACTCTGGCTAGCTGACTGGGATCATGCCAACTAACTGTGCCCTACTAATTTTTATGAACCGTGACAAACCTACGTTGTTCAAATAATTAGATTTGTAATTAAAATTAGTCCTAAACAGTCTTAGGAATTTTTTTTACACTATATATCCGGAAAACTATTAATCAAACTCATATATGTACGTCCAACGCTTAACCTTGCGAAGTGGTGACATAAAAACAACAATGCTTTTCTAAAAGCCTTTCAACGAAGACTTTTTTGTTTAAAGATGCAAGTTTTACAATGGTAAAGTCTAGTTTTCTATTTCTATGTTTTTACATACGTAGCATACAACAAATACATATATTTCTCAATACACAGATTTATAGTAGATTTAAAGTTTTCGCGATTCTTACTTATTAATATGTAAAGTAAGGATCACATCGCGACCGCGTGGTCGCGAACTGACTTCAGTCAGTTAGTTCGTCAGTTCGCGGATGCAACTCTGCCGAAACGTCGAACCTTACACAAAGGTAACTCGATTTAGTCGCGATATGACTCGTATTTTTACAAACACAGATTTATGTAAGCCTTAAACAACACATATACTAAGATGGAGGAGTATATGCAATCTACGTAACGGTCATAGTTAAAGCCTACAAGTCAAGATAAAAAATATACTATTATAAAAAAGGTAAAAAAAGGTCAATTATGAGGAATTCCATAATCATGCAAATGTTGAAAACTAGACATATATTAGAAATCTATATAAGAGATCTAGCTTGTATTTTATAACACATATTTTGAAGTGAATGTATATATAAAAATAAGACAGTAAAAGTAAACGTGTATATGAAAATGAAACATAAAAGTTTCAGAAAAATTGAAAAAAATTAGTTATCCTTTCAAAATCATATACTTTATACTATACAGATTTCTAATATTATAGTGCAAGAAAAGCTTTTCCAAAAAAAAGTGAGTCGTAATTATGAGTATGATTTTCCCGTAAACTAATTATAAAATTTTATATTACGTTAAACTTTTCTGAGAAAAACATTTTAAAAATGTCTATATTTAACTATTAAATAGTTCTATCGATATGTACCATAGAATCTATGTGGGATGCGTGGTTTTCTGAAGCAAACGTAAGAATTATAACTTTCGCACTTAACCGCACTAGTCATACAATTACGCTGATGGCAACAAGCGACGCTCCATTAATTAAATCGTTTAAGTTTCAGGACGTTATATAAGTACTCATTAAGACAGAACTTATACTCTGCTTAATTAAAACTTTCTTCTGGTTTTGGTTTGTTATTTGGCTTCTATTTTTGTTTTTGCAGATATTATTTAAAAAAAAATTTTTTTTTTGCTTTAATCTGCGATAGAGCAAAAAAAATGTGTATTATGCCAAATGTAGTGTACTATCCATTTTCATATCTTATACATGCAGAATTTGTACACTCGAATAGTCTACCTTTCTCACGAGAAGCTAAATTCGTTTCTATAAATTACTCCTAAGTCTTCTATACCGAATCAAAACAATTAATGTTTTACGTAAAATCAATTTCATTAAAAAAAACTTTAGTTATGAAAATTAATAAATTGATTGAAGAGTTTTGCATAATAATAAATTGAAAACATTTTACTCATTATTATACAATATAACCCAGAAGAAATTGTTTATCATGATATAAACATTTCGTTAACACAATATAGTGAATTTAAGTTATATTTCGTTAACATTTATGAACACCTAGAGAAATGAGTGTTCTGACAGAAGATTGTTTATTTTCCTTGTGATAATTCTTAAACGACCCGCCTGGGACGTCTTTTTCTTTACTCAAACATGGCAACATTATTGTTAATGTTACAGGTTACGGGGGTTAAACTTATAGGTGCCCTCCAGGGTTGCCAGGGTTACCTTATATGTGTTTCATGCTAATGCGCATTGCAGAAGCAAGGTAGGTGAACATTCTATATCATCTCCAGAAAGAGAGAAGTCCTTTGCCCATTAGCTGACAGACTGCTACTTCACCTTTTTCATACGTAATACGTAAGTAAGTTCAATATGGCACCCTTTAAAGGAATATGTATTAGCTCATAAAAGTTCATTAAACAAACATCAAAAACAATTCAAGCTCATTAACAGTAAGCGTAGAAACTATTTATATTGTATGCACAATGAGCCGTTCTTTTCAATTACTAGTAAAAATATTTGCAAAAAGAGGAACCCTTAACAGGAGTTTGTACAAAAAATGCCACGAAATCTCGTTAGCCCTTTCCAAAATAGAATTGTCTTCGTGTAAATCTACTTGTACATACTAAGAGCTCTATTTCGTGTGACTCATTTTATTTTACTCATCTGAGAAAAGATTAAAGATAACATACTATATATAGCTATTATATATTACGTATTCGCATATTGCTGTTCTTTGGAGATATCTCCCACCTAGATGACGGTGGCTCAATAAAAAGTCTCGTCGTGCAAGGTGGAAGACAATTCTGCCATGCCCTGTACGACTCGACTTTTCGAGGGTCCAGGATTTTCCAGAGGGTAGGGAAGCTCGATCATGCGTTGGACCAAATCGAGACTGTTGTGGGTGGACCTTGATATAAATATGTATAACGGTTTTCGGCCAGCAGAGAAAACTGACGAATGCTGTTAAAACCAATGACATCAGAGCTAAGAAATATAGTTTCATAATGACGAAAACTGCTCTGCAAAGGGTGTCACGTTGGAGAAGAAGATTATATATTACATCATAATACCTATTTCGTTTAGCATTCTCATCGTGCTACCATAATCTGCGATATTCATAATGATGTTATTTGTCACAGCTGTTTCGAATTTGATTCTCAATTAGATTAATTGAGGCAATTACCGTCCTAATTTTACAACATCTAGTGAGCAACGCAAATATTTATCTCGTTACACAGAGACTTCAATTTCGTGGTGTATTTCAATCAGTTTTAGGAATCCTGCCGTATATTGACCCTTTAAGTTAAAAGTTTTGAGTTCACTTTTCCGACAAACATGTTGATATATACATCATCATCATTCTCCTGCCCTTATCCCTCTCTAAGTGGGGTCGGCACAACATGTTACAAAAGTGTTGTCACATGATTTGGCTGCGTATTTCACGACCGGCCGCCTGCCTGACGTCAACTTACCTTAGTCGCCTTTTACGACACCTCGGTAAGAAAGGAGGGTGGTCTATTCTATTCACATGTTGATATATATACAATATACATAAAATTACAACTTTATGTAAAGTTTATCTTCCATCTTGTCTTCGTAAACAAAAACGTTGATTGAAGTACTTAAGTTGATCGTGTAAAGGTCCCAATTTGGACCAATGAATATATCAGTATTATCTCCCGTGGAATTGACAAAGAATACATTGTACTCGTAGATCGAATCTATGCATTCGCATATTGCGATATTTTCAATGATATTCATTATCAATAGACCGATACTACGTTTAAAGACGTATTTCGTAATATGCGCTCGGCTAATCCTGTCTGTTTAAAGTTACTTTCATTAACCTATGATTATAGAAGTTAATCAACCAAAGTAACTATCGCGTAAGGGCGTGACCTCGGATCAAGGGATTGATTAAATGATGCGTACTTAATCACTTCGCTGGTATATTAATCCGAGCCATTAGTGAATATTGCCAGCCCATAATTATAATTTGGTCTAGATTACAGTGTTCACAAGGATTATTCTGACCGTGAATGGTTGAAGCGTAATGGCATAGTCAAATACATTTTAAGGCAGCAAGATTGTTCATCTATAAATATTATAAAACAAATTCCCCAAAAGCTGTCTGTGAATGTGTCCAATTTGTATGTGATCATTTTTGCAGAGTGCAGAAGATTCTTGGAAAGGAAGGTTTAGATCAATAATACATTATATATCAGTATACATAGGTGTGCATACATCTATAATATTAAAAATAACCCATAAGTTTTTGCCGGTTTTTTAGTAAAAAGAAAACGTAATTTTAAAGGGAAATTATTATTTTGTTATTAAAATATTGACCATCGGCTTTAACACATTTCGCCCATCTTTCAGGTAATTTATGGAAACCATTCCAGAAAAACTGCTTCTTTTGCGGCAAACCATTTGTCGAGCCATTTTCCAACGTCCTCAAAATTACTGGAGTAGCTCTGCGACCGCATGCCCCAATGATACGAAGAGGTGATTGTGAGATAGCACCAGGTCTGGGGAGTACAGCGGATGCAAAAGGATGTCCCAACCAAGTGATTTCAGGATGTCTTTACTTGTTTTGCCGTGTGAGACTAGGCATAGTCATGGCGCGAGTGGACTGCTTTAATGCTTCGATGAGCAAAAGATGTGGATCCCTGGATTATGGAGCAGTTCCAACAGCATTCTGAAGTTAATTGCTAGCAGACTGGAATACATATACGTGAGATATTGCTGGCCTATTTCGAGAGGAAAAACACAGCAATGATTCGAATAACTAATTTTTAAAATAAATACGTGTAAATATGTACTAATATTTATCTTTTTAATTTTTTATTTAATATATTTTATTGAACAACAAAAACATATAGAATATACAAAATAAATTTATATATATATATATTGTATGTCTTATCGCTTAACAGAGATTTCTACCACACAACCTCGGTGAAAGCAATAAAATATAAAGTCCGGTTGGTTGGTATGTAAACTTACATACTAATATTTAATTAAAATACATAAATAGTTATATACTACACTAAATTCAATACATTTATATCAATAAATAGTATACATACAAATATATGAAAATAAACATATATGAATATACTAAACATATATAAATAATGAAGTAAACAAAATATTAAAGTTTTAACTTATTATTTTAACCTTACGAATATTTACCGGCAACGCATTCCTTAACTTCACCGCCGTTAGTGTGAATAATTTTTATGTTTTTTGTATTAATTACTATATATTCTGAGTCTTTATTACTCTTTTCTAATTAATAAATAAATTACAGTTTTATTTACATTGCAACAGAAAAAAAATTGTGACACACTGATTTACACGCAGGCGAAGCTGGTGACTGCTAGTTACATTTAGCAAAATGTTTTTGTCAAGTCATTATATGAATACATTAAAAAATATTATACAACTAGCATAATACAGGCACTATAACAGAACTACCTCGCTATAATCCGCACGGGTTAAGCGAATGCATAATGTGTATGAAACAGGCAAAATTTACGAACCTTACACATGCAGGAGAAGCCACCACACGCACTCCAAGGCTCGTCCACCAGCAACAAAGCACACAAGCAGCACACACAACCACCACCATAGGCTATCCTATAGCCTATCCTCCTGATGATGCTTCGGTTTCGAAGCGAAGCGATCGTCGAGATTGTTGTGGTGGTGGTTGTGTGTGCTGCTTGTGTGCTTTGATGCTGGTGGAGGAGCCTTGGGGTGCGTGTGGTGGCTTGTCCTGCATGTGTAAGGTTCGTAAATTTTGCCTGCTTCATACACATTATGCATTCGCTTAACCCGTGCGGATTATAGCGAGGTAGTTCTGTTATAGTGACTGTAATATGGAATTCCACAAAGTTACGCCTGCTTCTATAAATCAACTAGCATAATATTATATAGCAGATCATTTATTGCACCTTTTTTTAAATATATTGTATAAAAAAATCACATCATTCAATATATTAATTTGTAATATGAAAGCAAGTGTCGGTTTTTAAAGGTAGGTAAAGGTGATTAAAGGCCTGTTCATAGAAGAGAATATGTTTAAACTCGATAAGAAAGTTCAATCTAGTTTATCGTATAAAGCTTGTAAATTTTCTATATAAGTATAGTACAATTATTATGTTACTTGCAATGCCCCGCGGTTTCACCCGCGTACATACCGATCTAGTGGTAAAGTTTGGTCTTGGGACTTATGAATAGTTAAGGCAAAGTAATTTTTAACGCAAGGTATTCATAGGTACACAAATACAATACGCTACAGTTATGGCATTATTTTCTTTATATTAACATTTTTAAATTCGTTGCATATTTTGATTGGAATGATTTGGAATGTACTATTTTAATAATTTAAAAAGTATCTTATAGGTATTGAAACAGTTTTTAATAAAATACCATTTTTATTTAACGGACGAATTTACGGAGATGTAAATATTATGGTTTGATTATTGTCGCCACTTTTATCAGCTTTTACAATGTAGAAAAGTAGTTATACTGGCAAAACTATAATAGTTAGGTATCGCAGACTTTTTTGTAGATATTGATACGTTTTATAATAATGTAGAACATTTTTTTGTTCTATTATCAATAATATCCACAGCGCACGCGATGAAAGATTTTTATGACTAAATTTTTCACACCCTATTAAAAAAAATTAAAGCATCCCCTATTTTTTTTAAATGTAATATTAAAGAAAAAGTTAAAAATTCACTTTCCAATGGTGAAAAAATTTTTGATATCGGTCCAGTAGTTTTTGCGTGAAAACATTACAAACATACATACATACACCCATATATACAAACATACAAATCTTTCCTCTTTATAATACTAGAATAGGTATACTCTGGTAAATCATAATCGTATAAATCTATAATATTCGTCTATTACGCTTGTATGGCTAATTTACTGGATCAATCTTAATGAGATTTAGAAGAATTAAAAACAAAAAGACTAATTTCAAATAACTAGTCTTCAACCGGAACTTCTTTACTCGCCTTTCTTTACTTATTATATCCCTTGTTTTCTATAAAAGTCTACCAAGAAACTGTCTTCTAACTTAAGAAAAAGGTAAAAGGCGTAATTTACATGGAGCTGCAATGCGGGTTGACTAGTCCATAAATCTTGTAAATTCTTTTAAGACAGGTATTCTGATGTCACATTGCTTGTTGTTGGACCAAGTATATTGAAGAAAATACCCCGGAACGAAGATTAAATGCATTCGTAATGTTAAGGTACTTTGTATTTCTAATGTACTGGATATGGAAAAGTTAATATTCGAAGTTTCTTTATTTGTTTAGTATTGGAAGTTTAAATGTTGAAATAGGGTTTATGTGTTGTTTTAAATAAAACTATATAGTATGAAATTAAAATATTGTGTAAATGGAAAAAAGTCGTAAACGTGGAATCAATACTACTATTAGACCTCTTCTAGATCAAAGTTTATGTCGACGATAGTTTGTCTACAGAACACAATACCGTGTGTGGCAGGTTATTCTTGATGTCATTTATACCGTTTACATGTTTTGGCTCAAGAGATCCTCATTTACTCACCTTATGTGATTCTTTCAAATAGAATCCACAAAAATGCAAGTTTCTTGCTAATTCTCAGTGGATGACAATGTTTCTAGTTAGTGCAAAATTACCCAACCAAACTCAGTGCACCGGTGCAGTCGTTGAAAGCGATAGGAACAAACCATTCCCCATTATGCAAATTTTTAGGTAGGTAAATGTATTAACCTCGATCTTAATCCAAATTAAAAAATACATTGTCGCTAACAACACCTTTTTTGAGCTTATGAAAGATAATTTGGAAAAAATGTCATAACCACAGTGTCATCAATAAACAACACCGAGTTTAATTTACGAAAAGATTGGTACATAGCATCTATCGCATTTTTTGCGACTAAAGTGCATATAAATAAAGACATATAACCAAGATACAAATTAAAGCCTTAACATAACTAAAAAAAAACTCTTATAACACTAAAACTACATTTTTTGGTTATCTTCTTAAAATAACACATTCAATGTATACTTAAGACTATTTGCAATAAAATGGCACGTTATGTTCAAGTCACGTTATGACGTTGAACTTACATCAAAATGGCCCGATGCCTTTTACAGCTCTTACCTACGATGCTTATGTAACAGTTTGGTATTTTATAGACCTTAATAGGGTCAGAAAAGTTACCGTATACTCTGGGATAATTAAAGACTTGTGTAACATGGCTGTCTTAAGCCGCACAGTGGATCAAGACTACCGCAGTGACTTTCAAGGTTCTTTGCGAAAAACATTAACCTTAAAATTATTTAGGTACGTTAGTATATATTTATAGAATAAATAGTAATAGTGATAAACATAGACAATCTGTGTATTTATTTATAGAATAAATAGTAATAGTGATAATACCATAGCATAGGAAAGCTGTGGTAGCCTAGCGGTGAGACCGTGCGACCCTCTAGAGGCGACATAGGTTCAAACCCCGGGCAGGCACCAATGAGTTTTTCTATTAAAAACTTATGCATCTAATTGATAGTTGCAATTTATCATACGCTTTTCGGCGAAGGAAAACATCGTGAGGAAACCTACATATCTCTAGAGAATTCTAGGGATATGTGTAACCTACCAATCCGCATTGGAGTAGCGTGGTAGGTCTTAGCTCCAAGCCTTCTCTCCAAAAACGGAGAGAGGATGCCTTAGCCCAGTAGTGGGCATAGTAACAGGCTGTTATTTTACTTTACTTTTTATAGACAGGCTGATCAAGACTAGACAGGTTTAAGTTGATATTTTATTGAAAACTCAGGACTATTTCTAAAGTTGTATGTTTTTGTATACGAACATTCTATTTTCGTTTTATATTACATCTAATATATAAAAATTAAAGTTTGTCTGTATGTCTTTTATAGACTCGGAAACAGTTGGACCAATTTGAATAATATTCTCAGACATTCTTTAGAATGACGGCGGATGGTCGTGTATGCTAGGTGGAGATCGGAACATTTTTTAAACTGCTGAGCTATGTTTAGAGGGGAATTCAAAACTAGACTGAGCCACAGCAACACGTGGCCGTGTTATATATAAACGAAAACACGAATTATGTTCCTTGAAGTATTACGATTGTTTGTCGCTTTATGATAGTCTGCTTTATGTTTTATAATTCTTGAAAGTTTGCCATTGAACATTAGAACTTAGTGAGTTATCACTACGATATTATTAGACTTCTTCAATACGGAATATCTTCCAATACCATCATGATCACTCTCAAGGGCAATATCTGAAGTTGGTATGCGCTATTAATTTGCAAATAATAATTTAATATGTAGATCAGTTTTTTAACCATCCCCAGATAAGACAAATATCTATACATATTATGAAACAAAATCCTCAAAAACTTTCTGTCTGTATGTGATCAATTTTCGCAAAATCTGGTGAACAGTTTTTTGTAGGGTTTTTAGTAAAAAGTACAATTGTTGAGGAAAGTTTAAGGTAATAGATTACGATTTAATTTCCACGGCGTCGGGATTTACGCTGGAAAAACTTTTGTTACACACTGATTTTTACACAGACAAAACTGCGGACATAGGTCTAGTTATTATATAATTTAGCTTTTTAATATAAATGCTTAATTATTTAAATAAATAAAATATCTCTCTCAATGTCTTGTACTCTTCGTTTTGCGCAATAAAATCCGATCCATTAATCGAGTCTGTAAGCTGTTACGTAAATTTGAGACAACGGTAATCTTATACTAGTTGAATATAAGATTATGAAGAAAATGGGGCCATTTCCAACCGTCAGGCACATAGCTCCTCCGATTTGGGATAATGAAGGGCGACAGCCTACTAATAATACTGTGACACGTCTTTTACGGCAACTTTCATATCGAATCCTCGATGGGAATATATTTTGTCTATTTATCAAGCTTATGTAACTAAAATTTTTACGTCCTAGCTATATGTGATAAGCGTATTTTCATTTTTATATTCAAGAAACCATATTAATTTGAGATCTTAATTATATTTAAAATCTAAATCTATAGTCGAAATGTCTTCTTTTTCAATTTTTCAATTAACACAATTAGTTATATTGGTTCTTCGAGGAATCTTGTCGATTTGTTCATCTATATAGTTACATAGTAAAATCATCATCATCAGCAACCCGTCTCTGTCCACTGTTGGACATAGGTCTCTTCTATGGCACGCCACTGAGCTCGGTCTTCAGCTCTTCGTTTCCAACCGCTGCCAGCCACTCTGCGGATATCATCACTCCACCTAGTCGGAGGACGTCCTACACTACGTTTGCCGAGGCGCGGTCTCCACTCCAGAACACGTCTACCCCAACGGTTGTCGGATCTGCGACAAATGTGGCCGGCCCACTGCCACTTCAGCTTGCTAATCCTTTGGGCTACGTCGGTTACTTTGGTTCTCTGTCGGATCACTTCGTTTCGGATACGATCCTTCAGAGAAACTCCGAGCATAGCCCTCTCCATAGCTCGCTGGGCTACCTTAAATTGGTGGACCAGTCGCATTGTCAGTGTCCACGTCTCGGCTCCGTATGTCATTACAGGTAGGACGCACTCATTAAAGACTTTAGTCTTGAGACATTGTGGTATCGGTGATGAAAAGACTCGATGAAGTTTCCTATATGCCGACCAGCCAAGCTGTATTCTCCTGCGGGCTTCCTTCTCAAAGTTGTTTCTACCTAGCTGTAGAACTTGTCCAAGGTAGACATATTCTTGAACAACATCGAGAGGAACTCCATGTACGGCAATCGGTTCCGGAATGACATGTTCATTGAACATTACTTTGGTTTTATCCAAGTTCATCCGGAGACCGATGCGAGCAGAAGACTCAGCCAGACTGGTCAGCATATATTGCAAATCCTGTACGGTTTCAGCCATGATGACGATATCATCTGCAAACCTAAGGTGTGACAGGTACTCGCCATTTACGTTTATGCCCAGTCCTTTCCAGTGCAGCGTTTTGAACATATCCTCCAAAGCATTTGTGAACAATTTGGGGGAAATTACGTCCCCTTGTCTCACTCCTCGATGCAGGTGGATAGGTCCAGACTGCTGATTCTGGACTTGGATTGTCATAGTTGCGGCGTCATACAGACCTCTCAGCACTTCGATGTATCGCCAATCAATTTGGCACCGTTGCAAGGATTCCAGAACAGACCAGGTTTCAATAGAGTCAAAGGCTTTCTCGTAGTCCACGAATGCTAAACACAGGGGCTGATTATACTCGTGAGTCTTCTGTATAATCTGCCGTACTGTGAAAATATGGTCTACGGTGCCGTATCCTCCTCGAAACCCGGCCTGTTCCGGGGGCTGGAAATCATCGAGTCTCCGCGCGAGACGATTCGTGATTACTCTGGAAAACAACTTATAGATATGGCTCAAGAGAGAAATAGGTCGGTAGTTCTTCAAGAGAGTTTTGTCTCCTTTTTTGAAGAACAACACGACAACACTCTCGCTCCATGCCTTAGGAGTTCTCCCCGAAAAGAGGGCAGAATTAAATATGCGCCGGAGCCGCTCGAGTATCGGTTTTCCACCTGCTTTTAGCAGCTCGGTTGTAATTCCGTCCTCCCCGGGGGCTTTTCCATTCCTAAGCTGTTTCAGAGCTAGCACGATTTCGTCTTGGCTGAGTTCTGGCAGCTCCTCTGTGAAGTGGCGGGTTAAAGTGGCTCTATTATCCTTGGGATCGGGTGGAGGACGAGAAGCTTCGGATGTGTATAGCTTCCCGTAGAAGTCCTGAACTTCCGCAAGAATTTCTGCTTTAGAAGTGACGACTCTTCCCTTATCTGTGGTTAACTTTGTCAGATTACTATGGCCAAGTTGTTTGAAAAAGACTTTCGACCCCCGATTTTGCTCAATTGCTTCTTTAATTTTATTTGCGTTGTAGCTTCGGAGGTCGCGTCTTATAAGCCTAGCAATTTTCCTGTTCAAATCTGACGATGACACTGAAAGATTTTCTCGTCGCTTCTGCATTAACTGTAAAGTCTCTTGCGAAAGTTTAGACTCCTTGACGGTACTTCGCGCCTGATAGAACTTCGTCCCCTCGTTCCGTAGGATTTCCACTACTTGGTCGAGTTCTAGGTCAATGTTAGCGTCAGTTGTGGTTTCCAAGGCAGCGAACCGGTTCTCCAGTTTTAACTGGAACATTTCAGACTCAGCCAGGGTTTGAAGCAGGTTTGGCCGGAGTGTAGACTTCATAAGACGGGCGCGTTCGAGTTTGCTGTTGATATTTAGAGTGCCTCGTACGAGTCGGTGATCACTTCCAGTGTTAAACCTAGTGATCACGGAGACGTCTCTAAAGATACGCTTCTTGTCGGTCATTATGAAGTCTATCTCATTTTTTGTCATAGCGTCGGGGCTTTGCCACGTCCACTTCCGTTGGGGTTGTTTTTTAAAGAAAGTGTTCATACAGAACAGCCCCTCTTTCTCCAGGAAGTCGACAAGCATTTGCCCCCTATGATTTCTGCTTCCGAAACCGTGTGGTCCTACTACCGATTCACCGCTAATATGTACTCCCACTTTTGCGTTGAAGTCTCCCATGACAACGTTGAAGTGTGCCTTTTGGGTGGTGTGTAAAGCCTTGGAAATATCTTCATACATTTCCTCTACTTCATCATCCGAGTGTGACGAGGTCGGTGCGTACACTTGGATAACCTTGAGGTTATACCTCTTAGTTAGTCTGATCACAAGGTACGCTACCCTTGTCGACACACTCGAGATTTCCAGGACGTTGTCAGTGAGAGCCTTATGAACCAAGAACCCGACGCCACCTTGGGACTGTTTGTCACCCTCCCTGAAGTACATAAGATGACCTGATTCCAAGATAACGGTATCCTCCCCCTCTCTTCGGATTTCCGATAACCCCAGAATATGCCATCTTATGTTCTTCAGCTCCTCTGTGAGCTGCACCAGATTTTCGTCGAGCCGTAGCGTGCGTCCGTTGTACGTAGCCATAGTCAGTTGGTGTTGGCGGCCTACCATCACCCGGGGATTCTTCGCACCCCCTGCCCCGCCGTTACCATGACCGCCGCCGTGGCCAGGAATAGCGGGGCGACCGGGAACTAGGGGCCATTGTTTTGTTGTGTGTGCCATTTGAGGATTTGCCCATAATCACCACGCTGGGCAGACGTGTTGGTGATCGCAGGGCGTAGTTTATCGCACCGGTGACGCTGCTGCCCGTTACCAGTCTGTGGTATTTAACTACGCCTAAGTAGAATGGTTATACCGCCATTAATCGGTCGCCAGAGCCTCGTTGGTTTATCTGCAGGGTGCACCACGAGCAGGTGAGGTTGGCAATTGGAGAGACTGAATGGGACGAGCCTCCCCCTTACACCCCACACACATAGTAAAATATCGTATCGTTAATATCTAGCAGAATGGTGGAGTCATAGCATATAGTCAAATTTTGTTACCAATGTTCCATTAACAGAGCTGTGATAGCCTAGCGGTGAGACCGTGCGACTCCTTCACGAGTTCAACTCCTGGGCAGGCACCAATGAGTTTTTCTATAAAAACTTATGTGTCTAAATAATAATAGGAATTTATCACACACTTTCAGTGTAGGAAAACACCGTGAGGAGACCAGCATATCTCTTGAGTATTCTGGGGAATGTTTAACCTACCAATCCGGATTGGAGCAGCGTGTTAGGTCTTAGCTCCTACCCTTCTCTCCAGAAAAGGAGAGAGGAGGCCTGTGCCCAGCAGTGGGATCGTAACAAGCCGTTACTTTACTTTATTCCGTAAACAGTTGTATTCAAATTCAAATTAAAAATATTATTTATTCAAGAAAACATGTAACTAAGTGCTTATAAATCGTCATCTTTACTGTTGGTTCTGAAAATTGCCTCTACAGAGAAGAGCTTGGCGGTAGCTCCTTTCCAAATATAATTCTTTAACTAATGTCAACATTGCTGAACAACGGAATCTTTTGGAGTCAATAAAAGTTGATAAGTATATAGCCCCGCATATGAGTTGTCGATCATATCTTTGCAAACACCACACAATTATCCGATCTCCAATCGGTGCTTCTAATAATGCGTGCATATGCCAATATGATACAAATGCATCATATTCATGAAATAGGTCAAGTGATTATGGCTTGTTCAATTAAAATTGCTAATGGTATAGGGGTTGCTCTGGTCCGCAAACTAGTTAGTACTTGCAATTAGTAAATGCCGTCGGATTCTGATTGGCATAAGACCAAAAGTGAACAATAAATAACCCATACTCTTTGCATCGTGCTACTATAATCTTCTATTTGTCCTTGTATTTTATGAACTCACCTTCCATTGCATTAAATCGTATTATAAATTTCGCTTCCATGTACAATTTGATTAATCAGTACAACTTCTACGCCTTGATCAGAACTTGCTCGTTGATACATGTGTGCTCGGGAAATTGAGTAGCAGTAACAGTAACAGTAGTTTGCTTTCTGCATTAGCCTATTAACTATCATCTTACACGTAAATACCATGTGTGCAACGAATCGTTAAGATAGTGAAACTGTAGAAATTTTACTTTAACTTTACCATTAAAGCAGTGTAAAAACACTATCAAAAAAGGCTAATACAGAAAGCTTACTATACTATTAAGGATTACTTAGACGATAAGAATGCGTGGATATAGCTACTCTTCGACCCTGTACAAGACATTAATAACTTGTAATTAATGTCTTGATGTCATTAATATGTAACTAGTAAAGTAACAGCCCGTTACAATCCCACTGCCGGGCCTCTCTCCGTTTCTGGAGAGAAGGGTCGGAGTTAAGACCTACCACGCTGCTAAATTCCGGATTGGTAGGTTACACATAAATTTTAGTGTTAGGCGCTTTCTTTTATCATTTTCTATTCGTATAATTTATGAAACTTTTATACTTGTATGTTTCGAGTTAGTTTTTTTGATTAAAATTACTTGAAAACAAGATTCAATTGACATGAAGGATGGACTTTTAAGTTTTTTACTAACGACTTAAAAAAAACCTACGCTTTAAAGAACGTTGGCAAACGTTGGTGAGTACCAGTATTTGTATATACTACTTTCTGTATTTTCTGTTCTATATATAATAGCTCAGTAGTGTTCAAACATATTTTACGGTGTTAATGTTCTTTCATATTTTACAGTGAATGGGTTCTTTTACCTATCGCGACGACTTTATGAGACGCTAAAAATTGAGACGACTATTAATCATTTAAATGGAAAACGTGGTATGTTAGGCATAAATAAAGTAAAATATGGAGGGAATCTTTAAGGCGTGACGAGATTAATGACTTAATTTTCTGTAGCGCTAAGCGTGAAAACTGTTTAGGGGCTTTTGTTCAGGAATTCACTTACGTTCATTAAGTTTTAAGTAAGAATAGTATTAGTTATCGTTTTATATAAATCGAGTATACAAACTAAATCCGTATATACCTTGCTAGATCTATATTTCTTATTTCAATGTTATAGGGACTTATGCCGTTAAATTTTAAAAGTTATCCATTTGAGCTGTCTAAGGTATTCTATTTAACAAATGAAAGGGTTTACGATGTATATACTCTATGCAACGATACTAACTCAGTGGGACCTCATCGCTCATCAATTCTACAAAATCTTAAGTTTGATGTCACTTTATTTTCTTAACACATTGACAAATGCTCCTCATCCTCGCTTTTTAAGCTTACTAGCTGTGCGTACGGCTTATGTCACTAATATGTATGTCAGTCAATTTACATAAAACCGGAATATATATTAACCTTAACCTTCTTCAAGGGTGATATATTTCTAGTAAAAACATACAAAAGTCCGTTTAGTACATTTTGACAAAAAAATCGATCACATACAGACAGCTTTTTGGGACTTTGTTATCTTCTATCTATGCACCTATACTTATTATAAAACAAAATCCCCAAAATTTACTGTCTGTATGTAATCGATTTTCTCTAAATCTACTGAACGGATTTTTGTATGGTTTTCACTAAAAGGTAGTGCAACTCCTCCGAAAGGTTTAGGCTAATAGTACATTACGGTTTTATATTAATTGAATTAAAGAGGACGTTTTACAACAATTTTAAGTGGAGGTAGTATCAAAGAGAGGAGGAATAGGTATAAAAAGAGGTGTAGGGTATCAGAGAGCCAGTCTCCTGCCAAGACTCGAGCTACTATTGCATGCTAAACGCTGATTTTTACGAGCGAAACCGCACGTTTAGCTAGTATGTAATAATAAAATATGATTAGTATAGATTATAAAACCTATTATAAACTTTCATTTGTAGGTCACTGAGCAATCTGCACACTCCTTGTTTTTTTTTGGTCACTGCGGTCTTGAGAGAAAAAAAACAATTTATGATTTAATATTGGATTACTTCTAACGCAGTTCTTTTATAAATTGTTATTAAGGTAAATATTTGCATAAAATACATAATATCTTCGAGAACCATCAAAATGAATGAACCGTGCAAAAGCTTTTAAGCCTATTCACATTGCGCGCAACCTCTAGATAAAGAACATTACTCTCGTCGCGTCGGAGAGGTCCGCTTGGAACGCTGAGTGTGTATTTTGTTTTATTTATGTTTCACACTTTAATATTATTCACTTTGAATGACTAATTGCATTTTGAGGATCCCAATTCTATTAAATTACAGAACTTTTAAAAAATTGTTTTCTCTTTGTCATTTAAATGCATCACTACCCATGACTTGATATAGATCTGGAAGATCGGCTTAAATCTCAATTATTATGAACGTTTATACCAGGGAAGCTTCATATATCAACGTGTTCTTTTTTTTAAACAAATGTTTCATGAAGTTATAGACGTGATCACAAAAATTTCTGATTTATGATTATTGGGAAAATAATGAAAGTAATAAATAGTATCAATCCACTCAAAACTCTTTATTCAATAAAAAAATGAATTCAAATAAATACTTCACTTTTCCTACCTACTTCACATTTCCTGGTATATGCGAATGATTTTTCCGCTTATTATCGTATTTACTACTATGCAAGACTTAGATTTATGTATTTATGCACTGCACAGCAATGCATAGTTTTGAAAACCCCCTTCGTAAAAACCTTATTGCCAATTTTCAATAACCAAAAATGAAACAAAAATATTATATAATTTGTCTGGCGATCATTTATTTGGCAATTAGCTGGCGGTGCTAAACTGGCAGTAATTAGTTGTTGCGGCAGTAAACTATTGACGATGAATCGCTTGCGCTAAAATGCAGGGTGAATTGTGTACGATTAATTCCCATCTTTGATTTGAACGAATTGATTTTGATTGTTACAACAACAATTCTGAATCTATTCTGCCAAGCTTTAGTGTCTTATTGTCTTTGTGTAACAAACGTTGACAATGATAGTAATTTTAAATCTTAAAGTATGTAATTAATAAGATTGTGCCAAGCGTATTCGGAACGTCTTTGGAAAAAAAAAACAAATATAACGGGCCTTAACTTAGCTATCGATACTAATAATATAAATGCGAAATGTCTCTCGATCTGTCTGTTACGGTTTCACAGCTAATCCGCTGCAGCAATATTGATGAAATTTGTTACAAATGAAGAATTACTTATATATTATTGTACATATGTGTGCTCATATTATTGTTTACTTATGTATATAATTGAAGTTTATCTAAACTACTACAAAACTAAACGTTGTGATGCTGATTAGCGGGTTTATATTGGTAACATTACGTAGGATTATAAAACTTTCAATCGACAGTGGAGAAGTAACAAAGTTGGCTTTTTCGCTCTGGTCCCTACATCCTAGTTATAGGCTTTCGAATTCATCAAATGTGTACCTGATTTAAATATAATTTCCATAGATTGTTTGACGTCGAGATATGCTAAGGTACGCTCTTATTAAGGTAAGCTACTCGATCGTATTGATCTAAACAATATACAATTCGTACTAATATTATAAAAGAAAAAGTCTGTCTGTGTGTTACGCTTCACGACTAATCCGCTGGTGCAATATTGATAAAACTTAGTACTATTGAAGCTTATATACCTGGCCAACATCTACATTGAATAAACGAGAGTTTTCTTCTGTGGAAATGAGAAAAAACAATGTAGTATACAATTGAGGGTAATTTAATATTAAAGGCGATGCGAACAAAGTCGCGGGTACCACTAGTTTAAAATAAAAATTGGTTCCAAATCGAATACTTGAAATATACGAGTATTATACGACTAAATCCCGTAAGAAGTTGCCGTCTCGGATAAAATGTTAGGGCGTGGAGTCGTCAAATATATGAATCGTTTTCATTTCCCGTTCAATTTGATGACTTTTGAAATAACAAGAATGTAATGGTTAGCGGAAAATAAAGTTAAAAATTGTACAATAGTGCTTTAATGCTTACTATGTACTAATAATGCTTTAAAGTCTTAACTACAATATTTCGTCAACGATTTAAAGTATTTCTAATATTATGAAGTTTCCGGCTACATTCCAGACTTTTGATGATACAAAAAAATAAATAAAATCCAAATAAGTAAGTAAGTAATCCAGTGAGTAACTTAGTACTAGTATTGACATACAACTGGTAAATATATACGTATATAATTTAAAATACATACTTAAATACATAAATACACCCAGACTCGAAGAAATAAATAATAAATAAATATATGGGACTCGAAGAACCAACAAATTGTGATATATTTATTAACGATGAATTTTATTGTTAAAATACGAAATATATAACTAAATAAAAAGTATCGAACAGCTGGTTACAAAAGTATCTATTCGCATTAGCTGAGATTCGCAAAGTGACGGCAAAGACTTTAAGAGCCGTCTGTGTCCATTAACCTTATAATGGGGTAAAGTAGGCTAAGAAGTGCTCATTCATAAAATTAATAGTTGGAGAGATAGGTTGGGTAGAGTATGATTCACGCGAAAAAATATTTATACACGTTTTATGTTTCAGCTGAACTTCCTACTTCTCTTTCTAAAAGTTTACGTAGCTTTATTTTCATGGCTACATTTAATGTCTTATTTAAATTGAATTATCTTTGTTTTATAATTTAATAAACAATGAGTTATTATCATCCTTCTGCCCTTATCCCACTGTATGAGGGGTCGGCACAACATGTTACAAACATGTCACATGATTTGGCTACGTATTTTACGACCGGCCGCCTGTCTGACTTCAATTTACCTTAGTCGTATTTTACGAGCCCTCAGTAAGAAAGAGGGTGGTCTATTCTACTCAACCGGATACCGCACGGACGGGTCGACTTACCTTAGTCGCCTTTTACAACATCTCGGTAAGAAATGAGGATGGTCTATTGTATTCAGCCGTATACCACACGGCACAATCAGTTGCTATAAGTTTTGCATAAATTCTATCATAAATTTCGATTCGATTAAAAAAAAAATATTTTTTTTTTCATATATTTTATATCACAATAATATGAGACATGTCGTATCCGGCTGAGTTGAATAGACCACCATCATTTCTTACCGAGATGTTGTGAAAGGCGACTAAGGTAAGTTGGCGTGGTGCTGGCGGCCGGTCGTAAAATACCTAGCCATCATGTAACATGTTAAAAATGTGGTGTGCCGACCCCACTTAAAGTGTGAAAAGAACAGGAGAATGACGAATACAGGAAATTACGTCATCATTTAGTCGATAGCGTAGGCGACCCAATTTGCTAAATTATTCTGGTATTAATAAGCCAAAGTTAAATTGTATTCACACCATCATTTGAAATACTAAATTCTTATACAAGCGATGTACCGTTTATAGATTTGCGCATATTTTTTTATGCTTCATCAATGAATATCCTCCCTTCATATATTTCCCTTCCACACTTTAAATTATTTAAAAGGAAATGAACAGGAACTATCAAGACAAGTGCAGTTCAACTTAGACTATTCACTTTTCATTAGTTGAGACCGTCACTATGCGCCGGCTTTTTTTATAAAATTATCCTCACCAAGAGTAACATCAAATGAAAATATCGTAAGATATCTTTCTTTCCACATAAAAAAACCTCGAGATGCATACGCAGATGAATTAAATTGGATCATTTTATTTAAATTGTTCTATAAACTGTTAAGTTCTTCTAGAAACAATATTATTTTTATATACGAAATATTGTTTAAAACGAAAAGCGAATTGGAAAATTCGGGGAAAAATATGTCGAATAAAATGTGATTAAGCTATAAAACGTTCCGTAATAACCGCGTTTCCTAAAGGAAGCATAAAAGCTAGGACAATTTTAGAGAGAGCAATTGCAAGAAACTTTATTCAACTGGCAGCCATAAAATTCATGACATGTCGCTAAGTCGGACAAAATATACAACTCCCTTAACAGTCTTTATTTATATTTCAACATGGTACTTTTTTATTGATAAAATTGTAACGCTTGACATATTTTATTTAGTGGTATATTACTTATTTGTAATAAAAGCTGTGCAGAGTCGTTTTAAATACTCTTTCACCAAATCAAAAGACACCAATTTTAAATGCCTGACGTAAAATAATGCAAAAAAGACTTATAGAGGAAATCGTGCTGTGAAAGTTAACTTGGTATATAGTGAAGTGTAATTTTATGTAGAATTATATTTCAAATCTCTTTTGTCCATTCTTTGTAACATTTCAGATAATAATAATAATAATAATAATAATCTTTATTTATATAAATCGTTTAACATAACATCTTGAAACCCTGGCTCTTAAACTAGATTTAACTGTATTTCAAGAGCCAGTGCCCTCCCTTAATATTGTAGATTATTATACTAGTGTTAGTATAGTTAGTAGCGGTAACTTAAAATAAATTAGTTGGATTATATTTATTACATTATTTATGACATATAATATTGCAGGTAAGTATGAGTGTAAGTAACAACTATGAATTTTATTTATTAATTTATTTGTTTGCCATGCCGTTATTAGCTATAGTGCATTGGTGCATAGAGTGGATGTGTGTGTGTGAGTGTGTGTGCGTGTGTTTGTGTTTGTGTGTGATGAAAGAGTGTGTGTGTGTGGAATTTTACGATTACTGTTGGTTGGAAGTATATATGAGCAAGATTATTTTTAAGGATAAAAATTAAACGAAAATAGACTACTGAGAAGATTTCAACCTAGGAGATTTTCTGTGTCTTCATAGGATAAGCAATTAAGGTATGAAATCACTTTTCTTTTGCAAATTATTTTATTGAGTGAGTATATGTGTATTATTTTATTTATTTTATTATATAAATGTGGGCCTTGATAACAAAAAAATTTAGAAATAAATGAGGTGTTAAAGGTCATCATGCTTGTCGCAACTTTGTGTTGTCTTCGTCTATATAAGTATGTGTCATCGTATATAAGTTTACCATGTTGTTTTAATAAGATATTTAATATAAATAACTTTCGCACTGAAAGAACTTCGCAGTTTTTATAAAGCATATGTGTCGGATACAAAAAAGGACGAAAAGTTGATACTTTAAGAACAGCACGTTGGGCGATTTCGAGCTTCATTAGTGTGGATTTTGCGGCTCCTCCCCACGACGATATGCAATAAGTAATTAATGATTGGCATAACGCCAGGTATATTCTTTTCATCAAATCAGGATTCACCACATGTCTGAGGTTTTTAAATATATATATCATTTTATTTATTCTACCACTTAGTATATCAATAATTTTTTTAAAATTCAGATTACAATCTAAAGTGACACCTAAGTACTTTATAAACTCCACTCTTTCTAAAACAGGACATGCGCAAGGTGTTATGTCTAATTTAGAACAGGTATGGCAAACTATGTCTAAGTTATTTGGTAAATCGTGTAACCGTCTCATCGAAAACGTTATATATTTTGTTTTATTTATATTAAGCGAGAGGATATTATTATCGAGCCATTTTTTTACAGTGTTGAGACCCTTTTGTGCTACTTCATAAACTTCATTCCACGTATCGGCTGAGAAAACTAGAGAGGTATCGTCTGCATATGCTATAATTTGTCCCTTGTGTAATTTAAGACGTGTCATAAAATCAATATACACGAGAAAAAGTGTGGGACCCAGTATGCTGCCTTGTGGCACTCCGTGTGTAACTAGGCAATCACTGCTACAATATGACCCTACTCTGACACTTTGATACCTATTGGTTAAATAATCCTTAAATAATTTAAGCTGGGGATCCCTGACACCGATATTTTCCAGTTTATTGAGTAATCCACGAATAGACACAGTGTCAAAGGCCTTGGCCAGGTCAAGAAAAATGCATAAACATTTCTTACCCTGGTCCAGACTAGTAGAAATAAAATTAGTCAAGGTATGAACTGCATCATCCGTGGACATACCTTGTCTAAATCCAAATTGATTAGGCGAAAGAAGCTTACTATTTTCTAAATATTTTATCAAACGATTATTTATGATTTTTTCTAAGATTTTAGATAATGAGGGTAAAATAGAAATTGGTCTATAATTGTTAAGGTTCTTTTTGTCCCCAGTTTTAAAAATTGGCCTAACTTCAGATTTTTTTAGAGCTTTAGGAAACACCCCTTGTTGGAGACAGCAATTAAAGATATAAGTTAACGGAGGAACGAGATACTGTCTACAGTTTTTCAGTAATTTATTCGAAATGCCATCCCACCCTATTGAACAATCTGTTTTTAAATTTCGTATAATAGTATGTATTTCCTCTTCCTCAGTTTCTAACAATACAAAAGATTTTAATGCCGTATATGATATATCTGGATTTAAATTTAAAGAAGCATGATTTACATTATCAAAACTAGATGCCAATTGTTCACCAATATTAATGAAATAGCTATTTATAGTATTTACCGATGATTGTGCTGTATCAGAGAAGTTAAGTAAGTCTTTGTTGTAGTCTGTTTGTTTTTTAGTGTTAATGATACTTTTAAGAACGTCCCATAATTTTTTGTTATCATTTTTCGCCAAATTGACCCGTTCTTCGTCGTAATTTCTTTTGTCTTTACTGATTATATTGTTGCAAAAGTTTCGGTATCGCTTATAAGTAACACATAAACTTTCATTTTCAGGTGAAAGTCTAACCTTATTATGCAATTTATCTCTATGTCTAATGCATCTAAGAAGGCCAGGCGTAATCCAAGGCTTAATTAACTTTTTTCTCCTTGATAATTTAATCGTCTGCGTGTTATAATTAATAAATGTTCTTATTTTATCAATGAATAGATTATAAGCTGTATTTGCATCAGTACATTTTATAATTTGAGAAAAATTAATTTTTGATATATCTGAATAAAGATTGTTATAGTCAATTTTTTTAATTTCAGTTCTAGCATATTGGTTAAAACATTGTTTAAGTTGTATATTTAAAATTACCGGTTTATGATCGGTTAGCAAAGTTTGTGGGACTATGGTAATTGATGGCTTTTTTGTCTTAAGTAAAACGTGGTCAATGCACGTTCCGCTAATATCCCTCGTCACAAAATTGTGCGCAGGAAGTAAACCATGGAAAGCTATAAAATTTAAGTATTTTTCTCGACCTAAATCCATATTATCAGATATGAGATCTATATTCATGTCCCCAATAATCACGATATTCCTATAATTTGAGTACTTATATAATATTGCATCTAAAGAAGACAGAAAAGTATCAGTATTTCTATAACAGGGTGATCGATATATAGCTATTATAATCATACTTGATAATTTGCAAACTAGACAATTAACTTCCCGAGTGTTGGGTTCTTCGAATTCAAATTTATATTGATCTTTGATGTAGATAACTATACCATCATTTTGATTATTATTATTTTTAGTTGCAAATGAGTTATAACCACGTATAAATGGCAAAGTCATTGTCTTCGAAAGCCAACACTCAGTAAAAACAATTAAATCCAATTCTAATTTAAGCCTAGTCATAAGAACTTCAAAATTGTTTATATTGCAGTTAATACTACGTATATTTTGTGTTATAATTGTAAAATTATTATTTTTCGATGCTTTAATATGGCTAGAACAATCTTCAACATCGCAGGTAATTTTTTTCGACACCGATACGTCATCTAGATCATTAGATATATTTTCATTTATGTTAATTAACATTAAAATTAAATTTAAATTTTTTCTGTACAATATGTCGTCTATTGACTATGTAACAAAAGTTAATGCAATGGAGGCATGGTGAAAAACTATAGTGAGTATAATCAATAACAGATGAATATGTATAAACATTAGTGTAATATATGTTTTTGTATAGTGTTATGTAAATTAGTGTAAATATGTAAGAAACAAAAAGATGTATATAATATAAACAATGCAAATTATAATAAAAGTAGTAATTTAGGCTTACAGCTAGCTTACCTATTCCCGTTCTCTTTAGCTTTTAGGATAATCCATATTATTATAATATTAGCGGGAACGTAGCTTACCTTCGATTAAACCGTGTGCACCACAAGCCTAGCTGCGATAACAAGTAAAATATATCTTCAACTCCATGTGACTAGTCAAATAAATCTTGCACTCTTGTCAATGATCAAACATGTATCATTCAGTCATAAATTTAGCGGTGAAAATAGCAAATAAAAATATAAGTTTCCTGTCCCTAATAATGTTCACTAAACTGAATTGTGTATACAAGATAAAATCTCCTTCAAAATCATTCTCCTATTATTAATTTCGTACGAAGAGATGGGTCAGAATTATAAGTGGACTGTCAGACAGATGTCAGTGTTTATTGGCCCACATTGCGCGAGATAAGCACCTGACAGCGGGTCATGGCCTCTTGGCCACTTATTTGTCCTTAATCTTGTCGAACTTGATCAGAATTGGTTGTATGTCCTTCAGTTTTTCGCTAATATGCCTTCTTCTTAGCCATTGGCATCTACAAGCTAAAGGTTTAGTTAGTAGCTAAGTATATACAGGTTACTATACCATTGACTTTAATAATTTTTATATAAATGACAAATTAAGCACGTTCTTACGAATGCAAAACGAATTAGACAATATACAAGGAATGACCTGGATTTGTAAACCCCAGTCCAATGGTAAGTTCTATTACAGACAATTTGCACATTATAAATGTCGTCCCTCACTGGCAGATATTTAAAAAGGATTACCATAGGTATAATTGATTACAAAGTTTGGGAATGTTTGTTAACACCATAATTTCAATGAACAGTAATAACAAAATAACATTTACGGCTTGTTTCTAGGATAAGCATTAAAAAAAAAGGAGAGTAGCGGCCTATTACAATCCCACGGCTGGGAATAGGCCTCCTCTCTCCGTTTCTGGAGAGAAGGGTTGGAGCTAAGACCTACCACGCTGGTCCAATGCGGATTGGTAAGTTACACATATCTCTAGAATTCTCTCAAGATATGCAGGTTTCCTCACGATGTTTTCCTTCACCGAAAAGCGTGTGATAAATTGCAATTATCAATTAGACACATGAGTTTTAATAGAAAAACTCATTGGTGGCTGCCCGGATTTGAACTCGTGTTCCCCTCGAAAGAGTCGCACGGTCTCACCGCTGGGCTATCACAGCGTATAGATAAGTATTATTTAATAATTATAATTAATTATCAAATACTATGGTAGTGGGATAGAAGATAGACCTATATCCTAAGAGAAATTAATTAACAAGATGTACTCTTTAATATGCTGTTTTTTCAGGTGGTCTATATAAGTGTTTGGACTTTGTTTTTATAACGTTACTCTTGATAGTTGGTCGTTGAACAGCTATTACTATAAATATATACAAAACTATTAAGATGGCAAAACATGATTATGGCTGCATTTCAAACAACCTTCATGACGTTCATAAGTTAATTTCAAATAGTAGAAAAAACACACGAAAGTCTCTGGTATCCTCTATTTATCTCGTAGGGGGCTCTCACCATACTGTACGGGGATTGCAAAAAACCCTTTTAGCGATGCTTTTATTGTTAAAGTTACTTGCTTTCTCATATATCTACAGTTAGCGGTTTCAGGCTGGCATTGATGAATCATTCTAGGGCTCGTCCATTTATTACGCTCAGTTGTTTTTCAAAATAAATTATTAAATACGAATTCAAAAGAGGCTTTTGTGGAATAAAGTTATACAAGCTTTTTTTAACGAATGTTAAGTCGGTATGTTATCTAATAATTGGATTGTCTTTTATGTAACCGAATCAAACATAAGGAGATCTTTAAAAATACATACTGATTGAAGTAGCTCATCGTGTGTTAATTTTGTTAATGTTTATTTATAATGGAGTCGCAATGTGTGCGACTGGAAATCTCGCAGATAGAGGCTATTATTAAAATATCTCCTGGTTAAAAGATAGCCAGGTACAACCGTTTGTTATTGGCGTGACGTATTTAACAATGCGTATAAGTCGTAATTTCCATATTAGCCTCCTCTCCACTTAGCTCAAATGACGATATGTCATTGCTGTTTAAAACGCTCTCCTCTCCACTTTGGTAGATCCGGGCCTTAAATTATTTTGGCACACCCTATGTTTCCCGTTGTGTTTTCAATGATTACTCCAGATGGATTCAAAATTAATCCACCGTGTGGTATCCGGCCGAATAGAATAGATCACCCACATTTCTTACCGAGGTGTCGTAAAAGGCGACTAAGGTAAGTTGAAACACTGTGTGGTATCCGGCTTAGTGGGATAGACCACCCTCTTTCTTACCGAGGGGTCGTAAAATACGACTCAGGTAAGTTAACGTCAGATAGGCCGCCGGTCGTAAAATACGTAGCCGAATCATGCGACAATATGTTTTTAACATGTTGTGCCGACCCCACTTAGAGTGGAATAAGGGCAGGAGGATAATGAAGGATTCAAATTTAGTCTCGCACATCCTATATTTCCTGTCACGGCATCCGAAGTTCCGAAATTCTTTTGTTTTTCTTATAATAATATTACTTTATGTCCCAATATTTCAGACCTAAGAACGGAAAATCTCAAGCACTATTATTAGGGTTGGCCTTAATACTACTAAGCCTGGGATATAACAGGGTGATATGAATGCCCTTAATACACTTTTAGACGTTCTCGCTTTATAGCCTTTCAGATGCTTACGGAAGATTTCCCACGGTAAATATATTTTCCCCATATCATTCTTCCAATTATTTTACTAATATCTTCAGTGAATGGAATATACCTCTGGTATTCTATTCGAATATTTATTTAGCAAATGTGAAGGTTTTAAAACTTTAATGCGACAGCGGAGGTTATTTCATAACCCTTGAGTTATTGTACTTTCAACACGTTAAACCTTAGTTCCCTGTTATGATCACCAACATGTGATAATTAACTAAAGAACATAATGGTGCCAAATCTCTCTGGATAAAATCTGGATTTTAAACTTTCTCTTTACCTATTCATCATCCGCCTAAGTGGGGTCGGCACAACATGTTACAAACATGTTGTCAAATGATTTGGCTACGTATTTTATGACCCGCCGCCTGCCAGACGTCAACTTACCTTAATCGCCTTTTACGACACCTCGGTAAGAAATGAGGGTGGTCTATTCTAATTAGCCGGATACCACACGGCGGTTTCTCTTAACCTCCTGTTTCTATTATTTTTTGAAACACAGAAAAACCTCCCTTTATTTCATCGCATACCCCCATTAATTGAATTGTAGAAATACTTTAGAAAACAATGTGCTGATTAATAGTATGTGGTTTGGGAAATGGTCAACTAAGGCATATCTCACACTTAGTATTGAAGTGACTGAATTCAAAATTAGGCTAAATTGAGTTAGCTGCATTATAATCCTTATTTCAATACCACTTATGACATCACGCTAAGAACTACTAAAAAAGCAAGGTTTTTTTCTTGCTCTTCCAAGTTATTTATCTTTAGCACTCACGAGTTTTGTAGGCGCTACGCAACGCTTTATTGCAACTTGCCACAAAACAACTTTTTTTAATCAGGTCACTTTAGCACTAAGAGTGTTATATATAATGAATTTATTTATACCAAAACATGATTTCTGCAAAACTGACAATAATTCGCCTCTCTTGACAAAATTTATGATAAGTTTCATAACTTCTTTAAAGTGGGCGTGGCAAATGACTTACTCTCATCACGGCCAGATATTTTTACTATGATGATGTATATAATAGACAAAGTAGGAACCGACATAAGCTTGCGACTCCTGCTTTGCGCCTAGCAAAAGTACGTAAATCGTTTGTGGGTATGGGTATAAGATTCTATAATAAAATTCCGAAATCAATTTTGGCCATGCCATTGCAGCAGTTTAAAACCATTGTTAAAAAGAGGCTGATACAGAAAGACTACTATACTGTTGAAGATTACTTAGATGATAAAGATGTGTTGATATAGGTGCACTTCTACCTTGTACAAGACAGTAATAAATAAATGTAACTAGTTCTAAGATTTATATTTTAAAAAGAGCAACCGCCGAGTTTCTTGCTGGCTCTTCTCAGTAGGAACAGCTTTCCGAACCAGCAGTAAAGTAGACGATTCAAAAGCACTTGTTTACAAGTTTACTTGAATAAATAATATTTTGAATTTTTTTGATTTTTTTTTATGAAACAATGTTTTTTGTTCCAGATGCTGTATTTATAATCTGAAAAAAAAATGCGGTATCAATTAAATAAAAACAATAAACAACTTTAAAAACATTAGTATATCACAAACTAAGGTGCCAAAAAATGCCATCATTGTCAATAACTAAAATTGTCTAAAACTTAAAGTTCAAATATTAAATCTAGTTACGCAATATCAATATATAAATATATCTTAAGATAATTAAGGAACATCATTGTTCCATTACTATTATTGATAGCAGATTTTTTAATGGCATTTTATTCAGAAAAGTGAAATAAATATGTTACCTGTGCCACAAGATCGTGCGTCGGGCCGACGCAGCAGTTCTATTGTTAGTCGAACTTTGCTGGGACGTCGAGCTTCTGTCTACGTCACCAGCAATCATCAGGATCCGGCAAAGGTAAGTGACTTGAATAAATTTCTTTATTACCGTGTGAATAAATACCGAAAACAACTAATTAAACCTGTAAATATCTGTTACTGTCGTTTTTAGAGTCCTTAGATTGATACTTAGTCTTAAGTAACAATGATCGCCACTGAAAACCAGCATTAAGGAACAGCACGACCTAAGCTGAGTAGTGCTCCAATTCGTGACGTCACATTTCTGTACAGTCTTCCTTTTACTATACTGTTTTTTTTATTTCCCAAATGTGATATTATTAAATAAATGCCGTGTGGTATCCAGCTGAGTAGAATGGTCTTTTCTACTCTCCCCTCATTTCTAACCGAAATGTCGTAAAAGGGAACTAAGGTAAGTAGAAGCGCCGTGTGGTATCCGGCTTAGTAGAATAGACCACCCTATTTCTTAGCGTTAAATACGACTTCGGTAAGTTGGCGTCAGGCAGGCGGCCGATCGTAAAATACGTAGCCGAATGACAACATGTTTATAACATGTTCTGCCGACCCCACTTACAGTGGGATAAGTGCAGGAGGATGAGGAAGATGATGATGTGATATTATTAATAAGAGATTTTTGATTAGATTTACTTTACCTCAGAATTCACATATAACAGAATACTATTTCGATCTATTTTATAATAATCATAATATTACATATGAAATCGCCGAGTGCTGGTTTCAATCACTTTAAAAGTTAAGCATTTTTAATTACTTTAAATAATGACTATAAAATACTTAACTGCATATTTATATAACTACTAGTAACTTAATTATATTTAATGCTTTAAAGAGATACGTTTAGGTATAATCTTCTAATAAAGTATTTCTTATAAATTGTTTATTTTTTCTTTACTCTGTCTGACCTTATACCTTATATTATAAGTTTAATATTTACATATATTATAATATCAAAAGTATAGTTGATTAGTTTCTTAATTAGCTGATTGAAAAAAATCCGTTAATGGAAATAATTAGATTTACCGAACATCTTTGTCTGTGTTCAAACTGTGTGTATAAAACTAAATGGTGATCAAATATTTTTCTTTTAGTTACGCTGTAACATAATATAAGATGTAATCAGAGTCTGAAATTGTTCTGTATCTCAATGTAATGGTTTTCTCCGCACTTTATTGCTAAGGGTCAGAATTTGACGAAATCGTAATCCCAAAGGTACAATATATGGCCCCAAGTTTCCGAAGTCGATTATGGAAAGGGAGAGTTCTACCATTAGTTATAACGAAAACCAATCTTTTGTTGATGTTTGCACTATTTATTGGAAAATATTTTTGTTTGGTGAATGATACAAAATCTTGGCAGTATGCTAAAAGTTTTTTATACGTAAATTTTTTTGATATAAAAATATTTCATATTCTACAATCTTTCTCAATGAATTTATAATATATGGAAAGATGTGATTCACTAGAGATTTGCAGAATTCCTCACGATATTCCTTTACTATAATGGCATGATGAATTCCAAATATCCATTAAAACATATTATTTTTTTAGAAAACTCATAGGTTTTCAACAAGCACAACAAGTTTTACAAGGCACAAACCCACAGACTTTTCGACCAATACTGTTTTGATAAAAAATATGAATATTTTACTCTTGCAGTATAAACATTTGATAAATGTTCACATGTACATTAGTATTTAGAAGATCGTTTGAATTTATTCAAAGAATATTTCTCATACGTTTTGCTCTTTAAGGTTGTAAATGTCAGGATTAGTTTCTCAGAATATTCGATAAATCTCTCTCTATTTATGCCGTAAATATGCCACGTTTCTTTATACACTCTTTGATGCTAAGAAAACTAAAAAGTGATGGATCGCGCCGAGCTGTATACATTATATGTTATGCTATTACATGAATTGTTAGCTTCAAATGTTTTTCAAGACTATATTATCATAAATCTTCAGAACTTCTTAGCGAGGGATCCTTTCGTTATTTTTTTATTCCATTGTATATCGTATTTCATTGATTCAAGATAGTGCTTTTAACGAATACGAGTAAACTAGTTATGTTCGTTGATCTAAACTCGTGTAAATTACAGTTATCCTATGAATTTTTTAGGGATATGTAAGTTTCATCACGATGGTTTTCCATCATCAGATAACTTGTAAGTATGAATTAAGCACATATACGTAGCGCACGCTTAGTATTAAATCGCATGTATCACGGATTATAGCAAAATAATTTTTATTATTACTGTTGTATTATGGATCCGCAAAATAACGCCTAATTCTATAAATTATTTAAAGTGACCGACTTCAAAATTAGCTTTAATCGAGTTAGATACATTGTAATCCTTATTTCAATGCCATATATGACATCGCGCTACAAACTATTAAAAAAGCTAATGTTTTCTTGCTCTTCAAAATTTATTGTGGAAAAAAGTTTAGCATACGAGTTTTGAAGACGCTAAGCTTTACTGCAATTTGCCACAAAACAACTTTTTTGAATGATGTCTTTAATACTAAGTGTCATCATCATCATCAGCAACCCGTCGCTGTCCACTATTGGACATAGGCCTCTCCCATGGCACGCCACTGAGCTCGGTCTTCAGCTCTTCGTTTCCAACCGCTGCCAGTCACTCTGCGGACATCATCACTCCACCTAGTCGGAGGACGTCCTACACTACGTTTGCCAAGGCGCGATGTCCACTCCAGAACACGTCTACCCCATCGGTTGTCGGTTCTGCGACAAATGTGACCGGCCCACTACCACTTTAGCTTACTAATCCTTTGGGCTACGTCGGTTACTTTGGTTCTCTGTAGGATCACTTCGTTCTGGATACGATCCTTCAGAGAAACTCCGAGCATAGACCTCTCCATAGCTCGCTGGGCGACCTTAAATTAGTGGACCAATCGCATTGCCAGTGTCCACGTCTCGGCTCCGTATGTCATTACAGGTAGGACGCACTTATTAAAGACTTGAGACATTGTGGTATCGGTGATGAAAAGACTCGCTACTACTACGTATACTAAGTGTACGCTAAATTTTCTCGAAGGTACTTACCGAAATTTGAATCTGCGAATCGTAGTGTCCTGGTTAAAAACGAAAATGCCCTCTGTCTAATAAGAATTTATGTAATGTATATAATCAGTAATGTATATAATTAGTCAATAATGTATATAATTAGTCATCCCGTTCATTCATAAACACCATTTGCGTTTTTACTTATCGCTATCAAACGACGAAAGAACTCACAAATTACCTTTGACTAATTTCAGTTCCAATACATATATGCAAAATACGAACACATTGATTGACAGTATAAACACTTATTCAAGTACAAAAATAATATATCGTTCTCAGTAATTACAAGTACAATATTTAAGAAATTTATCGCAAATCATGATTGTGGTAATAAATAAAACAGTTTCGTGTCCTAGAACAATTTAGATTCTATTAAATATTGCATGTCGTAACGAATGACATTTCCACTATAAACGTAGAAAGCATAAGTGCAAGTTTTGTGGTATAAAATCAAATTGATATCATTATTGCATTATACAGCCATGTTTGATGTTTAAACGTTACCAAGTTACGTATTTAGTGTAACAACAAATTAAAAGCTAATTCGTCTCACGTAAAGACATTTTGTATTTGTATTATTTTGCTTCTTACGGCTTTGAAATTTAATCTGGTGGGATAGGTAAATGCAGAAGTATCGTTAACTGTGTGAAAGTAGAGCGTAAGAATTTTAATACTGTTTTTGATTCTTGCCTTTAGATAATATACGGGTAGAAAAGTTTTGTTAAAGATTAAATATCTTTATTTTATTATATATCTATATTTATAGTATATACACAAATTATACGTTTTTAATACTAAATAAATAATATATAGTGAGAAAGAGGCAAACTTTAAAAATACTATATTAAACTACATACACTTGAAAACTACATAATTTCTATTCATAATTTTAATTGATCAATGAATTATTCATATTTATCAATATAATAGAGTTAATAAAACGAAATAGCAAAAAGTACTTAGGGTGTTATCCGTCATATCAAACAATGTGATTCGACAGTTTCAGTTGCGACAAAATCATAATTTAAACTAATTTGCGAAAGAAATTAAAAAATAGTTACTATGAATGGAGAAATCTTCATACAAGCGTCTATAAATATAAAATGTTTCTATTACTGGGATCATTTACATGAAATACGTAAAAGCTTAAAAGTCAATTTAAATATCTAAATCCAAAATATGCCATAAAACTAAAAGTTTATTTTGTATTTTAAAAGCACTTTCAATTTCAAGTACTAAAACTAATAAATTGTTTAGTTTTAGCTAAAGTGAATGTAATAGTGCCATATTTTTATGTGATTTTATAATTGTTTTTATTGAGATAATGTATTTGGAGTAATTTATTGGATAGATTTGATTGGGAATTCAAATTTACTGTTATAGTATACAATAAAATATATTATGCATTACTTTCTAATATCTATCTGGAAGTCTTTTATAAGTTAGCGTTTCGATTGTAAATTTAACATAGTCATACAATGTACTTTACAAAAGGTATATGTGCTATTTAATAATTGTTCCTTTGTGTATTGTTAATCCGTGTAGGGTTAAACTGGTATTGTATTTATATTCCTTAAAAGTTATCGGCCTTATATTATAATTAAGGGAAAACGACTTGGTGATTCAGTTTTATTATTTTTTTATTCAATATAAATTTAACAATATAATTAGATTACTACTTAAGGTTCGTTACAAAAACCTGTAGAGGTTTAAGCATAACGCGAATGCGTATAACATACTTGTCTACAAAAGACGACTTTTGTAGACAGGTATGTTAAACTATATTATTATACTTAAACAGAATACTAAAGTCGCTAAATAATATAACTTAAGCATTAGTTATCAATTTTGTTGTCCATTAACTTATTTAGTATTCTCTCTATCGTCTCAACCTATAGACTTCTGCTGCTGGAGATAGGTCTCTTCACGTGAACTCCATACATCACGATCTTGCGCCTCTTGGATCTAGCGGCGCCCCACGACCTTCTTGAGGTCGCCAGTCCAACTCGTAGTAGTGCTGCGATGCGAACAGATGCTGCGTTTGCGTGCGTGCGTTTTTCGTTGCAGGATCACCATTATTTAAGACCCCAACGCACATCGGTTCTCTGTATTGTGTGCCACGCCCATCTCCATCCAATTCTTCTACGGATCTCTTCATATCTGATTTGATCACGTAGAGATACTCCGAGTATAGGTCGCTCCATCGTCCACTTAGTAACTTCGAGCTTTCTCATGAGGTTCATAGTCATGTTTTGGATCCGGCGAGGACTACTAACACCCGCTTATCGTCAGACGTTCTGTACTCACAAAAAGTAACGACCAGTTACTATCCCACTGCTGGGCATAGGTCTCCTCTCTCCATTTTTTGGAGAGAAAGCTCGAGGCGAAAACCTACCACGCTGCTCCAATGCGGATTGGAGGTTACACATATCCCTAGAATTCTCTAGAGATATGCAGGTTTCCTCACGATGTTTTGCTTCACCGAAAAGCATGTGATAAATTACCATTATCAATTGGATACATAAGTTTTAATAGAAAAACTAATTGGTACCTGCCCGGATTTTGAACCCATGATCATCTCTAGAGAGTCACACGGTCTCACCGCTGGGCTATCACAGCCTTTCTGACTATTACAGATTAAGGCTGTGATAGTCTGTACTCATACTTGAGTTATATTTAACACAATATTAAGGTATTGTTTAAATTAACTGCGCCATTATCGAACAACGAACGTTATTGTATAATCTTTTTATACTTAATTATCAAAACACAGTTATATGCAAAATCCGTGAAAAAAGCTAGTGTCAATAATCGGTTTCGAAATCTGCTTCGGTTATTCCCGCATGTGGGAGACAGGCGACAGGTACGACGTATTTCCGATATACGAATACATATACGTGATAGAAATAAAAGGCCTTTGTTTCACTATAATTTTCCTATTGTTATCTGTGGTATCTGCTGAAAGAGAGAATGATTAGTTTTGTGTCGGTATTAAGATAAACGTAGCGCTTCAATAATAATAAACATTTTCATCATAGGAGATGCTTTATCTTTTTTAACAGACACCGTGTAAGCACAGTGAGAAAGTATACGCACAACAATAGAACCTAAAAAGCGATGTCATAAAAAATTACCAATTTATTCTAAAGCTAAATCAGCAGCCTTCCAATTACAAGTTCAGTCTTGAACATCCTTCCAGTTTCATACAAAACTATACAAATTAAAATATTTTATTTTTAAAAGATTGACCGCCGAGTTTTTCGCTGGTTCTTCTCGGTAAGAGCAATATTCCAAACTAGTTATAGCTTCATTAACCATATTGATTCTTGAAGATTTAAAAGTGCTTGAAAGAGCTTATATGAATAAGCATTATTTCTATTTGATTTGATTTAAATAGGAAATGGCAATGTTTGGTCACAATTAAGAGATTCTCATACTAAAGTTTATTTAAAAAACAGTAAAAAAAATATGCACAAACCTCTACCACCGCCACCACAATACACAAGCACTACACACGTTGACCATCACAAACACAACAATCGTTTCGCCCCACAACCAAAACATCAACAGGAAAACAAGAAAACAGAAAGACTTCAAAAGAAAATTGCAAAACGACGCATCACCCAAACAAGCATAGTTATATACTAATTGATTCAACCCCCAACATTTATTTTGCCTCCGAACACGTGTAACAAGCTTGAACTAGAAACATTTATAGTCAATAAAGGGTGCCATTGTTATTTTTAATAATCTCAAGTTCAAGTTTTTATTTACAACAAAAATGTACAAGTTGTGTCTATCTTAAATTACTTACATGCTACTACTAAACAGAGCTGTGATAGCCCAGCGGTGAGACCGTGCGACTCTTTCAAGGGGAACACGAGTTCCAACACGAGGCACCAATGTGCCTGCCCGGGTTCGAACATAAGTTTTAGTAGAAAAACTCATTGGAGTTTTTCTACTAAAACTTATGTGTCTAATTGGTAATTGCAATTTATTACACGCTTTTCAGTGAAGCAAAACATCGTGAGGAAACCTGCATATCTTTAGAGAATTCTGTTGATATGTGTAACCTACCAATCCGCATTGGAGTAGCGTGGTAGGTCTCCAACTCCAACCCCTTCTCTCTAGCAACGGAGAGAGGAGGCCTATTCCCAGCAGTGGGCTTGTAACAGGCCGCTACTTTACTTTTTTACTTACTACTATACAAATCATGCCCACATGGAACGGTCCCAAGAATGCTGGCAGTGTTTCCGCGTTGAATCGCTAAGCTGATTCTTTGTGCGAAAAAGGGGCCAGCCCTCTTGTCAACCGAAAAGGCGATCAACCGAGGTTTTAAAACAAGTTAAAATCTTTAAATGTTTTTTGCTTTTTTATATATGCTTTTTGTATATAATAAACTTCGTCATTTGAAATATATTCAATTCACCGAAAGCAGTACCGTGACATTTCGTGTTAGTGTTAGAATATTCTGCATGCAAAGACCTCATTGTATAGCGATTGCACAGTTGGTATGGTTCTGGTTAAACCGTCCATTATATGAGTTCACCGAGTGTCCAATAGCTCATGTCACGCAAGATCAAAGCACGGAAATATTATGTGGATAAATATATTTCCTTTCAAAAATCTTATTTTGTCTAATTGTGTATATGCTGAATGAGGATGGCAGGATAAGGGTAGGGTATGGATATACATTATTCTTTATGTAATATTTAGTCTTCTAGTTATTTTTCTATTCAAAACACCTCTTTAAAATTTATTATAGATTAAAAAATAAATTATATAAGACAAATTTCTACTTTGAATGAAAGAGAATTACATGATAAAGACCTAAACGGCACATAAAAGAATCGAAAATTGCAATAAAGTTCTTTATCGTAAAATAATACGATATAAAAGTTCATCTATGATAACTCTTATCTAATTGATGGACAATATTGTGTATTGATACAAGATTAATGAAAGTTTTGTATGGCTTGTAATCTTGCACTTGTTAGTATTCATAATTATTTTGAACAGACAAATATTCATAATTATTAACCATCAACTCGCATTACGGCCTATGACTATAAAATTTAAGGCGCTACGTTCTAATTTACTTATTTACGATTGGACGGCATCGTATCAATACACTTGTTTAGGAAGTCATATATCTCTTTGTCCAGAAGTCTTGACATTCCAACAGCGTAATAAAAATGTATATTGCAGTACCATAAAAGGGCTCCCACTCCATCGGAAAAAGACATTTATATAAATAAAAATAAAAAATCAATAAAATTGAAATCAAGTATTTACTTAAAAGACTTTCCTTTTCCATTAATTATGAACCCAATAACTAAAACTTTCCCTTTAGTGACATGAGATTCAAACAAATACAGGAAGAATAGAATATGCCTACTTTATACAAATAGTAGTAATACAAATATATGTATGTAAGTCTTTGAGCTTTAAGCCAGACAGACGAACCATACACTGATTGAAAGCGGTATCAAAGCACTACATTATTCAAGGCGTCCCCGCAGTCACTTCACACCGCTACTACAATATTAAACCTGCTGAACTGAGTCGCCCGTTTAACAATTCATGTATAGGTGCTTTGGGCAATATGTAAACAACATCGTAATACATGGGTACAAATTTACTGATATAACAGACAATAAATTTTGATGATTCGTAAATTGTAAACCATTTTTCTTTAAAGGATGGACGTCCATCGAAGGACATAGGTTTCTTCAAGGGATCTCCACACTGCTCGATTTTATGCCTCTCAGATACAGTCATCTTAATGCGACCTTTTTGAGGTCGTCACTTCGTACGGGATCTACAGACGCTACGATTTCCGGTACGAGGTTGTCATTCCAGCAGCTCAGATCCCAAAGCCCATAAGTAGCCCCGTCCCACTTTAAACCATAATTCTTCCAGTATTGTTACAAATAATGTTAATTAAATTAACATTCCTTTATAGATGTTTCTATGCATTCTGGTCGTCAAGCGTGCGGGTTTTTGAGCGTGGTTCATGCGTGCGGCTCAGGGTTTTTCCCTATTTTGACATGGATTTTAATGTGTAGAACTATAAAAAGTAGTACTTACTGTGACACTAATTTACTCGTATTCCAAGAATAAATTCTAATGCATCTATAATTTGTTTTATAGTAAGTATAGATTATACTTACTATAAAACAAAGTCCCAAAAAGCTGTCTGTCTGTATTTAATCGATTTTCTCAAAATCTACTGAACGGATTTTTGTACGGTTTTCACCTAAAGATATACATATATATATATATATATATATATATATATATATATATATATTTTTTTTTGTACCTTTTCACACTTCCGGATGGTTTAAGTACATAGTACATATCGGTATTATGTAAATTGTTTTGAAGAGATCGCGCAGTAGGTAAAAAACTTGCTTGCTGAGATCTTAAGTCGCGTGAGCCGCGTAAACCAGCAGAGATACGCTAATGTAATATACTAAAGACTTGTAGATCTATAAAAATACTACAAAGTAGTCCGCAATAGCATGTCCATCTTATGGTTAACTCACTATAACTACTTTAATGTTTAAAATTTAAATTTTAGAAAAGAATTGTGACACGCTGATCTCTACGCGGGCGAAGCCGCTGGCACAGCTAGCTATAAAATATTTATAAAATATTTTTGGAACGATTCAAAATTTTACACTGTTAATAATATAATTCAAACCCAAGAACAAGTAAAGATTATCGCCTACCCTACCAACTTTTGTTTATACGGCCATAAAAAATGACTTCCGGCCATTATACTTGTTATTTATTGTGATATCGGATTGACCTCATGCAGCCTACCCTTTTATCGGGATTCCCTTAATTTACCGGGTATCTTAATTTATTTTTGAGACCGTGTCGTATTTGCTCTAATTGCAATTTTAAATTATATTCGCTATTTTGGATTTGTTAATATTTTTATAACATTTACAATTTTTAATTTTTCGTCTAAATTAATAGTTTCAAAACATTATTATTAATTTATATCTTTATAGGCACATGTTTTATAGTAATTTGTTTTAATTTTGTCTATTGACAAAACTAATTTAATTGAAAAAGTTTGTTATTACGGTCGGTTCAAAGTAATATTTTGATTATCTATAGAAAGTCAATATTCAAGATTTGTGAGTTTCCGCCGTAACGTGCAGCCTCCCCGCCTTTAATAGGGTATCATCGAAGATTTTGATTATGATAGAGCATCGCAGGAAATTTAAGCTTTGGCACACAAATTTGAAGTAGCTGTCATAATATTGAATCAGTATTTTATTTTATGAATCACTTTATAATATGTATGTTAAATAGCAGACCTAACCGCGCTTTGCTGTGGCTGAACCTGTTTTGACTTCTGTATCTTTCTTCTCCTTATATATGTCTAGTTCTCTATCACCAATATTTGCTCAACCAATTTTGATGAATTTAAACACAATTCAATGTTTTATATATCGGACTAACATAAACTAAAAAGTTCCTGTTTCTACTTTGGGAACAGAAAAGTAAAGATATTTGAGGGTATAATAAAATTTAAGTTGCAGGTACTGCTTGTAGCCAAATTATCCATTCTAACCAACTTATACAAATGTGAAAGTTTTATGTTAATTTTATTAAAATTTCCACGAAAATTTTAAAGCCTAGATAATGCTATAATGCAGTGCTCAAGTATGGAACTTGAAATCTCATACAGACGATATAATAAAAAAAGTGATATAATAAAAATAAAGCGCATGAATCATATCATGGTTATATGAATAACTTATGTTGTATAATGAACAGCCTTAAATCGTTGTAAATATTTGTTTCTTCTGTTAATAGGAAATACTTATTAAATATAAACATTTCCCGTAAATAGATTATAATAATAACCAAATATACGTAAAAATAAAAACCTGCACTAAGCTAGAGTTAAAATTTATAAAGATACTCTATATTGTATATATGGAAATTGCAAGTACTCTACCTTAGTAAGAAAATTTACAATATTGCCATATCGGTAGCCCTCATTACCAATAAGATATAGGGCTATATGCATTCTAATTTTTTATATACTCCTAAAACTATCTATAATATATATGTAGAAAAAAAATAAGAATCATATTATTCAATCATATCACAAAGAACATATAAGTGGAAATCTGAAATTTGACTGAAGTAAGGGAAAGAGAATGATGGGAATCACACAAAGGGTAGCCTAATTTGTAGCTTTTCTATTAATTATTAATTACTAATTAAAAAAAATAAAAAACTGTTAATTTCATACTTAGTACGAAAATAAAGTTGGCATTCTCGATTAGTGTAAGTTTCTAAAGCTTTCATTTAAAGTTATTATTGCAATGAATGGTGGATGGCACAGTTTGTCCCCCAACTTTGCCCATTTAACTCTATTCATTTGTTCCAGGCGTGGTTGCACTTTCCTCATTAAATTACCTCATTTATTCTTGGAATCAGAACTTTATCATAGTAAATTGGTTTAACTCAGTTTTATTCATAAAAATTCATGCCAAAGATATCCTATAAAATTTTGCATATTGTCTTTATTAATGAAAAACTCATATGCATTATATCTGCATATTAAGTATGAGCGTATGTTGTCAATGTAGTTAATATTCTAATGTAAAATTAAAGTAACGGCCTTTACTATCCCACAGATAGTACACACAGATAGTATCCCACAGATAGTAGGCACAGCCCATCTCTCTCTTTTTGGATATAAGGGTTAGAACTACCCCTATACCCACCACGCTGCTCCAATACAGATTGATGCAATGGGCACGCATATCCTAGGAATTCTCTAGTGATTTACAAGTTTTCTCTCGATGTTTTCCTTCACAAAAAAGCAAGCGATAAATTGCAAGGATTACATAAGTTTTTAATTAAAATACTCACTGTTCCTGCCTGAGGCTTGATCCGATAACCCCACCTATATCTGTGCATAATAATCCTTAAAAGGTAACACAGAATAGCATATTTTTAGCACGCATTTTCTGTTATTTAATAAAACAAGAAAAAGCCATTGCGTGTTGATAATTCTCGGGATACAGAGAAACATAAACGGCTTAGGGAACCCGATCTCTTCCAAAGCTTTTAAAAGGATATCCGATAAGGGAGTTAATAAATAACACCCTCTACAGAACCAAGCCGACTCGGTAATGCCTAGAGTATTCCGAGATAACTTTAACACTTCTAAAATACTTCGAATTGTATTTGCTTACAAACTCTTGATTAGTTTCGCTCGTTAGTTATTTCGGTTCCAATTAAATGTTACTTATTTTAAAAGTGATTAAATTTATTTGCTAGAACCATTGGAAAGATAAATTATAAAGCTAAAAAGTCCTATCATATTAAGTTAACAATTAACACGCCAGTGTAAGAAAATATAACCATAATTTAATAATATTTGAATCCGTATAATCTGTATGAAAAGGAATGTCATAATTCCAATATAACATAAATTAAAAGTAAATTATTTAATTTTAACTAATTTATAATTCGTCATCAATATTTATTATTCTTTTCTATATTTATCATAATTTACAATTCATTTTCAAATGATTTCAAGAAGATGGAGAGTATCGTAAGTTCTTACTCTGAAAAAAATTATAGTACACTTTTATATTGATTTGGAAATTTGATATGAATCTTAAGGCAGTTTTTTCGTCAGCAGTTTAATTAAAATCACACGTGGTTGTGTTTTTTGTATATAACAATAGCTGGCGTAGCAATAGTAAGCGTTAGTAAGCATTTAAAAAAAAAAGTAAAGAGGCACGTATTAAAATCTACCAACAACTCGTATCCTATATTAGATTGATAAGCTGTACTATTTGTAACAACAATGGCAAACTTTTTTCTTTATACTCTGAGTTGTGAATCATTGGAACATCGAAAACAGGTCATCACACATAAAATGTTAAAAGTAGCGGCCTGTTACAATCCCACTGCTGGAAATAGGCCTCCTCTCCAAGTTTCTGGAGAGAAGGGTCGGAGCTAGAATCTACCACGCTGCTTCAATGCAGATCGGTAGGTTACACATATCTTCAGAATTCTCTAGAGTTAAGCAGGTTTCCTCACGATTTTTGCCTTCACCGAAAAGCGTGTTATCAATTAGACAGATGAGATTTAATAAGAAAACTCATTGGTGCCTGCTCGGGTTTGAACTTGTGTTTCCTCGAAAGAATCGCACGGTCTCCCCGCTGGGCTTTCACAGCTCATATATAAAATGTTATAGCATATTAAAATTAAATTTAAATTTAACCTGGAAAATCCGTAAGTCAAATAATTTATTACTTTTTTATATGCTCAAGTTGACCTTGGGTAACCAAATATATTTTTACTAGAAGTGGTCAAGCCTGCCTTAGCCCAAACAGATATATTAAACCTAGCCCAATTCAACTAAATTCTCTTGTAACAATCTATATCTTGGTAAGATAAGGTCGCTATAAAGAATTATTACACCTTATAAATTATTTTCTGGGATGATACCTTTATGATTTACTGTTGACATAAATACGTACGTTGAATGAAAAGGGTACGAAGATAGCGCATATTTCAGAACAGCCCCAGTAAGCATTTCAGGCCCGCGCTTCACTAAATAACTTAATAATCGACCCCATCTTTTGTTATGGAAGTGAGTAAAGATTAAAACTCATCTGTATTATTATTGTCTGTGCCGATAATTTATTTGTTATGTTTATATGGGCATTATTTTTGCGACAGCCGAAAGACTAAAAAAAACTACATTATTCAAAATTAAAATTACAAAAGCAAAATCTACATTGTCAGTCAATCCACACAATGCTGGTGCTGAAAATTGATTGACTTAATAACTAGAAATTATTTTGTAAATTAAATTTTGCTGAGCCCAATTGGGGGCACACGCACAGCTCGTCGCCCAGGTCGCAGCTTCATCGGTTGGCGTTTGTAGGAACCATGTAACCTGTGTGTTTATAGTGCATCTGTTTATAAGAAGCATGCATACAAACGTATAGTCAACTCTTAATTTACCATCACATAGATTTCTTTTATCGTTAACTATATTATACTAACTGGGCGCAAGCCGCGGGGGTTTGAAATCAGTGGGTTATAACAATTTTCCCGACTTTGCGAGATTTGTAAAAAAAAAAGAAGCCTACATGTTGCTCCACAACCTCCCCTTGCAATGACTGTTCTATCAAAATCGGTTTATTTCCGGTTCGTTCCCGAGAATATAATGTTATCTTAAACCTTTCTCAAACATGTCTTTTAGTAAAACCCGTATAAAAATCCGTACGGTAGATTTTGAGAAAATCGATCACATCTAGACAGAAAGCTTTCGGGGATATTATTTTATTAGGTCCTTACATATGAAATTGGCGTTTTGTCGTACTGGCCACTTTGATCTCAAATATTACCTTTATGATTAGGAATTCCAAATTCAAATTCATAAAGCTATTTACTCATGCATTTGTGTTTCAAACCCCCTAATTCATTTGTTTTTTCTTCTTTTGTTTTTTTCTTTGTGTCACTCTGTTTACAAAATGGAAAACATGAAATATCGCGTTATTTACGACTATGAGTTCCACCGTGGCACCAGTGCTGCAGAAACGGCTCGAAGGATTAATGATGTGTATGGTGACGGTGTCGCAAAAGAAAACACAGTGCGTTTTTGGTTCCAACGTTTTCGTTCTGGAAATTTCGACCTGCAGAACAAGCCTCGTGGACGGCCGGAGACCAAAGTTGATAATGAAGAATTAAAGGCTATTGTGGAAGCAGATCCATCGCAAACCACGTCCGAGTTAGCTGCAGGCTCCGGTGTTAGTGATAAAACTATTCTAATCCACTTGAAACAAATTGGGAAGGTGAAAAAGCTTGAAAGGTGGGTACCTCATGAATTGAGTAAAGCAAACCGACAAACGCGCGTCGGCTGCTGCGTTACGTTACTCAACCGGCACAATAATGAAGGAATTTTAAATCGAATCATTACCTGTGATGAAAAGTGGATCCTTTACGATAATCGGAAGCGCTCATCGCAATGGCTGAACCCTGGCGAACCAGCCAAATCCTGCCCTAAGCGAAAATTGACTAAAAAAAAGTTGCTTGTAAGTGTTTGGTGGACTAGTGCCGGTGTCGTTCACTACAGCTTTCTTAAATCTGGCCAGACGATTACGGCAGATATCTATTGTCAGCAACTGCAAACCATGATGGAAAAGCTAGCTGCTAAACAACCGAGGCTGGTCAATCGCTCTAGGCCACTGCTGCTTCAGGACAACGCTAGACCACACACTGCACAACAGACGGCTACCAAATCAGAGGAGCTTCAATTAGAATGTCTTAGACATCCACCGTACTCTCCGGACCTTGCTCCAACAGATTACCATTTTTTTCGCAATTTGGATAACTACTTGCAAGGAAAAAAATTCAACTCCGATGGGGCGGTCCAAACCGCCTTCAAAGATTTTATTGATTCCCGCCCGAATGGTTTTTTTAGTAAGGGGATCAATGAACTACCTATGAGATGGCTAAAGTGCATACATAGCAATGGTACATACTTTGATTCATTAAATATATTTCATTAAAAAAAACGACTTTATGTTCCTCCCATAGAAAACGCCAATTTCATATGTAAGGACCTAATATAATATGTACAGATTATTTAATAATTGTAATATGTACCGATTATTTTCTAATATGGACGTAGAATTGGCAATATAATTGAATAATAGCATTACTTTTTATACACAAGATTATATACCAAAGTTCTCGTAAATATTACCAATTATAAAAAAACTACATATTTCAAATATTACTAATACAATGTAAGTAACTTTATCGATATTGGGAATATTTCTGAGAAATTAAACATACTCGAAAATGTATATTATTTTATACCGATATGAATGAAGTATTTAGTATGTACCAATGGTTCTTGGCAATGCCGTGTACCCAATGTCATCACTGTCGTGACAATAACACCATAATTCCTATCGATGTTTATATAGGTCAACTTGTATGAATGGTTTGGAAGCTCCTAAATAGTCGCTGGAATCAAGTCTTTTCTTCAACAGGGTGAATAGTAAACGCCAATAAGCAATATATTATTTGTGTTAATATGATAATGACCGCCAAATTAACTTTAAATGAGTATACTAGATAAATATAAAAGATAGTATATAACCGCCAAATCTATAACGACTATATAAAATAACTGCAATTATCGTTATTGTTATTTTAAAAACAGAAAATTGTTAGCAAATCGTAAATTAATGCGGCACTCTGCGTCTACAGAACTATAAAGTACGAACGATAAGGGCCAAGTCTCGAACATAAATTGTTGATAAAGCACGTAAATCATTTCCTTTAACATTATCTGAAGGCTGCTAAATTAAGCTTGCAATATATAATTTATAGGAGTAAGTTTTGATTACATGATAGGCTTGCTTAGTTGCATTACAAAAGCATTGATAAAACTCTTGGAATAACTCACGGTAAAAGAAAATGTACGTAATCTTTAATCTGACATCAATTTTTCACGTCAATGGATTTTTTGTTAGAGAGAATGCTGCTTTAACGGTAGCTATTTATTTACTAATAATAAATCATATATCAAATAAGACAGCGTATAGTTCACAGTTTTATCCTCATTCGGCATTATATATTATTTGATTGCTGATTACTGAACAAAAAGTCTTGACGACCAAATCGTTCTAGCAATCATTATGAAAATTCACAAGTTTCACTTCGGGAAACCTATCAATGAGATTTACGGTGAAGGAAAAACAACGTGTTAAAATCAGCATATCCGTTACGAACTTCTAGGCTAATTGTCCTGCCAATCTACATTGATGTTGCATGGTGGGTGTAAACTCCAAACCGTAGGATAATGACAGGCATATATCATATACAGACACTATATCTTCTTCTCCTTCTTCGTCAGGCGATAGACGTCCCCTGCTGGACATAGGCCTCTTCAAGGGATCGCCACACCACACGATCTTGCGCCGCCTGGATCCAGTGGCTCTATAACATTTATAGTCAATATAATATAACACTATATAGTCAAATAGTATTATTTATGTGTTATCGAAAAATGTATATTCTTCTGAATGTAGACGTAACGTTTTAATTTTGTGGTTCTACAAAATAGGACATTGAGCCCAAAATAATTGGAGAAGGCAAGCAAATGGCCTTTGACGACGGCTGTTTTACCTCTCGAATTACGATAGCTAACGTGTAACGTGTGAACATTTACAGAGAACATAGAATGTGTAAATGAAATTGTAATAAAGGACTACACTGCAGGAAAATACCCGCTGTTAGAATATTCAGGTTGTATATGGCTTATAAATTGATATAAAAAAAACGTATATGGTAATGTATACGTAGTTCAAATAAGTATGAATTATTAACAATACTTTTATGTACTCGTAAATAAAAGGGTACTTTCGTGCACAGTATATAGAATATTTAATTTTAATGTTAATGTTTACATTAAAACTAAATACTTTTGATAATACGGTACGGTACGGTAACGATAATAATTGCATCCATTATAGAATAATTTTTTATTTATCCTCGTATATATGCATTGTTTCGGCAAGTAATACCTTTTTAAAATTTAAGGTTATATAATATATATCTGGGTGTGTGTGTCGGTTCATCTTATTTTATCGTAAATTTTATATAATAACCAGACTACTACTACTATCTTTTTCCCCTTCATTATAATTCATTTATGTCAATAGTTTCATCTATGTTTTCAAGATGTGATTTTTTTAATTTAAAAACTTTACTGTAAATTTACTTTACTTGCAAAAAATCGTACGTATCCGTTACTCAGCTTAGCTTAAAATATCAATGCCCTATACTACAAAAAAATGTATGATATAAAAAACTTTTCTGTGATATTTTCTAAAAAAAACTTTAGTATATTTAAGCCTTGATACTTAATATACCAGTAAGAACCATCTGTCTATTTAACCTTTGAACTTAATAAAGAAACTTACAAACAAACACTTCTTTAGAAAGAAATTAACAAATCATTTTTTTTCACTTTTGTCTCTTAAGGAGACTAACTGAGATTTATATTACTTGACGGTGTTTTCCTCTAGGATTTAATTTAAGGGTTGAACTGTAAACAATAATTAAAAAGGCCGAGTGTCTGATGAGTGTGAAGAGTTCCGTCATTATATGTTTTATTGGGTTAATTATACATATAGTTAACCCAATTATAATAGAATTAAATAATCAGAGTAAAGATTATTTTTGTACTTTATTGTCTGTATTTTTTATTCAATTTTGATGCACTAATTTTATTCTAAAACAGTGTTGTAATTATACTACAATGTCAATAGATATCAACCAGGTGTACAACCAACGGATATTGAGTTAATGAAGCTGAAAAAAATATAGCTAATTATTTGGATCAATCTTTTTTTGATTTTTTCTCAAATACTCGGAGATAACGTTTTAGTTTGTCATACCATAATACCAACCAAAATAAGTTTCGGCGGATAAACTAAATTGAAACGGATATGGAATTAAACAACTCATTGTTAAATCCCTAATTTGAACAATTGAAGCGGCAACACGTTAAAGTCGCATTTAATATCGCACAGGACATTAATACCCTGCTAAAAAGTATTGCAAGTCTCACGGAAAACGATCATTCGTCGAACTGTTGTAATATATGTAATGTAATGTAACGGCCTGTTACTATTCCACTGTTGGGCATAGGTCCCCTCTCTCCGTTTGAAGAATGTGATAAATTTCAAATATCATTTATGATAAGTTTTAAAAGAAAAACTCCTTGCTGCCAGGGTTAAAATCCATGACCCTCTCGAAAGAGTCATACGGTCTTACTGGTGGGCTGTCCCAGCTCCGAATGAAGTATAGTTTGAACTGTAATAAATTAGATGTCTACTAACTCAATGTTACACCAGAATGAAAGGGAATCACGCTACAATTTATGTTATTCCTTCATTGATGTAATACTATGTGTATTAAATAGCCCAGATTCCATCATTGCGTTTGATTTGTGCGAACTAGTCGCCGCTGCACATAAGTTATTTCCTTAAGTTATCCCTTAATTCTTTATACTACATATATTGGGGTAAGACGTCATGTCTAATTTGAATAAAACAAAAATAAATTATAATAACGATATTTTTCCTTTACATGTATTCAATAAACAAGAATCAATTTTCTCAAAACTCAGCTCATTTACTCTTTTTCCACACCTGGAGACAACGACGGCGATAAGGTTTTTTTATATTATACACTTAACTATTTGATTGAGGTTGTATTTGAAACATGTTGTAACAATATATATGGTAGTATTTCTTTTCAATAAACTTCTTCTTTAAGTTTATTTAATAGTAGTTAAATAAACGTGAAAAAACTAAATTATAAGGGTATCGTTCTAGTCATTCCATTAGGGAACCCCAAAAAAGATAAATCTGGATATTTATCTTCATTAAAGCCATGTGCTCTTTAGTTTGTAACTTCTAAAGTACTCTTAAAATTCTTTTCTGAACATTGTGGCCGCAAAATACCCAGTTTTAATCCCACATAAATTTATCATTACATATTTAGGAAAGGAAATTACTTTTTTTTGGTCAATTACACACACGGTCGTCCGTCCCAAAAGTAAGTAACTTAATACTTGTTTTATGAATTACAGACAACTGATAAATATAATAATAAGAAAGTAGAATAAAAGTACTCATTTGTGAACCACAAAAAAAGTTTACAAAGGAAAGTTTTAATTCTTTTTTCACATAAATATATTAGTATGAGCATTTATATATTTATTGAATCTTAGCTCCACTTATCCGTTTCGTTTTGTTTTAGATCCTTAGTGTAATGGTTGCCTGGAAGAGATCACCTTAGTCATAAGGCCGTCCTTTGTTTATAATTTAGTTTTTAACATTACAGTTTGTATATCCCTGTATGCAATAAAGTTATCATAAAAAGTTTCTAGCACTGACCAGTCTGATTATTTTTCTATTGCGATGACGATTTTTATATATAGGATAGGCTTTATCAAGGATAAATCACAGTGAATGAGCGAATACGATTACTAGATTATTATTATACTTTTTTATTTATTATATTGCTCAAAATTTCTTAAATGTATAAATGATTTGCACCAAGTAAAAAAAAAATTAAATGTATTAATTTTTACAGCTGTTTTGTCTTAAGTTTATCACGTTGTGTTATTTTAAGTAATAATCACTGCTTGAAGAAATTACTAATGAATACTAAAAATAATAATCTTTAAGAACGGGGACGGGCCCTAATGTGGGAGGCAACATGCGTTGATACGTTAGCCTCGTCCCATATCAGGGAAACGGCGTCCAGACCTGGAGCTGCGGCGGAAATGGCCGAATCCGGCAAGCGGCGAAAGTATGCATCTCTCGTTGAGAGTTATATATTTGTGCCGTTTGCAGTTGAGACCCTAGGGCCATGGAGCCAAAGTGCAAAAAATTTTTTATTATCGTAACCGTATTAACACCTCGGTTGATCGCCTCTTCGGGTGACAAGAGGGCTGGCTCCTTTTTCGCACAAAGAATCAGCTTAGCGATTCAACGCGGAAACGCTGCCAGCATTCTTGGGACCATTCCACGTGGGCATGATTTGTATAGTAGTAGCGTGTAAGTAATTTAAGATAGATATAACTTGTATATTTTTGTTATAAAAAAAAAAAAAAAATCTTTGCTATTTCTCTGAAGTGTTGAGATCCATGAGAGCGTATCTTTATGAAATATATTTATTCGCCGATGATAGTATGCGGTAAACCTAACATATGTTGTCAAAAACATAAATTATACAACCAGTTGCCATTAATACAGTATATTTTTTTATTTTCATAATGCTTATAACACTAGGAGGGAGGCTGAAAGGAGAATTCACTTGGGCTGGGCAGCATTTGGCAAACTTCGTCGAGTCTTCACGTCCGAGATTCCGCAATGCCCGAAGACCAAAGTCTTCGAGCAATGTGTCCTGCCTGTGTTGACATATGGCGCCGAGACATGGACACTGACGGCGGGACTAGTCCGCAAGTTTAAAGTCGCTCAGCGTGCTATGGAGCGAGCTATGCTCGGAGTATCTCTCAAGGATAAAATCAAAATGAGATTATCCGCGAGAGAACCAAGGTAACCGTCGTAGCTAGCAGAATAAGCAATCTGAAGTGGCAGTGGGTTGGTCACGTTTGTCGCAGGACTGATGGCGGTTGGAGCAAAAGAGTCCTGGAGTGGAGACCGCGTCTTGGCAAACGCAGTGTAGGGAGTCCTCTGTCTCGCTGGACCGACGACATCAAGAAGGTTGTTGGGGCCAGCTGTATGCGCATTGCGGAAAAGCGGAATGTCTGGCGCAGATATGGGAAGGCCTATGTCCAGCAGTGGACTGCAATAGGCTGATGGATGGATGGATGGAATATTCATAACAATAGTTCTCTGATTATATTCGCTACAATACAAATATAATAATAATAATATTGGCATTATAGCAATGGTTGGATCCGAATAAGCTTATACTAACGCTACGCTCGCGGAAAGTCGTTAAAGTGAGGAAATCGTCCGTGGACTTCGTATACGTTTCTATAATAATATCCGCAATTAAATGCTGAAATGGTTTTGTGCTATTCAAAATGGCTCTTAACGTGTACGTGCATTTAATACATAACCAAGTAATGATTTTGTAATGACTTTTAAAACAGTGATATATTCGGTTTTGCTGTATTGATTTTTTTTAAACCGAAACAATAGATTTGCTTCCCATTCACCAAATAGGTTGATAAGATTTCATTCCGTTACTGATCCAAGTTATAAACTATATTTCATTCAAACCCATTCTTACTTCGCTTGATTGATTAACAGACATCTAAGCATATGAAATTTGATATTTATGATATAAGTAGGAAAGAGAAATCTTTTAATAATTGTTGTTGTGTTATAAATAACATGTATAGCTGATGCATTGATATCTCAAACCTCAAATCAAGCAGAATGAAAGACCAAGATTGAAGTAAGTAAAATAGTATAGATAAAATTTTTAAAAGAAGCAACAGTACTATACAAAATACTAGACAAATACTTGGTCTTTCCATGGACATAAGATTGAATCATGATCCAGCACGCTATTGAAACGCGAAATGTCAGATAAACATATCCGAAAAATTAAAGGATTTCGTCAAGATGATTTCCTTCCAGTAAAGAGTCCACGATATTCATATATACAGTAAATAATATATTTAAAAAGATTAAAAAATACAGTAAATGTCCATTTAGCAAATAAATTTCTAAAGAAAACTCATAGGTCCTAGCCAAAGATTTGAAATCGCAAACTCTTTGTTTGGTCTTTTAACAGTTTGGCCATTACAGATTAAATCAGTTTTATACAGTAGAATTGTTTTATTATCTATAATTATATTATCTACAAATAAATATTCTACGTTTATGATTTTGAATGTTGATCTTCATAGTATAAATTAACATAATCTTATACCCATTTACCGAATTTCGAGATAAGAGAAGTTTATTTCAAGACGTAAACATGTCAAGAGTAAGGCACAATATATCTTTCATTATTCACGAATTCTATAAATATGTCAGCTTCTTTGTGCTGCCTTTGAAGCTACGGAAACTCCAAGTGATTGATTATGCTATAAAATATTTACTCGTACTTATTGTGTAATTACTCATTTTTATTATCTTATAAAAATAATCAATTGAATGAAAGAGGTTGGGGATTTATTACTATAAAGTAAAAACTTGTACAATTAGTGAGAATCATTTTAGCCAATCATTTAATGAAACTTAAGTAAAAATAAAAAAAATGTACGAAATAATAATAAAAATATTTTACTATCCGCGATAAATGCGGATTATCGCGGATTATATCAAAATAAATTATTGTTACTTTTATATATCAACGCAAAGTAAAGCCCAATTCTATAAATTATTTAAAAAAATGTATTATTATAATAATGTATTAGTAAGTAATTTTAATTTATAAATAAACGATTGAAAAAGTACAACGGATCTCGAAATTGCCATGACGATGCGCGGAGCAAATTTAAAAACAAAAGATTTATCTTTAGAGTTCTCTACAATACTTTTGGGATCAACCGTTCTTATAGTGGGTATCTCCCCATACTACTAGGATATGTTTCGCTTAAACTTTACAATAAAATTTGCATAATTTTACAGTGATATCATATTGTAGTGGTTAATAAATGAAATGGCCCGAAATATTCAGCAATCTAGTGAACGTTTTGTGCCACAACTAAATTTAGTATGGTCCGTACTACATTAAACCAACAAATTTATGATCTGGTAACATGTGGTATTAAAATATATGGATATATTCGCAGCGGTAATATGGGAATATTAAAATGTGCAGTAAACTGGCAGCAAATCATCCAAATATTTTTTTATACTCCTAAAATAAAGTTTTTTTAAGTGAGGCTCGTAACTGGAAAAATTTCTTTTGTATACTTTAAATTTAGGTTTAATAAACGTAATTCTGTTTTGTTTTTTCTAGAAGATTAAGTTTAGTAGACAATAATCCTTATGAGTACAAAACACATAATTTAAAGAATTAGGCAATAGTTTACGGAATTCTATAAGTTCAAATGTAAACATAATCATAAATGTAAAGTAAATAATTCGTATCGAATTTGTATTAATTATTGCTAATTACGCTAAAGTATTAATTGTCAAAACTGCGCCTTTGGCACATTCATTTGCGCACAGATAAACGTCTCTAGTTCCAGTCTTCTGCAGGTTTTCGAAGGCGAAATGATGTTAGTTAAACTAATTACGATATGTATAACTCTGCTTGCTTGGATTGCAGATAATTACAGGTGACAGCCAAATAATATAATTCCATTGTTATATAAGACAAAAATGACTAGAGATCCTTATTTATATGTATACATTTCGCTCTATCTCTTAATGCCTTGTGATATACGATGTCGGTGGTACCTCAGGCTGCATACTTGAAAGACAGATTGCGCCCCATTTGTATGATGTCTTTTGGCGCAGCCAAAGCTTTCATATTGAGCTTTAATATTTTGCTAGCGATCCCCGACCTTCTTATCTGTCATAGCATATGTCTACCGATGACTGAAAATTCAAGAAACTTTTCCAAAATATATAAGTCACTGTTAGACTGTCATTTAAGCAATTATTTACTAATATTGTTTTTTCCGCTGTGATTGCCCAGCAGTATGACCGTGCGATTCTTTCAAAGGGGTCATGGGTCCAAACTGGGGAGGCACCAACGACTTTTTTTGTTAAAACTTATATGTCAATTTTTTTTCCAATTTATGATGCCCCTTTCGGTGAAAAAAAACATGGAACTTCTTTCAAGAGAATTCTGATGATATATGAAACCTACACACTGGAACAGCGTGTTGGATTTTAGCTCCAATCCTTCTCTACAAAAAAAACGGAAAGCCGAGCCTTATAATAGCCGGGATAATAACTGAAAACCGCTGTGTATTAATAATGTTTTATAATGCAAATGATGCATTTGTAATTGATGGCCTTACTAAAATAAATAAACAAGAGGCCGGTGCTTTATCTTTTTTTTTCTTAGATAGAGTTGTTTAAAATTTTCTATATCTAGTCAGAAAAAAAAAGTTCTTGTACCGTAGTCTTTGAATAATAGTAACTTTTACGTTGTATTTTTACATAATACTGTACAAAAGTTCTAATATACATGAGGATACTCCTAAGAATATAATTATCGTAAGTAATTATTCAATTACACACTAATTACACTTGAAATGGAAAGAAATGGTTAGCGATCTTGATTAAAACACGTGATTCGCCAGATTTGACCAAACATTGCTCTAAATAAAGACAACACTTTATTAAAGTGTTTATTCAATCCTACAAATCTCTTTCCATTAGAGGCTAAGTAAATTTTCACACACTGCCAAGATGACCCGTTTTATTCAATTTACGAAATTTATGTGAAACCAAATTAATTTCACAAATGTGTAATTTAACCTTTTTAAAAATAAAAAGTTTTGTAGTTTGATTTAGATAACATCGTATGGTAAGCAGAGCGAGGTATTTTATATTGATGAGTTGTACAACAATTGCTTTACTTTTTTTACAACAAAAGTGCACAAGGTTTGTTTATCTTAAATTACTTACACGCTAGGATTATATTAATTATGCCCATGTGGAATAAGCTGTGATAGCCTAGCGGTGAGACCGTGCAACTCTCTAGAGGTGACATAGGTTCAAACCCCGGGCAGGCACCAATGAGTTTTTCTATTAAAAAAAAACTTATGTGTCTAATTGATAATTGCAATTTATCACACGCTTTTCGGTGAAGGGAAACATCGTGAGGAAACCTGCATATCTCTAGAGAATTCCAGGGATATGTGTAACCTACCAATCCGCATTGGAGCAGCGTGGTAGGTCTTAGCTCCAATCCTTCTCTCGTGAAACGGAGAGAGGAGGCCTTAGCCCAGCAGTGGGCATAGTAACAGGCTGTTACTTTACTTTTTTACTTATGTGGAATGGTCCCAAAAATACAGGCAGCGTTTTCGCGTTGAATCGCTAATCTGATTCTTTGTGCAAAAAAGGTGTCAATTCTCTTAGTAGTAGGTCAATCAATTGATAATCAATAATATATAGTCAAGGGAAGTATTTTAAAATTATTTTTATCTTGCTACCTACGTAAATACATTACGTTTCACGAAGAATAATCTGCTTACTATGCCTAATAAAGAAATCATTCAGGCTCAATGTAATTTTATCCAAATGTTGTAATTACCGCAAAGTCAAAGGATTTTTAAACAGTGCAGTAGCAGAAAATTTTGATATTATGTAAGATTTTACTACTATATACTGTATAAGACACTTATTATGCTTTAAGTATATAAGATCATTTAATGTATAAATATTTTGAAAATTTGAGATACTGCGGACGTTAAAAAATAAATAATATAAAATATAATTAAAAAGGTAATTTCTGATTAAATAATCTATAAACGTGAAAATTTCACGATTTCACAGGTTCTTTTCCCAACTAACATCATTGTAATTTATGCTATAAAAAACCCGGAACAATGGTTATATTCTTAGGAGTAGTCCATATATTCATTTGATATCTAACATATGATGATATTTCTATCCATTACTTGTATATACAAGGAATTTCTATTCAGGGAATGGATGTTTTGTTATTATTAAAGCTTTCATTACTAGTGCCATGTTTTTGCTAGTGGCAAGAAATTTCCCGCGCAATCTCTATGAGCCTCGATCTATCATCCAAGTGTAATGCCAATGACAAGAGCGGTCGTTCGTAACACGCGCCTTAATATATTACAGTTTGGTTATATTGAACTATCATTTTTTTTGATAAATTTTACATACTATAAAGGAAACTGCTACACTTTCATCTGGAACCAATTAATACCATTTTTATTAGTTAACTTAACCTGTGATAGCCCAGCGGTAAGAACGTGTGGCTCTCTAGAAATCATCATAGGTTCAAACCCCAGGCAGAAACCAATGAGTTTCTATTAAAACTTATGTCTCATTGATAATTGCAATTTATCACACGCTTTTCGGTGAAGCAAAACATCGTGAGGAAACCTGCATATCTCTAGAGAATTCTAGGGATATGTGTAACCTACCAATTCGCATTGAAGCAGTGTAGTAGGTCTTAGCTCTAATCCTTTTTCACTACCACCACAATACACAAGCACTACATCACACAAAATCACACACTAAAAAATCACAAAGCTTTGCGATTTTGTCGTTGAGTCTGATGATGCTTCGGTCGCGGGGCGAAACGATTGTTGAGTTTGTGATAGTGTACGTGTGTAGTGCTTGTGTATTGTGGTGGCAGTGGTGGAGGTTTGTGCATGTGTTTTTGCCAAACCTGCATATGGGTATGAAAAAAAAATGGATAATCCACTGTACATTTAGCGCTATATATATTTTCTATTTACTGTATCGCGAGTTATAGGATAATAATTTTTATTATTGCTTTAGATTCTTGTAATCAATAACTTATTTTATTTGGCCAAACACATTTTTAAAGATTTTTTAATTTCCAGATTGCAAATTTTTTCAAGCTACACCCAAAGCTACTTTTGGGTCCAAAAGTCCCCTTTCTTTCACAATATACCGTGACCTTCGATTGAATTCACTTTGTTCTTAAATTATTGAAGTTCATGTTTTCATAAAAATTCTGTCTGTCAAAACATAGCTTCAAGCTGTTTGAGTAAAAAACCCCTACAAGTTTATTAAATTGTTACTTTATAAATCAAAGGCTTTATTTTTTTTAAAATATGAAGGTACAAATAATGTCAAGCAGAAGAAAGTGGGGAATAAATAAATAAATATATGGGAAAATAACACATCCGTCCCTAAAATAAGTAACATATGTTGTAGTAATACTTATGTTATGATTTGTGTTATGAGTGATAAACAACTGGTAACTGATATAAGACAACTGGTAATATACACATCAAATTTTAAATACATACTTAAATACAAATAAACACCCAGACTCGAAGAACTAACAAATTGTATATATAAAATGTTGGCCCTTGACGGAAATCGAACCCGCGACCCGCGGCGCTGAAGGCAGGGTCACTGCCAACCGCGCCAACGGGCCAGTTAAAGAAATTGTGCGGAAAGCTGTTAGGACATCAGTTACTTGGTGATCATAGCGCCTATGAAATACCTCGATTTTTCGCAGCCTGTATGTAACACAGTCATTAGACAAGTAAAGCCCACCTAGAGTTACAGCAATATTACATACTATGTGTCTGTTTTGTTCTCGAAAGAATAATGCCAATATTTGAATCTATTAGAGTATATAATATAAGCTAAAATAAAATCAGATTTGCTTTAGAAGATTACCCGTAAAATTTTCGCAATTATGATATACATACATATATGGATTACTAAATCTTGGGTGCAAAATATGAATAGAGAAAATGTATGATATTTGATTCAATCGTGACTATACACCCGACTGATGGATTAGGATCGTTTAATCTATGTAACCAATTTCCATTTGCTTAAATTTCAAAGTATTAACCTTGGAATGAGAGTGCACTGTACTGATTAGAGTTCAGAGTCATAATACGGATGACTTAGTTTATTTGTAATTATGTAGATCAGAAGATTATTTCATTTAAATAACAAAAGAATAACAATAAAAGAAGTAAACTCAAATAAAATAACACTGTAATGTATCTTTAAAAATAACTTAACAGTTTTTTTTTACTATTAGCTTATTTTAATTTATATATAGTTAGAGGTTTCGCCTAACCGCCTTTAAATTCGTATCCATGGCAATAGTCAAGTCACATTTCTTTAGTTTTGCATAGTGCCATCACTGTGATCACGTGATCGATGCCAGAGAGGGTTTTGGGGCGAAAATTGTTTATGAAAGGTGGAGTTCGCCACATGGAAGTCGGTCCTTTTCTAATACTTGACTCGTACGGTTATTAGCTTACGCTTGCGCGGCTGGACCGTTCATCCCTGGAGTCTTGCTGTAAAGCTTGGCTTGTACGATTATTAAACGCTCCCACGTTTAGATCGTGTTTTAACTTGTCTTGGTTGGCCTCAACCAGCATGTTCATGCGTTGTTACTACGCAACTGGTATCATTACTGTGTCGTTTTGGTGTTGCTTAGGTAGTTCCGCTTTTACCTAAAGGTGATAATTTCAAACTATATATTATTTTTTAACAAATTTATTATTTATGATTAGCTTATAAGACACAAAATGTATTACAACTCCATTATTAGTTGTCATATCCCTACAACTTCATAATTATAGCATAATGACGTGCAAGTGAGCATGAACATACTTGTAAAATGATTCTTACATAAATTAATTTTATATTTTTGTTAACTTGCCTATTAATTCTTATAATTTATCTTATTCTACTATAATAATTATAAAATTATACTATAATAATCTTGCAAATAAAAAAAAACTCGCGGGATTTGACAGTAATTTGGCACGATTAATACACTAAATACAGATTATTATGACAGTTTTTATTCACGGATCAATAAACTTATATAATAATCCACTGTGTCCACTAAAATGATAGTGCCCTAACCTTAACAGTTACTCAAACTATCAAAGTCCTCAATCGCTTTGCGAGAAAATTGCAAGCCAGCAACGAGACACAGTCGAAGTTTCAAACCTGAAAAGCCGTTCAGAAGACGAGCAACAAACATTTAAATTATACGCTTCAAAGTGCTTACTATTCATTCAATTTCTTTTTAAAACACGTGCGAGCTTAGCTGCCAAATCTTGTACACGTTCGACTTGGCAATAAAACGCCAACCATTTAACGCTCCGTTGAATCTTTTGCACGTTTGTAAGCAAAATTGCAAACCGAGACGTTACGGTAGCTAGTTTTGTAAACGACATTTCAAAATACGCTAGTTATGGTGGTAAACTTTTAATTTTATATTATAATACCCATTAATACTAATATTTTATTATTTCATATCAGTAACAGGATCTATACAGAAGCCGATATCTTAATAACAACGATGATGGAATTTTATATATTTGTAAAGATTAGATAATTTATTAAAATAAAAATACTCTGATTAAGAGCTGGTATATAAAAGTTAAGGAGTTTCAATAACATAAGTTTAATTGTATATAAAACTTTACATCCTGGTCTGACTGTCATAGTTATGGGTGATTCTTACCAATCGACAACGACTGACTATATACGAATTTATTTGTAGATTTGATTTGATATATCACTATAAATTTTATAATTATAAAAAAAATATTCTTACTTTTTAAAAACTATAATTAGTTTAATAATCGGCCATTTGTTATCTCAATTAAAGCACAAATTATGCACATACTATCTACATATATTATTATTAGGAGATTCAAACTGCATCTTAGTGATATATAAGTTATTTGGTAGAATGTAGCAGATATATAAAAACGATGCCCAAAAGTTCCAATTTTTCTTCACGATCCCAGTAACCGTCGCTCTTATTACCGATAATTATAACTTATTGCTTTTTAAATTTCTTTGCAACATCACTAATAGTTGATCGTCGTATTAGACGAATATATCGAATATATACTAGGACATAAAAAAGAAACGAAGTTAATTCATGAGGATATTACAAGTGTTTCTATCGTAGACACACCATATACAACAATTTGTCTGAACGAAGCAAGAACGTGATGCGCTCAGTCGGAAGAGTGAGCCTCGATATATCATCTGTGTATGAATGCCTCTGACACAAGCTCTGTTGAGCGTTTTGTGCAGTTATACAGTTACTATGCAGCAGAACATTAAATTCCATCATACTAACTGTAATCACGACATCGTTAACTTTAGTTTAAAAATACCCTCAATTTTGTAATATACGTTTTCATCTTCCTATTATACTATTATAATATTAATATAGCCGTGTAACACAGCGTAATGCATGGATTTTCCTCAATGAAATAACAGATGGCGCCACTAGTATTTTACTCCACGCTATAGTGGTGCTTTTGTAGTTATAAAAGAAGTCCCCATACAAAATATTCATTGATCAAAATCGCCTATCAATTCCTTTGATTTTAAGTCCCTTCCTGCTGGAATCCTGTCTAAACAAAACTATAAACGATGCATCTACCGGTACATCTGTGGAGGACCCGTCTGCGATGCTCTCTGTATCAGTGACACATAAACTTACTATCTTGTCTTTTCAACATTTGTACGTATTCTTTTCGCTTAGGCGCGTTGCCATGATTACGTGTACGCTAACAGACAGACAGACATTCGCATTATTATTTGTACAAATTTATAGAACTGACCTTTTTATGAGTTTATAGAATTGAATCCTATTAAATAGCGTTAATACTTTGCGGGCTTTTTGGATATCTTAATGAATTTGATTAGGCTAAAAATGTGTTTTTAGTTCTTATTTCAATTTTAAATCTTTTCCTTCTTTTTTTCTTTAACACCTCACAATGTTTTGCAATAATAATAGAATTATATTACCAATAATCTTCCCTCTTAGCAGGATTCTTTATCAATATAATATGCAGTATTGGCTGATTCTTTACTAAGTAGAGAGACTCAGAAACGATTCGCAGTCGCTGGATTCTAGCGCCTGAATGTAAAAAAAAGTAAAGCAATTCAAATGCGAATTGTTCTAACCTAAAATTGCAATTCAGATCTGATCATTGCAGTAAATGCTTCTCTCTAGCCTTTGAGGACAGACGGTCTCTATGGTGGAGTCATTGCATAATGTACGCTTTCCATTACTCTTACATCAAATCTATTCTTGACTTTTTAACCTATTATGTTTTTTTGATGGGTAAAAAGAATCACTGAACTAAAATTAAAACTATAATGTAAAACAAGTATGATGCAAATCCACAGGTCATGACTGAATATTGCCTTATTAGAAAACAACATATTGCAACTAAGCTTCGCCTTTCGGCGATTTAGTTTTCTGTCAGCGTCACAAGAAAACGGTAATTACGAGACTGCCTTATATTTTTTATCACAATTTTCCACGTTAACATTTACTTACTTATACTCAAATAATATGTCTTTAATGTTGCCTATAATAAACCTTACTATTTCAACACGAAATGGCTATTTCCCAAACATTAATTCTAGCTTGCGCCAAAGGATTTCCAATGAGCGAGCCTAAGATAATCAGAGAACACAATTCCCGAGCAAATATTTAATGCCGCAACTAAATTTAGTAAGGTTCAGTGTTTTTCTACTAAACGTTATAAATTTATGTACTGGCAGCATTTGTTGATGAAATAAGGGACCTAAGCAAACAGATTACAGATAATTGAAATAGTTTATATTCACGCGGATTCTAACGAATTATCTATTCGTTGAACTATTTTTTAAAAATGGGAGATTATAATCTCCCATTGTTCATAATGTATTGAAAAAATTAAATAATTAAAAATTACTGAAGTTAAATTAATTATTTATTATTAGTTAAATTAAATTACTTAGAACAGCTACTCCTGATCCTTACTGATCTTTAGAACAACTAGCAGATTAAGGAGAAAGTAGCATGTTGGATCACAAAATGATGATGATAAAACGATATCACGTTTAATACACTAAAAGTAACTAATATTTAATATACTAAAGTTTTTGTTATATCTTTCTTTTTACGACAACCTCTAAAAATGCTGAATAAATTTTCATGAGATTTTCATCAATAGATCGGCCGGTACAACTGATATATAAGTATAATAATGCTGATAATTGCTGTAATGTCAGTCCACTTGGTAACTTTCTTCAGAAATATCCTCTAAGGTGTAAAAAAATCAATATATGTATGTATATCAATGCGATATTCCTCTTTGAAAGGTCTACAGAGACATCAGAGATGGAATATATTATGTACATATCTTTTAATTATGGTTTACTAGTTTTTGCCCGCGGCTTCGCTCGCGAGGAATTTGGTCTGCCACAAAAGCTAATTTAATTAAATTTATGATTCACAATTTTAGTCATAGTGGCTTCCACATAAAAGATAGATATATGCTGTCGCGGACTTTTATTAAGAACTATTAAAGACAAACAATAATACGGTACATCATCTTTGTGTAACTCTAATGGTGTATGTAGGCTTTGTACGCCGAGATAGCTCTCAGAGGCCAGATTTTTTCCGACTTTATTGACATGTATCGTTATATTACATAAAATCATTACAAATTGTAGCCTGTATTTTATTCCGACATATAACCTATATAACTGTAAAGTTTCATCCAAATCCGTCCAATAGTTTTTTCGTGAAAGAGTAACAAACATCCATCCATACTCACAAACTTTCGCATTTATAATATTAGTAGGACTATACTCATTGTAATATAAAAAAGTGATTGCGTACAATGTAGTAAGTGGAAAGGAGGCAATCCTTATCAACTTAACTGTGTTAAATTAAAACCTTAAGGGTTTCTTATGTAACATTATGATAATAGATTTAGTACGCTATGCTACTTGTGCGAAGACAGGGCGGGTCGATGGTAGCAGACAACAATAGGGCAATGCATGTTAAATGGACAATTTAAGAACATAACATAAAATCATCATCAGATTTATATGGAGATATTATACAAAAGAACGAAAAAGATTTGTAATTCAAGTCAAGGAAATGTAAATTACATCGTGAGCTTTTGCGAAATCGCAGATTTTAGCAACGTAACGTCGCATCACGTTCTCGCTCTTAAGGTAAAGATGGGTACAAACTAATCTGAAAAATATAAGGCATCGTATTATTCAAATTCAAATTCAAAATATTATTTATTTGAATAAACTTCTAAACAATCGTCGTATTTTTGAATCGTCAACTCCACTGCTGGTTCGAAAAGCTTTTTCTACTGAGAAGAGCCAGCAAGAAACTCGACGGCCGGTCTTTTCAAAATAATTCCTATAACTGGTTGCATTTAGTAATTATTTTATAGGGTCGAACAGTAGCTAATTATATGCACGCATCTAAGTAATCCTCAACAGTATAGAGTAGGCTTTCTGTATGAGCCTCCGTTTAACAGTTCTTTTAAACTGCTGTAATGGCAAAGGCAAAGTTGATTAGGGAAATTTATTATAGAATTTTATTATTCCCATTTCTACATTTTATTTTATTTATAACCTGCATAGATATTATGATACATTATGATTGATTGTGTGCTGCATACTGATAATAATGGCCCGTAAGAATCTTTTTCATCAAAAACAGTTCGAAAGTCAGAAAGAAAGTAATAAATAAATAATGACAGGAATATCGAGAAAATATGTAATGAATTGTATTATAATATTGGGTAAAAGGACGCTACGCTGAGTTTAACCTACTCCCTGAAAATTATATTCCCTGTTATAATATATTATTTTATACTACTGGGTGCAATGTATTGTTTGTTTTTTAAAAAATTATATTTTTTACTTAGTTAATTTTTACAAGAGTGATAAGTGATAGGAATCTTTACATTTTTTTATTAAAATGTTAATAAAAAGCTTTACTCGTGCCTTGGTCCGCGTCAACTTTAGTGTTAACCTGCCCTAATATAAAAAAGTGGATTTTTTCCTATGCGTTAATAAACGAGTATAAACGAAACTTTACCAATCTTCAATATAGCTGCAGTGGATTAGCTAAATAACATATAGATAGACAGACACAATTTCCCATTTATTTTATTAGTATGAAATATGGATATTGACCTAAATAATGAATATATATTATAGAAAATATAGAAATTCAGTGAACACCCAGCTTTATCATAAGTCGCATTGGATAAGAGTTCGGTATAAGGTTCAAATTCGAAAACTTTTTAAAATAGAAAAACAATTTGGATAAAATTATAATATGAAATCCCCCATTGTTAATTTTTATTGACTTAAGGACGTAAGTTAGTGTTTAGTAAATATTTTAATATTAAGTGATGGGTAAAACTAAATTCTAATTTCTCATCGTTGAAGATAAAAATTTAAATAAAAATTTTTGAATAATTTTAACAGCTTGCCGAGTCCAAAAAATTCAATTATTATGCAAGATCATTCCACGACATTTTTCTATACAGATAAATTTATTCGTGTCTTTATATCATGGATAATAAATTGGTCCACAATTAAAATGGCCGGCGGACATTGACTGATATACAACCTCCTTATTCGCAAGAGTCCTGAGAACGACCGAAGCGGAAAAAAAATGAGGAGCCTCCGTCTAACGCCATTCCGCAAAATTTATTGGATGCTTTAATATAATCTAAATTTTTGCCTTGCGATTTCACTTGAATAGAAAATGCCGTAATGATACCCAAACTACCATGACAAGCCGTGTTTAATAAAATTGTTAAAAAGTGAAGCGAAATACGTCACCGAAGTTTTAGAGTATTTTTTTTGTTATTGATTCGTTCTTCTACAGATTTGTTACTTATTTTCATGTTTTTATGTAGAACGAATAAGATAAGGGAATTATACTAGTTATATTAGTTATATTAGTTAGTTATAAACTATTAGTGAAGGTAGAAAGATACGAGATAGTAAGAAGGTTGCAGTGTCTTCGCAATTGTCAAACTTAATTATCCACATCATGCCAAAGAATCTCCATATAACAACTAGGCTCTGTCTAATAAAACTTTATTATCATTTATATTATCTCTTTTAATACCGCTGACCGGTGAAAAACAGCGATATTCTTGGTGCGATAAGGTGAGCATCTAGACAACACGATAAACTTTCTGATAGTTAATTATGGCTTTAGAGCGCTTAGACTTGAAAATTGACACCCATGCTTGAATGGAGATTACAAACATTATATATATAACTAGCTGTGCCAGCGGCTTTGCCCGCGCGGAAAACAGCGTGTCACATTTTTTTCTAGAATTCAAATTTTAAACATAAAAGGTAGTTATTGTAGGTTAAACATAAGAGATAGAGACATACTATCGCGGACTTTTTTTTAGTAGTTTCAAAGATCTTTATAGATCTATAATTCTCTAGCACATTACTTGAGCGTATCCCTGCTGGTTTACCCAGCGCACGCGACTAAAGCCCCCAGCAAGCAAGTTTTTTAACAATTGTGCGATCTCTTTAACACAATTTACATAGTACCGATATGTACTATCCGGAAGTATTGCACTACCTTTTGGTAAAAACCGTACAGAAATCCGTTAAGTACATTTTGAGAAATTCGATTACATACAGACAGACAGCTTTTTGGGACTTTGTTTACATTATATGTAAACTGCCTGATAGTCGAATGGCAGTGCGCGTTTGTTAAAGGAATGCCGGTTCAAGCAAGCTGGCTAGACTAGCAAATATCAAGCTAATTTGCATTAACATTGACAACACATTAAAATATCGAGAAGAAACCTCTATATCTCTAGCAAAATGGATAGGAGCAGTGTGATAAGTGTAAGTTTTTATCAAAGTGGAGATTAAAGTTTTATCCAGCAGTGGGAAAGCAATAGAATCGGTTTATGACGTAGCTGAATGTTACCTTGTATAATAAAACATACAACAGAAAATAAGATATCACAACAATCCTCTACAGATTTATGGGGCATATATCATATCTCTATCAACAGCAAAAACTGGAACAAATATAAAAGAACTGACAGTGTAGACGGGTATAGACCGTACGTTTATAAATCATCTGGGGAGATGTAAAAAAGTCAGATTAAAAATTGTGCTTTAATATTTGATGTGGTTTTTATTTCTTCTTTCTTTAACCAAGAAAACCAGTTTATTAGTTAGATTATTTTTATATACGATTAAAATTGTATATTTTATACAGCGTATAAAAGTTACTTAATATACTAAATAACAATGATTTATAGAATTAGGCGTTACTTTGCGCAGATCCATAATAGAAAAGTAATAATAAAATTATTTTGCTGTAATCTGCGATACAGTAAATAGAAACTATATATAGTGTTAAATGTATAGTGGATTATCCGTATTTTCATACCCGATACGTGCAGGATTCGTAAAACACATGCACAAACCTTCACCACTTCCACCACAATACACAAGCACTACACACGTTCACTATCACAAACTCAACAATCGTTTCGCCCAACAATGCTTCGGTTGCGGGGAAATGACTATACATTTAACACTATATATATTTTCTATTTACTGTATCGCGGATTATAGCAAAATAATTTTATTATTACTTTTGTACTAAATAACAAGTTTGGTAACTAAAGATATTGTTTGTTCTAAAGACAAATTAGATTATTTTGGAAATTGAAGCGTTTATTAATGTAATTTGTATTTTGATTTCGTTTAATAATGAGTTCAATTTTAAGTATTAAATAGCGCCATCTAGTCGTTTATCTAGCAACCATTGCAATATTCACGGACCTCGTGAAACCTTCTCTGAAACAGCCAGGAGCTTTGCTATTTCAAATGTAGCTTTCTAGGTGTCGCTATAATAGCAATTCATAGTATGCTTTTATTAATTATGATATTATTATGACGTAATCCATACTAATACTATAAATGTGATAGTATGTATGTCTATTTGTCTAAGAGTAACTTTCACGACTAATTAGCTAGACCACTATTTATGACATTTGACACAATACAAGCTTATGCACGGGGGTAACATAAAGGACAAAAAAACATGTTTCTTTTCAGAACAGGGAAAAAATTGCATTATTGAGGGTACTTGAACGCTTAAGTTAGCGCGAACAAAGTTGCGGGATACCATTAGTTAAATATGAAGATGAAGCAAGACGAACAGCCCGTTCATTGTTTGGCACAATTCTCTTCCTCTTCCAACTTCAAAAATAAGTTACTTACATTTATTGACAGGGTTACTTATATATCAGAAAATATCCATTTAATATGAATTATAATAATCACTAAAATCAGCTGTGATTTTACAAACTAAGTGAGATAAATGTTAAGTTTCTTATAACAGACTTTTATTAGGCACTTCACAAAGTTGAAACAAAGTTGTACGAGGGAACTTTTTCGAACAATTTGCTAAGTCAACGAAATCCCAGCTTGGAAAGTTCTTCGTAAAGTAGTCTTTACTGAAGTCTCACGAGAGTCATTTAAATTGCCTGCTCCTACGGTAGGTTCACGCCGTGATGGCCGAATGGTGAGACTACTTAATCCTCACTAGGAGTTCACCAATAGCAAAAGAGCACGCGTTATACGCAAATTAATGAATCGCGAAAGAACACTAAGTATCGAAGACGAACATGAATGTAATCGCTTATCACTGATGAGCGAATTATAAATGGTAAAAAAGTGAAATGTCGTAATCTATACAAATTATAAAACAAAGTTTCAAAAGCTGTCTGTTTGTATGTAATCGATTTTCTCAAAATGTTCCGAATGGCAATTTCACGTTTTTTTTATTAGAAGATATTCTTGAGGAAGGTTAAGGTTAATGGTTAGACCGACTATGATGGGATAAGATAAGATGAAATAGAGGAAGTTATGGAGGATTGAAAAGCAAATTCTGAATTTACTAATATGATATGTGAAAAACCGTATTTATGTAATATTGAACCCTAAAAATGCATGCTTTTGAATTCCGTTGTATACAAAAAAATTACATGTCGATCCGGGTATTTTTGACATCTGTCTCCTTTGACCTTACATACCTTATATACCGTATCTTTTTATTATACAATTTAATTGAATTACCTCACTTATGCACTGTAAAAGTCTCTAGTAAATAAATTGTTACATTAAAAACGTAGTTCTTGTAGAACAAATGTAATTTAAACAACATGCAATTTGCAATATTTAACATAACTGCACCGTTAATTTCTTGGTAAAGAGCTATAATATTGCTCACACGAATGTTTACAAGAAACCTGCAATTTATTTTATTTTGAAATTGAAGGTTTTAAAATGTTCCCAAGAAGTTTGTTTACATTGTTTTTTTAGCAATTATGAAGCAAGTTATAAGAGATATATGAGTAAAGGTTACTACCACATACTGTATGTAGTTTATTCTGTAATTCGTAGGAGAATAATGATGTTATTTTATGTAAATTTAATTACATACAATATCATCATTATTCTCCTACCCTTATCCCACTCTAATTGTAACCGGCAAAACATGTTTTTAGATGATTTGACTAGTTATTTTACAACTGACTGCCTGCCTGATGTCAACTAATCTTAGTCGGCTTTTACGACACCTCTATAAGAAATGAGGGTGGTCTATTCTACCCAGATGGACGCCAAACGGAGGGTTAACTTACCTTAGTCGCCTTTTACGACACCTCAGTATGAAATGAGGGTGGGCTATTCTATTCAGCCGGATAACACACAGCTGGTCAACTTGTCTAATACATAAAATTAAAATAGAATACAAAGAGAAAATCAATTTTTATTAATGATAGTAATTTTTATTAATCAGGCGCTAAACAGCTATGAGCTGTGATAGCCCAGCGGTGAGACCGTGCGACTCTTTCGTGGGAAACACGAGTTCAAACCCGGGCAGGCACCAATGAGTTTTTCTATTTAAACTCATGTGTCTAATTGATAATTGCAATTTATCACACACTTTTCGGTGAAGGAAAACATCGTGAAGAAACCTGCATATCTCTTAGAGAATTTTGGAGATATGTGTAACCTTACAATCCGCATTGGAGCAGCGTGGTAGGTCTTAGCTCCAACCCTTGTCTCCAGAAACGGAGAGAGGAGGCCTATTCCCAGCAGTGGGCATAGTAACAGGCTGTTACTTTACTTTACTTTACTAGGCGCTAAAGTTTATATCAATTTATTATCCTTTAGTTGAAATATCCATCATCTTGATCAATCAATTACCGATATAATTAATATGTTACTTATAACTTCCAAATTATGCATGAAATTTCTAATTGTTAAACAGAAACTGTTTGAGTTGGGACGTGTGTGAGACCCTTCTAATAGGCTTTTAATTTAATTGTACGATAATACGATTGTTTAAACTGTGATCGTGCAGCGGTTGATTCTTGATCTATTTCTTAGATAGTTTGAACACCGACTACCAACTTCCAATCAAAAGTTTTATATACATATTAACAAAAAGCTAAATATACGTAAAATGCACTATAAAGACTACACACAGTCGCAGAATAAATAAATTAGTCAGTAAAGAGTTTTACAGCCACGGAGGCTTAAACGCAGGCTTAAACTTATAACAGTACAAAAGAGAGTCTACTCATAATAGGGCACCTTTAGAGGATTGGATGGTTTTAAAGTTTTATTCATGCTTAAGAACTAAATATACAGACTTAACTATTTTAACTTGTAGGTAAATAAAGATTATTAACTAGTTCAGTTATAATAGTAGTTTATGATACTATTGCATAATAAGGGTTCTTATAACACGAGTGTTATAAGACCAAGTTATGTACAGTATCATACACTACTTTATCTACTCTCATACTATAATACGTAAAACAATATTGCAAATAAAACGCTGAATATAACAACAAATTTATTTTTACTTGTAATAATTATTGATGTTCTGAATTTTCATTTTGCATTCCATGAACTCGTGGTCACATTTAATATAGTTGCTCCTAGATTTCGTCGGCAACAGGTTCACGGTCATGTTTGACGCAGCTTTCAGAATATCTGGTGGTGTACAATCACCACTATCCCCACTCTCAAACATGTTTGTTTTTACACAAAAACTTATTTTTTTACAAACAAAACTAAACTTCGTTTAGATATTGAAAAGATTTTTAAATGTCATATATTGGCGCCAAGGCGCAAACATCGATTGCACATGCGTGTTGCGTCGCCGCGGACCCATTCATTGAGACCTTTTTTTTAAAGGTAGAGGTTCAACCTCCTTGGTCCAGCTGGAAGTTGTATAGGTGTATCGTTATGATTAAAAAGTTACATTATGATATCCTGATTACCTGTATCGTAATGAAACTTTTTAATTTTTAATTTTTGTTCTGTACGTAATGTTTGTCATAAGAATTTTGTTGTCAGTTTTATAATCTTTGTATTATAGTATCAGAGTAGATAAAAATGTTATGATAATATTACATACTCCGTTATTAGAATTTTAATCGTGAAATAGCACAAATTAACGTCTAATTCTGAAAATTGTGACACGTTATTACTTTAAAAATAAGAGAAAGAAAAAAGGAAGCATGTGTAGCAGTGTTTGATTGGTATGTTTGCTTCATAAAACGATTTACATCAAAGTAAGACATTGTTTGAAACTTGCTCATTTCAATAATAACCATGTGGCCATAGACCACAAACCCATAGACAACATAATGGTCCGAAAGTAATAATAAAATTATTTTGTTTTAATAGTGCGATTAATTTAAATATTACTTTTGTATAACGGATCTTTGCAAAGTAACGCCTAATTCTATAAATTATCGTAATGGTCGTTGCAGATCTACGCTGTATAATATGATGTCCTCTTAATGACCCATGCTGGACATTACAATTTCTTTTAACTTAAACAAAAAAAAATTTTTTTTCGATGTTCGTGCTTTACTATATAAACAAAAGTCCAAAGAATATATACAAACAATTACACTGAGTATAAAGACGTTCCTATCAATTGTAACGATCTTTATTGAATACACGAGCGTAGCAGTGAAATTTTGTACCAAGAATTTTGGATTCATACAGAAGTTTACGGTGTAATGAAATAAATTAAAGGTAAAACGTAACGTGTAATGTAGGTAAAAGTTCCTTATTTAATGAAAGATAAAAAAGATACCTTTGCTTATACGACGAGGAAATAAGTGGGTCACTTATTATATATATAATAGAATATAAAGTCGTAAAAGAAATAAAATTTTGCCGGCACTTAATATTGATATCATTCATGCTACGCTTCGTAGACATTTATAATTTACTTTGTTTCTTTTTGGCCCTTTATGCGATATTATAGTGTTTGTTAACAATAATATAATAAATCATCATCATCATCATTCTCCTGCCCTTATCCCACTCTAAGTGGGGTCGGTACAACATGTTACAAACATGTTGTCACATGATTTGGCTAAGTATTTTACGACCGGCCGTCTGCCTGACGTCAGCTTACCTTAGTCGCCTCTTACGACACCTCGGTAAAAAAGAAGGGTGGTCTATTCTATTCTGCCGGATACCACACAGCTAAACAATAATATAATAAATCTGATACCAATATTGATACCAAAACAATATTATGACTCTGCACAATAGACTTAAGTCTAGCCAGAAATGTACGACTTAATTTTATTTTTTTATTTAGTGGATAAAAATGTTTAATATAAATAATCTTTATATGTTCCAAGCTGTCCCCGCGAATTTATTCTCGTAAACTTAAGTGTGAAAATACCCACAATTATGTACAATTCTGTTGTTTTCTGGTTCCCGGGAAAAAACTTAAATATCATTTATGTTGTTACTTGACTATATAAGCTTCAAATGTTACAAAACAAGACAAAATGAGCGACAGTGTTTCGCTTTAAGATATAAAAGGTAAAGGTATCATCAAAACACAGCTATATCCTTTTTTTCTCAGCACAAACTCAAATCAAAACTATTATCATCGACCTATATGTTGATACTATAATTGTTTCTTATAATTGTATGAATACATAACTTTTAAGAGATAGGTCTGGTTAAACAAACTCTTCTATGTTTGTAACCATTTCATTTTATGTAGCATTCAATTGTATTATGATTAAGTTACAAAATATATAAAATAGATAAAACGACTTTGATATAAATGCTTGCACAGTTCATGTATAGAAACCAGCCATACCCACGTCTTATTCTATCGAGCTACCCCGACTAGTTTCGAACCCATCCGGGTACTTATTCATGAGCTCTTTACACGGCGTTATCGAAAACTGAAAACAAAACTAGCCGGCCTAATAAAATACATTTAGAAGTGAGTATAGCCATTAGTTATACTAATATAATTCTTTAAATTATATCCGGAGTAGCTAAAGTTAAGATAAAATTTTTGTTAATCTAGTTAATATCAAATAATTTAAAGCTTGAAGCGTACATTGGGGCACACGGAGCAATGGCCTCTAAACCATATCAGCTAACATACAGCCAAATTTATGGCACAAAGTTTTCATAAGTGTTTTATAAGTTTATTAACTTTTAAGACGTTGCGCTACGTTTTGAGAAAATTTACTGATCATTATTTAAGTAATTTTGAACGTAAGCCTTAATTTAGTAAAAGTATTTAGAACTCTTTATTGCGATACAAAAATAATAACACCTAAAAAATGGCATACTATTTAATTTTGCACAACTCGGTGACCTGTCATAACTTTTTAGTACCTCATATATTTCATCAAAATTACCCTTTTTTCTTTGCATGGTGCCTGATAAATAATAGGACCCTTGGTGCCAATTCCATTTTTAAAATGTAAATGTTGTTATTCTCTCTTTGCAATTTATCTGAATTTATACAGACCGCTTATGCAGGAGATAATCCTCGTTAAGTTTCGCGTAATTATACAAATGCAGCACGGATTAAATTTGAATAAAACCTACAGAATAATCGACAGTAACGTTTGCATAAAAATAGATGTTGATATTTGTGTACCAAAACTGCTTTAATATAAATTGTCTCACTTCGTAGGTTAGCTGACAAAGATATCTGTCAAAGGGATAAGTTGACCGTTGTACACTTTTTTAATAAATAACGTTTTAATGGTACATAAATAAGTAAATTTACTTTCGTTCGAGGCGTAAGCGGTTTATTTGTCACTCTCTTTAAATTATACTTAATTTAATTTGTATTAATCAATTACTATAATTTTTATTCTATTTGTTATTTATAGTACTATTGAACTTTCGTGAAAATAAAGAAATAGGCACTTTCAAAGCGGAAGTATAATATAAAAGTACCCTATAATTTTACAGACACGAAGTACATGCATATTCTCTTTGAACCTAGGTTCCGCACGGTCACAGTAAAAGCTCGCGGATTTAAAAAAAAATTTAGTAAATAAAAAATAAAATAAGATTCGGGCAAAACAATGTAACCTTAAATGTAAATATTTTTTTATGCGAATTATTAATTCATTTTTTTATAATTGTGGATGGCTATACATTATATAATTTAAGTTCAATTTAGTTAATTAACAAAAAATATATATGTATATTTAAAAATAAAAATCATCATTCTGCTGCCCTTATCCCACTCTAAGTGCGATCGACACAACATGTTACAACATGTTGTCACATGATTTGGCTACGTATTTTACGACCGCCCGCCTGCCTGACGTCAACTTACCTTAGTCGCCTCTTATGACACCTCGGTAAGAAATGAGGATGGTCTATTCTACGCAGCCGGATACCACACGGCTAATAAAATAAAAATAATTATAATAATATTTTTATCATGTTGAAATTTTTCTTGGCTAGGTAACGTAGATCTGTAATTGATATACTAATTATAGATTGTAGTGTTTATTTAAGGAGGATTAATTTTACAAGTCATTATTGGAGGTATGAATTAATATAATAATGTAAGCATTGTTTATTCTTTTACAAATTTTTAAAATAAAATTGTCATCAATAATAAATCACGAATGTATAAAAAAACATGAAACCAATTTAAAAGCTCGAGATGAGCTTACACGTCAATTGTAGGAGAGGGCTTGTTATTTGATTGGCCGACCTGGATGCAGCGCATCGTTCCACACCGCCGCATCCAATACTGTTTATTTTGATTTATTTATTCAGTATACCTTTCCTATGGCAATATTTATTCTGTCAATCTTAATTTAAGATCTAACGTCGAATGTTTTTATTGGCTGACTTTATGTAATTCCTCGAGAAATAACGAAATATTATATAACCTAGCATTTCAACTTAACACTTTAGATTTAACTTTCTTTACTAATATCTTGTCGGGTACTTTGTTTCCTTTCCGTATATATATCGAGCAACCCACGCTTTTTTCACAACAAAACTACTAGATGTGTTAGCGGCTTCACTCTCCTGGAAACCAGTGTTTCACAAAGTTTTCCCGCATAAATCCACCGCGGCAACTCTTGGATAAAAAGCCTATATGTTACACCTATATGTTAAGTCCACTACCTAATCTATCTGCCAGTGAAAGACAAAAACATCAGTTTAGCCCTTCTGGCGAATGTACTTTTAATCTAAACCTTTCTTGAGAATTTAGAATCTTTAAGAAAACCGTACAAAAATCCGTTGGGTAGATTTTGGGAAAATCGATCACATACAGACAGCTTTTGGGGACTTTGTTTAATAATATGCATACATGTATAGATTTGCCGCCGATTATTTTATTATATCTTTATATAATTACTTTTCATAGCCGTGTGGTATCCGGCAGAATAGAATAGACCACCCTCTTTTCTTACCGAGGTGTCGTAAGAGGCGACTAAGGCAAGTTGACGTCAGGCAGGCGGCCAGTCGTAAAATACGTAGCCAAATCATATGACAACATGTTTGTAACATGTTGTGCCCACCCCACTTAGATTGGGATAAGGGCAGGAGAATGAAGATAATTACTTTATTTACGCTCTTACATTCCCTATTCAGTTGTTAGCTTATCTCAACAGAGTAACGCCAGTCCTGAACATTTGTGAATTGAGATTAATCTTGGTCACTCTAAGCTTCTTCTTGGTGTCTACTACAGCCCAAACAACACGGTCGATTATTTTCCTTCATTTGAAATCCTTTTAGACTAATTTTGCCCTTCATATACCCATACTGTAATTATGGGAGATTTTAATACATGCCTTCTTAAAAATGATCATCGCTCCTTCTCTTATCTCGTCTTCAATCTCTTATAAATAGCGCGAATCTTCATTTACTCCCCCTATCTGCTACTCATGTTTTCCCAAATTGCATACCCTCGCTTCTAGATTTGATTCTTGTTTCCTCAATTGACCATGTTGCAAAACATGGTCAATGTTCAGCGACTCTTTTTCCTACCATGATTTACTTTATCTATCCTATAAACTAAAACCACTCAAAGCGAAATCGAAAATCTTTCTCCAGCGTAATTTTGGTGGTATGGATTTGGAAAGGTTGCGGGAGGATACATTCAAAATTGACTGGACTAGTGTCTTTGATGTCAATACAGTTGACGAAAATTTTTTTACATTTACTTCGCTCTTAACGCAATTGTACGACAGACATGCACCAGTTCGTAAAGTTCGAATGAAACATCTACCTGCTCCTTGGCTCACTGAGGAAATAAAAATATTACAAAAGAAGAAAACAATTGCTAAATATAAATTTAAAATAAATCCTAGTGATGCTAATCGAGAAAAATATCAAAGGTTAGAAATCGCTGCAACAGGTTGTGTAGAGATAGTCAACGACACCATATCTACAAAGCCCTTGTTGAGGAAAATGACTCATCAAAGGTTTGGGAATTTCTTAAATCACTTGGAGTTGGTAAATCACAAAAGGATGAACATGTTCTCAATGTAAATTTAAATCAGCTTAATCAGCACTTTTCCTCTTCTTCTACTATAGATAGTACAACAAAAATAAACACTTTAAATCAACTTTCACGTAAATCCACTCCAGATTTCTCCCTTTCTTTTTGTTAGTCAATTTACCGAATGTGATGTTAAGAAGTATATTTTGTCCATCAATTCTGACGCGGTTGGGTCTGACGGAATTAGCCGTAAGATGATCCTTCCTATAATTGACATCTTAACTCCCGTTATTACATACATATTTAATTGCTCTTTGCATTGTAACGAATTTCCGTCATCCTGGAAAGACGCTCAAATATTCCCTCTTCCTAAAAAATCTACTCCTCTATGCTATTCCGACTCCCGACCTATTGCTATTCTTCCCTTCCTACCTAAAGTACTTGAGCGTCTCATACATATTCAACTCAGTAAGTTCCTTTCCAAACATAATTTGTTAAATAATCTTCAATCTGGATTCCGTCCTTGCCATAGTACTGTTACTGCTTTAATTAAGATAACTGACGACATTCGTTCAGCCATGGACACTCAACAGATAACAGTTTTGATTTTACTCGACTTCAGTAATGCCTTCAATACGGTAGACTATGACGTACTCCTTTCCGTTTTAAATACTCTTAACATATCTCCTAAGGTTATTGGCTGGTTTCACAGTTACTTGCACGGACGCCGGCAACGTACACGGTATGAAGATTCATACTTTGACTGGAATACTGTAACTGCTGGTGTCCCGCAAGGTGGCGTGTTGTCTCCTCTTCAATTTATGCCTTCATCAACAATATTTGCTCTCACATTTCTACTCTCTATCACCTGTATGCAGACGATTTACAGATATACACTCATTCCAACTTAGCTGATCTATCGGAAACTATTAAAAAATTTAATGATGATTTGTCCCGCATATCAAACTTTAGCAATTCTTTTGGGCTCCGAGTTAATCCTAATAAGACCCAAAACTGATGTCGCGGTTTACTTTATTGAACCTGCCACCTATAATGTTTGATGGGTATCACATACCATACAGCGATAGCGCAAAAAATCTTGGTGTCATATTTGACCAATATTTGTCTTGGGTTCCTCAGTTGAACGAAGTTAGCAGAAGGATGTATGGTGCAATTGGTTCTCTACGAAGACTACGCAATTTCCTACCCATTGCTACTAAAGTTACGCTGGCTCAATCTCTCATTTTACCGATTCTCGATTACGCGAATACTTGTTATCCCAATTTAACGGAAGAACAACTAAACAAACTTGAGCGACTTCAAAATCTCTGTATTAGGTTTATATTTGGCTTGCGCAAGTATGACCACGTCTCCCTATTTCGTCTAAAGCTCAAGTGGCTCCCCATCCGACTTCGCAGGAATACTCATATTCTACACCTTCTTTACTGTGTTCTGTTTAATCCAAATACTCCTAGTTACATAAAGAAACGATTTATATATCTAGGGGATGCTCACACTCTCTCTCTACGTTCCGATCACAATTTTCGGCTTAAAATACCTTCTCACTCTACTTCTTTTTATGGAAATTCTTTCACTGTCAAAGCTGTACTTTTATGAAACACACTTCCCCTTGATATAAGAAAATCTCCTACTCTTTCTATTTTCAAAACTAAGGTCAAACAATACTACTTAACTACATAAATCAGTTTTATCTAATATCTCTTTCTTTTATTGTTTATTTCTTTTACCTCATATGTTAACATGACTTTCTGTTTTTTTTTAAATCTCACTTTTTGTCTTTCCTTATTGTGTCATCGTATACAATTTATAAACTTTGTATTTGTAGTTTGTGCACCCCTACCGTTAACATTATAAATATTAAGTTCTCTCCCCTAAGGTTGCCTGGAAGAGATCGCTCTTTAGCGATAAGGCCGCCTACTGTACCAAACTTCTTGTATTTTTTTTTGTTTATTACTTTTGGTGTACAATAAAGAATAGTATTATTATTATTATTATTACTTTTCACTTTTTACTTCGATGTGCTGCAAAAGTGTACTTTTTAGTTATTTCAAACTATATTTATTTATTAGTACAACGGTAAGGCTTTCTTTTAATATGGCAATATTGTTATATATAATAAGTAAAATAAAAATCAACAACAATCAACTAACAAAATGATTATTTTTGCATATTTATCTGTTTAATAAAAGGCAATGTGTGGTGACCTGTTTTCACATCAGTAGTTACAGAGACCCGTGTCACAAACAATTATTGACCCTTCCTGCTTGATTGCTTGTTTCAATAATGCGCATTATTCCAGACCGCCAAGCCAATTCAAATATTTATATTGTTCTACACTATTCTATAAATATTAAGAATATTTGCAAAAGCTGCTTAAACTTTTGCAACCACTTTTAATTCGTCAAGTATCCATTAGACTGAATGAAGCTACCACTGAATGCGAAATATCACTCTTACCGAGAACACCCAGGAAAAAAACATTTATGTCGCAAATTAGGCGCCATAAATGCCAAAAACATTCTGCCCTACATTACCTGCAAAGAAAGTCGTTTGCGGACAAAAATTTAACGATCAATACGCATAACTAGATTGTCATAATAAAAATATATATTTTTCGGTGTGGTTATGAAGCCATATATGAGTGTGTGTGAATAAATAAATCCCGGATTATATCAAAACCTCAAGACCAACGATTTAAGTTAGTTAGGTTTACTTAGTTCTACAAAAACTTAAAAGTTCATAATTTTTTTTTAATATACTCGTATATTTTTTCCCTTTTTTAATACAGGCAAAAAATATATTACTAACTGTTAATTACTAAACTTATTTGGTAAAAAAACACTTTTTAATATTATTTATTAATTTCATGTATATAAAAAGTAAAGTTTAGTCGATTTTGTACTTAAATTTGTTATTGATGTTTCTTTTAAGTTGATTCAAAATTCAAAAGCTAGTGTAATATTTTATCATTCTACCAAATTCACAAGAAAATAAATAGATTATTGTTATACAAAGTATTTTAGGACGGAGATTCGTTATTTATATACCACAATATGATATTAAATCCATCCGTTACGGCTTAAAACGAAGCGATTCGTACTCCCAATGGACACATTATAATTTCGATATCAGAGACTTGCAGGCCAGTACACGATTGAATTAACATATAATACAAAACCAGATCATTAATGGATTCATAATCTAATAGCGATTATAGTATAGTCGATGTATCAAGCTTTCTCAGATTACCGTCATATTTTAATAAATACCTATAACAGCAAAGTCTTAAATTTTTGGTGTAGAAAATGATGACTGCATATATACAAAAACATATATATATATATATTTTAATTCCTTGATGCTCCAAATGTACTCTACGACAAGGACATAATTTTAATAATAATATAACATTTCATTATATTTAACTTAATAGTAATTTCCAAAATGATCTTCGCACCATAATAAAAAAAAATCGGTTCAAATAATGTAGCAGATTATAATACATAATACTAAATTTGTTGAGATTCAAGTTATTAGAACTAGAAAAATAAACTTAGATATATGCATTAACTTTACGGAATCTCTTAGTATATAATAAGTAATGATTACAATTTCATGGAATAAAAATTAATCGTAAATTATAGATACCATGATTATTAAGTTGTTTATCAGCAAAAGGGTAAATGCGGTAGTGAGGCTCGTTATAGAAATAAGCGACTGCATAGAATATACATATAGTGGTTTCCGCATAGTGGTGGTGGTCGCATTCCTAGCCTGGAATCGATAAGAGTATTAGACGCCATGACTATTAGATGTCTCACTACACTAAATACTATTGATTTGTCATTCCTAATCCTGAAAAGAATTACTATCTTGACATTTACTACCTCGTCAGTAGATGTCAAAATTCCGAACAATGGTTATTATGATAGGATCGTGTAGGCAATTTACTATTAAATTAATATGTATAAGTACGATCGGTACCATGAACATCTCTTTAAATTCACTTTTTAAAAATATTAGTCTTTCACTTTCAGATTTTTTTGCCGATTCAAAGTATTAAATGCATAAGAAATAGAAACGAAGATTTAAAAACAAAGTTAATAAAGACTTATTATTTATTTATTCTTTTTTATTATTATACTCCTCGCTATCCTCGATCCTCGCTAAACCTTTATAGGAACATTAGCAATGTAAAATTATTGTCTAAAATAAAAGTTCTCTCAAATTCAGCGGGTTATGAAATTGAAGCGCCGTGGTATCAATTATTTATTTTTAATCTCGCCTTTCCCTTGTGGGCAGCGAGGTCAAGCGAAGTAAAACAAATTCCACTATGAATATTTTCCCACTATGGTATTACTGAATACATAAAAAATGGGTAACCTATTATAAGACTATTCCTATTCCAATTTTAATGTCGATTGTATTACGAAAAATAATTTTTGTATAAACATATACAAATATTTGTAAAAACGCACTACCAGATGGTACCTGAAACCTATCGTAATTACCTATAAAATATTTACAAAATAACATAACAGAATACTGCACTATGTTATTATTATTTTTAATCGATTTCAACTACGCTACACGATCAAGCCACTACGCTTTAACACTACGCAATAATGACTGGCCCGTTGGTGCAGTGGGTAGTGACCTTGCCTTCAGCTCTGTGAGTCGCGGGTTTGACTCTCGCCGACGGCCAACATTTTTTATTAACAATTTGTTGGTTCTTCGAGCCTGGGTGTTTTTTTGTATTAAGTATATATTTAAAATTATATATGTAGATATTTACCAGTTGTCCGTCACCCATAACACAAGTATTAAGTTGCTTCCTTTGAGGACGGACGACCGTGTGTGTAAATGTCACATATATTTATTTATTATTTAATTAAATATCTTCTGAATGATTCAATGATTTCATTTTCACAATTTTTTATTTATTTTGATAATATAAATGAAAAACGAATAACATTTTATAACACCGACGAATACATCAGTAGGGTTTAAAAAATATACTGTACAAAGAAAAAAAAAACATTCGCAGATGGAAACATTGCTCAAACACGCGAGCTGGAAAAAGATGAAGAGCTTTTCTTTCTAAATGATTGATTTCTACTATTAAGATAATCGTAACTAGTAAGATATATCGACAGCGATCATGAAAAAATTCTTTTAAAGATAGAAAGTTAGACAAGTTCAGAAAATGGAATTAAAAAGAATCTTATTCATAGAGCTTATTATACTATTGAAGACTATGTTGATGCTAAGAAAGCTTGAATTGAAGTTGCAACCAAGACGGATTATATTATAATTTTTGATTTGCTAAACAATTATTAAAATAATTATTTTTAAGAGAACTCCGAGGTTCCTGCTGGATCTTCTCGGTCAGAGCACCGAATCCGAACCTGTTGTAGCATCATTGTAATTTTATGATTAAAATGTGCTTGGAAAAGCCAACTTCAATAAGGGATTATTAAAATTTTTAAATTATTAAGTTGGTTGTGACCCTGCCTTCAGCTCCACGAATCGCCGGTTCGATTCCCGCAGACGACCAACATTCTCTACAAACAATTTGTTCGTTCTTCGAATCTAGGTGTGTTTGTGTATTTAAAGTTATACATATATATATATATATATATATATATATATATATATATATATATATATACATTTTTAACAATTGTCTGTCACCCATATCACAATAAATATAAGAAATAGCTGCTGTAGTGTATGTAGTGTTTAAGGATTAAATGAAAACATATTACATAGAGATTGAGTGTCAGTACAGATTAAAAATGTAATTACATTAGCACTATTTTTTATATTAATTGAAACCTATATATTATTTATAGAAATAGGCGTTACTTTGCGGAATTCCTTGGACATAAAATATGATAGAATTATTTTACTATAATCCGTGTTGGTTAAGAAAATCCATGTACTGCTGAGTGTAGGAAGCAGACAACGTTCGCATAACTTCTTAGGACAATCTCTACGATCGTTTCGCCCCTAACCGGGATCTAACTTATCAGGATTCGCCCGGTTTCAGTGCGAAACTATCGTGGAGAATAGAGAGTGAATGTGTGAAGTGCTTGTGTGGTGTGTTATCGGGGGCGGCGTTTTATAATCCGTGTGGTAACTAATCCTGCATGTAAACGTTTTCTGTTCACTTAGAATTATACAGATATTCTGTAAAAAAGCGGATTATTGCTATATAACTCTGACAAAACTTATACATAACTTATTTACATTAATCAATTAAATTACATAACTTATTTACATTAATCAAGAAAATTGTGTTGTATATATTAATTGAGCTTATCCGAGACATTTTCCTATTACATTTTTATTTTCAATCTTATAGCTAATATTTTTAATAAAAAAATTGTTGATATCTATTTTGATACTTTACAATGTTTCAGAAAGTGTATTCTGGAAAACCTTTAAATTTAACTTTATTTTTTAACCTTTAAAAAAAAAAAAATTATTCTAATAGTTTATATTTTACTTTTATATTTTTCAAGTTCATATTTGTTTTTCATTTTTATATCAAAATTTGCATCAATTATTGTTTGAAGTGCTATGTAAATGTTGTGCGTACCTGTAATTTGTAAACATATAGAAAAGATTATATATTGAATGTTTATATTAGTTTATTAATGTATATGATTTCTAGTTGGTAAGCCTTATCAATAAATAAAATAAATAAAAAAAATAGCTCGCTCTAGAAAATTCCAATTTAAATCATTATATGACCTACATGTTTGAATTATGCATATCCCTAAATGCCACGCACCCTTGTCGTACAAGTTTTTTCGTAGCCATTTTATATTGTGATATTTGTTGACATCTGATACGGTGTAAATAGACGGCCCGCATTTTTCAAAGTGACGGTATGTTATTTCTTTATCCTAACGTAACCACGAACGTGATATAAACATCTACCTATGTAACAAGTTGTCAAATTTATTTTTAGAAACATTTTATTTATTATTCTATTTTCTTTTTATTGTTACATCGTGTTGTATGTGTCATTACATACACATACGGTTATGTAAAAAACTTAACACTTCTGCCATGAGTGACATACGATTGGTACAATATATTTATAATATAATTGTAAATAAGTATATATAATATACTAAATTACATAAATACACCCTGTATTTTCCACGGAAATGGATGTTTCCTTTTAGCTAAAAGCATAGTGGTTTTGCAATTATAAATAATATGTAAATATTTCATAATTTCGAAGTTATATTAAAAGTTTTAAAGGGAGTTTTTCTGTTCAAACTGTTTAATTGATGTTTGCAATTCATCACACGCTCTTCAGTGAGAGAAAACATCGTAAGGAAACTTGCATGTCTTAACAGAATTCTTGATATATGCGTAGCCTACCAATCCATATTGGAACAGCATGGTGAGTGTTAGGTCCAACCATTCTCTCCAAAAATGGAGCCTATGCCCGGCAATGAGATGAGATGAAAGTTTTAACTTAACGATTACATAATACTTTTATTTAATTTTGTTTGTTAGGAACACCCAGTGGCGGTTACATTAAACATCATCATTCTCCTGCCCTTATCCCACTCTAAGTGGGGTCGGCACAACTTGTTACAAAAATGTTGTCACTTAAATTGGCTACGTATTTTATGACCGGCTATCCGGCTGGTCTATTCTATGTAGCCGAATACCACACGGCAATGGCAGCTACATTAAACAATTAAATTAAATTAATTACAACACAAAAGGCATAATAGAAATGATAGTAATATATAATGAGTATATTCGGCACTTAATTTATATCAATCCCTCTTCATATTGCAATGAAAATCGAGGCTATACGTACGTTTAGTTTCTAATTGCTAGGAAGCGCATCAATTTGAAGTTTAAATATAATCTTATTGCAGTTGATGAGATTCCTAACGTGACGGGTCGAGGTAATCACATTTGAACCCGTTACGTGCGAACGTAATATGCGAATTTCAATTTCCGAAAATTGAAATTAAACGTGGAGATTGAAAATAAAGTTTGCAAAGAGCGACTAAAAGGCAACATCCATATATATTATATATGTTTACATTTATATATAATATAAAACAGAGTCCCCAAAAGCTGTCTGTATGTGATCGATTTTCTCAAAATCTCCTAAACAGATTATTGTTCAGTTTTTACTAAAAGGTAGAGCAATTCTTGAGGAAGGTCTACGTGAGGAAGGTTTCCCACGGGATCGGGATGTATAATAGAAGTTTTTTGTGAAAACTGAATTCCACTCAGGCGAAACTGTAGGCACAGCTATTATAATTATTTATTGCTAAAGTCAGTCACCTTAGACTTTAAGGTAGACATACTTTAAGGCGAAACCATAAAAGACAAACGTCCATTATGGTTTCGCGACTAATCCGCTTCAAAATTACTTATGAAATGACGTTCAATTAAAGCTTATATATCAGATTAACACATAGAATATAGAAAATAACTAATAAACTTTACGGACATGCCTCATAGATCTGTTGTTTTTTTAATACTTAAAGTTTTAAAAGTTTTTAGAATATCGTGTTGAAATTTAAAGTAAACCCATAATTCTTGACACGGAGTCTCCTTTCCGCAAACGAAGTTGACATTTTTCTTCCCAAAATGTCAACTTCATACTTAAACCTCTGGCATTATGTGATGGAAACAGGACCAACAAACTTATAAATACTCGCACATAACAAATAACACACTTCCAATAAAAATAAAACGAGTCGACGTTATTTGATCTTATCGCTACTTTATTTACTCGATTTCATTAGAAGTGAAATAGAACACTTTGTTTTCTTCGGCGACTAAAAATAAGTCGCAAGAAACGTTCCTTCGTCAGAAATGTTGTCCACCCCCAAAGATTTATAGCGAAGTTATTGTCATTTGTATAAGGTTTAGAGGGTTTAGAGTCTTTATCGATAACCTTTTTATTTTCTCCATTTACGTCTTGACAACGAATGTTGTATTAGACTTACCGAGGTGTGTTTAGTTTCTTAAATTTCCAAAATAAAATATATTTATAAATCCTTACATAAATAAAACTTGAAATTTTCATCATTATCCTCCTGCTCTTAGTGGGATCTACTCTAAGTGGGATCGGCACAACATGTTACACACATGTTGTTGCGTGACTTAGCTACGTATTTTACGACCGGCCGCCTGCCTGGTGTCAACTTGCCTTAGTCGTATTTTACGACCCATCGGTAAGAAAGAGGTGTTATCTATTCTACTCAACCGGATATATACGGTGGCTCAACTTTCCTTAGTCGCCTTTTACGTCACCTTGGTAAGAAATGAGGTTGGTCTATTCTACTCAGCCGGATACCACACGGCGGGTCGACTTACCTTAATCGCCTTTTACTACACCTCGGTAAGAAATGAAGGTGGTCTATTCTACTCAGACGGATACTACACGGCATAAATAAAACTTGAAATATCATGTGCTTTATTTTTATGCATATTCGCGGTCGATAAAGTTGTAAAAACTGTTAGGGACACCAGAATGGTAAGTTCGACAAAATATTAAAAAGAACACAATCATCATATTTACAGAAATAGGCGTTATTTTTAAGATTCCCGTAGTTCAAAAGTAATGATAAATGTTTTTGTTCTAATCCGCGATGTCGCGAACTCCTATAAATACAATTTCAAAAAACTCAAAATATTATTTATTCAAGTAATCTTGTTTACAAGTACTTTTGAATGGTCAACTCTACTGCTGTTTCGGTAAAATCTTTTCTGTAACTATCAACTATATAATATGAACATTATTTGCCCCTCCCTTTTTTAATTATATTTTATTAAATATTATAGCATATGTTGTCCATAGATAATCGACATGTATAAATCTAAAGTCCAGAGTACTAATAGCGTGACTTCGCTTCCAATTTCCTAAAATTTTACTTCAAACTATCCTTCTGTTGGTGAATATTTATTTGCGCCTACAATGACCTACTTTACCGCAACCCGTGTCGTTAATATAATCCGCCTTTTGAAGTAGAACGGAAAATGTGAGAAAATATTATAGCACTTATTCATCATGATAACGCGAATATTTTTATAGTAAAAGGTTTATACTTGACCGCGATCTTACCGACACCATTGTTTCTGCTTAGTAGGTACAGAACAGGAAGTTGGTTGTAAAAAGTAAGAAAACAGTGTATTAATGTTCCCTACTTCACCAGTAACATATAAAAAAGGGAAATAATACTTATTTTTTTAGCACCTAGCGGCATCACGATAACGTTGTAACTTTATTTATATCTTAAGATATATACTTTTCTTATAAATGCACTAGTATTATTATTAAATGATTTGTACCCGCTCCCATCAGGACGATATTTAGTTTCAACGCTATAATTTCTCGTTACTATAAATTGTTTAGGTATCTAAGTTAGGGCAAAATAAATTATCTTGTTCAAAGTATCAAAATATTCAGTTCTGATAGTTCTTAGTTCTTCCGCTTATCTTTCAGTAATGTATAAATAATTATTAAATACGATACTGTATTTCGCATATATGCTCTCAGCGTATGATTCGCATCCACGACAAAATTACAAATGATTTGCGAAACGTGAGTTGAATATGTAATTCATACGGTATAGTCGTAGATTGTTAATAGCTACAATATTATTAACTTATATATACACATATAAATAATAAAATGGATAATGAGTTATATTTAAGACAACACAAACTTTTATATCGTTGATTATTTTAAAATAATGGTATCGCATTTATATACTAGAAAATAGTACAATAGACCCTGCTATTTTCATAAGTAGAGTTCCTTATATTAACTTACAGTTCTAGCCTATCAGAAGGACTGGAAAGTTATTAAGTTCACCAAATGCATAAGCAAAGCTTAGAGTAAAAGCTTACATTGTATGCTTCAAATAAAGTATTTGCTGGCAATCATCCAAATTGCACCACTTGCGAACGTTTGCTTTTTATAAACGATATGCGCTTCGCTGCACGCATCGCCACACATTTCAGTGGTTTATTAAAAATATTTTATAATAAGGAATAATTGTCGAGTAATAGCAGAAAACGTTATAAACCTATAGGTATCGATAATTCTCTAAATTGTAACGCCAGAATGCAAACAGTCGGAGCGTGATATGTGCTTATTGGTTGCTTTATGGGTTACTTTAATTTATGACTATCGTGTAAAATAATATACAACTATTATTAAAAATATTCCAATTTTATGCACTTAAAATTGGCATTAAAGTTTTAAGGCAGATAGAAGGCAAGTTTTTATTAGTGAATTTTACTCTTAAAATATAGTCTCCGATTTAAAAGATCTTATAAGATTCTTTTTCTATAATAATCATCACTGCTGAGATGCGAATTGGTGGTTAGAATACTAATAGAATAATAATGTTGGAATATCAATGTTACTTAACATCGGCCAGCGACATGTATTTTAGCTGGTATTCCTAATTATACCAGAAATTAACCCTGCTAAGTCAGTTTGTCAAAGTGCTTCGTATACCAGTCAGTCATTTTTTTAACCCATCTATCCATGGCAAACTTATATAGTAAAGCTGTAGGGGGAGTATGGATACATTAAATTATGAATTTTAATCTACAATAAAGAATCTCGCAGGCGTCCGCTATACCTTTTAATCTAACATCAACGGTACAATATTTTCCACATTTTCCGTTCTGATTCAAAAGGCAGATTATATCAACAATACGGCTGGCATCAAAGTGGGTCATTGTTCACGGGACACATATCTACATATAAATATACTTCTGCTCAATTGAATTTCACTCCCATATTGAGTTTTGTGTTGCTGAATAAGAAGTTATATTGGTAAAAGATGAAATTTATATCTCATATGAATAATATTTGTGAGCCATAACTTATTAAAAAAGAATATATATTTCAAAGTAAAAACTTTATAATAAGACTTTTTATTATAAATTAGTTCTTATTACTGTTACAGCTGATAATCAAAGTTATGTTAATAGCTATCCGAAATATACTAACTAACCTAGATATGATATAGGATATACGATAGATATGTATGTATGCCGTGTGGTATCCGGCTGCATAAAATAGACCACCCTCATTTAAAAAATGTGTCGTAAAAGGCGACTAAGGTAAGTTGACGTCAGCAGGCGGCCGGTCGTAAAATACATAGCCAAATCATATGACAACATATTGTAACATGTTGTGCCGACCCCACTAAGAGCGGGATAAGGGCAGGAGAATGATGATAGACACATGCATGTATACATAGTAAACCTTGTTAGTTCTGATAGTACCGTAGCAGAACGATATCTATTTATTAAAAATATTTAACATCACCATTATACATATTGATCACATTAGCGAATAAACATATTGTTAAATTTAATTGGTGTTTAATTTATTAAAAATGCAATATAACCATCATTATAAATACATAAGCTAGTGTAATCTTAAAGTAAAAAAGCAAATTAACGGCCTATTACTATCCGACTGCTGGCCATGGCCTCCTCTCTCCAAGAAAGAAGGGAAAGAAGGATTGAAGCTGAGAACCCCCACGCTGCTCCAATTCGAAAGGGTAAGTTTCATATCCCCAATATTATCTTTGGAAAACATTGTAAGGAAACCATTTGCAGGCAGCATATCTCTGCTGCCTGCATATGGTTTCCTTACAATATTTTCCTTCACCGAAAAGCGTGTTACAAATTGCAATTATCAATTAGACACATGAATTTAATTAGAAAACTCATTGGTTTTTGCCCGGGGTTTGAACCCGTGATCCTCTCGAGAAAGTCGCACGGTGGTCGCTTGGCTATCACAGCTTTCATCAATGTTATCTCACATAAGTGAAGATACTTTCGAAGTTGGAAGAGTACAAAACTGGCAAGAGCCTACCTACACCTATAAGATTTCTGCAAACCGTCACACCAGAAATATTTTAGCACTACGGTCTTGTTGATAAGGCGATAACTGATCACTGCCAAATTGGTCTTCCACCAGTTACAACTAGAGATGGGAAATTGAAACATAGTAAATGCGCTCCATAGTATGGCACCTCCAGTATTAATTTAGCACACCAATCACTGCACCAAGGTCGTTATAGCCTTCCTCATTCCAACCGATAGATGACTTCCACGCCCCATGATATTATGTGGTTTAAATGACATACCCCTAATTCATTACATTAACTTATAAATATTAACTTCGTTATATTTTGAGCAAGAAAAAATTAAATCAAACTACCTTTGTAATAACTGGCTTCCAAATTAGGTAATTAGCTATTTATATAGCACCAAATGGCAACGCTTTGATTCTAGATTATAAAATTAATAACCATAATAAAATTAAGTAAAGGGAACACAGTCAAGGTCAGATAAATCTAATGCCTTTAAATTCGTAAATCTGTCGTCGGGTTGAACTAAGATATATGATATATTCGCATACATACGAATATATAAAGACGTGATGCTAACTTGTTAATAACTGATATATTTTATAGAATTAGGCTTTGTTTTGCGGAGGCCCATAATATAAAAATGATGATAATGTTAATATTACTTTTGAATCGATTTACAATCAACCCCTAAAACGGATTTTGCCCAGTAAAGGAAATTGTTTCGTGAGGCTGGACCACGATTTAGATCGATTTGTAGTGAAAGCATAACACTCATAACTCATACCACTATATCACCACTAATCATCGCCCGGAGCTGTGGTCAGGCCGGCACCCTTGGATGACGTTCCCCGACGTTAGTAGAGCTTCTACATTCTACTCTCCACATTTCGCAATCTTGTCGATGCTTCTGCGCTAGCCCGTCCCTAACGGTGACGCTGTAGTAGGTTATAGTCAGTTGAATAAAATTATATAAGAAAATCTCTGTTCTTTGTTGCCCACCACTTATTGCTTATATAATATTCTATTTTTATTATTAGAACGTATTAAGTTTTGAATATTGCTTAACGCAATATGATTTCATATATTATACCTGACTATGACTTCTTCGAAGGCGGATGTAATAGCTGTTCATTTATTTACAGCCTGGACGATGCTTGTACGTCCGCCCGTCCTGACTTGTGTTGCTTTAAAAGCCGTTTGAGCTATCAGCATCTTCCGATTTCAAAAAACAGCCCTATAACGTGTAGAATGATCGCGTAAAATATCATTAACATATATTTCAAATGCAAATTTCTTAACCATTAAAAAAAATTCGTAAACACTAATTATTCTATTATCTATTGACTATTATTGTTCTCTCAAAAGCAATTTCCGGTACCAGCCCTTCGGTGGCTAACATCAATATGACGTCAAACTGATTGAGCAACGGACAGATATCGAATATGATAGTTATGATAAGTTTTAGTGATCTATATGAATAATGATAGTACATTTGTTAAATCGTTGGACGTAACGTGTAATTTAAAAAAGAAGAAAAAATAAATTTTTTGTATAATATGTATTATAAATACCTCAACTGATATGTTACATATAACATTCTCATGTCACAAGATTAGTTACCACACTCCTCCGAAACAAAAATTGAAATTTTATATACATATTCAGTAGGTCTGAAAATCGGCCCCTATCTCATTTTCATACCTCTAAGTGATAAGGTTGTCCAACTCTAAATATTTTTTGGAGAATTTTTCTTATAATGTACACTACAAATGCCCTAGAATTAATTTATATGGCACACGTTTGTCGTGTCAGCTAGTAGTATACAATTAAAATATACGTTTACGTTTTTCGTGTCACCGTCAAATACGAAATAGTTTGTCCAAAAGTAATAATAAAATTATTTTGCTATAATCCGCGATACAGTAAATAGAAAATATATATAGTGCTAAATGTATAGTGGACTATACGTTTTTTCATACCCGTTACATGCAGGATTCGTAAAAAACATATGCACAAGCCTCCACCACTTCCACCACAATACACAAGCACTACACAAGTTCACTATCACAAACTCAACAATCGTTTCACCCCGCAACCGAGGCATCATCAGGAGATAGACTCCACGACAAAATCGCAAAGCGATTTTGCGATTTTGTCGTGGAGTCTATATGGAGTCATATGTTTTTTACGAATCCTGCATGTAACGGGTATGAAAAAACGTATAGTCCACTATACATTTAGCACTATATATATTTTCTATTTACTGTATCGCGGATTATAGCAAAATAATTTTATTATTACTTTTGTATTATGGATCTTCGCAAAGTAACGCCTAATTCTATAAATTATTTAAATAGTTTGTCGTTTGTGTCATGAAATAAAATATTGCCGGATGAAGAAGAAGGATTATTTAATAGTAAAGGAATGGCCTGTTACTACCCTAAACCTGTGCATAGGCCTCCTCTCTCCGTTTTTGGAGCTAAGTCTCACAACGCTGCTGTAATGCATATTTGGTAGGTTATACATATTCCCCAAATTCTCAAGAGATATGCAGGTTTCCTCACTATGTTTTTTTCTTCACCAAAAAGCATGTGATAAATTGCAATTAACAATTAGACCTATAAGTGTTAACAGGAAAACTGATTGGTGCCTGCCCAGACTTTGAACCTGTGACCCTCTCGAGAGAGTCGCATGGTCTCATGGGTGATAGCCCAGATCATCACAGTTAATAATAAACATCATGTCGATTTAAAATAGCCTACAAAATGATGGAATACATTTCAGGCTATTTTAAGAACTGCATTCCACCGATTATTTGTTAATATAATGCATAATTTTTACTTTCTGGAACAACTGTAATTTAAATATTAAACATATAATTCAATTGAAGGATGCCGTGTAAAAAGAACGCTGCTTTCCTGGCTCTTCGCGGCTTTAGCTTGCAACTTTAAGGCGTTTTATCTAAGTAAAATAAATTTTACTTAGATTACAATTCGTTAATATTGCAATTCAAAAGAGGTAAAAATGAGTTAAGTTTAGCAAGAACGATTTAATTTAATAATTTATTGATTTTCTATCTGTTATGTAATAAGTATACATAATTATGCTCTGCCGTTACATTAAATAAAATAAATTGCTTAAACCACATAGTACTCACCTTTTGCTTTACTTTGTGATCTACTTCTAGATTCTCTTAAAGGCATTGCAGTTTAGGATGACGTCTCAGTTATCACAAGAGTTACTCAAGTAGGCGTGATCGATAAGCAATACGTAACCTAGAACATCTCAAGTACTATGTCAACTGAGATCGACATTTCAAAATACATAGAGTTTATACTAAAGCAGGGAGGTAATTTACTAGAGTGGAGTTTTAGACAGGCATGTAAATGAAAGTGTCGCAACAAATAATGAAAGGGAAGATTAAACCCAGATACTTATGTTTTTTTAGACAAACTTATCTTTGACTAATCACAAATTAAAAAGAAAGCCAGATAATAAGTCTCATTTGCATCTTCTTTAGTGTCGATAGATACATTTTAGGCTGGCTCCGACTCTAGTATAATAATTTTATATACAAAATATTTTTTAATGGATGTCAATAAAGGTAATCTATTGGATATTTTTTTGGTAACTAGTGGAAATACATTTTATCAAAACTAATACCGAACCATAAAAATTGCACAAAAATGTGCAAATTTAAGTCTCACACAAAAACAAAATAGAAGTGCGAGTGCGTCTGAAAAATAAAAGCTGCAATATGACAATGCAACAACGTTATTGCATCATATTTTTTAACTATGTGATTACGCCTAAAAACAAATTATTCTCCTAAATTGTTATAATTTAATTCGTTATCTTTTATATATAATATTAGGCTTTAAATGGAACTGTATTTTTTTCCGGAATTAAAAGTCTGTTTTTTCTGATTTAGACCTGTACACAAAATTTTTTATAAATCCGTTAAGCATCGGAGCGCTTAATTGTTGCAAACCTCACGAAGTTTCGCCTTTAGAATATTAGTAGCATTTTTAATATTATTATTTATGCAATTATGACATAAATTGAACATTCTCCAGCAGAATATACAGACTATCAGACTTAAAAATATTCCTGATTATACGGATATACGGATGATTATACGGATATCTTAATATGCTGTTTCCAAAATAGTTACGAGGTAAACAAAGGATAACTTTGCTATTCATAGCTATCAGTGTTAACAAATTAATGCTTTGGGCGTTGTTACAAGCTACACACTTTGGATGCTCATATCAACTGACCCCAGAGGCCATTCCAATTGCAACACGTTGTATGCGCTTGCTATAGGAATACTGTTACTTTATATGGTCATAATTGAGGATTGAACAAAAATACTAACTATACAAACATTTTAATAATAACGAAATACTACTTAAACTATAACTAGATAACATGATATTACTAGATAAACACGTTAAATCGTTAAAACTAGTGCGAAAAACGAGCCAGCTGTCTTGTCATTTGAAGAGTTATCTCTCTTTTGTGTCTTTTTACTTTTTTCGTGACTTATATTTCCACAACAAAAACGTCATGCTTTATGTTAACTTAAACATAGCATAGCATGGTTAGAATTCGAATTTCAAACATATACATTTAAAACCTCTGTGAACTTTTATGATCTCATATATATTAGAAATTCTGTTTCAAAATTTACTTTCAACAGGTAGCAGTGGCACTTAAACGTTCGCGTTTCCATCTATCACATTAAACTGCTGACTGCTTATAAATACTAGAGGTATAAACGTCAGTAAAAATCGTTAATCTGCTATTTATATTGATAGAATCAATATGGCTCTTAAGTAACAAAATAAGCAAAACAAATAAGCAATATAACAGAACTAACTACTTTGCTATAATCCGCACGGGTTAAGTGAATGCATGCAAAGCCAATGTGTATGAAGCAGGCAAAATCTACGCACCTTATACATGCAGGACCAGCCACCACATGCACCCCAACGCGCAATTCACCAGCAACAACGCACACAAAAGCAGCACACACACCCACCACCACAATCTCGACGATCGTTTCGCCCCGAAACCGAAGCATCATCAGGAGGATAGGCTCCACGACAAAAATCATATTGTGTGCGTTGTTTTGTGTGCGTTGTTGCTGGTGAATTGCGCCTTGGGGTGCATGTGGTGGCTGGTCCTGCATGTATAAGGTGCGTAGATTTTGCCTGCTTCATGCACATTGGCATTGCATGCATTCACTTAACCCGTGCGGATTATAGCAAAGTAGTTAGTTCTGTTATATTGCTTGTAATATGGAATTCCGCAAAGTAACGCATGCTTCTATAAATCATTCAAAACAAATAAATTAGTTTAATACAAATGAATTGACATAAATTGCAACTTTTACCCTGGTTCGATCTGTTTTTTGTGATAGCGATATTTGCAGAGTTGGAGAGTGCAAAAACCTACTGTTCATTTTAGGACTAAAGTCTACGCGCACGAAGTCACGAACAAAAGCTAGCCGATAAATAAATCGACTTCAACAAAACGCGGAGCAATATAACAGAACTAACTACTTTGCTATAATCCGCACGGGTTAAGTGAATGCATGCAAAGCCAATGTGTATGAAGCAGGCAAAATAGGATAGGCTTCACGGCAGTAAGATTTTTGTTGTGAAGCCTATCCTCCTGATGATGCTTCGGTTTCGGGGCGAAACGATCGTCGAGATTGTGGTGGTGGGTGTGTGTGCTGCTTTTGTGTTCGTTGTTGCTGGTGAATTGCGCCTTGGGGTGCATGTGGTGGCTGGTCCTGCATGTATAAGGTGCGTAGATTTTGCCTGCTTCATACACATTGGCTTTGCATGCATTCACTTAACCCGTGCGGATTATAGCAAAGTAGTTAGTTCTGTTATATTGCTTGTAATATGGAATTCCGCAAAGTAACGCCTGCTTCTATAAATCATTTAAAAACGCGGAGCTTACACGTTGCGTATTCATTTGTCATAATTGAAATATGCAAGGGCCTACGTTAGCCCAATCACCCCTTCGATACGTTTCCCGCCACCTGTTCACTAGGTTTTCTGTAAGAAAATACAGGTGAAGTATTTTGTCAATCATTACGGCTCGTGCGCGGGTGGCCGGTTTGCGGCAGTCGGGCGCTCGTTGCCGCGACGCCGGCACGCGGTAAGCCGATCGTCTCGCGAGGCTCGCGTACAGCACGTCACTCACATGGCACGCGTTGTTGACCCATAGAGTGTAAATACGAAACATTGTCGTGAAGCGATTATTTCGCTATTCTTGGAATAAAAATATAAACACACACTTATTTGTGTTACGAATTTGCTTTTAAAGATTAATTATATTTCTCAATAGAACTAAAATTTACATTCTATAGAAGTTAATAATATAATAACGTTTATAATTTATATACCAATATATTTGCAAAGGATTTACCCGTTATGTCAACGATCAATTTTCAGACGAATTAAGTAAACGCCTCACAAAGCCGCCTAATTAACAACCCTAATGTAATTATCGTCTTAGGGATGGATTATCCATGCCTATTAGATATCCCTTCCAAACCAGGGACTATTTAACGCTTGTTAATCGAGATATAAAGACCCTAGAGAGCTGATCGGTTCAAAATAATCTTAAAACTAATTTTCAATACTTTCTTTTTGCGTTTTTTATTTTCTAATTCCGTCCACCGATTTATTAATGGTTATAGTCGATTTAAATTAAAACAAAACATTTAATCACTGTCAAAATAGATTTAAATATATTTAAAAAGATGTAAGAATTTTAAATTGTACATTGTATTTGACTTTCTATAATATTAATGCATATAATATGGGGCTAAACTATTTCATTGCTCGAAGGATTTCATTGTTGTTAATAATTGCCACTGATTTATTCCAATACCTGTTGTATTGCCCTGAATAACTTTATGTTTTTATTTCCCTTACCATAAAAAAGAGTATTATTACAATTGTAGTGTTGGATTGAAAAAATTGGAAGGAGATTTGGAAATTGAAATAATTCCAAAGTATCCTCATATTTTCACCTGCTAGAAAATATGTAAAAGAAATATATAATAATTAATTTATAGAAGCAGGCGTCACTTTGCGGAATTCCATATTACAAGTAATATAACAGAAACAACTACTTTGCTATAATCCGCACGGGTTAAGTGAATGCATGCAAAGCCAATGTGTATGAAGCAGGCAAAATCTACGCACCTTATACATGCAGGACCAGCACGATTTTACGACCCAGTACGATTTTTGTCGTGAAGCCTATCCTCCTGATGGTGCTTCGGTTTCGCGGCGAAACGATCGTCGAGATTGTGGTGGTGGGTGTGTGTGCTGCTTTTGTGTTCGTTGTTGCTGGTGAATTGCGCCTTGGGGTGCATGTGGTGGCTGGTCCTGCATGTATAAGGTGCGTAGATTTTGCCTGCTTCATACACATTGGCTTTGCATGCATTCACTTAACCCGTGCGGATTATAGCAAAGTAGTTGTTTCTGTTATATTACTTGTAATATAATAATTAATAAAGAAATATAAAAACAAAACTACAATATCTATTATCAATTAGCATATACATTGTATAAGACACCAATTCGATAAATTTTCTATGTCATTGTCTATTGTAAAAATTTAAATCGTATTTCTTTGAAACCACAAAAATATAATTGTGACATTATTTATATCTATTAATTATTTTAATTTATTATAAAACAAAGTCCCCAAAAGCAGTATGTCTGTATGTGATCGGTTTTCTCAAAATCTACTGAACTGATTTTTGTACGGTTTTTACTAAACGGAAGGTTTATATTAATAGTCCATTACCGTTATATGTAAATTGTGTTTAAGAGGCAGTTGGGATAATAGTGTGCGCCGCGCAAACTAGCACAGATAAACTAGCAATATTACTTTAGATTTTTTATACTTTTGTTTTACTAGAGAATTATAGATCTACCAAAATACTACAAAAAAGTCTCCAGAAGCATGTCTCTATGTGTTATGGTTAACTCACAATAATTAATTTATGTTCAAAAGCCGCTAGCACACCTAGTCATAAATAAAATACATTTTCCATTTGTATGATGCGAATTCTTAATGTTAATCTTTCGGATCTAACTCTACGGTAGCGTTATTCTGAATAAAATGTACAAGGAAATTTTGGAAAAAATATAGTGTCAGGAAATAAAGTCAAATGCGCCAAAATCTGATTTAATTTGGACCTCTTTCTCATTATTTTATAGATCACAAATAAAAAAATTAGGAACGTATAAACATAACCAAAAAAATTTCGAGCGGCTAATGATGATACATGACCAATGATGCAAAGCGTGTTGCAAACACTCATTTAACGTGGGAAAACTGAGTTTTAGCGGAAACTTAGTGCGGCACTTGGTCTTAGTACACTTACAATAGAAGCAATACATTTGCTATAATTTAATCTTACTATTATTTGGTCACTATATTTACTAGAACAAACGAAATACGCAATAAATCAACGATGAACAGTAATTACTACAGAATGATTCAGATTGTGGCAACACTTTATATTCTGGAATCAAACACAACATACTTTTACAAAAATAGTATAAATAAGTGACTAATTAACTTCTTATTTGTCGCCCCAAACTATATCAGTTTCTTTTGCTTTTTATTGTCTCAAGGTCTTTTTTTGAAGACAAATTTCTTTGCCACTATATGTATTCGTTAAAAAATGTAACTTCTTATCTGTTAACGAGGTAGTCTTATCATTACAGTGGTACTCTGTACTTCTATAACGTATTATATATTCGTCCACGTGACTTCGTGGCAGTCAACGTTTCTCTAATTAAAAATAAGGTTATAAATAGCAATATATTTTGCAGTTTGCGGTTTTCCTGGGTTTATTCGTTCAACTGTTATTGAATGCGTAACGTTAATTGACCGGCTATTGTGTGCTTTTCAAATAACGCCGCTTTTTTTTGCGCATAACTCGATTTTTTTTTCCATTGTAGAATATTTATCTTTTATAAAAGTTGGTCGCTATTATTATGCTTTTTAAATCTGAACTTAAATTAACAAACAAAATAGGACGTTTTGTTACTTTCATGAATAATGTGATAACTTCTATCTCCTCCTAAGTATTAAACGGACCACATATCGAATACTGTATTCCAATCCAATTTAGTTTTAACTCCAATTTAATTTACACCGATATGTAAATTGAAACATTATAGTACTTCAAAGTAAGGCACGTGCTAATGTATAGTATTTTTTTAGTATTTTTTTTAAATAGATTATATATTAGACGTTAACACAAAGTAATGGTGTAAGGCCATGGGTAGAGTTTTGCTGATGGTATAAGCCTTTAAACATATGCAATTGTACGAAACCTCTATACGAAATTTTAAGTTTATTATTGTTGGTGTACAATAATGAATTTTATAAATCTTTTCTATTGCCATTCTAGGTACTACTGACTGCTGCATCCAAAATCGTTTGTCAGACAGTGAAGAATTGACTCGTAACTACAACGATTCACTTTTCTCTGACTCTTTTTTTCCCAATAGCACCAAAACAGTAATTAACAGTTTTTTTACTCTTCGATATTACCTAATTCGCCTGTTTCTCGAACATATTTATTGCTCTACGTGAAAAAATTTATGACTACTCGGCATGTAACAAACATAATAAATTATTTAAAAGTAATACATATGGGAACGTACATTTTCCTGTAGTGCGTGGATGTCAGAGCATAAGTAATATAGTTTGTTGCTTTGTACATTTGTGATATCTTTTCGCTCTCGTCAGTGCAAAAATGCAACTCAGTTTGCGAATATAAACACAAAAATCTTTTAAGTTACAAAAAAAATAGCAATTAATTAGAGCAGTTTATTAAAACAAAAGTTCATGTAACGAATCGTTTTTCCATATAAAAAAAATGTTAACTCATGCTAGCACAGAATTAATTATTGCCAATGGAACTGTGTAACACGGACCTCAACACAGTTTGAAAAGTTTTTACTGTCGTGAACTATTTTGTTTCATGAGAGTTATTCATATCGTAAATAAAGAAACCGTGTCAGTTGGAGTCAGGTCTAAAAGGCATTTATTAATTAATCGTGGTTGTTTTAGCAAGTTGCTCTATAATTATATTTCAATCTAAATATAATTATTTGATTTTTATTAATATATAATCTTTTAAATTGCAACTGAAAGCTGCTCATCGACGTACTTGTCGATACTGCATCAAAATACACGATGAATTAGATTAAGAACAGTCACAAACGCCTTTTTTGGGGCCAGATTGTAAGGTTTTAAGGCTATCATTATAAGATTTAAATCAATTCAGGTCAAATACAAGAATTTTACCATTGGAATTGCTGGTTGAAATTTCAACAAATCATTTTTCGTTGTTTTTCGTCTGCGTCCGTCGTAATCCATTTTGTATGAACACAATTCTGTTCAAAATCCTGTAACTTCTGTATAAATTAAACAACACAAATTACGCCTCGACGCTGTTCTCTGCATGTCATACATTCTAGACCTATTTCTCCGGATTTTTTTATTTACTTGCGATTACTTTCTTTGTTTGCGATTGACAAAAATGTTTTCTATACATCCTTACTGCAGTCAATTCTGTTAATTCTAAAGCAGACAAAGAACAATCGACTTAACCTATGCTGGTAAATCAGCATTGTTGATAAAGATAAACAAATAAAACCTACTATTACACTCGGTTAATTTTCCAGTCAAAATTTACAATTCCTAAACAAAAATACATACTGCTGTGTTACGGAGATACACATACGGTGGTGTCACGTAGAAATTTAAAATTTACACAAAATTTCTGTGTATTAATTGCTGTCTAGAACTCGCCAAAATAATATAAACACCAATTATAATTAAATCTCTTTTCCAGTAACAATCACGCAGTAAAGTTTGAATTAGGATCTTACCCCAAGTTTCTAGTTTATCTCAAATGGGTTGCGAAAACCAGACTTTTATAGTTGTCAGGAGATGGTAGTCAGTGTAGAAAACGAATGTATTAAATGAATGCATTTTAACTGTCTTATTTTTAATATTAGGTAAATTATAAATTAATGGACATAATATTTTATATCAAAATTGCTTATAATTCTGAACTAAGTGTCTGGAATAATCAGATTTTTTTTCTTTTATGTACTCGTGCATTGCTTTTATAATATCATGCTATCAAAACCATTGATAGATGAAATTACTATTTACTAGTAACTTACAAGGTTCAGCAATAGCTATTATTCTTGTAAAAAACATGAGGGAAGAACGGACTGTCTTATTTACATAAATATATTTTGTTGAAAAGAGTCATTCCAAATGCAGTGATAGATGTGATGTAGTGAGTGCGGCATGGCGGGCCCTATTCGACATCTGTCCACGTATCATCACGAGCCTCCTGAACCTAATGCAAACTCGGTAAGTAACGCAATATTATTGCATAATACGTTGAATAAAGAACCATCGAATGAAGTTATCCTTGAAACTCTCAAAGCAAGCAAAGTCATTACTCCACTTTGGTAAGGAGTAGATATATCCTCGAAATGCCACCTGAATTTGCAAAGTTTAACTACACAGTTGCCTAAAACATTATTATGATAGAATGCTTGTTGGATAACATCATTCCTGTGCGATATAGTTTAACTTTAAGAAAGTCGAAGATCAATTAAGTCACTCTCAGCTCGGAGAATAAAGAATGTGCTTCTAATTATTTTTTTTAACTTTAGATCTTGAGTGACGCGTTGTTGTATGCTTGTGAAAGCGTGCTGATTCTCAGATGCCAGATTGCCAGTCTTTCTCTCTATTTGTAATTTTCAATAATATTTAGTTTTAATTTTTTTATTTAATTTATAAATAAACTACCAATGCAGGCATCCCTTATGTAACATTCAACTTACAAAGTGTGTGTTCTATTAAAGCGAGAACTCAATCGAAAATAAAATTATTGATTTTTTTTGGTATAATCAAATTTAACGTGGCTTTTAGCGGCGATATAAGTATAAAGACACGATAAAATATATACAATCAAACTGTTTTTCTCTATAAGTTACTATTATTAATTTAAGTAATATACCCTGTTACTATCTCTCCATTGGACAAAGGTTCTTCACAAGAAAATCAAAGTTCAACCCAACCAAATTTCTCTGATGATTATTGGTAGCTTACACGTATCAGTGAGCTGTGATAGCCCAGCGGTGTGACCGTGCGACTCTTTCGAGGGGAACACGAGTTCAAAACCCGGGCAGACACCAATAAGTTTTTCTATTAAAACTCATGTGTCTAATTGATAATTGTAATTTATCACACGCTTTTCGGTGAAGGAAAACATCGTGAGGAAACCTGCATATCTCTAGAGAATTCTGGAGATATGTGTAACCTACCAATCCGCATTGGAGCAGCGTGGTAGGTCTTAGCTCCAACCCTTCTCTCCAGAAACGGAGAGAGGAGGCCTATTCCCAGCAGTGGGATTGTAACAGGCCGCTACCTTACCTTACCTACACGTATCTAAGAAATTATACGGATATGCAACTCCATCTATATTTCCTTTGCTGTAAGGGCACGCTGAATTTTTAAATATCATTTTTATTTAAAACCATGCATCCGCTACTTTTTGGCAAGGGTTAATTAGACTAAACATTTATCATCATCGTGGCTTTTAAGCTATCAGTTATGCTGTATTTGAATTGATGATTGAGATTTAGGTTCTATTTTAATACGTAGTCTGTCTTATCTGCCAACCCTTTACACATCACAAGGGGCGATACTGCATATCTTAGGATTCTTTATGTTTTTTATTATCGTATAAAACGTTAGTCGTATTTTTTATTATGAAAATGATATGAAGGCAGCTCTTTTTAACATTAAAAAATGTGCTTATATTTAATGCAGAATAGTTTGTATTTAAATATGAAATTTATCATATATATTTTCTATTTGCTTAAATACTTACTGAGGTATTTTCTTGACTTCTAAAAAATTCACAATCTACTATAAACATTGAAGAAAAATAAAATATAAATACGTTTATAATTATGGAGGGACGTTTGCTATAATTTATAGTTAGTTTTAAGCGTTACTTTGCAGAGGTCCATAATACATAAGTAATAAAATCATAGCGCATGAGTTTTTACTGCCTTGTGGTATATAGCTGAGTAGCATATACCACCCTCATTTCTTACCGAGGTGTCGTAAAAGGTGGCTAAAGTAAGTTGACGTCAGACAAGCGGCCAATCCTAAAATACCCAACCAACTCACATCACAACATGGTTAAAACATGTTCGGCCGACCCCACACACAGAGTGAGATAAAGGCGGGAAAACGATGGGTGCATGAGTTTTTACGAATTCTGCATTAATCAAGGGTGAGAATGGATAGTGCACTCTAAATTTAGCATTACAAACATTTTCGGCAATTTTATCAACTTTTATAATGTAAAAAAGTAGTTATATTATTGGTATAACTATAAAAGTTAGACATATGGTACCACGGACTTTTTGTGTATATTGATATGTTCTATAATACTTTACAACATTTTTTTGTTCTATCCTCTATAGTTTCCGCAGCGCACGCGATAGTAGATGTTTACGACTAAATTTTTCACAACTTATTACAATTTTATTAGGAACCCTATTTTTTTAAAATGTGATATAGCCTATGTTGCTCAGTGAAGAAGCAGCTTTCCAATGTTGAAAGAATTTTTGAAATCGGTCCAGTAGTTTTTGCGTGAAACATTACAAACATACACACATACAAACAAACATACAAATTTTTCCTCTTTATAATATTAGTATAGAAGTATAAATTTATCGTAAAGATTGTAAACCGGCAATTTTTACATGCATAATTTAACTATTTTCCGTCTGCGACCTTGTCTGCATGTATTATAATACCAAGATAAAAGTATTTTATATCATTGAATATCTAGTCTTTTATATATCATCATATAAAATTAACATTGATCTGCTGGTCTGTTTGGAAGTGAAAGAAGAACAAACTTTAAAAACAACACAAAGGAGAGTGCCAGAATTTCGTACATCATTGGGTCCAGACGTAACAGTATTAATTTTTGTATTGTAAGATTTTTTTGTTATCATAGGATCAATCATTATTCTGAGGTTATGGACAACTACAAGTACGTCCTAAATACCATAAGAACATAAACGATAGGATTTGTGATAAAAATATAACAATAAGCTATTATAATTAAAATGAATTGATAAATTGATCATTAATTTTTTTGTCGTCAGAAAAACAAAGATTTCGAGAAAACACGTTAGTAATCCCAACGTATATTTAGTTATTAGTCTATGGTAGCATGTACTAAAAGATGACTATATTGATAAATATTGCAATATTTTTATTTATTTGATCCCACAGAGATTAAAATCGTAAGCCATACAACCAATAAAAAAATATTTTATTCCAAACACCATTTTTAATATCTGGAAAGTAATTATCCTTACTTCCTTACTATCCTTACTTCCTTACTTCCTTACTAATGTTATAAATGCGAAAGTCTGTCTGTCTGTCTGTCTGTCTGTCTGTCTGTCTGTGTCGTTTTCACGGCCAATCCGCTGAACGAATATCGATGAAATTTGGCAGAATCGTTCCTTATACGCCGGGGTATCATATAGGCTATAGAAATCCTGTTAATTCAACAGAAATAAAATGACGTTCAAAAACGCCATCTATAATAAACATAATAATTTATTTTTATTTACAATTTGTCATAGTTACTAATATATTAACGGCCTGGAATCGAGCCCTTTAAGTCCAATCTGTAGAAGTGAGAGTTATTATATTATTTGATTTCTGTGTACTGGATAAATGTTATATTTTTATAAATTTGACAGCTATTACAACGTATAATAAATATAAGTGATACGCGCTATTTATTAAAATAAATAATCTATGCTTACGAAAACACGATAAATCTCTCTGTCTTCCCGAAATGTTACAGCCGATTGTGAGTGAATAGTGAGTACAGATATGCAAACCCGGAAAATATGTTTAATATGAATAGCGTTTCACTGCTCGCTTTCATTATTTGGAGTCTAGATCTTTCAAAAGTTCAATTCTGCATGTATCCGAAAATTACAGCAGATTGTGATCTACACACTCAAATGCGAAATTCGGAGATATTCACTCAATATAAAGATCAATTAACTGCATATCAACTTTGTCATTCAAAAATAAAAGCTTAAAAAACGGTATCAAAACAAGACTCATATTAGTCCATGATCATCACACCGATAAGCGGGCTTCGGAAACGTACGCACTAAATGAGGCAGTTATGTGCGAATCTGCCATTCGCCTTTTGCAGTCAATTTTAGCTAACATTAAATTAGCACACGTGTATATTTTTTTCTAAAAGGTTGGGTCTACAAATACAAGCTACAAATAAATCTACAAATGCAAAAAGTACAGAGATTCGAGTAACTTAATTTTTACTCTCTTAGGGATTGCAATTCATAAAACGATTAACTAGATATTGTATTATTTCTGAAAGTAAAGTAACGGTAATGTAATTCCATTTGGATTAACAGGATTTCTAGAGCTTTCATATCACCTCTGTGTATAAGTATTTATTGTATCAAATTTCATCGATATTGGTTCAATTGATTTGCCGTGACAACGTAACAGACAGACTTTCGCGTTTACTTTTCGTATTACTTACTTTTGTTGTAATAGCTAAGTGAAATTTATCCACTAAACAGAAAACAAAATATGAAAACTTTTTTTAAATAACAGATTTGACTTGGCCTTAAAGGACTTGATTCCAGGCCTTTAGCAAGAAAATTTGACACATTATGAATAACAAAGAAACTTATAATGGTGATAATAGATGGCGTTTTTAAATGTCATCCTATGCCTGTCATATAAGCTTAATTGTCCCAATTTTTTTACTTTTTCACAGGAAAGCCGCTGAACCAATATCGATGAAATTTGGAAAAATTATTCCTCATATACCGGGATAACATATAGTTTATAGAAAACCTGTTAATTCTACAGGAATAGTATGGCATTTAAAACGCCATCTATTATCAACCTATCAAAGTTTTTTAATTCACTATGCATCAAAGTCGAGTCAAATATGTTACCGAAAGGAGGTTCTTTACCACGTTGTTTAGCTTACGTAGAAAGAGTTATTTTAAGAAGAGGTTTTTATTAATTTTGGTATTAGTTTACAGGGTAGGTAATTTTAAATTATCTCTTACAATGTATAACAAATGTAAGTAATACTCGCTATTTACTAAAATAAAATATGCTTTAGAAAAAACGATAAATTTCTTTGTCTTCCCAAAATAGTACAACCGATTGTGAGTATCATACAGAAATGCAAGCTTCGAAAGTATTCTCTAAATATGAGTAGCGTTTCATTGCGGATCGCTGTCATTATTACGAGTCTTGATCTTCCATAAGATCAGCTCAGCTTGCATCCGAAGACTACAGCAGATTGTGATCAACACACTCAACTGCGAACATCAGAGATATTCAGTTAATATAAAAAGCAATTAAATGATTATCACCATTGTCATTCAAAGTTTAAAAAACTTCAAAAACGGTATAAAACCGTAAAGCAAGACTCATAGCAGTCCGTGATCATCACACCGATATGCGGGCTTCGGAAACGTTCGCGCAAAATGACTTAATTAAGTACGAATCGCATTCGCCATACGCCTTTTGAAGGCAATTTTAGCTAACATTAAATTCAAAAGGGTCTGTCTACAAAGCCAAGATTCAAGCTTAAAGATTGGAAAAACGTACAAAGATTCAAGTAACTTAATTGTACTCTCATAGGGAGTGCCATTCCAAAAATGATTCACGACATATCGTATTATTTATGAAAGTAAAGTAATGGTAATGTCATCGTATTCCTGTTGCATTCACAGAATTTTTATCGCCTTTATGTTACCCTGATGTAAAAAGTTGATTGTGCCGAATTTTATCGATATTGTGAACTAATATGATTTGGCGTGAAAACGCAACAGACAGGAGGATTTTCGCATTTACTTTTTTGTATAACTTATTACATTAATTTTACATTTTTATAGCTCAGTTAAATTTATTCAGTAAATAGAAATATTAAAACTTTATAATATATTAAAACTTTTTTTAAATAACTCTTTCGTCATTTTAAATAAGTCAAATAACGTGATATATATAATCTTCTTCAAATTACAGATGTGACTTTGATAGGTTGATAATAGATGGCGTTAACTAATTTCGTGCTATGCCTGTTAAATTAACAGGATTTTTAGAACCTATATCAAAGTCTATAAGTTACCTGAGATGACGAGTATAAACATTAATTGTGCCAAATTTCTTTGATGATGGTTTGAGAGCAGTATTTTATATAAATAGTAAAGATTATAGTAAAGTTATCAAACTGATGTTTATAATTTTTGTGAAAAATTGTATATCATGTTTTTAATTTAATTTAATGACATATAGTCTCACATTAACAGATAAATTGAAAAATGCTGCGGCTTAGAGAGGTTTTACAATTTTTTTTATGGTTTTGTTCGAATCTTTCCAGTGCAAATTAATATCTTTGCTAAATAATAGTAATGACATGAAGGAAATCATATTTAATATGGACTTTCGAGTAGCGTAATAAATGCAATAGGAACTGCTATTTAACCCCCCGGATCGATCTGATTTTTGTGATGGAGATATTTGCAGGGTTGGATAGCTATAGAAGCTACTGAGTATTACAGGATTACGGTCCACGCGGACGAAGTCGCGGGTAAGAGCCTAGTTGTTAATAAAATGAAGTTTATATATTTTTTATCCTTAAATATTTTAAATTATTATGTTTACAAAAACGTAATTATAGTGATATTTAAACAGCAAAAAACTAAGAATTTTTTTATGTATGTAGGGTTCTGTCACAATTAGGCCTAATTCTGGCAACCTCCTTTCACATTTATTAGTATGGATTCCGTAATATTATATTTCTACGGTATCCTTCATTTATTCGTTCTCTTACTGCTAAGCATCGTGATTCACCGTCTCAAAAGTTCTCGCCATCTGGTTCGGTCATTGGCGCAGTGCAGCGCGTGGCTGGTATTGTGTCCTGGATGTTCGGACCCCCTGGTCCAACCATTTCTTTGGACTACGCCCCTGGATCTCTTGCCTTTGGCTGGGACTCTGGTTATTACATTGCCCGTTATATGTCCAAAGTAGAGTAGCATTTACTGGAGGCATAGGATGAAAAGCCTTTTAGTGACCTGTTATGGTTTGGAACAGAGATGTTCTTCGGTGTAGTCAAATAGAAAATACGTACAAATTTTTAACCCTAAATTATAAGCAAGACTAATTTAGCGAAGTTGACAAAAGAAGAAGAATTATATATATCTTATGTTAAAATAAATATCCACGCCACTGGCAAGACGTAACAAACCATACTAAGTTGATTGATTAAGGTAAAATACCAATGCGACATGCATACCCGACTGTTATAAATTATTCTTTTCGGAACATTTTTGAGCCTTTAGTAAAACAAATAAATATATTTGTTTTACGTTCAATTCAACGTCGAGGCATTTGTTTGAGTTGGCCTACTTAACCTCACTACATTCCTGACCTCTTTGGAAATGTTTACTTTTTGTGATCATGTTTTGTCAAAATTTTATAGCAAATACTGCCAGTATTTAACGTAACAGTTATTTCAACCATTGCGCTATTTTTAAATAACGTGCAGCACGTAAATAATTTTCTATTTCATTTCGGACTTCGTACATACTACATATAGACAAAGTATGTCGCTGCTTGTTTTATACTGTTAGGCTTAAAAAATGGTTTTAGATATATTTTTAGGTACATTTTTGCAAATGCATTTTTTATTCGATCTTAGATAAAATGTTTTATTTACCAGTTATGAATAAAGCAAAAGGCTCTTGTACGGACTTTTTTGAAATCAAATTCACGGACTAACGTAATACGTAACTCATCAATCTCTTGTCATTATCCCAATGCCTAAAACTATAGTTCTTAAAAAACTTTTATTCTTTAGTTAATGTGTAGGCAGAAAACGAGTTAAACATGAACTAATTTTATTTTAACTAATAATCTATTCATAACTCATAACAACCTTATTATATATCAGAAGTATTCTTTTTGTACCGTATCAAATCATCATATGAAGTTCCCGCAAACTAAGACTTAAAAGTTACTTTAATAAGAAGCAATACCGTTGTAGATACAGGTAGAGCACAGTTTTTAACTTGCACAAATATTCCATGAATAAGTATTCAACCGATCTATTTACTCAAATTAAAACTTATGACGTTTAAACATTGTGTCCGTGAGTTTGCAATTATTGACTCGATCAACGTATTTACAAAATACCAAGTTCAAGACTTCAATTTCATGTTAAGTATATTGAAAATATAATACATCACAATTTTCGTCGCAGACAGATTCAATTGAATCTAAATATATTACGTAAAAACTAAATTTCTCATTTTGAATACAATAAACAATTATATCAATCACAGCAAATATATATGCGTCGTAATCAACTTTTTTTGCCGTCATGTAATATTCGCAATCTAAGTACTATTGAATTTGGGATCGTTCACATCTAAGAATATATCAGTTTTCATTAAATCACTAAATTACATAACGAAAATTGTAGAAAGTTAAATAATTTAGTGATATATTACAATTCAAACCCATAGAAAGTTCCTGTTTTTGAGGGTTCCTGGTATATAAAAAAAGGGTTACTCATAACCCAAAAGTTTAGGAAGTGTGCTCGTGATGTTTTGCTCCACTTTAAACGAAATGCTCCAAATTTAAGATTGTAAATATCAATGAAACATAGAAGTTTATTAAAAAAATTGCGAGATTGAGAGGGAGTCCTGGATATGTAAATGACCATAAATTTGGCTAATTTTAATTGTTATATGTATATTCACAAATATGTATACTAATTTACACAAATGTAGTTTTCCTTTTAATAATATAACATAGGTTGACTTTATTGCATCAAAGTAAACTCAACCAATTTCAAAATAAATAAATTAAAATGCTCGAACGGAACTTCGAAATCAGTCTGTAATCAATTCAAATACATCAAATTGGTTCTTACTTCAAATGGCGAATCATAACGAACTTAAGTAATAAAATATGACCACCAAAAACTTTGATAAATCCATTAAAAACTTGATCACCTCGGTTGAATCAAAGGATCTCATTACAAATTTCATTAAACTTTTCTTAGTAGGTCAATTAAACGCTTTCCGAGTCAACGCACCCAATGGAAATGTGCGATATATAAATCTCCTTTGTGCGAGTCTTATACTCGTATTTTGTTCCAAAATTTGATATCATACTAAAATTATCATCATTCTCCTGTCCTTATCCCACTCTAAGTGGGATCGGCACAACATGTTACAAACATGCTGTCACATGATTTGGCTACGTATTTTACGACCGGCCACCTGCCTGACGTCAACTTACCTAAGTCACCTTATACGACACCTCGGTAAGGAATGAGGGTGTTCTATTTTATGCAGCCGGATACCACACGGCACATACCTTAGTCGCCTCTTACGACACCTCGGTAAGAAAGGAGGGTGGTCTATTCTATTCTGCCAGATACCACACGGCGTGATATCATACTAAAATTAATTATGTAAAATGTCTGTCTGTCACTGTGTCTGTATATCTGTAACTGAAGCTTATGGGACGGTACTTTATAATTAAAGTTGACCCGAAATCGTGATTATATGTAGTAATATAATAAAATAATAAGCTTATGAAGTGTAGTACAAGTCCAGTTAATATATTTTTAAAGCTTTTAACGAAATTTCATATCTCTGCTGTTAACCGTTGAGGTGTTTCCCCGTCTGCAGCTAATCCATTCTGCTGCATGGATTAGACGAAGCAGGTTATGCTTATCATAAACATGCATTGTCATCGGGAGTGGACAAGAAGTATGTAAAATTTCAGCCCAATCGGACACCGGGAAGTAATTCAATTTTAACTTGCAAGATTCCAGCTTCACACACATACACGGATAGTTAAATAAAACTTTTTAAAAAGAAATTATCATTTATTTCTTTTACTATAGAATACCCGCCATAGCGTTTGTTCAATCAGATTCTAATTTATTTCGTTATTAGATTTGGCTGTTGGGTTATTAGGTTTGTGTGTTTAACTTTTTATAATAACCAGTTTTCCTATAACGCCTTAAACATTTCTTAAATAGTTATATTACTTTGGCTAGAATTTATAAAATTTATTCAGAGCATGAAATGAAACCTCCAACATAAAATATAAAAATATAAATCTATAATAAGCATCGTTAACTTTCTATAAAATCAAAGTTAATGTGGACCATTATTGAACCGACAAGTTCATAAAAAATACTCTCGTTTATGTCAGTCAACACATAAGGGTTAATTAACGTAAAAGATGTCTATCTAATAAAAGAACGCGTTTGCTCTTACCAGGACCAGAATGCGGAGCAATTAATTATATACAATGTGAAATGGGCTTATTAAAAAGCGAAAAAAATAATTAGTTGTTGTCGTGCAAAATATTGTATTTTTAGCATTAGTTTTCACTAAGCAGCACATGCGCCGTCCGCTCATTTATATAAATGACTGCCATTTTTTACACATCATTGAAAACTACGGATAGATTTCTATTAACTAGTAGTCATAGTGACTGAAATAAAGAATACCTTTAATCTTAATTATTATGAATACGTTTGAAACTCAGTAAGATTATGAACAAATAATATTCATCTTTTTTCAATTTGGCTATAGAATTTTAAGCACAAACAAAAAGACATGAAACATAAATTAAATGTGTGGTAATGTGTATGATTTGTTCCTCCTTCACTATTCAAACTATAACTGTGCTAAATTTCACATTCCTGCGTCCTCGTAATTTTATTAAAATTTGTATAAAATTTATGCTTAACGTATTAATATATAGATTTTTATACATATTAAGCATTAAAAAAATATCCCTAAAATATACAATACATACAAATTACAAAAATTACATGGTTGAACAAATTTTAACATCAGATTGTTGTTTCGTAAAAATTTATATGGTGTAAAATTTAAGCTTGATTGGGCGTGATATTGAAATAATATTTTACTGACGGTAAAAATAAATTGTTAACCATTAACATAGTTGGCAAACACGATTGTATATTAGGTCCTTACATATGAAATTGGCGTTTTCTATGGGAGGAACATAAAGTCGTTTTTTTTTAATGAAATATATTTAATTAATCAAAGTATGTACCATTGCTATGTATGCACTTTTGCCATCTCATAGGTAGTTCATTGATCCCCTTACTAAAAAAACCATTCGGGCGGGAATCAATAAAATCTTTGAAGGCGGTTTGGACTGCCCCATCGGAGTTTAATTTTTTTCCTTGCAAGTGGTTATCCAAATTGCGAAAAAAATGGTAATCTGTTGGAGCAAGGTCCGGAGAGTACGGTGGATGTCTAAGACATTCTAATTGAAGCTCCTCTGATTTGGTAGCCGTCTGTTGTGCAGTGTGTGGTCTAGCGTTGTCCTGAAGCAGCAGTGGCCTAGAGCGATTGACCAGCCTCGGTTGTTTAGCAGCTAGCTTTTCCATCATGGTTTGCAGTTGCTGACAATAGATATCTGCCGTAATCGTCTGGCCAGATTTAAGAAAGCTGTAGTGAACGACACCGGCACTAGTCCACCAAACACTTACAAGCAACTTTTTTTTAGTCAATTTTCGCTTAGGGCAGGATTTGGCTGGTTCGCCAGGGATCAGCCATTGCGATGAGCGCTTCCGATTATCGTAGAGGATCCACTTTTCATCACAGGTAATGATTCAATTTAAAATTCCTTCATTATTGTGCCGGTTGAGTAACGTAACGCAGCAGTCGACGCGCGTTTGTCGGTTTGCTTCACTCAATTCATGAGGTACCCACCTTTCAAGCTTTTTCACCTTCCCAATTTGCTTCAAGTGGATTAGAATAGTTTTATCACTAACACCGGAGCCTGCAGCTAACTCGGACGTGGTTTGCGATGGAACCGCTTCCACAATAGCCTTCAATTCTTCATTATCAACTTTGGTCTCCGGCCGTCCTGCAGGCTTGTTCTGCAGGTCGAAATTTCCAGAACGAAAACGTTGGAACCAAAAACGCCCTGTGTTTTCTTTTGCGACATCGTCACCATACACATCATTAATCCTTCGAGCCGTTTCTGCAGCACTGGTGTCACGGTGGACCTCATACTCGTAAATAACGCGATATTTCATATTTTCCATTTTGTAAACAGAGTGACACAAAGAAAAAACAAAAGAAGAAAAAACAAATGAATTAGGGGGTTTGAAACACAAATGCATGAGTAAATAGCTGTATGAATTTGAATTTGGAATTCCTAACCATAAAGGTAATATTTGAGATCAAAGTGGCCAGTACGACAAAACGCCAATTTCATATGTAAGGACCTAATATATTTTATAAACGCGTTTTCCTTGTTTTAAAAGGTGATTTTATATACTTATGATATATTAATAAACTTAGATTGGTGTACTGTCATGGTATATTAAAACTATTTTATATAATTTAGCGCTGTGTATTTAATAAATTGTTCCCAAAAATTTATTTTTAAGAATCTGCTCCTGTACGAAGGAAAATTGTTAACAAAATGGTTTTCTTAGTAGATTTATTTACTTATATCTAATTTTATGTCCCCGTGTGGTATCCGGCAGAATACAATAGACTACCCTCCTTTCTTACCGAAGTGTCCTAGAGACGACTAAGGTATGCGCCGTGTGGTATCCAGCTGCATAGAATAGACCACCCTAATTTCTTACCGAGGTGTCGTATAAGGCGACTAAGGTAAGTTGATCGGTCGTAAAATATGTAGCCAAATCATGTGACAACATGTTTGTAGCATGTTCTGCCGACCCCACTTAAGAGTGGGATAAGGGCAGGAGAATGATGATATTTAATTTTATGTAAAATGAAAGTAAAACCCATTAAAATAAAAATAAAAATCACCAAGTCGTTGCATATGGTTCCTAAATTACCTAGTTTATCATTTAAAATATCTAATATTTTTAAGAGACCTAATCTTGTATTCATATATAGAATCTGAATTTCAGAAATGGTTCAAACGATTTTCATGGAGCTTAGTATGCAGGGGGTTTCGGGGTGATAAATCGATTTAGCTAGGTTTAATTTTTTTTAAATGACATCTTATCCCTGTTTTGAGGCATTAAAAAACTGCTAAAATATGCATTGAATACAAAGGTTCATTGTGAAGCATTTTAAAAGTTATAAAGCTCAGTGGGAAACGAGCAAGCAGTTAAAATACCTTATATCGAGTCCCAGACGTCATCTGCTCCATTTTTTTTGCATTGTTTTTATATCTTTCAAAAAAAGTCCGAGCAAGATTCGGTTACCCAGGTGCTCAATTTAAATACAAAGAAACTTCTTCAACAATCTGCAAAGTCTAGGAATTATGGAATGGGAACCAACGTTGATTTTATAAACTTTGAAAGTTAGCAGCCAGATGGGTTGGTAATCTTATGCAATCGAGATTGGGTCTTAAAATCGGGTATTAAAGAGATTGTATGCTTTTTTCGCTATTAATTCACTTTAACCGCTGTATAAGAGCATTACTCGAAAATAAAATGAATTGATAACAATCTTATTTCGTATTTTTAAGGCAATACTTAAAACTGTTTCTTATGCTAAATATAAAGTTTATCCAGTAAGTTGTTGAAATGGCAGAGAAAAGTTTTAGACTATATTTTATGAGAAGATAATATTTTTGTTACGTCTGAAAACTTTCTTTCGTATTGACGTAGATAGATAACATTAAAGTTTTATGTTATCATAACAGAAAGTTTGTAACTTTGAATATATAAAGGTTCTGTTACTTAAACATATTTAAATAAAACTTACTCAACAAAGAACTCAAACGCTAATTAGTAACCTAAAACAAAATAAATTGGATTTGAAAATAAAGTTTATAACACATTTATTATTTTATCTTGTTGTTGTTGAACATGTTCACTACGACTGGCCCATTGGCGCAGTGGGAAGTGACTCTGCCTTCAGCTCCGCGGGTCGCAGTTTCGATTCCCGCCGAGGGCCAACATTTTCTATTAACAATTTGTTGGTTCTTCGAACTTGGGTGTATATTAGTTTTAAGTATGTACTTAAAATTATATATGTTGTATATCTATCAGTTATCTGTCACCTATGGGTGGTCGAAATTAAATGCAGAATTGGACAAGCTAAAGGAGCTTTGGAGCAAAATGTCCCTAAAATCCCAGTCGTTGTGAGGTATCGCGCACTGTAGTCTTTGGTATTGCGTTCTAAATTGCTACGTCTGGTCCACTCTTTTATACGGATGTGAATTATGGCCCATTACTAAAGATGGTTGTAGATGCTTGCATACGTTTGAGATGCAGATCTTTCGCAAAATGGTAAAGATCCTTGAACTCACTTCATCTCAAACGCTCTGGTTTTGGAGAGAGCTAAATGCAAGCGGATGTTGATGAAAACCGTCATGCAAAGAAAGGTTGCCTTTTCGGACATCTACATAGATGATCCCTTTATAAATTTCCTAGGTTGATCCTAGAAGGAAAGATATACGGCAAAAAAGCACCTGGAAGGCAACGTCTTAAATGGTTCGATAATATAAGAGAGTGGATGGGAAATAGTAACTGGGAAATAAAGAAGATGGCACAAAGCCAGAATAGTTTTCTCCAACTGACCTCCGAACTTCATTTTGAAGGTGGCACCAGATGATGATGATGAATTATTCTACGGTTTTAAAAAAATAAACACGATTTATAAAGATCAATGACCGTACACGCCATTCCAACGTTGGCCTACATACGGTACAACTAAACAGTTACGAGGGTAGAAAAAACTATAATGTTATTTTTTTCTTCTGTTTTTTGAACAAACGCGCCGCGCCAGGTCAGTCAACCATTGCAAACAAAGCAAAGTCGCAATTAAATTATATTTAGTTTCTTCGAAAATATTTTCTTTATTAAAACGATATTTAAGAAGACCGAATTATGCCAAATTTATCTTATACGTTTAAGCGATGAGTAGATTCTTTTCATGTCATCAGAGAGAGGCAGAGAATAGGCGTCCTCTCTCCGTTTCTGGAGAGAAGGGTTGGAGCTAAGACCTGCAACGCTGTTCCAATGCGGATTTATTAGGTTACATATATTTCCAGAAATCTAGAGATATGCATGTTTCCCTACGATGTTTTCCTTCGCCGAAAAGCGTGTGATAAATTGCAATTATCAATTAGACACATAAGTTTTAATAGAAAAACTCATTGGTGCCTGCCCGGGGTTTAAATGTGACCCCTCGAAAAAGTAGCACGGTCTCACCGCTGGGCTATCACAACTCTACATTTTATACTGAACAATATAAAAAAAGATTAAAGATGGATTTTCTATTTTCGATAATAGGATTTTATTTCTATTCCAATAGACATATCCAATAGAATATTTCATCAAACCGTTTCGAAAGAATAAATAAATAAATAAATAAATATATGGGACATTTACACACACGGTCATCCGTCCTCAAAGTAAGTAACTTAATACTTGTGTTATGGGTGACGGACAACTGGTAGATATACTACATATACATATACATATAAGTTTAAATACATACTTAAATACAAATACACACCCAGGCTCGAAGAACCAACAATTTGTTTATAGAAAATGTGTCCCTCGGCGGGAATTGAACCCGCGACTCGCAGAGCTGAAGCTGTGGTCACTACCCACAACGCCAACGGGCCAGTCGAAAATCATATATACATACTTTTTTTATATAGAGAGATTTGGCGAGGAATAAAAACGTAGGAAGAATAATAACTGAACATTGTTACCCCATATTATTTCAAATACTAAAATACGTTAACAAATATCCGCAGTGATTACCACACCTTGTGTCGTGGTAATACTTGTTTTGCATGACAAGATCCCTGTTATACTCGTATTGTATGAGCTTGTTATCTAAGGCGACATAAATTAGATTCAAACGATATTTTAAGAAATTCTCGCTTAGGTTAGCAATTCAGATTTTTTAAGGAATTATTATGTGTAATGCAGCATCTCAAAGTGACCGTGTACAGTGAAGTCTGTATATTTAAGATATTGATGGCATAGAAATCTAAAACTGTCTATTCTATACTAATCTTTATCTATCCTGCATCGTGTCGCAATACATTGATGTACCACAAGCTTGAAGAAAATATTAGTAAGTACAGAAACGGACTTTTACCTGGTAAAACTATTAAAGGACCTTAAACCGTTAATGCGTCGTGAAAGATTAAAACTGTTTAAATAGACGGTAAGATACAGAGAGCGTTTAAAATCATGTTATATATGTATAGGCAAAATGGAACAACCGTTAGTCCCGCTGCCTCGTTCCATTTTCAATTTTTTTATTTAAATTATAAAATAAAAATATTATTTTTAATACAAAGTATTTAATATAACTGCCTCGCCCATATGAAACTTGAACTAATTAGCGTAACTACCTTTCTAGCAAGTTATCGACCGATTACGTGTCTGAGGACGTTAAAACAAAACGTTTTGAAAGTACTAAAATCCTTTGTGGTTATGAATAATCACGAAAAATCTATATTGTAAAGCAAAGTAGATGTTTCCTTAAAACGTACCTAAATGGTGTAACAGGAAAACTCATACTAGTTTCTCTCAGCCATCTTATGGGGATTTTTCCCAAATATTAATGACTAATAACAACCAGTAGAGTTATTAATTATCCGTCTGCTAGTTATTGACAATAATGTCATTCAATAACGGTTGCTTTTGACCACTGGCTAACTTTATGCTAGTTTTGTATTGGTCCTGCTGGGATTATTGACCTAGTTCCGTTCAATGTTAGGTACTTTTTTCTACGTCTTTCACTTTGGTCTTAGAGCTTATCAAATCGTTTGTTTTCTTATTGTGTACGGTTATACCTAGCTACCTTTCCATCGCTCTTTGGGCGATATGGAATTTCTCTGTGGATTTTTTGGTAAAAGTCTTTGCATCATAAGTGAAAACAGAGAGGACACATTGCTTTAAGACCTTCTTTTTAAGGGCGATTGATAGTTTTCCGTGTAAAACTTCCCTATTAGCACCAATCGCAGCCGATGCCCATGCGATACACCTCTCTACCTCAGCGGTTTGATTCAGGCCACCCAGTGTGACTTTATGCCCTAGGCAGATATATTCCGACACAATTTCAACTTGTGGTCAGATACTTAAAGCCGTTAATTAAGAATAATCTTACAAAGTATTTCAAGATTCTAGCCCTGTAGTTCTAACAGTGCTCAGTTTTTTAGTAAACCGTTGGCCCATGGCTCAAGTAACTTCATAAAATCTGATAACAATCCTCCCAGACGCAATTACTTTCTCGGTAAGTTCAATAGTTGCCGCTCCTTGTAAAAGCTGGTAGCGTGACAAACATGAAAAATAATAAAAGTTTAGAATAATGAACAGGCGATAGTGATATACCCACTACATGTTACAAATATAATAATGACCCAATGGCATTTTAGAAAATAGATCTCAAAAAAGTTTTCTTTCCAAGGTTAAAACTATTAAGTCTAAGTCCTTTTAGGTGAATTAAATGAATATTAATCACTGTCAACTGACAAAATCTTGGAAGTCTTTAAACATAAAAAAAATTTCAGTGAGAATATAAGTGTAAAACAGAAAAAATTTAGGTAAGTAAGACCAAAGAAATGTTGAACAAGAATTAGTTTTAGTACCTACATTATAATAATAACATTGAAAATCAGTAGAATCGCAGTTAAAAGCGATGAAATAACTTAAAGTGGGCCTAGACTAGAAAATTACTATTAATCCATTCAGAGGGACACTTATTACATATAATGAACGCTTGTTACTCGATTTTACTGCGAAGGGGTACAAATTACTCAAAGATGGTTTTCATCTCTTTTTCATTTTCTCATTTATCTGACGTTATGTATTAAACGAACTCTATACACGCGAGTAACTCTACGCATCCGCCTAAGCGCGTTCATAAAATAATCCTGTGGAGTTCATGAATATCCTTTGTCAGCGTTGGCCCAGTTTCGCTAACATAATAGCTGGTTTTATAAATGACTCTCTTTGGATAGATAGGTACTAATAGGTTACAAATTTAATCCATTAAATCCATCTGTTTGGTCTAAACTGGAATTATATATTAAATTATAGATTGGCACATCCATAATTTAAAATCTTTTTCACTCTTAAATTAAAGTTCAAACGATCCAAGAAATTTAAGATATTCGACATGTAATTTTGTAATCTGTGGCCGTATTCGGTATTAGGTGTGGCCAATAGAATTTTGCCGTTTTCCAGCATGCCCTTTCATACAACAAAAAAAGTCTAAAATACAACATCGTGTGCGTATTAACCATAGAAAAATAGATAGAATATCGCTGAAAGATCATCCAGAACAACATAGAAGAGATATTATGCCCCAACTCACTTATTAAGAAATACTTTATAATTGCTGCAGTTAGTTTTTACTACGGCTTCAGTCTGAGTATACATGTTCTCGATAACGCTTAACTCTTACATTTTTTGAATAATAACGCCCACCAAATTGATTCCTTTGCAACACAATGTGTCTCTTCTGAGACCCAAGAAAATCTATATATTATTAAGTTTGATATCGGTCTATAAAATTCCATGAGAATTCCGGGAACAAATATTTGATATATCGTGCGACACCCTGATCTCAAACTACATTGGCATTCACATAACACAGTGCATTCTTAACGAAGTCTTTGAACTCAAATCCGTTCGCATAGTTCACTGTGCGACTCAACATTAATACCTGTATAGTTGACGTAGGTATTTCTGTATTCTCCCTTTATTGAGGAGATGATTTATTTTACAAAGATCATCATTCTACATTATAATTTGAAATAGAGCTCCGAAATTGGTTGTTGGTTGTTAGGTTAAGTGATAGAAAACATATAATAATTTTAGTGTTGCGCTCATCTACGTATGACTTATCTGTAAGAGGATATAGACTTGTTACTTAGAAGATACGAGGTCGATTTAAATACCGTTACTCTCTTCCGTTTTTTCTTCATTCCTGAAGGTCTTTGCCTTGACTAGGCTTTATTTTTCAAGTGGATCAATTATTAAATATAGTTATAATATATGTATATATACACAATAGTTTCCATAGCGACTCAGCAGAGCTAGCAACTCATTCGTTGGTCTCGGTGCTCGCTTCTATAATAAAATTCAGCATTAGACTTATATTCAGAAAAGTTGAGTTTAAATCAGGTAACGGGATATGCTATCTATATATATCATATGTAACATATATATATATATAGCATATATAGCATATATATATTACTACTAGTATATAGTAACTTCAAATAACGTTATAAATGTGTCATATTCAATCTGCATATTCATCTTGAATGTGTACATAATTTCATAATTCATTTCCCAGTGAGGTGTTATAATCAAGGTAATTTATTTATTAAAGACAAATTAAGCCAATCGGCCATCGGTCACAAACAAGGATGGCAGGCATTGATTCAATTAGCGCTCGCTATTCAATTTACCGCGAGGGCTGCTAACGGGTCGCCGCATTTCTTCGGCCGATTTCTACCTCATAAAGCTAGAATGTAATAACAGATATTTATGTATTTGATATTTCAAGAGATAAAATATGTAAAGGTGTTTATTTTAACGAAGATATAGGAAGATACAGAAGATTCAGATTACAGGGACAGTTAATTCAATCTATTAGTAAAGCTTTAGTTAGCTTTGTTTTAGCTTAAGTTGTACAATTTACATAGATATGTGCAGACAAGTTACTTTTTAAATCGGTTAAATCTAAGATAAATAAAGCCTTATCAACACAAATCCTATCATCATTCAACTGCCCTTATCCCACTCTAAGTGGGGTCGGCACAACATGTTACAAATATGTTGTCCCATGATTTGGCTACGTATTTTACGACCGGCCGCCTGCCTGACGTTAACTTACCTTAGTCGCCTCTTACGACACCTTGGTAAGAAGGGAGGGTGGTCTACTCTATTCTGCCGGATACCACACGGCATATCAACACAAAGCCTAGTTACACTAAAACAGTTGAAATTCTGTAAACTCGATCTTTCTTTCTTTAATGAAAGTAGACCTCTGCCAAGCTGTGTGGGACATTACTAGACTGTACTTTTAATCTTCTCTACCAACCGCTGGCAACGCGTTGGAGCCTATAGAAGTGGTAGTTTTTTTAAAGCGTTTGAAGTATATACAGCCATGAATTTTAGTTATCAGTCCATCAAGGCTCAAAACAAACGTTTGTCCAATTACCGCACGCCATTCAATTACCGCAGAACTGACAACGCATCGTTACGCTTTTTTCGTCTAATTTCTACGTCGTTAAACATGATCTGGTCTGGCATATGATGTGATAAATGTGTTTCGTCTAACAATGCCTTTCTCGTATATTTATAGTCGTACAAAAAGCTAACCAGTCCATTACTAGAACAATATACAAAACGTAATTTATCGAAAAAAATGTTACGTTGCGGAGTTCCATAATGCAAAATTAATAATAATATTATTTTGCTTTAATCCGCAATCTAAATGCGGAAAAAATAATATAAAAACAAACATATGACCTACAGCCCCCCCGGCTGTAGGTCATATGTTCTACTTTATATTTATTAATTATCTGGTTGAAGAGGCATATATGAACATGCTCTACATTCATACAAGTCTCGCTTTAAGTTTTTTTTAAAGTTATAATATACTAATATCGAAAAACTATTAATATATACAATTTATTTAACTTCTTTTGCGGGTATGAAATGTCAACGAATTTGTATAAAAATTTTCCATGTATGAGTTACTAAAGTAAAGTAAAATTAAAATATAAGCAATCTTGCTTGAAACCAGGAAAGATTTATTACATTAAAAAAAAGATAACATACTCTTTATTACACAAAAGCCTTATTTGTAGATGGAACGAGTTATTTCATCTGCGTCTGATTACCATTGTATATTCGATTGTTTCAGTTAATAACGGAGATAAACGTGCAGTTGGCATTGTTCCGCGATCTGCTAATTCACATTGGACAACCTCACGATTGCCCCGAACTGAGGGAGAGAGTACGCAGACTCCGTCGCACTTGCGTGGAAGCGACGAAGCAAACCAGTCAATTAGTTCTACCGACTTGTAAGAGGTAAGTACAAAATTTTAAAAATAATTTCTTTCCCAAAAATAATATATTTCGAATAGAAAGAAATATCTAAGCCTGGCCTGTTGGCGCAGTGGGTTGTGACCTTGCCTTCAGTACGATTCCCGCCGAGAGCCAACATCTTCTATAAAACAATTTGTTGGTTGTTCGAGCCTGGGTGTAGATTTGTATTTAAGTATGTATTTAAAATTATATATGTAGTATATCTACCAGTTTTCCGTCACCCATAACACAAGTATTAAGTTACTTACTTTGGGGACGGAAGACCGTGTGTGTAAGTGTCCCATAAAGTTATATTTATTTGTTTATATTTATATCTAGAAGTAGCCTAGTGTCTAGGTCTACGTAATAGGAAACTACATATAAAAAATATAATGATAACATGTTATACCACAAGATTATAACCCACTTTTCCTAAGTATTGCGCTTAAGTTTAAAAAGGCCACCAACTGGGTGTCAATTTTTTTAAACCATATTTTTTTTCACTACTATAAAGTACACTGTACAACCAAAAAGAAAATACTTCATCGAAGTTACGATCGAGCCAAAAGGCTAATAGGCAACTTAAAGCTAACCTTAACTTATATCTAAAAATAGGTCCAGTGATTTATCTTAGTCTTTTTTGCTATATGAAACACTTTGTTTTAGTGCTTTTCTAAGAAGCACTAGCACTACACTACACTATCACTATATTACACTAACTCGAAATGATTTGTCCTTTGCAGTCCCATGTTATCGAGAAACTTTACATAAATAAATTTCTAATACCCCTCTTTTGTGTTTTGGCACAAACTTTCTTTTTATGACTCTTAAATAAGAATAGTCATCTTAGAAAGAAATACATCGAATCGAAAGAAATATATCGACCAAGTGTGTGCAGTGTTATCTATTATTAACTAATCGAGCTCATGTTAAAAGTATCACGCACATAATTGCGTATAACATATAGATTGAACGTAAATAAAGCTTTGCTGTGTATTCGCCACACTAAAGGTTATAAAAAAATAGTATATCCATCTTGTTGTGTCTCGGGATCATCATATTCTTAAATCTAAATCTTGTTATCCCTTGCTTCACTTGCGATAAGATTTCATTAACTAGTTAACTACTTTAGTTAACTAAAGTCTTGTAAAGTGTGAAAACATTATAAAAATATTTATTTGAAAGCGCCAACCCTAGAATATTTCTACAAAATGAAGTTTTCCTAAGAAATTGACTTTACTTCGCTTGACACCTTTTTTCACCCTTGCTGTTTTTACATTGGATTTTTATTTTTTATTTCAAATCGCATAATTAAATTCCACTTATTTTATTTTGAAATTTGCGGTGTCTTGAAATCTACAAAATGAAAACGATAAGTAAGTTGTGTAAATGAGTTTCAGAATATGCGCAAGATGTATAGTTAGAACGATTACTGAATACTTATTAGGTAAATGCAATCCAACTTTAATACAGTTGAGTTGGCTAACCGAAATTATTATGTCTTCACCCCGGCTTCTTTTATGTACAGTGAATGATATAAAAGATGAATCTGGTATGCTGTTGCGCCTCTGCGCCGTATAACTTTACCAAGTTATTTATTGACTGATTCTATCGATTAAACATGTTCAATGCAAAAAAGATAGATTATACTGTTAAATAAAAATAGCTTGGTGACTTTTTATTTTATGATCAAAGGCCAGCGCCTGGCTACGATCTCGCGTGATGGAAAGCGAAGGATGTAGCCTAAGGTGGACTGCGCTTGCCACTATAGTGCCTATTCACTTTTTATTTTTAATTTCGTCAGATCGTAAGAGTCTGGAAAGATAGATGCGGGAAGGAAGTCCCACATTTTGGCCGTGCGCATGAAAAACGATGAGCGAAAGCGTTTACTGTGATTGAGTTATTTACAGGGTTGGTGAGTGACAGAAGCTACTCTTTACTCCAAGACTCAACGGTCCACGTAATCGAAGTCGCGGATAAAAGCTAGTATGTCTATAATTCACATATATAGTGTCGAAGCAAATGACAAAGAAACTGCTAAAACAGGCAAAACTCGCCTGCGGGCCTGCTGCGAGTATAATGAACTGCAAATATGGACTATATTTGCAGTTCATTATACTTTACAGGACAATTTTAAAGCAATTCCTTTATTTGCACTTATTTTTTAAAGTATTATTTAATATATATGCTAACAATAACAATGCAACAATGTTAAACTACAAAATATTTTATACTTAATATTTACGACTATTTTATTACAATAATACCAACATAAATGTCTCAATAAAGACAAATTCGAAATGAATTGATGGGCAAGACCAAAAATATTTGTCGATCTTGCTAAACTAAAAAGTTATTAAATCATTTTGGATTTAAATTAAAAGATTTAATAAATAAATATATTTGATTAAAGTCGTTTAAGCATTCATTCATGTAGAAAGAATATTTCAAGTTACATAAGGGTGGTAGCGTAGGTAATACAATAGCAGTTGTTACCCAACAAAATTTAATTAACACGGCAAGTTTCCATTAGCCTTTACAATACGCAAGTCAAAACTAACAAATCGGTCATGCACCTTTCAGTTTTCTGAACAAGTAAATTCTTAGTTTAGTAAACGTTGCTAAACGAGTTATAAGTGCATTTTAAACATAGGTACCGATGAAGAAAATAATTATAATCTCTAATATGCTTATAAAACAATACAATTGTAAGGACAGAAATGAATGCTACACATTAAAAAAAACGTTTAGCAGAAAATAGAAACCAAATTGTAACTGGTAACGATTCAGATTCATAGGAACCGTCGAATATCCTACACACATCGCAAGAAAATTCGGTTCTGTGGTATACTGCCATCAATTGAGACAAATTATCTTCTGTATTAACAAAACGAATTACTTCTTCCCCCACACTAGAATGTGGTATTATTTGTTTATTGTCATTGCTTGAGTTTTACGTAGACATATGATGTGGAAAGATAAAAAGGGTGTTTGATATGATTAAAAAAGTAGCAACTGAATAGACCTTGAATATTCTATAATGGTTTATACCCTTACATATTTTAAAACAAAGTGCTTATGTCTGTCATTCTGTTTGTCTCTTTGCAATAAAATCTAGAACTATTTAACGGATTTTTATGTAGTTTTCACAATTAGTATTTTGATATTTACGTTCGAATCGAAGTTGCTGGTGAAACTAGCTATGTATTTTTTGACTCAGAAATAGTTACTCGCTACTGTGAAGCTTATGTCTGAACATCTGTTTCCGTAAACTATATAGTATTGGGTGCAATCTTTAGTCATTACTTCATCGATAATGAGTCTTCGGTGCAATTTGGATGTGCTATTGCGATACCTCGAAAGCATAGAATCGGATCATTGTCATTAAGTATCTTTTTGTTTAACTGGTAAATTATTACGACGCTATCGCCAGGTTTTCTACTTTTTACTTCTTTGATCTGATCTGTTTCATTCTCAAACTGAGTTTATTCTATTGAGCTGCATCAGCTAGTCTGTTGTGTCAAGAAATACAAATGAGTAGCTATTCTTATTTAGCATTCATTATCTATCATAGAACTATAGTATTCATTGAGAGTGCATTTTTTTAAGATGTGCCAAATGTCCCGGAGAACATCATCGGGAGACATCATCTATTTTAAATTATTCGGTCGATGTTGTCACTCTGAAAATCTGTGCCAATAGATAACAAATGTATAAAAAGACCCAAGCATAAAGCATATATTGATTTAATTTTGATATAAATTTCCATTCAAGATTTTCTTATGCTGCCTATTGAAGTATCATAAATAATTAAACAACATGACCAAATGATAGTTTTATTTTGGTTGTCGCTGCAAGCTCATTGACATTCCAAGGCGCATCTAGGCCATGACCTAGTGCCTGGTACATTTAGAATTTCAATGAAAAATTTACTTTATAGCTACGTTTACTTCTAGGACTTGTTTTATAACAAATAACAGATCTTTAGAATTGGCGACGGGAACTTTCGAACCCTGAACAAAACTTTAGTCCTTGTCCCATCCCATTTGAAAACATAATATTAAGCAGTGTCTTTTTCAATAGTTCAAAGCAAACTAAAGTTCATCCTGCTTGTCTAAATCGTCCGTCTTTTACACGTAGACTTATTATAATACAAGAGGTATCCAGCTTAAAATATGTATCTCTTTTTTTAAATGTGATTAGACAAAGATAAATATAGGCGTTTCATCTTTCATCTCTTATAATTTGTTGTAACTCTTTCACTCACAGGCATGTCAATGGCTCCCCTACTGTATTATAATAACTCTATGCTTATGAAACATTTAATTAGGATATGGACTAACGAAAATATTATGAAAATGAAAATTAGAATACGGTTTATCTGAGTCTTCTAATCAAAATTCTGAAATCATCACAATATTTTGCTATAGTATCTACGATATGCTGAGAAAAACGCATAGAAACATTTTGCTGAAGATAATACAAATCGAAAAGGCGCAAATGAAAACAGCCGTGCAATTTAAAATTACAAAAATTTGCAGAAATGGAAATGCCTCAGCTTGATTGATCAATGCTTGTGTGTATATGAACAAAAGCATATCAGGCGCCTACTACATATTTTTAATACTATGGCACCACTTCAAAGACAACATTAAAAAACTAAAATACACTTTGAAAATAGTTTTTGATATTTTTTGCTTTTTCTGAATCTTTCTTTAAAAACTACCCTTTATAAAAGCGACTTCCATCGCTACTATGTTCTTCATTCCATCAATTAAAACGTATTTTCAATTTTATTTTATCAATATTGAAATGCATTTTATACATTTTTATCATTGACTTAATGCTATTATGCTGTTACGTAACCAACAGATTCTTCTCGCCTGGTGCTTTTATTCTTTATTAACGAAGGATGACTTCTGGCCACAAGTAGCTTCATAAAATTTTATCATCACGAGAATGACTTTATGCCATTTTGATACAACGTCTTCCTTAACATTTATCTTATTTATTTACTTATTCGGATCTCCAACAGAGTTACATAATAAATCATCCAACAAATATCCTTTATAAATTTAAATTCATTATGTAGTACCAATTATAGGAGATCACAAAATTCTTAGTTACAATGTTAGCTAAAAATAAACACAAGATTATAATGAAAAAATAAAAAACAAAATCTTTATAATAATTATTTAAATTTACAAACATATTTTTTATAATTGTTAATGAATGATATACAACGAAATATTCACTCGATTATGAAATTAAAATTATATTTAAAACGTAGATACTCCAATCTATTTGTTGCCAATTATGCAACAACAATGATCAGTTTTCAATACACAAACAATATAATACTCGTGTAGAATTTTAAATTTTAAATGATTATAGAAGCAGGCATTACTTTACGGAATTCCAAATTACAGAAACTATAACAGATCTACTTTGCTATAATCCGGGTAAAGCGAATGCACCCAAAGCTAATGTGTATGAAGCAGGCAAAATTCACGTACCTTACACATGCAGGACAAGTCACCACATGCATATCAAGAAGCCTCCACCAGCAATACACACATCCACCACCAAAAAATCGACGATCGTTTCGCCCCGAAACCGAAGCATCATTAGGCGGATAGGTTCCACGTACAAATTCGTAGTGATTTCGTGAATTTTACCTGCTTCTTACACATTAGCTTTGAATGCATTCGCTTAATCCGCGCGGTTTATAGCAAAGTAGTTCTGTTATAGTTTCTCTTTTTAATTTTACTTTTTATCCTATATATCTAAAAACAACTATCTAAAAAAATATTTAGAATATCTATAAATATTTTCTGTTCAGATCAACGAGCGAGGGATGTGCAGATCAACCACAACTGGTCCTTCTGTTCTTCATGTCCCAACTGCTTCTTCGAGAACTCGCTAAGTGTCATCGACTAGTACAACTTGTGCCAATGGACATGAGCTCGTACTACGGTAATAATTAATAATTATTCGTTTAGTAAATATTTAAACACGAATAGGATGTAAATTTTGTTACTTAAGTACATAAATCGCCCTATCCTAAGAATAAAGTTACATGTCGTATGTATATACATAGGACATCTAATGTTAAACTATTTTTTTTAGAAATAGTCGTTGTTTTTAAACGTTCTCTTGCGTTCAAAACTTTTTATTGTAACATCTTGTTTTGTTCTCAATCAGAACTATTATAGCGAGCACTATCAAGTGATCTAGTAAAACAACCAAATATAACGAAATATTATTTTACACAGAAAACCGTGCTGGGCCTTCAAACTTTGGCAATGTTATCAGCCAGATCTTACTATGCAAACAGATCACGCCTGATTTTAATCAAGAAGAGCTTTGCAGTATCGCCAAAGACACCCAGGAAATAACAAGAATTGTGAACGACATACAGGAGTGCCTACCACAGCATGAAAATCTGAACCATTTAGGTAGTATAATAATTATTGAATTAAAATTGTACATTACAATTAAGGTTATTAGCAACATTCCAGAAATCGAATCAATCAGGATCGAAAGAAATTCTCTTACAAATCTTTATTAGTTTTTTAATTTGAAGCAAATGCTAACATACCTATATAAATCTAAACGTTTTATTATCACTCATTGAACACTTCAAAATTGTAACATCAAAATTTTATACGTTTATATTATTAGAATATCAGCATTTTAATTGTGGTTTTCTGAACTGACTCCCAGTTTAAGCAAGGAATTATTTTATTTATTATATTATTATCATCTAGGCTTCAAACTACACAATTAAGTTACATTGCAAAAGCATCCACAACACACATATTATAATCCTAATCAAAATTATTTAATTTTGTATCTATTTGACGATTTTGCCTGCGCACATTAAAGTATCAACATGCTTTCTACAAAGTATTATAAGGGTAAAATGCGTTTGTATAAATTTCTTTGAAGCCTTGACTATCCTGAATATGATGGAAATTGATGACATGAATCATTGAAACTGTTTTACTCATTTGACTAATATGAATGTTTAACAAGTCAAGTTAAAAAAACTAAAAAAAAGATTTAAACAAAATTTCATCCCTACTGTTAACCGTTGAGGATTTGCCTCGTCTAGAGCCAATCCTATCAGCAGAATTAGGTTATGCTTATTATAAACGTGCATTGTCATGGGTACTGAACCAGTATGTAAAATTTCAGCTCATTGGGCCCGGAATATGGGTCAAATTTGCAAGATTCCACCTTCACATATGAGTACATACACTGCAAATTAAATGTTTTTAAAATACACTTCCGATAGGTACGCTTTCCAAAAGCAAGTCATTCTGCGGTTTTCTTTATTAAAATATTAAAATTTTAGTTTTGTTTACCACTTCCTGTAATTTCTGATATAATATCAGAATAATATTATGTCTAATTTGAATATTGTGGAATCATTGAACACTACCAAAGAGCATACCATAGAAGCCTAAGTATGTAAAACGTTAACCTTCATTTATATGGAAAGATTATGAGTTTTTTGTAGGGTGCGAATGGTTCCACAAATATAAAGAATACAAATAGAAAAATGAGAAATATTTTACTATTTTCTTCTCTCACTTTATTTACATATTTCAATTTCTATTGTAGCTCGTATTTTACGACTATTTTATGTATCCCCACATTCAGATCAGATGTATAATTTTCTTTTTTGTTTATTTTGCAATATCAACAAGCACATGTTCTTTGACTATATAAAATTACTCATTGTTACTTTTTTATTTTAACCCATTTTTATGTCTGAATATTTTATGATCTATAGAAAAAACGATAATAAAATAGTTTCAAGTAAAAATTTCATTATAATGTTGATTTGAATAATAACATGAAGTCTTGTTTCCATGACTTGAATATAAACGTAATGGAACACCATAATATATTGTTTCACCAGGTTGTAATATTAAAGAATCGAACATGAAATTTTTGTTTTCACATTACAGATCCTTGTAATATTAACAAAGTACCCGTGAAGTAAAGTAATATGAGCATTGTTTTATTTGAATATGAAACAAATATAAAACAAACAAACAAACAAATATGTCTGAGAGTAGATTAAGGAATCACAGGTTTTTAACTCCAGACAGAGGGCAGATATCAATGGGTTTTGTCAATAACTTTTTATTCATTATCTAACATTTGTTACAGAGACTAACGTTGCACTTAAAGGTGATGACGTTAACGGTCTTTGGCGAAACAAGCGAAGAGGATCTCTCTACAAGGGCATGGGAGTACTTTGTTGTATGTCGCGCCCTAACTACCTCTGAGGGTGACGTCTATCGCCCACTCGGCGGCCTAGAATCATGAATTAAATTGTAACAAAAGACTTTTGTAACAAGTCAAAACACCAGTGTAACAATAACAAAAACTTGAAGTGTTCATAAACTTAAAGTGAACGCAATATTTTAATTAAGTTATGATAAAGCAAGATCGATTCATAAAATGTAGATATGAAAGGGTCCATTAGAGTGCTACGTGGCAAACATGGCACTTCAGTATGAAAGTAAGCCAGGAACTCGCTGAAGAGACAAAAAGATCTGTTTTTTGGACTTTATCACATAAATGTATAAATCAGCGAAAATGAGTCGTTTCATTCTATACATAGCTAAGCCATAAAAAAAAAGCTTTAATTTTACTTATTGGTACTTAAGTTATATTTGTTTTATACTAGCTACTCTTTCTGAAATAGAAAGTACTTGATTGTAAATTTACTACTATATAAAGGATATATATATATATATATATATATATATATATATATATATATATATATATCCTTTATAAAGTCGTAAATAAGTAATAGTAATAAAGTATATTAATATGAAAGCTCTGCCGTCGTTAACTTCAAATATAATAATATATAATTCTGTAAACTTATCTCTTTAAGTCATCGAGTGCAGATCTAAATAACCAAGTTAATAAATATTATTTTCTTCAAAAATCCAGATCGTATACTTTATTGAAAACTTTTTGATATTGTTCTTTTAACCGAATCGTTTAATTTAGATTACTTTCATTCTGAAGGACCATGAAACCGCGTCAACTGTATATCAGTGTATCAGTATAATAAGGTGCACGATATGCTTATAATGTTAGAAATATTTTCAAATAGCCTGGAGAGGGATCAATTGCGTTAGGTAGATTAGTATTAAATATTGATTTGCACAATTTATTGCATGTAGACTGTAGATGCCAAACATTTATTTAAATCAATATTAATTATACCTAAATGTATATCATACTAAGGTTGTAGTTGGAATATATCCTTAAAACTAAATAATAGAGAATTGATATAAAGTTTATATAGATTTTGAAGTTTTTTATTACCATAATTTCACAATATTATTTAGGTTGCAGTGAATTAATGATTTTTCCATTTATGACTTTAATGCAACAACTCTTAAATCGATTCCTACCGGAACGTAACGGGAAAAGAATAAAAATTAGTTACATTCGTAATAATATATAAAAATACGGGTCACATCGCGACTAAATCGAGTTACACCATGGTGGCGTTTCTGCCCCTCACCGGGTAATTTTTTATAGAGGTTTCCTTCCTCGCAACCCGAAGGTCCCCGTTCCCATTGCAGGGCTTTGCCGACGTTGGCCGAAAACCATGTCCAGTTAGACTTAAAGCAAGCTCAACTGAACCCGTCGTCTATTGGAGACTCCACCCGCCCCCCCTCGGAGTCCCCGGCCCATCCAGATTGCCCTCTGCTGATCAGAGGGACAACTGGATTGGCCACCCCACAGTGGTCCATTCGCCAAGCCTAAGGAATACTCAAATATGTATTATATTAGAGTATTCCAAAGGCCTGCCCAGGGTGCGCCACGAGGAGGCCGACCGACTTTGGCACCCCATGAGCATCTTACTTAATTGCTCTTTTCCTATTGAATTAATTGCATTAAGTTCTTGTACTTTCCCATTTATTTTTTTATTAATAACTCCATATATATGGATATTATTAATTCAATAATTTTCATCTATATATAGATGAAAATTTAATAAAGAGTGACCTTTTTTATTAACTTTTGATATCTAGCCGCTATATTTTTTATATGCTTTATTCACAATATGAAAATATTGGCACTGTAATCAATACTAGTTCGGCTTGGTCATAATATTTTCAAGTCTACTTGGAATCTAATAGATATCTTATAGAATTTGCTTATTCACTAAATAATCTATAGACCTACTGAATTACATTATGAATTACTTTCTCAATATCAAATAATTATTTTGTTATACAACTTCTTTTTCACGAATTGTAAAAACTATGTCCAATAAACTCGTCTTCCAACAATACCAAAGAAACACTAAGATCTCGTTAGTTATAAGCATTGCTTAAGAAAGGAATTGATTTTCTATTATTTATTTGCATTAGCTTGGTGAAGCGTTTTCATGCTATTTTCTTTGTTTATAATCTTTTAATTGGGCATATTTAAATACAAAATAAATTAAATTTATATATTAATTTATTTTGATTGGTTTAATATGAGCATTGGCCACATTCCTCCAACGTTTTAAGGATATCTATGATACTTAGCTTAAGCACATATCTATGTATCTCATATAAGTGACGTAGTTCATGTGCACATGTGTGTCTATGAGGAAATAGCATAGAGTTTTAATACTAAAGCAGGGGAGCCAACTTAAAATGTGTCCATCGATAAAAAAAACAAATGGGTGATTGAACAAAGATACGTATGGGTCACTCATCTTCCTTCTCTATTTATTTGTTGGACACTCGCACTCACAGGCCTGCCTTTGGCTCCCCTACTCTATGTATATTATAAACTTTCCAGGAAATTGTCGTCTAGACAACTAGCAAACTTCCAGCTGATAATCTCATCTCGAAATTTGATCTTAGGTTTCTTTTTTTTACTATTCTATATTTAAATAGTTATTACCGATTATCGTCAATACTGTATACTTTTTTATATACTGGTAATAATTTCCTAGATGGGTTCCTTTTTTTATAGGTGACCAACAAACCTGACTACATGTTGTTGTGGCTCAATCTATTTTTGATTGTGATTGTCCTTAAAAAAAGATATTTGCAGGATCACCGTACGTATCACAATCCACCACCACACTACAGAAGCACCGCACGAAATCACTATCAATATCAACTACCGTTTAGCCCCGTAGGAGATACGTCATTTAGGTAGGAGGTAGGCTCCACAACAAAATCACAAAGCTTTGCAAAACGATCGTTGACATTGTCGTAGTGAATTTGTGCAATAATTGTGTAACAGTACGTGCAGTTACTAATCCTGCTTGTATAAGTTATGAGAGCGGATTGTGCCGCCTAAAACTTAACATTACATAGATTTTCTTAAATAACGCGGTTTAGAGCAAAATAATTATTTTTGTACTATTCCGCATAGTTACGCCTACATCTATAAATTATTTGAAGACCCTTTATTAGGTTCGTTATTTTGGCAAAGCTATCTGCCACGATCACGAACTGGCTCACGTCCAACCTAATAGAGGTATTTATTAGGTTGGACGTGAATATATATTGACCTAAGGAAATTGATAATTAATAAATCTTGTAACATGTATACATTGTTATGATATGCCGACTATTTATTTATAGAGTCATATTATTGTGCCTGATGAATTGTCCATTAAATACGTTGTTATAAAGTACGCTCATAGCCACGTGTATGATTTATTGTCAACATTAAATTATTGCTTTATAATTTTAGTATTGTAGGAATAATGATATTGTAATTACCAATTTTAAATTATGATTATAATATATGTCCCATATCCAAAAGTAGCCATATGAACCTAATGGCTCCTCTTCATAATCGGCGACTATAAACGATTAAGCGCGAGCAGTTTCGTGTAGAAAGCATACTAAATAGTACTCGTCATTCATCTTCTGTGATTTTCTGTGATCGTCTACAGTCCGGTAATTGACGGTTTTTAAGATACGCATCAAAGGAAATCGTATCATCCAGACATATGATTCTATGTACCATATGATAGATAATATAGATGATCGTGTGGACACTTGCAAGATGATCGTGCTGATTATAGACAATCATACGATAAACGATCATGAACCGATGCTGGAGGGCAGTCATTAAGTTGTACCTAAAGGATTTAAGAATGTATTTTATTTATTAGTTCCTAATATATGGCCTAGTCAATATTCAAGTATAACTTAGCTTACTTAATCTAGTCAATTATTTAAGTCCCAACATATATAATTATCAAAGGATCAATTACTTATACTTATAGCTGCATAGTTGTGTAATAAATATAATTTAAATAACGTTATTTACTATAAATAGAACATTAATTCATTAGAAGATCATTAAAGAATCGTATGCGGAAATATCGGTAAAATATAAATAAAAGTGAAAGATAAATATGTTCTAAGTATATGTATACAGAAACGCATACACAGTACTAACTACTCCAAATTATTAATTAATTATATTATAATAATTGATTTAAAAATTTAAATATTCTGAACACATCCTATAGTCGTCTATTTTCTGTAGGAAATTCTATTGTTCTACGTATAAACAGTGTTCAAAAGTAGAATTTATTTAATTTTAATAGTTTATTCAATAATGCAGTACTACTGGTTAACTTTTCTGAAACCTCAATTAAAACTTACCCTGAAATATCCATCGGTATGGTGCCGGGACATATTAGCATAGGATTTGATCAAGATAATTTGTTATAGTAGACAAAAATTGAAAACAGATTTTCAAGTTGGAACTCCTTTTTTTACCCAACGTTTAACTTGTAACATTTTCTAAATACTTTGTCTATGCTATGATCTCATGATCTTAATATGTTGGCAGATTATTGCAATATTTATCTATTATCTAATATAATTCCACTATTCCGACGCTTAACTGATAGTGCATCTTACATGTAATCACTAAGATTTATTTATGATATATTAAAACAAATAGGGAAACGTCTAGAGCGACGAAAAATCCATGATGATAATCGATCGACGAAAAATCGATGATAGAGTATATTTATGTGTTTTCATCGTCGAATTGTAAATAAATATACTGTTTACGGAACTTTGGGAAATTCATAAAATTCATTAAAAACATTGTATCTACAAATAATAGCATAAATAGAATTTATCAGCACATATAAATTTAACGCACCATTTCGTAACCTGTCAGTATTTCATAAAAAGTGCGGATTTCAAAACGTTAGTGATATAATTTTGTACAACAATTAATTTTGTTAATGAAAATTTAGAATAAAATTTTGGTGTACTGAGTATAACAATTTTTCCTTTATGAAGAGCATAAACGTTTTTCACAGGACGCGATGGGGCGGGCGCTGAAGCATCGTCGAAAAAGTGTAAACAGCTTTATTAACTTCATATTTCCATGAGTCTCTTTAAAGATTACTGATTATTACGTTTTTTGTCAACCCTATAGTACATGCCATTTGTTTAATATTTTTATACTTAAATTCTGAAGTGTTTTACTCTTTAAATGTTTTAATCATTTTTGGTTGTATAACTGTTTTTGTGTGATTTTTTAAATTTTATTACGTAATACTAACGTACGTTGTTTCCGTTACATTGCTTTTCAAACCAAGCAAATTAGCTAAGTAGTTTACGACAGAGGACCGTAATTATACGTTATTTTTGCATTTGGTGATTGTTATAATGTGTCGTTGTACCAAATATTTCCTCTAGATAAATTAAAAAATTATACTGTGATACTAACATTCCACTTAATAGGAAACAATCTGGGTCAGATACTATTGATACAGGCGAAGCTTAAAGCTCGAGCAATCTCACATTTTTTTCCTATTTAGAACTATTTCAAGAAAGCAAAAAGCTCTAATAGATATATTGTAAATTCGCTCTTTTTATGTACCGCCATGGATTTGTATAACATTAATTTATTTAACATTCATTATAAAAATTGTAGTCTATTTATTAATCACTAATAGAAATTCATTTTATACATACATTGGTAATTAATTATAATACAGGAATAAACTATTTATATTGATGCACTTATTAAAGTGATGACTGTGATATACTCTTAATAAATTATAGAAAGTATGCGTTAGTAAAGCATTCAAATCCCTGATGTGGTTTTATTTTTAACCTACGTACACATTTACAGCGAAACTCAGACCATTGTACTATATTGGCAAATCAAATATCATTGTTCGGTACATAACATAAATAGAAAAGGCCAGCTTTAATCTCTGGACCTATCTAATTTATTTTGAAGACTTCATTTCAATTTTACATTCGACCAATATAATAAAATATAGCGAAGAGAAAAATGCGACACATTTGAGGCGTGCAAAGACGGCCACATATTACAAGTAGAATAGGGAATTCTTTTAGAAAATTTCAGAATACTGCATCATCAACTTTTTTTAATATTTTATGTCAGGAAAACACATTATGGATCGTTCGGTCCCATTAACGGAGAGTATGTCAAACTCTCAGCCACTAGAAACCTTACAGTGTTCCATCATGTTACCGATGGTCAGGACAGGGTACCGTAGTACACATCTCCCCATCCCCGCCAGCAGCAGCTCTGTATCGATCGATGCACAGATGCATCAACCACCTCAGTGACTTACTCCACAGAAACAACTTATCATAGTTAATATAAATAATAAGATATGATTAATGAAAACAAAATAAATTTATCGTTTTTATTTCGAGCAACGTTCTATTCTCTTTCAAATATATCACCACGATGCCTTATATACGGTATAGCTGTTCTACCACTACCACCGCTAAAATCGCCTCGAACTCTCTTCTGTTTGTGGTTACGTTCTAAGGAATTCGTGGGAGCGAACACTGTAAAGTCATAAAATAAAGTTCTATAATATTTTTGAACCAATAAACACATTAATATAACAATTGTAATATTAAGTTATAAGTAATCTTACATACTAAATGCTTTACATGAATTTAGTCTAATTTTTCACTAAAAACTCTTCTCTTTACAAATTATAATTAAAAAAGTTTTTATTGTTGTTGTCTATGTAACTAAATCCATAGAGTTAATGTGCTAGAGTATGGGAGCCATAACCCTGTAAGTAAGAGTATCGTTATCAATAATGAGAGGTAAGATGAAGCCCGTACACTTATCTTTATCTAATCACACATAAAAGCCTGGATGTCTTCCCTAACTCTTTGGCAAAACCAATTATTTCTTATGTCAGAATGAAACAAAATATCTAATATTATATAAATATTTTGTTCCAAACATTCAGATAATCTTTACAAAACTACGTAAACAAATGTTATGTACTATATTGCTCTTGTCCAATTATTCTATTATATTCGGTTTATAACGAGTAATTGACTACCATCGAGCAAACAGTGTTCTGTCACGTTATTTAAATTGGAATCGAAATAGATTCATTCCCATTCTATTTAGTTTAGGTTTTGTTATTGACATACCAAATAGTAATCCAAATAATTTTACTGCGCTATTCAATAGAATAAAATGTTGAATAGTTTAGCCCGAAATTAATATTAGATTCTATATTTAAACAACACAGAACACAGAATCATGGAAACACTACTGTCAGTGTCTGTTTGAAGATCCTCACTCGCGTGATTTCGTTTCGACGGAGCCCGAGGATAAGGACATTGAGCCAAACATTCTCAGAGATGAAGTTCGTGCTGCTATAGCCCACCTTAAAAATGAAAAAGCAACAGGCAGAGATGCAATACCGATTGAAACCATCAAAGCATCTGGAGAGTATGATGTCGATATTTTTCTCGTAATTTGCAATAAGATCTGGCAGACTGGAATTTGGCCTCAGGAATGGTCTCACACGGTTTTTATTCCTTTACATAAGAAGGGCTCTACAAAAGTGTGCAGTAATTATCGCTTAATTGCTTTAATATCCCATGCGAGCAAAATTTTACTTCACATTTTAAACGAAAGACTTAAATCCTACTTGTCGAAAGAAATCGCTCCAGAACAGGCAGGATTTGTGAAAGGAAAGGGCACCCGTGAGCAAATTTTGATCGTGCGTCAAATTATAGAGAATGCCCGAGAATTCAAAAAGCCAACCTTCATATGCTTTGTTGACTTCTCAAAAGCGTTTGACTCTGTAAAGTGACCTAAGCTATGGGAAATGCTCCTAGCAATGGGTACGCCTAAACACCTTGTTCACCTTCTGCGGCGACTTTACGAGGATGGAACAACCTCTGTTAGAGCAGGTGACGTACTTTCGAAGAATTTCCATCCCCACTCGGGAGTACGTCAAGGGTGCATCTTATCTCCTCTGCTGTTTAACGTCTATACAGAACTCATTATGAGAATCACCCTTGAAAACTGGTCTGACGGAATCAGCATCGGAGGCCACAAAATATCAAACCTGCGGTATGCTGATGATACAACCTTGTTTTCCACAAGCATCAGTAATATGGAAGAACTCCTACAGAAAATGGAAAGAGCAAGTCTTGAGTTTGGCCTCAAAATTAACCGCAGTAAGACAAAGATAATGATTGTCGACTGTGCAAATAAAAACTTGCCAGGAGTCACAAAAATCGCGGGTTGCGACGTTTCACAATCATATGTCTACCTCGGAGCGCTGATTTCTGACAGTGGCGGGTCTATTGACGAAATTAAACGGCGCATGGCTATCACCAGAACATCCATGGACAAGTTAAGAAAATTATGGAAGAACACGAACATCACAAAGGCCACAAAAAAATAAAGTTACTCAGGGCTCTAGTATTTCCCATATTTCTCTACGCTTGTGAGACGTGGACGCTACGGGAAAGTGAGAGGAAGCGGATAGACGCTCTCGAGATGTGGTGCTTGAGAAGGATGCTCGGAGTTTCATGGACTGAATTTAGAACTAACGGGTCCATCCTTCGAGAACTCGGCATCAAGCAGCGTCTATCCTCCATGGTTCAAGGTCGCATTCTCACTTTTTTCGGACACGTGTCTCGTCGGGGAGGTGCCTCTATAGAACGCGTTGTGGTTCAGGGAAATATAGAAGGCACAAGACCGCGCGGCAGATCACCGATGCGATGGACAGACCAAGTGAAGGCTGCCTTTGACGGTCCTCTTCATAAATGTACCAGGAAGGCAGCCGTCCGAAAAGAATGGCGTCGAATTGTGAAGCGTGCCACTAAACCGCAAGTGACGACCACGACCGCTCTGCCAAAATTGTAGCGACCAGGAAGAAGGAAGATTTAAACAACACAAAAATAACTTGATTTTTAGAATTTAAGTATTTTATATACAAATAAAATTTATTAATAAATAAAATTTAAATAATTATATCATATATGTAGGATATCTTTAAGACGTAATAAATGTATTAATGCAATAACATCCGACATGTCGTCGCTCAGTTAAACATTTAACACTAACTCCTAATTAAAGTACATCCGAATATATAAAATATTTTAATAAACTTCATTATCGTTGTGAACATTTAAATAATAGCAAATTTTTACTCATTATATACTATACTCCAATTAATAACTTTACCGCTACACACCCTTTACTCACCATATAAAAGGCCCTTTTGCAAAATTTCACTCTAATGATAAAATTTAAATAATTCTTATATTTTTTCTATAGTTAATATTCTATAGGTAATAACCAGTTTATATGCAAGAATAAAGTTATTTTTACTTTTATAGAATAAGTTTCATATAGGAAAGTAAACATATTTACTTATTATTGTCTGAATAATGTTGAAAGTGGTTTATAATAAATTTAAGTTAGGTATTGAAGGCATATAATGATGGTGTCACAAACATTAGGGAAGACCGTTTATGTCTCGTACAGCTTAGGTAAATTTATTAAGAAATGCAAAATGGCTAACATATTTTTATTATTTAATGTCTTTTCCGATATAAAAAACAAAAATTTAATATATTAGTTCTCAGCAAACTAAATAGGTTATAAACAATATTGTATATTGGTATTGTATGATCATGTACATCCCTTATTTAATCGCGCCATCAAAAGATTAAAAGAATTTAATGTTCCATTGGAGTTTGCTTACTTTCTTTTGATTCTCGTATTCGTCGACGATTGTCTCTTAATATGAATCCTTTATATCGATGAGCCTTTTGAACATGATCCCTAACTGTAGGCTCTTCACGGGCCTTTGATTTCGTAAGTACTGAAGAGATCCTTGAAAATGTTTAAATTTAAGTTATATTGTTTGATTGCATATTAATTCGAGATTAAAGAATCAATTAAGAACACATTGAAAAAAAATCTACTAAATATTAAACGATTTAAAGAAAACTAACTGAATATTAAAATAAAAATTAAATTAAAGCCTTTATAAATATAGTAAAGTAAAGATCTGTAACTTCTACAGCTCCTTTCTACTCGCATAGAAGGATTAGCAGCATATACATATCCTAAGAATCGTCCTTCTTTAAGAATACAAGCGCTTTGATCCTTACTATTATTAACTAACTAATGTACTTATGCTTATGCCGATGTTACCAAGCTAACATCGGCATAACACATAGGTAAATCTTAATTCCCGTTTTTCTTTCGGGAACAGGGAAAAATACGTAAATATATCCATATTGAGGTTATTTTAACGCTAACATTGACGCCACGGAAGTGGAATCACGGTTACTACCACTAATGTATTTTAATTTTATCAAAACTATTTAATATTTTTGACTAAAATCGCATTAGTTTCCTCAACCTACTAAAATTTACTCATGGGGAACAAAACTCGCAAAATATAAGAAATTCCGTCAACACTAATATTAGTATACAACAAACAACATCTTAATAATCGCTGCTTTTGGCTTTGCCTTAATTAGGTAATTACTGGACCAACAGTTTTATATATATATATTAATATGTAAGTTCACATTTTCTTCTTTTAATTAAAGTATTATTACATCTAGTTTTATACTTACAAATCGTTTATATCATTTATATCTGACTCAGTCAAACCAGCATTTGAACCGAGAACTAAGTAAATTTTAGAATATTCGCCAAGGTTTCCATTCAAATCACGTTTTTGAATATCACCTACAAGAAAATTCCGTTTTCTCGGAGTAAAAACTCTTTTCAACCAGGGTGGCTTAACATAGAGGTACTGTCTCCACGGCCACAGTTGATATCGACCGTATTTATTTGTTTTATCTCTATTTTTAATGTTATCAGTAATATCATTATATCCTGCTAATTCAATAAACGGACTACGAATAATGTTCTGTATTTTCCCTATAAAGTCATCATCATCTTTTTCAAGTGACTGATGATTATTTCCAATATCTTTCATCCCATATATGACATTAATTCGAGATATTGCCGTTGCTATTACTGAAAAAAATATATTTAATAAATTACAGAAATAGCAGCACCAATCGAATTAAATCTTATATATAAAATTCTCGTATCACAATGTTAGTTACCATATTCCTCCGAAAAGCCGAGACCGATCTTTATGAAGTTTTATATGTATATTCAGTAGGTCTGTAAATCGGCTACTATCTATTTTTCATACCCTTAGTGATAAGGGTGGTCCACCTCTAAAGTTTTTTTTTTGGACAAAATGTTTATTTTTTAATAAATGACACTAGAAATTCTTTAAAAATAATTTGTATAGGAAAACCACATTTGCCTGGACAGCTAGTTCCTATATAAATAAGATCGCCATCCCAATGCAATACCTTAAAGTAGAAACTTCAAATACAGTCAAATTTAGAAATGCAAGCATACCTCGTTTAAATGTAGTGTGGGCATAAGATTTTTTTTCATACTCTAAATTGATAAAAGCAAAAAGGTAGTATTACCCTGGTAAAGTTGCATTAATAAAACGTTTTGTTTGTTTTTTTGGTTTTGATGTTTTTTTTGATAATCTAAATTGATAAAATCAAAAATAACAATAAAGTTGCTATTAACCTAGTAAAGTTGCATTAATAACGTTGTATGCGACAACAATTTTATACAATAAATAAATATGCTTATATTTAAATATCACAAAAAACGAAAATGAACACAGAAAAAGAAATTCTGCAGTAATGTGCTAAATTCTTTTAATTGCAAATCGCTTGCAGATAGAAAATAATATATATACCTATAACCTTTAAAATTAACCTTCCAAAAGCGCAAGTTTACTTTCGCCTTACAACGTGTAGACCGCTCATACTCATCATTCGAAGTTAATATCAATTAGAATACAATTGTAAAATAAAGAAAGTAGATTTCCTTATTATTACGCAGTAAGTATTGTAAAAATCAACACACCAAAATAAAAATTTTATCAGAGAAATTTCCTGTTGAAATAGCTTTAAACCTTTGCATGTGGATATACATTTTTAATGAGGATTTTAAAGCGAATCCGATTAATTGATATGTACTGAACGATATGCTTATTATACTATTTTACATTATTAATGATAAATGTCAACATTGTCGGTTTTCAACACAACTTATATGACATGGACAGCGAACAGATAGAGTTTTGGACTATAGTCTATATAATTTAGATTTAAAAATTACGTCATTAAAGATTTTAAAAAAGTAGACTCTTACAAAGAAATACACTCTAATACAAATGCCATATATTTTAATAAGAAACCTCATATCTTAAATGCTTTTAGAAGCGACTCATTTTTTCACGATACTCAAATTAAGGAGATCTCCTATAAACAGTAAAATACAAATGAAGAAACATGTCAACGTTTGAATTCTCACGTTACTTAAAATTATTAATATTGCATTAACTTACCTACAAAAAGCATCACAAAGGTAGACATTATGTCAGTGTAAAAAACGTTTGTTGGAAACAACTACAAGTGTAATCAACACGAAATGCACAGTTTGCACGGTAATTTATTTTTATTTTCTCTTATCAAAACCGCGTCTGTTTTGGTGGCAAAGTGTGTAAATGTTGTAGCAAATTATTTTCCAAAGTTTGGGGCTATAAAATCGTGACATGATTTATACTGTTAAAATTAATTTTCAGTAGCCACGTTCTTAGATGCTGATATATAGTAAAAATCACGAAAAACCTTCAAATATGGTGAACTAATGGATATGTTAAATGTAAGGTTTTGTCAAATAGAAATTTATAAAGTAAAACATAAAAAAATATCAAATGTGTACTTGTACACTTAAGACTTTTGAAACATGGGTGACCTTGTTTACAGGCATATCAATTTGATCAAGCTTTCTATATCCCTATGACATCAATGGGTCCCAAAACTTCTAATGTACTATGTCAAGACTTTTCTGTACAATAGTATAACTCTAGATGCTTCAATATTTCTCAGACATTTGTGATGAGCCTCATCAACCATATTCATCCTTCACGATTCAAAAGTGATGTTTTAAAATAAAGATTTAAAAGATTTGATTTGATTTGATTATCCTCCAGTTATGACATAAAGTAAGATTATTGTAGTAGAAGAGGTAAAGCTTAGTAATATCATATATTTATATATGTATAGAAATCGGCTATACTCACGTCTTATTATATCAGGCGACCCCGACTAGTTTAGGAGTCGCGCCCAGCGAGCTACTACATGCAGTTCCCGCCGAAACTAGTCAGGCTAACCCGATAGAATAAGACCTGAGTATAGCCGGTTTCTATACATAAAATATCATGTACCGCCCCCGTCGCATCTGCAATATCATTATTAACAAAATATGAAAACAATGTGTTTTATATTTAATAACTAGCAAAGCCCCGCGGTTTCACCCGCGTCCATACAGATCTCGTGGTAGTGGAAAGTCTACGAAATCGGGCTATAGATTTATTTTGTAGATTATTTAATTATAAAAAATGGGTATCATTAGTATTCTTGGAATAAGACTTAACTCACCAAGTGCAGGCCCTGCTATAACGGTAGGTTAGGTTTGTTATGGCATTATTTGATTTCGATTTACATTCTTAAATTCGTAAAATCTTTTGATTGGGATGTCGGATTTTAATAATTTAAAAAGTATTTTACAGGTATTGAAACAGTTATTCATAAGATATCATTTAATGGGATAAGGATTAATACAGAGATATGAATAAAATGGTTTGATTATTGTCGGCACCCACCAACTTTTACAATGTAAAAAAGTAGTTATATTGGCATAACTATAATAGTTAGACATATGGTATCGCGGACTTTTTTGTTGATATTGATACGTTCTATAATACTGTAGAACATTTTTTTGTTCTACCATCAATAGTTTCCGCAGCGCACGCGATGATAGATGTTTACGACTAAATTTTTACCAAGTTATTACAATTTTATTAGGGATCCCTATTTTTTTTGAAAATGACATATAGCCTATGTTGCTCAGTGAAAAAGCAGCTTTCCAATGGTGAAGAATCCAATTTCCAATGGAGAATTTTTGAAATCGGTCCAGTAGATTTAGCGTGAAAACGTAACAAACATACATACAAACAAACATACAAATCTTTCCTCTTTATAATATTAGTATAGATTGCTTATAAAGGTCGCTTCTTCGTTTCGCGTTACGCTCTCGTACATTAGTACAAAGACAGTCGTGACGTTCGGCTCAAACACTCAGACAATTAAATTTTCTATTTCTGACATTGGCGAAATGAGCGTGCCAATATGGTACTCCTGAAAGCCATTAATTGAAAATTGAATTGAATCTGATGTTTTATACATATCTATGTTCTGTGTATAGCATCAAGTACAGATGTGACAAAACGTATTGGATAAACAGACATTGTTTTATTCATGTTATATTAAATGTTATAATTAATAATTATAGATATTACATTATTTTGATGAAATAATGTAATATTTATAATTAATTATTACAACATTAATGTAAGACTGAGACCGTTATATTTCGCATTTTTTGTACTTTCATTGTATTTATGAGGGCAGCATGTTCACAATGTTTTTTTAAATCACATAAAGAACAAAAATACCTTTTCTGATTCATTGTCAAAATCAAATAGTATATTTACTATTTGGTTTTCATTATTATGGTATTTGGTACAACATCACAAAATCTTACTTCATCGTTCTCCTGGCCTTATCCCACTCTAAGTGGGGTCGGCACGACATGTTACAAACATGTTGTCACATGATCTGGCTACGTATTTTACGACCGGCCGCCTGCCTGACGTCAACTTACCTTAGTCGCCTTTTATGACACCTCGGTAAGAAATGAGGGTGATCTATTCTATTCTGCCGGATACCACACAGCATTTACTTAGTCGCCTCTTACGACACCTCGGTAGGAAATGAGGGTGGTCTATTCTATTCTGCCGGATACCACACGGCTAATCACAAAATCTTACTTATACAGTACTTAAATACCGAATAGTAAATATAGAGTAAATACGTTTATTAATTCCTAGCCATTTCAGTCTATCAAAGATAAAAGGTTTGCGATCATACTTTAAAGCATATTCGTGGAAGCGGGATAAAATCATAGCAATATTGAGCCAAAACTGTCCGCTGTCTATGGCATGTTGTTGGCACACCTCTCGACGTTCGTGACAATGAATAAAGGAACCATTTTATATACGCTTAATAAATGTCAATATAATCGATATAGACTTTTTTAAATAGCTAAAACGTTTTGTTATTACCTTTTCATCTAATTTTAACGTGGTTTTAAATTATAATTGAAAAAAATTGTGGCAGCCTTAGTGTTGGCCAAAGAGGACGTGTAAATAAGCAAGTGGTGCTTGTATGCAAATGGAGCATTGGCTTCAAGAGCGACGAACGTGGACTCGATACTTCTACGCGAGGCTCTTGCGTCTCATCAAATATTCTTAAAGGCCTAATCATGTTTCATAGTAAACCTTGTGTAGTTATATCATGTAATATTGAATTGTTAGTCAGATACAATATAAATCTAAAACAATATACAACTTATTACCTAGGTGGGTGGTAGGACCTTATGCATAATTATACACATCTACAATTTTTAGTAATAGGTTCTCAAAAGTGACTGGGTACGAAGAAAAATGTGAGTCCAACACTTACACAAATGCTTTTAAAATTTATTTTAAGAATAACCCTGAAATGTTATTCTTATGTTAATTTTTGTTTTATTTATATTAATTTCATGATCGAACTTTGAAATGTTCTTCTATTATCATCTACTATTTAGTTTCTTAGGGTTTCATTTTCTTAACATCAGCAACTCAAAGTAAGGGAAAAAATGATTTACTAAAGATGTAATACCAATAACTTACCGTTCATTTTAAAAATTTGCACACGTCCTTAAATGTAAGTTAACAGATTCCAACAATTACGAGTAACATCTTCCTGGCATACTCCTATTATAATTGATATCTCTGTAAGAGATATTCCATTAAGATTGAAGAATATTTATAATTGTAATTTTTAAATAATTTACATGATTTAAATTGCTTTTGAGAAAGCAATTTCAAAATATCTTAATGAATTAACGTCGAATAGAGCAGAATAAATTTTGCTGCCAATATTGCAGTAAATGTACCGCAAATTGAAACAGGTATAAAGGAAAGGAAATGTAAATTTATGAAATTGAAAGCGACCCCATTAAGTATGCGGCAAAATTTCTGGCATCACAACACTATATACACTTACTGATTCTAATGTAACGGTATCAGGTAAAAAATATAAACACTTCTAATCCTAAACATCGGTTATCAGTAACTTTTCCTTTATTATCATGCGAAACCGTCTATCCAGCAGTTTTGGTATCAACCAGTTATATGTCAAAACTGAAATATACTTTGAACTTCTCATAAAATTCATATGATCTAAACCCCATAGTTACTACCTTCACCATTCTAATAACTGCATTCTTTGAAACATAGAATTAAATACAGTTAATCATTTTATTTTAAAATAACATCCGTTCATCTGACATCAAAGGCCTCAAACTTAGAGGCTCTTCTGTTCCTTACTTATTGTTACCCAGTCACTGTTACCTCACTATTTCCTCTATCTTTCCTCATCTGCGCGAAGAGGATAGATTAACCAAAATTATATTATTTTCTCTTTCCATTTTATATACATGATAACATAACCTATCAGTGTTCTAAACAATTTATTTAACAGAATACTGAACAAATTTATGAGAAATATATTGTATTAACTTTAGTATATATACATAACATTAACTATACTCCAGTAGGCAGAAGTACAAACATTTCATACTCAAACATAACATTGTTACATTAACATAGATCCTCTTAGTCTAATCAGAGGGAAACTTGTTATGGAGAAAATTCATAAGCGTTCCGTTATATCACCGACAAACTGCTGCTAAAGTCAATATTATCTTTGGGCTCAATACCTTACAGCAAACAAATTTAGCGCCCAAAATTATGCACAGCAATATTACCAGCGGCAAGTTCAGAAAAGTTTGGAGGGATTGGGTTTCACTGCGGTAATGTTTTAGAAGCTACTTTTGTAAAATTTACCCAAATTTAATCCTTAATAGTTACGATGCTTTGTAACATCAAAAATATTTTGTTATCATATAAACCACAAAAGATATGGTTAGTTATTATTAGTGTTGATAAATGCGGCTTTGAAAATAAAACTAGGGTCGTTGCGTAAACGTGGACCTTTAAGAATTTTTTGCAATTTGCTATTTGATGTATATGGTTTCGAATTTCATATCGACTACTGATTGACATTCTGACGTCACGATTGACGAATATTATGAAGTGGACGTTTTGTTCAGAATTCCGGCGTTAACAATTAGAAAATATACTTATTAGTTATAAAGAACAGATAGATGATTATAAGAATAGGTGTACCTACTAATTTATTTATTTTTACATAAATAAATTAATATTTATTAATTTCATTACCTTATTTCATTTTTAATAGAATTTTTAAATGGGTATATTGCTTTTTATAATAATAATGAGGTATTCGAGGCTTGATTTTCACATTCATTATTTCAAATTCCATCAAATTGTAAGTTTGGTATACGATATTATAATAAAACTTCACAATCAATTTTATCATTGCCTTTACAGCAATTTATAAAAACTAATAAAGGGAGGCTGATTCAAACAGCATAATATAATCTTGAGGGTTACATCAGTGATAAAATTACGTGGATTTAGGTAAATTAGCTAAGATATCTTACCTATATCGAAATGTAACTAATTATAAGAATTATATTTTGCTACCGACGAGCTCTTCGCTTACTCTTCTCGTGAAGGGCAATTTTCCGAACTAGCAATAGACTTGAAGATTCTAAAACACTAGAAGTTTACTTGAATAAAGAATATTTTTAATTTAAATTTGAATATTTTTATATTTATTAAATATTTTACATTAGAACTTAAGAACTGTTTGGTAGCATTTTTTAAAAATAACTCCCGAAATAAGGGATAAAGGAGCGGCTGTTGTAGATAGACTTTGAAACGGTATGAAAACTTATCTAATTCACTAAAAATGAAATTCAATTATGAAACTATATTTTGAACATAGCGCTAAAATACTGAGAGATAAAATTACATAGTGCTAGAAATATTTCCTTTTAACAATTCAGTGGAGGTCATTAGTTTCAGGGAAACTCGAAACAAAAGGTTTTGGGCCTTACGCTACGCTTATTATAATGAGACTAATGAGCCACTGTTTCTTCCCCGTTATTCATAATTGTTATTTCACTTTGCTACATTGTAATCTTACAATCCTCTAAACTCACGTACATGTATGTGGTAATAGCCTAAAACTGGGCTAATCATTACCTAGTTTTAGGCAAAGGCTCTAGCGAGTTAATTTGTGAAATAAGACGTTAATTTTCGGAAATCATTAATACAAAGGAATTGATAATATCACTTTGCTATCATCCGCGATGATTGAAAATCTATTAAACGCATGTAAAACGATGTATCACTTTCCTGATGAACTTGTATGTATGATGTACATGATACATTCAAGATTCATTAAACGCATAAAACCCTCAGGCGTTACAGGCGTAGGCGTAGGCGTTACTGAATGCAGTAACACAATCTCAACAGTCTTTTCGCCCTGTCACCAAAGTCGTATCACTAGCACACGCAGTTATATGCTAATCATTAAATTTCACCCCTCGCGATATTGCCTCGACAAACATCTACAAATCACATGTCATTTTTTCTAAACAAATAATTAATAGAATTAGGCGTTACTTTGATCCATAATACAAAAGTAATAATGAAATTATTTTGCTATAATCCGCGATTAATAGAAAATATATAATGTCAAATGTGGACTATCAAATTCAAATTCAATTCACAATTCAAAACTCATTGTTCTCATACCCGATACATTGAGAATTCGTAAAAACACATGCACAATCCTCCACCACCTCTACCACAATAAACAAGCACTACACACATTCACTATCACAAACTCAACAATCGTAAAGCATGCTTTGCGATTTTGTCGTGGAGACTATCTCCTCAGGATGCATGTTGCAGAGCGAAACGATTCTCGAGCAATTGAAAAGGTTCACTTTGCGTTTATGCGTGAACACATTTCTAAATATAGACTTAAAACAATAAACAAATAAACAGCTTGAATCGTTCAAAAAAGGAGCTTAAACATTGACGAGCTTAGAAATGTAACTGTGTTAGGAAAATATGAAACAAAGAATGATACTGACACAATTCAGCAACTTAAGCTTAACTCGAGAAAAGTAGGCACTTAAAATATTTAACAAGCTATTGTTTTGCCGCTGGCTGCGTTATTCTTTGTTCGAACTTTTTAATCTTACATTTTAATATAATAGGCCAACGCCTAAGCGTAACCGAGCCGAATGAAAAGTGATGATATACAATCTTAATAAGAGTAAAAATCAACTATTTATAGACTCATTCCATGTGCATTAAAAATGCCCATGATTTAGAAGATGTATCCGTATAAATAAAAGTATAACCCAAAATTTTTGTTTCCTTTTTATATAATTCACTTAAAAAATTAGATTTCTGTTATTTTAATATATAAAAATTAATGTATGTCTCTATGTCCTTAACACACAACGGCCGTTTCGGAGTCTATACTCCAAAATGGCTGGATTGATTTTAATAAAATTTTTAGACAATATGTTGAATGAACCAGCGGATGATCCTGCAAAGTTTAGTGGTGATTCTTCGAAACAGTTTTTTAAACTATTTTGAAGGGAATTCGAAACCAGACTGAGCCACAGCAATTCATGGCTGGACAGCTAATATTTGATAAATGTACATAGCATGACTGGCCCGTGGCCCAGTGGGTAGTGATCCTGCCTTCAGCTCCGCGGGTCGCGGGTTCGATTCCCGCCGAGAGCCAACATGTTCTAAAAACATTTTGTTGGTTCTTCGAGCCTGGGTGTGTATTTTTATTTAAGTATATATTTAAAATTATATATGTATATTTACCAGTGGTCCGTCACCTATAATACAAGTTTTAAGTTACTTATAGTACGCGGCAATAAATACGCATGGCACATCAAGACGCAGAGAGAGATTTTGCTTCATAGAGCATTGTCCCTGTCGGACAGACTGACGAACCCGTGTGTGACAGTGACAGCGCTCTACGAAACCGAATGGGCCGGCTGTTTCGTTCTAAGTTCTCGATGTGCATCATTTATTGCCGGGTACTATACTTTGAGCTGTGATAGCCCAGTGGTGAGACCGTGCGACACTTTCGAGGCAAACACGAGTTCAAACCCGGGCAGGCACCAATGAGTTTTTCTATTAAAACTCATGTGTCTAATTGATAATTGCAATTTATCACAAGCTTTTCGGTGAAGGAAAACATCGTGAGGAAACCTGTATATCTCTAAAGATTTCTGGAGATATGTGTAACCTACCAATCCGCATTGGAGCAGCGTGGTAGGTCTTAGCTCCCACCGTTCTCTCCAGAAACGGAGAGAGGAGGCCTATTCCCAGTAGTGGGATTGTAACAGGCCGCTACTTTTTAACTTACTATACTTTGGGAACGGACGACCGTGCCAGTATCCCTTATATTTATTTATTTGTTTACATAACACGTGTCGCTTAGTATAAGTGACGACGAACGGAGCTCACAAGTCGCAAAACTGATGGCGTTGAGATTCAAAAGTATAGGAATGGTAAAACGGCGCCGAAAGACTCAGTATTAATCGAATCAGCCTTAAAAAGCCTCACAAAATCATTTAACTCGAACGTTTACATAAACAATTGTTCAATTACTCAATTCGCCAGTGGCAATATTTATACCATTAACCGCAGTAACAAAGTATTTATTAGCTCAGCAAACACTTTAACCGGGATCATAAAAGGGGTAACGTCGCTTTACTATGCAAAGTGAAACAAGGGCACGCCGAGCGCCTCTACAATGACGTACGTACCATGTATATTTAATTCTCTAATACATTCGAAAAACTAGTCGGCTATTATTCCCTGTTTTCTAACATATTTTATTATTGTGATTGGTTTTTGTGCATAAAAATATATAATTAAAGTTAGAATCCCGCTGCAGGCCTGTTAGTATCCCACTGCTGGGCATAAGCCTCCTCTCTCCGTTTTTGGAAAGAAGGATTGTAGTAGATTTGTTAATCGTCGAATCCTTCGTTAATCGTCGCATCCTTCGTTAATCGTCGAATTCTTCGTTAATCGACGATTCCTTCGTTAATCGTGGTAACGCCCCAGATTCCCTAGAAATATGCCGGTTTCCTCACGATTTTTTACTTCACCGAAAAGCGCATGATAAATTATGTTGTTGGATTTTAGTATAAGAGACTATAATAAAACTCAACAATAAATTTTAACTTAACTATTACAGCACTTTAATTAAATTAAATTAAAATTACTAAGATAAGAGTGATAATTCCTTATACCGTTGACCATACATAATAACAATGCGTGAATAAAGCTGCTCTTCGACCCTGTACAAAATAGTAATGACTAAATGTAAATATTTTGAATAGTAATCGCCCACAACAGAATAGTTAATTGGAATTTGTGTTTTAGGTACTAAGGATAAAAGACTTGCATTACAAATTATTTAACTAATTGTCGTCTTAGTCATACGATAGCGCCGTAGAAAGGAATTAGACGAAAATAACACCATTGAGAGACAAAAAGGCTGAATCGTTTTTCGTACAATAATTTTCGCAATTTAACGCGATAACGCAATCAGCATTCTTAGAACTGATATGATAACAATTAATAATCTGATTATACATTTTTGACTCAGAGTCGAATTTGCTAATAAATTAAGTAAACATCAAAATATGTTATATGTAATCTATACTTATTATGATATAAAACAAAGTCCCCAAAATCTGTGATCGATTTTCTCAAAATCAAGTGAACGCTTTTTTGTATGGTCTTCACTCAATCAATTTAATAGTACTTTACGATTTAATGTTAATTGAGAGGTGGCACAGTTGTAAAAAAACTCGCCAGCTGAGAGCTTTAGATTTGACTTAAAAAATTCTACAAAAATGTCCGTGACGGTATGTCTATTTGTTATAGTTAAATTACAATAACTATTTTTATATGTATTTAACTAATGAAATATTGTTTAAAACATCTTCGTTCGTCTATAAAATCGTTTAAAACGTTGCAACGTTGATTAAAACAATGCGTTATTTTCAATCACAATAAGTTCAAAAGATATATAAATAATGAATGAAATTGTGTAGCTGGACCGTACTTATCGGCGTTTTATTTTCCTTAATCTGGTATTAATTTTACAACTCTTACTTAGACAAAAAATATGTTTTAAAACTTAAGCTCGTCGTTAAGTTTGTGACATTTTATTTTACTGTTATTTATTTGACAACTGGTGTAATAATCAATTTATTATTAAAATTAAACATTGACAACTCTAATAAATATATTTATTGAACTAAAACTGGTCACAAATCCCGCGGTTATTTGTTTTCAAAAAATCACGACGCACTAAATATATTTTCTGAAGTCATCTTTCCGGTGCTGTGACTTCGTCGTAAAAATGTGACCCGTTGCATTTATCGCAAACCATAACGAAATTCTGAAACAAATGACATAATTTTTAATTTGAGAATACAAAAATTAAGATTAAATAAAGATTTTATACACCAATATTTTATAGTTATAATTGAGCATTATCTAACTTGATATTCAGTAACGAAGTTGAGAACGGGCTAAAAGTATTATAAATTAAAAACGAAATGAGAGTTATATATTTGTGCCGTTTGCAGTTGTCACCCTATGGCCATGGAGCCAAAGTGCAAAAATTGTTTTATCCGTTTTAACACCTCGGTTGATCGCCTCTTCGGGTGACAAGAGGGCTGGCTCCTTTTTCGCACAAAGAATCAACCTAGCGATTCAACGCGGAAACGCTGCCAGCATTTTTGGGACCTTTCCACGCGGGCATGATTTGTATAGTAGTAGCGTGTAAGTAATTTAAGATAGATATAATTTGTATATATTTGTTATAAATAAATAAATAAAAACGAAATGAGCCATTTCACATCCCTCATTTTATATTATATACGAAAACTAGACTACAATTTTTAGAGAAAATCGTTTCTGGTCTATTCATAAATAAAACCTCCGTAAAGATACTAAGTATTACCGTACTGTACAAAATAGAATGTACGTAACAAAATATTTACTTCGTACATTTAACGTAATGCCCGTAATGAAGTTTATAAAATGTGGCCCATATTCTATGCCTGTGTAACGTGTACTAATAAAATTTTTAAAAGCCAAGATTTATAGTTTATAAATCTAAGGGTTCTATAATTATAACAATTTTTTTAATGTACTATTATATAAAAGATATATTAAAAATGACATACCATGTTATATTGTTGCCGTAGTAAATCCACGGCTATGTGAAAATGATTGTTAGACTTCCCACCATGTTTCTCCATCAGCTGCACGGATCTCCAAGCTAGATGTTCTATCTCTGCCAATGTGGTTGGTTCCCTGTCCTTCAACACATTGCGCCGCCGTCCTAATCTAGCTCCCCAGTTATGATGGCTTCTAGGAGGTAGAGGACCCCGGATACTCCCTCGTTCTCCAACTGCCCTCGCAGCCTGTCTGTTTGGAGATGTTAAATTGACCATTATTATTTTCTAACCCAACAAGACTAAATCTCGTGACATTCGTATCACATTCAATGAAGTTTACTAAATAATTCAAATCAATATATACTCATCTATGTAGACCTACTTAACTAATTAACTTAAAAACATATTTTCATAATGCAATAATTTGTTAATGATGGCAAAAATTACATAAATTACCAATAAAAATAACCCTTAACTATCAGCTATCATTACATTTTAATGATATAATCTTAAAGCTTATAATAAGTATTCCAACTAAAACTATAAACATAAATGCACGGGGAATAATACGTCTCAAGACAATGATGTGCTTAAAACAAAAGAATTCCAGGTATAGCATTAGGCGCGAAAGACATAACACAATACCTCCTATACAAAATACAATCCCCCCTCCATACCCTAATTATCAGGCTAGTTGCTAGTGAGCTTTCATTTTACCCCTAACCACGACAAGTGACTTACTTTATCGAACGTCATGGTGAAGTTACCAAAGGAATCACCTAAACCAGAAGGCCTAGGAATTATGAAGTTTTATTATATTAAATGCCAACGGTGTCGACCAAAACGACCAATAAGGCTGAAAGATTTGGAGGCAGTATCAGAAATGGCGGCAAACTATGCATACATGCGTAAATATCCTGCGTATTTAGAAGTTCGACAGAAGGCGATGAATAAACTGCGGCAGATGTATAATATGGTAAATATATTTTGAAATTCATTGTTCATTTTTCATTGGTTTAATTCTGGTATAAAATAAGTATATAGTAATAGTAGTAGATATATCGGTTAATATTCCCATTTAAGTTAATTATACAACTTTTTATTTACTTGTCTGTTGTATGTTGTGTACTAAATCCACGATTAAGCTTTACTCTACGTTATATATTAGAAACTAGGACTAACAAAATCCAGGTGACTTTTAATAATTTTTAATGTTAATTTAATTTCATTTAGTTCAGTAATTTCTTTCATATATTTACAGGAATTCAAAATGTGTTGTGATGAATGCGGGACTGCCCACTATCAAGACGAAGTAACTGCTCCTGAACGGTGATCTTTAGTTTATATAGAGTGTGATATAAATGAATTTATGTATGGTTGGTATATTACTAGTATTAAAGCTTTCTCGCTGTTAAACTTAAAATGATTAATATTATGTATTCCTTATAATTTATTTCGATCAGTGCAAATTAATTTAATTCACATGTTTGTATATCTTATTCAGAAATGTCTTCACGTGTAAATGACATAGTGTTATTGTACTAGAGTAATAGAGCCAGCCATAAGTGTCCATTAAAAATAAAGACAAAGCAAATGAGACCTATTATCATAGATAATACACTATAATATAAAATGTTTATTATATATCTCTTTTATTTGCGCATGCGTACTGAGCTAACGCTATTTTTCCTAAAATTGTGAAAGCTAACGTAAAATTTAAAGTTATATTCAAATTACATTTCAATAAAAAATAAAGAAATAAATAATGTACCAATTTATTATTATTAAATTTTATACTGTTTCGTCTGAAATATATTAATTTGACTCAATAAAATGACGTGTGTAACATTTTTAAGGTATGCTAAAAAATGTTCAAGTATTTAAATTAAGAACGCACCAAAAATATTCCACTGCCTATATGTTATTAGACAAAGATAAGTATATTAGTCTAGTTTTCCCTCTTTTATTATTAGGTCCTTACATATGAAATTGGCGTTTTGTCGTACTGGCCACTTTGATCTCAAATATTACCTTTATGGTTAGGAATTCCAAATTCAAATTCATACAGCTATTTACTCATGCATTTGTGTTTCAAACCCCCTAATTCATTTGTTTTTTCTTCTTTTGTTTTTTTCTTTGTGTCACTCTGTTTACAAAATGGAAAACATGAAATATCGCGTTATTTACGAGTATGAGTTCCACCGTGGTACCAGTGCTGCAGAAACGGCTCGAAGGATTAATGATGTGTATGGTGACGGTGTCGCAAAAGAAAACACAGTGCGTTCGAATCATTACCTGTGATGAAAAGTGGATCCTCTACGATAATCGGAAGCGCTCATCGCAATGGCTGGACCCTGGCGAACCAGCCAAATCCTGCCCTAAGCGAAAATTGACTAAAAAAAAGTTGCTTGTAAGTGTTTGGTGGACTAGTGCCGATGTCGTTCACTACAGCTTTCTTAAATCTGGCCAGACGATTACGGCAGATATCTATTGTCAGCAACTGCAAACCATGATGGAAAAGCTAGCTGCTAAACAACCGAGGCTGGTCAATCGCTCTAGGCCACTGCTGCTTCAGGACAACGCTAGACCACACACTGCACAACAGACGGCTACCAAATATGAGGAGCTTCAATTAGAATGTCTTAGACATCCACCGTACTCTCCGGACCTTGCTCCAACAGATTACCATTTTTTTCGCAATTTGAATAACTACTTGCAAGGAAAAAAATTCAACACCGATGGGGCAGTCCACACCGCCTTCAAAGATTTTATTGATTCCCGCCCGAATGGTTTTTTTAGTAAGGAGATCAATGAACTACCTATGAGATGGCAAAAGTGCATACATAGCAATGGTACATACATTGATTAATTAAATATATTTCATTAAAAAAAAAACGACTTTATGTTCCTCCCATAGAAAACGCCAATTTCATATGTAAGGACCTAATATTTGTGGGCTCCTTACTATAATAACTCTATGGTCAATGTTTCTATTTCTAATCATGTATTGTGTAACACTAGTTTTAAGATAGCACAGTAAGTCGTAAACCTCAATTTACTAAGAAAAAAATAAAGTAAATAGCCTTGATCGAGTTTTTTCTATGGCTTATCTGTACAGCATATGTTTACCTCCACTGTCGGCTTCATAAATTCCGTAAAAGCTTAATAGACATTGGGAAATTATATTATTCGCACGTGTTTTCATCGTGTTTTGGTATTTGTATTTTCTGACTGCATTAATATGACGTCACCGAATTCTGGTATAGCTCTGTATAGCTTATCGCGCACTAGGCATAAAGTTATTTTCTTTTAACAGAATCTTTTATTTATTTAACTTACTGTTATATATAACCGAAGTCAACACCTTAGTAATATTATAAATGTCTATCTGTCTATCTGTTACGCTTTCACAGTGAATCCGCCGAACCAATATCAAATACAAAACAGTTTTTCTTTCGGGAATAGCGAAAAAACATTGCATTATTGAGTTTACACAAACGCTTAATTTGGCGCGAACGAAGTCTATGGAAGGGTACTTGTATTATATAAATCAATCGTTATTCAAAAATTAATATGTAATACATAAAAATTTCATATTTTACCGTTAATTTAAGGAATAGACAACAATCTGAGATACTATTTTAAACTCCCCGCAGAAGTAATATTCTACCTGAAGTGCATTGTTTTGGGAGCTATTGTACTTCCTTCGCATTTCTGACAATGCAGTAGGTAGTATTTTACTACCTACTACTCATTAATACTTTAAGCCGTATCTCTCACTGACGTATTTTTGTTTTCAAGTACTTAATCCGCTCGTCATTTCTATTAATAACCAGTTCACCTTAATTTCAGTATTTTATGCTATAAATACATACCTTCCAAAGACTAAAAGTCAAGTTAAAAAAGCTTTTAACAAAACTTCATGTCCCTTTTATTAACCGTTGAGGAGTTTCCTCGTCTGGAGTCAATCCTGGCAGCATCAGGTCACACTTATTATAAACATGCGTTGTCATCGGGACTGGACGAGTATGTAAAATTTCAACTCAATTTGACCTGAATGTGACGCGAAGTGGGTCAAATTAAACTCGTCAGATTCCACCTTCACGATCACCTTCATGAACTAATTATAAAGAAAAATGTTTTCATTTGATATGAGCACGGTAATTAAGTCAATATAAAAGGAAAAATTATTATATTTACTTTAGACCATATTTTATCGAAATATTTTAAACTTGTAGTATCGCGTCAGATTAAACGTTAAATTACCTCCACTTATGCCATATGATTTTTCTGTTTTTGAAGGAAATTTGCGTCTTTGCCCAGTGTATGAACTTTTATTTCATATTCCTTCGCCGTGAAAGCGTAACAGACAGACAAACAGATTTTTTTGAAGTTTATTAACACACTTCCTGCAACTTCGTCAACGACGTTCCAAAACAAATAAAGAAAACCCCTTACCTAATAAAATTATGAAAACACTCAGTTGTTGAAATAAACATTTTATAAAGGTAAGATTTTATCTCGTGCCTCGTAAAGCACTGTGATCTCTTCTTATTGTACCAAAATTTAATTTTTCATCTGGAACTCGACGAAAGCTTTGCCTTAATTAGTTTGTATTTATAATTTCCACAAACCAGGTCGAGGGTGACCTTTACACGAGAAGAAAGTTGAATTATGCATAAAAATATTTGAGTAACAAAAATGTAAATATTGTCTACCCCGAACTGTGGTACAAACTATGTAAACAATTTACATTTTTCTTCATAATTTTATGTAGTTTATTTTATGACCGAAAATATGTTGTCGTTTAAAATGTGCCAAATATATAATTTGCATAAATACCTACATTAATATAAGTTTCAAGTACATGTCATTATTCACTATTAGACTCCAATTCATTCGCTTGTTTTGACTAGGTGTATTGTTTCTATAAGTATGTAGGTGCATAACAACTCTTGTTTTCAACCCTAAATTATTATATTTACTTTAGACCAACTTATCTTCGTCAACGTCCACTGCTAGATACAGGTCTCTTCACGAGATCTTCACACTACATGATCTTGTACCACTTGGATACATTAGCTCTCCGTGATCTATTTGAGGTCGTCAGTCCATCTCGTGCAAGGTCTAACGACACTTAAGACTCTAACCATCCATCGGTTCTCCGCACCATAAACCATTATAATATGAGATCCGCACTTTGTGCCCTACCCATATCTTATAACTTAATTGTATGAAAAACACTGCCGAAATTATGTAACATTTATATATACTAAGCAATTATAATGCACAATTTTACTTTAATATTTTATATAATATGCAACACATCCTTACCGATTTGTGAGGCCTTTATTTAAGGTTACACAACTTACAATAACAGACACGAATAAAAAAATTAAAGTACAAACATCTATCAACAAATTGTTTCACAGAAATTCGTTATGTAGCATTCGTTGTGTTTAATATAAGTAATGAACTTTTCCATAGCTGATGGCGAATCTTCCACGCCTGGTTTCACATTTCGCGATTCATTTGATATATTTGTAGTAACTTTTCCAAGTGAACCAAAGAGGCTTAATGTATACATATATTAAGTGATTTCATTTAATTAAGTAAGGAAGGCCTGCTCTTTACTTGAAGATAAGGACTATATTTTAGACCTACCATTTTGCCCCAATACCTATTAGCAGATTATATATCTCAAAAAACAATAGACAAAATTACTCACGATGTGTTCTTTTAATTCAAATTAATTTTTCTTAAAAAAAAATTATAAGTACCTTGTGCCCACAGTTGAGAGCTTTGACCAAAAAGTGATATCATTATCACTTTTTGGGTCCGGAGGCTAACGGCATAATTATGGCAAACGAATGCTTATTATTATTGCTTAGGTACATGCTTTACTTTGCATTCAAAGCGTAGAGATCTTACTGACTTCTACTTATATTACTCACTTCTTATCTTGATTTTCAAGTATATCAAACTCACCACGGTGACGTCACTATCGATCGAGCATCCGAGAGCGATACGTCACTCTACAAGCTGTGTAGAATGCTTAGCAAAAAGGAAGAGGCCATCTACCCCCTCTTTAACGAGGTCGGGGAAAGGAGGTATGCAGCGAAGGATAGGGCGGAGATCCAGGCTGCCTACCTCCAGACAGTGTTCACTCCGAACAATACACAGAGTGAAGAGGCCACCACCTACCAAAAAGAAGTCGAAGAGGCCGTAGAAGATTTCCTGTCCTCCCCCTTCCCCCCGCTCCGGAGTGATAGCTTTATTACTCCGTCCGAGCTGAAGGCGGTCGCCCTCCGCATCCCAAAGCGGAAGGCAGCAGGAGAGGACGGGATCCCGGTCGCAGCCCTGCAGCACCTGCCCGGAAGAGCCCTGAAGGCACTTGCAGGGCTCTATAACGGTATATTCAGAACCGGACACTTCCCGGAGGTGTGGAAGAGGGGGAAAATAATAGTGCTCCCCAAACCTGGAAAAGACCGCCGAAGACCGGAGGGGTACAGACCCATAACTTTGCTGTCGCACGTCTCGAAGCTGTTCGAGCGCTTGCTGCTGCGAAGACTCGCGCCTCACCTGCCCCTGCGCGAGGAGCAGTTTGGGTTCCGCAGCGGCCACTCAGCGGAGCTCCAGCTTACGAGAGTGCTGCATTTCCTGGCCAGTGAGCACAACAGAGAATACTGCACCGTCGGGGTCTTCCTCGATATAGAGAAGGCCTTCGATCGGGTGTGGCACGCCGGGCTCCTGGCCAAATTGCTGAGAACGTCTGTACCCCGGGCGTTGCTACGGGTGGTGGCGACATTTCTCGCCGGTCGAAGCTTCTGCGTGCATGTCGAAGACGCGAGTTCCCAGCCGCGTCCCATCTGCGCCGGCGTGCCGCAGGGGAGTTGCCTTTCGCCGCGATTGTACGCGGCGTACACGAACGATTTGCCGACTATTGAGAAGCACCGCTGGGATTGGGAGGGGGATGAAATGCTGGCCCTGTACGCGGACGACAGCGCATATTTCGTCTCCGCGTTCCACCAAACCGACGCTATAAAGCGAATGCAGAGGGCGCTGGACCAGCTACCGGGGTGGCTGGATAAGTGGAGAATGGCAGTCAACGTCGGGAAGACTGCCGCTCTTATCACTCGCGTCCGCCCGCAGAGCCACCTCACCCTAAGAGGACAAACCATCGAGTGGAAGCCTGCCGTCCGGTACCTGGGGTGTAGCATCGACCGCTCGCTGCGCATGGTACCTACGGTCAACACCGTGGTGAGCCACGCGGCGGCAGCGAGGTCAAAGCTGCACACCCTTTTTACATCTAAGGTACCGACGAAGACCAAGCTGAGGGTTTACAACGCGTATGTCCGATCGCGCCTGACATACGCGGCACCGGCTTGGTTCGCCCTCTGCTCGGCGTCGCAGAAACGGCGTCTCCAGGTTCAGCAGAACCGCTGCCTGCGCCTTATCGTTGGAGCTCCCAGATACGTCAGTAACGACGTCATCCATCGGGACACCCGGACACCGACCGTGGAGGAGTATGTCCGCAAAATTGCCCGCAACATGTTCGCGAAAGCGGACAAGAGCGCGCACCTCCGCGGTATAGCACCGTTTATAAGAAGTTTTCCCGATGGAAGAGCCCTCCCGAGGGAGCTCCTGATCCCCCCTCCCGATGACGACGCGCATAGCGACGAGGGAGAAATAGAAAGGATGCGACCCGACCGCACCCACCCTCACGGCGTCCCCCCTGGCCGGACGGACCCCGGACCCTGAAAGGGTCGAACAGATTACCCGGGCGATATTAAAATCGCCTGAGAGGACAAGCCCGGGTAAAGAGGTCTAACCTCGAGGCCCGTAGACCTCACCGCATTTAAAAGCGTGTGAAGAAGAACCGGAATCATCAATCATCACCACGGTTTCGATCCACTCAGCAAGTACTTAGGTAATTTAACGTCAGTTTACTAAATAAAACCAGAATAGGTTAAATATTTTTTGAAACGAGAGCTCTTTATTATGTTATGGATATTTTTAATCAAACTGTAATCCAATATATTCGCTGTCGACAAAGATAAAAGCGTGCACTATAAATTTATTAAGCTCTGAACATGGTAATTGCATTAACTAAAGCATTAAATTAAATGAACGTTTAATTTTCCCAAATGCATTTTACAAGATGATCATACCAGTATTCTAATGTTGAATAGCACTGATAATATATTCAATAGAAAATATCAAACATAATAGTGATAACGAAACAGCTAATGCGCCAAAGTGAGACGACGTGGCAATAATACAAGGCATTACTAGTGACCATGGTCTGTTGAATAAAATCTTTGCAGGAATGAATATAATAGCATATCCTGTGCTACCGAAGCGAGGAAGCGAATTGACGTTATAGCCGAATGCACTATATACTGATCCTGATTGTAGGGAACCTCTCTTTTACCTCCTATGATTAAGTTAGAAACCACTGGTAAGTCAGTGTAACCCACGTCCCAAAAGGTTAATAGGTAAAGTGGTCTTAAAAGAGATATGTTACGTGTATGTAGGTGACATACATATAAAATATCCTAGCAGTAACATGCACTTTATAGTATGTGATTAAGGATGAAGAATCCATGTATATTGGGGTGTCAAGGTGTTATAGTAGGGACCTGGCACCCGAAAACGCAATACTTTAGACCACCAAATATTTTAATCAAGAACCTCTAAAAGGTCAAATGAAGTCATTGGATTCAAACATACACAAGAATGTAGAGCATGGATATGGCTTAAAAAACCGATATGCCCGGCTGAGTAGAATAGACCACCCTCTTTTTTACCGAGGTGTCCGTAAGAGGCGACTAAGGTAAGTTGAACCGCCGTGTGGTAACCGGTTGAGTAGAATAGTCTACCCTCTTTATTACCGAGGGGTCGTAAAATAAGTACATAAGTTGACGTCAGGCAAGCGGCTGGTTGTCAAATACGTAGCCAAATCATGTTACAACATGTTTGTAACATATTGTGCCGACCCCACTTAGAGTGAATTAAGGACAAGAGGATGATGATTCCTTAAAAAACCGATATCCTACAATAACTGTCCATTGGTTAAAGAAACAGACGAAATTTAGGTTAAATGTTTACCTTATAGCGTAATACTGAAGATAACGAAAAATCAATAGCGCAAACACATCTGGTACATATGAAAAATACAGTTACAACGATTACATACAGAACCCCCTTAAGTTTAGTAATCAAGTTCGAGGTTCTTCTTATTTTTTTTTTATCTTACTTGTGCTGTTAGAATATAGTTTTGTTTGACCATTTTATAAAATAATACGTAAAATAAGTGAGTTTTTTTTGCCAACGCCTATTTTATTATACGCTTAATTTTTATTAATCACACCCCATTTTCATCCAAAATCCGTGAACCGGTAATATCAATCATCTTTAGCCTGTCACCGTAACGCAAGTCACGTACGAGAAAGCAATAAAAATAAGGTAAAAGTGAAAGGGGTGTGTATATGAATATATGGAGATTTTAAATACAAGTCAAAAAATATTGGTCACACCACTATGATACGTATTATTTTCTATATAATACTTTAAAATAACCTTGCTTGCTTGCTTGATTATATCTGTTCTATCAAATTATAGGCCAATATCCCTTGCTACAACAACTGCTAAAGTCTACTTGACAGAAGTCTTAGTGAAACTTTAAAGTTTCATGATGCTCAGTTTGGGTTTATGCCAGGACTTTCAACTGAGACAGCAATTTATAGCCTGAAGGAGACTGTCCAGTACTATACGAACAGAGAAACGTCGGTGTATGCCTGTTTTCTTGACCTCTTCAAAGCTTTTGATCTGGTTTCATATGATGTGCTATGGGAGAAGATGAAGACAGCAGGCGTTCGTTCTGAAGTTCTCGGAATTATGCAATATTGGTATGCCAATCAGACTAATAATGTTAAATGGGGAAATGAGTTCTCTGATGCCTACAAATTGGAGTGTGGAGTAAGGCAAGAGGGGTTGACCTCTCCAAAGATTTTTAATCTTTATATTGACGGGCTGATCGTGGAGCTCAGCAATAAGCCACTTGGCTGTTGGACAGACGGTTTATGTGTTAACAACCTAAGCTACGTCGATGATATGGTTTTGCTGGGCCCCACGGCTGGCTCTATTAGGGATATATTGTCGGCATGTGAACGTTATGCTCAAACACATGGCTTAGCATACAATGTTAAAAAAACTGAATACATGATCTTTGGGGCCCCCCGCAGGAAAGTAGTGTACGGGCCCGTCATTACACTTAACGGTACCAGAATGAAAAGAACGACACACTTCAAATATAGATATTTGGTCACTGTCTTGCGGAGGATCTCAAAGATCACGTAGACATAGAGCGTGAGAGAAGGGCACTAGCGGCTAGATGCAATATGTTGGCCCACAGGTTTTCCCGTTGTAGCACTCAAGCAAAAATACATTTGTTCAAAGCACATTGCCAAACATTCTACACGGGAAACCTGTGGACAAGATATTCGCAGAAAGCTCTAGATACCCTAAGGGTGCAGTATAATAAAGGCTTTAGAATACTGATGGGGTTGCCGCGGTTTTGTTCCGCGTCAAATATGTTCGCTCATGCGCATACAAATGGTTTTCATGCCGTAATAAGGAACAAGACCGTATCCTTATTAGAAAGACTGCGATCGAGTTCCAACAGTATTCTGAAGACGCTAATGTGTAAGATGAACTCGCCTATCCTACAACATTTTACTAAGGTGCTTGTGTGGCAGTCCAGTAATCCTTTTTAATTTTTATTATTTTAATTTTTATCTTTATTTTAAATTCTAATTGTAATTTTTATGATTTATTTTTTTTATGATTTTTTATGTAATTATTATTGTATTCGTGTGGGCCAACGATGCTTGAAATAAAGATTATTATTATTATATTATTATAATTAATTACACATTTCGGCAAACATAAAACGCAACACGAAAACGTTGTTTTAAGTTTTTTTTCAAAATAGTCCCAAACGTATTCTTATAGATAGTTAAATTGAAGCTTTGTTGTAGCAGTTTGGTGAATAGTCGGAGCTGCTGTCGTTTTCAGTTACTACTATTACTACTAGTACTTTATATAGGTTTCTATAAATGCTAAAGTCGATAAAATGAGGGCAATTTAAATACTCACATTACTCACAAAAGCTTCGGTTTAAAGTGAAATGTTCTATTATAAATATTTAACCATTATTATTTTTATCTAATTAACCATTATTTATTTATTTAATTATTTATTTATTTTAAGACATTATACGACACATACAAAATTCTTATTTTTCGATTCATTATCATTTCAAGCAAACAGCAAAATAAAGCGTTACGTGAGACGCGAACGATAAACCATATATACATGATCCGCTATTCATCTCGCTTTTCATAAGGCATTTTATAGTACCTGCAATGGTGCTTTCTCAGCCATAGCTTAAACTGCTATTTGTTGTTTGAAGAAATAAATTAATTACTCTCTGAAATAACAATACAGTGATGTAATCGAGCCGAAGCGAGAGACTCTTAATCACTGTTTCGCGAAAATCGGCCCTAAACCATAAGATGACAAAACCAAAAGTCGATGACACGAAGGTTGATACAAGGTGCCAAGGCGAATGGTGTAGCCATAAATTATACAGGGGGGGGGCGAAAATCCTCGACTATTCGTCTATTATATTTTTTTTTCGTTTTTAAGAGACAGCAGAACCATGGGATCGTCGATGTCTCTAAATGAGGCTGGATCCGCCTAAAATTATAATCTTAAAATAATCATAAGTATTGTAGATGGATGTAAAGAAGTCATCGGGTGCATCCAAGACGTATGCTGCTGTCCCCCTTTGCCCGTACTTCGCTACGCCCATGGTACTATTTGTTTGATGTTCAAGAGTATACATCAGATAGGTTCATCCCTAGATTACCTTACAACATATTAACAACAGGAATAAGCAAGCCAAGGGGATATCCTGCTCAGGCTGTTAAATACATTGTTATGAAGCATCTATTTCCTTTTAAACATATTTCTCACGCTGAAGCCATTCTTAATAAATATTCTAAACAAAATTAAATTTTATTAACTGTACATTGTAGAATACAAATGATCTATTTTTGAATTTTCTCCAACTCTCTTCCAGTATACTATAAGCTCTTACATTACAAACGACAATTTTTTGGCCTGCGTATGTGATGTTCATGATGAATATGAGCTTAGATCATAACAAACACGAATTCAAATTATTTATTTTTATATAGGTCCTAGAAATCAACCAGATTTATGTATTTTATGTTAAATCTACAAACCGGACAAATATGTTTTTTTTATCGAAACATCACAGAACTTTTGGCAATTTAATTTCAATCAGCATAAATAAATAAAAGCTTGTTCCCATATGCTTGCACGTCATGGAAATGAGCATATCACATGCACATGGATGGAGGTATTGTGTTTTTTTTATAATATTAAACTCCACATAAGACTTTAAACTCTCGCTTTGAAGATAGTGAAAGGTCCATCACGTTTCGCTCACTGGTTTGAAAGTTGTGCAATTTCATATATAGGTACGTTCAAAATATATTACAATCTACAAAAATTTGTAACCTTAAATATTTTAAGGAACCTACTTGATACATATACTGATTTTTAGGAACAAAACCAATTTAGAAAAATGATTTTATATAGCTTCATATATTAAATTGAGTACAGATTATATGCCTATAATGTAGAAAAACGTAAGCCAAAAGCGAAAATTACTATGATATGAATATCAAAAATAAATTTTTTATGTATTCTGCTCGCTTACTTGATTTTATTCTAATTATTTATTTCATGATATATAAAAATATTATAAACATATCGTGATTAATTATCATTTTTCCTTTCTAAATTCTAATCTAATCGGAATACAAATTTAAATCAATATCATCATTTTCCTGCCCTTTTCCCACTCTAAGTGCGATCGGTACAACATGTTTTAAACATGTAGTTACATGATTTGGCTAATTTTTTACGACTGGCCGCCTGCCTGACGTCAACTTAGATTAGTAGCCTTTTACGACACCTCGGTAAGAAATGAGGGTGGTCTATTCTACTCAGCCGGATAACACACGGCACAAAAATTTAAACCAATAATATATGTTAATATACGTCACTTTAACAAAATGTGCTTACATTTTGTTAAAGTGACGTAAAGTTAAAGATCAACCATCAAGATCTATTTATCTTCATGGGATGTTTCTCACCAGTCTAGTAAAGATAAGACATTGACTTCAAACAAAATGTTAGCTTAATCTAAGTTCAACGATAGTATGATACGCTAATAGATTTTCTTATAAGAAGTTACGAACGGATAAAAGAGAGGCCTCTATTTAAGTTAACTCATTACTTTTCGTCATAAGAAGTCTTCAAGTCCTAAAAAAATCCATGCATTACGATAAAAAATGTTCCTAATATAAATATATATAACTAGCTTTTAAGCGCAACTTTGTTTGCCTGGACTGCAGTCTTATTATTTGAGTAAACCATAACACATATTAATTATGGTTGAAGTGGGTTAATCACAAAAGCTAGACATATGCTGTCACGGACTTTTATTAAGAACTTTTAGAGGGGAACAATTTTGTAATACATGATTTTTTTAATAACTTCCACCGTTTCAACCGAAAGATTTAAATTTTGCCGTTTTCGCAATATTTTTTATTGCTGCTCCTGTCCTATTCATCCTAGCGTGATGGCATATAGCCTATAGTCTTCCTCGATAAATGGACTATGTTACACACAAAGAATTTTTCAAATTGGTCCAGTACTTACTGATATTAGCATGTTCAAACAATAAATTAATCAAACAACCAAACAAACTCTTCAGCTTTATATATTTGTATAGATTGTCTTAAGAATAACAATATTAAAATTATATTAATTAGGTCCTTAATTTAGATGAGATGATTTTATTCGTCTGTCCAAAATCATATTCGTATAGAAAATATTTTGCAGTCGACGGTAAGACTGCAAAATAATGTATTTTGTATTATGTATTTGTATGTGTATTTTGTTTTTACTTTTGGATTTGAGAATTTCATTTTCTAGCACCGCTAATAAAAATGGTTAACCTTTTTGTTCATTCATATTCTTCTTGGCGCCTTTTTAAATATTTCTGGACCTTATGGACAAATTCGTGATGAGTAACTGGAAATAGAATATAAAAAAGCTTGGAATTAAATTGCGACCAGCTACGCACTACACGTTATTGTAATTTATGTTTGTTATCAATTGCAAATACAAAATTGTATTTTGAAAAGAGTGACTGCCGAGTTTTTTGCTGGTTCTTCTCGGTTAGAGCACCATTCTGAACCAGTCGTAGCTTTATTTTAATTTTAATTTGACGATTTAAAATTGCTTGTAAAGGCCAACTTGAATAAAGACTCATTTGAATTTGAATTTGAATGCGCATGTTTCTGAACCGTTATTGACAAATTCGTGTCGACTTATGTGCATTTATTGCATAAGTTCTAAGCCACATACTATCCTAACCGAGTGGCGACTTCCGGGTTCAGTGTATTGCATGCTGCAGGACCAGAATACCGAATTCATATTAGCCAGTTAGAAAAACAATTGCATTCATACACAATATTTACATTCATAGCTGCTTAATAGAATATTCCGATAACAACAATTGTCTTTACATTTTATATAAGCTTGCAACGCCATAATATTTCTTAGGTAAGTCAATAATATAAACAAACAACACCTAATTTGAAGTCAAACCTACGTTCACGTGTCAGTCTACCTACACAGTACACATACATTCCTTGAAATCGCTAATATAGTTGCAGAATTGCTAAGCACGTCATAACATTTATAGTAATATTTTTTTCAGTTTTATCGATATTTCATTTTGATCTATAACATTTTTCCTTATTTAGTTTGTCAGACTTAACACCCTTTCTTATTCAATAAATGACCTAGAAAAAATTTCAAACGCAAAGATATATATCAAAAACCGTAAAGAAATACATAAAAAACTTAACGTTTAAATTTGTTTTATTAGCAGGTGATTGAATAATATTCTGAATTAATAGCAATACAGTTAAAACTCGAAATGCTTGAAAGCGATATATATGGCTATATTTTAAAAGCTATGGAGATAGCTTTAAAATAAACGGATTAAAAGGATGATTGGAACTTAGACCCACTAAGCTGAATCTATTGCAAAGCGAGTTGGCAGCATACGTATATCTTAAAGCCTGAGCGCGCTCGAATTTGCTTGGCCCGAAAATGCTCCGGCCGAAATTATTACGATAGAAGAAAATGATAACAGAATAAAACTGCATATTTATTTATTTTATTATTTATTTATATATGACACACCAATGATATGAATACAGTTACGATTATATAATTACATACTTTAGTGAATAAATTTTCGTTCTGGGTGTGAACACGTCACTTAAAGGCATGCACAGCATTCAATATTTGTCATTATAATTATTTTTGGCGATCGAATTTATAATTACAGTATAAAAATATTTATAGTGTGGGATGTATAATATTTCTTAAATTAACTAAAATATACAATTCAAAGAACCCAAATTCCAATTTTACATCAATTACATGAAAGAAAAAAAATGTCGAAAATAGATATATAATTTCATATAATTTAGATAAAATTTTAATTATGTCAGTAATTAATGAATTTTGTTTTTAAAAGTGGTAAATCCGAAAATATGTCAACGTCAGATGTCCAGTAAATTTTACTATATTAATTATACTTATTTACATTTTACACTATCATGTAATGTGTATCATGATGTGTAAACATACACAAAACTCCAGTTGCAGCGTAACAATATCTATGAGTTAAATTATAATTAAATATAATCACTGTTTTTTAGTTAGGTATACTTAAGTTTAGTTAACTTTAAATCAACATCAAACGAAACGATATCTGTTTCAGTGTTGTTGCTACAAATATTTATTTTAACTGCCCTTATAATATTTGAATTAATTAAAGATCCATGTCAAATGTACCCTGAAGATATGGAGACCACAATCCAAAAAAATTTTTTATGAAAGATTAATGGTAAATCTTTTTGTATATTGTCGTTCGATTGCTAAAACATTAACACAAGTCCGAATAACTTGTAGCTAGTATATCAACTAGTGGAAAAAATGTAATTAGGAATGTTTCTATAAGAATGTATAGAATTAGACGTTACTTTGAAGCGATTAACAAATTTAATGATAATAATATTATAATTACTTGTTATTATTTTGTTTATAAATTGTTAATCTTTTTTTCATCTATGTTGACATCTATTAAATAATGTATTGGCTGATTACTAAAGTCTTATAACACACAGAAAACGTCATTTTTAAGGTATCAGTAAAATTAAGAATGAAAGATATAATTACATATGTAGTATGTACAGCTTATAGTAAAAAGGAAATCTATAAGTTGGCAGAATTGCCTACGCCTAAAGGAATGCGGAATTACTGACTGCAATGAATGACGGATTGTGATTTGTGAATGTGTACAATAGGTTTTACGAATCGTGACGGACGACTGAGTCGACAGCTCATCTTTTGTATTGTTTAGTGCAATATTTACTACAAATTTTCGAAAAACTTTAGTTATTTTATTGTTTTGGCCACTACAATGATGTGGGATCCGACGCATGTCCAAGTAACAGTGCAAAAAGCTAGAGGTTTGGTAATAAAAGGGAAAAACGGTACAAATAACTGTTTTGTTACAATCTCTCTCGGTAAAGAAAAATTCCAAACTTCCGTGAAGCACAAGGCAACAGAGAATGTGGAATGGTTCGAAGAATGTGAATTACGCATTCCTTCACAAGGAAACACAGCCGAGATAGTTTTAAAAGTGTACGATGAAGACTTTGTTAAGGATCACTTATTAGGTCAAGTATCGATTCCGTTAAAAGACCTAGATGTTTACGAAAGACCAAGAAATCGGGTATACCCTTTACGGGGAAAACCCGGCAAAGAGAATGATAAAAGCAGGGGTGAATTAGAAGTAAAAATTGGTTTTACCGTAAAAGAAGGAAGTTTAACCGACCTAAGTAAGAAAGAGAAGCATAAATCTTCATTAACCAGCATTGCTCGAAATGTTAGCGGCAGTCTTATGAGCATAAATAGCATAGAAAAACGAAAAGGTCTCAAGAAATTTGCAAAAAATCTAGGATCCAAAATGAATTTAACTAAAAAAGATAAAAAGAATGACTCATCTTCCTTAAGTGGGAGTGTAGGTAACCTTAGAACTTCAGTACTATCCACGCCTGATTCTTCTACACCAAAAAGGTCACCCACTGAGGCAGACCCAGGTGTGATAAGTGAAGATGAGGATGAATTTGCCTTTGATGATTTGTCACATAAAAGTTCTGGAAGTTCACTCAATGTACAAACCTCATATATGCCAAGATCAGTAAAATACACACCATCGCCAGTTAATGCTTCTCTTGAAAACCTTGGTGGTGGTGAGTTCTTAAGACGTTCTACTAGCAGTAACTTAATGACCTCAGAGAAAACTGCTCCCCTGAAACCAGTTCGTTTAAGTCTTGACACATTCACACCCCCACAATTACCAATACAGGTGCTAGATAAAGATGATGAGTGGTCCCAAAAGCTGTATCCACGAAAATCGCTTAGCCAAACTATGATTGATAAGGAGAAATCATCAAGTCTTGAGAGAAACAAAAAATTGGACAGCCCAAGTTCCTTAAAAGAAAAACCTAGTCCAAAATTCTTCAAAAAATTTGGTAACAATAAACCTAAAAAGTTGCTTGAAGAACGCATTATAGTAGGGGAAGAGAACATTGTTGAAGAAGATTCTATTAATCTAGCTTTCAGTAATATACCAAAAACAGTAGTACAACAGTTTGATGGCATGAACCGTGAAGATTTTATTGTTATGATATATAATCTTCAAAAAGATGTAGAGTTAGAAAAGAAGAAAAATAAGGATTTAGAAAATTATTTAGATGAATTATTATTAAGAGTAATGGAAACAACACCTAGAATTCTTCAAAATCCATATGTCAGAAATAATAGCATGCATATCAGGAATAAGTAATTATAAGTCTTTAGTTATAGTAATATCAAACTCATAATTTTACTCAATTTTTCTACTATTCACTGAGATTAACTTTATTAAGTAATGGTATTATATCTAGTTACTGATAAAAATTTTAAATTAATATTACTTCTAATATTTATTAAAAGATTTTGTATAACTAAAGAAATGTCAATTAAATTCTATTAACTGTTAGTATATACATATATATTAATGAGACTAAGTCTTAAATATGTGCCTTATATACATCACAACAAAAATAACTAATATTTAAATTTACTGAAAATAAGTTTGCTTATTACTTTTCATTAACTTATAATACCTTATTATTCATTAAAACATTATGCATGTTATTATTTGTATTATCATCTTAATATTTATAATTATTATTATAGGTTATGTGAAACAAGATTTGCCTGTGCCAAAAAAAACTTTCAACCAGAATATATTTAACCATAGTATTCTAAAATATTCAACCAAAATTGTTGTTAAATATTGATTTGGTACTCTTACTGTAATAACTTACTATAATGTTACAGGATAAATGCCTATTAGTTGCTTAAATTATTATTACTATATTACTTTACCCCTATTATAACAAAGTGCAAATATAGAGTGCATGATACCCTTGTGCAATATGAAATAGGTTAAGAATATTTATAATTATCACAAGAACCAATTATGGATATGATTTGATTATCCAAAAAGCCTATCTTATGTCACATTTTCTGTTATTATAATATTGTATATGCTTTGCATGGAATATTGCATACCAACCAATTATGTTTTATTTATTAATTAATTAGATTCAGTGTATGAATATATTTATAGTAGATTAATGTACATTGTATCTGTAGATGTAGATGATAAATAATCTTATTTTAATTGAATTTAAGATTTGAACCAGCTGATTAGATTAGGCTTGTCTCTCAAAATTACATATATTTTTTATTTATTTTAAGATTAATTTGTTTTAAAAGAATTCATCATTATTTTTCTTGTTGTAAATGTTCTGTTTTAAATTACTTTTTTGTTTCCTTTGAAATAAGATACTCTTTTTATCAAACTAAATTTAGTAAACTACTTCCTTTGCACTAGTTCCTGAAATTAGACTCAGAGTTCTACTCATTGTTATCTTGTGATTTGGCATACTTATAACTAAAAATCTTAATAAACTTAAGGTATTACTCATTGTAACAATTTGGCAAAACTAAAGGACATACATGAATGACAACATTGTTCTTTACACAAGATGTGACATCCAAAAAACCTGCGTTTTTAATAGTTTGTACTGCTTTTTATTGACATTAATAATACTTAAGTATTATTGTGAAATATAACAAAATGAAAATACCTCTTAGTAAAGTATATTTCCATTCCAACCAAAATATTGTTTAAAAAGGAAGTGATAATGCAATCTAACTATACAAAACACCAAAATTACTATACAAAATGTTACCTATTAAATATAAAACTACTAACTCTTCAATAATTTTAGTATAAAACTAAATGGTAAGAGAAAATGTATGTTGATGTTACTTAAGTATAGTATGCCTAATCTTTTGAGTTTTATAAGAGATACTGTCCACTAAAATTGTAATAAAGTGATTGTTAATCATTTATCTTTTACTAAAAATACAAACAATAAAATAACATTGATATATGATAGCATTTATTTAGGATAAATAGATTCTACATGTTATTACTTATGAATTCGACTTTTTAATGGAACTGGATTTGAAGATAGTGCTGTATGATATGTTGACTGCGATATCTTGTACATGTAGTACATTGTCATAATGCAGAATAGTATACTGAAAGGAAATAAAATTAATTTAAAACAATGTTAATAAAATTATACCTGCAGAAGGTTATTCTCTTTAGCTATTCCAAGCTATTTCCAAATATACACAGGATATTATTCATGGATAATAATTATAATAAACATTTCAATATTTTAAAAACTAATGAAAGCTTACCATGAAGTCAAACAAATTCTATGTACCATGCCTGATGAGATAAGAGATAGAGCAAATGCAAACAATATCTCAGGTAACTTTAACTGGGAGTTTTTACCAAATATTGCAGTTTCAAGGTTACCTAAAGCCTGAAGTATCTAATTTAGGAAAAAACTTTTATCATTTTGGCACACAAAAATGGTATATAAAATTATAGGATATCATTATGAGAGTTGATAAGTGTTTTAACACTTTCGTTGTTTATGTATTTTTACATAAATTTACAATACACTTTTTAATAAAAAAAAGATACAAAAATATTAAAAAATGACAAAAATTTGTTGGCCATAGGGACTGGAGAAAGTACCCAAGCTCCTGGAGGTTAGGATTCCATACTTGAAACATCCTTACTATACTCATTGTCTCAAGCATACATATTACACATGTCAATTATCTTAGGATTGTAGCCAAATTTTTATTTTTTTAAAATAAATAATCTCCATGACAAGATTACCAAAATTGCAATCAGGCTGCTGAGGATATTGGATCTACATCTGGACCTATTAGAGCCTTGTCGCAAGTTCTTTTTGCCTAAGCAAAAGATGTAAAAATCTCGTTGCTGCTACAATATCCCTATTGATTTCATCTTTCCTTGAGAAAATATTCTCAAGATATTGTGCTATTCTATTAAAACAATTCTCCCGTCTTCAGTCTTTTTTCTTAGATATATTTTATATGTTGAGAAAGTAGGGAATTTCTCATATATCCAATGCTTTGCAATCTCTATACTCATACACTAAAAAAATGTAAATTTCAGGCTGGCCATATGACGGTCTACTTTTAAAAGGATACAGTAAGGAAAAACATGAACATAATAGATCCCAAATATCCACCTAAGATAATTGTGATTGGAGATCTTACTAGAATAGATTTGTACATTTGCATTCCAGAAAATATCAATAAAGCTAAAATTGTCGACAGGACGAAAGACGTGGCGCTGTTGACTGCTAAAAAAAATGTACACAGTGCAATTTAATATTTCTATTTAATTAAAAGGACAACACAAAAGTATGTTTTCCGTGACGATGATATAAATAATAATATATACCCATATTTTGAAAACGAGTCAGCAATACTTCAACTTTTTAGATTTTATATACCGATTACCGGCAGACTTGAACGTTCAGAGTTCAGACAAATAACAAAGAAACTAGAGCTGGGCGTTTTTTCCCGAAACCGTTATAAAAAACACTTTCTTACTGCGCAACGAACAATCGGTTTTTGTCTACACTCTACAGCAGAAACCATTTCTAAAAAACTAGTTGCATTCGCCTCGACGGGCCGTCATATATCGAAAGACAAGCACGCAACGATAAATGCGTGTGCAAATTTCGCCCTATCTCGGTCACATCTTCCATAAATACGTTTCTAATAAGCGAGACGGAGCGATCACTCTCCAAAGTCGTTTCCACAGTTTCAAGAAACTTACTTATTAAATATACCTTAAAGATATGAAAATACCTTAAAGATTACGTAGCTAACGTAGTAAAAATACGTAGTTTTATAAACCAGTTTCTTTAGTTTAGCTGTTAGCAGTTCTTCATCGGGCCTATATAACCGGTTAGTGTTATAGGTCATTGAAATCGAAAAAAAATTATTGTATTGGGATGTATCATAAAGTATATATACCATGAACATAATTATCAACAAGAGATGATAGTATCATGTCTTGTTTTACATATTATCAATATCAAGATATTGATAATATGTAAAACATTTTATAACATAAATAAGACCAATATTATTATAACTAATGAACATAAAGAAAAGTTTAAGACAAACACAATATGAAATGAAGTAAAAAATAATAATTTAAGAAATACAATATTGCTGGGTGCAATATTTCGGAAATTATAATAACTTCAAATACGAATATAAATGAATATGAAGAAGTTTATAGATTGTTTGAATAGATTAAATTTATAGATTAATCTATAGACAAAAAAAGTTCATAAATTAAATATGTAGTTTTATTTATTATTGCATTATTTTTGCATTATTTTTTATTTAAATATTGTATTTTATATCTTTTGTGTTATCTCGAGTGCAAATATTTATCTAGGTACATAGTGTTTCGTTATTTTTTCTTTTTCTTTCTTTCTATATACCCGTATTTCAGTTCTTGTCTTTTTCTTCTGTTAGTCAAAGGGTAACTGGAAAAGAATAAAGATCCTTTTAAAGGATAAGTCCGCCTTTGTTCATGTGCTGTTTTTTTCTTTTCTTTCTCTTTTATAACTATATGTATGAGCAATAAAGAAATAAATAAATAAAAAAAAGGGTGTGATAAATTGCAATTATCTAATTGATAATTGCAATTTATCACACGCTTTTCGGTGAAGGAAAATATCGTGAGGAAACCTGCATATCTATAGAGAATTCTAGGGATATGTGTAACCTACCAATCCGCATTGGAGCAGCGTGGTAGGTCTTAGCTCCAATCCTTCTCTCCAAAAACGGAGAGAGGACGTCTTAGCCCAGCAGTGGGAATAGTGACAATAAATAAATAAATAATGACTATTGAGTAAAGCGAGACAAGACTGATTGTATTTGTAAACAGTATTAATAATTTAATGGCGTTAATTGCTTTAATTTAATGATTTAATGTAAATCAGGGAAAATCTTTATTTATCAAAAAAATAATTTCATTGATTGCTGTTTTTAGTTTTATCATCATGGATATTGGATTATTTAAAAGGCGGTATAGTCGTCAATCTTAGCCTGCTTGTTTAGACACGAGATAATAGATTATAGAAGATATATTTTAAATTTAAATACCTTTTGCGATAAAATATATTTTTATTGTTATCTCTATTATTTTTAAACAAAGATCATATTATTTCAGAATATGACGTGATATTTACTAAGATTTTAAAAATTCTTATTCAGGTTATCATAAGCTATGTTGTACTATATTAGTGAAAATAACGTTTACAAACAAAATTTGACATCATCATCTAGACAGATTTATATACATTGAAAACAAGTTAGCTGATAAGAACGACTTCTGTTAAAAATGTTAAATTTGTCTTCGATGAAGTGTTTTTGTCATTACAATCATAATTACTGATTTTACTCCAAGCTATTTATTAAACTTAATCTTATCAGTTGCGGCTGTCATCGCGTTCTTTGTGGTTGACACACGTTTAAAAATATTTTGGGTTTAAATTTGATTTTTTCATATATTTAGTGTAAATATTGTAGATAAAAGTTGTATATATTTCGTAGGTAAGTGTTGTTATTTATATAAATATAAATTTTTTTTCATGTCTCATTTCTGATAAGTCAAAAGGGGACTGAAAATTCCTCCGGAGCCACCGGATCCGGGTTAAAAATATTTTACTCCGGATTCGGTTATGGTAGCTGTAGCTAGTGTGTCAAAAAAGCGTCATGGTGACGATGAAAATGTTATTTATAGTATAAAAAAAACTATTGTTGATCCTGCCTCTAGCAATCCTTCTATTCAGTCTGTGTATGTAAATACTTCTGTAGACATCGGTAGTTACTCTAGCCTCGATCAAGGACCATATATCGTACAAGTTTCCCGAATTGAAGCAGATTCGTCCACAGGTACTTCTATTCGAGCCATTAAATTTGGTGAATTTCTGCATAAATACAAATTTGAGAATATTTGTAGAGATGGTGTTAAAAGTATGGGGCGCAATAGGATCAGTGTGCAGTTTTTGTCAGCTGCAGCAGCAAATAGTTTTGTTCAGAACCCGGTTTTAGAATCAAATAAATATAAAGTAAATATCCCAACTTATCATATTATACATATTGGTCTGGTGAAGGGTGTACCGTTTGACTGGTCCACACAAGAATTTATTGATTCTCTGGAGCTCCCTGATGGGTGTGGCGAGATGTTAAAAGCACGAAGGTTAAATAGAAAACAGCAGACTAAGGGAGTGTCCTCTTGGGTTCCTACTCAGTCAGATGTTTTGACTTTTAAAGGATAATTTTTACCTAAAAAAGTTAAATGTTGTCAACCCCATAGTGGGGAGAGTTGTGTTGTTAATATAAATGGTGTCTTGCCTGCATTGTTCGGGTAAACATTGTGCTACAGATAAAGATTGTCCCAAGCAGTCCAAGCAACGTGCTATTAAGATGTTAATGTCACAGGAAAATATTTCATTTGCAGAGGCTTCTAGTCAGTATCCTCCAGTCAAAAGACCATATTCTGAGGTAGCTAAGGAAATGTTTTCTCCTTCAGAGAATCTTGATAGAAAGTTGACCCAGCAGAGTTTGTCTAATCACTGATATTCTTATAAAGAAACTGTAGTTAAAAGTCCTCGTTCTCATCTTCATAGAGCAAAGGGTTATGATCAAGTTGCTCATCAAAGCCTAATTTCTTCCTGCCCCTCATCCTCGGGTAATGGGTGTGCATTGAACTCACCTCACACATCTTCAGCATAAGAGCATTTGTTAGATTCTCTCATGTCTTTAGTTACTGAATTTGCATCCAACTCTAATAATTCTTTACCATACCATGTTGCCCAAAAACTTACTTCTTTGTTGTCTGTCATTAATGGACTTAATAATTCTTGTACAATGGAATTGCAAAAGTCTTTACCGTCATAAATTTGAGCTTATTCATCTGTTAAATCATTGTAAACCTGTTGTTGTTGTCATTGCTGAAACATGGTTAAGGCCTGGGAGGCATTTTCGTATTCTAGGTTTTTCATGTTTGAGGGATGACAGGAATGATGGTTTTGGTGGTAGTGCCATTTTAGTCCATAGATCATTTCCATTTTCTCTAATTAGACTTCCATCTCATGATCTGGTCTGATCATGATCTGATCTCATGCATCAATATCGATGCAGTTGCAATCAAGTTTTCTACATATGGCAGCGATCATTTTCCAATTTCTAACTCTCTGCATAAGAAGATTTCACCATTTCCTCTTTTGAATCTGCTTAATCCATACTGTACACTAAAAGTGGATTGAACACAGTTTAAATTTCACATTGATAATCATATTACAAATATTCCAGCTGTGAATGATGAGAACATTTTGGCATGCTATTTGGAAGAGTTTGTTAATACTGTTTGTGCGGCTGCGGATGCTCATATTCCCACTAAATTATGTGGGGCTTGAAGGTGGGCTTCTCCTCCGTAGTGGGATTCGGAATGTTCATTAGCTATAAAAAACCGTAAAAAGGCTGAATTGGATTACCATTATTGTATGTCCTCTGCAAATTTTATTGCATACAAAAATGCTGCTGCTAGTACCAAAAGGCTTATTAAGAAGAAAAAGGAGATTAGGATGGGTTAAATTTTGCGAAAGCCTACATCCTGGCGTCCTTCTTCCATTGTTTGGAAGCGTATTAAGAGATTTAGAGTTGCAGTCAATGATTTATGGAATGTTACTTCTAGTGAAGTTTCCTGGTTAAAACATTTTGCTAATAGCCTTGCCCCTCCATTTGTTCCCCATTTTGATTGTTTTTCTGATTCTACTTCTCTTCCAACCAACCTTTGTAAAATGCAGTTGCCATTTGACTTAAAGGAGCTCACATGTGCTTTAAGTGGATTGAGGGATTCATCGCCATTATCCTAATTGCTTATTCCTTTTTAATTAAATGCAGTGATGCAGCTAATAAACATTTCTGGCAATGAACATCTAATAAAAAATAGATTGGACTGGATCCTAGAAAGTAGAGAAATTATTGCTAAAACTCAATTTGGTTTTCGTAATGGGTGTAGTACAATGGATAGCCTTAGTATTCTCACCTCAGAGATTCGCCTTGCATTCTCCCGGGGTGAGTTCTTTGTGGGGGTTTTTTTAGATGTTTCTGCTGCGTATGACAGTGTTCTGTTACCGCTTTTAAACGAACGAAAACTTTTTTTAACGAAAAATGCTTCTATTGGATTTGCTACATAAGATAGTTAATTTTATTTTTAATTTGTTCACAGGTAGATCTATAAATGTCCGATATAAGGGTGTTCTTCTTCCTCCCAGGTCTGTCTGGAAAGGGCTACCACAAGAATCGATACTTAGCCCTTTGCTGTATAGTTTTTATACACATGATCTTGATAAATCTTCAGTATGCTGATGATATAGTTCTTTACACTTCGTCCAAAAAAAAGCCTGAAATTGTGGCAAAGTTAAATTCTGCTTTGTTTTATTTGAAAGAATGGTTGTTAGAACACAGACTAGGTTTGACAGGTCCTAAAAGTAAAGTTGTTGTGATTACCAGGTGTAGAATTATTCCTAATGTAGGTATTTTTTTAGATGATCAAGAACTTCCGCTTGTGAATTCTGTTAAATTTTTGGTGTTTATTTGGATTCTAAATTGTCAGGCTCTTTTCATGTAGATTATTTGTTGAAAAAGTGTGAAAAAAACTTTCAAGTTATGCGCTCTCTATCTGGAGTGTGGTGGGGGTCTCATCGTTATTCTCAGAAGCTTGTTTATAATGCAATTATACGTAGTCATTTTGATTATGGGACATTTGTTTTAGACCCTAGCGGTAAACTAGCTTTTAAGTAGTTGAATAAATTTCAATGTAAGTGTTTACATCTCATATTGGGAGCTATTAAATCCTCTCCGACTAATGCTTTACAGGTTGAGTGCCTAGACCCGCCTCTTTGTCTGCGTAGACAGTATTTATGTGATCGTTTCATTTGTAAAGTTCTTCAGTTCTCATCTCACCCGTTGGTGTGTTGCCTTCAACAACTTTCCCAAGTAATGAAGCCTCATCAGTCATTTTCATGTCTTTTGAAAAGTTTTATTAAGTATACGATTTTTCCTATTTATAAATGTCATATTAATCCCTTATATACAGTTTCATAATGATGATGCTTGTGTGGGTATAGCGTGTTGGATTCCAGAATTCAAAATTATTCTAAATTTTAAATGTCCTCCTCAGTCATCTGTTTTTACCGGTGAGTCGATAGCTCTGCTTGAGGCTATCCGTTTTGCTGAATCACATGCTATTAAGAGGGTAATCATTTTTTCTGACTGCTTAAGTTCTTTACTAGCTATTCAGCAAAATCCTTTTTGTAGCAGGTCTGGCGTTCCCAGAATTCTTAAAATAAGAGAGGCCTTGTTCTCTTGCTATCAGAAAGGGTATAGTATAAATCTTACATGGATTCCTGGTCACTCTGGTATTCAAAGCAATGAATTCACTGATAGCTGCGCTAAATCTGCTTCAGAAGTTGGTTCTCTTAGACATTTTTATAAGTTTTCTCAAGACCTGTCTGCTTTAGCAAAGAGAAATATGTTTGCTTCCTAGAGTATATTGTGGGCGGCTTCTAAAACAGTTAAAGGTAAATATTATGGTGCAATCCAACCAGACATCCCTAAAGTCCCTTGGTTTTTTCGTTACCGTCGAGCAAATCTGAGGACTACCTCCATCATTTGCCGCCTTAGCCTCGGCCATGCTTGTACTCCCTTGCATCTGGCAAAATTAAAGGTTAAAGATAATTCGTTGTGTGAATGTGGTTTGGATGAAGGTGCAACTGATCACATTGTTTTTAACTGTCCTAAGCTCAAATATTCTTTGTACGAAATTCTACCATTTGAAATTCATTGTCGTACCAATATAAAATGCCTGTTAATGTTAGTTAATAAACCCTTTGTTAAAAAGTTGTGTCAATTTATTGTTGATAATAAGTTAAAAGTGTAATTAGTTTTGTTTGTATATTCTTAGTTTTATTTCATTTCATAATTATATGTTTTTTGTACTATTTTAGGTAGTTTTAGCTAATTTCGTGTATAGTCATCGAGCCAAATTCTAAATTCCATTTCTCGTGTGTTTTTCATTTTACGTGACACTGGCAGAGTGATTTGCGCCTTATTTGCGCTGTACAGGCCATAAAGAAAGATAATAATAATCATAATTACTGTTTTCTCACGAATATGCTATGCGCAAGAAATTTATACATACAAAAATCAACATTAACTGCATTTTGTCGTAAACTTGTAAGTATTATTGGGTTTGATTTTATAGAATACCTAATAGAGTATGTATTTTACACGTTACAGAATAATCATAGTCATATTCCTGTAAAGTAAATACGATGTAATATGTAAAGACTATCAAATATGTGTGTAATTTTTATTTATATATGACTTTTGCTTTTGGGGATCTAAATACAGTATTGGAGAAAGTAAAAGTAGTTTTCCTATTTTTTATTATATTAAATAAATTTTCAGAGTGGTACGAAACCTGAAATTCGCATTTATGAAGTGGGACCTAGAGATGGATTACAGAATGAATCAAAGTTTGTTCCTACTGAAATAAAGGTGGAATTAATTCATAAACTTGCTGATGCTGGCATAAAACATATTGAATCTGCAAGGTAATGTTATAATTATGATTAATAATAAAATTAAGACACACCTGGAATACTATCTTAGCTAGATGTACAGATCTAAGTGAAGACATGAAACTATCTTATAATATTAAAACTGTTTAGAGATCTTTCATTCTAAAAGTGCACGCCCCTCCACCATATTACATTATTTTAATGTGTGAGAGAAAATATTGACTATTATTTGATATGTGTGCGCGCAGCAATTTCAAAGTTGATTCGACTCGCGCACTTACAGGTCAACTAATTGCTCGACTGGTATAAGTCAAGCATTTATATGGCGGAGAATGCACGCTTTGTATGGGACAACACGTCTGTTCTGTCACGCGTTCCTATCATTTGTGCACTGGTTGACCAACCAATCCGGTTACACGGGTTACTTGTAACGTTTGCATAAAAATAAAATTAATTTCATTTTTATAATCAAATTTATGTTGAAAATTCTTCAGAATAAAAAGTAAGTTTTTAACGTTTCCCTAGAGTGAGGTGGATTGTAACCGGAATGTTCCGCATTCGAATTCTTGAAAAAACATATTAGTATATTTCTAAAATTTATCCCTGGTCTTGACTAGATAGATACTTCCGACGTACCCTTCTAACAAAGACGTACCACCAAGCGGTTTAGCGTTCAGGTATGATGTCGTGTAAAAATCCTGAATGGATATCATATGGTTACCCTGAATAGTTACGTTTAACCTCCAAACCCTTTCAAGTTAGCCCACTTCCATCTTAAATTACAACGGCATCCATCAGGTGAATTCGCAATCAAGAGCTAGCTTGTCAACTTAATTTAATAAAGATCATATCATATCATTAATTATGCAACTATTAGAATGATAAATAAAACGTAATGTAACGTAATAAAATGTAATGTAGTCTGTACATTTATTTTATTAGTAAAAAAAGAAAAAAGATAAAACGGAATAAATATTTACAATTTTAACGCTATTCACTCACGTCGCTTTCTTTAGATTCAGACTCAACATTAATGATAAATTAAAATCCATGTCAGAATTTTTCATATATTCTATCTCAATATCATTCACATTTTGACACGTATTTTCCTACATATTTCTATCAATCATGTCAATTCGTTCCTTAATAATAGCAATGGCTATGATGAAATAATGATAGATGTTAAGTTTGGACCGTTTTTTTTCGTCACAAAGTTTTTTAAAATTCTCCATATTTTTCTATTAAAGAAAAAATATTTATCTGACTCCGGAGTTTTTTTTTTGTGACATGCTGACTGTACTTTTTGCAATAATCGACGCGTACTCCTACGTTCGTGTCTGTCCGGCAACTGAATAACCAATTATAATTACAAGTTTGCGTGTATTTCGTCTGTACATAAGTTTTATGTGTGTCAGTAAAACCATTGGAGGGGCGTGCACTTTTAGAATAAAAGATCTATACCTTCTTCATTAGTTTGTTAAATAATGATAATAAAGTATACAGTTTTATTTAAGTATTAAGTAAACAAAGGTAAATTTAGAGACTTGTTATGTTAATGGTGATATAAAGCAGCAAATTTTCCTTGCTGATAGGTCATGTAATTAATGTAGGGGGTTTTCCAAGTAATGATTAAAATAAAAGAACAAATTCTACCATTTCTTGTGTATTATTTTATTGTTTAATTATTTATTTCATTATTTGTATCACAATAATATATTTAAATATTAAATCTCTTTATTTTCAGTTTTGTAAGCCCAAAATGGGTAAAACAAATGAGTGATGGTAGTGATGTAATGAAAAATATCAAAAGAGCTTCAGGTATAAACTATCCAGTTCTGATACCAAATTTAAAAGGATATGATATAGCTGTGAGTTAAATTAACTTTGAAAACATTAATTAGGATGTCTAAAGTTATAATTATTGACGAAAATTTAATGGAATGCATCAATATCTTACTTCTTATCTAAAGACAGTTAGAAAGTTAAGTTTGGAAAGTGGAAAAACCTGTTGGGATTAATCTCACTAAAGTGCCTCTATTTTCAGTTTGGCCACAAACAAATATATTTATAGGCATAATTTTGAGCCCTGTAGTTTTTTTTTGTACTTAACATGGATTTTATTATCCACATGCATAGTTTAATTATATTTAAATTAACCTCAGGCAGTTTACTTATATTTCTTCAGAGTCAATTTGCATATTTTTTAAATAAACCTTCTATTTAAATATATATTTTGTATACATATTTACACCGATTAGATACTCAGTTCTACAAGTAATCAGTACATTTAGAAAAGTAGAAGAAGAAAAACAATTCATTTGATGATGAATAAATAAGTTTTCCTTTGAATGGAATTGAACTTTAGTGAGTCGAAGAAGACCATGATTACCACAAAAATAACTCATTAAGGATTAGAGTCAGAAACCACTCTGGATCCAACAGATCTTTCACACACACATCACAAGATTTCTCATGAGATATGCAAATTTCCTCACATTTTCATTCATAGAGCCTAATAAATCATAAATATCAATTTAGAACAGCATAAATTTTTATAGGAAATCTTATAAAAATTTAGTACCTAGGCTTGATCCCATAGAAATAAAAAGAGTCACATATCACTGCAACTGACTATCACAGCTAAATTTATATTGTGTTGTGTAATACCAACTAAAGAAATTGCAAATTAATTTTAAAAAGAGCTTTGTTATAATATTTTATTGTTATAGAAAAAGTGCAACATTGAAGAGATTGCAATATTTCCGGCGGGCTCCGAAGGATTCTCTCAGAAGAATCTTAATTGTTCTGTAGAGGAAGGTCTCAAAAGGTTCAAGCTCGTAGCCGATCAGGCTGTAAATGATGGTATAAGAGTTCGCGGGTATATATCCTGTGTTTTAGGGTGTCCATATGATGGTCCAATTAGTCCAAAAACTATAGCTAAGGTATAACACGTCACATTTTTTGACTGTCATAAAATTTGTTTTCTATTTCAACATTTTGTTTAATTGGTAACAGTTTAACTTTCAATCAAAAATCGATTCAATCTCTAAAAAATAGTCTAAAAAGGTAAAATATGCATTTCCGTTTATATTTAGCAAACCATTGAAAATAGTATCAATTTATCTTTTATTTTCATCCTTTTCCATCCAGTAAAGTAGCGGCCTGTTACTTTGCCCACTGCTGGCAATAGGCCTCCTCTCTCCGTTTCTGGAGACAAGGGCTGGAGCTAACCACGCTGCTCCAATGCGGATTGGTAGGTTACACATAACTCCAAAATTCTCTAAGAGATATGCAGGTTTCTTCACGATGTTTTCCTTTACCGAAAAGCGTGTGATAAATTGCAATTATCAATTAGACACATGAGTTTTAATAGAAAAACTCATTAGTGCCTGCCCGGGTTTGAACTCGTGTTTCCCTCGAAAGAGTCGCACGGTCTTACCGCTGGGCTATCACAGCTGATCCAGGGATGCATAAAAAAATATTTGGCAACTCGAATCACGTGCTGAAATAATAAATACAAATTTTCGTATTTAAGAACAGAGAGTGGTTAAGATAACTTGGTTACTTTTTTCCTGCATGTATCGAGTATGAAAATGTATAGTCCACTCTTCATTTAGCATTGATATATATTTATTTACTTTATCGCGGATTATAGTAAAATAATTTTATTATTACTTTTGTATTATGCATCTCCGCAACGCCTAATTCTATAGATTATTTGTAATATATATTTGATTATAAAATATTCAAATATTAATAATAATTGTATAGATAACAGAAGAACTATTAGCCATGGGATGTTATGAAGTTTCATTAGGTGACACGATTGGTGTAGGCACAGCAGGAGCTGTACGAAAGTTAATGAAAGAAGTATTATCAGTGACCACCCCGGATAAGTTAGCGCTTCATTTCCACGACACCTACGGACAGGGTTTATCGAATCTGTTAGCGGGTTTGGATGTAAGTTATTGTATAATATACATCATCATCATCATCATGTCCATAATTTATTTCCTACAATATTTTCCTGGAAATTTTCCTACGAGGTGGACTTATGACCTCAAAAAGGTCGCGGGGCGCCACTGCATCCAAGAGACATAAGATTGTGTGATATGGAGATCCTATGAAGAAATCATCATTATCATTCTCCTGCCCTTATCCCACTCTGTGGGGTCGACACATGTTACAAACATGTTGTCTCATGATTTGGCTATGTATTTTACGACCGGCCGCCTGCCTGATGTCAACTTACCTTAGTCGCCTTTTACGACACCTCGGTAAGAAATAAGGGTGGTATTCTACTAAGCCGGATACCACACGGCGGAGATCCTATGTAGAGAATTATGTATATATTATAAGAGTGGTCGACGTCCAGCGGTTGGAGGATGAGAGAGATGATATGTTTAATATTTTAAGACTTTCTAATTTAAATAAAATTTCATATAAAAGAACAGTAAATATATGAGTTGAAAGGACTTAATTATCTAAAAACAGAGGAATTAATCACCGGAGTAATTTAATAAGCTAAACACGAAAGACAATAACTTTTACACGCGCGTAGGCACACACACACACATTTTAGAAGGTATCACTATAAAACTTTTATATATTTAAGAATGGGTCCTTTAAGAAGGTGATGGCGTTCGTGGTACAGCAGGCCTACCATGAACTCTTATTGCGACTCAATTGAAGACTTCAACTAAATTGTTTTACTTTTTCATACCATGACGTTAAAGATGCACACTTTAAGTCGTTGCCGAATGAGCGTTCGGGATGCGTTCTAAAAACATGTGAGTAAAAGAGACAGAGTTATCTATAGTTCATATAACGTTGTCCTTTTCAAACACATTTCATGGTACGAAAAGAAAATGGTTGAGTTTAGGTACTGACTTTGAATTGAATCGTTTTCTTAAAGTTCATGGTAGGCCTTCAGGTTATCTTAGTGCGAGCGCCAAAGCACTCCTTTTAATTAATCCTGTCTTTTAATTAAAATTGAACTTACATATAAAAGGAGTAAAAACATTGTTATAGCTCATAAGATAATAAGAAATAAATAAATATATATTTTATGGATAGATGAAAAGATGTCACCATTTTACTGTATGAGAGCGGAATAGGTATTATTTTGCTTGAAGCGGAAATCGTAGAGAATGAATTAACGTCTGTATAAAGGAAGGAGGATAAAAATCTGATTGGAGGTCTTCCAAAAACAAATAGTACTTATATAACAATAGCATGAAAACGACAGTTCTTAACTAACTATAACTTAAGAAAGAATATATAAATGCATATACATACATATACATTTAGACATTCATAGATTTTTGAAGTCGTGAATCAGCTCCGTGATTTATATTTATAAAGATATAAATACATACATTTAGACAACTTTGTTGATGTAACAAACTTATAAATTCTCCTCACATTGGACTATAGTAAATAAATGTAAATTTATATGTATATTAACGCGACGGAAAGGTCATGTCTTTATCGAATGTGACGATAATAGCAGATTGTTAGGTACAATTATATTACGACATACATTTCAAAATGCAGGCTAGTGTATTTTGTATATAGTACATAATAACCTACTAATATATGGAAGAAAGGATTTTTAATCCATGTTAGTCATTAAACTGTGTTTTGCCTAATAACCTTAATCTTTAATTATTTAAAGTATGATACATTTTGACGCATTGTTCGTAATATAAAAATCGCCGTGTGGTATCCGGCTGACTAGAATAGACCACCCTCATTTCTTACCGAGGTGTCGTAAAAGGCGCCTAAGGTAAGTTGGCGTCAGGCACGCGGTCGGTGGTAAAATACCTAGCCAACAAGATGGTTAATACATGTCAAGCCGATAAAGGCAGGAGAATAAGGAGATAATATAAAAAATTCTCCAATTATTTTTAATACAATTGAACAAACAGTAAGAATTACAAACTAATTATGTATGGCACTCGTTGCATCAAAACAATACGCAACTCTTATGTGCGCAATACATCGAAACGCACTGAGTCTATATTCGTTGTTTCTAGAAATATCGGACTATTGATATTGATATTTTAACAAGACGTGAAAATTGCATTTATCATTAAAAAAGGACACTATGAATATATCGCAGTATGATGTCAACAAGAATCTATAAAATTATAAAGATGACAATATTTTTCCTTTATACTTATTAATTAATAAGAAGCAATTTTCCAAAAATCAACTCATTTAATCTTTTTCAAAAACAAAACACATGTTTGACATTGCTAATGACAGCGACAATGTTTTTTTTTTATTACTGACCAACTATATGAAGGAGGTTGTATTTAAAACACGTCGTAACAAAATATTGAAACTTATTCATTTATAAATTACTAAAACTCGTGTAAGAATGTAAACACATCCACACATATGATTATTGTTGACGTCATAAAGATATATTTAACTTTACTTGTTTTTACAGTTTGGAATAAGGACCGTAGATTCGTCTATATCTGGACTAGGCGGCTGCCCGTACGCACGCTGGGCTAGTGGAAACCTTGCGACTGAAGACCTTGTATATTTACTCTATGGGCTTGGCGTTAATACTAACGTGGACTTAGTCAAGCTCATTGAAGCTGGACGATTCATATCGAACTTTCTCGCCAAACCTACAGAATCCAGGGTAAACAAAGCAATCGGAGATAGGCTTAAGAATTATAAAGATATCGTTAAAATGGCCTCGTGCAATGTTTAAAAAAATGAAAAAGAATTTAAATGTATAAACACCGATAATTATATCTAAATATTGAATGTATATTCATACATGGAATAAATACTGTTTATATTTCAAAAACGTGTTTTATTTATCTGGTGAGAGCTATGTTAGTGGACATGAGCGTCGCTACTCGACATACAGGTTTTTTTTATCAATAATTATCATGCGGAGCGGGTACTAGGTAGTGTGGGCACACAAACGCGGCGGGCGCGCACCGAGTAACTCGCTTTAATATTGAATTGACCTTATTCACTCGGTCCGAACTTGAAAGAGAGGTCGACAAACCTTTCTCTGTGGCATTATTAAAGTTTGACACATCAGTTAGTGTCCGCCGTCCGGAACCTGTTGAAATTAGTTCGTTCCTATGGCATATTATTAATTGTAAAAATGGTCGAAGTCAAGATAACAGATGATATAAAAATTGGCGGCAACAATCCCTGCTTTATCATCGCGGAAGTTGGACAAAATCATCAAGGTGATATAGAGATCGCAAAAAAGTTGATAAAAGCAGCTAAGGTTAGTTCGGTCAAATATTTTATAAGAAAATACGTAAGGTTAAGAAGGCTTTGTTGTCATTAGGAAACAAAACAAAGGTGACGTAGCGTACTTAATATCGCGACAAACGCTCACTAACGTTTCATTGTTTCGATGGTGATTAATAGTTTTAATTTTGGTAGTCTGCAGTTTATTAGGTGGAATATGGGAAGTCGAAATATATATGTTTATTATGAACAAAGATTATTCATAAAATTATAATTCTATCTACATTATTTACGATGTAAATATTACACATACTTATGATGATAAATATTAGCTAATCTATTCCGTTTAGTACTTACCTTTTACAACAAAATAAAATACTTAAGTCCGTCATCCTAATATTTACTTGGTACTTGAAAGATATATAATACTGATATTTAATCCAATCACGAATTAGGATCATGAATTTTTTATCTTTATCACTTCATAGTTACGTCTGATGGTATAGTTATCAGTAGATGAGCAGTAAAGGATGTTTTTGTATTAATCGTCCTCTCTACCGTTTATCAGTTGGTTGACAAATATGATCAACTCATTGTTATTGCACTCTAATCGCCTTAAAAGCTATATCGATAACTTTGTTATTATAGCGAACTAATTAATTCTGCATTTGAATCTTTAATCTTAAGCAGTTTTACAGTAAGTCAGCACGTCAATAGGTCATTACGGAAATCATATATTCTATATTGGGCCTGAGTGTGCACAAATTGATTATACTATCACTAAAATATTAACATTTGAGCTACGAAATAATGCTCCGTTTTTAGTTTTTGACCAGGTCAAGTAGAACGGCGTAATTAAATAAAGTCAACCCTTGATCAACGGTATGAATCTAAAACCTAGTGATTTCAAGTAGTATAATATTAGTGAAATGATGTAACTAAAGATGCGAACTATAATTACATTTTTCAAACATTATAATTCAATTATTCTCAAAATATTTTTTTCTGTTAAATCTTGGAAAGTCACTTCTTCCATAAATGTACAAAAATATGTACTCCACAATTGTCTTTCAACTAAGGGTTCTCAATTAGCATCTCGTCGTATCAGATAAAAAGAAGTGCTTCGTCGTTACTCATAATTAATACTGTTTCATTATTAAAATGGTATGTATTTATGCGTCACGGTCAAAGTTTTAACGTTAAAGTGAAACAAAGATGTTTAATCTTATCATCTTTTTAATGGTATTCACTATCTTGCTATCGTCTTTTTATATTTGACATATAAGAGTATATAATCTAGCTTATATCACGATATTGCTTCGACTGTACTTAAAATACACCTAACTGATCATACGTGTGCTTGTTTATGACACTATAAAAAATTCCATATATTTGTTTAAAAAAAACGTTTTCCTAACATTTCAGGATGCAGGAGCTAGTTGCGTGAAATTTCAAAAAACTTGCCTCAAAGAGAAATTCACAAAAAAATATCTAGAAAAGCCCTATGACAACCACAACTCGTGGGGTAAAACTTACGGGGAACATAAAAGGCATTTAGAGTTTTCAGAAAGTCAGTACAGAGAGCTTTTTAGGTATGCACAGGAAGTGGGGATCCTCTTTACAGCCTCTGCTATGGATATGGTACATAACTATTTATATTAGTAACAATATACGAGTTCATCTTTTGATATTTCAGTTTCATGTTTCAGTTTCGTTCAGTTCATGATATTATTTATTTCTTTAGAATAAATAAGAATTTTCGATCTTTATCGATCAATTCCTTTGGGTGGACAGTTTGGTTTCTCATTGGATTCGCTAAAAATAAAGCATTATTTGTTTATAAACGCACCTGATGATAAAAATAATGATAATGTTTTCTTACCTATTTATCTGCTTGACACAATGACTCTGACAAAGTTATTATTTTCAATTTTACTGAAATTCTAGGTATTCTAATTATATTTCTCGGACAAACACATTCTCTTTTATTTCCAGGTATCATTTGACTTCCTAGTTAATATCAAAGCGCCATTCATAAAAATAGGTTCGGGCGACTCAAACAATCTTCTATTCTTAAAATATGCCGCTTCAAAAAAATTGCCTCTAATCATTTCAACCGGAATGGTCGACAAAAAGGCAGTGAAGACAATTTACGATATCATATCGGCTCAACACAAACAATTCTGCCTACTGCATTGTATATCTGCATACCCTGTACCATTTGAAGACTGCAATTTGACTGTCCTACAAGATTATAAGAATACATTTGACGTGCCTGTTGGATATTCCGGCCAGGAGCTTGGAACTGCTGTAGCACTGGGCGCAATTGCCTTAGGAGCTAAGGTATCTATATAAGATAGTAAAATAGTGTTGATTATATTAATAAAAACTAGAGAAAAAACTAGAAACTCGTTGTTCAATAAGTATGATATCCTACTAAAGGGGAACCTTTAATAGGCACAGACTTAAAAAATTTATAAAGTAACGTAAAGTAGAGTAGTACGACAGAATAACTTATATATGTCTTAAATATAATCAAGTACTTCTTCGGAATGTAAAAGTTAATCGCAAACAAAAAGATGTATTATACGGCGTTTATTCGAATATAAGATGAAATAATAATGATATCAAACATCCAACACATCATAGGTGAAGATAATAATTAAATCGTATGTAAACATGTTTACATGTTTTTCATAATTCTTATCTTTGTAAGACTCATTTTTTCAAGGATGACACTATAAGCAAACAGCAGGCCTACCATGAACTCTTATTGCGACTCAATTGAAGACGTACACTAAATTGTTTTGCTTTTTCATACCTAGACGTTAAAGACGCACACTTTAAGTCGTTGCCGAATGAGCGCTCGGAATGCGTCCTAAAAACATTTGAGTAAAAGAGACAGATTTATCTATAGTTCATATAACGTTATCCTTTTCAAACATTACGACCCCAATGCAATTCACACTTCATGTTATTAAAAGAAAGTGGTTGAGTTTATATACTGACTTTGAATTGAATCGTTTTCTTAAAGTTCATGGTAGGCCTACGACTCAGTTTTATGAGCTTGTATCTTGACGGCAAATTTAAGGACATAAAATTTTTCTATTTCTATTTATTTAATTAAGGCAAAAAGTAGTTTAGATTTTTTTTAATGTTGATCTTTTTTGTAGGTGTTAGAGAAACACATAACGTTAGACAAAAACATGAAGGGCACGGACCACGTTTGCTCGCTGACACCCACAGAATTCCAGCAGCTAGTAAGAGATGTTAGGGTTATAGAAGCCTCGCTTGGTACTCCGATCAAAAAAGTTGTGACTTCAGGTACTTCTTCAATTTGTTTTTTTATGCTCTGAATAAGACATAAACTCGGAATTATTTTCACGCGCGTTTTCATTTTGTTATCACAAGTGTACAAAGAGTGAATGTTAGGCAAAATGATAGATAAAAGCTCCCAACCGGCTCGAAATTTTCAAGTGTTATCTTCTTTTTTGAAAGGTTTTATTCAACTTGCAAATGTGAAGCTGGAATCTTGCAAGTTAAATTTGACCTACTTCCGGGGGTCCAATTGAGCTGAAATTTAGTCACTGGTGCCGTCTCGATAACTATGCATGTTCATGTTAAACATGGTCTGATGCTGTTGCCAGGATTGGCTCTAGGCGAAGGAACTCCTCAACGGCTAACAGTAGGGACATAAAATTTTGTTAAAGGTTTTTTATCTTGACCTCTTTAATTAATTACATAGAAAGCAAACAAATGCACATAAACCTTGCTGATCACTTGTCTCCATTACTGCATTTGCCAGTTTTAAAAGGAATGGATCTGGGATAAAATTTCTTTATTCCGGAGTGAAAAGTTTATTCCAAAAGTTTCAGTTATTTAGTTATAATAATCGGAACCGTACTTTTTCGTTAATCGTTGTTGAAATGATACTATCATCTCATATAAACGTTGCCACAGTAGGGGTAGATTATTTGGACTTTGAGGTATATAGACATATAACCATTTAGAAAATACAAATTAAGAATTAATTTATATTTATATAAAAATATTTTTTGTAGAAATACCCTGCATCGATAAGTTACAAAAATCACTAGTTATGGGCAGCACAAAAAACAAAGGCGAAATACTGTACCCAGGAGATGTCAAAATTAAAGTTGCTGAGCCCAAAGGATTGAACGCACTTCATTTCGAGGAAGTTATTTATAAAACTCTCGTATATGACAAGAAAGAGGATGAACCTCTCAACGAAGGAGACTTCTGCTAAGATCGCAGAGAAAAAAACATGTTCAAGCTTAATTATGTAAAAGTAAAAAAATTGTTTCCAAATAAAGATAGTGTTATATTATAAGAACCATAGTTTTAACAAGCAAACACAATCATGATAATAATTCGAATTTATGATTAAGTCTGAAATTTCTATGAATTAAACAAATATTTAATGCAAGTAATATATGGATAATTGTTAATTAATAATAAATTTTAAATACTCTTTGTGTTAAAATATTGTTTGATTGACATTCTAATTTTACTAATCAACCTTCAACATTCAAGATTTTTAATAAGTATAACATTAGTTTATGTAGAAACACTGTACATCGTAATATGAAAGGAATGATCAACAATGTCCATTTCGTAGTTGGCAGCTAGTCAACGTACATACATATATTGGAATAATATAAAGAACCACCAAATATGATAGCTATATTATGCACGATATGATATGGAAGCATTTATAACTGAGAAAATTTTCCATATCTCCGCTTTTACTTTCAACGTCATCGACCGGTCATTCATAAAGATCTGAAACGTGCGTAAATGTTATTACTTTCAAATATATGTCGTTGACGTTATACTAAGATCATTTCGGGCTATCCACGTCTATTCTGGTTTAAAGCGTTAAAAGACGGTTGAGAGGTCGATTTTGGGGGCCAGTAACAGTACTTGACGATCATTTAATGTTGGATTATTTTTGAAGAAAGTGGGAATAGGAGAATCGCAGTGACGGCTACGCACTCCGGCTGCCCGTGGTGTAAGTAATAGAGGCTGAGTGGCGCAGCGGGCGAGCGTTGGCAAGATGCCCGCGCCCTCGCCAGTTCTTCGAGCGCCGGCCCGACTGCCGCCTGCGCCGCGTTCGCAAACTACCATCACCCAGCTCCAGCGCACCTACAAAACATTACCCCAGTATAATTTATCAATTCCATACGAGTTTAGAGCATTAAATGATATTCCGTAGCAATGATAAAGTTATAAGTGGCATGCACTCCGATTCGATTCCTGCCAGTTCTGTCTTGCCGATTTAGGTCGCCCGGTTCATACCGAGCGAGATATTTTTATGACCGGTGTGCGTTGCAGACTTTTAAGCGTCTCGATCACGGTGCCGCTTACATGAATTATTATAATAACGTAGAATCGTAAAACTCATTCCATAAACAACATCGAGTGGTGTGCGTTGAGCGCAAATAATTCGGCCTTCATAGAATTTTGCGTTTGATTGGGGACAGATGTGAATGAATCGATGTTGACAAAATTAGCATTTAGGAGAAAATTGTCATTTGTGGATTGCATTTGTTAGTTTTTGTGAATAATTGTAAAAAAAAATGCATCACCTGTATCCGCTGGCGAAAGGCGACCCGTTGTGTCCCTTGGGTTTCCATCCCCAAGTTCGTTGGCCGACAAGATGCAAACGTTGCTTCCGCGACTACAAGGAGCACGGCGGGCGAAAGAAAGAGGATGATTTCACTTCTTCTTCGCCAAGTCTCTCCAGTTGGAACTCACCATCATCACGGTTAGTGACCAAATTACTTTACAATGATTGAACTTGTTGAAGAAGTAGATCCGGGTTTTAAAAAAATGTATTGCACTGTCTTTCTATAAATATATTTGTTTTATTATCAAAGCATATTGTATAGCGGCCTAAAATAATGTCATTTAAAAATTAACCGATATTAATTTATTAATGAAGAAAAATAAGAGACTGCATATATTTGAACATTTGAAGGATACTTAACGTCCACGCGTAGAGATGGAATGTACAACATATATATACGTGTACAGAATTTGGCTATGAAGGGCGTTTACTCTATTTCACTGAGCTTTTTAGTCTCAACTTTGATGAATTTTATAGTAATTGCAGTATTTACGCTTAACGATTAAAAATCACCTGAATAGCAATTATAATCTTGGGCAGAAGTCACTGAGATTTACTTACGTCTTTAATTGGATTTTGATTTGATTGTACACCTTGAAAAATTCATGAAAGAACAACGCTAGGAAATCTGCGTACTACCGTACTAGTCCGATGCATCGTCATTCTCGTACCTTTATTCCACTCTAAGTGGACCTAGCACAACATATTTTCGTCTTCGATTCTTTTTTATAATTCGTCAACTCTGGCTGGTACTCCATTTATATGCATATCATACTATAATTAAAATATGTAGATACTACATATATTATCAATAATGTTGAATGATACATTCTAAGGTCTATAAACAAGTATTATATAAAATATATAAGATATTACATTAAAAACTTGTATTCTTTAAATTAATTTACACAAACGATGTTCCCTTAAAACAATCGGAAAAAAGTTAACGGAACAAGGCGTTTTTCTCCTTTCCTTGTTAAACAATTATGTACTAACGTATTGTATTTATGGTATATAATAATACACTTTACGTTGGCCTCGTCCCATATTAAGGAAACAACGTCAAAACCTGGACTTTTCGCGGAAAAGGGCGAATCCGTCAAGCGGCGAAAGTACCTATGCATCTCTCATTGAGAGTTATATATTTGTGCCGTTTGCAGTCGAGCCTAAGGTCATGGATTCAAAGTGCAAAAATTGTTTTATCCGTTTTAACACCTCGGTTGATCGCCTCTTCGGGTGACAAGAGGGCTGGCTCCTTTTTCGCACAAAGAATCAGCTTAGCGATTCAACGCGGAAACCCTGCCAGCATTCTTGGGACCATTCCATGTGGGCATGATTTGTATAGTAGTATCGTGTGAGTAATTTAAGATAGACATAACTTGTACATTTTTGTTGTAAATAAAAATATACTGTCTTCATTTATAGTTTTTAATTAATAACGTACAAAAGATGAGCAAAGTGTCTTATCACCTGACCTAACCGTTGATTGACATTTAAGCCGGATAGTTTTCTTTTAATTTTCCAAGCATCTATGTTTTGCCGTTTGCGACTCAAATTTGTACTTATTTATATTTATTATAAGAAGTATATTTCAGCTATTTGCGCAACAGACATTGGCTTTTGTTTAACTGGTAGAGATGAGATATTGCAGGGCCCGTCTCTGTTTCCCCTAATTTTTCAAAATAGGTTTAAACTGAAAAGGATATAGAATACCTTATTGATTCTATTCTGTAGAAAACCCAGCGAGAATAACAAAACGTCGGTGGTATCTGAAAACAAAAATTGTTCGTGGCACTATTCCAAATTGTACTATCATTTTTTCGAATTGTTTGCATTTCTATAAGAAATGCTGGCTCAATGACGCAATAATCTGTATATGCTCAACATAGCTGTCAAGAAGAGATAATTTAAAACAATTATCAATGAATAGATAAAATAATATAATTTGACTATACTATATTTATTTAAAATCTTAAAATAAACAAACGCACATAGGTGTTATTTGTTTGAAGAATAATTTTGCTATAATCGTTTATAAGCATTTTCTATACCTTGTAATACCTTACAAATATTATATTAGTTTTAAGATATATTATTGTAATTAAGATTTGGCAAATTTGTAATTTTAAGCATATTATTGCCCATATCGGTCATAGCTCATAGCCTAGTAGGTATAAATTAGTAGGTTTCAATTCGTGTTAAAGTTTCTTGTAAATACAGTGACTTCATTTATTGTCCATCAGCTCTAATATGCCTATCAAAATACAAACAATATTATTGGCCAACCGTTTAACTCAGTCTTCGCGTGCGAGTACAAGGGCCATAAGGTAGAACGAGAACGGAGATTCAGGCGGGCGGTCACCTCTTGTATATCATGCTACGAGCGCTCACGCACCTACCTCACTCCCTGTTCCAGAGCAGGGACTGACGTCCTACCTCCGCGTCCTTATATCCACACGCGAGGACTGAGTTAAAGGGTTGGCCAATAGTGATAAATAAAATATCGGCCCAGATGCCCCTTTAATGTTTAATAATATTATTAATAGACTGTCTAAGATGAAAAAATGTAAAAATGTAACTTAAATGTACCTTATGTACCTAAAGTATTTTGAAACAGATTAATGTATATTTATACATGAATCTGTTTAATCTCTTAATCTTAAAAACTAAGATTTAAAGTTTATCCTAAATTAGTTTTGAATTTCTGGAGTTATATATGGTATTAAAGTATTAGCTATTAGTAATAAACCAATTATTGTAACTAAGAAGTCACACAAATATTTCTGTTTCAAATATAATACAAGACAGGTAACGTAGGTACAAAGGTACATTCTATGAATGATTTCTCTATTGCTTTTCTGAGCTTGACCGATGGACTCTAGCTCATAAAAATATTGGTTTGATAAATATAAAACCGAAATAGGAATCTTACAATTGACTAAAATTGAGTGTGTGTTGTAAGTAACTGAATGTACTTTATAAAACAAACTATTGGTTAGGAGATGTTATTTCGTGGATTTTGGTACGATTTTATTAAATTTTTCTTAAGAACTTTAACTTTTTGAATTAGAGATGAAAATCCAAAAGTAAATTATCTAAACTTGATTTTAATACAAATGTAATTTTCCAATTTTAAATAAAATTAATTTATTTTGAAATGAATATAATGAAATCGAAGTGAAATTATCATAAAGGTAATTCCAAAAACTACAGATGTAAAAGCTGAGTAGTACCTACTGATGATACTACGGCGATAGTGTTGTGGTCAAATTTGTCTCGTACGTAATGAGCGGAAGAGTAGTCTTCTACATATACATTATAGTATGACACTGCTACTTTTAAAATCGAGAATCTAAAAGACATTATATTAGGTCCTTACATATGAAATTGGCGTTTTGTCGTACTGGCCACTTTGATCTCAAATTTTACCTGTATGGTTAGGAATTTCAAATTCAAATTCATACAGCTATTTACTCATGCATTTGTGTTTCAAACCCCCTAATTCATTTGTTTTTTCTTCTTTTGTTTTTTTCTTTGTGTCACTCTGTTTACAAAATGGAAAACATGAAATATCGCGTTATTTACGAGTATGAGTTCCACCGTAGCACCAGTGCTACAGAAACGGCTCGAAGGATTAATGATGTGTGTGGTGACAGTGTCGCAAAAGAAAACACAGTGCGTTTTTGGTTCCAACGTTTTCGTTCTGGAAATTTCGACCTGCAGAACAAGCCTCGTGGACGGCCGGAGACCAAACTTAATAATGAAGAATTGAAGGCTTTTGTGGAAGCGGATCCATCGCAAACCACGTCCGAGTTAGCTGCAAGCTCCGGTGTTAGTGATAAAACTATTCTAATCCACTTGAAACAAATTGGGAAGGTGAAAAAGCTTGAAAAGTGGGTACCTCATGAATTGAGTGAAGCAAACCGACAAACGCGCGTCGACTGCTGCGTTACGTTACTCAACCGGCACAATAATGAAGGAATTTTAAATCGAATCATTACCTGTGATAAAAAGTGGATCCTCTACGATAATCGGAAGCGCTCATCGCAATGGCTGATCCCTGGCTAACCAGCCAAATCCTGCCCTAAGCGAAAATTGACTAAAAAAAGTTGCTTGTAAGTGTTTGGTGGACTAGTGCCGGTGTCGTTCACTACAGCTTTCTTAAATCTGGCCAGACGATTACGGCAGATATCTATTGTCAGCAACTGCAAACCATGATGGAAAAGCTAGCTGCTAAACAACCGAGGTTGGTCAATCGCTCTAGGCCACTGCTGCTTCAGGACAACGCTAGACCACACACTGCACAACAGACGGCTACCAAATCAGAGGAGCTTCAATTAGAATGTCTTAGACATCCACCGTACTCTCCGGACTTTGCTCCAACAGATTACCATTTTTTTCGCAATTTGGATAACTACTTGCAAGGAAAAAAATTCAACTCCGATGGGGCAGTCCAAACCGCCTTCAAAGATTTTATTTATTCCCGCCCGAATGGTTTATTTAGTAAGGGGATCAATGAACTACCTATGAGATGGCAAAAGTGCATACATAGCAATGGTACATACTTTGATTAATTAAATATATTTCATTAAAAAAAACGACTTTATGTTCCTCCCATAGAAAACGCCAATTTCATATGTAAGGACCTAATATTATGGCAAATGGAATTACCAATTTTTTTTAATATCATGATTATATTGTATTATTACAATTTTTAATTTAATCAAAAGACCTATGTTAGATTAATAACAAGCAAAAACGATTTTATGGTTGATAAATGCGCGTGGCAAATTATTTGTAAAATTAAACGAAGCGTCGTATGCAGGGGACGTGACGATGACAGCGGAGGCGAAGAGAAGACAACTCGTGGTTGGGCTTCTAGCTCAAATCTTAGCTCTACTGAGTCATCCAAGAAGGACTCCTTTTCCGCGGGTATGCATTTATTAATCCTGAAATTCTAAAAATATATAGGTAACATTAAAAATCAATTAATTAAAATAATAGGCTTTCCTATTATTTTAATAAATTAGTATCTTTATTATTAAGGTAAATAATAACAAGCAATTCTGTTATTATTAAAATAGAACAATAAATATTGAATAAAATGTGTATGTAGCCATAGTACGCAGTCAAAACAATTCACCCGCGTACATACCGATCTCGTGGTAGTGGAAAGTTTACTAAGTCAGACTATAGATTTATTTTTGTAAATTGAGAGTTTGGTTTGGTGAAATTTCTGGGACTTATCAATAGTTAAGGCAAAAGAAATTCTTAACGGAATCTATTCATAGGTACACAAATACAATCCGCTACAATTATTATGACATTATTTTCTTTACATTGACATTTTTAAATTCGTTACATCTTTTGTTTGGAATGTCCGATTTTAATAATTTAAAAAGTATTTTACAATATTATTTAGTGGGATAAGGATTAATACGGAGATGTAAACATTATGATTTGATTATTGTCGCCACTTTTATCAACTTTTACAATGTAGAAAAGTAGTTATATTGGCAAAACTATAATAGTTAGACATATGGTATTGCGGACTTTTTTGGAGATATTGATACGTTTTTTAATAAAGTAGAACATTTTTTTGTTCTATCGTCAATATTTTCCGCAGCGCACACGATGAAAGATTTTTATGACTTAATTTTTCACACCTTATTACAATTTTCTTAAGGATCCCTATTTTGTTGAAAATGTAACATAGCCTATATTGCTCAGTAAAGAAGCAGCTTTCTAATGGTGAAAGAATTTTTGAAATCAGACGAGTAGTTATTGCTTGAAAACATTACAAACAAACATACATACATACACACAAACATACAAATCTTTCCTCTTTATAAAATTAGTATAGATTTGTATACTATATTATAGTATTATACTGTATTATATAGTATGTGTATATAAAGCTGGATTACACTATAAGTATAAGCCCAGTAACTAGCTTGTCGCTGACTAATATTTGAAATGATTTGAAAAAAAAATTATACATTTTTCTTGAAATTAAAAGAGTCAGTATCTTTTATACTTACAGGGTTGAGTAAAACCACTACTTCATGGACGTCGACACCAGATCTGGCAGCTAGTGAAAGCGATACCACAACCGCTGTTACTGTCAGCCTAAAGTTACCGAAGAGAAGATACACGGGACCTTTGCCTTTGGACACGGGTCAGACTAATACGGGTAACGTTACATTTGGGATTAAATCCCCTTATCCACGTAATTTTTTTAAATAAGGTGAATCATTTTAGGGTACTGAAAGGTCTTAACTTTCTTAAACTAAGTATATTGTTAAAAAAGTCACTGAATTTTTATTTTTTTTTGATGGTGAAATTTTCCGGAAATTTGTGAAAATTTTCGCCTTCGACTCTGAAAATTCAAATTTAAACTCCGGCTCTCATATTATAGTGCATCATCTATGACTCCGGCTCTGGTACAAATACCTCTATAGCATCGTTTGTTCTCATGGAACTTTCAGGTAATAATAAAAATATGTCAACAATTTAATCATCTATTATACATATTTATCACGGTTAAAAGAGAGGTACATAGCAAGTTGATAAAATGATTTATATCTAGTTTTAGCCTTACAAATAATTAATAAATGGGATCAGAAAAACTTAAAATACAAATATTAGAAAAATACGCGAGTAGCTGTCATTTAAAATTTATATTAATATGACTATTTTAAGTTCCAAGCAGTAAATATTCAATAGGTTCAAGTAATCCTGTAAATAATTATGAGCTCTGATAAAAATTATAATTTTGATATGAAATTGGTCAGTAGAAAGAATTATTATGTACAAATATCTATTACCTATTTATGTAGTTCAACACAATAACTAAGGTTGGCATTTCAATAACACGAATTCAAAAATAAAGAGCGATGAATCATAGATATTATGCTTCGGTTATTATTAAGTTCGCGCCACTTACTTGTAAGTATAAACAGATTCAATGTAAACTGTTGTGCAGACGGCTTAAACATATTAAATTTAACCTATATTCTCAGAGACAAATTTTGCCACCAAAATGTATTTAGTTTTCTGCTACGACTTTAGCCAACACAACGAAATAGATATAAAGTCTGCGTATTGATAACTATAGTTAAATCATACGAGTCATGTCGCGATCATTCATTTATTCATTAATAAAATTGCGACAATCTTAAATTTTCTACATCTGTGGTAGCCCAGCGGTAAGAACGTGCGACTCTTTGGACGGGGTCACGGGTTCAAAGGCTGAGCAGACACCAATGAGTTTTTCTGTAAAAACGTACGTGTCTAATTGATATTTACGATAAATCATATCTTTCTCGATGAAGGAAAACATCTTGAAGAAACCTGCATATCTCTAGAGAATTCTAAGGATATGTGTAACGTACCAATCCGCATTGGAGCAGCGTGGTAGGTCTTAGCTCCAACCCTTCTCACCAAAAACAGAGAGCGGAGGCCTATGCCCAAGTAGCTTGATAATGAGAGGCAGTTTACTTTATTTTTTAAGCTTCTTCTGACAATTACCCAATTTCCACAAAATTACATTTCAATCTACTAAAAATATGTATTCCAATTTTATTTCCAGAAACGGTCACTGTGCGACGACCATCTGCATCGCCACCGCCACCCGCCTTAACTCAGTCCACCTCAGTAATCACTATCAATAAAAACGACTCTCTTGCCGAACGGGTCCGAAAGGTAGTCAATGCCAATTATTATTTATAAAGACATCAATCTATTCCGGTAGCATGCGCTAATGGCCTACTTGGCTATCTAAGTTCGGTGCCCGTAATTTGTTCAGCTGTTGCATTTTATAAACAGTTTTGCAAACATTACCTGTGAAAATCGTTTAAACAGAATATAGTTAAATCCTATTCAAGTTGGAATTGGTATATACTTACTTGTAAATTTTCTTATCATTAAAGAAACTTATCACTACTATGAGATAGGTTATGTAGAGTTAGGTAGGATATAAACCTACCATGAGGTAGGTTTCTAATAATTATATTTCTTGACAATATTCAAAAAGTAATGTACGTAACATGATCAATGAAATCGTGCAGAATATGTATATATATCCATCAATATGGATTCAGCATCTACTGATATTATACAAATTGAAATAATGCCAAAGAATATATAATATTCGAACATAAATAGCAAGACGGATCTTAATACAAATTAAGTTAATAAGGGCGCTTTATAGCTCATAAATAGTTATTCTATAAATATCACAATAAAATCCTTATTATTAGTAATTATCTTTAAAAATATATTCACGTTTTACTTATACTAACTGCACCTGCTACATAGCTAGCTTCCTTATGACTCAAAATTGTAGGTGCAAAATTTATTTATAAAGCGCCAGCATTACGCAAAATTTGTTTCGCATTAATACATGGATTAAGTAAACATTTTTAACGTTAACAAACCATATTACTCGAAGTGCAAGCAAATCTTAAAGCCTAAAATAACAAAACTAAATTAAGAACACCAGCAATTATTTTTATATTCATAGGTAAATCATATTGCTAGAATTGTATCTAGACATGTAAGGATGGCTTTTTATTCGCATTTATTAAGTTTATTTAGAGCTTTTAAGAGTGATTATTTTAAAATATGGTATTTATTCATTTTTTAAGTGTATTTAGAAGTCGTCATTAAGGAATTTATGAATTAAAGGAATAAACATATTTTAACTTATCTTTTGTATTTTAACAAGTTTGGCTATATAGTTATGGAATAATAACAATAAGTTCCAAAATAATAAATTAAATTTATTTATACTTACAATATTTTACTGCTTACAATACTTTAGTATTTCAGTCTATTATAAATTTGTCTAAATAGTGTTCGGTAGCTGAACGTTTGTGTTGCTCTCATCTCGTCTTATTCGGTTGCGATGCCCAAAATAGCCAAAAGGCCATCAAAATCTGTGCTGGCTAACTACAAGACACTAAAATTAATTACGGAAATGCCCTGTTGATTCATATCTTTCTTGAGGTTACAAAATCATATTATATAGATTATTTATGAGATGGAACTGAATATTTTATATTTCATAACTTGAGATCTGAATCTATATTCAGTATAGAAACTATTGGCAATAGTTTCATATTAGTTATAAGGTACCTGAGGCGGTCAATGCATCCGGTGCTCTCGATGCATCGATAGCGGAACTATTAGGGAGGCCCCGACCCAGAGGTGGCGCAGTCTGGGGTGGAGCATCCTCAGGTTTTAAGTCGGTGCAAGTCCGCTATACCCGCCGCTCGTCCCCATCGGGTGGTGACGGCCATAATGGGTTTTGCTGCATAAAAATCACTATTAAAAAAGTATCATATTAGTAAGTTTCCATTTGTTTTGATACTAGAGGAGGTTCGAAGTTACATAAATTCTTTATAAAAACACAATGTTTTACGAATAAAAAATTTAATTGTCAATTTAACCAAATCTTGCAACCCCTATAGATTAAAACGTCATAATAAATTTCAGATGCAGTTAATGAAAGCTCAAAGTAGTTTCGATAAAGAGTCAAGTGTTGAAAAAGAAAGAGAAAGACGAAGTACATCAAGGAGCAAAGAAGAAGATAAAACAGCACGACAAAAAGACGAACAAAATACAGTAAAAGAGGATGTTAACTTTTTAATGCAGGTATATTAATTGAAAAAATAGTTACTACCTAAGTTTTTTAATAAGCAATTTCAAAATATATATTTAATACCACAACAGCCCAGTACAAAAATAAAAAAGGTAAATAGAATGCCGAAGCACACGTATCTCTTTCCCTGATGTGGCTAGATTAAATACTCTATAAATATGCAAACATCGCTCCATAATATGTGATTATACCAAATTGCAATATTTACAAAAAAGGATAAGCAATTTCACTACATATGCCATCCGAAGTAACTGCAGGTGCAGACCGATACACTTTCTTTATTTGCTTAGGAACACAATTCTAGGCGTGTAGAATAGAATAATTCAAAAGATTATTTCTGTATAAAATATTTCTTCTTAACTTTAGGTAAAAAGCAGCCGCGTCAGTACAAAGAGCAAACCTCCCATACGTGGAGGGCCCACGCGGGATAAAGAAGATGCATCTGACGATGAAACGAGCACGTCGGTTACAACCGACACTGAAACAACTCTTATAGATCCTAATATTAAAGATTATCAGGTAAAATTTTGCATAATAGAGAAAACATTTATATAGTGAGAAACACAATATATATAATAATATTTTTAATAAATATTTGCACAGGACCAAATCGAAAATTTAAAGGGAGAAGTAGAACTTTTGAGAAAGCGCTGTGAACGAGTAGAGAAAGAGAAAAGTGATATTTTGCTAAGACGACTAGCGAACATAGACACAACTAACAAGTATTCTACCGGCCGTTCATCAGAAGTTTTGAAACTACAGAAAAAAGTGAACGAGCTAACAACTCAGAACGAAGATCTCAAGGATGAAAAAAAACATTTATCGTTAAAAATAAAAGAAATAGAAGCTGAACTCGAAGTAAATATTGAGTTGATTAAATTTATTAAAAAAATACTTACCTCACGATAATAATGTATATTATGCGATAATACCTATTTAAATTGAATTATGTATTAGAAGGTTAAAATCCCTAATGATATCTCCATTATGTGATCTTATTAAAATTATATTAGAAATATTGTTAAATGTTACTATAAAAAATTAAAAAAAATTACAGTCTCGGCCATCAATAGAGGCGCAAACTCGTCAAATTGAACAACTTAGAGCAAAATTACTAGCAGCTGAAACACTATGCGAAGAATTAATGGATGAAAATGAAGACATGAAAAAGGAGTTACGAGATTTGGAAGAGGAAATTGAAGAAATGCAAGACAACTTTAGGTTTGTCAATAATCACTTATGGAAATAAATTGACATATATCCTATCCTATTTCCTACTTCCTATCCTACTATCCTACTAATATTATAAATGCGAAAGTTTGTGAGTATGGATGTATGTTTGTTACTGTTTCACGAAAAAACTATTGGAAGGATTTGGATGAAACTTTACATTAATATAGATTATACATCAGAATAACATATAGGCTACAATTTGTAATGATTTTATGTAATTGTAGTCGTATTATAATAATACACATCAATTAAGGCGGACAAAATATGGTCTCTGAAAGCTGTCTTGGCGTGCGCTACCGCAACCTTTTGAGTTACAAAAAGATGATGTAGCGTAGTATTGTTTGTCTTGAGTAGTTCATCAAAGAAAAAAAAAGTTCCGGTAATTGGAAATCCATTTAATCGGATATATAAATAATTCCAACCGATTCAAATACGTTCGTTACCACAATTCACGCTCAAAATTATTATCCTTCTTGACTTCTTGATGTTATTATGGTTGAATATCGTAGAAGTTATCGAAAATTTAAAAATAAATGTGTGATAAAATATTAGGAGAGAAAGTCAAAAATAAACTGATCCATAGCAACGCGTGGCCACGTCTGCTAGTTAATTTATAGTTATTATTATTTTTAATGGAAGATGTTTATTATTATATTGTAATTCTTTCAGGGAAGACCAGGCAGACGAGTACTCATCACTAAGGAGAGAATTGGAGCAAACCATAAAGAATTGTAGAGTTTTATCTTTTAAGTTAAAAAAGACTGAACGTAGAGCTGAACAGCTGGAACAAGAAAAAGCTGATCAGGAAAAAAAACTATTAGAGGTTTGTAATTCAAATGGTAGACAAAATTCGTTAACATTATAATGCAAACAAATCTCAATAACAAATTAGATAGATACATATCATATGGCATTGTAAAATCCTATAAAATCTCATATAATAATAACAATAAAAATTTGTTACACACGATTAAGCACAGTATAACATTGATTACTTTACCTAAAATAATAGAATTTGTAACACGTTAATCGTAATAACACATCATAAAATATTAAAAACTTTGACAAGAAGGTAGCAAGTTTAAAAAATGGCTAGGTCTTACAAAAACTTAGTATTATACAGATAGTAGGTGGTGCGGATGGTCTACAGCGTGAAAACCGCATCAAAGAACTAGAAAAAGAGGTAGCGCGCTCTAATGAAGTAGCATTACGTCTACAACGAGAACTTGCTGAAGCTAATGGCAAGCTTGCGGCTGCATCAGGTGCTCCCCCCGCTAATGTTAAAAAGCAAAACGCGCTGACTGAAGGAGTAAGTACTAAAATAGCTGACTGTTCCTGCAACTTCATTTGCATGAGCTTTGTTTGCTAAACTTGTCGATATACTCGATATATAATAGACCCGAAAAACACAGCTTTGCCGGTCTGTCATCAGGTCAAAGCTAGTTAGTTTTTTACCTTCTTATTCATCTTTTTTTACTAAAGTTTCATAATTACAGAAAGTAATTCTAATTATAAACGTGATCCAAATCGCAATAATATCTTGAAGTTAAAACGCTATACGAGTACCATGTTCGGTCCTAATTTTTGAACCACATTTAATCCAGGATTTTGTTTTCTTTTAATAATTTTGGAATATATTAATTTTATAATATATCATAGTATGATCGCATTAACTTCTCAGAATTGCTTGTGCCCTTGTGTGTTGTAAACTTGTTTTATAGTTCTGTTTGTGTAGATATCAATAATTAGTCAAGCATTTACGAAGCATTGATGTCAAGACGCCTCGATACATTTAAATATCAATTCACGTTAACCCAGCATATCAAACGTATCCATCGTATTACTTTTTAAAAGGTTTCATGGAAAGCCTCTGCTTTTTTATGGTACGGTCACCAATCAAATACCACCATCACCATATAAAATAATTCAAAAAATGCATTTCTACTAGAAAGTATCTCGGTCGTCATTAACGCGCGGCGGCAGCCAGGAAGATCCTGCGCAATTGCTACGTGATTTGCAAGATTCTCTGGAACGAGAAGCAGATTTGAGAGAGCAGTTACGAAATGCTGAGGAAGAGGTATTGATTGAATTTTACCACTGAATGTCATAAGTAACATGTCACGTGCTTCTAATCTAAAACTGAAGTTCTAAATTAACAAAAAATTTACGTTTCTGTGCAAAGGTAGGGAGGTATTAGGTTCACATTCTTCTTCATCTTTCTTATGAATACGTTCTTTGGGATGAGTTCGATTAAATCATACATGCGAATTTCAAGGTATGTGACCTTGAAATATTATAATGTGTAAATTATAAAAACGCTATCAAGGCTTCTTAAACAGTAAAATATGTATGATTGATACAAGTGAATTTATTACAGTCTAATTCGATTTATTTATTATTATGACAAGCTATAAATGACGTTCAACTGGCTTTGCACCAATCCTTTATTAGTCACCTAGATGCAAATATTGCATCCATATATAAGTCACTCAATGTAACATCATTTGTTCAGTCTATAACATATTGTGTTAATTAACAAAATATTATGTATTTAAGACAAGGTTTAATATTATTTTCAAACAGGCTAGTCGATATCGACGACGCTTCGCGGGCAAACAAATACCTCCAACATTGAGAGATCCGTCGCCAACCTCGCTTCACCTCCATGCTAATCTTGCTGCCAATGATGCTGAAAGCCAATGTTTTAGTCGAATACTAGAAATGCAACATACACTAGAAAAAAAATTGTCTTCTTTAGATATTAGTAAATTAAGCATTGGTGTAAACAAAATAATTCAGTCCCCACAAGATTTTACGGTATCTTACTCCAAAGGTTGTCAGACCGATATAGTAATGTACCACGATGCAGCTAGTGACACTAGAAAAGAATATTCCGATTGTTGTTTACAAGTTCATATAAAAAGTACAGAAATGTATAGCCAAACCAATAACGCTTGCCTTAACAAAAACATCCAAACTGATAAATATCAAACAGACAATTACGCACAAACTTATCAGACCAATACGAATAATATAGTAACACAAACTACTAATAAAATTTACGACGGTAAAATTTGTGAAAGTATACAAAATAATACCTCTGAAGAGAGAAGTACTTTGACTGAAATATTTGGTATACCAATGCTAAGTGAAACGCAAAACCAGACGTTTGAAAATACAGCGGAAACTATTAATAAAGAACATAAAGAGAAATCTGAGAGTCCTCCTCTGTCATCTGATCGGATCACAGCAGGCTCGTCAAGCCAATTACAATTTCCTTTTGCTTTATTCAATCCATTGGCAATAAGGTTACCTATTGTAGGTATATATATTTGCTATTTTTATCCTGAATGTTATAAATGTCCTGATATATTTGTACATAATATAACAATACCTCCCTCATTTTAGCATAGAATCTTAATAGTTAATAATAAACTAACGAATATTTTCAGGCAAATAACTTGCGTAAAACTGCATCAAGAGTCGAGGACGACAATGAGTCCTTACTTCTACAGCTGAAGAAAATGGCTACCAAAGCCAGAAGTACGTCAAATTATAATAGCAAATTCTCAGTTTGTGTAATCCTGAATCCAAGTCAAAGCATCCTATTTGCATCAGCCCGTGTAACAATCATCTCCATTATTCTATTCCATAACTTACCTTATGGTACTTACTAGTACCTGATCTTTTGGTCCTGCAAAACTTCGACGTTGTTACTAACACGCTTTTTTGATAAGGGGAGTTCCTTTAAGTCTCTATTTAGATTACATTAAAATTGGCGTATCTTTCTGAGGTAGCCATTTTCTCCAGTTCAGTTAGAGACCTGATTGTAAATATTCTATTGGAATTTGCGTGAATTTAAATTGCCAATATTTTTTTACACTTTTATCAAACTAACATTTGCATTAAAAACATAATACTGCTAGTGCACTGTACTAAATCATGAGTATATATGTCTGATAATAATAAACAAGTTTTAAACCTATTATCTTCAACAATTATTTCATTCTAGGTCGGAAGCTATCTCCAACAGCTCCTACGAATAGGCTTGCTATAGAGGCCCCTAATGAAAAAGATGAAGGCATATCCGATGAAGAGGATCCCGCGGAGTTAAGACTTCTACTCGAACTTAACGAGCAGGTATCGTTTATAATTTGTCCAGATTAAAAAATCGTGACTCTATTTTCTTGAAGTAATGTTTTGAACGTATCGTTTTTATCTTGTAACTAGAACAAATATGTATAAATAGATTAAAAATATATTACGTTAGTATAACATATTATACTTTTATAAGCGAAAATCTTTCACCTGTAATGGAATTCAAAAATTAAAAACTAAAACATAATTTATTAATATTCATACAGGAGGCAGCAGTTTTACGAAAAAAGGTAGAAGATTTACAACTAGAAAGAGATTCTTTAAATAAACAAGTCAAGGAACTCACAGAAAAAAATTCTACTCTTTCAACAAAATCGAATATAAATGCTTCCGGTACTTTACGAAGAAATACTGCCAAAATCAGTAATTTAGCTGAAGAAAAAATTAAGGTAGATAAACCGATTACTTTACTTATTTCTCTTTCATCTTGCTTGCAATAAAATTTCTATGTTTTTATATAGGTACTGGAAGATGAAATCGCTGAACTAAGAAAAAAGCTTATAGAAAAAGAACGAGACTGCGAAAGACTTCACGCTGAACTTAGTTTAACAAAAAAGAAACCCAAAGCCTCACTCATAAAAAGCAAGTGCGTATGCTACCCAAAAACGTATAATGAATTCATTTGGAGAATAATATTGAGGTTTAAGAAGTAAAATATCACTTAATTCTTGTTTTTTGAAGGTCTTTAGATGCCAATGATCAGCAGAGCGTAGATTTAAAAAGACAACTTCAAGTAATAGAACAAGAAGCCAACGTGCTAAGAGCGAAAACTCAAAGTTTAGAAGCAGATAATGAAAAGTTACAAGCTGAAAATAAAAAATTGCAGGTATTTACATTTCTTATATATTGTATTAAAAACTAAACCCTCTTTTAAGACATATATGAAATATAAAGAACTAAAATTAATTAATTTCAGCTGTTAAAAAATACGAAAACCTTAAAGTCTGATAAATCAGTGGAACAAAATTCAAATAAACTAAGTAAAGTAGAATATGAATTAAAAGAAGCATTATGTAAGATTAAGGATCTAGAAAACAATAAAGATAAAGATGACAAATCTGATAAGAAAGTTAGGTTTGGAGAACTTAATAAAAACGATGCTGATAATTTAAAAAAAAAACAGGAAGAAATAGATAAATTAAAACTTAGTTATAATAAAGTAAGTATTTTATGTTACTAATTATTATATTGGATTAAATTAACTAGTGAAACTATTTTTTTTAATTAATTTTTAGATGGAAAAGGAGAAGATTAAATTACAGGGTACTTTAAAGGATTTGAAAGAAGATGCTATAAAAACGTTTAAACCTAGAGTGCCGAAAAAAATAACCGATTTAACAACTAAGCTACAAATGAAGAAAATGGTTGAAGAATTAGAAAACGAAATTGGTATGATTTACAATCACATATTATTATACCTAAAAACTAACAATTTACGTATTAATAGGTGCAAGGTTCATAGATTTTGACTTGTTCAGAATCTATTTTAGCTTTTCAGAACAAATTTCAGTCATTTCAGTCCCAGAGCACGTCCGTAGTCATGTAACGTGCAGTCTCTTTGTCTTGAGAGTTGTTTTTCTTTCTAGTTCTTTATCAAACGTAATTCCAGTTTTGAATCTCCGAGGTCCCGAAAACAGATGCTTATATAGTTATCTAATCGATCAGAAAGTTCTATATCTCGATTATTTATACATCTTAATTATTCTGATAGGGATAAAGGAAACAATCGAAAATAAATGAGTAAGGAGACAAAGTTCCAGAGTAATGACGTAAAGAGAATTAGAACTCTTATGTATAGTTATAGGCCTTTTTAATTTTATAATATTTACATAACTTTTATTTTCTTCCCATCTTAACATGTTATTATAATTCGAATTAAGTCGGAATTCAAACGAATTCATATCACAGATATTAATAACAATGATTTGTATTTTAGGTGAATTATACGTTATTATGAAAAATGCCGACCTCTCATCTCAAAATATAAATATAAAGGAAGAGTTAAAGAAAGATATTGAAAACATTAAATTAAAATTATCAAAAAGTGAAACAGAATTATCAAATGAAAAGAACCGTTTACAGACTGAAATAGTGCAACTCAAGGAATTAAATGCTAAATTGGAATTGGAAAAAAAAACATTTGCTGATAAATGTAAAACACTAGAAAACAAAAGCACAAATGCAGTAACCGAATGCAAATCACTTTTAGAAGAAAAAAAGAACTTACAAGATCAAATATCAAATCTTAATACGGAAATAAGTAAGTTCATGTATATAATAATAAAATTAAATGAAGAGTTTTAATCTCTATAATGTTACACGCTACATGATAACACTACATTATTCATTAATATCGTTAGTTAACATTAATACCCTAGGATTTCATATTTTTATGATCCTTTAGACAATATAATTTAAATTAATATTACCGAAGTCATCGCAAAAGTAGAATTAAAATGCATAAATATTTTGGGAGAGGTTAAGGCGAAAAAAGACGGCGTGGCTGGATCTGTTAGTCAAATATAAAAAAACAATGGAGCCATGCCAACAATACAGTGAAATAGTTTTAATTTCTCACTTGTAAACGTACGTTGTAGTGGCAAGGACAGCGAATTAAGAGAATTGAACAATATACCCATGAATGCGACATAAACAAAAGCATATATTTTGAAGCTTGGTATTTTTGATAATATTTGCGTTTTTTGTATTTGTATAGAAAAAGCATTTGACGAATAAATGCTTCATCTTTAGTTCCATGCATTCTAGATGCCTTTATTTTTGTTAGGATTAAAATATATGACTGTTTTATATGATCAACTTTTGAATTCTTAATCAAGAGGTGATAAACTTATTGTTTGCCAGAAAAAAATAAATATAGCAAATTTAGACACAAATAAACGTAGTCACTTATGACTTACAGATCTATTACAAAATTTTAAGAATTGTATTGTAATGTATTTATTTCCAGAAAAAAATAGTTCCCAACACTTAGCCATGTCGGACTGTATGAATAAAATCGAGGACCTGAAAAAAGAGATAGATATTAAAGACAAAGAAATTGACAAATTAAAAAAACAAGTAGAGGCAATGTCTAAAATGGAACAGGACAAAAGCAAATTGTTAAAAGAGGTAAGTGTATAAATATGTTAAATATTTACTTAATGATTAAATTTTTACGCACCAGTTATTATTTTTTTGCTTAATAAATTTATGTCATATCTTAGGTTGGAGACAAGACAAAAAAAATTGGTGAATTAGAAAAAAAATTAAAAGAAGCAGAAGATAAATCCAAACGAAATGAAAAACTTTTAACCACACGCAAAGACAAGGTTGCAAAATTGGAAAAAGAGGTAATGTTAAATAAAATGCAGAAAATTACAAAATTCAGAAACCTTAAAATATTGAAAGTAATTAATACACTTTTTAACATATTTAATAGGTATATTTGAAGTGTTTCTGTATCATTTCAATTTTATTTTTGCTATAACATATTTTTAAATAAAATTAGCTATCTGAAGAAAAGGTGCAAGCAGAAGCATTAGCAAATTCAAAACGACGAATGTCTATTGACTTTACAAGTGAAAAAGATGAAATGCAAACTAAACTGTTTAAAACAGAGAGTAAAATAATTACTTTAGAAACAGACTTGAAAGAAATGCAATCGGAATATGAAAATAAAATTTGTAATTTGGAATCTACTATAGCCGCTAAAAAGATTCATATTCAACAACTGGTATTTTGAAACACCGATTTGATATTCCCCTTACACTTTTAGCATGTTTAACTTCCGATTCCTTATTTTAAATATAAGTAGAATATAGTTTCTTATAAACTGGAGTTTTTACCCTATGCATGATATTAGAAAGATCTAAAATCTATATGCTTGAGTTTGTCTTTGTTTAATATCTGTGTGATAATCTTAAGACTATTACAATTTTATTTTGTGCACTCTTCAGGAAGATGCTTTACGCGAAACATCTAACCAGAAATACGATGAAGCTTTGTCATCCGTTGAAATAGCTCAACTCAAAGACAAATACGACAAAGTGTCAAAGGAAATTGTGGAAAAAGAAGAAGAATTGAAGTTAGCTAAATCAGAACTTAATGATCATGAAAAGAATATATCTCTTCTTAAAACCGAAGTTACACAACTTAAATCTGAGATATCAAAATTCGAAACTGAAAAGAAGGATTTAGAGAATAAACTAAAAACGGAGAAAAAAGAATGTGGTTATTGGGAACAAAAAGCATCAGAGTTTGATACCGACTTACAGGTAATTCTTGTGCCAATGATATTATTAAACAGTAGAATAATCAAAGTAATTTATTTTAATATATCTATTACAGGCTGAAAGAAAAAAAATTGATCGTATAAGAGCCAATCATGATAAAGACCTTAAAAATAAAGAAGCAGAATTGGCAACGCTGAAAGGTAAACTAAAAATTCTAGAACAAACTTCGGGTGCCGGTGTCAAAAGATTAACAGAACTTAAACAAGAACACGAGGAGGCGGTTAAAAGTAAGTACAACGTATCATATGAATTAATCAAATTATGAAACTAACAATTCTTACTGAAATTATGTACAAATGATAGTTAATTTCTTTATTTTTACATAAAAAGTACATATATATAGACAAATAAATGTAAATATGGAAACTGCGGATACACTTAATTTCATTTCTTTTGATTGATTATACGATATTAATTAATAGTATTTTACAGAACTAGAACACTCATTAGCTCTTGAAAAGGCTGAGTATGAAGAATTAACGAGTAAATACGAGTTATTAGAGGAAGAACACGTGGTCACTAAAGCAAGACTAACTGTTGAAAAAGAAAAAGCACAGAGGTATCATAAATTTCCAAAGCATAAAACTAGTCTAATTCAATATTTTGGGATTAATTAAAACATAAATACAACAGTGAATTACTAATAATTATATTTTATAACGTACTGTGTTATTTTGGTTTATATGCAAATTATAGCAAAGTAGTAAAGTAGCGGCCTGTTAAAATCCCACTGCTGGGAATAGGCCTCCTCTCTTCGTTTCTGGAGAGAAGGGTTGGAGCTAAGACCTACCACTCTGCTCCAATGCGGATTGGTAGGTTACACATATCTTCAGAATTCCTTTGAGATATGCAGGTACCCTCACGATGTTTTCCTTCACCGAAAAGCGTGTGATTAATGCAATTATCAATTAGACACATGAGTTTTAATAGAGAAACTCATTGGTGCCTGCCCGGGTTTGAACTCGTGTTTCCCTCGAAAGAGTCGCACGGCCTCACCGCTGGGCTATCACAGCTCATGCAAATTATACTATTCGGTATTTATAATTTATATATTGTGCTCTCACTTATTCATCTTGTTCGCACTAATTCTAAATGTGATGTTCTTGGAAGAAACATTCTAATGAATAGAGCATCCTGTTATTTTAATCACGCTATCGTAACCTAACTTCTTATGTGTTCATAATAAAACGGAAACAATTGAAAAGATAATGCTATAATGTTAAATTCTTTTATGAAACTATTTTCTATTATTATTTATTATCCTTCAGTGAACTACTGTTAGTGCAAAAGGAATTAGGCAAAACATTGGAAGAGCTTAAAGCTCTTCAAGTCAATTATGAAAGCGAGTCTTCAGTTTGGAAAAAGGAGAAGTCTGAATTACAGGTACAAAAAGCTTTTTTTTGTATTCAATAAATTACAATTTACTAAATTATACTGTAGTATTAGTACTGTAAAAACCACAAAGAAATTTAAGGGCTCTTTAGCGGCGTGTCTCTATTTGAAGAATATCTTTTAGTCAAATTACCTTTCCAGAAAGTCATAAAATTAAATTACACCGATAAAAGTTGTCTTATACAACTATTAATAGGGAGTACTGATATTGGAATTACAAGGTAGTGGAATGACGACCACGCACCGTAAACTGTGCGGAAACGTGGACTGTCCTTAAAAAGATCGCTGGCTCACAGCAGCAGAAGATCGGGTGATAAAGATAACTATGTCCAGCAGTGGAAGTCTATCGGTTGATAAAGAAAAAGAATACAAGTGTTATACTTTTTTTAAATAAATATATGTTGTTATTCTTTAGAAAGAGATTTCCTCTTTACAAGAACGTTTATGTGGCGGAGGATGGGAAGTGGAGCGTGCAAGACTTATGGCACGACTTGATCAGCTTGAACGTGATCTTCGCACGGCCAAAGACGCACATGAAGTAGTTTCACATCACCATGACGTACTCAAAAAAGAGGTAAGCTCTAAGATAAATACTCATTATGTACACTGTAATCTTTGGATAAATCAAATGAAATAAAATCAAAATAATCTTTATTATAGTAAGCTTTTTACAAGCACTTTTGAATCGTCAAGGATCAATTAGATTTAATAAGCTACACTGGTTCGCAATATTGCTCTTACCGAGAGGAACCAGCAAGAAACTCGGCGGTCAAGTTTTTCAATATGAGTTTATGAGGCAATTGACCTCATAACATTGCCTCATGATAAATATTAATATCGAAGTAAATTGGAATCTAAGCGATATGTCATACTGACTTTGAGTACCCAGTTAAAAATAGCCTATACCGCCCGGGAGTAATTTTTCTTTTTATGTGTTCTATAATCACTTTCAAATTTAGTTTGTTAACAACACTTTGAAATTAGTAAACTTTGGTATGGATGTATTCATAACTATATTTAAAGAGATTTTAAAGTGAAGTAGATAAGTTTATTAGACATACTATCCTAGTACAAATTAAATATAACAAATGAAGATATCTGCTTATTATCTTTGATTTCAATGTTTATAAAAACGATAACAATAAAAAATAAAATAGAAGAATGCTATTTCAAATACACGAATAGAATGTAATGTTACCCTTTGATACACTTTTTTTTAGCTAGAAGAGGCTCGAAAGAAACTAGAAGATTATGAGAAAGTAAGCAAAGTTCACAGAACATTGTCAGCAGATAATGTTGAGTTAGAACGAGAACTTACAGCACTGAATATAAGGTTAGAACAAGCAGAAAAGGCAAGAAAGACCGAAGTAGCTGAAATTAAGACACGGTACGAAGCACAAATGAACACAATGCGAGAAGAGCTTAAATCATTGCACAACCAGGTACATTGGAATCATTTTGATTATTTATAACTTCATAATGTTGCTTTAATTATTGTTATGTAATACAATTTGTAGGTCTCAAGGTTCAGAAGAGAACGAGATAATTATAAACAGATGTTAGATTCAGCTCAAAAATCGATAACGGACATGAAAACAGGCGACAAAAGAGTTCAGCGTAATTCAATTTCTAGCACTGACGAGGTATAAAAAGATGAACTATTTAATATATTATTCTCAAAATTGAAATTGAAAAAGCATTCATTCTTATTTATGCTTATATATAAATAAATAAATAAATATAATTAATATAAATATGACTTACACACACGGTCGTCCATCCCCAAAGTAAGTATCTTAATACTGGTGTTATGGGTGACGGACAACTGGTAGATATACTATGTATATAATTTTAAATACATACTTAAATACAAATACACACCCAACCTCGAAGAACCAACAAATTGTTTATAGAAAATGTTGGCCCTAGACGGGAATCGAACCCGCGACCCGCGGAGCTGAAGGCAGAGTAACTACCCACTGCGCCAACGGGTCAGTCAAATAAATATGTATTATATCCTGCAGGAAGAGTACCGCAACAAGGTAGCGTTACTGGAACAACAGTTGGCATGTGTCGAAGATGAACTATGTGAGGCACGCCTTCTTTCATCTAAACTCAATACAGAGCTTATTAGTGAGCGTTCTTCTGCTGAAGTACGCCTAGCCGAAATGCAGTCGAGACTTAATGAAGTGAGTAATATAAAATAAATTCTATTAAACTCATTTTATTCATTAATTCACATTGAAATGAAAAACTTGTTGTAGTATGAGGAAGATAGACTATTATCGTCAGGAAGAGCGAAGGTAGCTGGACTCGCTACTCGAATGGAACTGGCTTGGCATAAAGAACGCGATGAGCAGCAACGCTTATTGCATGAGACCTCCACGCTCGCCAGGGATTTGAGACAGACACTCTTCGAGGTAACTACTGATACATTTGTTTGTTAAAAAAAATAAAAAATTAGTAATAAATAAAAAATAAAAAAAAGAATCCCGTCACAACTTTACTTGGATCAACCTAAATTTTAAAGATATTAACAAACAAAGATATTAATTGTTCTTCTTATGTAGATTTACTTTCTGTGTAGGTAGAACGAGAGAGAGAGAAAGAGAGACTAGACATGAAAAGAAGAATAGATCAGTTAAAGCGAACTACAGAGGAAGAAACAGAAGAGGCAAAGAAAAAAGTAAGTGTACACAAGAAATCAAATTACGCAGAACAAGATTTGTTTTATTAGGAACCATAAGATAAGAGCCTTGTGATTTAGATGAGATTAGATTTTTAATTGCCTTTAAGCGATCGAATAGTTCTAAGATTACTTGGCAAAATTTTGGAGTGATCTATTAATTTTAAATTTTGCTTTAAGTTATATATTATTTTGACTCAACATACGATTTATTGCAGCTGTAATAACGTAATACAATAGTGTAATACAAATTCAATAAAAATGTAATTAGTCAGTTATAAATAACTCCACCAAAGTAATAAAATTTGTGTGGATGAAAATAAAAACTTTTCTTCTAAAAGTAATAGCTAAATAATATAACATATTCTTCTCAAATTCAAATTCAAAATATTCTTTATTCAAGTAAACTTGTAAACAAGTGCTTTTGAATCGTCGACTCTATTGCTGGTTCGGAAAGCCGTCCTACCGAGAAGACCCAGCAAGAAACTCGGTGGAGCTCTTTTAAAAAAGAAGATTCTTAATACTAATTACATTTTGTCATAGCTATCCTGCACAAGGTCAAAGAGCAGCTATATCCACGCATTCTTATCATCAATGTAAGCCTCCACGGTATAATAGGCTTTCTGTATCAGCCTCTTTTTAACAGTATTTTTAAATTGCTGTAATGGCAAAGTTAAAATTGATTGTGGAATTATGTTATAGAATCTTATACCCAAACCCACAAACGACTTACGTACTCTTACAAGGCGCAAAACAGGAAAGCTTATGTCGGTTCCTACTTTGTCTATTATATACATCGCCAATCTTTTTATAATTATGTATATTTTTATGCACAAAAATCAAACTGCTAAAAATATACTGTGTCAATTCTAGGTGACAGAACTACAGTGCGATCTATTGGAACTGCGGGATGCACACGCCAAGTTACGCACAGCCAATGAGAAACTGCGCCGCGATAAAGAGCGTCACGACCGTGATCGCGACCAAAATAAATTACTAGTTGTATCGTTGAAACGCGCCCAGCAGGCAAGTATTTTGTTTTACGTGCACATACCTAAGCTACCGGCCTATTACTGGCCCACTGCTGGGCATAAGCCTTCTATCTCCTTTTATAGAATTAGGCGTTACTTTGCGGAGATCCATAATACAAAAGTAATAATAGAATTATTTTGCTATAATCCGCGATACAGTAAATAGAAAATATATATAGTGCTAAATGTATAGTGGACTATACGTTTTTTCATACCCGGTACATGCAGGATTCGTAAAAAACATACGCACAAACCTCCACCACTTCCACCACAATACACAAGCACTACACAGGTTCACTATCACAAACTCAACAATTAGCTTTGCGATTTTGTCGTGGAGTCTATCTCCTGATGATGCTTCGGTTGCGGGGCGAAACGATTGTTGAGTTTGTGATAGTGAACCTGTGTAGTGCTTGTGTATTGTGGTGGAAGTGGTGGAAGTGGTGGAGGTTTGTGCATATGTTTTTTACGAATCCTGCATGTACCGGGTATGAAAAAACGTATAGTCTACTATACATTTAGCACTATATATATTTTCTATTTACTGTATCGCGGATTATAGCAAAATAATTTTATTATTACCTGTATCTCCTTTTTGAAGAAAACGGATTGAATTAAAAGCCACCACACTGCTCTAATGCGGATTGCTAGGTTACACATATCCCCAGAATTCTCTAGAGATAAGCCGGTTGCCTCACGATTTTCCTTTGCCGAAAAGCATGTGATAATTTGCTAATATCATTAGGCACATCATTGGTTACTTATTAATTTAATTATTTAGTTTAATTTTCTCTTTTTACAGGAAGACGATAAAGTTATAACACAATTGTTGGAAACCATCGATGACCTCATGAAACAAAGCCCAGATTTATTCCGAAGCGAACCAGCTCTTAAACCTGAAAAAACTCTCATGACACCAACGCCGCCAAGACGAAATAGGGTAAATGAATAATTTTCTTGTAAAAAAACCTATAATGGCATTTTTACAGTGAAAATTATTTACAGTAAATTAATGAATTATTTTTTATATTGTATTTAAAATACTTTTTACTAACTGAATATGTTACGCAAAATACATTTCCGATATTTCCTTTTTGACCTTACGACCGATTTTCACGCCGTACCATCTATTGTTGCTTGAGTTCTGTTTTACATTTTAGTCTTTAACCGCTGTGTTGTCACTCTGACTAAATATTGCATGTATAGTATAGTATTTAATATATAATGTATATTTTATGAATAGAAGGAATTTATATAATTCACCGTAATATTATACTATTCTCAGAAATTAAAACTGCATTATCTAACCCTCTGTAAAGTTTTGTAGGTAAGCAATGTAACAGAACTAACTACTTTGCTATAATCCGCACGGGTTAAGTGAATGCATGCAAAGCCAATGTGTATGAAGCAGGCAAAATCTACGCACCTTATACATGCAGGACCACCCACCACATGCACCCCAAGGCGCAATTCACCAGCAACAACGCACACAAAAGCAGCACACACACCCATCACCACAATCTCGTACTGCGCAGTACGATTTTTGTCGTGGAGCCTATCCTCCTGACGATGCTTCGGTTTCGGGGCGAAACGATCGTCGAGATTGTGGTGGTGGGTGTGTGTGCTGCTTTTGTGTGTGTTGTTGCTGGTGAATTGCGCCTTGGGGTGCATATGGTGGCTGGTCCTGCATGTATAAGGTGCGTAGATTTTGCCTGCTTCATATACATTGGCTTTGCATGCATTCACTTAACCCGTGCGGATTATAGCAAAGTAGTTAGTTCTGTTACATTGCTTGTAATATGGAATTCCGCAAAGTAACGCCTGCTTCTATTAATCTTTTGTAGGTAATATTAAAGCAAAATCTACAACTAATTAGATAAATATTAAAGGACCAACACTTTTTACAGTACGAATAATAGAAAATAAGTAACTATTATAGTTACTTATTGATGACTATAAAACTCATCTTTAAAATAAAAATAAAAAATATATACTTAGTTGCCATAGGACTTCAGGTTAACCTATTTGAAAACTCTCGAACTTTGCAACTCAGTTTTTAATTAATGATGTCTTACAGTCTTCTAAATCAAGATCACGATCTGGAACTCCAGAGAATGTTGAAGCTCGTGCGGCAAACGAAGCAGCTAATACAGCAGCTCGTCTAAAACGTCTAACTGATGAATTGAGAGCCTCACGTATAGCTGAACGGCAACGCAGACAGCAAGCAAACGCAAGACGGTAATCATATATTTTCTATAACAATAATATAAAGAGATACAAAAGTGAATTGTAAAATAAATTAAGAGCAGTGTATAAATTTGATAAAATAATTTTACTGGCAGTTTAAGTCCATATAAATTCGTAACTTGTATAGAATTTGTGGATCTCATTTCAGTAAATTCATAATTCTATTTCGTCCTATTCGAAGAACAAAGTCACATCTCTCATATATAAGACTAGCAAAGCCCCGCGGTTTCACCCGCGTCCATACAGATCTTGTGGTAGTGGAAAGTCTACGAAGTCGGACTATAGATTTATTTTGTAGATTAATTTATTATAAAAAATGCGTATCATTAGTATTCTTGGAATAAGAGCTAATTCACCAAATGCAGGCCCTGCTATAACGGTCGCTACAATGAATTCGTTATGGCATTATTTTCTTTTGATTTACATTCTTAAATTCGTAATATCTTTTGATTGGGATGTCGGATTTTAATAATTTAAAAAGTATTTTACAGGTATTGAAACAGTTATTAATAAAATATTTAATGTGATAAGGATTAATACAGAGATATGAATAAAATGGTTTGATTATTGTCGGCACTTTTACCAACTTTTACAGTGTAAAAAAGTAATTATATTGGCATAACTATAATAGTTAGACATATGGTATCGCGAACTTTTTTATGGATATTGATACGTTCTATAATACTGTAGAACATTTTTTTGTTCTATCATCAATAATTTCCGCAGCGCACGCGATGAAAGATGTTTACGACTAAATTTTTCCCAACTTATGACAATTTTATTAGGGATCCCTATTATTTTTGAAAATGACATATAGCCTATGTTGCTCAGTGAAGAAGCAGCTTTCCAATGGTGAAAGAATTTTTGAAATCGGTCCAGTAGTTTTTGCGTGAAAACGTAACAAACATACATACAAACAAACATACAAATCTTTCCTCTTTATAATATTAGTATAGAATAGGAAATGTGACTTCCTTCTTCGGTTAGGGCGATTTGTTCTACTTTTTTGTAGATATGTAAGTCTGTCCTGTATTTAAGTTAAGAAGATCGTAAATGAAATATTTTTTTATTTTAAATAAAAGCTAGATTATAAATACGAAAATAAAAATTATATTGTTATTAAAGTTTCTAGTACTGTTATATTCCGCAGAGCAATGTCAACTGAACCCCGTGACACGCTGTCCGTTACGCCGGCTTCTCGAACGCCCTCCCGTGTGAACTCGCTCAAGAAAAGATCTATCTCTCTTGAGCAAACTACTAAAGAACAGGTACAACAGTTTTCTCGCTTTATAAATACTATATTAACATTTCAAGTATTAGTTTTACAGGGCTTAAGCTGCATTGAATAATTCCAGTTTCCTAGTTTTTTACGCCCGAACCGAACAACAGATCAATGATACATTAGGTACCTATGGAAATAGATGAGCGGCTATAAAATGACGTATTCTTTTTATCTCACAACTGAAGTCCGTTCGTCAAAATTAAGCTCTGTGAGGCCGCTAAATGTGATATAAATTACAGATATATTACAGCATTCTTTTACCACAGATTACGAGAAAATATGGAGTTTAATTTTTTTTTTGTACTATAATATAACGCATACTAAAACCTTCTTATATGAATTATTTAAAAAGGACAATGAAATTTTTAAAAATACCGCAAGTTAACAGCAACTGAAGCTAATGGTTTTTAAACTAAGGTCAATTTAATATAAGTATATTTGAATTAATAAATAAAATGTTTTGAATAATGTATTTAAATGTTATGGCGTGATATTTCAGAGTATAATTTGGAAGTCTGTTGACGATAGTAGCGTATCGTCGATGCAATCTTTAGACGGAGATTCAGACATGCGGTTATTTACAATGCAACGCGATGCAAGTCTCGACAGGCAAGTATATGATATAATTAAATATGAAAATTTAGATACTTTAAACATAATTGTAATCTTTTAATACCAGTAAATGACATATGTATTTCATCATAAAAGATCGAAAACCAATTTAATCGCTTTCAATCTAAGCGTTGTCTTACGGATTTCGATAAAGAAACTAAAAGAGCAGTAATGAGAAAAAACAATTATTAAAAAAATTATATTATTAAAAAAACATATTACAACTTCAGTATTGTTATTACAAAATCAATATATCCAAACGTAAATAATCCAAAAATAAAAAACAGAGAGTCGTAATATAACTACGCTACGACATATGTCAGATATTCGATCTTTCTTCCTCTTTTAAAAGTATTCAAAAGGAATGTGAAAGGGATTATGCGCATTTGAATTGGATGTCATAAAAAGAAATCTATATGGTTGAAAATGAATTTACACGATAAAGAAATAAAAGTTTAAGTAGATTCAATGAAAACATGGATCTTGTACCACTTAACGATGTTTAATAACATCTATGTTATTCTTGAGAATATCGGAGTTTATTAGAACGAATGAATAACTTCTATAAACTGTCAAGTTGTTCGCTAGTAAAATATTGGAAATAAATTTGCGTTTTGAATTATTACGCGCTACATTAAATAAGGTGATTGGTCGTTTCCCTTTATTGAATATTATTATTAACAGATATGTCATAATTTTTGTGGGTGTAGCGTTTCACACTTACTAAATTCCGGTATCTCAGCGATTTTAAAATGCTACCTATATTTATATTATTTTAATACATTTTTAAGACAATACACGAAAACATTTTACTGAACATTTTAGTCGCTTATCTGGTGGTTCGGCGCAAAGCGACGTAATGCCTACAGAGAAGAAAAAAAAGAAAGGACTTTTCGGGAAATTGAAAAATCTCACCAAGTCCCGCTCTATCGACGATCACGTTGATACCGACGTGGTTGACTTCAGACCTATCGGCACAGTGTCACAGGTATACTTCAATTATATTAAAAAAAAATATAGGACAATTACCCACACCGTCGTCTGTCCCTAAAGTAAGTAACTTAATACTTGTATTATATTACACCTGGACTTTAAGTACCTAAGTTTCCAAGGAGACGACATTAAAATAATTAATGTATAATCTACATATAGTAAGCTGTGATAGCCCAGTGGTGAGACCGTGCGACTCTCTAGAGACGAACATAGGTTCAAACCCGGGCAGGCACCAATGAGTTTTTCTATTAAAACTCATGTGTCTAATTCATAATTGCAATTTATCACACGCTTTTCGGTAAAGGAAAACATCGTGAGGAAACCTGCATATCTCTAGAGAATTCTGGAGATATGTGTAACCTACCAATCCGCATTGGAGCAGCGTGGTAGGTCTTAGCTCCAACCCTTCTCTCCAGAAACGGAGAGAGGAGGCCTATTCCCAGCAGTGGGATATTAACAGGCTGTTACTTTACTTTACTTTACTACATATAGTAAGGAAGCTATAGGCCTGTGAGACTAAGTATAAAATGACAAAAACTTGTATACTTATCTTTGTCTAATAACACATAAAAAAGAGATACAGATAGATACAGTGTCATTTGTTTTCTCTTTATTGTAATAGGCATTTTAGCCTGGCTTCCCTACTCTAGTATAATAACTCAATCACTTACAGGGTTCCGATTCTGACATGAGCGCAGCGGGCAGTAAGCGTGATCTACGAGGAAGACTGTCCGGAATGTTCAGCAGAAAGGGTCAAATGAGTCGAAGTAATAGGTGGGTTCGAGCTGATAATAATAATAAATAATATTGGGACACTTACACCCACGGTCGTCAATCCCCAAAGTAAGTTAATGCTTGTGTTATGGGTGACATATAACTGGTCAATATATACCTACATATATAATTTTAAATAAATACTTAAATACAAATATACACCCGGGCTCGAAGAACCAACATATTGTTTATACAAAATGTTGGCCCTCGGCGGGAATCTATCCCCCGACCCGCGAAACTGAAGTCAGGGTCACTAGCCGCTGCGCCAACGGTCAATGATAACGAAAATGTCTTTCTAAACGATCCGGCAGAAAACTATTAAGCATGAATAATTCATAACTTATTATTTCAATCTATACTAAGACCTTATGCGAAAGTCTGCCCCTCTGTCCGTTAAACTTACACGGCTAACCCAATGGAACAATATTTATTGAATTTAATACAATGAAAGCTTATTTACTGGGCTAACATATGTATATGATTATAAATTTAAAAAATGCAGTTTTTCCTTCGGTAACAGGAGAAAACTTAATGTATAAATGACCGTATACTAAAGCGGATACAACTAGTTAAATAATAAAATTTAAATATTTTGCATGCAGTGTAATAAATATCAGTTTACTAGAATGAAAATATTCATCATACAAGTAGTTATTTTTAAATCGTTTCAAAAGGTTTTGAATTTAAAGTATCATGACTGGTAGGTATTCATAACTAATGTATAGAAAGCAGCTATACTCACGTCTTATTTTATAGGGTAAGTCCGACTACTTCCAAGGCCCTATGGGCTTTCATATTCATGAGCTCTTCATAACGAGCTCACGCCGGGATAACACTGTCTGAAGAGCTCATGAATAAGGGCTCCGTATGGGCTTAAAACTAGTCGGGCTTATCCGATAAATCAAGACGTGAGTATAGCCGGTATCTATGCATTAAGTATTTCAATATGTTACTAGCAAAGAGCAAAGTCCAGAACGTCCGGGTAGCGCTACAGGTAGTACGACGGGAGTCAGCAGCACTAAACCCATACTGAGAAATGCCAGCGCTAGCACTTTGTCACGTACTTCACCCGCTAAACCGGTAAGTTCAGATAAAGCTAAAATAGCAATATTTGAATTCAAAATATTATTTATCCAAGTAAACTTGTAAACAAGTGCTTTTGAATCGTCAACTCTACTGCTGGTTCGGAAAGCAGTTTTTATCGAGAAGAGCCAGCAATAAACTCGGTGGTTGCTCTTTTCAAATCGTAATTCTTATTACTAGTTACATTCAGTCATTGCTGTCTCGTATGCAATCGATGTAACCCTATGCTGAACAAATACAAAATTAATATTAATTTAAACTTATTTAATGCGATCACTTTGATTTACGTTAATACAACAAATCCTTCGCGGAATACTATGAACTTGTTAATTCAAAATTTTTACGAAGTCTATAGAGCCATATACAATAGTGATTTACCGTTAAGTAAAACATCATGAGGAAAATGGAAACCTGGTCATCTTTTTTGTGACCTGTAGACCTATCATGTACTTTAAGAAAACGATTCAATTTAAAGTCAGTACCTAAACTCAACCGCTTTCTTTTCGTAACATGAAGTGTCGATTGCATTGGGGTCGTAATGGTTTAAAAGTAAAATATTATATGAACTGTAGATAGCTCTGTCTCTTTTACTCAAATGTTTTAAAGACGCATTCCGAACGGTCATTCGGCAACGGCTTAAAGTGTGCGTCTTTAAGACGTCATTGTATGAAAAAGCGAAACAATTTAATTTACGCCTTCAATTGAGTCGCAATAAAGAGCTCATGGTAGGCCAGCTGCATATCGAACTGGACAGCATATCCCATGTCATTAAAAAATTTAACCTCCGGACCTGTGCTGATAGTAATGACAGACAGAGTATCCGTTTCTGTTATAAAATATTAGATATTATTAACAAACGAGTATTACCATTGGCGGATTAAGTCTTGATACCGCCCTAGGCCCTGTTTATCACGACACCCTTAATGTTAGAATAAAGTCTACTCTATAATAAGTATACTAACTGTGCATAATACATTTGTTTTGTCTTTTTCGAATTATTTCTATAAATTTATTGATTATGTTAGTAATAGGTATAATTAAACTTGATAATTTTTTTTATATTGGCGTACCAAAAACTGTCTTACTCTAAATTGTCTAACTTCCTATATTACCTGACAGGCATCTCTGTCAAAAGCATAAGTTGACCTTTTTTTTTATTAGTAATGTTTTTCTAACGGTTTTCATGGTACATAAATAGTACAATACATAATAGTATAGTGTATCATCTATAGTACATAATCTATAGTACATCTATAGTACATAAAAATAAAACAAAACAAACTCTGTTTTGAACTACAGACTCAGACATTTATAGTTTGTCAAACAAGGGAGACAACAGAACCATGGTTGTAGAATTGTCCTCGCTCATACATACAGAAAGCTGCGATAGCCCAGCGGTGTGCCCGTGCGACTCTTTCAAGGGGAACAAGAGTTCAAACCCGGGCAGGCACCAATGAGTTTTTCTATTAAAACTCATGTGTCTAATTGATAATAGCAATTTATCACACGCTTTTCCGTGAAGGAAAACATCGTGAGGAAACCTGCATATCTCTAGAGAATTATGGAGGTATGTGTAACCTACCAATCCGCATTGGAGCAGCGTGGTAGGTCTTAGCTCCGACCCTTCTCTCCAGAAACGGAGAGAGGAGGCCTATGCCCAGCAGTGGGATTGTAACTGGTTGCTACTTTATTTTTTATACATACAGAAAACTAACATAATAAGTGCCGCAGCCTATATTAAAGCTGTCATCTTTAGTAGTTAAGAAACTGCGTTATATATATTAGAAATTCAAAAGTATATACGACGATAATATTTTTCCTTTAGAATTATTAATAAATAAGAAGCAATTGTCCGAAAGTCAACACATTTAATCTCTTTCAACAAATCAACACATTATGACAGCGACAATGTTTTTTTTTATTACTGACCAACTATATGAAGGAGGTTGTATTTCAAACAGCTCGTAACAAAAGACTTGTTTATATAATATATGATTTTAATTCATGTGGATACTTGCTTGTTGCCTTCAATATGTTTTATAAGAATGTTTAAACCTTCTATTTCAGAACGAATCGTCCACAACGCGAGCGTCAAGTGTTACACCAGCCACTAAGAGGAAAGGGAAATAATTCAAGAAATAGTTTTTTCACTTTTTATTATGTTTATCCAACCTTCTATGAATATTCCACATAGCATGTAATATCACAAATACATATCAGATAGAGCTATCGAACAAACATCTAAAATAAAACAATTTTCTTAAATGCAACCTTTCTACTGATGCTACCCGGACTATTCACCAAGTTCATAATTCCGCTAGTGAAAGTGTTTATATAATATTTGTAATTTTTATAAATATAAGTGTTGAATAAAACCGAGTATCATTCCGTTACAATTTTTACAGTATGAGTATGTATAAAAAAAATATTTAAAGAAAAAACTTCGTGATGATTGGCGACATATTAGTGAGGTCAAGCGAAGTGCGGCTAGCTCTGATCCATGAGGTTGGAATCGACCCCGGTGCCCGTCGAGTCCTTCAGAATGGATTCGAAAATCGGCTGCAGATCCGGAAACGTTTTAATTTGGGTCACGAAGTCCATTAGATGAGGATTTTTCTCTAGAAATAATAAATTAAATCTTATATTATTGCGTGAAATAGAACAATAAAAACAGAGGATTAGAATGTGATCGACTCAAATAGACATCAAACTATTCCGTTTCAAACATTCGTATCTCAAAATATAAACATAACTGACTTTAACTATAACCACCACTACTTAAAAATAGAGTATAAGATTGATATAAGGTCATAAGATTAAAAAAAAATACAAAATGATAATTTGTTTTTCTAATTTTAATAAAATAGAGAATATGTTTCGGAAAAGAAATATAATTATTTACTTTAAAAAAAACAGGAATTTTCATCAGAATAATTCAATCAAAGTAACTACTTTTCTAAGTCAGTAAATATAAAACATAAAGTGAGTGCAGAAGAAAAAAAGATTTGTTTTGCTATATATAATCTGCAATCAGTTATAATCCTATTCACAAAGTAACGCGTAAGTCTATAAATTACGTAAACAAAGTAACGGCTTGTTGTTACGTTACGTTGTTGTCTTATGGTGGATTAGAAGGCCTATGCCCAGCAGCCCACCGATGGGCATAGGCCTTCTAGACAGCATTGGAGCTTTGGCCTACCACGCGGATTGGAACGTCACATATATTTCTTATGGAAATATCTAGAAATACGCAGTCTTCTTTACGGTGTTTTCCTTTACCGAAAACTGTGATAATTTGTAAATATCAATCATTAGTTATCATAAGTTTGAACAGAAAAACTCATTGGTTGCAGCCTGCCCGAGGTTCATGCGTTCTCACCGTTAGGTTAGCTTGCATATTATCTTGCAAATCTTTTAAATATTTAAAAAAATACCTGCGTCCGGTATCTGCAACAGTGCGGCGGCTGCACGTAAGGCGGACCTCTTAAGCTCGTCTTGCTTTTCGTATTCTTGCTTCACAGAATTTGCTTTCACCTTCATAGTGCAAGTTGCGCGCAACGGCTCGACCAAACTTTCCAATCCTGTGAAATAAGTCCCAATGACCAAGTTTTAAGTACTTTTTCACCTTACAATTCTTTTTCATTTTCAATTTCACCAAGACAAATTTGCCAAGATAATTAATTAAATAATGTTTTATCTGTCAATTGAAATATTATCAGCTTTGTAGATCTGAGATCAGCAGTAACGTTCAGGCACTCACAAGAACTGGCAAGTAAGTCCATGGTTGCACCATAGCTTTCCGTGATAACGATAAAATCAGACAAAAGTATGATAAAAACAGAGTTATGTAGATTGAATCCCATTATTTTACTTCACCGAACAGCACGCTCTATTTTCGTTATTATTTATTGAATACCTAAATTTTAATAGGAAATTAATTGGTGGGCCCGGGGTTCGGACCGGTAACCGCCTTCCAAATATCTAACCGTTTTGGTCACTTCTTCTTTTATGACTAAAAGAGAATATTCTACTCCTTATTGCTATTATTTCAGATTGCAAAATATTTGATACATTTTTTTATATTATGTAATTCTTCAAATGCTGTAAGAGGAGAGAGAAAGAAAATGTGCGCACGCACTTGCTCAATTCTTTCTTCTACAGTGTGATATAGACAATATGCCTGCACTGTCTTAGATATACGAAACTTGCTAAGAGAAAGAGACAAAAAATGTGTGCTCGCACCTATCTTGCCCCTATATACGTAAAGTAACTGTCTCTGTTTCTATCTTCACTGACTTTCATTTTCCTCTCAAGTTCCACTCGCCCGAACCGATCACATTCTCGTCACGCATTCACCAGCCTACTCCCAAACGTGTACAAAAAAGTTTTATTTTAGTAACTTACTCTGTCCTTTCACCCAATTCTCCTTGTCCCAACAAGGGGAATTGGGTGGAATAGTCCAGTATCGGAGCTGACCACCCGTCCTGTACCGGCAGGTGTCCCCGAAATTAGATAAGATAAGATAAGATAACTTACTCTGTAAAACGACAGCGGGACACAGTTGAGCGAGACGAGCGCACATGAGATAAGTGAGCATCTTGATGTCGTAGTGATCGCGGAGACCATCTTCTACGTGGCGCAAGAACTCGAACACGTCAAGCCGGTCCAAACATGTTCCCAGTAAAGTGTACATGCATTCGAAAGCTGCTTTGCGCAAATCTAAACCATCATCTACGGAATGTTTAAATGGCCCCATTTCCACCTCACGAATAAGTTCTTTCTGTTAAGAGGTCAAGTTCCGATTAATTATACTCATAAAAGTATGTAATATATATACAGTTTAAGTAAAAGAAAAACAGAGTCAATGATGTTAATGGACTAAGTAAAATATCGACTGTGAACTGGCAAAATCTTATTTTTGACAACTTTTTAGGGCGAAGTAAAAACGTTATTATTAATACATTCGCAGTAATTTTTATGTAATAAAAAATAGTTGACTTTAAATGTTTTCTAATAGATAATACATTTTACTACAGTAAATGATGAGCAGTAGTACCCAATGCCATTAGAAAGTGATTTGGCTTAAAATTGAGATAGGAAATATTGCCGGTTCACAGTCGATATGCTATATTACGAAAGTTTTACTAAGTTCTAAAAAAAATACGTTACAACAGCATAGGCTTATTGTAGACTGATGTTTTATTGCGTTTCTTACTTAAGAGTTATTATTGTAGGGAAAGCATCCTAAGATGTGCCATATTCCAATTGGGAGAAATAAAGTGAAAGCAGATGAGGTCGTATCTATCTCAGTTTTAAATGAGAGACAAAGATGTCGTATACGAGTTTCATCTTCCCTCTCATTCTTTATTGACTTTACCACTCACAGGCCTGCCTATGGCTCCTCTATATAATACTCCTTACTACTCTCTGTACTGTAACTCTATTTGCTTCTTATCATTAACTATTACACTTCATTCATGTAAAAAAAAAAATAACATCGTTATCCAGCGATAGTCAAGGCACAAATGACTAGATATTTTTTCGAACTAATATAGAAGGGCAAATATAAACTATGGACATTAATAAATAAATAATAAATGTATTTTTTTCGGACCAAGTTCCATTAAACCTGCACTTATTGTGCAAATAGATTTAATTTTGCGTCTCAGTGTCATTTTTTTGTGATTTATCGAATGAAACTCGGAACAGTAATAGAACGGAATAGAAGTTTTTAACTTTGCTATTACAGCAATTTAAAAATACTGTTAAAAAGAGGCTGATACAGAAAGCCTATTATACCGTGGAGGCTTACATTGCTGATAAGAATGCGTGGATATAGCTGCTCTTTGACCTTGTGCAGGATAGCTATGACAAAATGTAATTAGTATTAAGAATCTTCTTTTTTAAAAGAGCTCCACCGAGTTTCTTGCTGGCTCTTCTCGGTAGGACGGCTTTCCGAACCAGCAATAGAGTCGACGATTCAAAAGCACTTGTTTACAAGTTTATTTGAATAAAGAATATTTTTAATTTGAATTTGAATTTGAATTTGAATAGAAGCATCAACGTGTAAAGCCTTGGTATGTGATATCGATAAGTGGTTTTACGTACCTTGACCTTAGTTTCAGCGTATATAGTGGGAAGCAGGTCGGGCAGCAGATCGCGCACTAGCGAGGGCTTGTTGTGTGCGGCCGAGTTAAACGCCACCAGCGCCACGCGCCGCACACCTAACTCAGAGTCTCGCAAAGGTACGAGCAACTCTGCCATACACGCGCGCAGCATGCCGTCTATTGCCTGCGGCTGAATTGAAATTATATTGTTACGTACATGCGAAAAGGGTTCGTATTGCATATGTCTTTAAGTTCAAATTGGACGGGGCCAGTTTACGAACGTGTTAGAGGTTTCGCCTAACCGCCATTAAAGTCGCATCCATAGCAATAGTCAAGTCTCATTTCTTTAGTTTTGTATAGTGGCATCACTGTGATCACGTGATCGATACCAGAGCGGGGGCTTGGTTTTGGTGCGAGAATTGTTTATAAAAGGCGGAGTTCGCCACATTGAAGGCAGTCTTGTTGTAGACATGGGCGAAATGTATCCCTGACAAGAAAAGAGTGATATATATCTTTTCGCTCTTGGGATATATATCACTCTTTTATATCTTTAACTCTTTTAGCTCAGTACGGCTTGAGAGTATAAAGCAACTAAGACTAAAAATATATCCGCTATATATTCTTTTAGCCCGGACTTTTTTATTTATTAAATAAATTATGCTACATATTTTCTTTATTTTTTTCTATTTATTATGCACTATTATTTACACTTTTCTGATATGTACAGGTAAGGATGACTTCTTCCCACTAAGAATGGAATGTAAATAAATAATCGTTCGCGAATTAGTGATTTTTTTTTTGGTACATTTGCATCCAATTAAGCTTTTTATGTCTTTGACATAAAGCACAAAAAAGCTGAACGCCGGCGCGTGTTGTCATTCCGAAAATCCGTAGTTTACATTTTTAATACAAATATGCAATAAGTTATTCGTCTCTTTTTGACATGTAAATTGTTATATAAGCTCATCTCTTTCACTCTAACTCTGAACGAGCCGTAACTTATCACGAAAATTGACTCTTAAGATTAAAGATATAGACATATAATTGAAACACATGCGAGCTAGAGAGTGATTATATCTTCTGGAGAGATATATATCTTTCTTGTCTTTAGCTCGCGAGCTACTCAACTCTATCTTGTTGTAATACTCGACTCGTACGGTTATTAGCTTACGCTTACGCGGCTAGACCGTTCATTACTTGGAGTCTTTCTGTAAAGCTTGGCTTGTATGATTATTAAACGCTCCCGCGTTTAGATCGTGTTTCAACTTGTCTTGGTTGGTCTCAACAACCAGCGTGTTCATGCGTTGTTACTACGCAACTGGTATTATTACTGTCATTTTAATATTGCTTAGGTAGTTCCGCTTCTACCTAAAGGTGATATTTTCTAACTAACGCGTAAAAAGAGTTCGTAAACTATACGCCATAGAGTTCAAATTCGCTTAATTCTCTGGAACATTCAGGATGTTTACGATCTTCCTAAGGACTCCCGAACGTTTTCGAACAATGTCGTCATTGGTTCGCTCGATATATAAGACGTATCGTGCGCCTCGACATTCAGTTTACAAATAGCGATCAAGCGCGAAATACGAAGCGAAAATAAAAGTGAAATAATAGTGACCTCAGTTTTCTGGACAATGGATTGCATAGAGACTGTAAGTACTAAGTATGTTGTGAAAAATTTAATAGTGTTTTTAACGAATCACCACAAATTTTTATCCAAATCCACGATCCCAGTACGTAAAAATATAAAGAAAAAAATATTTTTTCAAAAAAATTTACGCAACCGGGTCTATAGGAGAAAAAACGAATAAGTATCGCGTCATGGTCGTCATAAATCCATTTGCAAACTTAAATAAATACAATTGTAAAAACTTACCTAGAAGGAGTATTGTCATTGTGATTTAGAAAGAGTAATAAACATTAAATTTCGTGTCTTTACAGTTATAGAAACTCAGTTGTTTGATTTATTGTCACGTGTAAATATCAATTGTCAACGAAAAAAGAAATTTCATAAGAAGTGGAAAATATATGGAAACTACAGTGATTATAGTACTTTTAAATTCCTACGAGAAAACAAAAACGTGTTCAAGCTGAATGCTACACTAAATACATTGATAATGCAGAAAAAAATCTTTTAAAAAACTCCCAATATTTTTGGACTTTTGTAAAATCAAAACAGCAAGTTAGTGAACTGCCTAATAGAATGTTTCTGGATTATAAATTAGCCAGCAGTGGACAAGAGATAAGCGATTTATTTAATAGTTATTTTTATTCGTCTTTTGAATCAAATACTCAAAACTCAGCACTATCCATCCCTCGTCCGAATGACCTTTTGAATGATTACGCTACGCACTTGTCTTCCGTTAATATATCGATGCTTACCATACGCAAATACTTAGTCTTTAAATACGAAAAAAGGGCCTGGCCCTGATGGTATACCACCACCCTTGTTTCTAAAACAATGTTATAAGACAATATCTATACCGCTTTGCATTTTATTTAGTTTATCATTGCGTACATGCACTTTACCCGCAGTATGGAAACAGTCCTTTGTGGTCCCTATATATAAGAATGGTGACAAACATAATATTAAAAACTATAGGCCTATTTCTAAATTAAGCTGTATTCCAAAACTATTTGAAAAAATTATTTATGACAAAATATATCCAATTTTAAGACCTTTGATAATAGCTGAACAGCATGGGTTTATGAACAGAAGATCGGTTGAGACTAATCTTTGCGAATTTACTGATTTCGTATTGATGGCAATGGATGCGAGATGCCAGGTGGATGTCGTGTACACTGATTACTCCAAGGCATTCGATAAGATCTCGCACACTATTCTTTTAACAAAATTGCGCTATATTCAGGTGTACACGGTGACCTTCTTCGATGGATTGAATATTTGTTTAATCGAAGTCAGGCGGTGACGGTAAAGGGTTTTTGTTCTTCTTTTATTCCGGTTCCATCTGGTGTTCCACAGGGGTCCCATTTGGGGCCATTATTGTTTAATATTTATGTGAATGATGTTTTGTCTGTCTTTAAGTACTCTAAATGTCTATTGTACGCTGATGATACTAAAATATATAAAATTGTAAAGACATTAAATGACTGCAGAGATTTCCAAATGGATTTGGATTCTTTGTGTAATTATTGCGTTTCAAATTCCCTATTTTTAAATATTAAAAAATGTAGTATTATCTCATTTAGTCGCCAGAAACAAATTATTAGATTCAATTATTACCTTAAAGATGAAGCTATAAATAGAGTCTCATTGTTCAGGGATTTGGGAGTTTTCCTGGATTCTAAATTGCTTTATAATGAACATGTCAATAAAATTACACTTAAGGCATACCGAATGCTCGGGTTTATTATTAGGATTTCCAAAGAGTTTAAGCATGTTAAGACACGCATTCTACTATATCAGTCATTTGTAAGATCTATTTTGGAATATGCTTCCACTGTTTGGAATCCTCAATATAAAACACATATTGAAAAAATTGATAAAATTCAGAGAAAATTCCTAAAGCATCTCAGTTTTCAATGTTCCGGCGATATGAATGTATTGCATCACATCTTGTCACCCTCTGACAGACGTATAGAACGAGACCAAGTGTTTTTATACAAAATTTTACATGGTATTGTCGAGTCAACTTATCTTGTCTCTAAAATTAACTTTAATTGTCCAAGGAATAATTCCCGACGTAAGACTACCTTTCATGTATCGTCCACTAGAACCAAATATGCGCGTAACAGTGTCATAAACAGGTGCTGTGCACTTAACAATCAACTTTTTTCGGAACTTGATATATTTCACCTCTCTCTCCCTAATTTTAAACAAGCTTTAAAGAATAATATTAAAAGTAAAAAATGAAATAAATCCTATTAATATTTAACTATATTATTTTAAGGATCTTATTGTTATTATTATTATTATTTTTATTAAATTCTTCCCTTTTGCATGTTAAATTATATGTTCGATTTATTATTTGGAAACTGTTTTTGGTTTGTGTTTGACTTATTTGTTTACGATGTTAATTATTGTTATAGTACTGTTTGTTTCCATGATATAAAATAAATAAATAAATAAATAAATAAATAATTATTTAGTAGCTAACCGGGCATACTTTGTTTTGCCATACAAATAATTTCTAGGGATTTCTAATGTACAATATAAAAAAAATTAAAAAATGTTAGGGTTGGACAACTCTTATCACTTAGGACTATCAAAATGTACAACAGTGTCTGAGTAAATGTGCATCCTTAAAAAATCCTTCCATACTAATATTATAAATGCGAAAATCTGTCTGTCTATCTGTTAAGCTATGTAAGTCATAAGTAATATTCATGAAATTCGGTACAATAAAAAAAAAGCTTACACATTGCGATAAAAAATCCTTCTCTTCCTTGGAGAACGGGGAAAAAAACTATTTTTGAGAATACTTAAAGGCCGACCGAATTTGTTTTAAATATCGATGGTAGCAGTTTACATCGTATTTATGAAATAAAATGTTCTTTAGGCGCTAATTTTTTGTGTGGCTACAAATATATAATATTATCTTTTATACTCACAGAGATGATGGTTGCCGCAATACATATTACTTAAAACTTTAATACAACGTTACAGATTTATTAAGAAAGTTCAACTCAAGTCACATAAATTTTCACATTACATATCAAATTAATACGTTTTTTTTAAAGATTTTATAGAATTAGATGTAACTTTTTTTAAAGGTTTTAAACTTTACTTTACCAACCTGATCGGATATAGTGAATTTGACAGCAGTTACAGCTGTAGTTCGAGTCAATGGTTCGGGTGATTTCAAAAAATCTTTTAAATGCGGCAACAGGTCTTGAGGCTCTAATAGACATAATTTTCCTAAACATTCAGCTACCTGAAATAGAAAATACTTATATATATATATATATATATACATTAAATACATATAAAAAAATTAATAAAAAAAATTATGGTACAGTCGGAAAACTTCTTGGCAATTACCTCTTACCTAATTGGGGTCATATTTGTTAAATAAATTTCTATTAAATATGTTCTTTAAAACATCTATTCTAGAAATATCTAGTGCAATTTCCTATATTTTTTCTAAACGATCTAATCTTATATTTATACATACTGTTGACTTTAATTATACATTTTAATCATGTAACGCCATCATATTAAAACCTACACAGCATGATAATTAATCAACTTACCACATTACGAGATCCTTCTTCTGCACACTGGCAGTGTTTTGACAATTGCACCCATATTTCTGGTATGAAAGGTCTTAATGCCTCAACTCCTTCCGGCGTGCAAGATTCGCAGGCAATTATCTGAAAAACATCAAAGAATTAAGTATTTTAGCGAAAGAATATTACACATAACATACAATGCAATATTATATTACGTTACGTTACAGAGTATGACGCAGTTTTAATATTTTTTTACATGGATATTTTCCGTATTGTATGGATCAGAATATTAATGTGGATGTGTGGTGCGACAAGACTGGATAAAATACGATATGAGTATATAAGGGGAAGTCTTAAAGTTGCGCACGTTCCGTTATACAAAAGACAGGAATGCAAGATTAAGATGGTACGGATGAACGAGTGAAATATTATTGTGGTTGGATATGTGTGCCTAAAAAGAGATGGTTGGATTGTATAAAATATGACATTAATATAAAAGGAGTAGCGCCAGTGTTGACGATTGGTAGGACAGTATGGAAGAAGAAAACTAGTTGTGACGACCCCACTTAGAGTGGGATGAGAACAGCAATGGATCGGGACACTTACGTACACACACTTACACTTACGGGTTCTTACGTACTAAAAAAAAACGAAAAATGAAATTTGACTAATTTATTATTAACATTTTTCTTATAATTATTTAACAGTTGACTTTCTTTTTATTTTTTATTTCTTTGACATTTGACAATAATTCCTTGTATAACAATTTTTTTGGTGAGAAATAAAAAGGCTTTTTATTATTTATTTATAAGTACAGGACAGTGGGGTAAGTGTTAAAGAGACCCATTAGAAGAGCGATAAAACACTAGTTTTTTTAAATAGTTCGTGCCGTTATGTCATAGATGGCATTCTATCTAACCAAATTGAGCCTTATTTCGAATTCGGTCACTTTAATACTAAGCGTACGATATATACTCATATTCGATATATCTCACTGTCGCAACTAAGAAAGATTGAAGGTTTGGTTTTTAACACTCTCTACTAATACTCTACTAATACTCTACGACTACTCAGTTCCATTAATTACTTAGGATACTAGCAGTATTTCTTACCTCTCTAAGCGAATGAAGAAGTAGATATTGTCGTTTAGGTTGAGCCTCGATCTCGTTTAGAATGAAAGGCAAGAACTCAGGCAGGTTGCCAACCGCCACAGAGCCGAGCGCATAACTTGCGGCCGACTTTACCTCTTCTGACGACGGTGAGAACGACGCCAGTAGCACCTCTTTTAAATTGGGAATGGAGCTTAAGTCCCTGTAAATCAACCAGAAATTTATGAAAATCACATTTGAACAATATGATTACGGTAGACTACACGACATTAATCAAGGGAATCAGATAGGCTTGTTAAATAAACATACTTGTTACTTTTGAACTAAAAAAATGCTTGACAATATGTGTTAGAATAATAAAATTATTTTGCTATAATCCGCGATACAGTAAATAGAAAATTTATATAGTGTTAAATGTATAGTGGACTATCCGTATTTTCATACCCGATACGTGCAGGATTCGTAAAAAATGCACAAACCTCCATCACTCCCACCACAATACAAAAGCACTACACGCGTTCACTATCACAAACTCAACAATCGTTACGCCGCAACCGAAGCATAATTAGGAGATAGACTCCACGACAAAATCGCAAAGCAAGCAAGCTTTGCGATTGTGATAGTGAACGTGTGTAGTGCTTGTGTATTGTGGTGGAAGTGGTGGAGGTTTGTGCATATGTTTTGTTTAACGAATCCTGCACGTATCGGGTATGAAAATACGGCTAGTCCACTATACATTTAACACTATATATATTTTCTATTTACTGTATCGCGGATAATAGCAAAATAATTTTATTATTACTTTTGTATTATGGATCTCCGCAAAGTAACGCCTAATTCTATAAATATGTGTTAGACTTAAAGGCACGCACATATTTTTTATTAATCAAAGAACGTACAGTAGTTTCGGAATGAATTGACAATATCAATAAATAGGCAGTAAGACTTTCCAGTTATAGACTTAATTATTATTATAATTGTGAAACGACGTATAAAATTTTAGAAAGACTTAATAAGATGCGCGAAAAGCTCTAAAAATATAAATTTCAAACAATAAATAAAGATGTACTGTTCATTTTTCTTAAGTACTGTTTGTTTAGCCTCTTAGACCTAAATATGCTTAATTTCTTGTAAAAAGGTTGCCAGAACCAACAAGAACACTTTGGTATGAAAAAGCATAGAGTTAGTATATTAGAGTAGGGCAACCAGCCTAAAATGTGTCCATAAAGAGAAAGCAAACGAGAAAGAAACCTGTTCCTCTTTTTATGTTTGATCAAAGATAAGTATATAAAGTATAAGTTAATCGTCTTCGCTGTCATTATTTGTTCTCGACAATCTCATTTAAAGTCCTGCCCATGGCTCCCATGGTCTACTTACTATTCTAGTATATTAGCTCCATGGAATTTCTTTGGAATTCTTACGTTAGCTTCACAATATATTTTTAGCAATTTGATTTTTGTGCATAAAAATATACATAATTATTAAAAGATTGGCGATGTATATAATAGACAAAGTAGGAACCGACATAAGCTTTCCTGTTTTGCGCCTTGTAAGAGTACGTAAGTCGTTTGTGGGTTTGGGTATAAGATTCTATAACAAAATTCCACAATCAATTTTAACTTTGTCATTACAGCAATTTAAAAATACTGTTAAAAAGAGGCTGATACAGAAAGCCTATTATACCGTGGAGGCTTACATTGATGATAAGAATGCGTGGATATTACTACTCTTTGGCCCTGTACAAGACAGTAATAACAATGTAACTAGTAATAAGAATTATGTTTTGAAAAGAGTTAGCGCCGAGTTTCTTGCTGGCTCTTCTTGGTAGGACGGCTTTCCGAACCAGCAATAGAGTCGACGATGCAAAAGCACCTGTTTACAAGTTTATTTGAATAAAGAATATTTTGAATTTGAATTTGAATTTGAAAGAAGTGTTCTCAACCATGATACGTACAGATGTCTGCCGATCTCAGCGAGCGCCAAAAGTGCAAACATGTGCTGGGTGTCGGAGTGCGGCTGGGACGCGTCACGCAGGAACCCGCGCGTGATGTCCAGAGCGTCCGACCCACCCGACACTACCACCGCCGCCACGCACTTCGCTAACGAATGATACGCCTGGGACAAGCAAACCAGGAGCTTAGAAACACAAATACAGTTACTAATACACTCTCAAATTTATACAAATAAAATTAGAGAAAACGGCTAAGAAAGTGTCCCATTATTCTAAAGTTTTAGATAGATAGAACTATATAAAGTATTTTTGAAGAGCAAACGTGGGTATTAGACATGGGCGAAATGTATCCCTGACAAGAAAAGAGTGATATATATCTTTACGCTCTTGGGATATATATCACTCTTTTATATCTTTAACTCTTTTAGCTCAGTACGGCTTGAGAGTATAAAGCAACTAAGACTAAAAATATATCCGATATATCTTCGGCTCTTTTAGCCCGGACTTACAACTCAGTAAGGCGGTATTGTACTTTTTTATTTATTATATAAATTATGCTACATATTTTCTTTATTTTTTATTTTTTTCTATTTATTATGTACACTATTATTTACACTTTTCTGATATGTACAGGTAAGGATGACTTCTTCCCACTAAGAATGGAATGTAAATAAATAATCGTTCGCGAATTAGTGATTTTTTTTTTGGTACATTTGCATTCAATTAAGCATTTTATGTCTTTGACATAAAGCACAAAAAAGCTGAACGCCGGCGCGTGTTGTCGTTCCGAAAATCCGTAGTTTACATTTTTAATACAAATATGCAATAGAGTTATTCGTATCTCTCTTTGACACATGTCAAATTGCTATATAAGCTCATCTCTTTCACTCTAACTCTGAACGAGCCGTAACTCATCACGAAAATTGACTCTTAAGATTAAAGATATAGAGATATAATTGAAACACATGCGAGCTAGAGAGTGATTATATCTTCTGGAGAGATATATATCTTTCTTGTCTTTAGCTCGCGAGCTACTCAACTCTAGTGGGTATCCCAATAATCATAAAAGCTTAACTTTTAATGGAACGCCTATGACCTTCAACCCTAATGTATGTAATACTAAAAGTAGAGTGTACTATTCGTGTTCATATCCATAACCACCACACTACTAGCACTGCACACATTCACTACCACTATCTGAACTACCTATTCTATATAAACTATGTTCCAAAATTTTCATACTTATTCGTCTATGTAATATCTAAAGAAAAAGGGGATACAAAATTCGTACTTCTCGTAATAATATACAGAGTGGTACCGATCATAGGACATTCGTTTTAATTTTATTTACCTACACGCCTCAGCACCCTACATTAAAAAAAAATCAGATAATTCAGCGAAGTATTTTAGCAACAGGAATTATTTTACCTTTTTTAAATGAACAAGTTTTATACAAATCAATGACCGTACCCTATTACAACATACGAAAGGACAAGATAACCTTGACCCAAAAACTAAATAGTACAAGTGTGAGGGACAGAAAACATAAAATCTAAATTCTATAAAATGGCTGCTACCTGTTTGATGTGGTGCGGAGTGGCCGCGTGGTCGGCGTTAGCGTGTACGGGCGCCACGAGCAGCGTCAGCAGCTCCCGACGGGAACAACCGGCCACGTCTGCTGCTACCAGCGCCGACAGCACACCTACCATCGCCTTTTGAGCACCGCCTGTACCAACACTAATAATAAGTACCCTTCTCGAAATGGACCTACACGACTTTTGGATTTAGGTGGCGCGCGTGGATCGTCCCTTGGTGCGAAACATCGTGCAAAAGGGGGTATTCGTCGGTTGAAGAGAGTAAGAGAGAAATAACGTAATTACAAAATTGTGTGAACTCTATTGATATACAGAGTTGGTGAAATGTGTTGCAGAGTATAGAATCGAGCAATATATTCCGTTTTTGCAAGGTAACAGGAATCTTTTAACTTTTGAATTTATTTCGTTTATATTATAAGAAACCTGATTTCATACCAATCAATATTCTATGAAAGAATACGGAATGAAATTACTCGGTGCCTTAATAAAAATCACCATTGCGTATTGATAAGAGACAAATATTTGGTAACACTTTCAAACGGACATCAGTAAAAACCGACGTCTTATTCGTTCAAGCGCCTGCACAAAATAAGCACCAATAACTTTCAACGTCTGAAAAACATTCAGGGAAAGGGCAATAACGACACAACCGCACATTTCGGTCGCCAGAGCCTCGTCGGTTTTTATGCAGGGAGCACAGCGAGCAGCTGAGGTTGACAATTGAGAAAACTTATTGGGACTAGCTTCCCCCTTACTGCAAATCAAATCAAATCAAAATAATCTTTATTCAAATAAACCATTTCAGGCACTTTTGAATCGTCAAGCATCAATATGATTAATGAAGCTACAAATGGTTCGGAATGTTGCTCTTACCGAGAAGAACCAGCAAGAAACTCGGCGGTCAATCTTTTAAATATTTTCAATTATACATTATTAAACCGCTGTCTTGTATGAAGCTGAAAGGATTTTCAAATCCAGGCTTTCTTATCATCCAAATAATCTTCAATTTTGTAATATAAGCATATTTTTTACACTTGATTGAATCTTTCTGTACACTGGTCTAGAATGAATTGAGGAATTTTATTATAGAAGCCAATAGCGAGACCAACAAATGAGTTGCTCACTCTGCTGAGTCACGGCGCAGGTATCGTAAGCTGTTTGTGACCTCTCGTATGTAGAAGCTTGTAGAAGTAGGCAGTTTAGTTTATTTGGGGGAAGTGAAGAGAAAGATTTTACCTTGCAACAACGGCGAGCGTGCTAGCGTGAGTATATTGGGCGTGAGCGCATTGCGAGCGTCCGCAGTGAGCGCGGCGGGGCAGCGCTCGCACGCGCCGCGCACCAACGCCAGCGCCGTCTGCGCGCAGTGCAGGTCCGCCTCGCACACTAGCGCCGGCACCTCCATTAGCACCTGAACCAATCACCAACACATTAAATCACTACATAGTATAAAACAAAGTCGCTTTCTGTGTCTGTCCCTATGTCCCTATTTCTCTATGTATGCTTCAATCTTTAAAACTACGCAACAGATTTTGATGCGGTTTTTTTTAATAGATAGCGTGATTCAAGAGGAAGGTTTATATGTACAATAACAGTCAATTTGGAATAGAGAAATACTGTAATTTTTGAGGTTTCTAACGTGATGTAGTAAATAATTACATTTTTTTCCGCTTACATTGCAAACGCAGGCTGAACACTACAAGATTTATCAAAATAATGTATTAAAAATTTGTACACCTTAAAAAGGTCTACAGAAAACTCCGCGAGGGTATTTGTCTATCTCTTATGGATAACCCACAATAGCATTTTTTTGTCATTTACTTTTTACGAAAAATAAGGCCCTCTTTTCGAAGCAATTTTAAGCAATACAGCATCAATCCTTATCCAATTAAGTACCTTAAATACATTGTTGATTTAATATAGATCAATATGGCCGTTTACAGCATGTAATTTAAATGAATATTTTCGAAGATATTACAGATTTAATATGCGGCGTGTGCCTATAAATAGCGCATCGGGGGCCTCGCTTATAATTTAGCAGCGATTGGATTAATTGTAAAAATAAAATACATAGAGAAAAATGTAAAAAGGCAGGTAAAATGTATTATATGAATTAAGATATTCCAAAGATAGCAGGAAATCTTCATGGTATAGGGAAAGGGGAATTGTTTTACTCCAAATTTAACGCGTGCGGGCCGCAGGCAGTAATAAATAAATCAAAACTACTGGATCTATTTTAATCATTTTTTCCACTGAGTGACAACCTATACTTATATATTTTATACCCATGCGAAGCAGGGGCGGGCCGCTAGTCATTTATAAAATACTAACTAACCTAAAGTTACGACTTTTAGTTACTATTAAAGTAGGGAAGTCTTAGGCTTGTAAATGTTCTTCTTCTCTTCTTCTTCTTCTTCTTTTGGTAGTAGCGGCTGTGCAAGTCCACGAGGCCCAGTATCACTTTGACCATTGCTGATCTATTGTGATCGCCAATGCTTACAGTTCGCTGCCAATCCCGGTATCCTCTAGGAATTCCAGGATCTTCTTGGCAGCGAAATTTTTAACCTCCGTCGGGCTTAAGATATGCGACCCTAGGAGAAAATGTCGGCGGTGAACCAGCGCAGGGCAGTCACAGAGGATATGCATAGGTGTTTCCTCCGCCTCTAGGCAGAGTCTGCACGATCCGGTGTCTGACAGCTTCAGGCTAACATGTGTCTATTTAGTCCACAGTGCCCTCGCTAGTTTGCATAAGTTAGTTCTACTTAGCGCTAAGATTTTGCTAGTTGCTCCTTTATTAAAGGCTTTCATTAGCGCTTTCGAGTGATTTAATCCTGGGCTGTTTCTCCAGAGATTAAGTGTATGATAATAACTGTAGGCTTCCAGAGTAAGCATGGCCTTGTAAATGTTAGTAACACGATAAATAATGAGAGGGAAGATTTAACACGTATACTTCATTTTTGTCTAATCACACATAAAAAAGAGAGACAGATAGGCTGGCTTCTACTCTAGTATAATAACTTTATGAATTGACCCGACCATGGTTCGTTTGGTTATTTATTTTATGACCAATTATTTAACAAAAACACAATGAATAATTATACTAAATATAATGATATGAAATGTGAATGAAATTCAAGCATAAAATTTGTAATTCAAGAACAGCACCATATTTTGAATACTTACTCTAACTAAAAATGAAATTAAGGATAATTATAGAACTGTGACTGACGTATATAGAAAACATAGTTGAAGTAAATTACAGCATTTCAAAGCTTTAAAAAAATTATATTCACAAAAAAGGAAGATCATTAATTGAGATAAAAATTATCTTATCCTTTAAATTTGACTAAAATATATAAGAACAACTAGAAAATTTCATCGAAATCTATTCAGCAGTTTTGATTATTAAAGTAAATGTGCAATTAATTTATTTTCTACTGTTCAGTAGGTTAGAATTATCTAAAATAAGTTATTTTTTTATTGTATTATCACCGGTTGATAAATTTATCCGCTCAAAAGTGGGCAAAAATGAGATCAAAGGAGTTATTCACGTACAAACAAACATACATACGGTTGAAAGTAATATAAAGTGTCATAAAAATGACTCACCTTGCTTAATAGCTCTATGCTTATAGCATTGCTATAGTTCTGAACAAGCGTATCCAACAGCACCAGGGTAGATAATTTCAATGCTCGTTGATTCTTCCTCAGAAATGATCCGAGTATGGGAACAGCATCTGACTTTAAATTTTTAATTTTATAAAATCATTTAACCAATAAAAATATAAAATTACAAGCTGACCGAGAAAACTTTGTTTTTCCTTATAAATTATTTCTTGGGAATTTCTATTGTACACTATAAAATAATAACAAAATTGATGTTCAAAATAATGTGTAAAAAAATAGTGTAAAAAGGGTGAACGACCTTTATCACTTAGTGGTATGAACAATAGATAGTAGCCGATTCTCAGACGTACTGAATATGCATATATAATCTCGTAAAAATCGGTGAAGCCGTGTCAGAGGAGTATGGTAACTAACATAGTGATACGAGAATTTTATATAAGACTAGCTTTAAAACGCAACTTCGTTCGCGTGGACTGCAGTCCTATCATTTGAGTAAACCTTATATATTAATTATGGTTAAAGTGGGTTGACCTTAAAAGCTAGACATATGCTGTCGCAGACTTTTATTTAAAACTTTAAGAGGGGAACAATTTTGTAAAAACTTTTTTCACCGTACAAACGTTCACCGTTTACTTAGCCTTTTTATTTAATCATGCCGTTTTCGCAATATTTTTATTGCTGCTCCTCTCCTATTAATCTTAGCGTGATGTGATATAATCTTAGCCTTCCTCGGTAAATGGACTATTTAAAATGTACATTTTTAATAGTAAAATACGCTGACTCCATAACATCGCTTTTAAGCATCTTTATACGTGTATATGAGCAAATTTTTTTATCTCAATCTACCTATGGCGAGGCATTTCCAATACGGGCTTTTGGTCAAGCAATGGAAGGTAAGTTTACGTATCTATTGTAAGAAAAATTAATAATAATCAAAAATTTATATTGTTACGAACATGCGAAAAGAGTTCGTAATGCATATGTCATAAAGTTCACATTGGACGGGGGCAGTTTACGAACATGCAAAAGGGTTCGTAAATTATATTTCATAGAGGTCTAATTCGCTTAACGCTAATTCTCTGGGACATTCGGCTTGTTTACCAATAAGTTGTTTACAAAGTTTATTTACGATCTCCCCAAGGTCTCGCGAACGTTCGCGAACTTCGGTTCAATATATAAGCCGACGTATCGTGCGCCTCGAGATTCAGTTTGCGAATAGCGATCAAGAGCGAATAAACAAACGAAAATAAAAGTGAAATTGTACTGGTCTCGGCATACTTATTGGACAACGGACAGAATAGAGACTGTAAGTAATAAGCTTGTAGTAAAAAGTTGAATAAAGGGTTTTTAATGAGTCACCAGGTATTTTCAATTAAATCCACGAACCCATTTACGTAACAATATACATATATGTTACCTACAATTATATAGATAGCATTTTGACATACCAATATTGGTCTCAGGTCAATACGCAGTGGTGAAGAAGCTATTTTTGTCAATGCTTTCACTGTAGTTAAGCGAGTAATTTCATTGCGTAATCTCTCTAAGAATATTGGTAGACATACTGGAAGCTCATTCTGAAACAAAGTTAAACAAATATAGATCTAAAATGGATACTTAATGCACTCGTGGAGAATTTGATAAGCAGTAATCTTATAAAGGCTGAATGCACTTCACTTAGTAATGTGGTATTTCATATTTTATTCCAGTAACTTCCATATATTAATTAAATGAGATACGCGATACGACTTCTTTCTTTCTCTTTCGAGACCTTGACAAAGTTATTCAGTAAAATTAATCAATATATAAGTATATATTGGTAACTTATATAATAATTCTCTTTATATGTATAAAGTCTATTTAATAATTCTTGAAATTCAAAATTCAAGGGTTTGAATATACTTTCAGCTTCAAACAAGACTGCGGTTGATAATGAAAATTTACAATGTTTAAATTTGACCGCCGAGTTTCTTGCTGGTTGTTGTTGTTTGCAGCATTCCGAACCAGATGTAGGTTTATTATAACTAATTGAACCTTGACGATTAAAAGTGCTTATTTAATAATCAGACATAGAGGTCTTTAAAACGGCATAAAGTTTTTATTGAAACGGTCAGTCATAGTAATAAAGGTGAATAACACTTGAAATAATATTTTTAAGTGTTAAAGTTTACCTCTAAATAGTCTCCAAAGTGGCATATGAGTTGCCCGCAAGCGGCGATGGCCCGCTCCTTCACTTCTTGGTCCATATCAGTCGCGCGCAGCCTCACTAAAGTGCACTCGTACATAGCGGGGATAAATTGCTGCAATTCCTCTGCTGGTGGGTCTACCTCGACATCGATACCCTCTGTATTTTCTGAGAATATATAATTTTAATGATAAAAAATGTAGATAATTTCACTTATCTCTGTTGAGTAATTTTTGAAAAACTACGCTCGATACGCAAGGTAGTGTCTTGCAAACCAATATCCAAACAGTTTGTTGCTAACGTAGCTATACCTATGGCACCTACTGAAACAACAGACGCCTCGACGTACTCAAATCACTATCAAATAATATACAGTGAGCATTACGAAAAGCTGTGATAGCCTAGTGGTGAGACCGTGCGACTCTCTAGAGACGACATAGGTTCAAACCCCGGGCAGGCACCAATGAGTTTTTCTATTAAAACTTATGTGTCTAATTGATAATTGCAATTTATCACACGCTTTTCGGTGAAGGAAAACATCGTGAGGAAACCTGCATATCTCTAGAGAATTCTAGGGATATGTGTAACCTACCAATCCGCATTGGAGCAGCGTGGTAGGTCTTAGCTCCAATCCTTCTCTCCAAAAACGGAGAGAGGAGGCCTTAGGCCAGCAGTGGGCATAATAACAGGCTGTTACTTTACTTTACTTTTATTACGAAAAGTGTTGTAAGGCGAGGCGAACGAATGTTAACGGTTCTCACCGAGGGGCCGCATTACTTTGACGAGGGTCTGAAGCACGCGCAGTGCTTCAGCGGTGACCTTGTAGAAGGAGTCGTGAACGCAAGCCAGCACGGCGGGCAGCAGCGCCGAAACATGCGGCCGCATCGCTTCCGCGCTGTGCCCGCGTACCAGCCATACCACGAACACCAACGTTTCGATCTTCATCGACGACGCCGTGCCTTTGTCGCTACAGAGTGAAATTGAGTTAGTTTGACTGGCCTGTTGGCGCAGTTGACCCTGACTTTAGCTGCACGGGTCGTTTGTTGGTTCTTCCGAGTCTGGATGTATATATCTATTTGAAATTATATATGTATATCATCCTGCTGCCCTTATCCCACTCTAAGTAGGGTCGGCAGAACATTTTACAAATATGTTGTCACATGAGTTGGCTACGTATTTAACGACCGGCCGCCTGCCTGACGTCAACTTACCTTAGTCGCCTTTTACGACACCTCGGTAAGAAATGAGGGTTGTCTATTCTACTCAGCCGCATACATTACTATTTCTATACATTATGTATGTATATAATTTATAGAATTAGGCGTCACTTTGCTGAGATCCATAATACAAAAGTGATAATAAAATTATTTTGCTATAATCCGCGATACAGTAAATAGAAAATATATATATAGTGTTTAATGTATTGTCGACTATCCGTATTTTCATACCCGATACGTGCAGGATTCGTAAAAACACATGCACAAACCTCCACCACTTCCACCACAATACACAAGTGTAATGCTTGTTCACACGTTCACTATCACAAACTCAACAATGGTTTCGCCCCGCAACCGAAGTATCATCAGGAGATAGACTCCACGACAAAATCGCAATCTTGCGATTGCGATTCCGATCCTGCACGTATCGGGTATGAAAACACGGATAGTTCACTATACATTAAACACTATATATATTATCTATTTACTGTATCGCGGATTATAGCAAAATAATTTTATTATTACTTTTGTATGTATGTATATGTATATATTTACCAGTTTTTCACTCATAACACAAGTATTAAGTTACTTACAGTGATTCAGATACAGATGCATATTCTATATAAATATATACGATTCGTGTGCCAATAACTAACAATTTAAAAATTGATAAATTAATTGAAATATGTCTAAAAGGATTTCAAAATTGGCATAAAAACTGAAAAATCAAAGAATTTGAAAAGAAACCGTTTGGTAACCTTTATAAAAAAAACTGGATGAGTTTAATAAGTCAAAATTATACAAATACAAACAATTACGGGCTTATTTCAACTTTCGAGAATTAGCGTGCCCGAAAAAAAGATCTATTGAAAAAAGCCTACGTAAAACATGTATTTTAGAAAACAAAATCTACTAAAATATACAAAAATGGGATTTTATTTTAGTTCGAATAAACGGACACATACGTCAATGGTGGCGTAAGAGCACGTATAACTCGAGCGGCGTGATCGGCCAAGCAGCCAGGCGCGGCGACCAAGAGCTCGCGGAGCAACGCCAACGCACACCCTCGAGCCCGCACGCTTCGACCCCGTATTACCCTTAAGGCACCACGTACCAGTCCTGGCACCTGATAATTACCATAAATACAGAACTATACGCAATTTCTATTATTTTATTATAGTTTCTTTATTTTACGTCATAAATGATTCATGCAAAATCATGGCAAAGAACTCAACATGCGCAAAAAAACTTTCTACTATCTATGCTTATTATAAAACAAAGTCCCAAAAAGCTGTCTGTATGTAATCGATTTTCTCAAAATGTACTTTTGTACGGTTTTCACCAAAAGATAGTGCAATACTTTCGGATGGTTTAGGTAAACGTACGGTACAGTAGCGGTATTATGTAGATTGTGTTGAAGAGATCGCGCAGTTGTTAAAAAAACTTGCTTTATGGGAGCTTTAGTCGCATGCGCTGCGTAAACCAGCAGAGATACGCTAAAGTAATGTACTGGATGATTGTAGATCTATAAAAGGACTACAAAAAAGTCCGCGAATTAAATTAATTATTAAATTAATTTAATTTAATTTAATTAATTATTTTGATATTACAGAAACTACACAGAACTAGTTTGCTATAATATGCGTGTGTAAAGCGAATGTATGTGATGATAAGTGTATGAAGCAGCCAAAATTCAAGTACCTTACAACATGCAGGACAAGTCACCACACGTATCCCAAGACGCCTCCACCAGCAACAATGCACATAAGCAATACACACAACCACCACCAAAATCGCTAATGTAATCGTAATAAAACGTAATCATTACGATTTATTATGAGATGATGAGGAGTCTATCCTGCTGAAGATGCTTCGGTTTCGAAGCGAAAGTATCGTAAAGATTTAGGCGGTGATTGTGTGTATTCCTTGCGTGTATTGATGCTGGTGGAGGCGTCTTGGGATACGTGTGGTGACTTGTCCTGCATGTTGTAAAGTACGTGAATTTTATCTGCTTCATACACTTAGCATTACATACATTCCCTTAACACACACGTATTATAGCAAAGTAGTTCTGTTATAGTTTCTGTGATATGGAGTTCCGCAAACTAACGCCTGCTTCTATAAATCATTATTATGCTATATTTCATGATTGGAAAATTTTTTAGCCAAGTAATAATTTACATTTAATTTTAAATTCTACGAATTAGTATAGAATATAAAAAATCGCGACTCCCTCACATAAGAAATATATTTGAGTACACGAAGATCTAAAGTTAGAAATAAGCATAACTGATTGGTATGCTAAACTATATCAAAGCCACGTATATCCAATACAATAGAAGATAGATATTAGTATTAAGGCGCTGAACAGAGCCAAATAGGCTGACTTTAAACACGTTTTTAACAAAAGCTATAGGGATGACGATTAAAAGAAAAATATATGTTAATATACGTCATATCTCAGAGAGAATGTAAGATTTCAAAACATGATAACGATACTTTTTTTCGATAAAAAAAATTGGTAAATAGACCTCTGATTTTTACTTTTATCGTAAATATCTCTAATATTTATCAACAAAAATTGATAAAATTAATAAGACTAATAAATCATTATAATATAAAGAGAATGTAAGATTTAAATTTTGAATTAATTAAGATAAAAAAATAAAAAAAAAATTTTTAGAAAATAGCAAAACTGAAACGAGACATCGTCTCGCTTCTCTTTTACATCTACGAATATAGACAGTGATTGCTGAGGCGCGCTGCTATATGGACGTGTATCGCTAGCTGCCGCCTTTTGGACTAGTCCTTGTTGATAATATTTCTTTTTTAGGTGTTTAGTTATAGTTTCAGCATACTTAGTTTTATAAGATTAATTAGACATAAGTTTTGTAAATAAATTGTACAAAAAAAGTTTGGATAAAATAGTGTACACCTACAACGGGTGTTAAAAAATTAAGTGTGTCGCTACGCCGTCGCAGACATTGTGGGCGTGGCTTATATGCCGAAATCTGAATTTACGCCAGCTCTGTTCAGCGCCTTAAGAATGTTAAATGACTTCTTTGGACCCTTACCCGCTGCAACAACAAAGCTTGAGGCGAGTTCTCGCTAGGGACGGACGCTTGTAACGCTGGCGGCGGCCGTGTCGCACGCAGGAGAGCGGTGTATGCGCTCAAAATATCGCATTTCACATTCTCTTCACGCTCTGACCAAATAAAACCTCCCATAACCATCTTTCAATAACCTGTTACTAACTGTCCGATATTCATAAAACGACCAATGTGGTTTATCCAAAGTCACTTCAGATACAAAAAAAAGTAATGACAATTTACAATATTAAAATTTTCGTTTAGTCTACTATGCGAATCTTTCTTCTTTCTCCGACGCCTCAATTAATGCTTTTACCAGATACAACCAAGGCACCCTTTTCTATAAGGCTCTTATTATTATTATTCATAAGTTTTTTAATAAATTTGACAATTCCTTCTTTTTTTTTATAAATTTACGTGTGTAGCATAAACGAATTAACTCGAATACTTTCTCTTTCGCACACCAGCTTCCTATCTCATTCAGCAAGCCCCCACTCATGTACCATCACCGGATCGCTATATAAGCCGCGGTGCGGTCGTTTACAATCGACCCGGCGACGCTTCTGCGCTCGCCCGCCCTCCCGGTGACGCTGTCCAAGCCTTTAAGGCTAAAAGGTTAGTGTCCGAAAAAAAAAGTTTACAATCATTAACTAGGCAGAGCGCCCCAGCGATAGACCTCGGCAGTCCGCTCTGAGGCTAGTTTATATGTAGTATCTAGGTATCGTATGTATATGCTTAACAGACTATGTAAATGTTAATTAATAATACAAGGTCATTATTATTCCATTTAGTCGCCCTTCACGTGTATTTTATGAAATGAAACAAAACTTTTTTATACCGAGCTAGGATATAATTACCTTTGAATCTAGCAATCAAGGCAGGCGAAACCGTTTGATACATTTCAGCTAACAATTCATGGCGAGTTGCAATAACGGATTCCAGGCACTTGGCTGCGGCGCGTCTTACCTTGAGAATTAAAGATTTGTTAAATAATATTATAAACAATTCAATTAAGATGAGATTCAAGCAAAATTACCTTCCATGACATGTCATCATCATCGGAGTATTCCTCAGAATCAGATTCCGGATATGCATCAGGTTCAAAAGATTCATCCTCCATCTCTTCATCCTCACCACCCCCACCTTCTTCGTCATCCTCATAGTTGTAATTGGGATCATAGGTGATCATTTTTAAACAAAGCTCAATAATCTGAAAATCAAAAAAAACAGACCTTGAATCTTTAATTTTATGTCTTGGAAGCAATACTTATAGTATATATGTAGATACATATACAAGTCAAGCTAATAGATAAAATTCTAAAAATAGTTGATACTAATTTATTGTTAGATACTCTGTTTAATGATTTTCGAAGTTTGTTATATTAAGACTGATTAATAAATAAAATTATTTTTTTATGTTGGTCCTATTTCTTTTTATACATATTGTTGATGCTTCAATGTCTTGTCAAAAGAAACGGCCTGTTACTATCCCACTGCTGGGCATAGGGCTCCCATCTCAGTTTCCTGCGAAAGGAGTTAGAGCCAAGACCCACCACGCTGCTCCAATGTGGATTGGTTTGTTACACATATCCCCATATTGATATGCAGGTTTCCTCATGATGTTTTCTGTCACCGAAAAGAATGTAAATTTAAAACGTCAATTAGGCACATAAGTTTTAACAGAAAGACTCATTGGGGCTTGCCCAGGGAATAAACCAACCAGTCGCACGATCTCAACGCTAGGCTATCACAGCTATCCAAAGAAAAATAACCAATCTGCAAATCTTTTATATTTTATAGCTCACAAAATTCAGGACATCCATATATAATTAATTTCTATATATTAATATAATCTAAATTGTTTTGTCAAAATTATAAACTAAATGTTATTTAAGAAAATTTAATGAAGAGTAGAGTAAATAGCTTACTGTTGGGATATGGGGTTGAACTTCTTTTGGACATTTGAGAACAATTGCCTCTAATGCTTGTAGACAATGTTCACGTAATTCTTCATCTGCATCAGTGGAGTATTTCAAGACCTGTGGTGCAACTCTCCATAACTGAACACCAAACCTATGACCAGCTTGACGACTAAAAATAAAAAAAAATCATGTTCAGTAACTTTTTAAAAATTTAAAACAAAAAAAATTGCGAAAAATAATTTGCATTGAAAACCACATTTTACAGCTCATTCACAGCCAGTAAAAGGGTGACAGTTGATAAATAATATTTTATATTCAATAACTTAATAGTTTGTATTTTGTATGTTGTAAATCCTTCAAAATGTTCAAAATACAAAGTCCCTAATAATTATTATACTCACCATACTGCTCCAATAGATTGTCAGATAAAAATGTAAAAGATAAACACTAGTGTTTACAGTATGTCTAGACATATGTAGGATTTATCACAATATCATCAGTCATCATAAAGAATGACCATAATTATAAGATGTATAAAATAAAAATAAAATAAAATATTTTTTATAATGTTAATATAAGATGTATATTAACATTATAAAAAAATATAGCAGAAATAACTAATCAATGCTTATCTAAAAATTTTGAAATGGCAAACTAACAACCTAACAGCAACCTCCCCTATTCAAGCATATCTGCAAAACTGCAGCTACTGCCTATATTGTTGCTGAGGAGAAAAGTTTATCCATTATTGAAAAAATCCCATTAGTCATAAGGGTATTTCACATAAGCAAGATTTGATGTGGTTGAAGTATACTAAGATAAACAATGCAATCATCATTAGAGTTATCAATTTAAACTGTGTGAAGTAACTTATCATCGACCTTACCATACTGATGCAATACACTGAATGTGTGTACGACTAACACTGGAAGATGTTGAAGACCTCAGTCCTTCCAGCAGATGATCAATTAGTTTGTTGTACAGAGTCGCATTACATGACATAACCAGATGTGATAATGCAACTATTGTACGTTTTCTCACAGCCTAAAAATATAATGAAGTTTGAAGACTGATTCAAAATAAATAAAATAAAAAATACCTTATAGTACACAAAAAAAATCGTTACTTACTTGACGAGGGGAAGCTAGTTGAGGAAGTAAAGAGTTTAATAACATTGGATGAAAAGATATCAGTAAAGCACCAAATCTGCTAAGTAAATCTGCTAATATATCTAAAGCCTCTAGTTGAACAGATACATCTTCTTGCTGCAAAAAAAAATAATTAATCCAAACTTTTACTTAACTTACAATCTTTACTGAATATATATGTCAATGTATCAAAAACAATATTATTTGCAATTAATTAGAATAACCTTATTCTAATTATTAGCATTTAACTATTCATTAAAATAATATTACACTTTTTAATGTTATGATGCTTGATTTATCAATGAATTTTTAAATTTTAAATTTGGCTAAAACCAACCTTTTCAATAGCACTACTTAATCTCCCAGTAATTTTTTTACATACATTCGCAGCAAGTGTATTAGAGCCTAGGGGTAGCTCAGAAATTACTGTTTTTAAGCCAATACTGCTAATGTCTCTCAGTTGTTCTGTATCTGAGAGCATATTTACACATAAAGTTTCAACTATTCCTTCAACTTGATACTCCTTCACTTTATTCACTAGTGGGCCAAGGCTAAAAAATAAAACTTTACTATTAATTCCCCAGTAGGCTCAAGTCTGTATCTTAAATCTGAAAATTTTATAAATATTCATTCAGATACTTTCAAAATACTATCAAAGGTACTACAAAGACAATGTATACCACCACAATTATCACATATAGCACCATTACCAAAATATTGAGCAAGACATAGAAATTAATTATATATAATTCATAAATTTGTCATGTTCAACAACTCATAATTATTTTTGATGTATAATTTATTATTTTATAACCACTAAAGAATTACTTTTTGACAGCCATACAGCTTGCTTTTCAATTTTCAACAAAAGCCTTTGTTGAATACAGGGGGTATTGGTATTATTATTATATTATCGTATGTCAAATATTTCATATAAGAGAATAATTGAATTTTACCAGCTTAGGACAGTTTGTCAATGCAATTTTGAGTTAATTTGTATTTCCAATTAATAGGTGTTAATTAAATAATGCAGTTTTAATAATTAATGTTAATAAATATTTATGTATTAATAAATTTGGTCCTCAATATTTATAATATTACATACCATTTAACTGCCAGGTTTTGAACTTCCCCATTCTTATCCTCCAATAAACGAAGTAGCATTTTCACCACTTTTCTTTCAGAATCATCATCAAGTTTTATGCTATCTTTTTGTAATTCAGTCATCAGATCGTTTGTGGCCATAAATCGAAAGTCTTTGTCATTGGATGTCATCTTAAACAAAAGAATATGTATTGTAATTAACCTATGAAATGGATGTTTTACTCAAAATTTGATCGTGATAAAGGCATTCTCAAAATAATTTTTGTACCGGTTACCTTCTCAAGAAGATTTGCGATTTGATAGGATACATTAGCCATTTTGATCGTATTGTGTCTATTATAACAAAATTAATACATGAAACAACAAAAGAACATGTGAAAGCTTATTTTTCACAATATACACGGAAAATAACACTCATTTGAAATTAACCAAAAACAACCTATCGCCCCTGAATAATCGAAAAATAATGCTCCCAAATTTGATCTGTCGATGTCGACTCGTGTTGGGTTGCCAATTAAAGGCACAAAGAAAAATATTGAATAAAAATAATTAGTGCTAAGTATTTTAGTTAGTAGTCGTTGGTTCTTAGGTACTTCCCATATAAAACCATAAACAATTTACAGAACTGTAAAGTCGTTTGAATGTCACTAATGGCATTTTGATTTTTCAAAAACATTAAAATATTACGACCTATGAAGGTGGAATGTATTTTAGAAGGTTTATAGAAGCAGGCGTCACTTTGCGTCAATTCTATATTACAGCACTATAACCGAATTATCCGCACGGGTTAAGCGAATGCATGCAAAGCTAATGTGTATTAAGCAGGTAAAATTCACATACCTTACACATGCACGACAAGTCACCACATGCATCCCAAGGCGCCTCAAAAAACTACAATAAGAATTCGCGGTTTTGTCACAATGCAAAAGTAATAATAAAATTATTTTGCTATAATCCGCGATACAGTAAATAGAAAAAAAATATATATATAGTTCTAAATGTATAGTGGACTATCCTCTTTTTCATACCCGTTACATGCAGGATTGCTGCATTTTGCTGTTGCTGGTGGAGGATGTTTTCTCTTTCCATATACCTTATCATTAGTTGTATACATGGAATTCCGCAAAGTAACGCCTGCTTCTATAAATCAGTTAGTACCATAGGTTAGTACCATAGGTTAGTACTTAGGAGTCTGTAGTCTGTAGTAATTATTTTAGTTAGTAATCTATGGTGGTAACGTTAAACAGCATAGACTATAGTTAAACAGAAATTACAGGTAGTCTATGATTACAGGTAGTCTATGGAATATTGATTAGAGGTTACTTTAAAATCGATTTGATATTGTAAACAAAATCTGCCATGTATCTTTCTACCCATGGTGGATATAAAAACGCAAGTCGTTAAATTTATATAATAAATCGTCTTGGGTGTAAATTAAAACTAAAACAACATGGATTTATTTATAATAAACAGGTATGAATTATCGTTTAAGCCCCTACACCGTTGTTATTTAGTGCCTAATTTAATATTCTTACGTTTACAATATCAGATATACAGATGCAAACGACGGCGATAATTCAATTAATCAAGAAACATTGCATCTTCAAAAATTAAGACAAAAAATAGAAGAAAGGAAGAAAAATAACATATCAAATCCGACACAAGTAGATACTATAATACTTGTAGAACATGGACCATCACAAGAACTGCAAATTAATTCTCAAAACTCTGGTGAAAATAATCAAGTCGAGTCAACTGTGTCAAACACAAATGCAGCAAATTGTATTGATAGCACATTACCTACAAAATCTGATAAACCTAAAAATGAATTTAAAATTTTAGGAAATACTGATTTTGATATAAAGTACAAGGTATTTTTTTTTATTTATAACATTTTTCTTATTACTACGGATTGTAATGAACTATTTTTTAGGTACAAAGAGTATTACCTCATTGGCTTTCACATGCAACTGAAGTATCTAAAAGTCTACAAACATTAACATGTGTTGTAAATGATCAAAATTGGCTACACTACAATATTAAAACAGCATTGACAAGAGAGGGAGTAACTCACCTATTCCCTGTTCAAGAACAAGTTATACCATTTATATTAAAAGAACATAAACAACCTGAACCATTTAGGCCATGTGACATCTGTGTGTCTGCTCCAACTGGCAGTGGGAAGACATTGTCTTTTGTTTTACCTATAATTCAAGTAAGATTACAGTTTGTTTGATTGTAATAATAAATAAAATAGTTATTATAGTATCAAAATTTTATGTTAATTTATAGGAACATTATTTAAAATTACATTATGATCAATGAAGATAATGAGAAAGGGATTTTTGTTTTATATAAGTGAAAGCAGACTTTAACAAATATTGTCCTGTGAGTAAAATGTAAATTATTGTATAAAAAGCCTGGTTTATAATAATATATTATATTGATTTTCAGATTTTAATGAATGAACTTGGTCATTATGTGAAGGCTTTAATTGTTTTACCTGTTCAAGAATTAGCAGCACAGGTTTTAGCAGTTTTTAAAAAATACTGTATTAACACTGGACTCAAAGTTGCATTATTAAGTGGCTCAACCCCTCTACAAAAAGAACAGCAACAAATAATGAGATACAGTATGAATAATGTTTCTTATTTATGATTTATGAAATAAACCTATACTTAACAGATTTGTAGGGAATTTTGATCACAAGCTGTTAATAAAAAATATTTATAGAATGTCTTTTAACAAAAATCTATGTTCAGGCCCTTTTTGATTTCATCCTTGTATAGTGTAATTTTTATGACAGAAGAGGTCTTTTGCCAGCACTGGGATGAAAATAGATAGTATATATATAAATAGTTTAGTATCAGTTAACATTAACAAAATTTTTATCAAATATAGGCAAATAATATTATTATTACTATTGTATTTTGACAGTTATGTATCTAGAGAGGTGAAAAAACTTTTATAATTATTGTTTGTAATCTATGAATAATTATATATTTTGTTTCTATAATACTTGTGATCTCTATGAGTTTCAATGTAGTGTTTTTTTTTAGCTGAGACATCAGGGTGGATATGTGAAATTGATATAATTGTCTGTACTGCTGGTAGACTAGTAGAGCACTTACATAACACTGAAGGCTTCTCACTGAAACATTTGAAGTTCCTTGTTATAGATGAGGCTGATAGAATAATGGACAACATTCAAAATGATTGGCTCTATCACATGGACAAACACATACAAACTGAATTACAAATAACCAAAATACAACATATAAGCTGGAAAAATATAAGTCATCAAAAATCATCAATACAAAAGCTTTTATTTTCAGCAACATTATCTCCAGATCCTGAATTATTGGAGTTGTGGGGGTTATTTCAACCAAAACTTTTTTCAGCCACACCTATAAATGATGGCTCAAATGATAATATAGAAAAAAAGTACACAACACCAGAGGAATTGCAAGAAAATTATGTTGTTTGTACGGCTGAAGAAAAGCCTTTAATTTTTTATTATTTTTTTGATTACTTGAAATGGGACAAAGCATTATGTTTTACAAACTCAGCCCAATCAGCACACAGATTAACAACATTGTTAAATATATGGGGTGATGGAAAATTAAAAGTTGCAGAATTATCTGCAGCATTAGATAGATCTAGCAGAGAACTGGTGCTAAAAAAATTTAAGCAATCAGAAATAAATATGTATGTGATTGTTGGACATTTTAAATAAATTGTGTGTTTGTAACAGTTAGTTTATCAAATCAATATATTTTTTTATTTTTTAGAATTATAAGTACTGATGCTTTAGCAAGAGGAATTGATATTTTGGATTGTAACTATGTTATTTCATATGATCCACCAAAAAATATTAAAACATATGTACATAGAGTAGGTCGCACAGGTCGTGCTGGACGTGAAGGAACTGCTGTGACCTTACTTACGCAAAATCAAATGCAAATGTTTAAGGTACACCATTCTGAATTATAAAATTAAAAAATATAATCATGTGTGTTTATAATTTTGCAAATTACTTTACAGGAGATGATACGGTCCAGTGGTAAGAGTGCTATCCAGAAAATGGAAATACAACAAAATAATATTGACAGCATATTAGAAAATTATGAAAGGGCTATATCTGAAACTAAAAAACTTATCAGTGACGAAACTCAAATTAAGGTGAAAAAATCTATTGAACTAAAAAGAGCAGCTAAAACCTCTAAAGCTTGTAAAAGGAAACCTAATCAGAACAACTAAGAAATAATCACTAGTAATTTAAGTCAAAAAATTATTGTTAGTTCTATTAAAATAATATTACACCAAGTTTAAAAAAGTTTTGTTTTATTTCATGAATATTAACAAACTGTTAACAACTGATACTGAGCCGTTGTAATTTATATAAAAAATACACTAGATACATTTTAGTCTTGTTCGCTGGCTTAATGCTGAAGTATCAAGTAACCCATGAGACGCCCAAGTTCCGACTGACATAACCCATTGAGTAATTATACTAGAGTAGAGAAGCCAGCCTAAAATAAGCCATATTACAATAAATAGAAAAAAATTATGATGTCTCTGCTCTTTTTTTATTTGTGATTCGACAAATATGAAATATATGAGTTTCATCTTCCCTCTTATTATTTATTGTGACACTCACTCACATACCTGCCTATAGCACCCCTACTCTAGTATCATAACTCTACATGTATAAGAAGTTGTACATTCTATTGATTAATCAAATATAATGTTTAACTTATAAAATTTTATACATACTGGGATTGTAATTTGAATTTTAAAATGGCACTAGACAATAAATAGGCACAACAATAAATGATACATAATTAATGTCAAAAGCATAGATCTTTATTAATATTCATATTGAGTGAAAATATGTCCCTAGTAATAGTATTATAACAGTTTGCTCAAGGCAACAATTTACTGCTACACTGAACAATAATTAAAAATATGGTGAATTTACCGTCATGGATATCTGCTTACTTGATTAATGAGAATTGAGAGAAATGTTGCTCCTTATTAATGAACAATGAAAAGAATTTAATTTGTTTTTATATAAAAATTACAATATACACTAGAAGATTCAAAAATCGACTTCGGCCTTTATGCTTCTATGTATGATGTTATATCTATGATGTTGAATCATCACACCCTGTTATTTCAGAAAAACTAACAATAGTATATAAAGTTATACAAACTAGAGCTTGGCGTCAAAAATTCTTTTCAGCAATCTTAGTTTCGTCCCCATTTTCCTGCTTCACAATTATATTTGCAATTATAATGGTAATTTAACAACAAAATTACCATATATAAACAAGTTCTAAAAATCTTCAAGCAATTGGAGCACAATATGCCTCATATTCATCTCTCCACTAACAGATTCAGTCATGGAACATACAACTTTTCACCTATATTGGATTACAGCAAGCCATACATAACTACTTTTTAAAAAATGAGGCAATGTTATTATTTAGAGCCTTGTATATAAAAATTTAAGTATAAAAAAATATTTTTAACTAAATGCAACAAAATATTCACACTTCCATTGTTCAATATCACAATGCATCTTATCTTTATGAATAGTAAAACCTCTTGTGTGGCAAGAGTAGACATAATTAATTATACTTGGTGGGAATATTACACCTAGAATGTGACTTAGATTATCAAAATTGTATAAGATCTTCAACAGTATCATCAGATAATTCAGAACTAATGCTGTTTGCAGACACTTTACTATCATTTTCGAGAGATCTTGGTGATATCTTTCTCTTAGGAGGTATTGGTGCTACATCTAGGATTCCGAATTGTCCCAAATATTTACCTTGGTCTCTAAAAGCCTTTATATCATTACTGAATTCATTCCTTCTATTTCCTGGAAACAATTTAGTTCTGACAGGAGGGCTAGGTGCAGCTCTAGAATAGGCTGGTCGATTATCAAATATTGAAACATCAATAGGATTTAGACTGGCAGTAAATAAAGTTGATGTTTTGCTTTTTTCCAACACATAACTTTTAGAATCTTCCTTTGGTTCATCTTGGTTAGAGTGATCACTGACATAAAATGTTGTTTTGGAATTGTACTCTGCTCTTAAATGTTGATGTGTCTGCACATCAGATTTACTTCTTTCAAGAGTGAATGCACTATTAGTGTGTAGGTGGCAGCTAAAAGAGGTAGTATTTATTGTACATGCAGGTACTGTTGAATAAGGCACAGCTGGGGCCCATAAACATGCACCATCATTCCTGGGCACTAATAAAAGAGGATCCTGAAAGTTGAGGAAAATGAAGGTTGTTACTTAAAATGTAAGACTGTTTATTATTGTATGTATTACTGTAGCTAATCAATTTATTATCAGAGTAAACCTTTTTAAACTTTTCCTTAAGCTATTTAACTTATATACCTTATCCTATTGCATAATAATAAGCATTAAACTATATGAACACTTTACTATAAAAAGATAGACTACTTTATTTAAAGAATCTTTTTATTAAGAGTAATGAATCTATAACTAAAAATTACATTAAAATGGTTATTATCTTAAATTATCTTAAAACTGAGATATCTGCTGAATTAATGATGAACTGTTTTTAATTGGTTATATATTAAGCAATAAGAATTACCTTGCCTGTTATTGAAAATACTTTTGATTGTAAAGTATGAAGTTGATTTCTTAAATATTCATATGAACACTGACGAAGCTTCATCACCCACTGTACAACATTATCTTCACTACGAGCAGCAAAAACATGTCGTTTCTCAGGTTCATCTCTTTAAGAAGCATATTAAATATTTTAATGATGAAATTTAAAAAAAAGCTATGACCACGCTTAGCAGATAGTAAGAAAGATACTACAATTAAGGTAATTTACATTCAATAATAAATTTCTTATAAATAATTGTGTCAATTTTGGTAAATGAAAATTAAAAACTAAGTACCTGACATGAAGTACTATTTTTAAACAGATACATTATTAATTAATAATAATAGATTACAAACTTTAATGGTCATCATCAGGTCATTCATAAAATGTTGTAATATACTTTATACCCAAAATAGTTTATGCTTATAAATGATTTCAAATTGTTTAAATTTAAATTGATATGCCAACTTTATATCTGAAATCTGAGAAAGTTAATTTTTCCACAGACAGGGAATACATAATAAGAAATGTAACTCACATAAAAGATATAGAAAATGAAAATGATATGCTTGGTCCATGTTCCATTTGAATAGATGAATTTTCCATCACAAAAACACCAGCTGGATTTTTGGTATCAAACTTTCCCATTTCACTAATTTTAAAATAAAATAAATAGTTATTGATGAGGCGGAACCATCTTTCCTTGAATACTGTAAACACATAGTATTTTAATTATAATTATATCAAAAAAATATTTGCACAACATGACATCTTTGATATCTTGTTTTACATCTGCAAATCTCTCTCTTTCTCTTTCTCACTCTTGTCAAGGAAACCAAAGTTAAGAATTGTATTGTGAGAATCTTTAATTTATTGAATTAAAAACTATTAAATAATCATATTATTAAAGATAATATGACAGAGGTAAAAAGCCTATTTTCTATAAGCCGGACAAACTTTCATTTTACGCTACCTCAGATGTATAAAAATACTTTACGAATTACCTGCTTGATTACGATAACTTCCATTTGTTATCTTTTTGTAATTCAATCGTCCTTCTACAATACAGGGCTTGTCACTCAAAAGAGCGAGCTCACGAATATTGCATTTCATTGGTAAGAATAAGTTAAATGTGCTTTGATTTTATAAACACGAAGCGTTATAAAGCAGCGAAGATCATTGTTTTAATGCCTCTAATACAAATTTCAACCGCATTACTGGATTCTTGTTAACGGGCTCCAAAATATATATTAAGTGAAGGTCAATGCTATTTTTGTAACAATGATAATGTAAACTACGTCAAAATTTTAATACGCAATATTCATAATAAAACTAGCTTTTTAATCTTTGTAATATTTCTATAAGAAGACACTTTTTATAATTATGTTCCTTATTACCCTGAACATTTTCCATAAATATTTGTAAGTTTTTTCGAAATCAGACACAAATCGTAATTAATACCATAGATCAAACAAAACTTTAGCCAAAGACTAAGGATTTCTGATGTTTGTGATGGATGTTGCGAATTCAAACCAAGTAAAGTACCTACTTACTATTTTTTTCTTCTGGCACATATTTTTTTCTTCCCATTCTGCACGTTCCAAACTCAATCGCCATTCGCCAATAGTTTTGTTTACGAGCGCCAACAGAATGTTAGGGTAGGCATTCATAGCAATAAAAAACCTCTTGACATATCCATTTTCATTTTTATTGTTATAAATGCGAGACTTTGTAGTCCAAAACACGTATTTTTTGGGTTGTGCCAGTATTGCAGCTCATGAGCGATATATAGGTGAAATTCGGAAAGATACATCCGGTATATCCGGATACATCCAAGATACATACAGAAAAAAATTGCCCTTTTTCTTCGGGAATAGGAGAAAATTATATAAATTCATAATAAGACTTTCCTTTGATACCTAAGGGTTAACACTTAAATCAAAGCGAAAGAATTCGCGGGTCTCAAACAGGGCTGTGTAGTACTGAAATTGCAATTCAATATCTATTTTTTTTTGACGGGAAAGAAATTAAAAAAAAATCATCGGACTTAAATTAATTTATAACAAATCAGGTTAAAATGCTTGTAAATTTTTTAAAACAAAATTTGACGTCCTATTATTAACCGTTGAGAAGTTTTCTCGTCTGGAGCCAATCCTGGCAGCAGCATCCGATCATGCTTATCATAAACATGCATTGTCATCGAGACTGAGAGTATGTAAAATTTCAGCTCAATCAGACCTCGGGAAGTGGGTCAAATTTAACTTGCAAGCTTCCACCTTCACATACATACATTGCAAGTTAAGTAAACGCTTTTAAATGGATTTAATGTTTTTCGGATTTTTAATGTAACAGACATTTAGCTGCATGGTGTACTATGTGTGGTACTCTATGAAAACCACAAAAATAACCGCAAGAATTATTTTATTAAATTAGATTTAAGGATGATGTCAATGTTTTTGAAACACGTTTTCATAGAATTACTCATTTATTTTTAACTTTTAGTACAAAATAAAACTAGTACACAGGGATACATCTCAAACCTAGCATTTGCAATGTTGAAAAGTCCGAGGCTTACGACAATAAGTCTTCTCATTTGTACTATTTTAGACACGAACGTCACACTGATTAGCTCTTTCCCCATTAAAAAAAAAAAGAAAATTAGTCAAAACTGAATAATGCAATCACTCTTTGAGTAAAATATGTCAAATTATAACCCACTTACATCGAGGGTTGTATCGCTTAAATGAACATTACTACTCGTAATTCAGAACCGATTCATAAGCTACCTTATTTTACAAAACACAATTTTGAGGTTTGGAGCGGCATTGGTGAGTTTCAGGCACAATCAAACCAGTGCACTCCAATGTTTAAAATACACGAACGACATGATAAATTGATTAAATTTGTAAAAAATCTTGCAAAGCGCGTCGAGTGAAAATTTAGGCCAAAATCTCATGTTAGTGTACTGTGACTATTGTATAGAACAAATTAAGTACTATCAACTCGTTCATGTATTAAAAACATATCTTTAAGTCTCATTCATTTAACGCAATTTGTTTCGGTCTTATATCATAACCATTGCTCATGTATTTCATTAGTTAAGAACTAGTATTTCCTAATTATATAATCTTGACAAATTCTTATAATTTAATAGTGCACCAAACGGATATGGACATTTAAAGAAATCTAGAATATTTCACAACATGCTATTCATATAAATAAAAGTCTACCCGTCGATAAAATCTATCTAATTCATTCTAGCGTTAATCTACAAATTCCTTGTATAACAAAAATATAAAAAAAGACACTGAAATGCCCATACCCTATATTTTTTTCCTAATTCTGTACACCTTATTTCATAGTAATGCTGACTGTAATTTTAAATTATTTTCTTTCATTTCGCTTGCAATCAAAAAAATTGGAAATTCCTATTAAAAAATATTTAATCAATTGTCTAAATCATCAAAACTATGTCTGGAAAAATAAATATGCAAACAATTTCTTTGAATTTAATAAGTACATTTCCTTTAGTGATTTCGTCAATATAACATTACAGCAAAATTTATAAAAAATAATTGATATAATTGTAAAAAAATGTTTGTTTATGCTGAAAGAATCCATTAGTATAAAATATTACATGATTAAGTGTATAAAGCCTTATCGCTAAAAGGCGGATAATCTTCGTGAGCAATAATATAAATTTAATACCATTACTACTCATTTTGTTTCATAAATTACATTAAACGAGAATATGGAGTAGAGAACTACCTTGAAATTACATAGACCCTGTTCTAGCAATAACTATCTAAATTCTTGAACAGTAGCTTACATATGCATGTTAATTTTATCAGTTACAGTATTATTAGTAAGGCATTTCAACTGCGTGTAATACACTACTTTCCTATAAAATTATTGGTACAAGTTTGCAGCTGCAAATTAATATATTAAATTTAAAATCTCCTATTACTTCATTAAATAATTTGTATATTCGTTCGGTTAATTTTACCATTCACGCATTCAACTATTGACAAAATACGAAAGTTATTAATGTGAGCCAAGTTCCATCATTTCTTCGTTTTTTCAGCACTACCTGACAAGTACTCATTTTAATTATAGAGAGTAAGAAACTTTACTCGGACATTTTTTTATTTACATTTATACTTATTAATACGTGAAACGGGAAAAAAATTTTCTTTGGAATATAATCTTCAGACGTATATTTCACCTTTGGATATTGTACACCAGTAGTAGTGTAGTTCAACTTTGTCTATAGAAGTATACGAATTTCGTTCACATAATTTCTATATATATATATTAGTTAATATTTAATCGAAATTTGTGAGATTATAGTTGAACTCGGTTAGACAGCTTTTGAGAAACCACGCGATAATATTTCTTTTAAAATCCATGAATGCTAGATTAGTTCGAAAAATGTTTTTTTTGATGCTCAGTCTTCATCTCAAAGACCTAGAAAAGTAGGCCTTGAGAAATCCCAATAAAATGCCTTTATAATTTCTTTCTTCTATTTCAAATCAAAAATTGAGTTATCTTAAGGAAACCTAGGTTACCGACGTAGCTCAAAATGACACAAAGTGCAACCAGCGCACCCCACAGCTATAACAAAAACAACTTTGGGTACTAAGATTCATCACACACCCGTCTCAAATTTATTATACCTCCAACTTAATTGACTGAAGATCACAAACCATTCGAAGGCGTTAAAATTTAGGATACATGAACCAGATGCAGAAAATTTAGGAAGTATTTGCTTCGCGATATCATATAGCATGGAACTGCATTGAAGATAATTATGTCTAGGACTGGAGACTAATCGGCTTTAAACGAACGAATTCTACTTCATTCCGAAATATAGAAGACTTTTAATTTTTAACAAGAAACAACGCCATCTCGACAACGAAGTGGAAGTAATATTTAGATTACTATGATAATGCTTTATTTACTTTACTGTAATACCTTATAATTTACGTTCTTTCAAGACATCACGTCTCATTCAATGTAACCAACCACTCTCACATTACGACCAATAATATTTTGTAACATACAAAATATTCATATGCTGGTTTTAATAACCTGTTTTGGCACGAAGTATAAAATTTTAATGATGTTGTAATGTTGATTTTATACATTAGCAAATTCTTTGGAGACCTATTATTAAAATCAGATTAATTTATCGTTTTACATATATTACGGCTGGATTTTACAGACTGCTTTCAGAGACTATAAATCTAAGGAATGTGCGTAAATTGCAGAATGTTTACCTCGCATGAACTAAGATGAGATGTTAAAGTGACTGAAATTGATGAATTTATTATGTTACAAATGACTCAATATTCTTAATAACTATAAAATTTTAGACTAAGCCAAAATATATGTAAAAAAATAAACATATATTGTTTCAATTTCTTTCTTGGTATATAACATGACATCTTTTTAATAATATAAAAGTTGTTCTAACACATATTTATGTTTAAACTTGATTAGTTATGTATGTAACTTATTTTAATATTGCTGTTTTTGATATAATTATTTGTTAGAATAGAAATGTATCATTAAGGCAGCGGCTATGTCCGAGAAAATATATTTTTCAATTAAGGTTTTCTCATCTTTATTTTTGCTATATTTACAAGTCGTCGCCTAATCGCACGATCTCGATATAGAGATCTCTCAAAGAAATGATTAACATTATTCAGACCGAGCTCTTCGTAAACATCCAAAAACTAAACACAAAAACAACAAACATCCACCGATTCAAGAACGAATCGCCGCTAAATTACCGAATCATGTATTTCCAACACTAACATCTAAATGAACACATGAAATACAAATCCGTCGCGGTGCGATAGACGTCCGGGAGTCCCGAGAAAACGGTGACATATATCTAACGTTAAATAATTACAATCCTTAAACGTAAAATAAACTCAGTAATATACATAATTACATTATATATTCGAAAAAAAAAATAACAAAACCAATAGTCAACATCCGGGAGACACCTCCCGAGCGGCAGTGTTGCATCGCGTTAGGAGCCGTGCGGACGGTGACGCAGCCCGCAGCGCTACATGCGCGGCCGTCACATCGGCGGCCGCTCCCAGTCCAAGGGCGCGGGCGGCGGCGCGCCGCTCCACGCGCCCCACCGCTCGCGCCGGAAGAAGCGCTTCTTGAAATGGTGCGGCGGCTGCGGCGACGGCGACCTAACGCTGGCGGGCGCGCACGCGGGTCCCACCGCCGCTACCGCGCGCGACTCACTCGCCGCGGCCGCGGCCTCGCCCGCAGTTCGCGTCCCCTCCCCGTGCCCGATGCCGGAGTCGGGTGACGTGTTGCAGGCCTCGTCCGACCGACGTCGCTTGTCTTCCATGGCGGTCGATGCGAACGATATTATCTGATCGAATCGGAACGCTATCCGATCCTGCCACTTGCTCTCCTCGACCTCCTCGCCGCCCTCGCCCTCTGAAACGGTTAGAGGTGCGATGAGCCTCGCCCGCCACTCGTTAGGTTCGATGAAGGCGGGGCGTGGAGTTTTACCTTGAGGACGGGTGGCGTCGGGGAACTCGTCTACGAGTGGAGTGGAAGAATTCGAATGCGGATCGGCGGAGGGCGTGTGACGACGGTTCGACACACCGTCCTCGGTCTCGGCCGCGCCAGGTGCGCTCCCAGCACGTCCTCGCCAATATTCTGATGCCAAAACACGCGCTTGTAAACACGCAGCCAAACCTGTTAGAATAAAAGAATTTTTTAAAATGATCGGCACTTGTTTCCTACTTAACATGTGTAATTAGATGAGTGTGCGTACCTTCAAGAGGCTGATGCGGGGGTTCGTGATAGCGGGCGCTCATGTTTACGGCTGCGTTTATAATGCTCTGGTTTGATATTTCTAGCGTGCGCTCGATCTCGCCATTGACGAGATCTCCGATAGTCCGCGCGCCCGGCGCTGCCAGCCTTTCCTGTGATAGATGTCGCCGGAGCGCAAGTTTTGCCGGGGATACCTACAACCAAAAATTTGACGCACCCATCATCAGTGCGAATCAAGATAGCTCTTTCTTAATAATACAATACTTACATTTTATTAAATAAAAACCTCTGCGATGTCAGTAAAACATTCTTTAGAAGATTTGGTTGTATAATTTGATTTTCGTAAATTTTTTGTGTAAATTGGTTAACCAATGACAATAATTATTGAAAACGAAAGGAAAGACGCTTTGGTACGTTTTTCGCCCTATGAGATATAATGCCTATAATCAATATTTATATCAATATTCAAATTCAAATTCGATCTTACTTATAAACTAATACGTGGATCTTTGGACTCGCCTAAACTATTAGGAAAAATTAATGTAGTGGTACCTAGACCTTCCATTAGATTTAAAAATTATCACTTATTTAAAACACATTTTTATAAAACGAACTTGGGACTGACGGCACCAATTAATAGAATGATGAAAACCTATAATATATTAAGTAAAAAGGTCAATATTGATATTTTTAGCGACTCACTCCTCACATTTAAAACGAAATTGAAACAATATTTTTTTACTCAATATCGCATCTTACTTTAGATACTTATAATCGCTGTACAAGTTTTACTTCACGTATGTGTGTTTGTTTGTGTGTGTGTGTGTGTGTGTGTGTGTTTCATTTCTTTCTTTAAATATTTTGTTAACCAAAACTTTTCATTTTTTTACGCAAGCTGTGATTATCTTTAAGTATGTTTACATAATGTTTTAAAAATTGTTAATTTAACGTTTTCATGTAAGATTAATATGTAAAACCTGTTGATGATCCTATATAAATAAATAAATAAAAATAAAAAAACTAATAAATATAACTGACCTGCGTATAATCTGGTTGCGGTGTGTGATGATTGCGTAAGTCGGGCGCACGCGATTCCGGATGAACGTGCGGACGGACTTCCCGGCGGTCGTATCCGTAGCGATCGCGTCGCATATCCCGCATTTCCCTCAGCTCGCGAGAGTCACGCACGTCTCGCATGTCTCGTACGTCGCGCGATTCACGAGCGTCTCGTACGCTGCGCAAGTAGGGCGACGCGGGCGCTGGCGTAACGGCTGTGCGTGGCGCAAACGCGTTGTGCGGAGCGCCCGGTACGGAGGCCGGACGTACATATCCATTGGCATATGTGTGATTCGTTGCCGGTTGTCGCGGCTGTACGAAGACAAACATAACATTATTTCGTTACATTATTAGGTAGGTAGAGCTGTGATAGCCCAGCGGTGAGACCGTGCGACTCTTTCGATGGAACACGAGTTCAAATCCGGCCAGGCACCAATGAGTTTTTCTATTAAAACTCATGTGTTTAATTGATAGTTGCAATTTATCACACGCTTTTCGGTGAAGGAAAACATCGTGAGGAAACCTGCTTATCTCTAGAGAATTCTAGGGATATGTGTAACCTACCAATCCGCATTGGAGCAGCGTGGTAGGTCTTAGCTCCAATCCTTCTCTCCAAAAACGGAGAGAGGAGGCCTTAGCCCAGCAGTGGGCATAACAACGGGCTGTTACTTTACTTTTTTATTATTAGGTATAACCTGGAAGAGGCGGGTTCTCGATAAAGGTTTTTTTCTAAACTTACTTTGGATTTCACAGTGTTTAGACTCTATGGTAAAAAAGGAATATAATTGTCAAATTGTCAATTTGATTGTCATTTGTTATTGTGCTCATAGTAGTCTAATTCTGTGCTGCTTACTTGTTAATTGTTAATTCTGTTTCGATACACGAGTAAAAGCAAATGGTGTATGCTTCAAATCGCTTATCTAATATATTACAATTATTAGCTATTATATTACAAATTATAAAACTAAGTCACTCGTCGCAATTGTGTGTCTGTCTGTTCGGGATGAAATCAATAAAAATAGAGCAGATTTTCGTGTGGTTTTACCAAAAGGCAGATTAATTCAAGGGAAAATATTTGTATAATTTTTAAGTTTTTGTGTAAATTATTTGAAATAAATTAGTCAAGCCACCTGAGAGGTTACATCTAAAACGTACTGAGGCAGTTTGAAATATAACATAACAATGCTATGGTAAGATTATTCCATAAAATCTGTGACAAGTTTTAAGAATGATCATCAATTACCATTTGAGCTGTTAAAAAACTGGTTACGTAAAATGCGGTATTTGAAAAGTTTTTTCGACAGTAACAGTATCCATGCTTATCATTTAAAATGCGGTAGTTACTTCAAGGATTTCATGGTTAACACTATGATAAACCCTCTAATTTAAATACATATCTAAGAAGTTAAGTTAGGCGCGAATATAAAAGTAACGCGTGCCAAAATATTAGATGAGCTAAAGAAAAAAGTTACCTCAAGACGCGAAGCTTTACGCTGCTCCTGATCTTCATTAAGCACCGACGTGATAATGCTCTTAAGCCTGTCCTCGAAGTTGATGACCTTTGGCGATTCCTGCACCTTGGCCACCACGTTGAGCGACTTTTGCACTTTTCCGGGTGACTGGCGTTGAAGCGGTATCTGCTGTGATCGTTGTGTTTGCACTTGGGCTCGATGCACTTGCATTGTTTTTGATCTAAGCCCGAAAAGACCAATATAATATTAGAAACAATATAAAAGACTATTATCCTAATATCAATGACCTTATAAAAGATTCAGAAAATATTCAGAAAAGTCAGATTGTCATGTTAGTTTATCAGATGATACAACTGATTTAATAGGAACTTAATTTATGGAGCTGTCATAATTTTCTAAACAAAACCAGTATTTCAACTGGTTTTGTTTAGAAAATTATGACAGCTCCATAAATTAATCCCTGTTTGAAAAGCATGATCATCAAATTCATATAAAACAATAATAACAATAATCATCTCAAGTGAAATATAGACACTTAAAAGATGGAGGACATCACAAAATTATAAAATTACTAACTTAATTGTAAAAAAAACGTATGTAAAAGTCTGTAGTAATAATGACATAATTGCGATTGACATACTATAATACAGCATTTAATGTTTGTCTGTATGTTTGTCCAGGCAACATAGCAAACTTCTACTTTTGGCACATAACGAATTTAACATGCTCCAACTTAGCATTACAACAAACATAAAAAAGTATTTGATTGAATATGTACCCTAAGCTACATCACAGGAAGAGTTCCATTTCTCTTTTCCATGTGTTGACATTGAGTACTACTCAACTCCAAGAATTTCAGACCTAAAATTTTTAAAAAAATATCCTTTTATATAACAAGCAATACAACAGAACTAACTACTTTGCTATAATCCGCACGGGTTAAGTGAATGCATGCAAAGCCAATGTGTATGAAGCAGGCAAAATCTACGCACCTTATACATGCAGGATCAGTCACCACATGCACCCCAAGGCGCAATTCACCAGCAACAACGCACACAAAAGCAGCACACACACCCACCACCACAATCTCGACGATCGTTTCGCCCCGAAACCGAAGCATCATCAGGAGGATAGGCTCCACGACAAAAATCGTACTGTGGTGGTGGGTGTGTGTGCTGCTTTTGTGTGCGTTGTTGCTGGTGAATTGCGCCTTGGGGTGCATGTGGTGACTGATCCTGCATGTATAAGGTGCGTAGATTTTGCCTGCTTCATACACATTGGCTTTGCATGCATTCACTTAACCCGTGCGGATTATAGCAAAGTAGTTAGTTCTGTTGTATTGCTTGTAATATGGAATTCCGCAAAGTAACGCCTGCTTCTATAAATCATCCTTTTATATATATGACTTCAACAAATAAACAAATTTTATAAACTCTATATAATTATGTTTCAATATTTAAAATCAAAATATAGTTTATAGTTTTTGCAATTGTTGTTGTTGCAATTTTATTTAATTTTTAGCAGATGGAGTTGCTGTTGTAAACATTTGTTATAAATTTTTAAAGGTTCAGAGTTATGCTATATGTCGATTATGATTAAGGGAATTGTGTATATATATGTATATTTTAAATCAAAAGTATGTCATATACAATTTATACCATATATCAAATATCACAAATAGCTAACAATATTAAAATGCATTGATCATAGTTGTACTGGTCATAGAGTTGTTTTTACAGTGAAGGTAAATTTACAAAATATATTCTCGATCATCTACATACACACTTTGTTATACTTTCGCGAACAAGATGTTACCTGTGTTCCATTTGTCTTTCAGGATCCCTGGTATAACCATTTACGATAACGTTGGGCTTTGTGATCTTTCCGGCCTCTATTTGTCGTCCGGTTTCCAATATTTTCTGAGCGAGTAGTTCCGGATTTTGTTCCTCAATTTTCCCAACATCCGGTACATCCGGCCACTCCTGCGACCGGGATCTGTGTTCGCGTGACTTTCTGGGTTTAGAGTTCACTGTATGCGGCTTAACTGTCGCCACTGGCACAGTTGGCGTAGGAGCTTTCTGTTGCTCGCTCGCTCTCTCCATTTGCATAATCTCATTCTGCAAATGGCCGACTTGAGCGTGAAGTCGCTTCCGATGCGCTAATGTAGCCGATATCTCTCTTAAAATACAATCGTGAGCTATACTCTGAGTGATCTCCGCATCTGGAGGCACGTGACCCAACTGTCGATACTTGTCAGTTATTTCTAACGTTCGCTGCTTTACCAATATTGCTTGTTCGGCTTCTATGCTATTCACCTGAAATCATGATAAACATTAGCAAAATAACTGTCAAACAAAATTGACCCAAAAATGTCATAATGACTAACCTGGGCCTGCAATTTGCTGGCTTTACTCTGGAGCTCCTTGTGGCGGCCCACTATCTCTTTGGCTTTCGCGAGGAGGTCAACAGTGTTGTTCGCGTGGATACCAAGTTCGCTCATACGCGCCTTTAGCAGTGCGACACTGTCACTGATTAACACATTTATCTGTTTGTCAAGTTGAGAGGCGCGGGATTTCAGCTTTTGATTTCTTTCCTGTTTACCAAAAATATATTCCATTAATAAATGTAGTTAAACTTAATAATAGCTTTTTACCAACTTTCTTTTTAATTGAGATAAGTTTAAGTTTTTTGTTCCAAGGTATTATTTATTTTGACCACTGGGCGACCGCTAGTTAGACGTAAGATAAGATTAGAAACTATTACACACAATATTACATATAAAAGGAACAAATAATTAAAAATAAAATGGGCGACCTCATACAGATCACTGTAAGTGATCACTTATAGGCCCCCATATGCCTAAGGACATTATTATAATGTTGGTTGATACGTTGTTGGTGGTTGAGTGATGGTTAAAGGACCACAGAATAAATAAGATTACATAGACTTACGCTATATTTTACATCCTAACTTAATAATAAGCTTACATATAAATTCGTAAAAATAATATACGAACTTATATGTATGCTTACTATATATTTAATATAAAATAATATAAAAGTAAAATGATATATATATAAAGACAATACACAATATTTAACTAATTAGATTAATAATAATTAAAGTTTTAAAAAATCAGAATGACGAATGTGTAAGTGTTCCAGAGCTTCACAACTGTAACTGATTCATAGTAGCGCTGTGAGAGACTAGCCGGCATCATCATTTTGTTAAGATGCTGAGAGTATAGGTTGGAGAGGTGGAGATATTCAAAATTTAAAACGCTCTTTTAAATTAAAGGATTGAAAAATATAGAATAGTAAAGTAAGTAACTACCTAAGTTAATCTGTAGAAACCGCCTATACTTACATCTTGTTTTATCGAGTTAGCCGGACTAGTTTCGAGTTCTCACCGCGATAACGTCGTGTAAAGAGCTCATGAATAAGTGCCCCGAATGGACTCGAAACTAGTTGGACTAACCATATAAATTAAGACGTGAGGTTAGCCGGTTCCTACAGGTTAACAATGAATATTATGAATGAAAGATGAATATTACGATACTTTAAATTAAAAAAAAAACCTGACAAGTTGATAAAAAGTACCTTTTCCTTGTCGATCTGGAGGCGTATGTCGGCCGCGTACTCGGGGGTGTTCATGCGGCGGATGAAGGCCAGGTACTGGTCGCGGAACATATCCAGCAAGAGTTGCAGCGAGTAGGGCGCGTGCGGCGCCCGCGGGATGTCCAGCTCCGAGTGCAGTTTGTCCGCCGGCTGCAGCTGCACGCCCAGCGCCGACAGCCGCTGCTCCACGCAGCCCGGCGGCGGCGCCGTCACCTGACGCATCGGGTTAACACATTGACTTCTAAGTAATTTATAGATAATGTAATAAAATAAATTAATGTACTAAAAAGTAGAATAATAGTAAGATTAAAGGTAAAATACTTATAAAGAAATAGTAAACAAAATTAATGTAAGTTAAATAGTATGAACAAATTGTAAATAGTTACATGTAAAGTTGTAATAGAATAGTCATAAGATAAATTGTTGCCGATAAGGAAAATAGCTACGTTACAAAAGTAATAAAATAAGCCTATGTGACAAATGTAAATCGTAAAATATATATATATATATATAAACAAATAAAGCAAATAAAGTCTCTGACCTTACTCATCAGAGGAACAAGTATAATAAATAAATGAAAAAAAAAAAAGAAAAAAAAAGTAATTTATAGAGAATAGATCATCATCCTCCTGACCTCATCCCACTCTAAATGGGGTCGGCACTACATGTTAGTCGTCTTTTACGACACCTCAGTAAGAAATGAGGCTGGTCTATTCTACTCAGCCGGATACCGAACGGCGAGTCAACTTACGTTAGTCGCCTTTTACGACACCTCGGTAAGAAATGAGGGTGGTCTATTCTAATTTTTTTTTTTTAATATATGGGACATTTACACACACGGTCGTCCGTCCCCAAAGTAAGTAACTTAATACTTGTGTTATGGGTGACGGAAAACTGGTAGATATACCACATATATAAGTTTAAATACATACTTATATACAAATACACACCCAGGCTCGAAGAACCAACAATTTGTTTATAGAAAATGTTGGCCCTCGGCGGGAATCGAACTCGCGACCCGCGGAGCTGAAGGCAGGGTCACTACCCACAGCGCCAACGGGCCAGTCTTATTAGCCGGATACCACACGGTGGGTCAACTTAACTTAGTCACCTTTTACGACACTTCGGTAAGAAATAAGGGTGATCTATTTATACCCAGCCGGATACCACACGGCAGGTCAATTTAACTTAATCACCTTTTATGATACCTCGTTAAGAAATGAGGGTGGTCTATTCTACTCAGCCGGATACCACACGGCGGGTCGACTTACCTTAGTCGCCAACTTACATTACTTAAGTGAAAGTTGTAAGTCGTATATTAGTATGTTTTTGTTACCACATAGCAAATAAATAAAGTGTAAAATACTCGTAATAATGTAGAAAATAAGTGTCAGGTAGTTAGCTCGTTGTAGATGGGCAGCCTATCCATAATAGAATGAAAGAGAAGTATGCAAGAAACAATTGGTATGTAGCATGAAGGTGTTAGTTGAAAGCGAAAACTCGTATGGAAAAGGATAACTGTTAGAAATCCGTTCATACAATGATGGAGGTAGTAGATAATAAAAAATAATAATTTATAGAAGTATGCGTTATAATATAATATATTAAGTATATATTAAGCAAATCCATAGAACAAAGTAATGATATGAAAATTGTTATGAAACTATATTTAACAATAATTGGAGGAAGTATAATCAAATTCTGAAAAAGCTGTGATAGCCTAGCGGTGAGACCGTGCGACTCTCTAGAGATGACATGGGTTCAAACCCGGGCAGGCACCAATGAGTTTTTCTATTAAAACTTATGTGTCTAATTGATAATTGCAATTTATCACACGCATTTCGGTGAAGGAAAACATCGTGAGGAAACCTGCATATCTCTAGAGAATTCCAGCGATGTGTGTAACCTACCAATCCGCATTGGAGCAGCGTGGTAGGTCTTAACTCCAATCCTTCTCGCCAAAAACGGAGAGAGGAGGCCTTCGCCCAGCAGTGGGCGTAGTAACAGGCTGTTACTTTACTTTTTTAATCAAATTCAATTCAAAATATTGTAAAAGCAATTGTGTACAGGTATATTTATTTAAATAAACCTGTACACAATTGCTTTTACATCGTCACCTCTATTGCTGGTTACGAAAGCTGTTTTTACAGGGAAGAGCCAGCAAAAAATTCGGCGATTGCTCTTTAAAAAATATTATATCTTGTACAGGGTCCAAAAGTTCTATATCCAGGCATTGTTATCATCTATGTAATCCTTAATAGTATAGTAGGCATTCTGTATGAGAGCTACCTTTAACAGTTTTTTTTAATTGATGTCGAGATGACACTGGTGGTTCTGCAAGTTTAAGTATATTTAAATAATGTATATACTCACAGCGCCATTGTGTAGCGTGGAAGCGAGGGTAGTTGAGTGTAGTAGGTCGAGGCCAGCTATAGCAGCAGGCGCCGCCCGACGCCGTTTAGCTCTTGCGGCTCGCCTCCGAACGCCGCCCGCACTTGCACTGCGTTTATTAGTGGTGCGGCGATTCCGATCTGAGAGTACAATTTAGCAATTCAATTTTCGCACTTTAATCTCCCTATTTTGGAGTAGTCAGATAAAAAAAAGTTAATATTTATTTATAGAAGCAGGCGTTACTTTGCGGAATTCCATATTACAAGCAATATAACAGAACTAACTACTTTGCCATAATCCGCACGGGTTAAGTGAATGCATGCAAAGCCAATGTGTATGAAGCAGGCAAAATCTACGCACCTTATACATGCAGGACAAGCCACCACATGCACCCCAAGGCGCAATTCACCAGCAACAACGCACACAAAAGCAGCACACACACCCACCACCACAATCTCGACGATCGTTTCGCCCCGAAACCGAAGCATCATCAGGAGGATAGGCTCCACGACAAAAATCGTAATGTAAATCCATTATGTACGTATAAGGTGCGTAGATTTTGCCTGCTTCATACACATTGGCTTTGCATGCATTCACTTAACCCGTGCGGATTATAGCAAAGTAGTTAGTTCTGTTATATTGCTTGTAAAAGTTTATATTATTGCACTATTTGATATAGGCTTCTTCTCTTCTTGGAAAGAGAAAGTAGACGCTAGACCCACCACGCTACTCAAATAGATAGGTTATATATTTCCCAATAACTCTAAAGATGATTTCCTTATGATATATATTATAAAACTGTGAAATTAAATTTTAATAGAAAAGTTATTGATTGTTTTTTGCTTGGCGTTTAAACCGCTGGTAAGTTTAACGGGATTACAGCTTTTTTGTTTATTTTTGCTAAATGTATAAAGTGATGTCGCAAAGGTTATTTTTTTAAATAAAAAGGCACACCCCTTCTTGCGATATCAACTTATTGAAAGCATTCGTTATTTGCTATAGTTTCCAGATATAATTGTAAATTTTATATGTAAGTTTATAGTAATTAATTATTTTCCTAATAAAATCCATATTAATATTAAATACTTGCTTTACACAGACTTTATTTATTATGTAGACTTCTATACTTATTATAAAACAAAGCCCCAAAAAGCTGTCTGTCTCTATGTAATCGATTTTCTTAAAATCTACTGAACGGATTTTTGTACAGTTTTCACCAAAAGATAGTGCAATACTACGACAAGGTTTAGGTAAATAGTACATATCGGTATTATGATAATAGTGTTGAAGAGTTCGCGCAGTTGTTAAAAAAACAGCTTGCTGGGAGCTTTAGTCGCATGCGCTGCGTAAACCAGCAGAGATACGCTAAACTAATGTACTAAAGAATTGTAGATCTATAAAATACTACAAAAACTCCGCGATAGCATGTCTCTATCTCTTATGGTTAACTCACAATACTTTTATGTTTAAAATTTGAATTGTGTCACGCGGATTTCCACGCGGGCGGAGCCGCTGGGACAGCTTGTATTAAATAATGCTGTTATAATGTATTAAAGTCTGGCCATCTGTTACGCTTTCACAGCTAAACTTGGCACAATTGAAGCGTATATTCCGTATATTTCCAGAATAATAATAATAATAATGATAAAATCTTTATTTCGCACCACAAACCATACATTTAATAATCTTAACTAACTTAATTAAATGGTACAAGAATGATGGTTGTGAATTGCTGGTGCCTATGGTAGGTTAAAAACCCGTATTACAGGTCACCAGGTCTCCACCCCTCGCATGCGTTACAATCAACTTAACTATATTATTTTTGTGTTATGTGTGATGCGTAGTATATAAGAAAATGCATGCATATGATTGTGTGGCACGCGCGTGTTGAGTGTGGATGCGTGTGTGCGTGCGCGCGCGCTTTTGTGTGTAGTGTGTGTGTGTGTGTTTGTTTGTTTATTAGGGTATGTTACTTTGTTGATGTATGAGAATGAGAAAAGTATGAAAGGACCTAATGAGTGGGATTCTTTCTGCTTATGGACCTATGTTTATTTGACTACATCTAGTAGACCTTCCATAATAGTATAGGATTGCTATAGAAGCCAATTCTCCAATATTATTTTGTATTTAAATCTATTTAATATATTGCGTATATTTTCGAACCAACGTGTAGGATAAAAATTCCCATCTTACCATTATTGTGTGCGTGAAAAACACATGATTGAAAGTGTTCGACACTAAAGTTGACGCGGAAGAAATCGGATATCACTAGTACAAAATATGAGTAAAATTGATACTGACTAGAGTGGGGCGACGAGGCCCAGGGAGCACCCCATTCCCGCGGGGCTGGCTCTGGTCCGGGCGGTTCGTCTGTTCCGCTTGATTCCTCTTCACTCTCATCACTGGACCGCCGCACCACGCGACGTTTCGACGCGGCGGCTCGGGCACGCGTCCTCCCTCCTTCACCCCTTTACAAAAACAACCACACAATTGAAGACTATTTGTATGATAAAAATGCTCGGATTTCAAAATCAGCTTTATACAGATTTATTCAGAGTGTAGTGCAGTGTAAAAGTGGGTATAAGTAAAAGCAAATCATAAGTGCCTCAGTCGGTGTTGACTATCAGTGATTAATTTAATTAAGATTTATTATTACTTTGTAATTTGTTTTATCATTATTTGTTTTTTGTACTAGTTTAAGCAAAATGCCTATCATCTTGTAGTAGTTTAAGTCACCTCATCAGCTTTCTTATCATTTGGCCGGGGAGCATGTACGGGCTAACACGTACATTTGCACCGTCGGCATTTACGCCATATTATTAATATCACTTAATACAAATTTGAAATGAGTACGACGTTAGCGGCCACGCGTGCTCAACCTATTCATGACTATCAAATCATTATAATTTATATCAATCAAATAAATCTATCAATTAAGCGTCGCAGTTATCAATATCAGTTATCAACAAAAGATAGTACAGGGTAGTAGCAGCCTGTACAATAAAGTAAAATTAAAATGTTTAAAAGATTGACCGCCAAGTTTCTTACCGGTTCTACTCGGTATTAGCAACATTTGGAACCAGTAGTAGCTCTATTTAATCGAATTGATCCTTAAAGATTCAAAAAGTTCATGCGTAAGTATCTGTAAAGGAATCAAATTTAACAGTTATTTAAGAAAACATTCTGGTGATTACCTAATCGGTCGTGGTCGGGCCAGCTTACGTCGTCTCTCGGGCAGTGAGCCGGTACTGTGGTTGCTGTTCCCGTTGAGCAAATCGGGCGTAGGCTGGCGCGTGGGGGGTGCGCTCGCGTTACGTTTTCCCTCAGCTTCGTCCCCGTTCTGGCAGCCCTGCGCACAATGCCCTCGCTACACACTCTGCCTTCAAACACTACTATCAACAGACATACATTATCGACACACAGCGTCTTCGCCGACGAAGACGAGGTCCCGTTTTTCTGACGTCAGTCGGTTGTGACTTATCCCCGTATTTCCGAAGGCGTTTTGACTAGTAATAGTCATACTATTAGTCCACCACTACACATACATCGCCCTAAACTGTCTGCTCACAGAAGGCCCGATCTTCATTTCGACGCTAGTAAAGTTTTTGCGTTCTACTCTGCGTACTTCACAATTTCGACGATGCTTCTGCGATAATCCGTTATTCAAATTCAAATAAGTCTTTATTCAAATTGGCCTATTACAAGCACTTTTGAATCGTCAAATTAAAATTAAATTGAAGCTACAACTGGTTCGGAAAGGTGCTCTAACCGAGAAGAACCAGCAAGAAACTCGGCGGTCACTCTTTTAAAAAATAAATATTACAGTTTTGTATTAACTATTGTTAACAAACTTAGATTATAATATCGTCTAGTACATAGCTGGTCGCAATTTAGTTCCAAGCTTTCTTATGACATTCCTTTCTTGACATAGTCTTCAACATTATAGTAAACTTTATTAATGAGAGTCTCTTTAATTGCTTTTTTGAACTTGTGTAAAGGCAAGTGCAAAATTGATTGAGGAATTTTATTATAAAAAAGTATACCGAAGCCCACAAACGATCTACGTACTTTCTGGAGCCTTAGCCTTGGTTATGCCCGATGACGGCCATACCGAATAAAAGCCATTAATGCTACAGCATATTGTTGATTCGAAAAAAAACACAGTGATGAAAAATGGTAGTGCGAGTCGTTTAACGAGATCAAAAAGATACAAGTGTCTGTGAAGATAAAACCATCACTAGAGAAATGAACCTCGGTTAGCTCAACGTTAAAACGATTCAAAAGTACTTCTTGATGAATATTATAAATATGAAACTTTTATAATTTTTATCTAGCACATCGATATTTATATCAATTGATAATATCAAGTGAGAGGTGCTGTAAACCTTTTTTTTGTTATTAATTTAAATTTCGTATTCCGAGTAACTGATTAGTCCCGATATACCCATAATTCAATATCGTCGATACTACGGAAGTAACATAAAACGATAAAACATATTGCAGAGGTCGTGTAAACATTTACCGTAAGTTAGTTATTTCGTTATTATGTGCTTATCATATTACGCTAAACATTGTAAGTTATGCTATGACTATTTAAACTAACTAAATTCAACTCAATTAGCCAAATTAGTTAAAATTCTACTCATTATCGGATACTATAGTTATATAATAGACAAATATGTATTAAATAGTAATAGACAAAGTAGGAACTGACATAAGCTAAAGCTGACGGCTCCTGCTTTGCACCTGGCAAAAGTACGTAAGTCGTTTTGTGGGTTTGGGTAAAAGATTCTAGTATAAAAAAAATCCGCAATCAATTTTACCTTTGCCTATTATACTTTTGAGGATTACTTAGATGATAAGAATGTGTGGATATTACTACTCTTTGGCCCTGTACAAGACAGTAATAACTAAATGTAACTAGTAATAAGAATTATGTTAGCGCCGAGTTTCTTGCTGGCTCTTCTCGGTAGGAACAGCTTGCTGAATACCAGCAATAGAGCTGACGATCCAAAAGTACTTGTTTAAAAGTTTACTTGAATGAAGTATATTTTGCATTTTAATTTTGAATATAATACACTTGGGGCTGGTTTCTGAAACTCACATCAATTCTCGAATCAAGTAATCTGCATGGATTAAAGACTGTGGATTGATCAGAGATTGTTAACAGAGTGTCAATCGGTCTTAATTAATAAATTATAGAATTAGGCGTTACTTTGCGGAGATCCATAATACAAAAGTAATAATAAAATATTTTGCTATAATCCGCGATACAGTAAATAGAAAATATATATAGTGCTAAATGTACAGTGGACTATCCGTTTTTTCATACCCGTTACATGCAGGATTCGTAAAAACACATGCACAAACCTCCACCACTGCCACCACAATACACAAGCACTATACACATTAACTAACACAAACTCAACAATCGTTTCGCCCCACAACCGAAGCATCATCAGGAGATAGACTCCACGACAAACTCGCAAAGCTTTGCGAGTTTGTGTTAGTTAACGTGTGTAGTGCTTGTGTATTGTGGGGCAGTGATGGAGGTTTGTGCATGTGTTTTTATGAATCCTGCATGTAACGGGTATGAAAAAACGGATAGTCCACTATACATTTAGCACTATATATATTTTCTATTTACTGTATCGCGGATTATAGCAAAATAATTTTATTATTACTTTTGGTCTTAATCAAGTTTAAGAAACTGAAAATGTGCATAACCATTGATTTATTGCTCGTTACGTGATTTTTTTTATTGATTAGCAACTCAGAAACCGGTCTTCAATGCGTTGTTTGATAATATTGTCCAACCACTGCTAAAATTAAAATCAATACGCACTAGAAACGTGCGTCCAGTTTTATGAAAAGTGAAGTAAAAATTGGACTGTATACTGTGTTAAATTGTAAGTGAAAACAGATACATCTCTTCAGATAAAAATAGACAAAGACACTGGATATCCAATATGGGTTGGTGTATTTTGATTTACCCATTTATTTTCAGCCATAGATATCTAATAAGATATAACTATAAATGCAGAATCAATAACTCTCTACCGATTATCACCACACGTTAAGACTTGTGCACTGCATCATTTAATTAATCCAAATTTATTATCTGTAACATATTAACTCATGGTATATATTAAAAGACGCCCAAATGCCGGCTGACTAAGTAAAATCGGCCTTGTAATGTCAATTATCAAATTACAATTTATTTGGTAATAGAAATTGTTACATATATTGTTACGTATACAAATAACTACATACGATTATTTCTACGCATGTCAAATAAATGTTCATAATTACCATGTACAGCAGTAGAGGAGCGTGAATAAAATACTATATGAGATTACAAATCAATAAAAATATTTACACGTAATTCATGTAATGTGATAAAACAGCACCGATATGCGGCCTTTGGCCGCCGGTCATATCACAATGATATGTTAACTGTATCGTATATAAAAATGTAAATATACTAAATAGCATTCATTGTTATTAACTATACAACTGACCCAATGATCTTGTGCTTACTTTACATAAACAATTATATATATATAATTATTATAAAACAAAGTCCCAAAAAGCTGTCTGTCTGTATGTAATCGATTTTCTCAAAATCTACTGAACGGATTTTTGTACGGTTTTCACTAAAAGATAGTGCAATACTTCCGGATGGTTTAGGTAAATAGTACATATCGGTATTATGTAAAATGTGTTGAAGAGATCGCGCAGTTGTTAAAAAACCTGCTTGCTGGGAGCTTTAGTCGCGTGCGCTGAGTAAACCAGCAGAAACACGCTAAAGTAATGTACTAGAGAATTGCAGATATATAAAATACTACAAAACAGTCCGCGATAGCATGTTGCTCCATCTCTTATCGTTAATTCATAATAACAACTTTTATGTTTAAAATTTGAATTCTAGGAAAAAATTGTGAGACTCTGAATACCGAGCGGGCGAAGCCGCTGGCACAGCTAGTAAAATAATATACTTGTATATTACATATAAAAACATGTTAAGATATACTAATGCTAATAATATTGTTTAAAAAGATGATATGATTGGAAACAGACCCTTTTGCTGACCTTGAGTTTCGGATTTTTCAGTCTTTGAAAGTATCTCTCCAATTTGGTCCTATCTATTATGTGTAAATAGTAAGATACTGGTTTGCCCGTCCACGAGACCGAGCCTTTGAGCGGCGACATTTCGCTAACGTGCATAATTGTTCCTATGTCACTCAGGTTTCTGTCTGTTATCCTAAAGTTGAGCGGGCAGAAGCTCTTCGATGACACTATCTTAGCGCCGTCCTTCAAATCTGCAAATCTCTCCTTAAGCTGATGGTCCACGTGCGGGCCGAAAGCAAAGTTGTTGACAAATACGATGGTCGCCGAGTTTATTTTCTCTCTGTGCTCGTCCATCAAAAAATCGCCTTTTATCAATTTATACTCTCCGAATTTCTTGCCATACCATTTCATCCATGTTCTAAAATATGTATCCATGCTCTGGAAAGAGAAATTTATATAATGTTTTATTATACGTTTGTCTCACTTCTTTTAAAATTTGTTATTTATACAAATTGCACATAGGGCGACGTTTGATCTCGTTACCAGCTATATCATTTAAAGGAATTAACTAAATATATATCAGAACTAGCGTCCTTATATATCACAAGGATTCGTCGAGCTCAGCCACGGAATGGTTCAATTCGGATAGCTATTTTACACATGTCCCACAAATTTTACCGAAATAGCCTCATATTAATGCATTTTATAGAATCTGCCACCGCCAAGGGTCAAACGGTCCCACAACTCAGTTATCACGAATTTTTCAAAAATATATAGAAATGTTTGCTGTGAAATGTGAGCTGTGATAGCCCAGCGGTGAGACCGTGCGACTCTTTCGAGGGGAACACGAGTTCAAACCCGGGCAGGCACCAATGAGTTTTTCAATTGAAACTCATGTGTCTAATTGATAATTGCAATTTATCACACGCTTTTCGGTGAAGGAAAACATCGTGAGGAAACCTCCATATCTTTAGAGAATTCTGGAGATATGTGTAACCTACCAACTCGCATTGGAGCAGCGTGATAGGTCTTAGCTCCAACCCTTCTCTCCAGAAACAGAGAGAGGAGGCCTATTCTCCCAGCAGTGGGATTGTAACAGGCCGCTACTATAGAAATGTACATGAATAATAAAATAGTGTAACTAAGAGTTAAGAAAGATTAATATGAATACTAACTGATGCATATCTGCTGGGTACTTCCGCTTTCTCCACGCCGAAGCACACACGGCAAGGCGTGGCGGCTGCCATCTGCAGCACCACCTGTCCGACACCCGAACCGAGGTCCACGAACACATCCTCCGCCGTTATATCGATCTGATCAATCATCTGGCATACCAGCTCGTATGATGTCTCGCCATATACCTGAAAATACCAATTTAATAGATTAATATTAAATGTTAAGTACAACCTCGATAGCAAAAGAACGTCATTTCTCCGTTCTAAACAATAGCCGTTACTTCCAAGAATACCATGGTACCAAGTACTTGGTAGTAAGGAAAAAAAACCTTTTTTTTTTCTTTAACAAATGTCGAGTATCACATTTGTTGAGTGTTCTTGAGAATTCACACTCTTCACAATGTTCTAGCATGAAATCTGATCACATCGTTTGATCGAATGCGAACTATTTATGAACAAGTTGTCCTCATTTCCAACAAAGTTTTAAGTGGCTATCAAAATTTTAAGTAACAAACTGAAATCATCCTACATATGGACCGTTTATTTTGAAAGTGGTGTAAGTCCATTTTTGAGAAAAATGAGCTATCACGTAATTCATGCTTAATTTAATATAATATTTTTATATATAACTAGTCCGTGTTGAATTACTCAAAAAATCACATGTTTTATGCAACTTAAATACGGTCGGTAAACGAGATTACGTAATCATCGATTATGAAAGTGGTGTAAGTTCAGTTGACAGAGGTAGGTGGCATAGCAGATGGATCAGTATTTTACTTACTTACCATACAACGATTTTAATAATTTTTTGACACAAAAAGTACTTTTTACAAAAAATGGTTCTAATGGCTTAAACTTTTTTAACCTAGTGGATACGTACGGTGCATCATGCATATTTTGAAACACTACCACATGCAGAGAATAAGTAAATTCTTGTAATCAGTATCTTATAATTATGACAATGTAATTTGCGTCAAAAATAAAATTGTATGTGTTGTTATGCGTATTTGTAAACAAAATTATATTAAAATGAAGTATATTAAGCGATATTTGATTTTTCAAAATTGAAATTAAACGATTTTTACAATTGTCTAATTTTGAAAGTGGTGTAAGTCTATTTACAGCACATAAATATGTGTTATCGTATTCTAATTAGCCAAAAACAAATTTATATAATCAAATTAAATGTTGATAAAACAACAGAAACAATGCCAGACCTCATTTAATTTGCCTGTATTTTTAAATCAACAAATATAGTAACCTTTAATTTTCTCGAAACAAAAGAAAATGGACTTACACCACTTTCAAAATAAACGGTCGATAAATTTAAATGATACTACACCACGAAAAAATTGAACGGATATTGATTAAATTTGATATACAGATCGTTTAAAGCCTAGATTTACACAGATTATATTTCATACACGCTGACAAACATGCATACAGAATAAAATATAATTCCTTTTTCTTAACACCGCTACACTACGTAAAAATTTAATACGTAGTGTAGCGGTGTATAGGCGGTAGGCTTTATACCCTTTTTATGTTAATTTTTTTATTTAGTATACTAACTATTATTGTAGCGTGTACAAAAGAAATAAAAAAATTCAATCCTATTCTATTTTCTGCAACACTCCAATATTGCGCAAAATAATATTTGAATTTCATGTGGATTCTTTTTAAAGATAGTGCTTGAGGAGACCGTCTATTGCAAATAATTATTTGGTTACTGTCCATACCTAGTGCATAGGTAGATTATCTACTAATCTAATGAACTATCATTTAAACTGTATTACTGCCTGTTAATGTAACAAAGAATATCGACGCAAAATACAATGATGAAATCGAAATTGTTAATATTTAACTCACCTCCGGTGAAAAAGGTTCATATTGGTTCAATTTGTCAGGATCTGAAACGGCTTGATTGTATGTTTGTTGCAGTATGTGTTTCAATAGAGCTCTCGACGGATATTTGTTTAAGCGTTGCGCTGGTAATGAAGTACCTTTTTCCTGCAACAATAATACGAAGTTGAATATGTTTTAAATTTGTTTTTGAAAAAACTTCTTAATATATTTTTTTCATACAACAATACCCAGCACAACGGCTGATTATAAAATCTATACCCATTTATCGTTATATATTATTCAAAAAGAACCCCTCCGTCGCGTCTGTCAAGTTTAAAAGTTAAGTTTACTTAACGGATTTACTGTCGGTTTTCATTAAAAGATATGGTTATTCCTAACGAAGGTATTTTCGTATAATTTAGCTGTGAGCATTAATCAAAAAGAGTTCCAAATATGTTTGAGATGTGACAAAACAATGTTTGATTTTAATATTTTTAGGGCTCAAAAGGGCTACTATTTCGTGTCTTCATAATGATTCTTCACACCATAGAATTTATATATCATATGAAAAGTTTTTTACTTTTTCTAAATATCTTGGAAGTTATCGCAAAATTAAAACTAACAGTTGCTGAAATATTACGACATATGGTCTATACACCATCATAGGACGTTGTGGACGGGTCTTTTAGTATTTTATAAAATGCAATCTTGTATAGTATCCAGCAATTTGATAAAAACTCCAAATATATAAATCTAAAGCCGAAACATAAATAGCAAAGCATTTGAGTTTTTAATCAATTTAACTTTCTTAGCTTCATAGCGATATTATTATTACTACTTAAAACAACATTTACTAGCTTAAAACGTAATGCTATTGAAATATAAAATGGTCTCAAATATTTTTTAACAATTTACAATTGGATCCTGGAACACTCTACATTCGCAAAGTGATTAAAGAAACATAATGATTATTAAATATCATCATCATTCTCCTGCCCTTATCCCACTCTAAGTGGGGTCGACACAACATGTTACAATCATGTTGTCACATGATTTGGCTACGTATTTTACGACCGGCCGCCTGCCTGACGTCAACTTACCTTAGTCGCCTTTTACGACACCTCGGTAAGAAATGAGGGGAGTTTATTCGATGCAGTCGGATACCACACGGCGTAATGATTATTAGATATATCTAATAATAAATTTATCGTAGTGAAACGCAACTACAGTATCTGACAAACATTTTAATAAAAAGTAGTTTTAGGGTGTAATATGCTAGGTCAAAAGACAATGCGAAACTAATTAAAGTGGTGTCACAACTTTAATTACATCAGAGATTGTCGATATACTTGTACTATATGTTTTATGGGTGTTTATTGAACACAGCAGGCCTAACATGAACTCTTATTGCGACTCAATCGAAGACGTAAACGAAATTGTTTTGCTTTTTCATACCATGACGTCTTAAAGACGCACACTTTAAGTCGTTGCCGAATGAGCGTTAGGAATTCGTCCTAAGAACATGTGAGTAAAAGAGACAGTTCATATAACGTTATCCTTTTCAAACATTACGACCCCAATACAATCCACACTTCATGGTACGAAAAGAAAGCGGTTCGCGGTCGTCGTTTACGTCTTCCATTGAGTCGCAATAAGAGTTCATGGTAGGCCTGCAGTACAGTATATTTTCATGATAGTGATCGTCAACTCAAGCTAATATAATTATATACTTTATTGACACATAATTTATAGATTCCAAACGGCTCTCTTGTTTACCGAAAAACATAAATAAACATCTTATATACCAATTCGAATTGATGGAATACATTTATAGAATCAAGTGATTTACAAGTTTAATTTCGCCGCGTAATTCGTTGAGATTAAAAGGAACTTGCTTCTTTAATAGATTGTTTTTTAAACGTTGACCATTTTTTGAAGACTTTGTTCAAGCCGGGTAGGATATATGCGCCCCACACACTAAATCAATCACATCGATATACCGGGGATGCCTTTAAAACAAGTTGCGTAAGGAAAGTGGTAGGGAACGTGATAATGGCCATATCATATCTTTAAAACTACTTTATATGATGATGTACTTAACGGTTAGAATACGTGGATCAAAAACCTTAGTCAGGCTCCACTTAAGAAATTTAGTAGTTTTCTCAAAATTCTTACTCTTTAAGCTACACGGAGAAGGTAGAGAAAGCGTCAATGAAATATAACGATACCATTAGAAAGATCATACTCTTATATTAACAGTTTTGATAACGATTTAAAAATTTAAACTATAATAGTAAATGAAAATAGCTACCGCTATTTAACAGGCCTAGAAAATAAAAATAGGTAATTTATAGAATTAAGCTTTACTTTGCGGAGATCCATAATACAAAAGTAATACTGAAATTATTTTGCTATCTGCGCGTATTTATCGCGGATTATAGCAAAATAATTTTGTTATTACTTTTGTAAAAATTAGGCTTCCAAATCCTTTGGAAGCCTTGACATTGCTGACAACGTCGAAATGACCGAACGATAAAAGCGGTTGATCGCATATAGGAACAATGTTGTTGGCCTTGTGTTCGATTACGATTCATGATTGATATACATAAGTAGCGAGTTTAATGTACACTGTAACCTTAAGCTCATTGCCGGTACAGAATTTGTAAGCCTAATGTATCTGCACGATTTTTGGATTAAGCTGTTGTCTTAAAAGAAAAAACACACCTGTATGTATAGGTATGCATTAAAATCAATGAAAGCTCTCTTTTCCATGGTCCGACATTGAGTGAATAAAGTGTGATCTCTGAAGAATGAATCCCAGAATAACGATTAGTTGTAATAATTGGACGGCTTTGTAGGAATGCGGATTGGTAGCTTATACTTATCCCTTGAATTCACTAGAGATTTACAAGTTTCCGAAAAGCGTGTGATAAATTGCCATTTTCAATTAGACACATGAGTTTAAATAGAAAAACTCATTGGTGCCTGCCCGGGGATTTGACCCTATGATCGTCTCTAGAGAGTTGCACGGTCTCACCGCTGGGCTATCACGGCTTAACGTATTCCGAAATAAATGTCTTAGATATCCCTCACGTGCTGAATTAATATAAGTATATGTATATTAAGTACAGGTGAAACGATACCATGTATTACGTAAAATTAAAAAAAAAACATTATGTTGAGCTAGTAACATATGGTTGAACACTTTAAAAACACCTTTGCAATAATTAGGAACCAGTACCAGAGTACTGTTTATTATTTTTTATTTCAAAGATGTATGGATGTATGTAGGTGGAAGAGATGTTTTTATACAGATATGTATTTCATTTTAACTTTCGTAGATAACAATTAATAGAACATACAATTAGATTGTATCTGTTTTTACTTTTAAATTAAGCTCAATATTTCCATCTATCAACATCTGCCGAATTCAATAAGTCCGAAAGTCCGATATAACACACTAGTCCGCATTTATAAATGGGTAGATGTTTTTTTTCTCTCTCTTTCACGTTTTAACGGACAGACTGATGATATTTGTTTTTATATAGAGTTAACGCGAACGGGTGATAGCAAGATTGACTAAGATGCAATGGATAAAGTGTAATATATGTTTCGGGTCGAACACTGAAATCACACGACATTGTTCTCGAAAACGTGAAAACTCATAATAATAATTTACACTAAAATAACTAGACAGTAACTAATCTCAATTAAAACTCATACAATAAAACTCAAATAATCAACGGACAACTCGGAACGGAACTCCGAAATATATAACTCAAAACTCACCTACCATTTAGAAATATCAACGTTTTTTGGCAATAGGCTAGAATTTCATAGTCATCAAGTAAATATTAAAATTTATAAGGGATAAACTTACTATTTTTTTGTAGATATCCCATAAATTATACTAATTTGTGCACTACTTGCTTATTTATTCACATGTCGACATTTGGACCGATTCTTGCATGTTCTAGACCTATGTTTAAATTCACCAAATAGTTTATTACTCGGCGAAGCAAGCAGAAAAAAGAAAAAAATGACAAAGATAACGCTCAGTCAGAAAATCTATGCGACATTATTATAACGAACATCCTGTTTTAATTTGATTGGCTTGATCACTATCTCACCTGATGGTAAGTGGTGACGTAGTCTAATTATACCTCTTGACGGTTTCTATACGGCCTTGTACTGGAACCTTAAATCACTTAGCGGTATGACCTTGCCGGTACGGTGGTAACAAACCTCGGCTGAAGCCTCCCACTAAAAAACAGAATTGGACCCATATTTTAGAAAACACAATTTTCTTTGACTAGACAGAAATCGAACCTTTGGATCTGAAGCGAGAAATCTCACTACTGCGATAAAGGGTCTCTAACAAGACTACTCGTGGTCACTGCAAGTTTCAAAAAAGTCTGTATCCATTAACTAGGTGTGCAATCTGTGATAATAACTGTATTATTTGCTAGTCAATTTATTTTCAATTTATAAAAAGCTACACTCAGTTTACAACGGACTGTTTAAATGATCATATATGACAAAATGATTATTTAGATCTCTTTCATTTGTAGCAAACGGCTACAAATGAAAGAGAAGCTTTCAAAATTGAAGCTTTCAATTCTAGTTATCTGACTTGCAACTTTAAGTTGATTAATTTACAATTCACAAACTTTAATCACAACATCTTAGGTGATACATACAATGTTTTGTCAACACAGAAATCCAAAAGCACGGGGAGTCACTCGAAGCTTTAAGAACCTGAGGTATAGTTATGTCACAACTTCCAAGGTAATTCCAGTGATAAAATTTGGTTTTCTATATTCGGAATTTCAAGCCGTAAACCAAATAAGTGATCAGATCAGTGACTTCTACTTTCAGGCATTGAAAATATATACATTTTGTATATAAAGCTACACCTACATGGTAAAGTGGGTCTAAAAGAGCTTGCAGCCAGCAAGCAGTGGGCGCGTGGCCTCGTGTATTCCTTATTTACGTTTCGCGCCCATTTCATTCATGCTTCTATCATGTAAATATCGAACCTCCTACATGTTAGTAACGTAGTTATCTACTTGTCAGCGCTATACAGTTTACAAGGTTCAATTACTTTTGACTTTTAATTTTTTACCATTGTTTAATTACAACTGCTACCGAATACAAAGTATGATACATTAATTACATCAGGTTTTCTGGGAATGCTAGCATATGGTATAGAAAAAAAATAGTAATTTGGTTTAAATATCGAATAATGTTTACTCAGTGAATACAAACAATACAAAACATGTTCAGTGTTGTATAAATAAAAAGGGGGTTGAAATTAATTTAATCCCTAAGTAAACACTTACGTTCGCCGCCTACTAAGAGGTATGATAATAGCATCTGACAGTTTCGTCGTAATTTTCAACGCATTTGATATTTTGTTAATTCGATTAAATCAAAATCTAAACGCTGAATGACGCTAGCCCAACCAAAAAAAAGGTCATTAACACTACGTGAGACATTCGCGCTGGCTCAATATTGCGGTCAACGCTCCCAAATCCAACCCGAAACAACTTCTATTATAATTTACAGCCAAAATCATTTTTTATTATTTATATCAACAGCAAAGTATAATTATTCAAGATATGTGAAACGTAACTGATAAATATATATTTTTTTTATTTAAATAAGCTTATGCAGTTAGATACCTACGTAAATTCTTGAACAATAAACGAAGGCAATCAACTTTTAGTAGACGCCTGTGCGATGCTAAGGTCACTCAACTCGAAGATCGACACTAATGTCGATGACTGAGAGTTTGTAATTCAAAGACTTTCACAAACGATGATACGTATATGTATCGAATTCTATATCCATCTACTTTCTTATTGCGTATAATAATATAATATATATTAATAAATTAGATTAATAAAACTTTTTATGAAAATATTGTGATTATTTCATATGCAAAGAGATATTTTATTAATACTTCGGTATTTCCCTTTAATAGGCTGTATTAATGAAGACAAATTCTAGCCTTTGTTAGTACAATTTAATTCGTACATAAATAAATGGTGAGCATAAAAGATTGCAGACTTTAAAATGTATTCACCAATTGGTTATAACGTCAAAACTATATAAGAAAAATTAATTAAGTCGTAAGCCGCAAATAACAGCTTCTCAAATTTACTGGGTATTTGAACGCTTTAACAAGTTTTGCAATGTGGGTTATATTTAGTAACAATATTTTTTATAAAATGTGTAAATATATTTTTCGGGTATTTACTGTCGCGATCAGCAGGCCTACCATGAACTCTTATTGCGTCTCAATTGAAGACGTAAACGACGACCGCGAACCGCTTTCTTTTCGTACCATGAAGTGTGAATTGCATTGGGGTCGTAATGTTTGAAAAGGATAACGTTATATGAACTGTCTCTTTTACTCACATGTTCTTAGGACGAATTCCTAACGCTCATTCGGCAACGACTTAAATGTGCGTTTTTAAGACGTCATGGTATGAAAAAGCAAAACAATTTCGTTTACGTCTTCAATTGAGTCGCAATAAGAGTTCATGGTAGGCCTGCAGGACTGGGTAGACTAAAAAAACAGCTTGATTCTCCTACTTGCAAATTAGGGCTAACATGGATCAAAATTCGGATCAAAACACAGATAATGCGCGTTAAAATGATACAATACCAATTTAATAGTAAAGACAAATGCTAAAACACTTTACCATCATTTTATTGCATACATTACTGTCATTCCAAAAGATTGTAAAATGTCACATTTCGGACTGTATTTAGAAAATACTCGTAAATGACGTGTTTCCTTCATTTTATTAAATAACAAGAGACTCTGTAAAGGTTGTTAATAATACAAGCAGATGATAAAAAGTAATTTTAGGTAACCATACTCAATGAATTTAAAATCTTTAAATATACTGTATATAAAAGCATGAATGAGATTGTGCAATGCCTTCCTGACATACTTTCTTATCACCCTTTTATATGCTATCTAATAATACGAGCACAGAATTTAGTATAAATATATACATACGTACTAAGTTGAGAGTTATGGATGAATGGATAACTAGGATTCAAGTTTCAACCAGCTAGGCATTAGATTAGATTGTAATGAGTTTTTGATAATCGTTATATATTATTTAAATAATAATTATTATAAAAGGGTTACCGCCGAGTTTCTTGCTGGCTTTCCACTGTAACAGCATCTCTCTGAACCAGTGGTAGTTTTTTTATAATTTGACGATACAAAAACCAACTTAAATAAATAATTTCAATTTGCTTTAATGTTGTCACAGAAACGTTATAGGAAGCGTAGCAATATAATCTCACGTACAAGTATGTACCCAGTTAGTTCCTATATTGCAGGCACAAGGTTACGGACATGTTAAGTATGCGCATACTTGTCCATCGATCGTTTGCTGACATCATGACCGAATATTGCTTACTAGATAATATGAGTGCGGAAAGCGTTACATTCGCTTATATTTCACATTACTGTTATTTTGATGACGATAAACTAAATTTTTGTAGTGGTTTAGTAATTAATGAATTTGTAAAATTTTTTGATTATCTAAGTATATTCGTATGTAGTATATGTAGAAATTCTAATACTGTTTTGGCACCATCCTACACCTCTAAACAAATTTTCTATAAAGTTCGCCTGTAAGAGATAGCTCAGAGGAATAATGAAAAAAATCTCTGGAATTGTTTTTCTACTATAAATTTTTTTATATTGGTGCTATAAAGTTTTATAAATAAATGCCAAGTATGAAACTATTACTAAATTTAATTTTCGCAGTGGTCGTAGTTTTATCTATTTTTTTTAATGAATGCACATGTGTTCTCGCGTGTCCACAACTTCTTTTCTTTTTCTTATGAAATAGTGTATATTTGTAGATATTTAAAGTAAATGGATATACTCAACTCTGGAATATTTTTTGTTAAACATTTCGTATCATCACTATAAAACTAACAACGGTTTATGAACATAAGTAAAACTTAAAAACTTGCCATTCGCACTGTGGTTGGTATAAGCTAAAAACACCTCTCACTAATGAACGATATTTGCCTAACACCAGAGTAGAGTATTATATGACTCACTTTACTTTCCACTTTTAGTTAGTAAGATACATAATATTCATAGGCAGTTGCCCGTACGATATAATTACTTAAGACTTTTCGTGTATATAAATAGCTAAAACTCTAGCATTCCAGAGAAACGGGTCTCCTACAACATGCAGAACTAAATGTATTTTGGTATTTTTGTTTGTGACGCTACTTCCGTGATCATTATTCAATGTAAATCTATAGAAATTCAACTGCATGAATAATTGAAAATATACTTCATAACGAAATACGTAGGTACAGGTAAGCATTAGCATAATTTGTATTTCTAGGAAGAATCACATATCTGACGAAATGTAGTAAAGGTTTGAATCCTAATAATAAATTCATTACTTCCACGTCGCGGTGAGAAATCGTATGCATTGTATATAAATAGAGTAGCCTCGTGCGATGTCTGTTACCGACCATCGATCGTTGCGTCCTCACCGCCATCTTGGCCCTCGTCTCTACCTCCCCTCCTGTACTCCGCGCCCCACTCTCCTCTAATGCCCCTCACTGCCCCACATTCATGTTTCGCTTTGCACATGCTACACCGTATGACTGTCGTCTTAGAAACTGATGTCCATCAATAACTATAGTTTTACGCATGTTCGTAGTTCCTTTTCGTTGACATCCATATTTTCATAAGCCTGCTAAGTACTAAAGTAAAATTAAAATTTCAAAAAAGTATTAAAATTAATGCGAAGTAGAAATCTCAGTATATTCAGTCAGTTTTATTTTAGCAAAAGTAGGAAGTGTAAAAATAAACGAAGGTGACATTGAAGATTTCTCTGCGACCTAAACACTATGTACAATGCTTTCAAGCAAAAGTGTGACACTTACAAAATGTAAAATAAACACGTTCTATAATGTATATATGTGATAGATAGCATTTGAATAATGATACTCTATTTAAATGTAAACCAAAGGTTAATTACGAAACTATTCCTATACATACATGCATAAAATATATCGCACGGCGGAATTTATTTGTCATCCAACAAAGACTATGGAACAAAGCTTTTAGAATTTTGGTTACACTTTTGAGTAGTAAACGATGGTGGTTAAATTACCAGAGAATAGAAGACAAATAAAATCTACATTAAGACAGAAATGTTAATTTACGTAATTATGGACCGGGGTTTCTTTATGGTAAGAGCGTCAGTCGTGTCCATCACAATCCTACAGTAATACCGTGACGCTAAGTGAGTATAAATAAGAACGTGTAGTAAGCGTTACGACATATGTTGCCATTTCCCTTTAGGTTATCACGCTTTCATCTGAGACTACGTAACAGCATCATGTGAGATAGTGTGAGGTGCAAATATTATTTTCCTCGTTGATGGTCCTCATTACTGGACATAGTTCTCTTGAAAAGTGTTCCACATCACAATGTGCTGCTTGGAACCAGCTGCTTCCGCGTACCTACGATTTCCAATGCGGTGTCTCGATTACAAGACTTTTAAAACCCCAACACTATTCCTGTAACGGTAATTTAGGTGAATTTCTTCTATGCAACTTCTCGTTCCAGATTTGGTTACGTAGAGATACTCCAAGTATAGCTCGCTTAGTCGCCCGCTGAGCGAGCTGAGCTTTATTACAGGATCCATAATCAGCAATCAATGGTCTGATATATAAGTCATCGCTGGGAACAGTCAATGTAGGAAGACGGTTTCTTCGAGGGAAATATTAGAGTAAAAAACTCTTTATGATAAATGTTTTTATACATCATGAGCCGTGTAGTATCCGGCTGAGTAGAAAAAACCACGCTCTTTTCTTACCGAGGTGTCGTAAAAGGCGACTAAGGTAAATTTAAAATATGTTGTGCCGGCCCCACTTAGAGTGGGCAGGAGAATGAGGATGATTTTGAACATCATGTCTATCTGAAAATAGATCTTTTCTATAAGGGAAATTCACTATTTGCCTGTGGCATAACATAGATTTACATTCTGAATATGTTGATTCATTTGAATAGAGATTTAAATTACTTTCCACATAACAAAAAAAAGGTTTCATTGTGTATTTCATGTATACACAAGTCACTATAAAGTATGAAAGAAAGAACAAATTTACCACAGGAAGTTTAACCCACATAATTAAAGCAAAGTCTGCTTTAAATACAGTGGAAGACAAAAATACTTCAAGGGGATATAACTGCTATAACAAATCACGTTGAAGCAAGATTAAAAATAAAATCAGATATGCAGTCCCCATAATTCGAATTTTATTGGCTTATATTAAAATATATACCATACATTATCTGCTTTAGTGGTTATGTAGCAATTGTGAAGGTGAACATCACTAGAAAATTGACCTTCGAGATAAGAGCGCTAATGGCTGTGATAACAAGCCCTGTGGAAAGAGAACATGTTCTTAATAGATTTTTCGTTTTATTGACTACTAGCTTTTACCCGCGACTTCGTCCGCGTGGACGGTAGTCCTGTAATACTTAGTAAGTAGCTTCTATCGCTATCTAACCTTGCAAATATCTCCATCACAAAAATCAGATCGATCCGGGGGGGTTATATAGCAGTTCCTATTACATTTATTACGCTACTCGAAAGTCCATATTAAATTTGATTCCCTTCATGCCATTACTATTTAGCAAAGATATTAATTTGCACTGGAAAGCTATAGAAATCCTGTTAATCCAACATTACATGCATTACATGTGTTATTTATATTACTTTTATATAATCATTTATGAGATAACGCATTTTTATTATTTGTATATACATAATGTATTGATTAACTATGGGTATATACTTTCAAAAAAGCAATACAAATGTAGATAGAATACACAATAGGTATAATTTAATACATTCCATATACCAAAAATATTCATTCTCATACAGCAATTTAACAACTACTGAATATTTCTAATGCTGAACGTCAAATACAGCCGCAATTCTTATTTAATGTGTAACTACACAATTGACCTTGTCTTCAGCTGTATGGCAAGACAGATTATAGATATAGAAATTTTTAATTTTGTTTCAAAGCCGAAACAAAAAAAAAGGATAGTCGAAATAAATTAATGTATACTAAATTTATAAAAATATGAGCAACATTGTATCTTGCGAACAATAAAAACAAATAACCCTGAGCCAGAATTTTGTCTTGCGTACAACAAATGCAAATAGCAAAAACGATATAGGTAGCCAGTCGAAAATAAATGTTACGGTAAAATATTTAGTTTGAAGCTGTTTAACTTAAAGAAATGAATAGCTTTATGGAATATTGCAAAATCATAAGCAGCTCAAACTATGAGTATTTTAGGCACCATTTATCATCATCATCATTCTCCTGCCCTCATACCACTCTAAGTGGGGTCGGCACAACATGTTACAAACATGCTGTCACATGATTTGGCTACGTATTTTACGACCGGCCGCCTGCCTGACGTCAACTTACCTTAGTCGCCTTTTACGACACCTTGGTAAGAAATGAGGGTGGTCTATTCTATTCTGCCGAATACCACACGGCGTTTTAGGCACCATTTATATATTAAATAATTATGTAGATTATCGGGAACTACCTTTCATATATTTTTAACTCACATGAATCACTAACAGTTTTTACAATAAATATCACCAATGTATTTACGGACATGATTTTTTTTTCATCTGTTGTATAGCGAAACTGTAGCAAACGACTAACGTAAGAGAATTGAGACAAAAATTAAATATTTTTACTACAGTTTACATTTTTCTCACTTTTTCGTTTCGTTTCTGACCTTGAAAGTGTGGGAAGGAACCATATAAGGCTATATTACAGTTTTTACATCATCAATCATCAGGCGACTTAGGGATCAAACCTGCCATCAGTTTGAACAATATATAACTGATACGGTAGTGTCACCGCTAAGATTAATAGTTATGTCTAAATTACATGGTGGGAATTTTGCTATCATACAATCCACATTTAAAATTCAAATATAAATTTAGTATTATATATATTTTTACTTTATCGCGGAATATAGCAAAACAATTTTACTATTACTTTCGTAGTTTAGGAATTATAAAAATAATATTGAATCATTTTAGTTTTCACTATGCTGTTTAATAATATACTGTACATAACAGCATGTGATCAAGTCAGACGGTTAATGAAAAGGACGCGACGTGAACGGGTCGTCGTTACGCAGAGGTCGCCCGATGTCGTCGGTGCACCGGCCGCAAACCAGCCTGCTACACTTGTTATAATAGTACCGCTTATAATAGTACAGGATATCGATCGCATGAGGGCATAGCCCCTTCAGAAAAATAGATATACTCTATGTTTTCTTCTTACGTCATGTCCATTACTTTCTACGTACAATATATTGTGTATATAAAGCTGTGATAGCCCAACGGTGAGACCGTGTGTCTCTCTTGATAGGGTCATGGCAGGCATCGATAAGTTTTTTAAAAGCTTTTATTTAACTTGACTTGTATGTATGTTTGTATGTGAACGTGGAGTTCTGCAATTTAAATTTGACCCATTTTCCCGATGTCCGATTGAGCTGAACTTTTACATAATGATCCAGTCCTGATAATACATGTTTATGATAAGCATTACCTGATGCTGCTGCCAGGATTGGTTCAACAGTTAACATTAGGGACATGAAATCGTGGTATGCATAATTAGCGATTAATGGTTAGGTCAGTGGATTTACCATGAAATTGCTGCAGAGGTTGACAGGTGCCTCAAAGGTTGGCAGGAGCGACTTGAAATTTTTTTAAAACCTTTTTTAACTTGACTTGTTTTATTTGAACTTGTGTCTAATTATTTTTTTCAAATTACAAATGCACGTCATCCCTTTACTATAGTATAAACTGTATTATATTTCTTGTATTATATAAAGTGAAATTAAATTGAAGTGTATTCAAAAGTAATAATAAAATTATTTTGCTATAATCCGCGATACATTGTATCGCGGATTATAGCAAAATAATTTTATTATTACTTTTGTATTATGGATCTCCGCAAAGTAACGCCTAATTCTATAAATTATTTGAAGTGTATTCATGCGCTACTTCTATTAATTTCTCTCTAAGTACTACTTACTGTGCTTACAACAATCTAAGTATGTAATTCTAAAACGTTTTTCTCCAGTAATTAAGGAACTTTTCTAATTCCTAATATATACTGAAGTATAATATGTGAAATAAATAGACACTGCTTGTAGTATAAATCACGAGTCAAATACTACGATATCTATGAGAAGCCAAAACTGTTTCTTTGAGCTCTAGCCCGGACTAAAGCGTTTAATAAAGTAGTTAAGTTTAAAAATTAATTGTTAAATAAAGTTAATATTTGTTTAAAAGTTTATAATCATTTAAAGCGCTTGCTAGCAATTTTGATGTATACCAAATACATAAGCACTTTAATATTATAAATACGAAAACCTGTCTTTCCATCTATTACGCTTTAAAAGTTAATCCGTTTAAATCATATACAATTTTGATACAATTGTACATAAAGGATAAAATAATCCCGTTTTTCTGTTACAGAAAAAAAACTGTGCATAATTAAGTCTTTTAACAACTAAGGTTGACAGAAACAATCAAGTAGTAAATAGCATACATTTAAAAGTTAGTATATTGAAATATTTTTTACAAGATTTGACGATCGCCTCAATGGATTGGGATGAAATTTGGCGCTCAAATAGTTGATACCCTATATTTAAGTTGATTACCTAACATTTATTTTAAAATTCTTGCTCTTTGAAATAAATTTGGAGAAGAAGCTAGTAAGTAATATTTGATGGGTTTTATCACGTACTCGTAAATGCAATCGTACACTATGCCCCAATTAGGTTACCATCGACGTTCTTAATAGTCATATGTAAATGATACATAGTATTACTTAAGCATAACATACTTACCAGAGCGACAACAGAGTCGATGGCGCGATTGAAGCGATCGCAGAGTGCTCTCATACTTTCGTATGAATGGGTGTCGTAATCGCTTAGTATGTTCTTTTCTAATGCACCTTTCATCTCCGGCAAGTCGTCGCAGACCCACCTAAAAAAACAGCGCAATATTTATTGTTATATTAGCAGTCCGCCTAGAGTTATTATATTATAGTAGGGAAACCAGCTCAAAATGTGCCATATTGCAATATAGAAAGCCAAAAAGGTTTATCATCTGTCTGTTTTTGCTCGTGCGTAGTGAGTGACCGACATTTTGAAGGTATACTAAATATGTTCTAAGTAATTTTTAAACTGAGATCGCTATCGTTACTTCTCTATGCATGCGTAATAAGATAATGATAAGTTTACACGAATTTAATCTTCCTTCTCATTATTTATAGTGACACTCTCACTTCCAGGCTTGCCTATTATTCCCCTAAACTAAATTTAATAACTCTATGGCAGTCCAGCCGGTAACTATCATTGACAGTTCTAAAAAATGTTTCGAACGCTACCGAACTTTACAGGATTATCCGCTGGGTCAATCTAAAAATTCTCAGAGAACTTAATCAAAATCGATCCAGCCGTTTCGAAATCTACAAGGATATATAAATTCTTTCTCTTAAAATGTAGATATACTTTTTTTTAATTATGGAATATAAAGTTTGTGTTATCGTTGTTAGAAAAAATGATTTAAATATGCTAGACACAATCTTTTATGTTTGTATGTTATATCATGCCTACTTACATACTTCAATGAGTTTCCTACAAAAAACTGTTTGTAACTATTTAATTAACATCTAAGCAGCATACGCTCCAATTCTTCCGTCCAAAATAAAAGAGAATTTTTTTTGGGATAATAGGCCGCTACCTAACTTTACTTTGATATTATATAAACAAATAAAAGTCTTACTGATTGATATTCGTACTTCCTAAACTTTAAAAAAAGTATATTATATTAAAAAAATATGGATGGAAACTCTATATCATTAGAGTATTTTCTATTAATTATGTCGCATTTTCTGTAGTCGCTAATATCTTGCAAGCACTTGCAACGAAGTTTTAATGCTAATCAGTGGCGCAGGTTAAAACGGCAACAGCTGCTCTGAGCACCTTACCTTACAGAACTTATTTAACCTTTCTGCAGTTTTATAGCAGGTGGTTCTAAGAGAAACTAAATTTTTTATGTTTTACACCTGTTAAATTATTTAATACAACCGCAGAAACATATTCTATCATAGTGATTTAGTTTAAATTTTTTTCGATGTCGTAAGTTAATCAAGTACGTATAAGTTATCTTATTTTATCATTTAAATAAAAAAAAATTACTTGTCTATCACATTATCGATATTTTATCTGTCTGTAGTACAGAAACGGTTTGTTGGTTATGGGAAATAGATTTTGATTTTAGTTTCGAAAACGCTTTTTTGTTGTTTTTATTAATATTATACTTGGTAATTTTTTATACTTAACGGAAATGACTATTCTGAAATTAGAAAATAATACCTATATGATATTAAACTTATACCTTCTAAGCCTAATTTAAGCACATACACGTGTTTTAGTTAGTAACCGAAACACCACCATATTTATTATATTTTCAAGGGCAATCTTAATTTGCAGCTCAAGGTCATAAAGAAAGAGTAAACGCGTCCGGTCGAGATGAGGTCGTGGCCGCCCTCGCCACCCCGACGCTCGACTCGGGACCAAACGGGTCAACTTGCCAAACTAGTTTTTTTTTTATTTCCGACCTGCATAACAGGTGAGAAGTATACGCGTCATATCCCCGGATATTTCCTCTCATTGCACGCGTATTTGTATATGCGTTAATTGATCGTTAGCATGAAGGAACGCGGCCGATAATAATGAAAATATACGTGTATTAACAATGATGCATCAATTGTTAAGTTACCGGATTTTGTAAATGGTAATAAGATATTGTCATTTAGTATATAAAATACATTGTTTTTATTCCAGGTCGACCATTATTAGGGCTAGCATGTGGATAAGTCATCAGTACGTTACGCGCAAAATTGTTTCGGCCGGTCATCGCCCCGACGTCCTTCATGTTATGCGAATGGTTACGCAATTGCAAGTTATTAGAGCATATTGTCATTATTAGATGCAAGACAATGCAATTAACGTACCTTTCAAATAGTTCATAAATAGTAAACCACAATTTACTATTACTACTTCAATACTATGGTCACTTCAGTTATATTCAGTCTTTCAGCATATTATAAGTGTAACATGAATATATTATATAACATGAGTACATATAAAATGAGTACGACAAATTCACAGTAAACTACTTTATTTAGCGCTTATCATATTAAGAATACTTATATCAGAACAATATGTTGTTCATAAAACATTTTTGAAAAATTGAATAAATAAACCCCTCAACCCCATTAATTATTAATATCTAGTTTTGTCAGGGGTTGTATTTAAACAAGTTGAAAAATAAGTCTCTACTTTTCATACTATCTTCTCTCTCACATTGCCATTTTCATACAAAAGACCGTTACTTGAAACATGTCTTAAAAATAGTCTTTTTTTCTTACCTTATTGTTTCTACAATTTCTATGGCTCCATCGTGTTTGTCCTGCAAAAATTAAAGCAATTAATATTAAGTGTTTGAGTCACAATAACTAACACAAAAACATAGTATATAATCATAAAGCATCTAAAAAAGATCCCAAAGTTAATCAGTTGCAGTTCTCGCCATGTATCTCATGGAGTGATTCCTAGTTCCAGTCTTATTGCCAGCCCTCCACTACAAATCCCGATTAGTTGTGTTTAAGGCATAGAGAAGGAACTCTTAGGATGATATTAATTTGTCATCAGCAAAGGTTTTATGCCATATTCTCCCTTGCCAGCTTCATCATACTACTATTTACAAAAAAAAAGTTAACTGTATCAAGGTACCTTTCATGAAAATTTATAAAAGTTTAATTTCTTATCCTTTTGTCAAAAGCTTAATATTATAGAAAGAATTAGACACCTATTTTACAGAGTGCTGCTCGAATGCATCTCATGCAGTCACTCTTCTGATATCCAAAACCTATTCCAAGGAGAAATGAAGTAAACAACAATGAGTTAATTTTTGGTAATATAGTGAACTTTTGAAGCGAAATTTTTGAAGGAGACTTTTTTTAAGTACTCAAACTTAACAGTTTGATCAAAGTACATAAAATTAAGAGATTGTCAAGAGTGTTAAGGGTCTGCAGTGAGTGAAACTATAGTTCACATGGCATATGCATTAATAATATCAGTTAATTCATAATCACTAAATTTATTATAAATATACTCCAAAAACAATACTAAAATTCAAATGATCAACAAGATTTATTGGGACCATACTAAACTGATTGACAAAGAATTCATATAATTAGCCTGACATAACTAGTACAATAAAAACCCTAAAACTTGACAGAAATCAAAGTCATCCTGAATACACAGTCTTATAAACACACTGACAGAGCAACATGCAGAAACTTCAAACCTAGTCAGATCTAAAAATTATACTGATAATTATGATAATAAAACTAATTTTTGACATTCATTTTTAGATCATGTTATTTATTATATAACTAATATTATAAATGCGAAAGTTTGTGAGTATGGATGGATGTTTGTTACTCTTTCACGATGAATCCGCTAAAACAATATCAACGAAATTTGGCACAATTATTCCTTATACACCAGGGTAACATATAGACTATCAAAATCATGTTGATTCTAAAGGAATAGGATGACATTCAAAAGCATCTATTATCAACCTATCAGTGTTTTTTTATTCACAATGCATCAAAAATCAAGTCAATTCTGTAGTATTTTACACGGCAAAACAACGATTTCCGGATCAACTAGTATTATATAATGATAAAAACATGATGATTTTTCCAAAATTGAAATTTATAATCAAATTTCTTATCAAATTCACGTAAAGAAAAACAATATTTTTTAAGACATATATTTGCAGCTGTATGAATTATCAATGCTATTTTTATTGGCTACTGAAAATTGAATCATACAATATATTTAATCTCCGAAAGCACCATGTGCACAAGAGGAAGCACTAAAAATAAATGTAACTTAATTTTATTAATATATTATAGAATAAGTAGTTGTATTCAATGGAGAATTTTATAATGTAGAAAGTGGTATGCTAATCATAGGTATTATTATTGTATTGTAAAAAAATTTATCCAAAAATAAAAGTGAGACATCTTAAGCAAAGATTTGTGCACATGGTGCACATGTGAAAGGTTAACAACTACTAGAATATTAACCAATTATATCCATAAATACACACTCATTCAAGCATATTTGCCCTTTCGTTTGGCTGAAAGACAATGAAAGAGTGAGGTACTCTTATGAAATGGGTAAAAAATAATTAAAATAATTAATAATAGTGATACTATTAACAAAATGACATTCTTAAGTCACTTTCACATGTAGGAATAATATTTATATCCAACAACAATGCAATAAATGAAAAAACTGTGGTTCATTTGGTCTATCATATTATGGCACCAATTTATATGCTACTGATGCCAGGAATATTGAAGAATTAGTCATTTAACACACCTTGATACAACAGGTAATAGTAGTGTTTATAATTTTCATTTAAAAAAATGTGTTTTCATTTGAATAAATGTTAGAATTACTGAATACAATATTTAAAGTAGGTATATATAAGTTATATACCCACTTCAGAATATGTATCTGTATTTCTATTCCTAAATTATCTTATAGAGACAGGCAAAATTGAAACCCAAATGGGCATGATGCAAACCAAAACAATACTAGATTGGATATAGTTTGCAAACACCATTGCCAAATTTGTTTTATTATTTTTATAATTAGAGCATTCAATGTCTTTTAGTATATATAACTGACATAAGTAAATTAAACAAGTTGTACTGCCAAGAAAAACCCTTTGTTATTTACTTTTTCAATAAATGAAAATAAGAAATAAATCAAAAAGTAATAAAAAAATATTATATATATCATTTTATTAAATTGTATAAATATACTAAATCACTGTTAGAAATATATATCAGTTTCAACTGCATACTACAGACCAATAAAATCTGTTGATTAACATGTGGAATAATGCAAACCTTATTTCATTTAAAATTTGCTTTATTAAAAATTACTAAATACTGTACATATGCACATCATATAAGTAAGTACATGTGTATGGTGTCCAAAACTTGCTATTCTTACTCTCTTTTTAAATGTACCTTATGATATATAAAAATAACCATAATACACAACAAATCTATTCAATTATTGAAAGTTGTCATTATATAAGTACTCAATCAGTTTTACAAAGAAATGCACTTTTCAGTTTAATAGGTTTATAATATATAAATTGTAATATGAATGATATGTATGGTATCTAGGGGGCCTCAGACATGTAATGTATATGACTAACATGTTGCTTCTACAATATCTTGTTACACTTTTTATATCATATTTTCTGCAAATAAATTTATTAGCATTTCCAACATTGGGTACCTATCAAAAATTGTCAAATCAAATTGATTTTTATTTGAAACTATATGTTAGGTTAATATATTAAATAGTGCAAATTATAAAACAGTTACTAGGATAAAATTTTAATTATTTTATTAAAATTTCAATTATAACAAAATATCTTATTTGCCATTTGTGTTTGCTATAACCTCAAATGAAAGTAAATATATAAAAAATTTAAATTATTAATAAGATAAAAGCCTAATTTGAGTGTTGAGTATTCGTTTATTTGTGCAAACTTTATACAACAATATTAAAGTTTTTTTAATGTAATATGGATTTTCGCTAACGCCGAACACTAAACAATTTTCAGTATAAATATAAGTTAAAAAAAGGTACAAATGCATAATTATTTATAATTTAAATAAAATATAATATTGTGATCGTTTTATGTATCAAATGCGCGAAATGTAAATAAAAGAGGACGGTTTAGGACTACGCAACAGTGTGTACATATCTAAAAAAAGCCGACACCTTGACAAAACACGAGGTCAATACACTCCACAATACACGGTCCATGTGATGAGCAGCACAATGAGATATCAATGATGATTAGGTATTTTATATTGAGAATTACTAATACTAACAACGCATAGTAAAATGATACACCAATTAGAGATTTATGATTACAACTCAAACAAATACATATGCATATGAATACTAGTTCTTTAAACTTCAACTTTGTCAGAATTTCAATGAATTATATGATCACAATATACTGAATGTATCTACAGCAGTATCTAGCAACATATATACGTATCATTATAACAATGTTTATCTTTTGTAGTATTCAAATATATAACATTAACTCTTACCGAGCCATGACCCGATGTAAGGGGCCATGTATAAACAACAGGTTCCGCGCCTGCAGGAGAGTGCAAGCGTAAATCCAAAGCCATGATAAGATAACCGCTGCATTAATGCACACTCTTTTCACTTATACACTAAAATTATCACTATAAACAATTGATATTAACATAATTTCACTGCACTTTCACACACACACATTCTGAACTAGGCTCGGCGCCATGTTGAAAATAATACCAATCCAATCATGGCTGACAGCAGTGTTGTCATAAACATCAATAACAATATAACTATAATAATTATAACTTCAAACTGCCTCGTAAAAAAGAAGTGGATACATATTCTTATTTATTTCATTATCTATTAATTAATTAATATCAAAAGTATTTGAAATATTTATTCGACTCGTCATTGAATCTTGTAAATTGACATAAACATCACCATTCACCAGGATTAAAACCAGGACCAATTATTATCAGTAGGACTACAATTAAAGTATAGTGAGAGCAATTCTTGTTTTGAAAATATACTGAGTTCACTTAGTAGAATATGAAACTAATAAAAACAAATTAATGTGAATATATGTAATATAGGCAACTATTATTTATTATTGGTCTTTTGTTGTTGGTGGCTGTTTATGGTGGTGGTACTGCTTGTCAGGGCAGTTTTACTACGGGCGCCAATACAAGAGTTCTTGCATCCCTCTTGCACATGCACGTTTTTATGAATGAATCGTATGAAAATAGTCTCAGCTGCATCTCGCTCCACTCCGCCATACATATTAATTACGCACTCATTCTTATTTTGACAGTGTATAATATAACAAGAAAATTTATCAATGAAAGTATGGGAGCCATTTTAAATTTTTTAAACTTCCCGTTGAAAACTTTAACTACTTTAATTTTAACAAAAATTGATAATTTTATATTAATTTAGTTAGAAATATACTTAAAACAAATATTGCTTATTACAATTTAAATGTATAAAGTCTTATTTCACTAATATCTGTTGAGATATTTCTTAAATATGTACTAATGAAATAAAATTGTGTGTTAACACGTGGAAAAACAATACGAAGAGGATTTACTTAATTTTAATGTAAGTATTGAGTTTTAATGAATTTTGTGCATTTCTATAATAGTAAGAGCATTCTTAAAATTTATATTCTCACATTCTAAATATAATAACCTAATTCCTTGCAAGCTGATATTGTATTTCAAAACTATTACTACAGTAAAATTTTTAACAACTGTTTGATTCAATTATCGTAATATGAAAATTGCGCGGTTTATAGCAAAATAATTTTATTATTACTGCTGTACGTTACGCACATTAATTTAGATTGACGAATTACCTGTATTAAATATTAATATATTATGTCCTGCAATTTTATATTAAAGGGTCTAGTGGTCTTGTTGCTCTATAAACGATCAATAATGTAGCATTAAAGTCTTAAGTTAGTTTATTAGAAGCTGTTTTAAATGGTTTTAAGGGTGAATATTAGTTATTAATAATGGTTTTGAAAAATGGAGTTTGCTGTCATAGCATAAAATGTAAAAATATTTTCAGATCCGCTTGCTCATTGGAAATCATTGTGTACCTCTTATACCTTAATTTTATAGATAGCTTAGAAACTAATACTTGTGAACTGTGTGAACATAAAGTTACATTCTTTACAGTATTTTTGATTGAAGTAACATGTAATATATTAACATGTAATTTAAAACTTATTGTCAGGTTTTTAAAAATGACACTCAGATAAAAAACGAGTAAATAGTATAATAGAGAAAGTTTATTCTGTATAAAGCAATAGAGTATATTGCTTTATATAAAACTATTGTTGGTTTGTAATTAAAAAGCCAAAGCAAATTTTAAGACTGTTTAAACAGATGTACAGAAAGTCAAATCCCAGGATTCTTAAATCAATTGCATATTCTGTAATATATAAGCAACTCAAAATAAATTTATGTAATTTTTGTCTAAATTTGATTATCACATGATCTGATTTGTGGTTTAAGATATATTTACATTTACAGTGCTGATAAACAATATACATAAAAATACTACAAAAAAATAATTATTTTGTTTAATTAATCACTTATATATGCTACTGTTTGTACTTAACAGAATTTATTCTCAATTTTACCAAAAATATTTTCAGAAATTTAAGACTAGACTGTATGACTAAAGGCTATAAATATATACAGTTATATTTGTGAAAAAGATGACACTCAAGCTACCTACCATCTTATCTAACAATTTCTACACATACCTGCGACAACAAGATTAAGTATGTAAGTCTTTTTTTTATTACAAATCATTCAAGTAATAACTTTAACCCTTTGACTGACAAGAAGCAGGAGGGTGTACTAATTTTTTACCTTAATTTTTAGATCATGTTATTACTATATGTGTAATAATTATACTTATAATTGATATACCAATTTCTTTGTTATAAAATTCCCCATTGAATACAATAAATCATTTTATAATAACTTTTTTTGCTGGTGATGAAAACATTTGGATTTTTCAATTCCCCCCCCCCCATATTTGGAGGGGTTAAATATAATTTTAAGTAAATTTCTGCTCTGGCTTCTAGGGGAAATATTATTATTTCTAGTTATTTGTCGCATATCTATTTCTCTCAAGTCTTTAGCTCAGTCTGTTTTTTACTCCTAATATTGTGGCATATGTTAACACTTTACACCCATAGCACTTTTATGTACTCTTAGTTTTTAAATACTGTGTTTATGTTAAGAAAATAATGAGTACATATAAATTACAGATCAAAGAAACTGGCTTATCCCTACAACTCCTTCAAAACATTCAATGATATAGTTTATTCAGTTTCTCGACTTAAACTCAAGTTTACTTTATCCAAAGGAACTTAGAGGATTTTTAAATCGCTAATTTAAACTTTAATTTGGAAAATTGCTTCTACCAAGAAGAACAAGCATGAAACCTGGTGATTGATATCTTCATAATTTAATTCTAATACTTTATGTTTCATCATAGATATCCTGTGCAAGATGAGCTTACATTTTAGACCAAGTATGTTTATCATTTATATAATATACTAGCCATCCCGTTTCACATTGCTGTGACTCAGTCTGGTTTCGAACTCCTCTCAAAATTAAATTCTCATTGACCATTTAAAAACTATGACTCTGATTGCCACCAAACTTTACAGAATTATGCTCTGGGTTAATCTAACGATTATCTGAAAATATAATTAACATTGGTCCAGCCCTTTCTGATTCTATAAGGAACATACAGACAAACATTTATTTTTACATATATATAGATTACTATATATGAAGTGGCCTTTTTGAGTAAAATCTTTTATAGTAAAATTAATGGTAATGTCCCTCAATTTTATTAGAAACATTTATCTAAATGTAATATCTGTTTTAATATGTTTCTATGGTGTTAGGCAGAGACCTCAAAGCTGAATCTTTTTTTTATTCGACATACTAATATTATAAAATTTAATCTTAAAATAAAATATACAAAATTGTTAAAACATTTCCTTTCATAATAATATTTATTATGTGTTCATTGAATCGAATCTTAACCAATATCAGTTATATCCTATGTTTAAAGTATTTATTTATTGATAGTTTATTATTTTTTCTGTAAGAGAAAATATATTATAGACAATCTTTAATTCTTTAATAATAATAATAAAATTGAGTTATGGCTGACGGACAACTGGTAGATATACTACATATATAATTTTAAATGCATATTTAAATACAAATATATACCCAGACTCGAAGACCCAACAAATTGTTTATAAAAGATGTTGGCCTTCGGATGGAATCGAACCCGCGACCAGCGGAACTGAAGGCGGGGTCACTACCCACTGCGCCAAAGCGCCAGTCAAATATAAAGTTATTTCGATACTATCGATGTTCCATGTTTATTGAAATCTTTGTGTAATATTTTTCAGACCAACCTTGTAATTGCCAAAGAGAGTACTCAGTGGGATGACGTCCTAGGCTATATATGCTGATGCTTTGTGGGATGAAGCAAAAGATTAGCCCAATTTTTATGACAAGATGAAGGCAAGTAAATATTAATTCAATGCCTGTATGTCTGTCTGGCTATTTCACTTTCACTTAAAATTAGGTATATCTGAAGCTGATATATATAGTGGGCCATTCGATTTGAGATATAATAAAGTACTGTATAAATCAATTATTTCTCTAAAAGTAGAGTGATATAAGTATGTGATATAAGAACAGATGTAAAGATATGTTAGTGATAATTATTCTAACTTTTTTTGTCATGTGACAATGATGCTGAGTTACAGTATTCGGAAAGCTTCTTATTTAAAACCTGGTTTGCTAACAGTACATAATCAAAGATATTTAAGTTACAAAGAGACACAGATATACCTACTATTTTATTAATTTTAAAATATACTGCTGCCATTTGTAGGAAGGATCTGCCAAATACCAATTGGATGCTTTGGACTCGGTGGATCGACGTGCCAGGAACTCATAGGTGATGAGACCCTGACAAATGCCAAATTGCAGAGTCCGCAACACCGGCGCAGAGTTGCCTGTTTATCGGTTTTCTACAAGATATATTTCGGAGAGTGTGCCCAGGTACTTCATGAACTTATTTCACCTTCGCCGTTCAATCATCGCACCGCTAGGCACCAGGAGAAGTACCACCCTTATGTCATCGACATTCCACGAAGACGCACATAACGCTTCGCTTCGTCTTTTTTGTTGCACACAGCAAGGGAATGGAATTCTCTCCTGGCATCTATCTTTCCCAATACTTACAATATGGGTACCTTTAAGGCAAGAGTGAATAGGCATCTTCTAGGTAAGCGCGCTCCATCTTAAACTGTATCATTGCTTACCATGAGGCATGATTACAGTCAAGCGCTCGCCTATTTAACAACAAAAAAATATATATATTTATAGTGTCTATATAAAACTGGCAAAGTAAGACATCTAGACATCACTTGTAGAGATTTTACCTAGATATCAGAACTCTAGACACAGTCAAGTCTGTTAGTTAAAGACCAATATAAAAATATTTTGAGGACACTATTTAAGAGCAGGAATATATTTTTAAATATAGAATCTATCTTTCTGTCTGTTATTTGTTAAAGCATCACACACAATACACAACAATTGAAGCTTATATACTAACAGATAGGGTTAAAAAGTTCAATTTTCTTTTAGGAACAGGAAAATATTATATATATTTTTAGGAGTGTTCTAATGTACACAAGCCACTCTCTATTTATTTATTAAATAAAACTCACAAAATAGACATTTATAACTCGCTGTAACATTAAGTATGCAAGCAACCCTGTTATTCTTATGAGAACAGGATAAAATACAGATCGTAATTCTAATTATTATAAAATGTCTAATTAAAGTTCTTGGTTTATTTAAATAATACTAGATTAATAATATTGGTACAGTTTATAATAACAAATTGTATATTTAAACATTTCTATTATAATACTTTATTTCCTGTAAATTTTCTAAGATTAAGAATAATTTTCATAAAAGGAAAATTCTTAATTGTTATACGTAGTATTTATTTCTACATAAAATTGCGCAAGTTTATTATTGTTTTGCATCTACCAAAATATTGTCAATTCTATATGCCAAGATTGTCTGTAAGATTGCTTTTGCAATCACTATTTTTAGTATCATAACGTTATTTAAACAATACATATGCATTACAGGATCAGTAGCTGCACAATCCTCCGCCGGGAAGTATCTACCAGCCACATGATGCAGATGAAGATATATGAAGAGCTTCAGTTGGATCACAATTATTTAGCACCAATATTAATAATAATTTGGCATAAAATACCTGTTCTGATTATAGTAGTGGACATCTAAAATTTCTCTTTGTCAGTAAATTCAAACCATTCTGAATTTTGAAGTTCAGCTGTAAAAGTCAGAGTCAATGCGATTCGATGCTTGAGACTCAAGAAAAAGCAAACCAATGTCTATAAAATTGTATTCATAATATTCAAATTGACAAACAATATAAAGTTTGAAGGATGTTAACTAGGAGCCCATGGATTTTTTTCTCATAATCATAGATAAGGTAGCTGACACACTAGCACTGATCGTAATTTTGTTGTTTTGTTAGTTTAAAACATTATTGGTTAATAATATTAGTACCAGTAAATCTTTGTATGCTAATGTGCCGATGATAGTGATAAAATGTTAGGAATTCTCAGTGATAGGCAGAAGTTTGATAGTTACAGAACCTAATATTCCATCAGAAATATGTTCCAAATCTAATCCGTATATTTCCGGTGCGGTACATCGATATATCGCAAAAAATTATATTTTGAGACTGGTTGATTGAGATCTTTTGAAATGGGTTTATAGTTTTTGTTGCTATGGAAAATGTATAAAAATTGTTATAGTTTGAAACGACGGCCTAATATTGAACCATGAGTTCTTCTTGTGTTGGTGCTGAATAGAATGTGTACTTTAACATTTACACATTTTATTCCTATTCCGATAGACGTGTTTTTTAATAGTGCCACTATTGCATTCCACAAGCGATATATTTCTTTGAATGAAAAATCTAAATTTTGTAAATTTTGAAATTTTTATAAGTATGCTGTTTTCTAATAAAATTGAAAGATTTGATTAAATTGCTGTAATAAAAAATAGAGAATATATTGCCAGTGACATCACATGTGTGAAATTATATTATCCATCACAGAAACTTATGTCTTTTGAACAGTATTATATATGTTTAAGAAAAGACTTATTAAGTCAACAATTTGTTTAGTCTACTTGAAAAATTATATTATTATTTTTACTAGAAGAATTTACAGATAGCTGAAAAAAGGGAATTGAAATGTTAATTTTTTATCAGAAGTAGGGTTATTTGAAATACATGAGGCAAAAGTAGCAAACTGAAATTCCTATTCTTAACATTTGTAAAGCGATATAGTTTTCTTGTTGGATAAATTTTATTATTTTTATATTCCATAAGTAGATACTTCACTTAATGTAAACAAACAAAACCATGTCATTACAATAATATAATTGACAAATGAAGAAATACAAATTGAACTGAAGTTGTCAAAATAATATCTTTAATGAATATTTATTTTATAAAATTGAATATTTGTACCTTGTATTTTATATATATTTTGCCGTATTAAAGTATAGCAAAACATAAATATATATGTATGTAACATAATATCTATATTCTATGAATTAACTCTGTGATACTGTAATACTTTATTAATATACTTGAAAATGTTTAAAATACTTTATGTTTAGGTTTTTATAAGTTGATATTAAATAATACTTATTTATTTGCTTCAAAGTTAAAAAAAATATTGATAGCAATCACGCCATAATCAAATAGTGCGAAAACTATAACTAAGTTTATATATTGTTGTTATATATTAGATATTTGTATGGTTTAATGGTAAAATAATGTCTTTTGTGCCTACTACTACAAAGTACTTTTTTACATGTTTCCATTTAGTTAAATAAGTTATGGAGCATACTTCGTTTAAGCGTGATAATTATTTCAAATAATACTATAATTTCGTGATTTCATTCTTTCTTAACTATGTATTAATCTCAGGTGTTAATTGATTTGATTGTAAATAATATAAGTAGAGATAAGACCCGTTCATTACCATAAGTGATATGCGATTGCACATACATTCTCACTCTAATATTTATAATTTACCAAAAGCGACATCTATCGTTTCAAATATTGATCTTGTAAATTGTTTCGAGTGAATGTATAAAATTCCTTTTTTTTTGTTAATAAGTTACAAATCCAATTTAAAGATACATGATCGCTTACGTGTCTATGTTTGAGGCCTGTGAAATCTCTGTTTGAATAACTTTTTGTCGGCTTATTCTGTTTTCTATGTACAAATTATATTTGTGTTTTTTTGTTATACTTTTAGCGTGTTTAGGAAAAAAAAATTTTTAGCACGTATGCTGAGTTAAATTTTTTGCATCTCTATGCGCTGTTTTTAAACATTTTTTTAAATTCAATAATAAATTTAATAAAGAAGTTACTAAAATATTTTGTTTTATTTAAATTTTAAGATTAATATAAGTATGTAGAAGAAAACCGGTAACTGAAATAATCGGTAACAGAAAAATACGAATCGATAAAACTTTGGAATCACTAGTTACGGTTTTAGCACAACAAGTACATCACTAATTTTACTACGAATTTACGTCATTCGTTATATATATTACGCGTAGTAAATTTCCATGTGTTAGAGAGAGTCAGAGCTGAGACTATTTCCGGATTTATGAATGAAACGGGTGAGAGGCAGATACATTTCTATGAATGACTATAATTAGTACCTATAGTACGTATCCGCACCTCCCACCATCTCCCACTCTTCCTAATATTCTAACGCGCCAAAGTATGAAACATTGTCGTCTTTATTTTAGTTAGTAGTCTATGCTGCTTGTAACTTGCAATAAAGCAATTAAAGTGTAACAGCTCTATGACTGGTGGAGCAGCCATTAGCCAAATAGGTAGGTATCAAATCTGTAAATTGATCATTAACGTTCTAGTTCTCGTCTATGATCAGAAATAAGATCTCAGAGATTGGCCTAGAGAACTCGATTCTAGGCCCTTATTAGAACTAATAAAAAAGTTTGAGACTATATTCTAGACCGCTATAGGGATGCTTAGAGTGGAAAAAATCGATTAATAAATAATCGATTTTCTGTCATCCAAATAAATGGATTTTTAAAAATCAATTACCTCGTATCCCAAAAATCAAAATAATTGATTTTTCTGACTATTTGTAAAGTCACCTTTTTTAATATTGACAATTAATTTGAATAAAGACTAATTAGAGTGAACAATTACAAATTCAAAAAAAATCAGACGCGCATATTGCGAAACTCCATTAATGTGTAGTTTGGCTACAAGGGTTTCATACAACAGCGCATTTTTTATCTTTAAAAAGACAAAAAAAAAAGAGAAAGGACATATTCTATATTTTTTAATCGATTAATATACACATCGATTATTTTTACATGCCTAGGCCGCTATATTAATATTAGTTAGAAAATCAATAAATATTCTTTAGGTAATCCAAAGCAAAGACTAGTGTACATACCTGAAAGGTAATCATATTCAACTATAGAGATAAAAAATCGCTTAATAAGGTAAAATTCAAATTCAAAATAGTTGCCACCTGCAGCCTAAAAAATTATCAAAGATGTTCCAGACATATTCATACAATTTTATTGAATAATACCTTGTTACATTTAAAAATAGAAGGATCCAATAATCACTATATATATATATGAGTGTTCCTCGTGAAGGCCTTTATTTACTTCCAAATTGTATTAGAAATTTTTATGTTAAATACTTAAGTTATTTATAGAATTTTATGTTTTCAGATAGTTTTCAATATTTACCATGTCCGATTCCGAAAATGAAGAAGCTAAATTAGAATTTAAGGAAATATCTGAAGCAATAGAACGTTGTAAGAAAAATCCCGAAACATCAGGAATGTTTGTATCTGGCTGGGATGATGCTGACCAGGGTGTTGATATTGTGAAAAATCCGAAAGGTACTTACTATACTTATGTAACTACAAACTATGCAAAAGTGTTAAATAATTACTATATAACACAATTCTTGAGAATCGAATTTGGTTTTAGAGAATCCTATTGATCATGTTCTGTGGGCAGCGGAAAATTGTGAGTTGGAGGCATTAAAAGAGCTTATTACTAAGCAACCAGGATTGGTTCATGCAAGGGATGCTGATGGCTATACTCCTTTACACCGAGCAGCTTATAGCAGTCATATAAGTGTTATTTCCTACTTACTTAGTGTAGGAGCAAATGTTGCTGCCAAAACAGTACTTGGATGGACACCTCTACATTCTGCATGTAATTGGAATAATTATGCATCTGCTGCAAGACTACTGGCAGCAGGTGCTGATCCTACTGCCTTGTCTGATGGAGGTGAGAATTTAATAAGTTATGTAGTAATGATTTAATTTTTGCTATCTCAATATATGAACAAAAGTAATTTTGTACAATTAAAACATGTTCATGCCTTATAAATAAAAAAAAATCCATCTCTTTTTTCTTATCTATTTATATAACTAATTTTCTATTTTTCAAGAACAAACACCAATGCACTTGGCAGCAGCAATTAGTCATGGTAAATCTACATTACTTATTTTGCTACTGAGGGAAGATCAAGTAGAAACATCTCGCAGACGAAATCGTTCAGATGAGACACCAGAACAATTGGCTCGTGGTCATGGAATATATGCACCTCTATTTGATATGGTGTTACCTTCAGCATCACATATCCGCTCATTATCTTTTACTTGCAATCCATATATAAGGGCACAAAATGATTAAATATTTTAAGAACATAAAAAAACAATCCTTAGTGGGTTACACATAATTACAAGATAATCAATTAAAATATTCAAGTAGAATTACATTTTTAATACTTGCAATTTATAATTTTAAGGTTTTAGAATATAAAATACATTTTAAATATGGTAAGGATCTTTAAACATTTGAAATGAACTTATGAAAGAGAGTTTTGTTCTAAATGCTTAGTTTCTCAAACCTTGTTTTAGCATTATAAGATCATATTGTATTATTATAATTATTTTTAGGTAATATGACAGATAAAACTTTCTATAACACAAATGAGAAGACATAGTTATAAAGAAGAAATATATATACCTTTATCACTACAAGTTATATCTTGCATGTACATTATCATTATATGATTTACAAGGTATGTTATACTAAATTACTTAAATATTATGTATACACAAGTAGATAATCAAATATATATTTATATAATTTAAAATAGATATATTGTGTTGTTTGGAAAATTAATTTTATATGTATTATGATTCAGATCACTGAATATCTCACTGATAATCTTTGCAGTTCCACATTCATAAAAACACTTGTTCTAATAATACTGTAAAAATAATTATAAATAATAATCTGTAAATAATTTACTGATTATGGCTGATCAGTATTTATGTTTTGGTTTTAGAAACAGGTGTGAGAGATAAGATGAGAGGGGTTAGAATGTGCAAATTTTGCAGTTGAAACTTAACAGTGGAACTAAAAGATAAATATATCTTCTTATAGTTCCAATCTGTTACACATGTTTGGATGCAAAATAAAACTATATAACTTGGATAATGCGTCGCTTTGCGATTTTGTCGTAGTCTGACTTTTGATGTTACTGCGGGGGCGCTATTATTGAGTGTGGTAGATGGTCGGACACGTAAAATGCTTGGAGTCTTGCATGCTTAAGATATAAAAATGGATAATAGCAAAATGAACTACATTTATCATTGTATAGATTTCCTCTAATCGCGGATTATTACAAAATAATACTATTTGTTTATTTTTCTGTTCTATAATTTTTTTGCGACGGAATTCATCCACATAAGGGAATTTAATTCACTTATATATTAATCCTAGTAAATAATTTAAACTAAAACGAGCATTGTAAAATAATTGTAAATTAGCAAAACATTTCACAAAGATATTTATTATTATTGGACAAAGATAAGCATTGTAAATAGTTGGTGGCCTACATACAATTGGGAATATATAAATAATATAATATTTTCCTGTGGTTTTATTAGCGGCTATGTTATGTAAAACATAGGGTACCTATTAAATCAAGAATCGAGATATTTGTGTTTTCAGAGACTAATAATTTCCGCAGAATAAAGTAGCTTTTGTGTTATTTCTGTTTATAAACCTACTTATATGGATCCAGAACAAAGGTGTGAGTTGTTTGAGTGATAGCGATACCAACACATATACACAAACTTTCGTCTTATAATATTTGTAAGATATTAAAAACCTGTATGCTTGTTAACATTTATTTTTAATAAAGTATACATTTGATCTCTAAACTAAATCTTATTTACATACCTCTTCACTAAAAAGTTTTTATTATTATAAAAGTTGCTTAAATATGAAGTTATTACAAAAAAAAATGTATCAATTCCAAAACATCATCTATATAATTTTGTCGTTAAATTTTCTATAACGTACATAGCTCCTGAAACCAAATAACTTTCACCTTGTAAGTTCTTTAAATTTATGATGAGATTCCTCTTATCAACCCTATAGAGTTCATCCAGATTTTGTCTAGTTTCTGCTGTCATATAGGGTAATATTAAACAGCCTAGTCCAAGACACTTAAATCTAACACAGTGTTTCCATATCTCGATTAGATCTTCATCTTTGATAACTGGACATACTGGTAATAAATTTAATGCATTCAGACATTTATTTTTTTGTCTCTCAGTAACTGGGTAATCCGCTCTTTGGAAAGGAGACAGAATAATAGCTCGCCACGCTGAATAGACTATGTTATCTGGTCGATTTTGAACTTTTAACAATAAAGGAATCAATTCTTCATATAAAGAAGCTCCTAGTAACATTGGTATAATTTCTCGTATAACATGTACATTTCCAAATCTATGTGCCAATTCTGCTGCAATTCTTAAACTCTCAACATTGTTTCCAGATACTTGCAATAATTGGTTTAAAGCAAGAGATTTATTCTGCATAAACGTAGCAACCACCCAGGGTACATCAATTTTCTCGAGCTTCACAATATATAAGAGCTCTAACAAGGAAAACCAAAGCTCATTAATTTGACGGTTAGTGACTTTGATAGCACTATCAGTTTCAATCACACTAATTAAACATTGTAACGCTCGAAGTTTTTTGCATTTGTTGTGGTCACTTTCGTCATCGAAAGCTATTCGTGATAGATAAATAGCACCCATTTTTGGACATGTTGCTTTTAAAATATATTTAGCAGTTATTAAATCTCTAATTACGAGACCAGGTAAGATTTTGCTGTCTTTGTCTGTTTTATCGAGTATATTTTCTAATATCTGGATTCTTATTGAACTTATGTTTATACCATTTTTATCGGCTATCTCATTTGCTGCGCGATTAATATCATATCTTGATAATTTTTGTATAAAATTGGGATGTAAATATAAAGCATTAATTAGTTGAGCAGGCTCTGTGGAAAGGCGAATGAGTTCTTCACAGGCCCAATCTATTTTGTGTAAAGCGTGGCGAGTTGAAAGCGTTGAATGAAGTTTTTCCATTTGTCTGACAGCACGATTGCCAGGTTGAACAGTTGCCCAGCGCTGTGAAAACTGGTAGCAGAGTCGAGCTGCTGCCACCTGATCTGCTCCCCTGGCACAACCCTGAAGAACATAAAAAAGACATGCGCCTGCCCATTCCATGTTTGCAATGTGTTTTACGCATTGGTGAGCGGTGCGAAGCAAAGGTTCTTCTAGAGATGTTAATCGCCACGGTTCGTGGTCCTTTATGTCTTCGTCGTTTTCATCATATTTTTTACGCGTTGTCATAGTCTGTTTCACTGCGTTACTACAGATCATATCTCGAGCAGTTTGTAAATCGCCATCGAGTGACAGCAATCCAACAATTGGCAACCAGCGTTCGTAAGTTTCCAAGTTAATTTCCGATTTTAAATTTAACCACATATCATCACGCATAAAAAGATGAAAGGGCAAACGGTAGTATCCAATTTCGGGAAATATACCTTTGACTGAAAATAGTTCAAACTCGTACTGTTTGGGACTGCTCTTTCTTTGGTAGCCCATTAAGTAATTCAGTAAGTAATATTCTTTAACATATTTGAATTCATTACTCGAAGAATATAATAATTCATGTATGCATAAATATATCTCATAGAAGTAAGGATTAATAGAAACAAGGCATCCATGTATCACAACTTCTCCATTTTTCCAAAAATCAGTCAAAATGTCCTTTAAAAATTCCTTCTCCTCAATACAATGCCAAATTACCTTACACTTAGAAATTAACTGTACATAATCATTCTCTGCAATAATCTTGCGACAGCCCAAATCGTTTTCCTCTATTTTATACTTAAGATTCCAGTTTGTTAAGAGTGATACAAGTAATAAGGAAAATCCGTCATCTTGTGATACATTTAACGTTTGGCACAATTCAAGGAGTCGCTCCAAAGTTGTATATGGATCATTTCGTAAAATGTGAAAGAGAAGAATTACGACATCCCATGTTTCTTCAGTATTTTCAGGTAGGGCTATTTCGGACAAATTTATATTGAATTTTGATTTAAGAATATAATGTGGAGGATATGAAAAATTGTTGCCTGGAAGAATATTTTCAAGCGCAAAGGTACGACGAATTATTGGGGATGAGAGATAATACATTGCATTAGGGGATATAGATTCAGATTGCCCTCGCAGCAAGTCTAACACCCAAATTTTGTCTTCAGTCATTTCAGCGCTTTTAATTGATAGCAGCAGACTAGTAACTAACACTTTATCAAAGTCTTGTAAAGCAATAACTTTAGACAAAAGCTTTTTAGAAATGTTGTTTCTCATTTTAAAGAAGTTATTGTGTGGTGGGGTATTTATAGTGATAGAATGCTTTAAAATATTTGCAATAATTCTATATAGAATAAAATCACTTTTGCTTAATATATTTGTAGATTCTGATTGCAAGAAATCAATTTCATTAGAAGATGCATAGTAATTTATCAAATCATTTAAGGCATTTAGAGAAGACATAGGTAAGAATATGTACTGAAATTTCCAAGCCATTGAGAGGTTCTTCAAAATAATACTTGTATTTATTAATCCATTAAGTATTGACAAGTATTCAAGTAAACTATGTAAATACTCTTCTTCGCAGTTAGTCAAAACTTCAGATAATGTTTCATAGGACTCTAATAAAAGAGTCGAATTTTGCCCGTCTTTATATAGCGTTAATATTGATAAATCATTTTCGTTTGAAAAAAGTGTTACGATTAAAGATTCAATATGTACTTTAACATTGCGAGCTGAAGAAGTGCGTCGCAATAATGTCATCAATTTACATTGTTGATATAAATGCCCTGTTAGGAGTTGTACGATGCATCTTCCGCGTCCGGTACTTGATATTACTTCTTCTCTTTGTTTTAATTTATATAGAGCACCTATGCAACAATTGTTGCTATTAATATTATTTAGGTTCAATCGAATGTTGTATGAATTTTTAAGGTAGTATAAGTATTCAATGTAATTTATTTGTATATCATTCAACAAAAGCGACCCTTTCAGAAAGTCGGAATAATTTCTTTCTAAAAGTGGGTTTAAAGTTGTACTTGTGATTATCTGCTCATATTTGTTTTGAATAGTTTTTATTAAGACTCGTTGTGTTCGCTTACACAATTTTTTTAAATAATCTAGCGCCAATTTCGTATCACAATCTCTTAAACATTTGTCTATATATAAGGTGTTGGCATAGTTGGCAAAAGTCGTTAAAATACTTGTTATTACATTTAAATCGTTCAAATCTACCGTAGGCGCATTTATTAATTTGTGGATGACTAATATATAGTCAGTGCATGTCAAGGGAAAATTATATTTTTTTAATATGACTTTAATTTTAGAGTAATTGAGTTCTTTGTATATTTCTTGGGCAAGACTCTGATCAGCAAGAGTAAGTGTAAAATCTTTGTAAGCTAAAGCTGCTGCTGCATTGGCTGTTGTTAAGACATTAGTGTCCCAAGGTACATCTAACACTTTTAGAACATTAAGGAGGCAGTCTAGTCTATTGGTAGCTGAAACAAAAGCTTTAAGTAAAATCTTAAGACGACTGCCATCAATGGAACCACCACTACTGGCAGCTTCACTTTCCACATAAGATCGCAGTGTCTCATCTGTATCAAGTAAATGTTTAGATGTGTATGATGGTAATGTTTTTTGCAGAAACAGTTCAAGATCTTCAGTATAACATCTCCGTAACATAATAAGTGCTATTTCAGATGGACTTTGTAAACTGAACTCACTGAGCAGCATGTTAATTTTATTCTTTTCTCTAAGTTCTGTTATGTAAATTATGTTATTTTTTATAACATCTAGATAATCAATTGAAATAGGTCTCAGACAAATAGTTTTAATTGATGTTTCTAAAATTTCTATTAGAGTTGTTAAAAATTTTAACCCAATTTTTGGCCAATATGGTGACTGTTCTAATAGAAAAGTTCTGTCTGTAGTCCATTTCACAAACAAATCAATGTAAAAAGGATTTTGATCTAAAACTGAAGGAACAAAATTACGCAGCCATATGACAAGAGCACCCATTTTAATATTATATGGTATGGCATTCAATATAGTATTAACATCATTAGAATTCACAGTTTGTTCCATTTCAGAATATTTAAGCCAACATATTGTGGCCAAATCTAAATCTGATTTTGATATAAATGTTACACACAATTCAATAAATTTTTGTTCAAATATGTTGACATCTACATAAAAAGTACCTCCTTTGAAACATATGTATTCCAATAAATCAATTTTTATGACTATGTCAGATATAACACTAATCAAGTTTGGGTCAGCTTTTTCATTAATTCGCTTTTGGAGAAGGTATACAAGTGGTTTATAGAAAAGATTATGTTTACAGAGTTTTGAGACTGCATTCAGAAGGCATTCAAAATCATCAATGTCTTTAAATAGTACCTGTAACTGTGACAGTATATTTTCTGGAATTTTTGGACAACTTGTGGATTCATTTACTAGTGATTTTAATTGCAGTTTTAAAGCATCTTGTGATGAAAGTCTTAAAGAACCTTTGAAGCTTGATGTATTAATGTCTTGCTGTTCTGCGCAGGTTGACAATGTAGCATAACATAATCCCACCTATAAAATAACAAAAAATATATATATCAATTGCATGAGACCAAATGTAAAAAAAACAGTGCTAAAATTACTATTACTACTATAGTAGTCTCACTGGAACTAATTTAGACATACCCGAATTGCTTATAGAAATTTATATCCAAAATTTATCTAGGAATAGAAATGACATTGATATTGTAATTTCCTATTATGATTATTTCTATATGATGTTGTAAGAAAATCGACGTTTTATTGTTTTTTTTATAAAAATATTTATTTGTCCATGCAGAAACTTCCTATATAGAAAAGGGTGGTGTGATATCTATTGATTTATATTTATTAAACTAAATCTTACCTCTTCCTTATTCCAAGTGATGTAATAAAATACATTGTTGTAAGAAGCCAGTGGAAAATACTCATAGCCTTTTTTTTCAAATTTAGAGATAATGGCAAAGTTTTCATTAAAAACCCAAATTTCAAAATTAGTTCCTATAAGAATCATTTTATTCCAAAGTTTAACAAACTGTAATTGTGAATTTTGTGCTATTACATCAATCAAACCAGTATATGGACACTTCAGAATAAGTTTCCCAAAATCTATATAAATGTTAATGCCATTTTGAACAACTTTTGCATCACAATATATTGCACTGGCAGGTATATGGGCTTTCTCCAATGATGTAGTAATTTCTTTAGTACCTTTGAGAAATTCTTCTTCCAAAGTTTTATCTTTCAATAACGGTACAAGTCGTTCACCGCTTTCGCTGACCAAAATCAGCTTTGAATCGTATAAATGAAATCTTTCAATTCGGTAATTCGCGTAACTCTCACATTTAATGGCCATTATGTTATATTTTTTTAAGTCACAGACGAAGATATCTCCTGACTTTAAAACCATCCAAATATTGTGCAAGTGTATAACATAATGTAATAACTCACTTTCAAAGGAGTGAACTTTTGTAGGAATGTTTTTTGTGTCTGACATATCCAAAATATGTAGTACATTCTTGTTTTCGAAAATCACTAGTTTAGGGTATATTAATTCGGCATGAAGGCAGTTAATTGCATTTTGGCCACAGATTTTTTGCACATACGTATGTAACATCGTATTCACATTGATAGCCTGATTATCTTTTAGAGAAAAAATCCAGCAGTTTCTGTAACTAGTTAATAACTTTGAGACTTTAACTAAGTCTAATTGTAATTAAACTTTTTGAATTAGAAACAAGTAACGGCTTTATCAGCTTTTATACTTCTTTACGTATGGTCGATGCACTATAAAATATAAACGCTGTAGGTTCTAGTCCTTTAAAGCTATATAGGCATAGACAATTCACCAAAATAATACCCATTGCCTCGTATCGTTTTACACGTTTTTTACCGTGCCACGTACAAGTATCGCCCGATACATGGTGGCTATCTATAAATTTTGGATTTGCAAATAAAACGCGGGTTGACCTATAAGGTTCTGAGAGACTTTATATCTCTAATTATAGTAATCATAGCTACCACTTTCCAAATTGATGTAGACATTATTAAAATTTATAAATCTACACCATACACTATATAGGACATAGATGAGCAACTCCTACATTTTTGTCGAGTAGAGAGAGGATACCGTTTTAACTGCTGTCTAGAGGAACTTTACCTTAATAATCCACTAGATGTCGCAGTAATGCATTCTTATAATGAATGACCTATTTAAATAAAAACTACTTGGGTGACTGAGTTTTGCTCGGTATTTTTAGAAAATATAAAAAAGAGGATATTTGAAAAAAAGCCAAAAAGATTTCATTGGAACTGGTTGATTTAACATGTATTTGATCCCGGAATCCTTTCAGCAGAGTCGTATAATGACGTTGAAGAGACTAGACGGTGTAATTAACCTCTTCTAAAATATTGTAGAGATAATATGTGCGACATCTATTAAGCTTTTGGATAAAACCGCCTTTACTTTTTCCTACTCGCTCAGAGATGGTGATCGCAGCGACCTGAAAAGTGATTCTTAGTTTCACCCCCATGATAGTAAACATTGTAAGCTGAGCAAAACTTTACTTTACAAAACTTTATACATATTAACAAGAAAGTAAAAAAAAATTTGTAAACCGATTGGTGCAATAGATAAGATATGCAGCGATAAAAAAGGCAGTATTATTTTTAATTTAACATTAGAATTATTAACAAATTATAATGCTAAATGTATAGTAGACTATCCGTTTTTTTATAACCGATACATGCAGGATTCGTTAAAGCACATGCACAAACCTCTACCACCGCCACCATAATACACAAGTACTACACACGATCACTATCACATACTCAACAATCGTTTCGCCCCGCAACCGAAGCATCATCAGGAGATAGACTCTACGACAAAATCGCAATACTCAAACATGCATGGTTATTTAATAATCGGTTCAACCCCACCATTTATTTTATTTTGTCTCCGAACACGTAACAAGCTTTGCGATGTTATCGTGGACGATAACGTCGCAAAGCAAAGCTTATTGCTGAGTTATTTTTAAGTAAACTAATTTTATATTGTACTGGTGTACGTATAGTGAGTATGTGTTGTATATTTGGTTATGTGTAGTAATAAATCCTGTGTGATGATTGATGCAAAAGATAATAAGTTGTGTAATTCAATGATGTTTAAGTTGGCATTTACTAAACTAAAGGAAAGACGTGCAAAAAGGTAGAGTTGAAGCGTTTGTTTGTAAATTTAGGACAACCTTCCTTTGGATAGTATAACTAACTAACATTAATAGAAGGGGTATGTTTAATACCTACTTTTGAGGCTTAAAATAAATCAAACTAATGAAATCATGAGGTATGAAGGTAGCATTATACACATTCCTGTTAATATCAGTTTAAATTAGGTTCACTTTAGAGGCTGCAAAAGCAGGTACTGTAACGAAAATTTCTCTTTATTAATATGTGATTCATGAACAAAATAGTCCTGGTAAAAATAAAAGACGATATTTCTGAAAAAAATTTTTTTTTCGTTATATATGTAAGTATATTAATTTCAGCAGAATACTGCAAAACAAAACATGCAACATGGTAATACATAACTTTACTAAACAATAAAACCTATGATAAAATATAATTTACGTATTGGCAACAAACACAGTTAATATAACTATGTCATTACTATTCGAGGCCCTTTATAAATTATACACTTTGATACCATTAATTATTATCTCAAGTACATTATAATATACGCTATAATGCCTAAGCCATGTGGGATGTAATTAAATATAATATACGAAGAAATCAAATATTTTTTACAAGTATTAAAATAATATAGCAACACCTTAAAAGTACAACCGACCTTAATATCTTGTTAAAGTGTAGTTACGATACCTTATTTTCACATTGTCATTTAAACATTGCTTATTGAAAAAAACTTTAAGATAATTTATTAATATCATAATTGATAAGATAAGGCACAAGGCACTAGTTTGAAGGTTTATTTTCTGAGACATCACTTAAATTATATTTAGTGCAATACTTACACCATAGTAAAAAAAATTAAGTTGTTCAATTGAACTGTAGTAAAATTATAGAAGAATTCTTAGATATCGTAAAATATATATACAACGTGAACAAACAAGAAAAAATGTAATTAACATAGAATAATTATTTAATACTTTATTAATAAAATAATAGTTTCTGACTTATTAGCTGCTAACATAGGCACTAATTTTAATGACTATTAACTGTATGGACTACTTTTCGTAACATAAAACGCTCGAATCTGAGTTGAGTATTGTGACGCAGTTAGTTCTCTTGATGAAATACAAAAGTAAATGTAAGGTTTACTTTAATTTCTTGATAGGAGCGTGATAATCTATTTAATTTGCGAACCGACATTGGATAAAAGTTAGAAAATTATTTTATGTCTACGTATTCGTCACAATCTTATATTTTTGGGGAGACTAATGAATTAGTTGCCACCATAGTCGCGTAGCTCTCGGTTGCCAAGTGGGAGGGTTGGACGGTAATTGTGCAGTAGTTCCATTGCTTCTACACCGCAGGATGCTTCCCCACATCTCAACTTTCGCATTAATGCAAGCTGAAATATGTTTAATAATTTTAATATGAATAGAATTAAAAATTAATAACAATTTTAAATATATTACACAATATAATGTGAAATATTATAAATGTGAAACTCTGTTTTTTACGCTTTCGCTACTAATCGTTGGAGCAATATTGATGAAATTTGGTACAGTTGACATAGTATATTCTAACATATAACATAAATACTTTCTTTTTCCTTCGGGAACAGTAAAAGTAAAACGAACGTACATAAATCAGGATATTTTAACAATGAAGTTGATGCGAACTAAACTAAGTTTCTTATAAAAGCCAATGTGAGATCGATAATGCTAAATTATTGCAGGTATCGCGAACTTGTAGCCTCTCAAAAAAGGAATATCCTTACCATACATTGTTTTTTTTATTTATCTCATAGGTATTTTTTCCATGAAAGAGGTTTCATCGGTGCCTTGACTTTTTCCGAATCCTTTTTCAGCAATTATTGTCATATTGCTTTTTAATTTACACAAAAACTATGTTCAAAATAATTTTATTATTACTTTTGTATTATGGATCTCCGCAAAGTAACGCCTAATTCTATTAAAACTATGTTCGTTAATTTTTAAGTTTATCGTACACCGACAGACGGACAGAAAAGAAACAAAAACAGCGGGGGACTGTTTTATAATATGTAATGGGATTAAGTCATTTGCGTCACATGACATATGCTGTAAACATTTACGATGATATTGACGGTAAGCAAATACATATTTTTTCGTAGACATCATTTAAAAGCAAGCAAGCATGTTTAAGCAAAGGAAGGTGCGGTTCCGGTTTTCTCTAAATTAATTTTATTTACTTTTACTTATTTCGATCTAACGATGTTTTTTGCACATAGATTGTGTTCGCTTCGATGTAAAAAATCTAATATATGTTACGTTAATTATTCTCTATTCTAACGAATAAAAATTAATACACTAAACCTAATTAATTAATACAAAGAAGTTACTTTTCGGATATATCCATAATTATCAGGCACGTATCAAACCTGATACATTGATGCAGTTTGAACGGATAGTACACTCTACATTTAACTTTACATATATTTTGGCTTAATGTCGGGTTATTCCCTTTCCGGCCGCCATTCCGTTAACATGAATTTTATATATGAAATATCATCAGTTATTTACTATATCTTTTTTCGCAAAGAAAACAACCTGAATTCGTTTACCCTTTATGTTAGCTCGGTATATAAACTTTAATCGTATTATTTTTTTGTTATTTCAACAAATGTTGCTGCGGCGGATAAGCTGATAAAGCCTAACAGATAAACAGACTTTCGCATTTATAATATTAGTATGGATGAATATAATTAGGCTTAGGTATAACTAATGTAGTCTTAATCTGAGAAAAATATGGTACAGATATTTACACTCGAATAATTTTCGTAAAACAGGTTGTTTTCGGTTAATTTACCATTTTTTGGTTTCAACTCACCTGTTCTGCAGAAACTTCAATAGGTTCCTTAAATAGTATCCATGTAACAGACTCCGTACAGGGTGGCGTGGTCAATGAGCCAGGGTATGTCCAGTAAGCGGTTTGTTTTGGCAGCAGATGTGCGGGATTTAGAGGCTCAGAGAACGTTACTTTATCACCCTTGTGCTGGATGTATGGTAGTAGTTTTACTACCTTATCTAGTTCAGCGTGCCTCGAACCTACCTGAAATAAAGAAAGTTACGATTATAATTAGCTTATATAAGGTACGTGTTATATAAATAAATAAATACACATATTACAGACACATGTGTTAGGAGTACGTTTGGAATTTAACTGACGGTTCATGATAAATATCATATACATATATCTTAATGATTAAGCAATTGAAACAAATTATGACCGCAACGACGACAAGAGTCGTCAATATTAAATTATTAATGTGAAGGATATTAAAAATTAATTAGGTATGACTCTGAACCCGTTACAATATTTCAACCGGCAACTATTGTTATGTTCTACGCCTTGCTATTTTTGCAATCAATAACATCTGGTGCATTATACGATACATCTATTCTAAAATAATATTGAAATATTGATTGAAATTTTAGCTGTAAACATATTTCGTTAGTTTTATGATGTATGTAATGTTAACATATTGATTTTTTAGTTTATTTATAATGTATCTTGTTAAAAATGTAAATGTCATTTCTAATATTGTTTTGATAGCTTAGTAAATTACATTTCTTAATTCACTTATATCTGTACTGAATTCCACTGTGTAATAATTTAATAGTGGTTTTTCTTTATTTTCTTTAGCATCTAAAAATAAACTTAGAACAAAGAAATTATGAATAATAATTATTTGACCGTTAACATCGGAAACGGTTTCGTCGTCACGTGTGATAATATATGTTCGTATTGTGTTAGCGTATTGTTTTATAGTAAACAATGTAACTGGTAAGTTATTATCATTAAAGGATTAAACGTAGAATTTAGTTGTCTAGTTGATTGTACAGCAGTATTGCGGCGTGCACATGCGGAACTCGTTCATTTATCGATTTCGTTGCAAGCGTTTTCACAAACGTGTGAGGTTAATGCTAAAAGGATTTTACTGTAAGACTTCTCCGATATAAATAATTTAATATTAAAAACCTTCACCACATCAATACAATACATAAAAAATGTATTTTTGAATTACTTAGGTATAAAACTTTTTACCACCCAATGAGCCACAAGTTATTTAAAAAAAACATTACTTGTTGAGTTTTTTTTTATGCTTAAATTATCTATCGTGATATGGATAATAGCTACTAAGTAAATAACTTTAATAATGTGTTGGTGGATAAAGTTTTTGTTTGAGCGAGCACTCAGTGCATCAAGTGTGGCGATGATTGGGAACATCCGTCACACGCACTCAATTTAAGCGACTGATCGCAGCTCGCACCTCTCGTATAAATATGGTTCAGATATAATCGCGCGAAACGTTTATACAGTTCGGCTCTCTCTACTTCCGCGTACTACTTTCTCTCTGTTGTTTTACATTAATTATTTTGTTTATGTGATCAATGATAAAGAAAATTTTATTTTATTGACAATATGTCTAAATGGTTTTCAAAGTATAAGTTTTAAATTTTAAGATAACTTTATAATTCAAAATCGATAGGTATGCCTTATATTATACACGACATCATTGAACGAAGACAGATCTATGGAATGATTCGAGGTCATCGTTACGGTAAAACGTTATATGTTATAGGTAGGTTCAAAATTCGCGTCATTCATATTATACGTAAAACTGAAATTAAATTCATTATATAATAATATGTAATAAAAAGTTTTAGGTCTTACTTTAATAACCTTAGTTTTTATGACGAAACAAAAATATAAACTTTACGTGTTGGTCAATGATACCAATATTTTATGAGACAATTGATACGAACAGAAAAGTTATTAAATATTTTCCACACATTGTGCCGATTTCACGGTCAATTGTTATTCTATTGAATTAACCAGAAACGCTAATTAATAAAACGTTAATAATGAGATCCTCAATGTCAGAAAAGAATAATATTAGCATTTGTCAAGGATGTCATAAAACACAGTGAACGTTCTTACAAAGGCTTTGTGTAAAATAACTGATAAGGATGATGCTGTCGTTACTTATTTTAATGAATTTGTTGCCGGAACTATTATGTTTACCATACAATAAAAATGTTATCTATAACAATGTATCTGGTTTTATTACTCCTTACATAATACATATTTTATTAATAGAGATTTTATTATATTATTAAATTTAAGAGATTCAAGATATAATAAATAATATTGGCTCTCTATACCTTTCTAAATGAAAGGGGTTTAAGCATAATTTATGAGTCAAAGTGAGCGCATATTAATAATGTATATGAATTGGCTGAGGAATTGTACATAAAGAAAAGATACTAAAAAATAAATAAATAAAAAATTAACCTTTTTTGGTTTGTTTCTATCTATTTTACTCTTCACTAACTTCTGTCTGCGATTTCGTCTTCTACTTGTGGTTCACCGTCAAATACAATAGTGTTTTATATAAATGTGAATTTACGTTATTAAAGATACCATATCATCTAAACTAATCACACACAACACATTTATCACCTCATATTATTAAATACCGTTGTGTCCATCTGTTTGCGATAAATTAAAAAAAGTATTACACGTATAACGTACAGATTTAGCTTCTACATTTTTATTATATGTATTCATAATTGGTGATGAAGATTTGAAAATTGAAAATTACAAACGAATAATTAACACATATTAAACGCAAAAATAGAGTAAAAGAAGATTTGACAGACAAAATATCAAATCAAAATAAGCTTGGCTCAGATGGTACGGACATGTTATGCGAGGGCCCAACAATTTGTTGTAAAAAAAGTGCCTTTTAATGGCTAATAAAAAGAGAGGTTGGGGAAGATATATACTACCTAGATGACGAATGACCAAAATGACAAGAAATGGCTCGGAATCAACAAAAAGAATACGAGTGACAGGGTTACAAGGCGTCGGATGATAAGGAAACGCAACCCCGTGTAACGGGACACGGCGAGGACAAAGAAAAGAAGATTTGATAAAGATAATTACCGCTAGCAATACTCCTAGAACAGCAAGGCCATCGGTCTGTCCTGCTGCTTCTGTGAAGCTTGGGTATTTGGAAGTGTTCCAGTGCACTAGATGTAACTCGCCGGAGAAGGCACGACCATCGACCGTATGCTCCGAACCCTCGCCATTTATAGCACCCCAGTGACAATGCCACTGCTGAAGTTTGTAAACATCTGCACCAAGGGGCCCACCGTACAGTTCTGTAAATGAAATAATTATATTTATACGCAATTTCTGACAGATAGTATGCATCAAATACTATAAGTAGAGGTTCCTACTTAATAATTTCTCATCCCATGTTAAATGCGCACAGTGGTACAGACATTAAATGAAACCATTGATCACTAAAACGTATATTTAACATAATTCAACCGTCTTGAATAGCGTTTCAAAAAAAAGATTTTTCAAAGAAAGTAATTATAATTTAATTGAGATCTGGCTTTTGTTTGGAATAGTTTATTGCCCTGGCGCGGAGTGCTTGTTCAAAAGTCAGGAGAAAACAGTAATATTACAGTTTTGTCTCCCTCATATCTTTGTACCGTATTTAGTAATTAGGCCAAGGTTTGAATGGCGTGTACGGTCATTGTTTTCTTTAAATCGTGTTTAATTTTTTGAAAAACGTAAAAAATTTCTCTGGTTAAAATACTTTACTGAATTTTGCAGCTGCAAGGTGCTGAGGTGTTTAGGTACCTAAAGTTAAAATTAATGTCATATGGTCAGTACCACCCTGTGTACATGTCAAAGGCGTCGTTGTTAACAATCTTCATGATTTATCAACACCAGGCAAGTCTGTTGAAGTTAATTAATAGGTCATATTCAATTAATAAAAATTCAACAGATGGTGCCTATGGTTTTTTTTAATTTACATAACATAACAACCTTTATATATCATAGAAACGAGCAATTTCAAGTGTACATATTTAAATATCAACCGAATTTTAGGGAGATAATAGACCACGTCCTGGCAAACTACTAAATGTCGTACTATCACAATTTAATACCATATGATGCTTGATGCCTTTATACACCTTTATAAACTACGTACTAAAATCGCTTATCCGTCTGTCGTCGAGCACGAGCATTATCAACAAAAACTATACACAACATCTCTAATAGAAAAAATCTGTGTCTTGCAGTATACATCATTAGCCAAAATTGCGACGATGATCGCTCTACAACATTTGTTCAGCGCATGCCAGAATTAGTCATAGTAACTAAAATTTACCCCAACTGAATATCACAGACCGACATGAAAGTATACCAAAGAGGGTCGCAACTGAATCATCCGTAGGGGACGCACATTAATCGCGAAGGAATTGCAAATTGGCATGCATTTATGAGGATGTATTTATTTCCATCCACGCTGCCTCTTTATTTAGGCCTGTCATTTGTGTCTCGTGTAACTGAAATATGCTAAAATAACTTTGGTTTTGGAATTATAGAACCTAATATCGTATTCAAGCTAATAAATATAAATTTACATAAGGTATATATGAAAGGAACAAAACAATAACATAATTTTAAAAAATTAATACAACTGTCCGTAACATTAAATAGCTAATGACGGTAGGTTCGAGCGCTAATAGAATTAAACAAAGACGGATATCTTGAAATTAATGTAAAAAAATCTCAACAACATTATTTTTTAAAGTATTGCGGTTAGTCGGTTGCAAGGTCAACAAGATATGTCGCAGCCTCGACCTAAAGACAACCGTCCAGTGCAATCATAACTCTTTTAAAAAAGGGGAAAATTTCATTCCAGTTTATCTCCTAAATTGTCAATTGTACTGCGGTCATCAGTCCAGTTGCCAATTATGGGGAAATTGCTAGCAACCTTTACAGGAACAAATATCATTAGAATAGACTTGTGTCTAGTTGTGGTCGTCTATGATGAATGAAAGTAATGAAAATATTATTTTGCTTTAATACGAGCGTTAAATTTTATCGCGGATTATAGCAAAATAATATTTTCATTACTTTTCTATGATGGATCTCCGCAAACGTCTAACTATATAAATTATGATTAGGTTTGTTTTAAGATTGATGTGCTTCGTAAAGCTTTTTAATCGAAAGTAAAATGCGTTGTTACTTGTTGTCTTTTATGTTCCTAAAATTATTTTAATCACAAAACACGTCATTGTCATTGCTTATTTTCATTTAAAAGAAATGTAACATATCTGAAATCAGGCCCTAAAATCATATATGACTTCAATTTTCAAAGTTAATATAGTTTTATTTTCGACTTAGAAACACCACCTTTACCGACAATATCTCAATATATTCCATTTTCATACCTGAGTCATAACCGTTTTCGTCGACTCTCCAACAGTAACCAGGATTGACAACGGAACGCGGATGGTTTACGGAATAGCGCCAAATAAGCGGAGGTGCTCTTCCGCTGCTACAAGCACGAGACGTGTCAATGTCTACAGGACTTTGGCGAGCGCCTCTTGCTTCAGGAAACTTCTCAATCCATGTTGCTGGTCCTGTAATCATGTTATGTACTGATTATTTCGGATGTTATTATCCCCATCATAAGTGGACCTGAAAAGCAAAGCAGCATATTTCACAAAGTATTGTGAAATATTCAAAAAACGCAACATCCATACTGTTTATGAAATCTTTCTATAAATCAGAAAACGCATAAATAAAATTATTTCTAATGTTTTGAAATGCAATTCAAAATAATAGTCGATGACGATATTAATATAAGCAATACAGTGTATAACGATAGGTAGGTAATTAATTGGAAATAACTTTTATGTCTTAAAAATGTTACAACTATTTGAGAGAAGTCATAAAAAGGTTTTCGATTTTTATAAAGTATTAACATCACAAGCAATTTTTTTCCATAATTTAAGCAGCAGTAAGTAGTCACTTTAAAAAAAAATTACCCGTGTAGAAAGGAAACGTTCGTTTGAATTATTTAATACCTTTTAAGTCTTCAGTGACAGTTAAAATCTTTGTGATCACATTTAAAATCCTTATGAATAACATGACAAGCTTTGATAAGAAAATTTACATGTCCTTTCAATATTATGACAGGTGTGTTATATGGTCAACAATATTACTTTTTTTTGTTTATATAAAACGATCGGTTGTCCTAAATATATACATATATGTGCATTGTATATACAAAGACAAGCCACAACTTTATATTATCTATAATACAAGAGATTTGGGTTTGCATGAAGTAATACTAAAAGCGGTTCCCTGTTGGCCTAGGCAAGAAAAGGGGAAATTGTTTAGTCGATGCAAGTTGGATACGCCTCACTAGAAAGGGCTGGTTAGCATCCGTAAGGAATTTTTCCTCCCCAACAATGAAAAAAAATACGAGAAATTTAAACTCATAGCAATCATACGAGTAATTACTTAACATTTAAAAGCAACAAGTACATAATCATAATAATTACATACTTATTCCACACGCTTAAATATCGTTTGTATATTATCCAAAGTAAGTACCTAAACATGTTTATATTAATTACTAGCTGTACCAGCGGCTTCGCCCGCGTGGAAATCAACGTGTCACAATTTTTTTCTAGAAATCAAATTTTAAACATAAAAGTAGTTATTGTGAGTTAACCGTGAGTGATGGAGACATGCTATCGCGGACTTTTTTGTAGTATTTTTATAGATCTACAGTTCTATAGTACGTTACTTTAGCGTGTCTCTGCTGGTTTACGCAGCGCACGCAAATAAAGCTCAAAGCAAGAAAGTTTTTTAACAACTGCGCCCTATCTTCAACACAATTTACATAATAACGATATGTACTATTTACCTAAACCATTCGGAAGTATTGCACTATCTTTTGGTGAAAGCCGTACAAAAATCCGTTTAGTAGATTTTGAGAAAATCGATTACATACAGACAGACAGCTTTTTGGGACTTCATATTGAGGTTTTATAAGTATAGATATAATACGTGTTTTACGTTGAGTATAAATTATTAAACCACACAATGTAATGTAGTGCAATTTATTGTGAATGTTCTATTGTTTATTTACTATTAATCATAAGATGTAAGATGAGTAACGGGTGAATGAAGTGCTTTTATGTTGCGTTATCTTTTAAGTTACTACTTCCACTAAAGTATGAATCAATGATAACAATTTTTTGTTATCTAAAGTCATGCTAACGTCGCGACATCATACCGTTACAGTATTGTAATCCTGACCAAGGATTTGCATGTATAAATTTCGGCATCCTTTAACTTTATATCATTCTTTATAGCATCAATTACTGTATAAAGCTTTTGCATTCATCATCCGCTTTAAAATAAACAATTAAACATTGTGAGGCGTTTTTCTGACGACGTCTAATAAAAATGAAACCTTTTAATTATAATGTGAGTATTCATATTAAAATAATACACGTAAAAATGTTAGTGAATAGCAACCTAGAAACAGTAAATTATTCTTTGTATCGTATTAAGAAAATAGATTATCCCATTAACCCATTTGGCATCGTTAGTTTTCCACGCATTATTTAAAAGTGTAAGATATTTTTGAATTTTCCATATTTACAAAAGCGAACGTAAAAGAATTAGGCATATAATATATAATTTCTATCAAGATAAATTGGTAGTAGTCATAGATAAAAAAAATAGATTACATTCAACTGTTTCTTTTTTATATTTGTAATACCCTCATTTATTTTTAATTCCCGTTATCAGAGACCGCATATGATACTGCGTATAAGAGCGGCCACTAAAGTGTTAATAAGTTATGTTGCGCGATGTTTTTGCAATTTTGTTTAGCAAGGTTTTAAGTTAACCTGTTACAAATCAAACAATTAGTTGTAGTCTAAAATAATTTATATTCCTATACTATGTATTTTACTCTTCATCCAAAATACCGCATTATCCGAAGTCTATAGATCTCAAAAAAGCGCGAGATGCTATGAAAGACCGATTGTCATTGCGGAACGACTTATAAAGCTGAAGTATCGACGGACCGGGCACATGGCTCGAAGTACTGATGTTCTCAATATATTGAAGTAGTTAGCTCGCTCCGGAATACATTTTTGGTAGATTCGTTCTAAGTGGATATAGGAGCACAAAAATTTGTCTGAAAGCTCTTGGATTTATACAGCACAAGATCATAGGTGTTGAAATTATTTAAAGAGATCAATGCTATGCTGTTAGTCATTGTCAACATTTGTACAATTTATTTTGCGATCAGGTAGTAAGGTTAAATATTTATTTCCAGATCATAGCCAAATCATAACAATAAAAACGTTATACACAGTTAATAAAGTTTTTAATTTTAATTATTTATCGGATTCGGTGTGGGTGACATTGCTACCAGCAGGGTCACACAACCTTGTCGCATGAGACAGTAATGGAAAGGCCATTGAAAAAAGTTTATTACCACACTTTAATATTGGTAATAGTCAAATCGCAAATATAAAAGAGCATACCTCTTTTTGTTAGTGAAAGGCCAGGGGCCTACTTATTATCTAGCAAAATAGAACGCGACACAAAAATCCTTTAAACTTTTTAATCTTCTATAACTATAATTATCAGACAATGCTGTCAATAATTCTCACTTCCACATCTAAAAAATCAATGCATTAGCGACATAAAAACTATGAAACAAATAAATAAGACTATTATTTAATGTAATATATTATAATCTACCTACTTTTAAGAACACTAACATACAGGTATTGTAAACCTTTTCAATCGATGGTAAATATTAAATATACTTAAATACTTATATACTTTTATACGTATTACAGAGTATTTAGAAAAGATTCATAGTTTACATTTCATCGCTTAATCTCATATAATTAGTTATCAATCTATTTTATACAATTAAATGTTTATGCTTTTGATATATTAAAAGGAATAATATTAATAAAAAATTGAATAGCCAAACATAACTTCAATGCTCAACAGGCTTTATTGAAGAGCTAGATGGATAATCCTGGCTACATGATTATTATGTCATTGCAAATATGCACATGGCAAGAAGATAAAAATTGGAAATAATGTGAGGGTGTCAGCGTCCAATAAATGTCCCTGTCCCTCTAAAAATGTTGAGCGTGCCATCTTTCACAATATATTTCCGGTAGTTATTCATCTTGATAACTTCGTCCATAATTGCACAGACAACCTTCTGTTTGCCCAAAAAGGTTACCAAACCGTAGGCAGGATGTTGAAGATATGGAATTTAAATCAAAAAACGTATGCGCCTTAAAGAACCTATACATATCTATACAATATAGTTACATGGAAGAACTCTTTATTCTACCATATATGCTATGTGATCCAAAATATGTAATTCGGTTTTCTTTACTTTATATAGAATAGATTTATAATATTATAAAAAGAATTAAGTAATAAGTTAGAAGTGTCGTTAATAATTACAAAACTAAAGAGGGTCACAATAATATAAAAAATACACACTGTACTTTTGTATATTTGTTCGATTCACCAGATGTTTCCATCAAAGTTGCTATGTTTATGGACCTGTTAATACGGGTGCGGCAAGATATTTATTTCTATCGAATTGGATACTTAATAAACTCTTTATTAGTTCCTAATATCCATTACTAAGTTGTGGTGCGTATTAAATAAACCAACACTGCCATTACTTATTGTTTAGTGTAACATTTAATATTATATTTGTTTATTGTTACCTGATGATAAAGAAAGAACATATCCGATTATGAATACGAGTTTTTTTTCTATTGTATATGTAGATATACAATAGAAAAAGATAATCAATCAATAAACTAATAGTAGTTTATTGACTTTTTGTTATACACATAGGTGTAATTACAATATGACGGCAAAAACCCAAATCACTATTTAAACTTTAACACGTAAACATGAAGAGAAATAATGGACATGAAAATATATAAATTAATTATTACATTTACGAATCATCCACGCAGTAACGTTTCTCTTGAGAGGCTGGAAAGTAAGATTTAAGATTATGAATATTATAAAACCGACAATAAAGTTCCACACCAAAATATTATTGAGTTCAGACGGTTTAAACATTTAAAAGATCTACACAAGAATGTAGCTAACATTGACGCCGCTAAAATATATTACGGAGGCCATAGATAAATGGAGGCTTTCTCTATATGTTTTTAATACAGGAAGCTTCGACCAGCTTCGATCTAATTTTAAAACTTTAATGATTATTTCAATTACAATATAAGTTTTGTTCTCATAATTTTATTTTTTGTTACTAGCCAACGACTTCGCGAACTAGCCGTGGTCAACCTCGGCCTTGTTATTGATTGTTTTTATCGCTATAATTATGTTCAGCTTATAAATACTATATAATGTCTACGATTTAATTTATGTATTTTATATATTTTATTTTGATAAACAGATAAGACTTTACATCTCCGAATTATGTTAAAATGATCATGGAACAAAAACAAAAATTCAAGGTACATATTTTATCACCATTCTTTTTACAAAAATGTGTTTGTGGTAGAAATTAATACTACTATTATAAATTCGTAAGTCTGTCTATCAGTTACAGTACAGTGTTACAAGACTAAACCGAAGGACAAATATTTACTTAATTTGGTAAAATTGAAGCTTGTATACCGGAGTTACATACAGTATTAAAAATTCTCATTTTTCCTAAAAGCATTTTCATTACATTTACGTGTATTTTAACAATTACTTCGCCATAAACGAAGTCACGGGTACAGCATGTTGAATAAATCGGCCACTTTTACTCAAACACCAAGTGATAAAGAAATAAAAATACTTTGATTTCTTATGTACTACTGGTAAAAACAGTGAGGTCGTATTCTGAAATTTTTAAGGAAAATATTCGGATTCTAGTTATTTACCTGAGCCCCACTTATATTAGGTCCTTACATATGAAATTGGCGTTTTGTCGTACTGGCCACTTTGATCTCAAATATTACCTTTATGGTTAGGAATTCCAAATTCAAATTCATACAGCTATTTACTCATGCATTTGTGTTTCAAACCCCCTAATTCATTTGTTTTTTCTTCTTTTGTTTTTTTCTTTGTGTCACTCTGTTTACAAAATGGAAAACATGAAATATCGCGTTATTTACGAGTATGAGTTCCACCGTGGCACCAGTGCTGCAGAAACGGCTCGAATGATGATGATGATGATGATGAATGATAATGATGTGTATAGTGACGGTGTCGCAAAAGAAAACACAGTGCGTTTTTGGTTCCAACGTTTTCGTTCTGGAAATTTCGACCTGCAGAACAAGCCTCGTGGACGGCCGGAGACCAAAGTTGATAATGAAGAATTGAATGCTATTGTGGAAGCGGATCCATCGCAAACCACGTCCGAGTTAGCAGCAGGCTCCGGTGTTAGTGATAAAACTATTCTAATCCACTTGAAGTAAATTGGGAAGGTGAAAAAGCTTGAAAGGTGGGTACCTCATGAATTGAGTGAAGCAAACCGACAAACGCGCGTCGACTGCTGCGTTACGTTACTCAACCGGCACAATAATGAAGGAATTTTAAATCGAATCATTACCTGTGATGAAAAGTGGATCCTCTACGATAATCGGAAGCGCTCATCGCAATGGCTGAACCCTGGCGAACCAGTCAAATCCTGCCCTAAGCGAAAATTGACTAAAAAAAAGTTGCTTGTAAGTGTTTGGTGGACTAGTGCCGGTGTCGTTCACTACAGCTTTCTTAAATCTGGCCAGACGATTACGGCAGATATCTATTGTCAGCAACAGCAAACCATGATGGAAAAGCTAGCTGCTAAACAACCGAGGCTGGTCAATCGCTCTAGGCCACTGCTGCTTCAGGACAACGCTAGACCACACACTGCACAACAGACGGCTACCAAATCAGAGGAGCTTCAATTAGAATGTCTTAGACATCCACCGTACTCTCCGGACCTTGCTCCAACAGATTACCATTTTTTTCGCAATTTGGATAACTACTTGCAAGGAAAAAAATTCAACTCCGATGGGGCAGTCCAAACCGCCTTCAAAGATTTTATTGATTCCCGCCCGAATGTTTTTGTTAGTAAGGGGATCAATGAACTACCTATGAGATGGCAAAAGTGCATACATAGCATTTGTACATACTTTGATTAATTAAATATATTTCATTAAAAAAAAACGACTTTATGTTCCTCCCATAGAAAACGCGAATTTCATATGTAAGGACCTAATATGTGGCCCCATAATGTCATAAACATTTTGTAATATTTAATTTATTGTATTTTTCACTTGGTCACTTTTTGTTGTTTTTTTTAATAGCCAAATTAATTGTTGTTTTGCAAACGAAAACAGATTACTGTCAATTTCCGCGTTGGAAGTTGTAACGTTTACGTCGAGGTCACTACGACTTAAACTCTCTCGATTAAAGATGCATGCACCCACGCTACATTACAATCAGTTTTCATTTAAAGCGGTCGCTTTATGTAATAATATAATACTACATAAACTCCAATACGTACTTTCTTATATATGCCGTAAAAAAAACCGCAATATTGATCTAAATTCTAATTGATCGTCTCCTCGGCAACATCGTCTTTACAATAAAAAAATTTGTTGCTGCTGTTTTATGTTTAGCTAGTCTTCATGTTATCAGAGAATAGATCTACTAGGAACTAATTGAAGCTGTGAAGTATTTCTTCTACGGGCTTACGTCCAGAAAATTACTTTGGAAACATATCAAGACTTTATTTCATTTTCATGAAACGCTTTGAATGTTTTGACTCGTTTGCAAGCTTATATCAAAAAACGTTATTGACCTCTGTTAGCGTCTGTGATGCGTTACAAAAGCAAAAAAAAAACAATCACACTTCTGTGAAATCATTATTTAACTACAGTATTCTTAGACTATTTACGTTATTTCGTACACGTGTATATCAGATTACCTAGATATTTTCTGTAATGGTTTAATTTAGTTGATGGATTCAATAGTAAATTTAACGATAATACCGAATAATATATGAACTGTGATAGCCCAGCGGTGAGACCGTGCGACTCTTTCGAGGGGACACGAGTTCAAACCCGGGCAGGCACCAATGAGTTTTTCTATTAAAACTCATGTATGTAATTATAAATAAATAAATATATAAATATATGGGACATTTACACACACGGTCGTCCATCCCCAAAGCAAGTAACTTAATACTTGTGTTATGGGTGAGAGACAACTGGTAAATATATACATATATAGTTTTAAATACATACTTAAATATATATATACACCCAGACTCGAAGAACCAACAAATTCTAAATAGAAAATTTTGGTTCTCGGCGGGAATGGAACCCGCGACCCACGGAGGTGAAGACAGGGTCACTGCCAACTGCGCCAACGGGCCAGTCAATTGATAATTTATCACATGCTTTTCGGTTAAGGAAAACATCGTGAGAAAACCTGCATATCTCGAGAGAATTCTGGAGATATGTGTAACCTACCAATCCGCATTGGAGCAGCGTGGTAGGTCTTAGCTCCATCCCTTCTCTCCAGAAACGGAGAGAGGAGGCCTATTCCCAGCAGTGGGATTGTAACAGGCCGCTACTTTACTTTTTTTTACCGATAATATCCAACTAATACTAGTAAGAGCTATAACAAGTGTAAGGGACAATCCCCTCGAGTTTGTGTCCACGACCCAAGCAAAGGTAACGTTGCTAGCGGTGCCATTTTACCAAGGCTCATTTTTGTGACACGAGTATTGGTAGTATAGTCGCTCATTCTAACTAACACAAATACCTGAATTAATGGCGTAATCGGTAGCAATACGGTGGGGTATTGCAGATTTACAAAGCATTTACAATAGCGACCATCAATCTATGTGCTTACCATTAAACCTATTAGATAAAAAATCAATGAGTCTAACAAAAGTAATAATAAAATTATTTTGCTATAATCCGCGATACAGTAAATAGAAAATATATATAGTGTTTGATGTATAGTGGACTATCAGTATTTTCATACCTGATACGTGCAGGATTCGTAAAAGCACATGCACAAACCTCCACCACTTCCACCACAATACACAAGCACTACACAGTTTCACTATCACAAACTCAAAGTGATACTTTGCGATTTTGTCGTGGAGTCTATCTCCTGATGATGCTTCGGTTGCGGGGCGAAACGATTGTTGAGTTGGTGATAGTGAAACTGTGTAGTGCTTGTGTATTGTGGTGGAAGTGGTGGAGGTTTGTGCATGTGCTTTTACGAATCCTGCACGTATCAGGTATGAAAATACTGATAGTCCACTATACATTAAACACTATATATATTTTCTATTTACTGTATCGCGGATTATAGCAAAATAATTTTATTATTACTTTTGTATTATGGATCTCCGCAAAGTAACGCCTAATTCTATAAATTATCAATGAGTCTATTAATAAAGTCGATAAAGAAATTACTTTAAATACGAAAAATATAGCCAGTGATATGGCATAAGTTTTACAGTCATTATTTGTAAACAACACACAAACAAGAATTGATGCTCATTATATACACAAGCAAAGAGATAAGAGCACAAGAAACGCTTTGAACGTATTATGAGAAGAGGATAACCGCAAACGATTCTATGAATAACTTCTAAATACATACGTACGTCACATAAATTGTAGTACAGCGTTATTCAAATAGCGATTATGTTTTTACCTGACGATTGTATAGGATATAGGACACCATCAAAGTCAAATGGTACTCGGTCCTCAGTGAGATCAATATAAAAATACATCAAAATATAAGCTATGCGTCTAAATACATATGGGCAGCTATATACAACATAAAAGCTGTGATAGCCCAGTGGTGAGACCGTGCGACTCTCTAGAGACGAACGTGGGTACAAATCCGGGCAGGCACCAATGAGTTTTCTAATAAAACTTATGTGTCTAATTGATATTTTCAATTTATCACACGCTTTCGGGGAAGGAAAACATCGTGAGGAAACCTGCATATCTCTAGAGAATTCTAGGGATATGTGCAACCTGCCAATCCGAATTGGAGCAGCGTGGTAGGTCTTAGATCCATTCCTCCACTCCAAAAAACGGAAAGAGGAGGCCTATTCCGAGCAGTGGGATATTAACAAGCCGTTACTTTACTTTTACAACACAATATTATTCGAGATTTATAACAATACATATGACGCGCATAGTCTATTTATATGTGAGTATGTAGTCTGAACACGCCGAAAAATAAATTTCGTGCATATAACATCCATCTATCCCATCCATCCATCAGCCTACCCTGGATATAGTCCTCCCCATGTCTGCGCCAGACATCCCGTTTCCCTGCAATTCGCATCCAGTTGGCCCCAACAACCTTTTTGAAGTCGTCGTATAGGAACATATAGGACTTAACTTGATGATTCAGTCCATAAACCTTCAATGGTGGTCAATATAATGACTCTAAACTTCTACACAGTTTTTATTAATTGTTAAAACTCTTTATTCATACAAATAATGGTAGTTTAAGTGGAATAAAATAATTGTAAGAATAGATAACGTAACTGGTGGTATCTTTTAATAGTCTTATAATCTGTGTTATGGCGGATCACCTGTATTTAACTTACAATAACATGTTATTATATGCATTCAACTTTTAAAAGGTTTGATGAAATAAACAAAGGTTCTCTAAGTCTTTTGTATCCATTCATTGTTATGATGATAAGGAAGTTAGGTGTAAGTTACAACCTTCACGGTTGTTAACTCGCGAGTAAGTCATTTACTGAGGTACTCTTCAATTTTTTTGTAAATCTATGTTTTAGACAACTTAACTGATACATTTTTCTATTACTATCGCATATTTATCACAGAACGTACTCGTATAATCTAAAAATCCTATAATTGAGACCGATGTACGTATTTTCAAACTACAGCGTATTGACAGAGTAGGAACGGAAGCGGGGGTCCGATCTTCAAAGTGCGCTAAAACTGAGCCGTTTGGGGGTTTTTGTTCAGTCTATATTGAGTTTTTATTAAACCCCTGTCCTGTGACTTGGTGCGAGGGTAAGATGCGGCGTGCTATTAAACAGCGGTACGCCGTGAAATTTTACGTTGGTCTGGAGACAGAGACAAGTTTTCAAACATAAAAGCATGTCGCAGACAGCAGTTTCACATTCAAAGGCGGCAGAGTGTCGGAGACAAGATTCGCGCCGGACGGCCGTCGAGTTCGAAAATGGATGATAACTTGCAACGTGTGCGTGAAGTTTTGAACACAGATCTTCGGCTAAGTGTGGGCATGATCACAAATCGAATTGGAATTGATAAGATGTCCGTGTACAACATCATCACACGAAATCTCTCTGTCCGAAGATGTGTTGTGACACATGCACTGTTGAAAAATCGTATCACGACGATTCCCCAACGTGCTTACAGTCACGACTTGGCCCCGGCAGACTTTTTTATTTCCTCAAAATGAAATCCTGCCTCAAAGGATACTACTATGGGATCCTAAGTACCGTCTAAGAAACATGCACGTCGACCACGAAACCTTCGAAACATGGAATAGCCTGTTGACAAAGGTGTATGGAAAAGTGCTTCGAAAATATTTAATGATTGGTAGCAATATTTGAAATAGATCTAACCTTTTCCTATATTTTATATACATACCCTGTATTTGGGTTGATTACTTTCTTTAAATAAGTTTTTTTGTTATATGTATTCGTATCGTTGAATAGTCCTTTATTGTGTAATAAATTTTTTCACCTTGTCTTAATGGTAGATGTTGGAGAGCAAGAACACTGAGCAAATAACCACAGGTTCAGTTATTAGGAAAATTGTGTGCAAAATCCATATCATATAAAAAAAAACCCCGAACTCTTTTCTCCAAGGAGAAAATATTTGAATAAACCGCTACTTTAAAAAAATTAACGTGCGCTACATTTAAAAACTATTTTAACGTTTTTATAGTTAAAAAAGTTATTGTAACTTGATTATTATAATATAATATTATATTACATATTAATTTTCTTAATATTATATTACATATTAATTAATTATTATATATATATAACAGGTTGTTATATACCTGAATCAGATAAACTTAGTGATACAATCATTTTTATGTCTTATAAAAAGTTGATGAATGGTGCTCAAAAAGTATTCAGGTAAACTTACAACTTATAATAGACTATTCCACAAGTTTGCCTAGTTGGTATCTACACTTAATAGATTTAAAATTAAATGATTGAATTGAATAGAATCATAGGATTAGAAATCACAGTATAGATGCAGATTTTTTGCTTTAAAGGATATAAAAATTGTTTTTTTTAAATAAAAAGTTTTATTCAGCCCGTTTGAAAGGTAAAAAACGGTCTGTCTGGAATGGTCAACTTTAATCTACCAGTGGTGTATTTTGCCAGCATACCGATGAAAAGCGGAATAAGTATTTGAACCTTTTAACGAAAATTTGGCTGATCGCCAAGCAAGGTTATTGGTGCGGTAAAACCAGCACTACTGTCAACAACCAGTTAGCCGAAAATGTTTACGCACGTTGCGTCGGTTCAGAATAAAATTGAGCCCTAATATTAACAATCTTAAATTACTTACGTAAATATTAAATTTGCAGCGGTAAACTTGTGTGGTAGGATAACTTATTATTATTACCTACCACACAAGTTATACAAGAGTAATAAATTAAAATACCGTGACACCATGGAAGTTAAACCTATAAAGGAAGACGTGCCCAGATGTTGTTCCGTCTAATTTATACCTTGATAACTCGTGACAGTGAAATTTCGATATGCATTTTACTTTGTAAGACTTTTTCTAGCATCATCAAGTTTGTAAATATGCAATAACGTTCAAAATGTTATGTCATCATAAAACAAGTGGTTATCTTTGCGGTCTATAACCAGTATATCCTACTATCCTCCTAATATTATAAATGCGAAAGTTTGTGAGTATGGATGGATGTTGTTACTCTTTCACGAAAAAACTATTGCACCGATTTTGATAAAATTTTACAGTAAATAGGTTATACATCAGAACAACATATAGGCTACAATGTATTATTATTTTATGTAATATAACGATGCATGCCAATAAAGTCGGAAAATATGCCTCTGAGAGCTATCTTGGCATACGCTGCCTAAACCATTGGAGTTACACAAAAAGATGTACCGTAGTATTGTTTGTCTTGAATTGTTCTAAAGAAAAGTCCGCGACAGCACATAATCTACTTTTTATGTGGAAGCCACTATGGCCAAAATTGTGAATCATAAATTAAATTAAATTAGATACTATTTTACAATGCACATTTTAGTATATTTAGCAAACTCTTATAAAAATCAATACATTTGTCGCTTTCAGTATTTCATCTAGATAGATTTTGTCTTTGACACTAAGTAATCTGGTCGAATAGTTTAAAAGTTATCACGAAATGATTGACTTGAATGGAGCGCCATAGAAGTTTTGAAGTAAGACATCTGAACTTTGGGATGTACGAGTAGCTAAATAAATATATATTTTTTAATATTAAGTTAAAAAATATTAAAATCTAAAATGATCTGTCACGAAACTGTATGTGGCAGACCAAATTCTACCCGAGCGAAGCCGCGGGCAAAAAGTTGTGTTTATATATACGAATATATGATGCTTCGTGTCTAAATTACCTACGACGTTGCTTATTAATGCAAAACACAATTTTAAGTATCATTTCTCTATGTCATGTCAGCCAAGTCTATTGTCACGTAAGTTTTATCGTTAGCAATTACTTTAGTTTTTGTGAAAGATAAAAGGAAAGTCGATATTTGTCAGTAAAAAAATTATATCTTCAGCTATTATTTATGTAAAGTTATAATTTTAATTATATGTTAGTAAAGTTTAAGTTAAGTTATAACAATATAATTTTAATGAGGGTAAATATATTTTTAAATGACTAATTTTTTATTGACTTATAAAGATTATTTTTTATGTTGGACTGGGCATAGCCTCATTATATTAGGTAAGATTATATATTATATAATAAAAAAATCATTATGCCAATTATATTTAAGGAATCCTCAGAAAATATATTTATTTATCTTTCGCAAAAGTGAATTTACTGTATCATTTTTAATATTCTTAAAAAAAGACATCCAGGAATAGCCACTTAGGATTTTTCGATTTATATTTTGCGAAATCGACACCTCACGATTGCTTGATTTTGAAACAACCTTCTTCCAATTGCAGTGCCATTTTAAAAAAATCTCCTACACCTAAACAATACATATATAGAATTGATATATCTATATACATATCGATCGACGAGACTTCTAATAGGCTAGACGAAAGTACCTATAAAGCAGAAGCGATACTAGCGCCACAGTGCAACGGACAGGTACAATTAAATTATTTTCGGATACAAAGTGCTGTCTGGAAAACCTATCAAGAATGATAAATATAGTTATAACTCATTGGAACCGATATACACGTAAATATAAACACTATTAAATACATTCAGTATTAAATAATTAGGTATTTTTTTGGACTACTTTGGAATTTTCGAAACAGAATATGTAAACAATTATTTGAAACTTGGCAATGGAATTAAATTTAGTATGGATTTAGTCTTCGAAGAAAATGGGCTCTTAATTAAACTTAGAGTACAAGAAAGGCGAATGACGTGAATAGATGGTACGAGACACATACCCTTCACCAATGAAATCAGTATACAACTAAGAAAACCGTTGCTTTTGCTAATTGGATTACATCTAACAAATTATGTGATAAAAAATGCCATGACTTAATTGCAGCTGCTATAAAATACAAATTACTAATTTATGTTATTGTAAAGAAAACACAGTGGCAGATATCGAATCTAGAATCATTACTATTTTATAAGTTTCTAAGAAAAGAATTTATTTATTACTCTAGAAGTTTAACTTTGGTACATGTATATCGTTTTATATATATTAATTCTTTACTATCAGAGGAAAAGTTTATTCGTTTTTTAATCGAAGTTTGGTGTTCATATATCTACTTATTTCATTTTATCCTAGTCAAATATAAAAACTTAATAAAATAAAACTCTTGCGCCATCTGTCGTAATATTTTGGGAGCATTTCACTTAAAATTATTGTTTAATGTTGATTTTAATCGACATAATTTCAAAAGTTTAATAGTCAAGAACAAGTTGTCAAAACCTGGAGAAATAGCAAATTTGAAAAGTAAAGTGGTGGTTGGAAGTAAATAAGAATCTTATTGGGAGTGTCGTATTTGTATCATTTGCAGAAGTGACCCTGTGGTACGTTTCTTAGTACAAAAAACCCTTATAAGTTGGCTAATTTTAACTTCAACGGTTGTTATAGCTAAATAGAATCACTTAAATAATCTGATCCAACATAGTCGCTGATAGCATTTTTGGTTCCATACGATGTTTACAAGATGTACGTTATTGCTTTTAAGTTAATTTTATGGGTGTAATTTGTATATTTCATTAATCAATTAATTATACTAGTTTCCTTATCAAAAAATATTTTAAACATTTATCTACTGATATTTATGTATATTTTGTTCTATTTATGACGTTATTCAATATGTATTGTTACAGGAAGGACAATAAGTTGAAAAATATAATGATACTTCACGTTGACGCTGTAAACAGTTTTGGATTAAATTTTCCTTATCAATATTGAATGTTTCTTAAAAACCGATCAAGGTTGGCCAAGTTGTTAAGTTTTGCAGTGCTACCGACACAATTACTGAACATTTTAAATGGGCCAATGATCGCTACACGCAACGTATATTTTTGGCTTTATTTATGAATCGAGGTAAATTATATTTTCGTGAGTTATTTAGTCATGAAAATACCATTGCATTTTTTAACACTAAGAGCAGAAATATGTAGTTAATAAAATAAAAAAAACAGCGTTAATGAAATAGGATGCATTTAATAAAATAGATTTGACAATTATTAATACAATACTAACACAAACTAGATTTCCCGTAAATTATGATTTGAGTAATGTACTACAATAATTATTTAGCTACCGCCGTAATTTGTTTTTCATTGTCGGCTACTAACTCATGATTCATTGTAATATATATTGTCAATAGTACGTCGAATTTTAATTAATTTATATTCACGTTCAAGTTGAAACGATTTCCTTTCTCGTTTAATATAAAAATATGTGTACATTATATCCACTTATGATAGAAAATATTTATACGCGATATTTGTATTTAGTTCAACGTGTATATTATGTTAATTTGATGAAGCTTACGACCAGTTTACCTCCTTTTGACATTAAATAAATTCTGATTTCGAACTAATTAGTTCATCAACGAAAATGATAAGAGATGAAGGTTATTATAGAGATAAATGATAAAGCCGAGTCCATTTATTAGTTGTTTGTTATATGTGATTAACTCCGCCTTTGCTTAATGTACATTTAATTATTTACGAATTATTTAATTCATATTAGTCATTTTTGAAGTATTTAACGCGTCTAATGCTTTTATTAATGTTATTATGTATTGCACTAAGATCACCAGGTATGGACATTTAATACCTAATATGTATGAAAAACCCTGAAACAGTTTTTTTACTCATAAAGTTGGTATTGCAACATTTTAAATAATAAAATAAATTTGTGATTAAAATTTAAGAACCATAACTTAACTAATGTTATAAAATATAACCTTAGGATTACAAGCATTTTTTTTAACAAAAGCTAAGTAGGTTTAGTCACGTGCCATGATGTAAACAAACCGGTTCTCCACATTCGCTTCAGTTTTTCGTTTTTTTGACAAACAGGTAAACTCACCATTCTCAACTGTATATCCCCAATCTTCGCTGGCCATTATCACAATTACTTGGTATCACTTGTTATGTGTTGTAGCGTGAAAGCTGGGTGAATGTATATGATCGTGGTTGGGTCGTGACTGCGTGCGAGTTCGCGCGGGGGCTTCACTTTATATGAGGGTCAAACACAGTGCTTGAAGCGAAGGCGAGCGCGGTAGCGGTAGAGTACGCGGGGACGCAGAGGGCCTCTGACTGAGAGGTGACGCGCGCGCGCACTCCTCCGAGCCACTGAGTGCGGCTTGACGTTTGCGCCACACCGGGGTCGCTAAAACAACGGAGATGGACAACCGCTCCGCCCCTCTACGCTTTCTAATCCACTGTAATTATATAATAAACATACTACTTACTTATCAAAGAATTTATCGTATGTCAACATATAAAAACAGAAAATCTTTTTTAAGTTACTATATAATATGATTATTTTTGTTCAGTCTGAAGTGGTACTTAAGTACATAGTTAATTACCAAAAAAATTTTTTCGTCATTACAGATTTTTGGTTAAACAGTTAGTTGTTTGTTATTAATGTCATTAATAAACAAGATATGACAAATGAAAACTTAGTAATAGTATGAAATAGTGACATTAAAGTCAATGTTTTACAAGTGATAAAACGCTACGCTCATACTTGAGGCTCAAGCTTTATGAGAAGGCACGTAGGTACAGAGCCTATTGGGAGGGTGGATATACATACTTGTTGTCAATGCTGTATGTTACAGAAGCCCTGTTATCATATTAATGCTAATGCATTTATTCAATTACCTTTTTTTATGCATCTCATATCCGTACGCATTACGTAAAGTCATACGTCTTAATACAATTTACAGGTAGTATTAACACTATCTAAATATACCAGTAGATTTGAATTATTAAAGTCTGCTTAATATATTCTTAAAGGTAGGATTCTTTCAAATAGTCAAATTTAAAACTTTTTATTAATAATACCTTTGAAAAGAGATTACAATCAAAAATATTAAACAAAATTCATGGCAATGCAAATATTCAACCGATTTTTTTCTCTTGATTAATGCACGAAATTTTATATTATGAATTAAAATAAACAATAATTAACAACATAGAACTTATACATACACACTTGTAAACTTCCATCTCTAAAAACTTCTATAGAATTTCATAAGGTAAAATTGAAATAGAATAGAGTGGACTTTAAGAATAAAATGTAACAAGTAATTAATTTTAAATGATAATGTTATTTTTTATAATTTAACACCGTGAGTACTTACAAATATAGAGTACAGTGGTCCCAAAATTAGGGGTACCTATTAAGTTTAGCTCTAAGCCGTTAAGACAGATTAAACGATAACTAAAGGCCATTGGATGCGGAAGATACATTGAGGTCTGTCGCTTGCCTTACCTTGGATATGCACTATATTATTTTAAATATTAAATCTATATCAATACATACAACACAATACAATTCATAGAGATGTCTATAATAAAATATTAAAATTGTTAAACGACTCAATATCTACAGAGAATTAGTTTAATACGGTAGGGCTTCCTGTCTTTAGAAATATTATCTAGATATTTTAAATAATATAAGCGTTTAATTTGTAATAAGCCGTGATAGCCTAGTGGTGACACCGTGCGACTCTTTAGAGACGAACATGGGTTCAAACCCGGGCAGGCACAATGATTTTTCTATTAAAACTTATGTGTCTAATTGATATTTGCAATTTATCATACGCTTTTCGGTGAAGGAAAACATCGTGAGGAGACCTGCATATCTCTAGAGAATTCTAGGAATATGTGTAACCTACCAATCCGCATTGGAACAGCGTGGTAGGTCTTAGCTCCATTCCTTCTCTCCAAAAAACGGAGACAGGAGGCCTATTCCCCGCAGTGGGATATGAACAGGCTGTTACTTTACTTACTACTTAATTTGTATAATACGACATGGCATATTACTGCATTACTTTTTAACAACTAGGCGAACTTAAACCTAACAACAATATTCAGTTAATATTAAATTCTTTATAATATGTATTTTAGAAATTTCGCTTTCATATTTTTGCGTCATAAAAACTCAGTACTCGAAACTTAAAATTTCAAGTCAACCCATAGATTGACGATGACGATTGATAGAAGTAAATATTTATTCATTCTTTATACATTATTATTTAATTATTTTGATTTCGAAGTTGGGAACATGAAGCTTAAAGCTGTAATAATTAATTTTAACGATAGCAGCGGCGGCCAGGCTTAACTAATATTATAATTATAAATGGTTGCACCCAGTATAACCCAAAAGTTATGTTAAAAGTAAAATGCATAACCTAATTTATACATATTATATAAAAATTTGGTTTTCTCTTGGAAATAAAAAGCTAGAGTATTTGCAAACAATTTCGTTTTAATCTGTTCCTTTCGAGAACTTTGAGAAGAAATTAACGAAAATAAAAATAAATGTGTGGAAAATAATTGCATTTTTGATTCTGTTCCAATCTGACTTTGGAATGGTTTTACTACCTGAACCTGTTTTAAATATAGTTCCAACGATCATTTGGCGCTTGGAAAGTTCGTAATCATTAAAAATATATAGAGTTGATATTCACTTTCACTGTTACTATTTCTAGATCTCTTGATAAATAGCCCCTCCCCGCGCGTACTATATCTGCTGTAGATAATGATAAAATCTTTCAGATAACTTCTAGTTCATCTATTTACAATATAGGAAAGTAAAACCTGATCCAATAAGTTAATAGTTTGTAAAACGGACATATGCAAGGAGTTGATTTATATTATGTATAATGTTAAGGTCAAGAGACTTACTCTAGGTCATTTAAGTCATGACTTTTAGTTAGAGGGTTCTCTCAAATATACTGCAGGTTCAATAAGAAGATCCTTTTTTATGTTCAGATAATATAATACATATAACTTATATTTAGAATTTATAAAATAGCTTTACACTGTGGACTAAACTAAAAATAACTAGCAAAACAATAAAAATACCAACTTTGTTATCCTTTATTGATCAAAAATAAATATATTAATAATTACTCTGTATATGTACTTGTATTTAATTATTTTTAAAGTTTTTTAAAAACTGTTTTGATGAAAAAAATTTAACCTGCAGTAATTTTTCAGTATATTTTCTACTTATAATATCGTATTCTTTGATAATTATATTAATAAATCGTCATTTTAACAACAATATTGTTACATATATAATACACTAGCTGACCGGCTACTGGCTCAGTCTGGTATCGAATTCCCCTCGGAACCGAATAGTAAAAAAAATCGATCGCCTCAGAATTTTACAGGATCGCAAGATTGTCTGAAAATTTCATTAAAATCGGTACGGCCCTTTGGGAGTCTATAAAGGACATACAGACAAACATTAATATATAAGATAATCTAATGTAGAACTATTACTTGACAGAAAAGGTAGTCAATAAAATTTTTATTTTATATACGTAACACTTCAAGTAAAACTTGTTGTCAAACATATTTATTTCTTAAGTGAATTGATAAAAGTAAAAGACAGTTGTTAATACGAAATTAGAATTACCATATTCGAGAAAGTAAGGAACTTAAAGTGTTTCGAAACTAGGCGAAGGATGACAGACAGCTATCAGCAATTATCGCTGTAAGCAATAAAGTGGCTTTTGATAGCTACGGGCTAATTGGTAACAGGGCACTAAAATGAGCAAATCGGGACCCATCTTGTACAGGTTTCTGAAATTTTCCAGATCCTAAATTTAAAAAAATGTGGAATGGTCCCAAGAATTTAATTATATTAAAAATAGTGTAGATAACCCAAAACAATAGAGGCAAAAAGAAGAAAAAATTTAATTATGTAAACTTACTTTTTGCTATCTATATTAGATAATGTAATAAATAAATAAATATAAATAAATGGGACACTTACTAACTTAATACTTGTGTTATAGGAAAAAACAACTGGTGAATATACTACATATATAATTTTAAATACATACTTAAATACACAACTAGGCTCGAGGAACCAACAAATTGTTTATAGAAAATGTTGGCCCTCGGCGGGTTTCGAACCCGCGAGCCGCGGAGCTGATGCCAGGGTCACTACCCACTGCGCCAACAGGCCAGTCTAAATAATAAGAAGTAGCCTCTTATGATACTACTGCTGGGTATCCGAGGGCAAAGGTCAGCTATGTCTCTTTTTGAATAGAAAAAACGGTGTTAAGAGTCACCACACTGCTCCAACGTGTTATCATAGGTTACGCATATCCCAGAATTTTAAAATAAATCCTAAGTTATTTAGATTATGACGAAATTTTCATCGCCGAAATGAGCGCGATAATGTGTAGGCATAGATTAGGCACATACATTTCTATATTTTTTTTTTATTTGTGAATTCCTGGGGTTCGAAAACGTGACATCCTGGTAAAGATCGCACGGGCTCACCGTTCGAATATCAAGACTTATTACAGTGTATTTCTACATTATGTCTTATCAATCAAGAAATATTTGTTATTTGTTATATAAAATAGGCGTTAATTGGGAAGCTATTTTATAGAACATTATCGGACCGTCGCCTAATCTGATGTAAGGAACTCTTAAAAAAAAAATCAATTACAAATTATTCCCTATTTCAAGACTTAATTACTAAATAAACCTCGACTCAAGTAGCTATTGTAAATTTAATTTATTTTAATTAAACCCACACTTCGTTATACAGTACATAGTCATACATTCGAATAAACTTTATATCGTTCGCATGTGGAATACTAAATATACTTAATAAAAATATATTCAAATTCGAGGTAGAATGATTGATTTATAATCGCTCGTGCAACCGTGTGTTGAAGAGTTATATTTCTTCTACCTACAGTTCATAAAAAAGCTAAATATATTTATATATCTGCCTAATATTTCATTCCCAACCAGTTGGATACTATCCAGACAAAGACTGACAAGATAAATGCTATTAAACTATTTAATTTTTGTTATAAAAGCTATTTTAGATATAGTTTAATTTTCTTTGTGTAAAAATACAATGAAATCGTCATATTTTTTTACAATTTTGACATATTGTACATAGCCTTATCATATTTATCTACTCGTTAATAAAAACCGTTAATAAATAAATGGTTAATGTAAATTATGCATTTATAAAAAACATTTTTTTTTGGACATATCGCCAACAAGTGTATCTTTACAAGAACAACGTAATATTTATGAAACCACAACTTTACAGGAGAGAATTTTCAAACATTAAAACGTTGATAAATTTAAAAATATTCATAATTTTACCGTGAAAAAACAATTAAATTGTTGCGGTAGTTAGTATGGTTTCGGAAAATAAGCAAGATTAAAAAAAAAAAAAAATTATGAGATGTCACGTTTATTGTCTAATTAAGGATGATTTAGAGGCTTTCAATAATGCGAGGTAGCCATAAATATGTATATAGACTGAGTACGAGCATTACGAAATATGTTCACGAATGATGGGACAGGAGTTTTGAGCCCAATGGATGGATGAATGAAGTTAAGGTATGCTATTACCTTACTATTACTATATTAAATTACTGATATTTTAATTTTTTATTTAAAACGAAAATATACAATTTATGTATTATATCGTAAATTACTTACACGCTAGTATTGTAAAATCAAGTCCACGTAGATGGGTCCTACGATTGCTTGCTTAAGTCGCTAAACAAATTCTTGGTGCGAAAAAGTACCCAACTCTTGTCGCCTGATGAAGTAATTAATTACCTTACCTTATTTAAAGACCTTATTAAATTACCTTATTATTATTATAGTCCTAATACCTATAGTATTAGGACTATAATAATAATAAGGTTTTTATTGCAAGGCGTTAGGTCTCAACTGCAAACGACGCTAATGTGACTCTCAATGAGAAATGGATACTACACCACGGTCATTTACTCAACATCTCCAGATCTTGACGCCTTTTACTTGATTCGGAACAAAGTTATCAACATGTGTTGCATCTCATTTTGAGCCGTCTCCGTTCCTAAGAAACCAAGGTTAAAAAGTGTATTGCCGTCATCCCGACTCATCATCGAATGCTCAAGAAGACAAGAAATATCGATACAGACATGACTCCATTACCTTCATTAAACAATTTTGTAGCCCATAAAACATTTTCCGGTTTCGGTTGGTTTGCCAAAAAAAAGAGTTTGCATTTCAAAAATTTATTGCCAAATCCTTGCATTTTCCAGATTTTTTTTAATTACCCAAATTACTCTAACAGGTTCAATTATCTAATTTGTTTATAAATGCCTAAACTGAATAGTGTCAAACCTAGAGGATCCTCTTTTAAACACCTACGTTAGATTAAAAAGTTTAATCATTAAAGCAAGCAAGTGTCCAAATGGACAGAAAATTATAACACTACCAAACATATGTATAAATTTCAGTTAGTTGTGTCAATAATTCGCTAAGCATTTTTGCACCGAGTTAATAGCATCCTTTACATTAACTTTTAGTAGAACTTAATTATCGCGAGATGATAAGACAGTTCAGACAGAATGCTTGCTTGCTGCCTCACGGTAACCTTTACTTAAGAAAACATCTTCAAAAATTATAAAACAAAATCACTTTTTTCTATATTGACGTAAGTAACCTTATTTTTTAATATACAAATAGTTTTTTATAGTACAAATAGTTAATATTTAATTTTTTTGAAAATAGGCTTTAGATGAAAATTCATCTAAAGCCCATTTCCATACGATTACATAAATATATAATCGTATCATATTTTATAGAATCAGGTGCTACTTTGCGGAGTTTCTTAAAAACATGCATGCATTGAGTAATATAGTATTAAAATCGATGATGAGTAGCAGTGATTATTTTATTTTTGAATGATAATATAATTGAACATCGAAGTTCCTAAAATTTATTTAAAAGACATCCTTCTTATTTCAATTGAAAAACTCGTACAGACCGCGCGTTTGAAAGTATTAGTATGTCATGGCTTACCAATATAAATTTAACCTTTTTATTTGCAAATTGCGATATTACGCTAGTTTAATACTAATGTGCTCAAGTACATTGTATATCGATCACAAGGACAATTAATAGCATTGTGTGTAAATAAATGTATCCTGTCGACCCAAAGTAACCTGTCAGATATATCTTTCTTTTTTATGCATAATGTACAGTCGAGTATAAATGACTTAAATAATGTAAATGTATCCATACTTTTATGTCAGGAAAATAAATAATACTAAATCAATGGATAAACACAGAGGAGTCGAGAAGACTATTAATAATATAAACCCTTTGAGATAAATTTAAAAAGTTATTCATTGGAATCGAGATTCATATCAAAATAAGTTGTTGATTTACTAAGTGTTTTAAGAATTCGCCTTTTACGACACCTCGGTAAGAAATGAGGGTAGTCTATTCTACTTAACCGGATACCATATGGCGGAATGTTGTATTATTTTACCTCATAAAAAAATATTCAACTCACGGTGGCAGTTTTACTCTTATATATTCCATCTGATTCGATTGCAAATGTCTATATCTAAATGAATAATTCGCTAAAAGTATTCAAAAGACTATTTGTTGCCTAAAACCACTTGTGGTTCTGCACAGCAAATGAGAACTAACGGTGTTTTTTAACCGTCGGTTTTTTCACCTTCGAATTGTTTGCACCTCTATTAAGTGACAATGCAATTTATTTATTCATCATTGTGATATCCATATTGTATGTAAATAAGAGACATACAAAATTAAAAGAGGTGGATTGATGGAAAAGAGATGCACTCTCGTGAATGTAGTTTAATATTTTTCTTTCTCGTAACTTCCTTAAGCTTATGCGATGTTTAAAAATATTTTTTGCAATTTAAATATTGTCTCAGACAAATGAAATATGACTTCGAAGGTTTTCTAAAGAATCATTCAGTCAAAATGTATGGCACTCTATTGAATAATAATTGGTTGTTAATGTCATGCTAATGTGCGAATTGCTGACACTATACGCTATATTAACAGAATACACGAGATAGACAAAGAATGTCAGACTGTGAAGATTTACGCGTCACATGTGCTCGGCATATATTATTAGATATACTAGTTACCAAGAGAATCACGTTTCTAATACCTTTTGTAGACAATTAAAATGTCCATCCGATTATATTTTATAACCACTAGCAATCAATACCTACTGTTAAATCTGTAGGTCCCATCCATAGATATGATGTCAGTACTGTTTTTATCAAAGAACCAACAATGTTTCACTACTCAATAATACTTTCATCGTAAAACTTTGGTCTGTGTATTTGTTTGAACATTTGTTTGTAACTTAGGAGAGGACCGAGCAATTTTATAAAACTTTATATACAGACCTTAAGAAATAAGGCTAATAGGTGATCATCTTATTCAATTGTTTGGTTATAACTCTCAAGGGTCTAGATATGTGTTATTTGCTTTTTTTGTATGTGACATTTGAATGTTAAAAAAATTGTTTAATTTTAGTATTTTCAATTCAATTATAACAAAGTATATAATTTTTATAACCTTCAATTTATTCAAAGGACATGAAATGCTAACCTATCCACAAATATCGAGCATTGCGGTCGACCTGCTCATAATAAAATGTATATAAATAATCGTAAAACATTAAAGTAGTCGTAATAAAATTGTAGTTTATAATAGTTCGATCAAAGATTATATGCAGACTACTTTTGGAAACGAACGCTAGATCCATAACCTGCTTAGTGGACTTTGAAGTCCCATTTAATCATGACTTAAAATTAATATGTACAGATGGAAGGATACATTGTTAATATAGTCAATAGATGACTACGGCTACTAACAGAATAGCTAGCATGGGTGTGTTACGTTAGTAATAACTCATTAGTCCAAGACTAATAAGTTATTAGTCTTAAGACTAATAACTTATTAGTTTTAAGACTAATAACTTATTAGTCTTAACTGTTAATTGTTAGCCTTGAAGGCTTTTACAGCGTCACCGGGAGGATCGGCAATCGTTGAGAGTGAAAAACTGGGAAAGCGAGACTCGCAGCGTCGCCTTAAGGGTGCCTCCTTTAAGGTCGAACCTCGGATTAAAGCGACGCGCTGTGGAGGGCTGTATCGGTTTTTTATTTAATAAAAACGAAATGACGTTTAAAAGGTGGTTTTGGTTTGGTTGTCTCTATCCTACCACCATTTATTCTCAATTGGTAATCAATTGGTCATATTGTGGTCATCTGGTATAAATGTTAAACCGCAACTATTCTATCAACATAACTTTATTGAAATTCATACAGGATGCGTGTAACAAAATTTGGCAAAATCATATTGCAACGACAAACCATTTTAATTCTGACCAATAACGCTACTGTTATGCAAAAGACGTCATTCGCATATTTTTTAATATGGATATTCATTTCCGATTATTCAAATTACCTATTTTAACTTTTTGGAATTTTAAAGTGACCCCGATATAAGAATTAATGTAGTTATAATGAACTCAACGTGTCATTAAACTTCCATTTTCTGGGGTCATTAGCTAATAGATAATTGACTTTATCTTTGTCTTCGAATCGATACTAGGAAATTTGTCGATCTTATTTACATCTTGATATGATGTTGTGGGTATACCCTTACTTACTTACTTACTTATCTCACTTTTTCATCATCTACTAGCAGACCCGGTCACAATTGTGCTCAGTCCGTTTACGACTTCGCCTCTCATAATGTTTTTCCTCTCATTCATATGATTTTGACTTTTTAAAATTTTTAATGTGTAGCGTTAGTTATCTTCTAAAGATTGCCTTAGAAAACTAGTATACATTCATTCTTTTACAGACTTTACTGTTACTGAAATTTTCTACAATGTTGCCACTTGTTTTCTACAATGTTCGACTTATTTATAAACTGAACATGGCATACTTAATAAATATTTAATTACGGTAACGGAAAGTATTTGTAAGATTCGTATCATCTTCGTATAGCCGTTACGTAATGCAAAAAAAAAAATGGAGATATAAAAGTCAATTTTAGGTATCTATTTATAGCTGAAGTATATAAATAAATAATAAATATATGGGACACATACATACACGGTCGTCCGTCCCTAAAGTAAGTAACTTAATACTTAAGTGTTATGGGTGTCGGACAACTGGTGAATATACTACATATAATTTTAAATACATACTTAAATACAAATACACGCCCATGCTCGGAGACCTAACAAATTGTTTATAGAAAATGTTGACCCTCGGCGGGAATCGTACCCGCAAACCGAATACCGAACTTTAAATTTATTTCGTTAATTTTTTTTATCTATTAAAAACCTTTAAGTTTTAAGTTAGCATTTTAATGACTGTGTATATATAAAATCCATGTTTATATAAGGTGTTAATGTTATAAGTGTAAAAAACATAGTAATGCCATGCTCACGTCTAAGTCCTGGATTGTACTAATTCAGCTAAATTTTCAATATTATATCACGATAATTATGTGTTAAAAAGTTTTTGCAAATATACGTCATCCTTGTCATCTTGTCATGATTAGATACTTATGGCCAAATTTATTGAGATGGTAAACAATAGATTTACTGAAATTAGAAACGTCTATTACATATGCCAGTAGAACTGATTTATAGAACATCATATATTCATTCTATTCCATTAACATATCTACAAATCAGATACACTTATCTACAAATCAGGAACATCTAAGTAGCTAAAGAGTTAAACCCTAGTGTTAGCAATTTTAACATTTGTATAATAATAATAATAATGTTGTATTGCTAATAATTATTGTATTGAGTTTAGTGTATTATGAAGTTTAAATATTGACATTAGCCTCAACTTGAGGGGATATTAAAAAAGGATAGGATAATTCATTTTGGCGGCATTGTGGTATGACGAAAAATAATTAATATAAAAAAATTACGCGTAATAATAAAGTGTTATAATATATTATTGGAAACCTTTATGAGTATTTTAATACTAGTAAACCTAAAATATATTTTGTGGGAGAAAGAGTGGAGAGGAGAAAACTAGATTTATACGTACGAGGACGTAGTAAAGGGGTGTGATTAATGGGTTTGACAAATATCAATAATTGCACAAAATATATCACAATCTTCGTAAAGTTTAAGCAAGCAAGAACGTCCACGCGCAAGGAATATTGATTTTTATCTAAATAATAATCCTTCAATTTGTAATAATTTCGAAACTTCACATACACACGTCTTCGTCTATATTCGTTACGTATTTACCGTCTTTTACGTCCAAAAAACGTGCCATAACATTCGCTTAGGTTTAAGATAATTTTATTAGTATCACTCCATTTGCATTTAGATCGCTTTGCAACTTCAAATACTCTTTATCAGTAGTAATTCCTTTAAAAAAAACAGATTGTCAGTGTTGTACTGAAAATCTGACAATTTGAATATTTTGATCCATAGTTGAATGAAGTACAAGTTTTCCTGTAAGATACTCCTGCAGTAGCACAACGTATTTATTAATTTTTACCACATGTTTTTGTGTTCCGAACACACCCATTCTTAAGGATTTACAGAAAACTAGCATGAACACTGTAGTCTTCGACTAGCGGTCGGCCACGCGTTGTTGTGGCTCAGTCTGGTTTCCCCTTGAAATAAAACTGTCACTGACAGTTAAAAGAAATATTGAATTATCCACTGTGTCAATCTAAATATTATCTGAAAATTTCATTGAAATCGGTACAGCCGTTTCGGAGACTACAAGGAGCATAAATACATTCTATAAATCCAACTCGCAATCGGTACAGGTGTCGTGGTTATATTTCGTTATTTATATTATTTCACTTACTGTTTTATTGTAACAAGCTATAAATTAATAGTAAATGCAATTCACGACTTGTAAAACCCAAATGTATAAGCCTCTCGTGCAGTAAGTTTTATACAGCAGTATTATGGCGAGATCAACATGCAACGTACAAGTATGATTCACCCTGCTAATGCGGGATCTCCACTGTTTTCGTCTGCAAATATTTATTCGTCTGCAAATATTTATTTAAAAATACCAATTACAAAAATAAATACAAATTACAATAAATATTTTGTTTATTAATCAATGCCCCGATAATGGAGCTGGATGGAATCTTCAAAAAATATTTATTTATTTTTTTTTCACTCACTCACTTCATCAACACTTAAGTGATCTAAAATTGAGAAAAAATATTATTTATTCGAATAATAATGATTTGTAACCAAATTTTCATTATATCACTATTTTTATTATAATTCTTACAACTTACCTACTGTATACACTGCGAAGCTACTGGATATACTGCGAAGCTACAGTCAAGTCGAGCAGTTCTTTAAATTTCTATGTAAGACAATCGCTGTCTCATATTATATATAAAACAAATAGCTCTTTTTTGTTAAACAAAAATTTTGTTTATATCAGCCGTTCTACGTCACAACATGATTCAATATTAAATGTTGGTAGGAAAAAAATTAAGTCTTCTCCTTTTTGGTATTTGCGGTTTCTCAGCAAAAACAAGATATTACGGCATAATTTACCTGTATCAATGGAAAAATCCAAACTAAAATAATTGGAAAGTAATTTTAAATTTAGAAACATTGTTCCTCTATGTGTACTTAATCCATGTTTTAAAGTAAGACAATAGACTCGGGGGTTTAGATGTCATTTAATGCTTTCTTTAGACCATATAACTTTCTACATTGTCAAGAAAGTTTGTGCTCGTATATACATAATGCTAAAAATTCACCGTCTATAAATAGAGACATTGTTTCCTGTATTGTCAAGTTTTCTACCACTTCATATGCGAATAGATAAGTAAATAACATACTTATATTTTCTCTACTTTATGTTGAGATAAGCTATCGTAACCACACCAACACTCATGCCTCAATTGACTTTATTTGTTTGTCGTTCTTCATATAAAGAAAGTTCATATAAAAAAAGTAAAGTTTCGCTGTGAATTCAAAAACTGCTTTACGAATAAAAATATTGAGATCATCTTTAATTTATCCTATGAATTACAATAAATCAAACAAATAATATTCAGAATTTATTTATTATTAAAATAGACTCCTGTAAAACTTACTTATATGAAAATCACAAACGTGAATTTAAATTAATATAAATGTATTAAATATATTATTTTGACGACTAGACATTTTTATTTTAAATTACCAACTACTTAGCTAAAGATATGTTACTTTAAAATTATGTCTTTAAACTAACGTATAGATAAAAGAGCTATCTCTTTAATTTATTTTGAAATACATATTGGTTCCCGTGACATTCTAAACATTTATTATCATAGAGATATTACAATCTATGTTTATTAGACACAGCTCTTAGACTATGGAATTATCAGAAACGTGTGTTAAGTAAAATTTTAGATTCTATTAACAAACTTGTTTCGGTATACATACTCTATTGATAATCTATACTGACTATTATTATAATAATGGGAAATACTGTCCGTTTGTGTGACACACTGTCACGGCTAAGCCTCTAGGTCAATGTTGAAGTTATGTTATACGCTCTAAACACTGTTTTTCATATTATATTGATTTAACTAAAATTAAAGTCGACGGCTCGTATTAACATAAATTCTAATAACTTATCATAATATTTATCATTCTAATAAATGCAGATTAAAAGCGATCTTAACAACGTTTCGGGCAATCTAGGTAATAAAATCTGATAATATAAGGACGACCGCCTATTCTATACTAGTCTGCTGCCAATATAATTTTGCGGATTTCCCTCCTAATTACTCACTCAAAACTAAAACCAAAAAAACAAAACTACAACTACCACTTAAAACTTTTCCATCGAACTTTTTGAAGTTTGTTTGTTGATAATATACGGTTGCGATAAAATGAAAAGAGTCGTGGATTCCGTGACCTCATTTTTGCCCTTCTGACGGGTTTTCAATGAAGTCTGATCAAATAAACAATTGCTAAAAATAAAATTGTTGACTGCAAGCTTCAAGGGCAACTGTTGTTATAAATCATTAGTTTTAAAACCAAATTTATATAGAAAGGTAATGTGTTCAGTTGTCGCATCATTCTTCAGTTAATTCAGTTAATTGTTATCATTCACAGTTGTCGCAAGTTGCTAATCTGATGTATCGTTCCTTGGTATTTCGACGTAGTCAAGGACTTCCCAATTGCTCTCAGGTTCATCCGGTATGTGTGGTGGTCCTACAGCACGGGCGAACGGCAGACCAGTATTGTCCAAAGAGAGATAGTCACGAAGAGCGGCAGAAGCGTCATCGGGAGCCGCACGGGCTCTTGCGTTAAAAGCTCCTCCAATATCTTCGCTTGGAAGATCCCAGATGTGGAACTGCGGCGACATCTTGAAGTTCTAGGTACAAATAAAATAAAAAATCTTTATATAGTTTAAAGGAGTTATTCCACAATCCACCTATTCTGACTAAAATATGTACCATAGGTAAAGTAACAAAAACATTATTAATTAAAAAAAATTGTGCAAGCTCAACTTATCCCTTTGTATAATATTAATCCTATTATTCATTAATCTATTAAAAGCTTATAAAAATACCCTGGATTTATTATTACCACAGGCATCTGAAATATTCCAAAATGAATTGGTAACGCCCATCGGGTTTGACTGGTTTTACGTTATTTGTATTTAAAGTTTTAAAATGATTTCAAGTTGATGATAAAGAAACAAACATTTTTATATACTTATGAAAACTATTTTCCACAAATACTGGAATGATTCTAAATCTTTAAATTTTTGAATAGCGTTAAATGATGAAAATTGAGTGATAAAAAACATCTGTCGAATTAAAAATATGCTACCGCCGTAAAAGTTTATAGCGACGGTTATAACGACTCTTAAAACAAAACTACAAGAACAATATAGTTCAAAATAACTAGCGGAATGTTAATACATAAAACTCATTGACCACACACTTGGAAGCATGAGGATATTTAAAATCTGTTTCACATTGCTTTCTTCTGAAAATTTTGGAATAGTCTATTCTATTCATGTCTATAATACTACAAAATATTACAAAAGCTTTTTACTTTATTGATTGAAAACCAAGACTTAACAAACAGGACTCCATACTATATAGAAGTGCAGCTTACGTTCATATAGCTTTAAAGACAGTAAACATTTTTATTATAAGAATGTTACAAAATTATCTCAAAATATCCTATGTTTTTATTCTGTTATTTATTACTCATTCTTTTATCAAGTATTGAATTTTTCTGCATGTTCGAGATAGGAGGAATTTAAGGACTTAAGATTTGCTCTTTATGCCTGAGTATCCGTTACATTCCTAGTTGATAAGCTGGTTTTTCTCGTAATACTGTGAACTTAGTATGTTTGTCTACATGTATCGTCTTATATCAACTGAATCATTGCTCAATCGGAATTCAATATTACTAAATTATATATGTCTCTGATTTATCAATAAATCGGTAGAACTTTATTTTAATTGTTTTAAACCTAAGCTTGGTGTCATTATTTACGACCTTAAAGGTCGGTAAAACCACAATAACGATCGATACGCGTGTCCTTGATCAATTTCTGCTAATATTATTTGCCCTACAAACAGGATATACGTTCAAGTTAATGTATCACATTGGCTTATATTCAAAAGCTGTAAATACTTTAATTATCATGTAATTACTGTACTTTGAATCTATCACTCTAATGTCTAGGTAGGATGAATATCCATTTTAGTAAAAATGTTTCTGAATAAGCTTCTAGTTTAAAGAGTAATCTAGAATACTCTGTCTCTCTCTCGCTTTAACCAATAGAGATCTGCTCTTAGACATTGGTCTTTTTAATTCACTTCCAATCCACAAGATCTTGTGCTGCCAGGATCCAGCGGATCCCGCGAATTTTTTGAGGTCGTCTGTCCCAGTAAAGGATTTGCCTACACTACGTTTTCTGGTGAAGGCTCGCAATTCAAGTTGTTATTTGAGACCCTAATATCCATCGGATCTTCGAACTATTTGCCCCGCCCATTATTACTTCAGTTTCGCGATCCGTCACTTTGATCCTTCTACTGCAATATGTATATTTCAAACAATATTTTTATTGAACTTATAGTCCATATTGTCCATACAAATTTGTTCTATTAGTTAAACTATTGTAAAGGCTTCAGTGTTGTAAATAAAGTGTTCTACCCCGACGTAAAGCGGGTATAATAAAAGCTAGTATAATAAAAAAAAAATGTTAATTTTATTTAAACCACTACTAATAATTCTTTAGTTGTATAAACATCGCATTAAACATGTGTCAATGTGTATATAATAATGACTCAATATGGATAATCCAAAATTTCGTTTCACATTTTGCTTTATGTAACCGACACTGCTTTTAAATTGATAAAATTTTAATTATTCTTGCGTCACAAACCACAATGCGGCATGTTTCTTTAGAATTTAACCACTACGCAAGAACTTGCCTTTTAAATATTTGCCATACAACGTCATACTAGTATGACGTTGTATGGTAAATATAATTAAACTATGTATACTTATATACTTCACTAGACAGTAATAACTTGAAGAAAACATGTAACGGGAGCATTTTCAGGACGGCTTAAACATAAAACAAATTTATTTTTTAAGCTTTACTACTATTTTTATAACATATATATAATTTAATATATTGATATATTGGCCTTAAAGAATTCGGCAAGAGGCAGCGTCTCCTAATGAAGATTCGGAGATTCTTGATTTAAGATGTTAAACGCATCATAAATTATTCAAAATAGCTATCGAACTTTCGGGGTCGTTTCCATCACCATAAATAAATAAATTCTAAGACCGCAAATATTTATGCTATATTTTTTATATCATTAATTCTAACGTTGATCATAAATCTGTCTTCGGTTATATCTATTTATAATAAAACTGCAGACAGGGTCAATTCTATAATTTGAAAAGAAATTATTTAAAAATAATTTTAAATTTCGACTTCCTCTCTGCTGATAATTTTGGACGCGTTAATTAGAATTTTTTGTCAACTTTTTAGATATTTATTTAGATTACGTGGCATAAAGAAACATAATAATAAGAATCAACTTAAGGCCACCAATGTATTTAAATTGATAAGAATCAATACCGCAGCGTTAAAACAGTTTTCTAAATAAAACATTGTTCGTGACTATTTACAAAATTAAAATGATATATGCTCTCAGCGGCTTTCTATTAGCAATCTATCAATCAGGAATCTATTTTATATTTCCAACGGAATGAAAGGCAGTTTAGCTTTGTCTAAAAATTTCTAATATTTCTGACGGAAATAGTATAATATAGTATAGTAGAATAAAATATAAATATTTTGTTTGCAGAATTGATAAAAAACCTAATGAAATCTAGGAACAATAAAATTACTATTCCCTAAGTATGTACAAAAAAAATGATTTATTGCGTCTTGATAAGGTTTGACTAATTAGCTAAACTGTTGTAATATCAATATGCCTAGACGATGACGCACAGAAAAAGTCATAAAGTGCTGTTTGTTATTCTAACAACTTTGGATGTTGAATGCGTTATAAGTATAAGTTATCAGGTTTAACTAAAGGCGCGGTTATAATACTACAAAAATATTAAATCCTTAATTAAATCTATTAAGTTTAATTATTAAATTTATATTTTAATCTATATTGTAATTTCTGAACGTCTATTTTAAAGTATCGGCCATACACGTTTGGGACAACACTACACAATTTAGAGTATACTATTTAATTTTTTTATGAGTAAACATACCTTATTTATCTGTTATAATATATATAGGTAGTATTCAGAAAAACAGAATATAATTTAATAATTACATTTAAGAATTTGCAAATGAATCAAAAGTAACTATAGTTTTTTGAATTATTGTATGCAAAATACATAACAACATATCTGAGAAGGTTAAAAAATTAGTTTGCATATGTTAAAAAGAGATTACAAAATATTGCAACCATACTAACATAAACAATTTTTTTTTCTATTGTAATATTTGGTATTGCCTTTTCATATTATTTTTATATTATACGCTGCATCATCGTTTGCAGGTAGCTTTAAACGCGTCTTAATTTATGATACTATTTTGATGGAAAAGAGCACGTGAGATGACGCACTGCTATTGACAAACAATAGGATGAGCTCGATCCATCTGTGGTTGTCGTCGTATGTTGTTAGACAAAATTATATGTATATAGTGTACACGCCTTTAGGCACAGGTTTTAGAATGCTTTTTAATAGTTTTTCTAATATTTGAAAAAAAAAAAGCTAAAATATAAGATACTATAATATCATATCTATAATTAATTAAAAACATGTCATAGAAAATGGGATGAAAATATCTCAGGACAAATTTTATGTGCAAATCAGTCGTCATACTTATTAGCTGTATTGCTCAGAATACGGTTACTGCTACCCCGCAACCTGTTACTTACAATACTTTCGTACATTTATTTTCTAATTTTAAAATAATAAGTGTAAATCAATATAAAAGAATAAATTTGTATACCTCTGGCAAACAGTGATGTTGAAGGCAGTAGTAATTGTTAGAGCCATCGTGATGGCACCAAGTGCCATCGGGAAAGTAGGGGTCTAAGCCAACATCATTCAGCTCCACGCGTGGCGCGTAAAATCCTCCGCCGACTGCGCGACGGCAGAATATCGCACAGCCCATCCACATACGAGCTAAGATGTAATAATAAAATTTAAATAAGAAATTTGAAATATGTTACGCGTTGCCATATGCCCCGCCAGCTAAGCCAGAGCCGAAGCGAGTCACGACAGTTGACCGCCATAACTGTTAGCCAAAGCCGCGATACTTCCGTACGGCAAAAATGTACAAAATAATTGGCAGATATTAAAATAAACCTCACCGCTTCGTATGTTTGCAAATAAGTAATATTTTAAAAGGAATTAATTAAAAAAAAATACATAGTAAGATTTTTCAAATTGAAATTCAAAATATTATTCACTTAAGTAAATTTGTTAAATAATACATAAAAGTAGACGTTACTTTGCGGAATTCCAAATTACAAAAGTAATTATATATAATTATATACCACAAAATCACAAAGCAATTTTGTCGTAGTGAATGTGTGTAGTGATTATGTAGAGTTCTGTTGGTGGTGTGGTTGTGGTTGTCTTGTGATACGTGTGGTAAGTGGTAACTTATCATGCATCTATAAAGTATGAGAACGGTTTCCTACACAAAGTAGGCTTTCTGCGTCAGCCTACTAATAGTTAAAATAATAGCCTAATAGTTTAAAAAAAAGATAAAATTTTAGTACAAAGGCTGCTTTTGGTACAAAAATTTTAGTGCCAACAGCTGTGCAAATATTGTTTTATGTTCACCGGTATTGTTTTGTCCTGTTTATTCATAAGTGATAAGTTCATAACTCCATTCATTTCATATCCGAAGTAATATAATAGTTGCATATTCGTAAATCCATTGTTATTTCATATTGCCCATATGAAAAATGTCGCAAAGTGCAAATATCGGCTAGTATACCGCGCTAGGATCTAGTAAAAAGAAATAGTGTTTTCTTACTCTTTCAAGTTATGGCTGTTTTAACACTACGCTTTATTGCAATTTGACACTAAACAATACTAATACCAAGCGTTCGATATATATGTATATCTACGTAGTAATTCTCTCCATTTTACTAACACTTCTTACTTATCACTGTAGGACCGATGACCGGAACAATATTTTCTATCGAGCCGATTGCAAACAATGTGCATAAATAAATTCTTATGATGCTATTGCACTTTAAACTTGTGATAGCTATATCAGAAAAGTTAAATATAATTAACATACATAACTAACGATCATTATTATATTAATTGAACAAAGTTTATATGGAAATCAAACAATATGAAGAGCAATTAAAATGATAGCGTATAAGTACAATGCACTAGCTAATATTATTTATAATACAGTGGCTAAGTACAAGTATTAGGAATACAAACAAAAACGACTTAAAATGATAAGGCAGGAGTCGAGAGTAAACACTAGATACTAGAACCATCCACTAATCATCAAGTATTAATTTTACCATTAATATCTCTTCAAGCAATACCGAAAGTGGCCCAAAAAAGATTTTTTTGTGTACAAATTTTCTTGAATAATTTTTAAAAAGTGATAGATCTAGCAAGTTTTGTCTAATTGTTTTAAATTGTAAATTCTATAACAATAATAAATTGTTGAGATTACACATTTAGAGATTTTGTACATCTTACAATTTACAAGTATATACAAATTAAATGTAAATATAAAGTAACGGCCTGTTAATATCCCACAGCTGGGATTAGGCCTCCTCTCTACGTTTCTGCAGAGAAGGGTTGGAGCTAAGACCTACCACGCTGCTCCAATGCGGGTTGGTAGGTTACACATATCTCCAGAATTCTCTAGAGATATGCAGGTTTACTCACGATGTTTCCTTCACCTAAATGCGTGTGATAAATTGCAATTATCAATTAGACATATGAGTTTTAATAGAAAAACTCATTGGTGCCTGCCCGGGTTTGAACTCGTGTTCCCCTTGAAAGAGTCGCACGGTCTCGCCGCTGGGCTATCACAGCTAAAATATAAATATATGGGACCCAAACGGTTTTCCGTCCTCAAAGTTAGTAACTTAATATGTGTGCTATGGGCGTCCCATATATTTTATTTATTATTTATTAATAGTATTAAATATATACTTAAATACATATATGTATACATCCAGACTCGAAGAACCAACAAACTGTATTTCTAGAAAATGTGGTTTCGGGGCGGGTATGACCCTGCGACCCACGAAGTCGAATAAAAACTGAAGCGAAGGTCAATGCCACCGGCGCCAAGGGGAAAAATCATATTAATTCTATTATGGTATTTTTTACTATTCCGCCGCCGGTATACCATTATATTTAAACTAAAATTTAGGCCCTACATTTAAACATTATTTATTTAAATATCAGTACAAAAGACATACTGGGATCATGCGGTGCTTGCAGGCCTCCTCCGCGTGGATCCAACTCCGGGAGGCGTCCTGCATACTCAGTACATTTTCGCGCTGCCATCTCATTTGCACTCACTCTCTTTTTCTTGCCGCAAACCTATGTATATAAAACATTGCTATGTAATCAATTTAGGCGTTTATTTTGCTTTGTTTTGAAAAAGTCACTGAGTGACGTAATTACACCTAAATATTTAAAATGAACACTAAAAAACTTTTATGAGAATAATATATAAAGGTTGTCTGGTAGAGATTGCTTTTAGCAATAAGACTGCCTTTGCACGCTGTATGTTTCTGTATTTAAGTTTCTTTCTTTATGTCATTTGTGTAATGTGTGTGCAATAAAGAATTTCTATCTATCTATCTATCTATTTAACGATACAAATATAGATAAAACAAAAATTATAAATTTCCCCACAATCTAAAGGATTACAATAGCTCCGTTGGGAAATTGGGCGAATTTTTTTCCATTAGACCCCAGGTTCAAATCCAGGTTATTTTTTAACCCTTTTTTTCAACTTCCCTATTTTATCAACGCATCTTATTCGTATCTAAGTATATCTTCCAACAACTACTCTACTATATGTATATAAGTATACATATAGTAGAGTAGTTAGTTATAGTATACTCCTAGTTTTAGTTTCTCTTAAGTCAGGTTGCCTGTAAGAGATTACTATTAGTGATAAGGCCGCCTATGCACTATTTATAAGTTTTAAGATTCTTTTGATTTGTTATTGTTTCTTTTTTCTAGTTGTGCAATAAAGTATTTTATAATTATTATTATTATTATTATGCATGTAAAAATAGATATTTGCTTATTATTATATAATAGGTTTAATATGTATATTGTTTATTTGAAATATTGCTTATTTTGATTGCAGTTTCTATCTCTGATATTAGAAGAGTACTAATCAGAAACCTACGTTATATTCGATCATAGAAATTAACTTAATTAAATTAAATTAGTTAAATTCTTAAAAAATTACTTATTCCTTAATTTTCATGGACCACTTTGAAAATCAACATATTGTCCTTAATAAAAACATACTTTACTATTATAGGTATGTGGATGACATAATTATATGCTGAACGGGTACGGATAGACAACTTGATACTTTTATTAATAATATAAACTCCAAACATCCCAAAATTAGTTTTAAATTAGAATCAGAGCAGAATAACTCGTTAAATTTTCTTGACCTTACTATTACACGGTCTAACAACGAACATACGTTTGAGATCTTTCGCAAACCAACCTACACGGATACGATCATACCAGCTTCTTCCTTTCACCCCTGGCAACACAAACTTGCTGCCTTTCATAGTCATATACACAGACTTTTATCAGTCCCTCTTTCGGAAAAGAATTTTAACAATGAGCTGCAAATAATCAAGCAGATGGCGCATTCCAATGGCTACGATGAGCAATTAGTACAAAATATTTTAAAAAACAAACAGAAGTTGCAATTGGAAAAACACTTCTATGCGGTGCCACATAACAAAGATAATAAGTACAAAGCCAGTTTGACCTATTTTGGAACATTGTCAGAACGAATTTTAGCTATATTCAAAACAAAGTCAAATATAAAATTAGGTTTTAAAAGTAATAACTCTTTAAAAAAGCTACTATGCAATAATAAAGATAAATTAGAAAGCCCGAAAAAGAGTGGTGTTTACAAAATAAAATGTCCTGAATGCAATGATACATATGTGGGTCAAACTTGACATAATTTCGAAACCCGTTTTAAAGAACATATGGCCGCTTTCAGGAATAATAAGCCACTAAATTCACATTTCGCGAAACATTTGTTAGAAAGCGGTCATAAAGTTCCTAATGACCATTGTTTCGAAATACTGCACACCTGTGAAAAAAGCTTAAAATTGAATATTTTGGAACAATTAGAAATCATTAAGCATAACAATGGCACCCTCATTAACGATCAGATAAATGTTTCAAGTTCAAGCTTGTTGCACGTGTTCAGAGGTAAAGGTGGGGATGAACCGATTACTATATAACAATGCTTGTTTGCATAACGCTTCGCTTTGCGATTTTGTCGTGGAGTCTATCTCCTGATGATGCTTCGGTTGCGGGGCGAAACGATTGTTGAGTTTGTGATAGTGAACCTGAGTAGTGCTTGTGTATTGTGGTGGAAGTGGTGGAGGTTTGTGCATATGTTTTTACGAATCCTGCATGTAACGGGTATGAAAAAACGTATAGTCCACTATACATTTAGCACTATATATTTTTTCTATTTACTATATCGCGGATTATAGCAAAATAATTTTATTATTACTTTTGTATTATGGATCTCCGCAAAGTAACGCCTAATTCTATAAATTATCCTTAATAACAACTATAAATTATGCCTATTAAAAGGTCGCGGGAGTCGCTGGATCTAAGCGGCATAAGATCGTGGCGTGTGGATATCCCTTAGAGACCTATATATCCAGCAGTGGACGTCCATCGGTTGAGAAGGAAGAAGAAGAAGAAGTGCAATAAAAGCAATCTAGTGTTTTCAGACAACAACGCCAACAATTGAAAAAAGCTTAGAATTACATCAGTATCATTATAATTATTGTTCTAAAGAAGTTGTGTATTAGAACTACAAATGTACATATAGGTACGTAATTTATGCAACAAACAACGAACCTTTGCGTCGTCACACAGCATTACGTCGTATGACGAGCCTTCACATATGGCATTCGCAGGACACGATCGCCTGCGCTCCCTAGCGCCACGGCTTTTGAAAGTGCAGCCTGACCGGCACGTGTCAGATGTCCATTCGCTCCACATACTACCACTGTCTTGGAGAGGTGGGACCAAAGTGGATGCAGTCGATGGATATGCTGCCACACATTCTCCCCCCTGACACCACTAGACATAAGAACATAGATTTTATATCAAGCAATATAACAGAACTAACTACTTTGCTATAATCCGCACGGGTTAAGTGAATGCATGCAAAGCCAATGTGTATGAAGCAGGCAAAATCCACGCACCTTATACATGCAGGACAAGCCACCACATGCACCCCAAGGCGCAATTCACCAGCAACAACGCACACAAAAGCAGCACACACACCCACCACCACAATCTCGACGATTGTTTCGCCCCGAAACCGAAGCATCATCAGGAGGTTAGGCTCCACGACAAAAATCGCTATCCTGATGATGCTTCGGTTTCGGGGCGAAACGATCGTCGAGATTGTGGTGGTGGGTGTGTGTGCTGCTTTTGTGTGCGTTGTTGCTGGTGAATTGCGCCTTGGGGTGCATGTGGTGGCTTGTCCTGCATGTATAAGGTGCGTAGATTTTGCCTGCTTCATACACATTGGCTTTGCATGCATTCACTTAACCCGTGCGGATTATAGCAAAGTAGTTAGTTCTGTTATATTGCTTGTAATATGGAATTCCGCAAAGTAACGCCTGCTTCTATAAATCATAAATCGATTTTATATCAGTCAGTCATATGACAAAGGAGATTAAAATTACCATTCTGAGACAAAGTAAAACTGCGAATTAAAGCAGAAATTAATACAGCGCGGGTTTCAAGCCTAATTCCAAAAATTCGTGAACGTTGATTATATTGTGAATAAATTCAAATTTATTTTGATGACTCAACTGTTAGTATGATTAAAGGGGTTTAATATACCTTTTTGGGCCCACATGGCGTGCCGGGTAAGGCAGGTCCAGCGTAATAGAACCCGGCGCGATGAGGTGAGCGACACGCTAGCTGCGCGCACTGCGAAGAGTCACCACTCGAGCCTGGCGCCTCTGCCGGGGCTGCATCCTTATCACGGAGTAGGATCTGTGGATCAAATATCACCAGCGGTGCACTGTTAGCTATAACCAAAAATATTCTTCATTAAAATTGGCTTTTACAAGCTCTTTTTAATCGTCAAATTTCAATGAAACTACCACTGGTTTGGAAAGGTACCCTTACCGAAAAGAACCAGCAAGAAACTCGGCGATCATTCTTTTCAACTAAATAATGACTCAAATAATATATAATTATTTAACAAATATAAAAGGTTACCTTCTGATCTAGTGTCTAGGTGGTTGCAATTTAAATTAAAAAAACCAGTTGGTAAGTTACTGGCAATACTATCTTTTTACCATGGAATTGTCAGGTATTCCCGTAGTAAAAACGCATATTTTTTATCCTATACTATGATACCCCTATTACCCGGTATACACAATACATGCTTAAATAATACCTTATTTCATTAATAGTACTCCAACGGATTAACCCTTGAATACATTATAGACAGAGACTTCCGCATTATAATTTTAGTTTGGATGTATATATTCACCTCGCATTGTTTTTTGGCTCCCCAGATGATACCAGGTGCATCGCCGAACCTTTCATGTTGTAGTTCATGTGGTGTGTCCATGTCGTCGCCTCCATCAAACAAGCAAGTAGCCCATCTATTGTTAAAATGAGTCGTATAATTGTCTTTATTTTTATAGAGCTTGCGAAAGTGACGCGAGAGCCGACACATCCTTTACTGTAGGACCATTTACAGAAGATCCTCTTGGCTGAATTTAACAAGCTCGTATGGACTGCTGTTCACTGATATAAGATATCCGTTGTACCCGCCACTTCGTTTGCGTATAAAGTATACTTAAGTATATATTTTAAAATACTCTCAATTGAGTAAAGGGATTTTTCATTTCGATTTTTGAAAATAGGATTTTTTAGCTTATTTATTAGCCCGGAATAAAAGCTTTACCAAATTTCATCTTTATTTATCCAGCTACTTACCCCATGAAATATTTTCAAACTTATAATGTTAGTATAGATTAGTTCCACTAGCGGTAAAGTTAAGAGCATAAAACTGTAAAATAACGGTTGAATAGAGGGACAGAGTCTTTCTACACAATTTCCGCAACTACTGTATATAAAGGCAGCTTGTTTTTGGTAGTCTATCTTGTCTTGAAACCTACTTGTCTCAAGAGAATTCCTGATTTATGTGTAAATTATCAATCCGAAAACACTTCTCTCGAAAGAAGAGCACGGGTACTAGCCCAACTGTGGAACAGTGGGCCACTACTTTTTATTCCAGTCTTAAAAATCAACGGCTGCACATATGTCTGGGTAAAGTAGTCGCGGATGGAAACGACTGATAACTTACATTATATACATAAATGAAATCATACTCATATGATACAAGATAATTATATATTCTGTGAAAAAAGTTCATTAAGGATGTGGCTTACTGTAAGTCAGCAACGATTCGTGCGCTGCACTGTGACCAGGTAGCCTCGCCGTTGGTACCACGCGAAGGTGACATGATGTAGCCGTCACGAGCACATGAATTGCCCGTGCCATCGTGATGCATACCCAAACTAGCAAATTAAACATAAATAGTATAAATGACACGTCGAACGATGATGAAAACGTGACTATTCCTCGAGATTTTATGGGAATATTTGTATGTCACTTTAGTATCCATATTGGATTAGCGAAAAGAGTCTAAGTGCAAATCCTTCTAAATCTTTCATAAACATCGCCAGGAAATTTGCATATTGTTGCATTGTGGTACGTCTCAGCTCCTTCTCTCTAATAGGAGAAAGGTTGCATGTGCCCAGCAGTAAAATACTATCCGGCTGATACATAATTTTTGTTATATAATTTAAGTAAAACCAACTTGTGTCCGATTTCGTGGGCAAGGATGTATACAGAGGTGAATCCAGCAGATGGATAAGGCCGGCCGAGCGTGTCGGAGGTACCAAATTCTGATACGACACAAGCATGAGCAGGGAGGCACACGCCTCCCACCGGTGCTAGACCCATAGTAACGCCATTCCGATGACCATTCTCGTCGGAATAAAAATCCAAACTGAAAATAGCAAATAAAACATTATTCAACTTTTTTATTTAAGTTTCACGTACGTTTAAAAGCAAATAAAACTGTTGCCTGAATAGATTCATGTATATTTGAAACGAATTATTAATTGTAATATAATTATTTATGGTGTAAAGACCGTAGAGATCCATGAAGTAAGGACTTTTGAGCTTTTTCCAAAGACCTATCTACGAGACTAATAGAGCATAACAGAGACTCGACAGCGCTTTTTGGTTGATTATTTACTAGTCCCTAAATAAATAGTGTTATGAATTTTTGAAATGACAAATTTAAGACATGCATTTTCAAAAATTGATATACATACGTCGGTCCTAGATATTTTCATTAAAATTATCAGTACTAATATCAAATGTATCAGTAGACTTTTTTAATATATTATAGTAAAAAATGGTAAAAAAACCGATTAATAAATAATAACAGACCCAGAAAGGAGTAATGCCATATCCCAGTGCTCGGGATCGTCATCGTCGTCAATATTAAGCGATCTCTGGTATTCGCAGAAGGAGTCAAGAAGACGGCCTCGTTCTGCATGCGTCGAAAGAGAAGATGGCTGCGAGCGTAAGAGAGTCAGCCGGACAAGAGAGAGTTGCACGCGGGTTCCCAATGAGGGATGGTGATATAGAGCTTGGACCTGCAGTGAAAAAACGATTCACCTTTTACAACATAACGGGTAGTATTCGGATGAAATTTTACGAGTCATTAACACGACGTATAAAAAAATATGCGTTGAAAGCAGCAATAATCAATTAACGTAAAGCTGTTAAAGCATTGATGAAATCAAAAACAAGATCGAATTATTCAATTATGGTACAGTGGCTAAATGGAAGTAATTTAATTGGTATATAATTCTAGATGCAAAAGTCTCTTTTGCAATAATAAATGTATATACAAATTAAAAAATATATAAAAACCAAATTGTTTGTATACTGATCAAAATTTAATTATTTAGGCGGCAGAGCACCACTTAAAAGTTCTTGATAAAAAACTGGTGAGTGAAAAGCGCTTGCCCTCAACGAAGGGTTCACGTTAAAAACGCGAACAGGAACATAAATTAATCATGCGCTAATAACAGTAAACAAATAACATCTTGATGAAACATATCTACATTAGAGCCGATCCATCTCAAGTTCATCTCTTGGTAAAGAGGAAAGGGTTTTATTAAATATTAATAGTTGAAGAGTAATTAGGCTAATAACAAATTAAAACTAACCCCGTTAATGTACGCGAGCAGCATGTCTCGCAGATCAGCTTCATTGTAGTTCAAGTGCGGATAGAACAACTTGTACGCCGCTTCATCTAAGAATAACGCTATTTCTATGGTGTAAGATGACGGTGCTGGTTTAGAAGGGTAGTAGCGGGGCCGTCTAGTCTTAAAGCGCAGCGGTCTGTCATCATCTATAGTTGATGAAGGTGGTGCAGCTCGACGGATCACGTGTGCTGTGCGGCCATGTCGGACTCGACCATTTCCTGCTCGTCCAACGCCCGAAGCAAGTGGTCGCACTTCGTATGTTGAATTTTCTGTCATAATAAGACCGTGCTGAAACAATTAATGCCAAGGTTAAAATTTTTCGTCAGTTGAAGCCACAGAATTATATTACTTCAGTAGCCAGCCTTAAATGTTTTCATCGAAAATAAGAAAAAGCATACGGAGCTTCGACTCTATTATATGACTATCTTTCAATCACAGGCCTGCGTGTGGCTCTTTACTCTATGTATACCTAATAACTCTATGATTGAAGCGCATACCTTAACCTTGATAAATGAAACCTCCAAAGGTCCAGCATTCAAATAAAAAAAGCAAATAAGGGTGCACTGAATTAAAAATTAAAGAATAATTGTATATTATAAGAATAATAATTATAATTGTCGACTGATACAAAAAAGAAAATTGATGCCAATATAAGGCTAGTTAGTCTCCATTGAAGAAAAAACACTACACACAGCATACGAGAAAATACAAAGCACTCACACCCATACAGGAAGTAGCTAAAAATCCCTTAAGTTAATTACAGTAATACTACAAATATTATTTAAATATTCAATTTACAATATTTACTTACAAGAGCATGATTTCTGCATGCAGAAAATGCAGCAACTGTGTCCGGACCGCTGTGCAGAAAGTGACACGAGGAATCAACCGTCGACAGGGGACTGTCCGGTCCATTTTCTGACCACACTCTGAATTGTGGAGATACCAGTCTTCGGTTTGGTATGAGCTGTAGGTCAAAGCTCCTGAAATTATATAATGCAAAAATGCAATTGGATTATGGTTAAAGATCTAAGAGAAATTGGATATACTTTAAAGATCGAAATTTAAATCTTTGGTCGCTGTTGATAACAAATTGTCAAAACATCATTTTGTATTATACATAAGTCAATGTATCCTATAAAATTATATTAAATATGCAATTTAATCGACATTTTACTATACAATGACGATATATTGACTGGCCCGTTGGTGCAGTGTGTAGTGAACCTGCCTTCAGCTTTGCGGTTGCGGGTTCGATTCCCACCGTGGGGCCAACATTTTCTATAAACAATTTGTTGGCTCTTCGAACCTGGGTGTATATTTGTATTTAATTATGTGTATATAATTATATAAGTAGTTATCTACAAGTTGGCCGTTGCACATAACACAAGTATTAAGTTACTTACCTTGGGGACCGACGATCGTGTGTGTGTCTCATATATTTATATTTAAGTATTTAAGTATATTTAAATCGTATCATGTAGTCATTATAATTTTCATTTCAAAAAAGCATCCTAATGGAATCAATAACAATTAATCAGTACAATCAGAATAATAACAATAAGGAACAGAAAAGTCTGATCCTTATTGTCTTTATACAATGGTTAAAACTTAAATTTCCGTGCAATCGAATTAGTAGTCCTTATTATAAATTCACTTTTAATTTCCATTGCTTGACTTGTGCATTTATTATGTATTACAAATACATATGTATGCGACGATTGTAAAGTCGCAAAAATGAATGAAACCTCATTGCACTTATTTTTGCGACGTTAAATTGTATTAATTGGATTTTAAATTCAGTATTTTAAAAATAATGTAACATAATTTAGTATGAAGATATAAATTATGCGTAAAATAGCTTTATACGATATAGATTGCATTAAATATAGTGTGCACTAACATATGTAGTTCTAATTTAAAGGTTACATTTCAATAAAATTTTAGTTTACTATTTTTAACTAAGGCCCTGCTTATTAAAGAGCATAAAGTAGACAAAACTAAAATAGATTTAAAGAAACATAACATACCGTCCAAAGGCATCGAAGCTGTAGGGTAAAGGAACGACATCTTGCGGCAAGTCTTCTTCAGACTGCGCCTCGCGCGGTACTAATGCCGGCAAGTACACTACTTGAATGTCCTTGCCTGCTTCTTCAGGACGTTCGGAGTTAAGTCCGCTTGCCCACCAGCCACGAAATGGCAATATATCCTGTATGCAATACACACCAATACAACTCTATTCTTCCCATTTTAAATATCCAATGTAGTAAATTTAATTATAACTATAAGTTGACCATGCAGTTCCATACAACTTCAATGCACTTCTAATGAGGCACGTTACTTCAAACTTCAAAGATATTTTTCAATTTTTCAATTTTATTTGAGATATAGTTATAACATATTTATTTGAGTTAGAAGAAACAAAATTTATAAAAAATGATCTAAAATATTCGTTTAACTTGAAATATTAAGAAAATCAACCGATAACAGTCTGCTAGTAAAAACAAAGGTTATATGAACAATGCCTTTTTTATTGAACCGACCAAAACCGTAACTGACTGGTTTTATGGTAATTCTACGACCCCATTATATTTATTTTGAATATGTCCTCATTAACAAGCCGATTGGTAATACCGTGAAAAGTTACTTCGTTTCTATAGTAACACGGACAAAGAAATGTTTTTTTGCTAAATAACATGCATGTAACCTAAAATAGCCCAGTGAACTGACGTAAAAAATTAATCACCGCATAAAATCTTTTAAGTGATTCCTCTCGATTTTTCGAAAGTTCAAAAAGTGATTGATCAACGATTTGTTACAACAGTTAAAATAAATTTAACACGGATTTTATGTAACTACGTAAAAGAAACATATTAACACATATTTCAATTATTATTACACAAAGAATTCATAAATAAAGCTGCTATTATTCAAGTGGCTGTTGGTGAAAGCCATCTACAATTACCTAAATCAGAAAAGAAATCAGATATAAAGTTATAAGTTATTTTATTACTTTTTGACGTATTCTCCGCGACAATTTATTATATACTTTTCTTGTTGCTTGTAGCGCGAAGTATTCGAATCAGTTTTTTTAAATGTTTTATGAAACTGATAATGAATAACATTGTATTATGCTTTTCTGTTCCTATAGATTCTGTCTGTGAGTACTAGTTTATTTGGTAAGAACATTGCCACGGTGAACGGTTTTTTTAACCCACATTTATAGTACTCAAAAATTGTTACTAGTGCTTTTAAGCTCTGTCGTAACTTTAAGAAGAAATTATTCCGTCGTATGGGAATAACTTTGGACTACCCATCCTCATGCAATAACTTACTTAAGAATACAGCCATCTAACATGTAAATACATCTGTTTGCTTTGATTATAGAAAGTCAACTTGATTATTTCATCGTTTACTATCATTCTTCCATACTATTGGATAGTATGGAAGAATGATAAGTACTACTACTATTTCAATGCCCAAGTTTGTCTGTCTGTCAGACTATCATGGTTTTTCAAGAATTAACGAGAGCAACATTAATAAAATTTGGTTCAACATAATAAAAAAGCAGTAGAAGAATTTCATTAACCTAAATAATTGCTTAAAATGCGAACATAACATGATTCTTATATTTAACTAGTAGGTACTTGATTATATTATAACGTAACACGCGAACTTAAGTGTAAATTGTTAATGATGATAATAAGATTAAGATAAGATAAAAGTAAGCTCCTTGCCATAACGTTCTTTCTGCAGCACGGAGATTTGTAAATTGCTAAATAATTGTCAAATGAGCCTTTAAATGTCGTCCGTCTAGTTACCAACCTTAAAAAAATAACATTTCTATTAGGAAATTATGTACGAAATTGACCATGCCAAGCACAACGACGTTTTAGTATCGTTATAACATGCAAGTTGTTTTTAGTAGCAGTGTTTTTATAAATGAATACTTAACGCTTCTAAATTAACATCTCCAAACTGGACAATTTACCATCAATTGGCCCAATTTAAAAATTCTGAGACGCGACACAAAAAGTTCAATGATAATGTAATGACCTATCGTTGATACTTCTAAATATTTTTCATTATCATTTGAAATCTACCATAAAATAAAATTAACAGTCCAGGTTGAGATCTGGCTGAGGGCTTATATTGTTAGAAACGTCTAAACTCGCGCAAAAAATATTTCAACAAAATACGTATGTAAAAATATTTGTTTCTTACACAGTATGTTTGTCGCATCTATTATTAATAATATCCTGAATAATAATAATAATGAATATAATAATAAATATAATAAATGCATAAAACAGCAAAATCAGAAAAGTAAAAATTTGTGTGAGTTGACCGAGCGTCGTGATGGACGCTGTATGTACTAATATAGGAGGATGAGACACGGAGCAAGGTGACCTATATAAACGATCCTAAAGTAATTTAAAATCGATATTGTAGATGTGTACTTGGGCGATACATGATGTTACGGCGTCTATCTAAAGAATAAATACAAAAAAAATATTTTTTTGAAATTTTTAGTATACATTATTTGGAGCCAGCCATTTTAAGTTACCTTCACTCTAATTGCTCTCACGAAAATTGGGCCTGGACTCAGGGCCTCTCTGCTAGTTAGATGTGGAGGCTTTAGGCATAGAGTGGAGGCATAAAATCACGTAAAGTCGCGAATGTTTTATTACAGGTATTCTTTACTCGGTTTGCAATACGCATCCTTTATACGGTAAAATATTATCCTCAACATTAGGTTCCTTTGAAGTGTCGTATTTGTTAGAGACGAGAAATGCTTGGACCGTGGTTTGTTTAATAAATACCATATTCTACAAGTCAAAGACAGTGATATCTTGTAATTTCATATATACTCATAATAGCTTGATTTAACAAACTAGAGCAACAAAGATCTTGTTTCTCTCCCCACTTGAAATGAAATGAAATGAAATGTTTTTTTTTCATTGCATTTCATTTCACCTAACTTGCAAGACTTTTAAATCAGCATTATAGTTCTGGAGATTTGATGAGTGAATGGTATTAAGCTTTTTTGTATTCGAACATAAATTGCTTAACGAAATGTCGGTGTAAGACATATTGTAATTATAAAAGTAAGCTACGGTAACGGGACATATTCTCAGTAACTTTCTTACTCGGTACGGTAACGGTAAGCGAGATATGTTAATATTTATTTCCATAGTCTGTTCCTGAATACCAATATTAATTAAATAGGTAGTAATATATAATTTTTATTACAAAGCAGCTGTCATTTAACTATTAAGGAAGTTAATTAAATTTTTTAAACATGAATAACATGTTTCGCTTTCGTCTCCATTAAAAACCCTCTGAAGATCGTGAAGATTAATTTAGAATCAGGTTTTTTCTCTTTTTAAGAGCGCTAATTGTATTACCATTGACCTAGTATCTTAATTGAAAAATACATCTGAGTGAAAACGAAATCAATACAATATGAGTCAGTCCAGTTTAGACATAGCATTAGCGAGCACAAGCGAACTAAAGGGGAAAGTAATAGACTTATTTGCTTATCAATTACTACGTGGACAATGGGACAATGAATATCATCTATTTAAAAAAAGGCTGAATTTCTCAGCCTTAAAAGATATTATTATTACTATTTGGCAGCCATCGTTACGTTACATTGGTTTCCGGATAATGAAAGTAACTAATTCGCATCGATCTCAATTACGTAGAATCTGCCATCACGTCGCAGTGTGGGAATAATGGGGCCGACTTCGTGAATCATCGAGATGCGATTGAAAAAAAAGCATTAACTACGTGACGTTCACGCTTGTGTAACTCAGTACGTGATCCAGTGCGGGAAAGACCTAAGGCACCATCGTTATGCAATATAATTGCCAAAATAAAATTATACAATATAGTACGCGAAGGAGTTGGCATAGTGAAAGTTATTGTAACAGCTTGAATCCATTAACCTATTGTAAAGAATTTATAGAATTATGCACATTCTAGGGAGCTCGATAATGCAAAAATTGGATAATACTAAGTATATTTGGCTATAATTCACGATTAGACAAAACCTATGTGATACTAAAAGTAGAGTATACTATCCGTGTTTATGCTTTATGCATACATTGTATGATTTGTAAACTGAATCTTTACTTATTATAAAACAAAGTCCCAAAAAGCTGTCTATCTGTATGTTATAGATTTTCTCAAAATCTACTGAACGGATCTTTGTACGGTTTTCACCAAAAGATAGTGCAACACTTTCGGATGGTTTAGGTAAATAGTACATATCGGTATTACGTAAACTGTGTTGAAGAGATCGCACAGTTGTTAAAAAACTTGCTTGCTGGGAGCTTTAGTCGTGTGCGCTGCGTAAACCAGAGATATGCTAAAGTAATGTACTAGAGAATTGAAGATCTATAAAACTACTACAAAAAAGTCCGCGATAGCATGTCTCTATCTCTTATGGTTAACTCACAATAACTACTTTTATGTTTAAAATTTTAATTCTAGAAAAAAATTGTGACACGCAGATTACCTTCTATTATCTTTGATTATCCTCAAGAAGTGCGGTATCTTTCAGTAAAAAATCCGTTCAGAAGACTTTAAGAAAGTCGATCACATACAGATAGCTTTTGGGGACTTTCTTTTACAATGTATATAGATGGTGTATTGTATCATACAATATGCACATTATCTGTACATATTGTATGATACAATAAAATAAGCTTACTACTTTATTTTATTTTTTTTATAACAAATTTATACAAGTTATATCTATCTTAAATTACTTACACGCTACTACTATACAAATCATGCCCACGTGGAATGGTCCCAAGAATGCTGGCAGCGTTTCCGCGTTGAATCGCTAAGCTGATTCTTTGTGCGAAAAAGGAGCCAGCCCTCTTATTTATTATTATGGGAGACTAACTGAAATTACCTTGAACATCAATCACAGCTTCAATCTTATTACTAAAAATTAATAAGTTTAAATTCACATTAACTTTAACATGTATGCTGCATTAAGTTAGTAACCTTAACCCCTCGTTCGCACGAGAGGAATTTTATCGCGCGTAAAATTTACGTCGAATTGAAACAAATGAGTATCCAGGTATCTGTTCCCACGACAGCGTATTTAAATCGCGACGTATTTTATCGTGCAGTGTTCCATTTAAGTCGTTAGGGCGAGGGCGTTAAGCTGAATATACCATACGAAACTTCTTATAACGTCTATTGTGGAATTTTAACGCGACGTAATTTTTACGCCCGTGCCCGAGGGGTTAAAGTTATATTAAGTTGTAAATACATTAAAGAATAGAAATACCATTGCAGTATTTTCAAACACAGCTATTATACAATCGACACATATGTACATATGGATGTATTTAATGATACAACTTAGATTATAATAGAACTTCTCATCGTCCGATCTGAGTAGGAATCTAGTACCTAACTAAATAAAATATACTTATAAGAAATAATGCTTCACGATTATTTATTTTGCGATAAGAATATGTAGTGAGGAATCGAGTTTCGCATTTTTAGGTTTTAATATATAAATACGATTTCAGAGTTATAAGCTAGGAGTTATATACTATAACATTGTCTGCACAAATTATGTGACCATCAGAAAGTATCCGTTAGAATATGAATGACGCATGGAGGTATTGGCACTTGACTTGCGGTGTGGAATATTGAACTAAGAACTTTCCTCAGTTAATATTGTCTTTTCCAGTGCTAACGGGATATATGAACAAGAATTTGTTGTTTTCTTATCCGCATTGCATTTGCTAAAAAATGATTTTTGGGTATAATTTTGTATACTTACGGAATAATCAACTTAAATACAGTAAAAGATAAAGGTCGCAAAATGTTATACTCAAAGTGACACTCAGGAATACGTTGTTTCTTTATTTCATTACTATGAGCTTTACCTAAAAATAGTCTTATAGTATAATTTATAGTATGACTTATAAGTCCACCATCAAACATTTCAAAATGTGAATGATCGATGACTCACTTTTTTCAGGCGTCTCATTTCTGGACAGAGGCTCCCTCTCATCTTTGGAGAGAAGAACCGGAACTATAAAGATCCACCAAATCTAATCTGTTGCTCCTATGTGTATAGAGAATAATCACATATACCAGAATTTTTTTAGTGTTATGGAAATCGCGCCATGGTCCATGGCACCGAAAGCCCATGATGAATTTTGACATTATTTGCGATATTTTTTATAGAAAACTCATAGGAGCACAAGGATTGAACCCGTAAGCCGCCACGGTCAATATGGTCACCATACTTAACCATAAAAAATATATCATTTTATGATTTATAGAAGCAGGCGTCACTTTGCGGAATTCCATATTACAAGCAATATAACAGAACTAACTACTTTGCTATAATCCGCACGGGTTAAGTGAATGCATGCAAAGCCAATGTGTATGAAGCAGGCAAAATCTAAAAAATCGTACTGCGATCAGTACGATTTTTGTTGTGAAGCCTATCCTCCTGATGATGCTTCGGTTTCGGGGCGAAACGATCGTCGAGATTGTGGTGGTGGGTGTGTGTGCTGCTTTTGTGTTCGTTGTTGCTGGTGAATTGCGCCTTGGGGTGCATGTGGTGGCTGGTCCTGCATGTATAAGGTGCGTAGATTTTGCCTGCTTCATACACATTGGCTTTGCATGCATTCACTTAACCCGTGCGGATTATAGCAAAGTAGTTAGTTCTGTTATATTGCTTGTAATATCATTTAATTGAAAAGATATAAAAATAGATATGAATATCGGATCTTCTTACTCTGTAACACAGCAGTTTAAGCTATAAAGCGTTTAATCCCATTAGCTACATTATTTACTGTTATCTTTACTGTTGTCGATTTAATCCAAACCTTAAATAAAATGTTTTTTTACAAATTTTTTTTAATAAAACGATAATTATCCATTTTTTTTTAGAAGCACAAATTATTTAGAAAGAATTATTTAGAAATTGTTTTTTGTAACTCACAATAGCAAAAATAATCGGAAAACGCATCAAATAAGTCAAGTTGAGAAACTCCTTCCATTTTTTAATAAATAGACAAGTCACGTTATTTATATTTATATTTTAATTTTAATGGATATAAATATCCGAAAATTTTGAAAGATATTTTTTATAACTAGTATTATATATAATATATGAACAAAACAATCACTAATTTTTTTTTGGATATTTTCGGTATCCAGAAGTAAAATTTAAACGAATAATAAAATATATTTATCAAATATTTACGAATTAAATTTTTAAGTAAAAATGAAAACTTCAGCAATACAATAATTTCATGATGATAAAAATATGATAAAAATGATGCGATTAAAATAAACCACAAAGACTTAAACATTAAAATAATAGTGAACTTTTGAAGTTCGAAGAATAAAGTCTCGGCAGACCAAACTTAATAAATATATATACAAATGTAACTCCTTAAATGACTCCCTCTTTTTTTATATATATAGGAATGTGATCAACCAATAAATTATAAACAGACACGATAGCTGAAATGAAATATACTGAAGTGCAACTAATTTGGTAACTATTCACTAAATTTCGTCACCTAGAAGAAACATAAACATATAAGGCATTAAAAAAAACAGAGCGCCGCCCGCCCTTGGACAATTTTCTACTTACAGGGAAACGCGCAGGCGTGCCGCATCGTAGCGTGAAAAACAGAGCTACAACCACTATTTTAACAATGCGCGCCATAATCTACCGAATGGCATAATCTCACTACACGCGGTCTTGTAAATAACTTCTTAAGAACCCAACACTCCTTTATAAATGTAATACCATGCAGGTTATTTGAATATCAGTGATGAGCACAATGCACCGAGAGCTGAAAATGACTGTAATCGCGATTAGAGCGTGTACACTTATGATGTGCCGGCTACCGAATATCCATTGCGTGCCCTCGGTGAACACCTTTCGCACCTCTGAGAGAAAGTCAAAGGAAAGTGCAGATTTTGGCTGTCAAGATGACGCCTACACTCGTCCCCGTAGGAGCATTGTCGCGAGTCATCCATCATTTGACTGACGCTTGCCGGCTGTTTCCACTAATCAAAACTAATGAATAAAATCGAATTGCGGTCGATCCGGTCACAACATGATAAATATATATATTTTTTATAATTTAATACACTCAAAGTCAATAACAGTATTAATAACATGATTTTTTTTGTCTTATACTTCCTATTTATTTCACTTACTAATGTGTGAAGGGAAATAACAAAAAACAAAATCTGTGTAATTTCTTGTTGCATTTTTACATATATGGAAGTATGAAGTATTTACATTTTACCTAAGAAAGTAATCAGAATTATATAATAAAATACTAATTACATAATGAAATCCTTACTAATATTGTAAATATTAAAGTATGTATGTCTAAACGCATTAGCGCATAGATTTGATTTTTATTAAGGAGATTTTAAAGAGCTACAAAGGTTACAAAAAGGTTACAAAGGGTAAAATTTTATATCGGACTAAAATCGACGCATGAGCTAGCCTTCTTGAAATAATCTAGTAAATAAGTTGAATAAGAGGTAAACTTTGGCAGACTTCAATAATTTGTTATATTTATTTTTTCTTTCTAGAAATTTAAATACTAATTTTACAAGTACTGTTATATTTAATCAAGTTCAAAGACATACCACAAACTAATTTAAGGTTAATGATACTCTTAGCATATGTTTTATCACGTTAAAGCTAATTAAGGCATACCCGCATAGTCATTAAACAATAGATTTATTTATATCAAACGTAAACGAATTACGTGCTGTCAAAGTTAATTTAAATAAGAATAAGATAATAAGAAAATATATTATATTTTTATTCTAAAGTATATGGAATTTCAAAGCATAACTTAAGCCTTTAATGATCGTCAAACAACTCGGCTTAGTAGCACATAGCAATAGGGGTGGCCATGTTCTCAATAAATATGTATATAGGTTGAGGGAAACTTAACTGCTGACCTGAATCTTACTAACCGCTTAATTTTTCGAACAGCTGTGCATTATTTTCATTAATCGAATGAACTATAATTATTTTCATGATGATATATATTTGTAAAGAAAATTACCAACAATCCCATGGTTTTTATCAAAATCATTATTTCATTAAAGATTGTAAGTAGCGTTTAGAAGAAGTATATTTTAAAACAGATTTCAATTTTGTATTACCGACGATCTTTTATTCGGATAGATAAGCAATAGAGCACTCACTGAAAGCAATAGATTACCACTCACTAGAAGTTATAGGCCTTAGTCTTAGAAGATTACAGTACTTTGTCATCTTCAGGCTAAATTTATTCATAAAAACCTTTCAAGTGGTTATAGTATGATGAAGTAACAAAAATTACTAATTAAATAATAATATTATTTGAATACAATTGTTATATAACTATAATAAAATATTTGTAGGTATCTAGCTATATCTATAATTATTATAAAAGAAAGTCCCCAATAGCAGTCTGTTATCGATTTTTTCAAAATCTACTGAACAGATTGTTGTACGGTTTTTACTAAAAGATAATGCTATTCTTCAGGAAGGTTTAGGTCAATAATACATTACTGGTTTACCGTTTTATGTAAATTATGTTGAAAAGGTCGCGCGGTTGTATAAAGAAATCAACTACTGAGAGCTTTACTCGACTGCGCTGCGTAAACTAGCAGGGATACGCTAAAGTAATGTATTAGAGAATTGTAGATCTACAAAAATACTAATATACAGTCGCGGGAAGCATGTCTCTAACTTTTATGGTTAACATAGAATAACTATTTTTATGATAAAAAATTTAATTCGGGCAAAATTTTGACACTGATCGAACATGGGCGAAGCCGCTAGCAAAGCTAATATAATATAAAAATCGTCAGAAATAAATAGACTCTTCCTTAGTAGATTGAGGTTATGAGGAAGGTTTGATCTCTTACAATCGTTTAGGTACGTGAGACACGTTAGACCTTTGAGAGTAAAGGTCATGTTGATTCTTAAGCCCAGAACATTCATGAATTCATAAAACAATGTATGTCTATGTTGCTTAATCATTATCTCTCTAAAAATAATTACAATTAACGGTTGAACGTTCTCTCCGTGGCTCGATCAGAATGGGCAAAATTATTATGGTTTTGCCACCAAATAAATGTTTTAACTGACTTGAGTCACAATTGAAACAACACAAACATTTTAATATTTCCTGTCACGACAACAATACAACTCTGCAAGTACAACCTCACGCAAGATTTAACAGTTACGTTTGCCAAAATAAACATTCTGACCATTTTAAGACCTTCACAAATAGCAGGAAGCCGTGATGGCCAAACGGTTAGAGGGCGTGACCCTCAATTTGGGTCAATAGTTAACCCCTTAATAAACCCCGGAAACACTATCTGTGTGACATAAACAATTCACAATACGTTTTACCCAAAGAAAAATATTCAAAGGAAATCTAAGTATATGTGATTAATTCGTGGTACTTAAAATGTGAAGTGAGAAATTGTTTCTTTCCTAGTGTTGGGCAAAGATTGTTTTCTTTTGGGAAAAGGATTGGAACAACACTGACTAACATTGTTCCAATGGTGCAGGTTACACATATACATAACAAATAATATGTAGTATGAATGCCGTGTGGCTGAGTAGACTAGACCACCCTCATTTCTTACCGAGGTCTCGTAAAAGGCGACTAAGGTAAATTGACCTACCGCGTGGTATCCGGTTGAGTAAAATGACCACCCTCATTTCTTACCGCGGGGTCGTAAAATACGACTAAAGCAAGTTGACATCAGGCAGGCGGCCGGTTGTAAAATACGTAGCCAAGCGACAACATATGTTTGTAACATATTTTGTACTTTTGTCGTATATTTTTTGTTGTATTTTTGTCGACCGTGTGTGTAAGTGTCTCATATATTTCTTTATTTTATTTGAGCAGGATGATGATGATAATGATTATATGTAGTATAAATTCTGTTGATTACTTCTCCCAGGCTTCTTCCACTACCTATCTACTTTTTATAAAAGCATACTTTGTAATACTTCTTGTATATACTAAAGTTTATTGTTATTAAGCCAAAATTAATGAAAAAATATATTCAAAAAGAAAACATGGGATCTAAATAATAATACAAAAGTATAAACGTAAGTAGATTATTCATCATGGCAGGTTCACTTATATCTCATCCAATGGTAAGTAATGCTCCAGTCTAAAATTAAAGCGCGCTGATCTGATAGACTTATTTGCGATTGCTAAGTGCTTACACGAGAAACTGTAATCACATCTCTATGCCGATATTTCAAGTGTTAAATTTGTTTGTCATAAAACACATTGTAAGTTGCCTTACATAATACGTACTGGACATAAATGTAATAAACTATATTTAAAAATTGTAGCAATCAGATGCACTGCCGATTGTTGCATAGGATTTTATTTAACTAAACCTTCAACAAAGATCATTACTTTCTGCACAACCAAGTTCTTTATTTATTTGATAACATAGTAATATATTTGAAAACTCATAAGCATAACGGACTAACTGCGAAGACCTAAGTCTACACTCTACAGAAACAGCGTAGCGCGTATTGAATAATAATGATAGATAATACCTACAATATTTTTTTTGTTAATGCTTCTACGTCAGAACTTTCCAGCATATCAATAGGCAGCTGGGTAGATACTTTTTTGCTCTTTCTGCAGTTAAGATTCGACATGATAGTTTCGTTTCAACTAATTTTCGAACAATGTTCTCTTTCAGCACCAAATTATTCAAATTGCGGAAAACAGTTTGACATAGGTAGAAATTCAAATTTGCAGGATATCGTCAGGTTTCTGACTATAATTTGATAACCGGTAAAACGATTACTTATACTAAATTTATATATTATATAGAAATCTTAAACTTAAAGAGATTTTAATGAAATCTACTCTGTATAATTGATGAACAATTTAACATCTAGAAATTTACAAAGTAGTTTCATTTTATTTCTACTTTTTTCAATAAAGAATTTAAAGTTTTGTAGCCGAATAAGGCAGTCGGAGAAGTAAGTAATACAATACGAATCCCTATTTACTGATATGATATTTTCTTGTATGCACATGTCCCTATAGTGATGATTCATTTCTGGCAAAAAAACCAAGTGAGGGCCGGCGGAGAACGCTGGTGACGCAGGTCGCAGCGCAAGTCATTGATCCCGATACGTTCCCCGACGGCCGACGCCATGTCGGAGCGCGCACCCGCGTACGAACCGCTATTCCCGCCACTAGTTCTAGCGATTTATATCGCCTGCATCGCCGGCGCCGGAGCCCTCGCCAACTGTTCTCTGATAGCCGCACTCCTTAAGCGGTCAAAAAACGGTAAATTTCAAATTACCAGAAATGCATGTATTAATGTTTTTATACTTACCTTCTTCTTTGACATTATTATCAAGATACAATGATAGTTTTTTTAATGCAATGTATACATGAATAGAAAAAATAACCTAGTCACTAGTTACTACTAATTTTTAGTATATTTTCTTATATAACATACTAACTACCATTTTAAAGTCACCCCTCTTATGGTATATCTGTACGAATTTTGCAACCACACTTGATCGATGAGTTGAAAATTCGCGACTTGATGTTATAAGCAACCAATACTATCACAGTCTTATCACTTGTTCCTTAATGAATACTTATTTTCCCAAAATAATTTAAAATTCGTTGACGAAAACGGGATGTTTTGATTTAAAAACTCATAATATGTTTTTTATTAATACATTTATTTTAGCCCCAGACTCGGTATTGCACCGAAGTCTAGGAAAAGATCAAATCTACTATTCATATCATATTTCAAAACTTAAATATCATAACCGCCGACATCTGCCTGTCTGTTACGAATCATCCAGAAACGAATAACAGAATTTCCAGTCGGTTTACTCGAATACTAGACTAATTGAATAATAGACAAAGTTATGCACGAAAGTTTATAGGCGTTTAACTCGTTAAGATTTTTTATAAATTGTTTTAAATATGTCGACGATTTGTTCAAATTTTCGCGATAGCTTACATATATCTAAGCTTTAAGGATAGATAACTACATATACCTATTTTAACTTCTGAGAAAATGGTTTCGGGCAATGAGGTAATTGGAAAGCTAGTTAGATGATACAGTCCTTAAGTTAATCCTTATCAACTTGCACGCATATTTTATTTACTGTAAGTATTTCATGCTTTATATTATGATCTCTTACATCTTATATTTTAAAAATTTAAACTCTTACGGAAATTTACGCGCCCAGTAAATAAATAAATAGCGGGTTCCACTCATAGTACATATTTTTGTGCCAAGCCGGGCGAGACACCTGGTAGATTCTTAAATTGATTTCATAGTCAGTTTAACTATTTTATGTTATTTGTCTGAACATGGTTTCAGATACTAGGTACTTATTTATTATACATGCTAACCCTTTTTCTTTAAAATTTCAGGTTTATTCTCAATTATTATACAGCTGGCGGTTGCAGACATTATTTTGCTAGCAACTTCTATCAGCCCGGAACTTTGGTCTTATAATACAGGAACATGGATATTTGGAAGAAACTGTTGTGTAGCTTATCGAGGACTCAGCATATTTGCATCGACGGCATCTCTCTACCTTATCATTACAATAGCGCTACATGCTTTGGCCACCGCTAACCTAGAGGAAAAGGCAATCATTCAAAAGATTAAAAGCAACGATCAAGACGATGATGAGATGAGATCTTCCCGACATAGCCTTGTAGCTAGTAGTGATACTTCCACGCCGCCGAGGACGATGAATGTCGACTATCGTCACGGAGACACGAGAGTCCCAATTGCGCCGCCAACCGTTTTTGTGTGGGTACTTTCTGCATCCTTGAGCATACCAGAATTTACATTTGCTACAACTGTTTTTCACAATGATGTAGCAGTCTGCACTTTAGTTGATAATAGTCATAGAGTTAACATGCATTCGATGGTCGCGTTCTTTAATTTTTTCTTACCATTTCTGATATTAACCAGTGCCGGCGTTCTTATTTTATGCAAACTTAAATCAAAAAAAAAATTAAAATTAGAAGGAAATGAAACCGTTCCAGCATTGAAATTGTCGGTATGGTTAATTTTTGTGCAATGTATTTTGTGCGCTCCACGATCCATTTTTTACGTATATGGACTGTATACAAACTCATTCAATTCTAACGGTGATCTGGGATTCAGGAATGTACATCTTTTATTTGTCAAACTGGTATTAGCCGCTCTGTATTTAGCTGCAACATTACTACACCCTATATTGTGTATAAGTTTGTTACCCAGATTAAGAAATGTATTTTCATTAGGTTTTAGAAACATCGAAAAAGTTTAACGTATATAAAAATAACGTTACAGTTAGAATATATCTTATAAGCTTTAAATACAGATCTCTTAAAATATATTTTTGTAAACAAATATAGCAGCATTGAATCTAAGAACTGCTTTTAATATTGAACCTTATTATAATAACCTTAAAATCTAGAAAATAATTAGAATTTTCATTGAAATATAGTAGGAAATAATATTAAATAAAAAACTGAAAAAGTAAGAAAAGCACCGCATTCAGTCATTGATCAGAGAGGATATTCATATTGAATGAAATTTATATAATACGTTCAAACTTGTTTGATTAAATTTTCCTCCAAGGCGTAAATTAAAAACCGTTGATCGAAAATGTTTGTATTAACATTCCACGCGCCGCACTATGACTATCATTCGTTATATGTTAAGTACCTAGACCTACCTCTCTTATTTTTAATATCAATTCATAATCGAGCTATTAAATTTAGTTGTGTTAATCATTATTCAAATATTTTAAACTATAGTATCACATTGTTCCATCCAGTTTAGTTGTTGTCAGTAAACTGTGCGAATTATCGATCAGTGGAAACTGCTTAAAATCTCAAAGTAACTGAAAAACTGCATGTTTAGTATATACAGTGGTAGCAGAGTATTTTAAGGTCAGCTTAAAGTAATTAAGACTGGTAAAAAAGGACTAGGTTTACTGATTTTACCATCAGTACAATAATATCCACGAATAAAAAAAACTAGTGTTGTATAGTATCCCGTTATCATAACGACGAAAGCAAAATCATAACTGGCTATGAACAATACCTACATTTATTCCAGCTGCAACGCAACCCAACGCTCCAACGCAAGTAGCATCTCGTTCGGATATGTTTTCCGGTACCAAAATCTGTTTAACTGCTTATTAATACATCACCCAATACCCTTCTCATCCAAGACGTCTAATCACAATTATTGGACGTTTCAAAATTCACACGGCTTGTACAAACAATTAGTCTGTACCGTACTAGCTTTAGGGGCGGATATAGACTACGCGCCTGACAGTGAAACAAAGATTTCGTTCAACTCCTAGCCGCTAAAACTGAGGGTACCTTACCTAAATATAATGTGCAATGTGTAGGTACTCCTAACCTTTTGGTGGAAATGCAAGTGGTGATAATAAGTGTCCATATTGCTTCGTCTTGCTTGCCATACCTCAATAGGACATTAGGAACATTTGCTACAATAGCAAAGATTAGATATATTTAATTACGATTATTAGCGTTCCCAGCAATACTATAAATTCTTCCATCATTAACAAGTAGTTCTAATGTTTTTTCATCTATAAGTGATAAACCTCCTACTGCAGAGCAGACTCACAGAAAGCTTGAAAACCTTATAAATAAATGTAATTGAAATGGATATTGCGTGACACAGTACGCAATCGTTTGCAGCAACGAAAGGCAGTTTTAATAAACTACTCAAAACAAAATCGGGCCCACCCCGCCTCGATCTACAAATTTGTTCACAAATTTATTGCAAGGCTATTGTAATATGACTCAAGTACTTAAACGTATAGTTGACATGTTTAGGAGTCTGTTCCCGCGTTTCTAACGATAACTTTAACATTATTTTCAGGTAAGTAGTCAAGTAAAGTGTAGGGCTAAAAAAATGCATATTTTTTTCGCTCGCGCTCTCAGACGTATTCTTAACGTTACTGTTGAAGTTTATTTAGTTAACCATTTCCTTTGATTACGGCGCTAGTTCTAATCAATATGCCTGGTCCTCGTCGTCATATGAACATGGACACTGCAGCTAGAGCAGTTACTACGCTTCAGGAAGGGCACTCTCAGAGATCTGTTGCAACAAGCGTCAGTGTGTACCAACGAGCTATCCGAAACCTGTAGGAACGCTATTAAGAGACCTGAAGTATCGCTAGAAGACCTGGATCAGGGAGAGCGAGAGCCAAAATGGAGCAGGACGACAGAAATATCAGATTAACTGCCCATCGGGAGTGTGCAATCACCGCCCGAGCGCTACAAAATCAATTACGGCAGTCTAATGGAAGACAAGTGAGCGATCAAACTATTCGAAATCGACTCCACGAAGATGGCCAACGTTCCAGAGGACGTTTTGGTAGGCTCTAACTGACAAGACCTCATAGTGCAGCGCGCTTAAGGTTCGCACATGAACATTTGGATTGGACAATGGATAACTGGAGATCCGTACTCTTAACGGACGAAAGTAAAATCAAGTTTTATAGTCCCTATGGACGAGTATGTGTATAGAGAAGGGAAGGAGAACGTTTTTCAGAACAATGCATCCATAAAATTGGCCGCTTTGAGGATGCAAGTGTCATGGTTTGAGGTGGAATAAGCTTACTAGGTAAAACAGAGCTGGTAATTCTGGATGGGGGTACCGTAACGGCCTCTAGTTACGTCGAACAGATAGTCCGCCTTCATATTGTTTCATTTTCACAAAGAATTGACTCTTATTTTGTTTTAATGCAAGACAACATTCGTGCTCACATGGCGCGTACTACACAGAATGCACTTTCTGATGCCAATATTTCAATTTTGCCATGGCCAGCCATGAGTTCCGACCTCAATACCATCGAACATTTATGAGATGAATTGAAAGGAAGCCTCAAAGAAAACTACAGGAGCGTCATATTCAAGAACAGCTAATAAACGCACTACAATTGTGTTGGGAGCAAATACTGCAACAAAACATAGTGCATCCTGTCGAAAATATTCCAAATAGACTCAGGGAGTGCGTACAGAGTAGAAGAGGAACCCCACGCTTCTAATCTAAGGATTTCTCAACATATGGTTCCAATAGAACGATAAAATGTAAACTTCTTTAATCTCATTATTTTACCGAAATATCGTAAAAACTGTTCTTTGTGTTTAAGTTAAAAAAAAATAAAGAAATTATGCTGTTGGATAAGTTCATATTATTTAGGAATCCCTACTTTAACCTAATGTAATCAGAAAAACTTAATAATTGTATGTATTTTAAAATTAATTCAAAAAAACGTGGTGGGCCCTATTTTGTTTTGAGTAGTTTAGGTTATTTGGAAAAGGTGAAAACTACGTCGAGTATTACATAGTTTAGATAAACATCTTTTGGGGTTAATAGGTGGCGGTTTATTTAAATATTGGTTCTAAAACTAAAAATTGTATTTAATACAAAAGTTTATTGGTGAAAACATGAAAAATATAATAGATTAATGGCTGATAAAATGCAGCAGAAATGTTACAATATTCATCCATCACAAAACTATTTTGCTAATAAATGCCTGAAATTTTCAGAATGCAATAGGTTAATTGGTGATGGGCACAACAAAATGGTTAATGTCAACAATAAAATTCACTTTGGTAATATTTCGACGAAGAAGGACATCACAAAAACCACATAAAAGACACTAACAAGTTTTTTGTGCCCTAATTAAAATACAGCCATTACATTTTTGCAGGTTTAATAATTATGAAAATCTAAATTTATCAAGTTACTCGGGCGTAGTTTTAACAATTTTAAATAACTAATTGCAATTTCAAAATAATCACCATCACGATCTCCATTTCACTGCGGGCATGCGGCGAAAGGAATGTTACCGGGGGCCGACCAGGTTCTCGTTACGACTACTCGATAAAAGGAAAACACTTTTAACTTAAGAAACCGTAATTTTAATAACTTAAGTTATAAATATTTATATTCATCAGGTCAGCTCGATATCTGTAATCCAGTGTAAATACAGAAATACAAAACCGTCAAAGATGACACATAACATTTAATTTTAGACGGAACATGAAGGTCCGCCGCGAACGACATTTTAACATTTTTTTTACAAGCGACGGCTCGCGACGGTCGCGGCAGGACCGCGCCGCGCGACGTTCTCGAATGTTACTCGCTTCTTATAAAACACCGATGAGAACAAAGTGGAGCGCAACGCCCTTAGTTGTCGCCGCCCTCGGCCGGCTCGTCGCCGTCGCCCTGCGTGTCCGACGTCCACAGCGTCAGGTTGTCGCGCAACAGCTGCATGATCAACGTGGAGTCCTTGTACGAGTCTTCATTCAGTGTGTCCAGCTCCGCGATCGCGTCGTCGAACGCCTGCAACAACCGTCTACATATTTGACACATTCATCGGGGTGTCCATTACAAATTTAAAAAGTATGAATTTTGTATTGAATTTTAGGGGTTTTTGAAAATAAAAAAATTTACACAGGAATATTACTTAATAGAACTCTTCATAGAATTTAATTTTAACCACTTTCTTTCAGGGTTTCAGAAGCGGACACCCTACTTATAAGAATTATAGATAGTAACTAAATGACACACAATAAATTAAACACAACATTTACTATAATTAAAACTACTCCAATGCTGGCCGGATCGAGGAATAAGCGGTTAATAGCATTGCAACATTGCCATGCCCAGACAATAATAGAATTATTTTGTCTGTCTGCATTATTTTTTTTTTTCATGTAACTATTCTCATGCAATGTAGATATTATGACTACATATATTTTAGTTAGTAAGGGGTTACTTTAAAGGTAAACCACACTGTAGAGCTTTTTGCAATGACATAAACCTGTTTAGCTAAGTGACACGCCCTCGCAGGGGAGTTGATAATCTCGTAATAAAATACGGAAAAGTTGAGTGCGAGGCCGAGCCTGATGGGATGGGTGGGTTGCATTTTGGCCTTAGCGATGTCAAACGCCTCCTGGTAGGCCTTCTGCGAGTCCTCCACAACGGCTGGGGACAAGCGAGCAAGTTAGTACCGAAGCTAGAATGGATCATCGCCCCCTCGAGCCAGCCAGCACAGAGCCTATGCATAACTGACATAAATAATGACCTGTTTGGCGAGCTGACACGCCTTATCTGGTGAATTTAATATCTCATAATAGAAGACCGAGAAATTTAACGCCAGCCCAAGCCTTATTGGGTGTGTGGGCTGCATTTTCGCCTTGCTTATTTCGAAAGCATCCTGGTATGCCTTCTGTGAATCCTCTACAACAGCTGGAATATAATGCAAATTAAGGTTAGCGAACATAAGGTTTTTATTTAATGACAGGTATTCAAACAAAAAATTTAACTGTATTGTGACGATTGTCCGCATTTGTACCATAAAAAATGTGCCAATGAGCTATAAAAACCTCTACTTTTGAAAATCTAATAAAATAAAAAATAACTTGAAATAATCCTTAAACAAGTTTACTTACAATTTCTGGTTTCACCTGTGGCCACTTCTGCAAGGTACCTGTAGTAATCTCCCTTCATTTTAAGGTAAAATACTTTACTTTCTGGATTACTAGCTTTAGGGATAAGGTGTTTGTCAAGTAAACCCTGAAATAAAAAATATGTCATTACTTCTACTTGAAAACCCATCAAGCATTATTTATTTAAATATTGGAAATAAAATATTATATGTACATGATATAACAATGACTATATTTCAATGAACATGATGTGAATGAGAAAAATAATTTGGATGCCCAAAAGTTTTCAAATACAAAAAAAATAAGACCCAAATAAAAGCTTATAAATTGAAAAGGTTTAGAATTTTAGACAACTAGATATATAACTCAGAGCGAGTAGACGCAAACTCATCAGAATATTGATTATTTAAATTATTATTCAAGAAACCAAGTCTATTAAAACTCAATGTATTTGAGACTAATAGGAGTAAATTCACAAAGATGAGTGTGGGATTAGCGTTTAAGAAATTAATAAAGACAAGGGAATAAGGTAAAGATAAAAGATAGGGCAACGAACGAAGACAAGAAGGCAGCGCGCGCAGTGACGCGGCGCACTACGTCACCGCGCCGCCGCCGCCCGCCCCCGGCGAGGAAAAGCCGCACCGCGCCCTGCATGTCGCACATGGCTACCTACTATATACCGCCCATGATTATACCGAACGTACTGGATACGCAGAAAACTATGTGACAACTGAAAGCTTGCATCACCCCTAAAATTGGCAATGTGCAAATAAGATGACGTCATTCGCGTAGGAAGGCTAATCTGGCATCAATCTACAAAGTCTTTTTTTTTTCATGACAATTATGACATGATAAGTATGAAAATAATAAAATAACTGTATAAATAAAGAAAGGAAATATCTAAGCAGAACAAAAGTAATCTATTTCAAAATATACTCACCAATACGTCGTAGCAGATTTCTCTGAGCTCTTTTTCTACTTTAACCCTATATTCTTTTGCCATCTGTTGTTTTCTTTCCGAGCCTTCGGTTTTCTGTTCAATTGAGGATATAACTCGCCACGATGACCGTCGAGCGCCTACGACATTCTTGTATGCAACGGAAAGAAGGTTTCTTTCCTCGTTGCTGAGTTCGACGCCGGTTTCGGTGACTTCTTTCATCGCGGCCGCCATGTCGTCGTATCGCTCAGCCTGCTCCGCAAGCTTGGCGCGTTGCACCAATTCCTCCTTGTCGACGGACATCGTTGATGATTTGAGATGACTATATTACTGATGCCCCTGTAAGAAATAAAAAAATCGATATAAATCAATAATAAAAAAAACTAAATTTTCGAAACGAGAGAAAAATCTCAGAAAGACTAATCGTTTGGGCGTCACTTTCACCAAAGCGAATCCAATTGGGTATGAGTCATCATAAAATGCGACGCACCTTGGACAGAGGCTCACGAGCGCACTAGCGCAATGTAAAAACTGGAAGTAGCTCAGAGAGCGACCCTCACGCCAATCGCGACATCGACGCGGCGTCCGTTTGGTTTGACAGCATCTCACAGACTCGAACTAGTCGCGCCGTCGCCGCGCCGTCGTCGAGCCACCGAGCATCGACACTGCGCCAACGGTATTGATCCAGCGACGCGGGATAAACACTCCAGACGAAATACGACTATTGCGACGCTTGCACACACCCCTTACCCCCCAACGCCTATCACCTCACACCCCTTGCACCACACCACCCTACGCCCTCGGCACCGCCCGCACCGACTACCCGGCGCCTACCTTATAACCACCCTTATATATCTATATATCAATCAATCTTCTAATCCATCTTGTTGCTAGGCACACACCATATGAACTGAATTGAAAAATTATATGGGAATCTAGTATGAAGTAATAAATAAACAAAATAATAATAAATAATACAATAACATAACTAGAGTGTGGCTTTTACTTAGGGTTTGTAATTAAGGTGTCATATATGTCTGTAAGAAAAGGTGATTGATGTAAATAGTATCTTTTATATTTATGAATATATTTTTATACATATTAATTACATACTCTATTAAAACATGAAGCATTATACCATGCTACTTTTTTAAATCTCATTTTTTTATTTTATCATTATTATATATTTCCAATAAAAAAAAGTAGTCAAACACTTAAAATATATATACTATAGAAATTAAAGAGAATTTGAGACTAGAAGTATATATAAATTTATATGTTAATTGATTTTTTATCAACATAAGAAAGACAAAATAACTAATTGGATTTTACATTAAAATACATTATATTATATTGCCTTTTTTTAGTAAAAAAAAATGCAATATATTACTACTAAAATAGTTTGTCTTATAAAAGTAACTAAGATAGGGTTGTACGATGTAAGATGTATGTTCCTAATAGTAGTAGCGGGTAAGTAATTTAAGATAAACATAACTTGTACGTTTTTGTTGTAAAAAAAAATGTATATTATACATAGAGATATATACTTACTAGGTACTTCAATTTTGGCTAATACTAAAACTTGAAGAGTGCCAAAAAGATAAGATCTCTTTGATGTTAACTACAAACTTTTTCAATGATGTTAAAATATGGAAGTGAATTAACATATTTTAAATTACAAAATACTTTTGTATTAATATACCTTAGCTTATTAAATTCAAGATTGTATTTTAAGACAAAGTTACATGACATTTCTTTCAGTGGATGGATATTCATTCATTTGAAAAAAATAATACTCTTAAACTTCATTTTTAAGAACTTCTTTGAAATGAATCCAAACTACACATATACTTATAGAAGTTTAATTAAGCACAGGGAACATTAATATATACTGAAATTATTAGTGAGAATTAATTAATAATGAAAATAAGTTTATAATGACCTAATTTCCCAAATTTTTTAGTACTTTGTCAAAATAAATGGAAATTACTGAATTACTTAGCATTTACTTATTTAGTGTATGAATATTCACTAACCAAAAAAAAGGTTATAAGTAGAAGATAAATGACTCACTTATACATATTTCACTGATGAGAGTTGTATATTAATGCAGCATGTATTCTGCTTTTATTGTAAATTTATACAAACGTTCCAAATAAATGAAGTTAAAAGTAAATTAACTGTTAGCTTCAACCTACTCCTAGCTCTTATCTACACACGTGCCGTGTTATGAGAAGCGGTAACGGCCGTGCCATAGGGAGAAATTTGGGCTTTGCCAAAGCATGGACTACATCCGACCTCTTAGATTTAACTTGGAATAAGAAAGCTTTAATTTTTAACTGAATATAGCCCTAAACCTTCAACTACCGATCATCGTCAATGACACAAAACGTTATCGACTAAGATAACGGCGTGACTGAGTACGCACGGCAAAATTACGACGCACTATCACAATAATTCAAATACACATTTAACTAATTAATGCACATTAATAATTATACTACTAGACAATAGCAATATTAAAAGACTTGAAACAATGCAAATGTCCATTAAATCAAAAAAATAAAATCTGACCAAAATGTTCTGCTAGCCTATGATCTATAAAACCCACTTACTGTATAATAACACACCAGGTCACGAAGATTATAGAATGAGTTTCAGGGTAATTAATGAAGTAGATATGAAAGCATTTGAATAAGCAATATATTTCTATTTGTTAAATTAAGACTAATATCTAACCGCACCGCAACACCGTGTCGCCGGTTCGGGCAAAATGGCTGCTGTAAGGGACACTCCTTTTATGCGTCACAGTCACAAATGTACGTTGTATAATATAATAACGCAAGCACTCAATAAATTCACAAAATTGATGTCACTTTATATTATCGCAAATCACTTACTTGTTTGAAGGGATATAAAGTAATTAAGCCAGTAAATTGCGACACAATTTCAATTTTTTCGCTTGCGACGAACGATACACTACACTGACGGCGGCGGGGCCAGAGGGGAAACAAAAAACGGAACAGGGTTCACATGGATGTCGGCCATCTTGAAGGAAATTATTTTTACCTACCAGTTTGTCGGAGAAACGGCATTTTAACAGGGCACGTTATTCTCTATGGATTACTTTTGTCTTTTTCAAACACAGGCAAAAAGATAAGGACAGATTATAGATAGGAAGACTATCACAGGAAGTAAGAAAATGGCGCAGTTTTTAAATGCAACAGCAAATGCATACTTTCCAAACGTGATCTCGGGAGAATTCCGATTTTGCTGCTAGAAATACAAATAATCTACATAGAATCGCCATCCCTCCGGCATTAGCGACGTAGAATGGTATAATAAGATTTAAGCTGGTGCGTATCTAGCAAAATAACCTCTCGCCCACTGTAAAATTTGTTATGAAGGTATATATTTTCTTTGAAAGAATTGCATGGCTAATAAATACACGGTAATGTATTAATATCAATATAAACAAAGAAAAGGGGATTATATAAAACTTTAAAGGTTTTTTCTTTCGAAAATCTTTCCAGATGCTTAGATAGCAAAGTTTCTTAGCCGTATTTTCTTTATACATAATCGTATTTTCTTATGTACAGAATTAAGAATCATCATCCTCCTGCCCTTAGCCCACTCTAAGTGGGGTCGGCACAACATGTTACAAACATGTAGTCACATGATCTGGCTACGTATTTTACGACCGGCCGCTCGCCTGCCGTCAACTTACCTTAGTCGCCTTTTACGACACCTCGGTAAGGAATGAGGGTAGTCTATTCTACTCAGCCGGATACCACACGGCACGTATAGAATTAAGAATATGTATAGAAAATTAAAGTATTGTAATATATGTTGAAAGTTTTTAGTTTTTAGCCCCAGCAAATTACTGAATAAATAAATATTTTTGTTTCTGAAAAGTTTAATTATTGTGATTTGAGTTAATTTTCACCAACTTTATCAAATTAAAAATTAAATATGATATAAATGAGTACTAGACTCATTTATGTAAATTTCGGTCGCGCATGTTCGATGTTCTGAATAATTTCATCATCAATATTATATTCATCATTGATATTTGTTCTAAAGTAAGACCAATTGAATGATAAGACTCCCTCTAAAGAAATCTGGCAGCCGGGGTCTTTCAAATCACCCGAAGACGTACGTCCCTACCCGGAACATTCCTCGCGGGGCTTAAGCCAGGATACTTGTTAATTGCTTAGGCCTGTTTCGCTGTTCCATATATTTCTAAACATTACCAATCGATGGCGCTGAGCGCCCGCAAGTATCATTTATTTTTAGTTAGCAGACAAAGTCAAATCTAAAAGATGAGATTCCACATGCACACGTGCTGTTGATGTACTTTTCTAGTCATAGTCTATGGTACTATGATGAAGATAACACTAGAAGAGTATACTAAAGAAGAAAAGAACTCGTTTTATTATTACGAAAGACATAATTACTGGATATGACTACAAAGATGTATATACGTGAATAAGAAGAGATTAAAATAGAAGAAGAATGTACTGAAGAAGAAAAAAAAAAAAAACTCTTTTCATTATTATGAACGATTGACAAGGCGGTATGGTCAACGACCTTAGCCTGCTCGTTTAAACACGGGCGAATGGAAGGAAAAAAAAAAAGTCTATGGTACTTTTAAAGTGTTTGTGTGTTGTGTACAAACTACAAAATACAAATTAAGAAATAGAAATAGTAGATTTTACAGAGAGCCATTTATCTTAGTGCCATTGTTGTAGTTATCAATATCAACGTTTCTTATAATTTTGGTCAAGATTACTTGTCATACATTTTTTTTTTCGCATTTAAAATGCCTAAATCTAAGCGTGACAAGAAAGGTAACCTTAAATAAATCCTTGTAATATTAAAAGTTCTAATTCGTTAATTATTTTAACATTATGTTTTTATTTTCAGTATCTTTAACTAAAACAAACAAAAAGGGACTTTTACTCAAACAAAAAACAATCGAAGAAATAAGGAATTGTCTCTCGAAATTTGAACATGTATTTTTATTTACTGTTGACAATATGCGAAACACAAAATTAAAAGATTTACGGAATGACTGGAAAGATTCCAGATTTTTCTTTGGTAAGAATAAAGTTATGGCAGTAGCACTTGGGAGAACCAAAAGTGATGAAGCTGAAGATCAATTGAACTTGGTACTTAATTTATATTTCACATATTTTAATTTTTCTTTAAGTTAATTACTACTTTTAACAACCAAAACATTCTCCATTCATATGAACATCCTTCAATCTTAAATCTTTACTATTAAAGAAACTTTATCTTATTTAATTAAATGTATAAGTAAATATTACTTAGAAAAGCAGAAATCAATTATTTACGCTTTGGTCTTGAAACAAATTTTCACTCAAAAGCAAATAAACTATGCATAAATGTTTTTTTGTTTTAGTAGCTACATTTCATACTCTTACATATATTTAAAATTATCTTGTTACTAGCTGTGCCAGCAGCTTCGCCCGCGTCGAATTCAGCGTCTCACAAGTGTTCTAGAATTAAAATTTTAAACATAAAAATAGTTATTGTGATTATAACCATAAATAAGAGATAGAGACATGCTATCACAGACTGTTTTGTAGTATTTTTTTTATAGATCTACAATTCTCTAGACCAATACTTTAGAGTATCTCTGCTGGATTACTCAGCGCATGCGACCAAAGCTCCCAGCAAGCAAGTTTTTTAAGAACTGCGTAATCTCTTCAACACAATTTATTTAATACCCATATGTACTATTTACCTAAACCATCCAGAAGTATTGCACTATCTTTTGGTGAAAACCAGATTTTGAGAAAATCAATTACATACGGACAGACAGCTTTTTGGGACTGTTTTATAAAAAGTATAGATTGACAAAGTTTAATTTCTGTTTTTTTTGTGGTAATAGTTACATTTAACCCAAAATATAATTTAATTGAATTCTATCTAAGCATGAAGCTTGATGACTTGATCTTCAATGTTAGTGGAGCAAAGTTATAATTTGTTTTCATTTTTTCACATCAGCTTTCCAAGAGGTTAAAGGGACAATGTGGTCTTCTTATGACAAACAGAGATGTTCCAGATGTTTTAAAATGGTTTGAACATTTTCAAGCTACAGAGTATGCAAAAGCTGGATTTGTTGCAACTCGAGATGTAATATTACCTGAAGGCCCTCTTGATAATTTTTCCCACACTATAGAACCACATCTCAGACGTCTTGGGCTACCCACCAGTCTTGAAAAAGGTGTTATTCACCTCATTAAAGAATATCAGGTATGAAATGTTTATAACTTGATTCTACAACTTTTTTTCTTTTACAAGCATGTCCTATTACTACCCAAATACTTTCCACAATAGCTCCTGTTACACAATCACCAATCACAGAAATACTTTTATAATATGCATGAATTCTAATCACCTCAAATCAAGCAGCCATAATTTTAGTATGATAAGAATTACACAGTGTTTAACAATGGTCCTTTTAAACATGGTTGATATTAGCATCTTGCTTTAGCTTTGTATATATAGAGATTTATTTATATTATAGATATATTAATGAAGTTAGATAAAATGTAAATGATAGTTTGCAATGTCAGTAAATATTTTCTTAGGATTATTGTATTAAAATCTAAAGACATTGATGCTGTCACTCCTATTTCCTTAATCATACAAATTACCATAAGCCAGTGCTGTTTACTCCTGTGTGTATTGAAGAGTAAGTAAGCTGCAAGGAAGATTCTACTAAGCCTTAACAGGTTCAGATGTATATCAAATATTTTTGGAATATTAGGTATAATTGGGTGAATTTGGTATACATAGTCTATGCAAGAAGAATACATGAACTGTTAGTAATCCTGCCAGCAAAATAAGTATAAGCAATATTAAGACCTTTGCCAAGATATAAATCATTCAACCTTAAAAATAAAAGAAAGCCAGAAGGCAGTTTGACATAGTTAAGGAAATATCTCACTCTAAATGCTCAAATGCCTTACTTTTGTCTCATTTTAAGGTTTGCAAAGAACATGTTCCTTTGACACCAGAACAAGCAAGTATACTAAAACTTTTAGGCATACAGATGGCACAATTTAAAATAGTCATTAAATGTCATTGGACCAAAGGCAAAGGATTCCACAAGGATATTAATGTCCCAAGTGATGAAGATGAAAAAGATGTAATTGATGATGAAGCTATGGAGGATGATGATGAAGAAATTTAAACATGATTTATATTTAATAAATATCTTACGCTTTATAACGAGGTATTTTTATTTCTTTGCGATTATTAATCCAGTTAATGTCATGAGAGACAATACCTGAAGCGATTGACGACTATTGGCGTCAACTCTAATTTTATTAATGTACTAACTAGCTTCTTTCTGCGACTTCGTCTTCGTCAACTTCAATGTCGAGAGCAAATAAATGTTTAATATATTTTAAGTTTTTAAGGCGATTCATGATGTCAGTTAAATGAATGTACTTAATTTTAATGAAAGAAAATTATACATAGTGGCTCAATATGTTGAAACTATGTCATATGGATCTTTCGTGTCCCCGAAGGAAAGGAGTTATTATATTATACGATGATATATACGTTGCGACGAAATATACGTTACGACGATATATACGTTACGACGATATATTCGTTACGACGATATATACGTTACGAAAGAATAAAAGCTTAAATCGTTGACGTGAGGTCAACGATTTAAGCTCTCGGCATAATTTGTTCTACTACCCGTGCGAAAATTTTACGAGTTATGATGATATCTAACGTGTCTTCTAGGAACTGAATTTAGCCTGGCTCAGAATGTTAGGTTGATATTACGCGTTATAAACTAAAAACAAAGGTCCATTAATTCTCTTCGCACAGAAAGACAGAAGAAGAGATATTTAAAAAAAATGCACTTTTAGCTTAATACATTTATCATATAAAATTTAGTTACTATGGATTTCTATTATATTTTTAGTATTCGTATGTTGAGTATTTTGGCTTATACTCAATTTATTATCAAAAGGATTTTTTTTGTAAAAAATTAACGACAGCTGCTCAAATCATTTCGTTCAGCTATGGCAGTCGCCTTAGTACAATACTCTAGTGGTACCCAATACCCAACATAATGTTTTACTTTTAAACAAGTGATTCAGGTAAAATTTAATAAAATGCAGATGTTTGATGACACATTTAGTTTTAATCACAGTGGAAATAAATTATTTTCATAAAAATACACTAATTCAGTTTACACCAGCAATTCTCATTATATAGTAAAGACAAGAACCTAAATAAAAAATATTTTAATATCATAACTAATAAGCAATCTAATTAAAATAAATTTATAGAAAGATGAAATAATTATCTCACAAAATCCTAGCCTTTCAGAGACAATATGTTCCAATAAAAGTAACTTATACACAAAACAAATAATCACAGTACAATAGTAAAGCATTGCTTCTCATCTGACATCACAGATTCCTCTATCAGCAAAACATATACATAGGTTATTGTAGCTACAATATACAGCCTTCGACGGCCTAAAAGCAACATCAAATCCAATAGTTTTATGATGTATTAAAACGAGGTCTTATGATTATTATCTGTATTTAAATAAAATCTTTAGTTGCACTACTCAGCTATAAGTCGCATAATAATTGGGAAATCTACATAAAGGAGATAGATAAAAATTTACTTTAGTAGGAGTACATTGCATAAAACTTCCTATTTCTACACACGCGGATTGTCGTTTTATGATATAGTGGTAGTATTGAGATCAGTGCATGCTAGTATGGTCTAAAATAAAATAGAATAGATTTATAAAATTTAATAATCCATTTTTTATGATCCATTCCAATACAAGAAATATTTCTGACACTAAATCATAAATATATCATATCACGTCGTATCACGGGTGCCTATTTGTAACATTTTAATCGTCACTCCGACTCAGTATTCAAAAAACAATTCAATAAATGACAATAATATCTGGAACGGATAACATTGCTCCTTCTCCAATAATCTTATCCACCATTAAAATTTCGTTTCAGTGATTTATACTAAGCAGTATTTTAAAAATCGATATATAGACGTATCGATTGCTGTGTGCTCAGATGTTAAACAACACGAACAATATCTTTAAAATCATGATATCATATATTAGTTCTATCGATCATTCGCTATCAAAAAGATCCCTTTTTTATTTCATTAACATTAATAAAACCAACTGGGTCTTCCTTATGACAATCTCTGAACAATCTCTGTTATTAATAAGTAGTATTTCCAATTCAAGCAATCCTTTGTACGGATACAACGCATGGTTGCTTTAACTTTATTTTTATATTCAATGACTGGACAAAACCTTATACGTATCCCTTGCCTTATCTCTAAATTCATAATAGTCTAGATTAGATTGGTAATATCATGAGGGTAAAATGAGAAATACCGCTGACGAAGCTTAATATATGTGTACAATATTATTTTTAACTTTGGATTGTTTCGTTTTGGTTTGGAGGCTCAATTTCGCAGACGGAATTTATGTATTAATAACGGTTTGAGCGAATTCTAGTGGGGGGTGGGGGGTGCTTGAGGCAGTTCAAGCGCGGGCAGCGGCTCGCGCCAGTAAACGCTCTGGGAGAACTCGTCGCTTGGCTCACACTGCGCCGGTGGAAACACCTGGTCCACTAGCACAGACATGTGGGAGTACCTGGGAGAACAAAACACATTTTCATTATTGACCTTATTTTATTAACTGTTCCCGAATTTTCGAAATTTCGGACATAAAAGTAGTTATTGTGAGTTAACCGTGAGTGATAGAGACATGCTATCGCGAACTTTTTTGTAGTATTTTTGTAGATCTACAATTCTCTAGTACATTACTTTAGCGGATCTCTGCTGGTTTACGCAGCGCACGCGACTAAAGCTTGTAGCAAGCAAGTTTTTTAACAACTGCTCGATTTCTTTTACATATGTGCATAGAGATCTTTCATTCTAAAAGTGCACGCCCCTCCACCAAATTACATTATTTTAATGTGTGAGAGAAAATATTGACTGTACTATTTTATATGTGTGCGCGCAGCAATTTCAAAGTTGACTCGACTCATTCGCGCACTTAAAGGTCAACTAATTGCTCGACTGGTATAAGACAAACATTTATATGGCGGAGAATGCACGCTTTGTATGAGACAACACGTCTATTCTATCACGCGTTCTTATCATTTGTGCACTGGCTGACCAACCAATCCGGTTACACGGATTAAAAGTAACGTTTGCATAAAAATAAAATTAATATTATATAATATTTATAATCAAATTTATGTTGAAATATAGTTAATATATATATATAATATAGAATATAAAAGTAAGTTTTTAACGTTTCCCTGGAGTAATAGTAAGCGCTGTGGATTGTAAACGGGAAGTTCCGCATTCGAATCCTAGAAAAAACATAGAAGTATATTTCTAAAATTTATCCCTGGTGTTGACTACATAGATACTTCCGACGTAACCTTCTAACAAAGACGTACCACCAAGCGGTTTAGCATTCAGGTACGATGTCGTGTAAAAACCCTGAATGGTTAAACGTTTAATCTCCAAACCCTTTCAAGAAACTTAAACTACATCGGCATCCATCAGGTGAATTCGCAATCAAGAGCTAGCTTGCCAACTTAATTTAATAAAGATCATATCATATATTCATTATGCAACTATTAGAATGATTAATAAAACGTAATGTATAAAAGTCTGTTCATTTATTTTATTAGTAAAAAAAGAAAAAAATTAAACCGCAATAAATATGTACTATTGTCGTTACAATTTCTATTCACTCACGTCGCTATCTTCAGATTCAGACTCAACATTAATTATAAATTTAAAATTTTTCATATATTCTATCTCAATATCATTTACATTTCGACACGTATTTTCCCACATATTTCTATCAATCATGTCGATTCGTTCCTTAATTAAAGCAATGGCTTTAATGATGAAATAATGAAAAAATTTAAGTTTTGCCCGTTTTTTTTCGCCACATAGTTTTATAAAATTCTCCATATTTTTCTATTAAAGAAAAAATTTATCTAATTATTATTTAAAATAAAAAATATTTATCCTCTTTTTTTTTACATGCTAACAGTACTTTTGGCAATAATCGATGCGTGCTCCTACTTTCGTGTCTGTCCGGCAACTGAGTAACCAATTAGAATAACAAGTTTGCGTGTATTTCGTCTGTACATAAGTTTTCTGTGTGTGAGTAAAGACATTGGAGGGGCGTGCACTTTTAGAATGAAAGATCTCTACCGATATGTGCTATTTATTTAAACCATCCGAAAGTATTGCACTATCTTTTGGTGAAAACTGTACAAAACTCCGTTCAGACGACAGACAGCTTTTTGGGACTTTGTTTTATAATAAGTATAGATATCATAAGTTTATTAGTCCGCCGTGTGGTATCCCGCTGAGTAGAATAGACCACCCTCATTTCTTACCGAGGTGTTGTAAAAGGCGACTAAGGTAAGTTGACCCACCGTGTGGTATCCGGTTGAGTAGAATAGACCACCCTCTTTCTTATCGAGGGGTCTTAAAATACGACTAAGGTAAGTTGACGTCAGGCAGGCGGCCAGTCGCAAAATACGTAGCCAAATCATGTTACACCATGTTGGTAACATGTTATGCCGACCCCACTTAGAGTGCGATAAGTGCAGAAAGATGATGATTTAAAACAAAGATTTATTACATCCATGATAATGTAACTGCTTTTTAGTAACTCAGATGTGACCACCGTTAATGGAGGACAGAGTTTCTGAGCATATGTTACAGAGCTTATATTATTATAGCTTTAAAGCCTTGTGTTATGAGTACAAAACAACGAATGGCGAAAAATTTTTATCACGCTTATGATGATTAGTTTTTAAATGACATCTCGATCATTCACAAGGCCGTCGAGTTCGTTATAAACTGACTAATTTAATAGACGTCATTGATTGTGATCTATATGAGGTTATTGGTATCTTGTCGTTATATTTAATCGTGAGATTTAGTAACATTTATGACAATGACCATTGCAAATCGTAAATGCTGATGCGAACAAAAACAATGTTATGACGTTTTACCGAAAAAGAATTGAATTTTATGTCACTTCTATACAGTTATTTTTTTATGCTGTTGCCATATTCACTACACAATACAACAAAGTTTCCAATCGCACATATCTGGCTCGTTAAACTCAAAAAAAAAACCTCTTCCAAAAGGAAATGCAGCCTTCAACCATTCAATCAATACAAACTGGCAGACAAGATATACTATTTTCATAAATATAAGTTTATATTTTTATCAACACATAATTATTTTATTTTGCCTCACACCTAATATCACTAATGACACCAACACCAAGTTCATGAACCATTTTTCAAAGCAATATTTGTAAAAATTACAGAACGATAGTTTTCGAGTGTGCGCGTTATCGCGAAATTGTAAAACGAAGTACTCAAAACATTACTTATATAATTGACGATAAAATTATGTACGTAACAATTTAATTAAAAAAGGAAATAAGTTTTGTACGTATTATAATGCAATATGTTATATATTAATATGGATATGTCATATAAATAAAACGGGCAACAATATGTAGATCATGAACACGAAGACTTAAGTCGATATTTTAAATTACGCGTATGAATAATGGAGTCAAGTAACATGAAAACTATATCACCGAAGGTATGATTTTTTTGTGGTGTTAATTTATTTGCATAGTTAATTGATTAAATGCTGTATAAAAGATAGTACGGTAGATATAAAACATGACATGTCGATGATCACCCTATCATCGATCGAGTTATTGGTCTGTGTTAATTGATAACGTGAAATTTTAGATTATAGTTCAATGCATCGAGATGATAGCGCAATATTTAACGTGACAAGCCCAGTCTCATGCCAAAACGGCTTACCGGAACTCTCGTTTGCTCATATATTCCAATTTTTTATACAAATATCCCTTAATTATTATTGAAAGATTTGCCTAAAACGTTTCACGCTAGCTAACGACTATATCGCGTTTCACTGGCGGGAAGAAATCATCGACCATGTCACTTTGCACGTGGTAACTGAAATAAAAATAAACTGCTTACTTAAATAAATATAAACACACCCATTGAATTAATATGAATCTCGAAATTCAAAATGGAATGTCAAAATGTCGTTTAATATCCCTACTATAATTCTTCTGGCACATAATATATATTATAGTTAATTTGATGAATAAACTATTAAGTTATCAATTATTATTATTCCATATTATATGTATGTATATGACAATGTATAAATTCAAATGTAAACTTTTGGAATAAAACTGAAGTGTGATGTATGTTTTAGGTTTTATTCATAATTAATTAAATAAGATACATCATGCATTACAAGAAATGTGAAACTTTGATTTATAATTTTATTAAGTAGACTAGCTGAATAATTTATATTTATTAAAAATGTAATAAATTTTTCATAGCATTAATAATTAGTGAATAGTAAATCATAAATAAATATATATATGGGACAAATATACACACGGTCATCTGTCTCCAAAAAGAATATTATTAGTAATTAATTAATTTAAAAAATTAATTAAATTAAAATTAATTAAAAAAATAATTAGTTAAATAAATTAATAGGTATTATTGGTTATTATCTTTCTCAATGACCTGTACAATGCAAATCACTATGCCAGTTTCACATAGAATGGCAAACATACAATTAATGTAATTTAGAATTTGCCTACTAGAGAATGCACCAAATGAACTAACTTCCTAAAATAGTACAAAATACATAAAAAATGTGGAACTCTGCACTATTTTGAGTGTTGTTCTTGCGCAGGTTCCATACTAATCTTCTCTTTATCGTTGCAATTTTAGTATATGTACTGCCGAAGAGAGTACCCAAATTTATTTTAAATTATTCATTATTTATATAATTTAATATTTTAATAAGCAATATAACAGAACTAACTACTTTGCTATAATATCCGCACGGGTTAAGTGAGTGCATGCAAAGCCAATGTGTATGAAGCAGGCAAAATCTACGCACCTTATACATGCAGGACAAGCCACCACATGCACCCCAAGGCGCAATTCACCAGCAACAACGCACACAAAAGCAGCACACACACCCACCACCACAATCTCGACGATCGTTTCGCCCCGAAACAACTAACAGATCGAGTGGCAAATATATTTAAATCAAAATCGGGTACTAAACTCTCTTTTAAAACTAACCAATCGCTTTGTAGTTTGTTTTGTAAAAATAAAGATATATTAGATAAGGGTAAAAAATCTGGGGTTTATAAAATAAATTGTCCTGAGTGCAACGAAACATATGTAGGTCAGACTGGCCGAAGTTTTGCGGTTCGATTCCGGGAACATATGGCTGCGTTTAGGAATAATAAACCACAAAATTCTAATTTTGCAAAACATTTGCTAGAAAGCGGTCATAAAGTGCCTAATGACCATTCATTTCATATTCTCCACACTTGTGATAAAGGACTCCGACTCAATCCGTTAAAGCAACTTGAGATAATAAAAAATAACAATGGTCACTTAATTAACGAGCAAGTAAATGTATCTAATTCCGTTTTGCTACATGTGTTCGGAGGGGAGGGTATTGGTGGGAGTTGAACTATTTAAGACTGCTTGTATGGGTAGCGCGGCGCATTACGATTTTTGTTGTGGAGCCTATCCTCCTGATAACGCTTCGGTTTCAGGGCGAAACGATCGTCGAGATTGTGGTGGTGGGTGTGTGTGCTGCTTTTGTGTGCGTTGTTGCTGGTGAATTGCGCCTTGGGGTGCATGTGGTGGCTTGTCCTGCATGTATAAGGTGCGTAGATTTTGCCTGCTTCATATACATTGGCTTTGCATGCATTCGTTAACCCGTGCGGATTATAGCAAAGTAGTTAGTTCTGTTATATTGCTTGTAATATGGAATTCCGCAAAGTAACGCCTGCTTCTATAAATCATTTAATATTTTAATTTTATTTAAAACATAACGAAAGCTACTAAAGATTTTCATACAGATTCCGTCACTTCCTTCATGAGGATGGGAGGGTCGTTAGTTCGTATGACTAGTTTGAAGCATGATTCATGTAATATAATCGCAATATACTCACGTCGACTGGAATGTTTGGGTCAACTCGTGCTTGAGTTCGCCCTTATAATTAATCGTGAATATTCTCACAATCGGAATGCCGACAGCTTGGTATGCACAGACGTCCTGTAAATAAAATATATTATACGTACACAATAGATATGACGTAATCCTAAAATCAGACTTTGAGGTTTTGTTATAATTTAAATTTACTTGATATATCTTAAAGAATGTGATGAATGTAAAAAATAAAAATCATGGGCAATTAACAAAAACTAGTGTAGTGTAATAAATAAGTGGTTCAGAAGGCACGATTTTTTAGTTTTCGTTATTTAATTTTTGACAAAATTTTATCAATAATTATTGTTATCAAGACACATTTACACAGAGTACATTTTCACTTACAATGAATGCAATGAATTTTTAGAGCCTTTATGATTTTTTTTTAAATAAAAACATTTCAGAATACAGACATTTACAAATTCAGCATTGGCTATTTTAAAAAAGTAAGAATGGGTATAGTTGTTATTCTTAAAAGATATTATGCATATAACTAGAATCATTGAATTTATATTGTTTGTTATATCTGAAACTGATTAGATAGAGTTATAAAAAAAACTTCTAGGCTGCTTGTATGTTTCGGGATTATCGTTATATTTGAAATAATTTACACCAAACCTCAATAATTATTCAAAACTTTCTCCGTGAACCTCTCTATGTTGGTAAAATACATGTGAAAGTCTGCTCAGTGGTTGTTAAGCTATCGTGAACAGACAGGCGGGCTGACTTTTTATAATAAGCAGTAAGTGTTTTATAGTAAGATTCAAAAACATACATTGACTCTATTTCCGTAGCCAGCATAGAAGGGGTTTGAACCCGATGGGAACAAGGCTTTTATGTCAGCAAGGCACTGGATCTTAAATTCCTCTGGCTTCTTCTCGATGACCTCTCTGTGGAAGGCACGTAGGAGGGATGTGGGGTTCAATAACAGTGGTCCATCCGGTAAACACACTTCACCTTGTTTTATTGAACGCAAATATTCTCTAGTGACCTGTAAGTAAAATATCTTTATATATAACAAATTTCATCTCACTAAGTGCCTTTACGCTAATCTTTAAAACTACTGAACCGGTTTCAATAAAACTTTCCAGGTATTTATATTTTGGTCCAACTCAAAGAATAGGATAGTTATTATCTCGATTAATAATGTTAATTTGCAAATTTAAAGGTTTTTATTCTTAAAGGCTTTAATTTACTTCTAAGTTGTATAAGTTTTGATACATGCTAGTGTAAGTATTTATTCACGATGTATCAAGTCAAGTCTGAAAGCTTAATAAGTAGATTCTATATCACAATACGCGATATATATAGAACATTCTTATGAAAGAAAAAAAACATTTAACTTTAGCGGACTTTTACAAAAACTCTAACTTAAATAGTTAAAGACAACGTGTGACGGGTCACCTAATAAAATATTTAAAAAAAAACAAAATATACAAAATAAACCTAAGCTAACTATATAAGCCATAAGCGACTATATAAGCGACTTTCTAGGTTCTGGGATTCAAACTTTTTCTACGTTGAATTTATATATGCAGTTCATCGTACGTCTTAGAGAATTCGTAGGATCTATGTAACCCGCCAATCCTCATTGTAGCGATGCGGTGGGTCTAATTTACAATTCTTCTCTCTTTGCCCGGCAGTGGGGGTACTGAATACTTCCTACTTTTTACCCTTAAAAAGCCTCCGCGTCGAAATTATATTTAATATTTGTTAATATCAACAACAATTATAGCTTGTTGGCAAATCAAAAATAAAATTATGATTCTTGATGATACCGGATAAGTGCCTTTCAATAATCCAATATGTGTTTTTTTCTGTTCCCAAAAGAAAACTGAGAATTTTCATGGTATATGTTACTTCGCTGTGATAGCCCAGCGGTGAGACCGTGCGATTCTTTCGAGGGGAACACGAGTTCAAACCCGGGCAGGCACCAATGAGTTTTTCTTCAATGAGAGTCTAATTGATGATTGCAATTTATCACACGCTTTTCGGTGAAGGAAAACATCGTGAGGAAACCAGCATATCTCTAGAAAATTCTGTTGATATGTGTTACCTACCAATCCGCATTAGAGCAGCGTGGTAGGTCTTAGCTCCAAGCTGGAGAGAAGTCTCCAGAAACGGTGAGAGGAGGCCTATTCCCAGCAGTGGGATTGTAACAGGCAGCTACTTTATGTTACTTCGATGTATCAGCTTTAATTTAACATATTTGTAGGGATTTATTGACAAACCCTAGCTTGTCCGATGGCGCGTGCTGATAGGTACAGTAGCTGGTAACCGTTATTCTTAATCTTGGTGAAAAGTTGTGCTACTCCGGACTGCGCCCAGTCCTTGCCCACCATGGGAAATATGTGGCCTAGCACGTCCGACCTGGGAATATATAATTGTATTATAGTGATAAAGTATACATACACACACAAAAACTCTCAACGTATGGACGGACGCACACACGACCATACACAAACACACCAACCAACCAACGCGGCAGTGATTTTAGTTTGCTTTTATATATCTAACTTTTTTTTTACTTAACATAGTCTCATTACAAGCAATATAACAGAACTAACTACTTTGCTATAATCCGCACGGGTTAAGTGAATGCATGCAAAGATTTTGCCTGCTTCATACACATTTAGCTTTGCATGCATATGCATAAATTAATAAGCCTCTACCATACTATTCGGTTAGCATAAAACTGAATAGAGATTTTTGTGTTCATTATGTTTTTATAAGAATGTTTCGGGTATAATAAAGTGTTATTATTATTATTAAATTAAATAAATCTTAAAATATTAACATTTCTTTTACGTTCATAAATTTAATTAAATTAGTTCATGGTGGCAATAAGCCTGCCTACTGTTAGTAATCTCATAGTTCACGCTATGAAAATTAATTTTACATGTAGAATCCAATATAAGCTATTAGAGCAAATTTTGGAGTGAAGGGATTTCACAAAGTAATTAAACTGGCAACGTTGTCTTGTAACTAAACTGTGTCACTTAATTATTGTTCTATTTATAATATAATATTTATCAGGCTGCAAGTTCAAGAGACTGATAGTTAAGTTTGGTGGTTAAGCGTTTGTTTGCATTCTCTTTATTGCACATATTTAAATAAAACGAAAATGGTAAAAAGAAACACCATAATAAGTATGTAACGGCGGGCTTATTCCGGAATCGGCATCTCTTCCAGCCAACCAGTCTTAAATTAAAAAAGCATTGTGATTATATTGTTTAATCTTAGATGAAGTGGCAAGGCAAAATACGGTAGTGCTAAAGTGATTTTTCAGGTGCTGGGGTGATTACAGATAACCAATTATTGTAAATACGATTTATAGAAGCAGGCGTTACTTTGCGGAATTCCATATTACAAGCAATATAACAGAACTAACTACTTTGCTACAATCCGAAACCGAAGCATCATCAGGAGGATAGGCTTCACGAGGCAGTACGATTGTCGTGAAGCCTATCCTCCTGATGATGCTTCGGTTTCGGGGCGAAACGATCGTCGAGATTGTGGTGGTGGGTGTGTGTGCTGCTTATGTGTTCCTTGTTGCTGGTGAATTGCGCCTTGGGGTGCATGTGGTAGCTGGTCCTGCATGTATAAGGTGCGTAGATTTTGCCTGCTTCATACACATTGGCTTTGCATGCATTCACTTAACCCGTGCGGATTATAGCAAAGTAGTTAGTTCTATTATATTGCTTGTAATATGGAATTCCGCAAAGTAACGCCTGCTTCTATAAATCATAGTCTCATTGTTTATTTATTGTCGTTAGATCAGGCAATGGTTGAAGATCAGACAGTAATTATTTTACTTCAGTTGTCACAGTGCTTTAGTTTATCTGACATGTAAAATTATTTCCAATGCATTTAATTTATATTTTTAATATTTGTACAAAACATATTATGACTTAATTTAGATTTTCACAATTTCGTCTTCCTTGAATTTTGGCCTTGTATTATTTCAATAAATCATTGTGATTTATCACGAAATTATAATTTTTTTTATTTATAAAACTTTATTGCACATTCCAACAATAAATAAAGCAGATGAGAGAAACACATTGGAGATATCTCACATTTTGAGGCGTGCAAAGGCGGCCTTATTGCTATGAGCAATCTCTTACAGCAACATTTGTAAAGTATTTATTTGCAGAATCTAGATTCCTTTTTGGCCCCGGCCATTTACTAAACAAGGGCCCCGGATGGTCTTCGAGTTGACCCAATATAAAAATAACGTGAGTACAGCCGGTTTCTATATATAAACAATGTGAACCATAACGTTTTAAAATAGTAAAAGTAATTCTCACTTGGTGATAGTGCCATCGATGTCCGAGATGACAATCTTGTCGTCATACCGCCAGCGGAACACGTTGCACTTGCAGCGCGTGGTGCCTTGGTAGGCCGTTGTCACGCTGAACACCATTTCGTTCATACCCTCGCGTAAGTTCAGCCTTTTCTATTAAGAGTATATTCTTTATTGTACACAAAAATAATTAACTAAAAATATAAAAAAGTTTGGTACATTAGGCGGCCTTATAGCTACAGAGCAATCTCCTTTAGGCAACATTAAGGCAGAGAACTACATATTATATTATAATTTGATGATTTGAATTATGTAATAAAGTAGTGTTGCTTGTTGTGTAAATTAAATTAATTCAAGAAAATATCCATAGTATATACTTTTAGAAATGGCAGGAATTTCACTTAAATATTTCAGCTTTCTCACATAGTCAAAAAAGACTAACGTACAGCTACTACATTTGATAGGTTCAGTTTTATTATAATTAGGAATTATTATGCCAGGACGATTCAACCACCAGTTCGGAACGCTGTCATCCACTGAGAAGAACTGGCAAGAAACTCAGCGGTTGCTCTTATCACGAATATTAACTATTCGAGGCTAGATTCTAATAAAACAGAACGTAATGTGGGTAGGTGCGGATCTCTCCGAACAACATCGGACACCGCTATAGTAATCACACGAGTATGAGGGTAGATTCAAATAACAAATAACACTCAATGTAGGTAGGTAGACGCGGGTCTACCGTAACAATATTAGAACGGCACAGTAACACTAATTACACCCGTTTGTTTAACCAAGACAGGTTATAACACGATCTAAACGCGGGAGCGTTTAATAATCGTACAAGTCTCGTTTACAACGAAACTCCAAGAGAACTGTCTAGCCACGTAAGCGTAAGCTTACACAAGACTGACTTCAATATAAAGTAACAGCCTGTTACTATGCCCACTGCTGGGCTAAGGCCTCCTCTCTCCGTTTTTGGAGAGAAGGATTGGAGCTAAGACCTACCACGCTGCTCCAATGCGGATTGTAGGTTACACATATCCCTAGAATTCTCTAGAGATAAGCAGGTTTCCTCACGATGTTTTCCTTCACCGTGTCCTTCCTTCAAGCGTGTTATAAATTGCAATTATCAATTATACACTGTCCATTATATTAACCATCTTTTGACAGATTGACGATTTACATATTTAGTGATGTCCTAAAGATTCTCGTATGCGATACCATTCCGATTATAGTACCTACTATCATTAATCGAATTACGTACCTAAGTAATTCGATTAATGATAACCTACGTAAACTAATAACAGATATAGAAATCAACATTTTAATTTAATATTGCCTTAGTTTTTTGAAAATAAATGTTAATCCGTGTGTATTTATTATAATCATAAAAAATATATTATACATCAACTGGCAACATCAACAGACCTTCCGCTCGGCCGCCATTTTGACGTGATCTGTCACTCTCAACGAAACGCCCGTGATAGTCACACGCATTTACGTTCGCTGAGTGTTCTCTCGCATCTGTTACACCTTGAGTTAAGTAGCTTTATTCCTCGGAAAAACTTTTGTGAAACTTATATTAATTGATCGTGAAAATGCCGAAAGGACGTGTGTTGAAAGCACAATCGAGACAGTTAGTGTTAAAACTTCATGAGTATTTTGAGCAAGAAAATCAAAATGGCGGACCTCTTATACCTATCACGCAAGTCCGAAACCGTGTTGCAGCCGCGTTGGGGATCAGTCTATCAACTGTGACTAAAATCACTACTGATGCCTACGGCAGGAGCGGCTTGGAGCAAAACAAACCATCTACACCAAAAAGAAAGCGCCGGGCTCATAAGGTGACAGCTGTTGATGACTTTGACGCTGACGCTATTCGTCGTCATGTATATGATTACTACTTGAGAAAAGAAATTCCAACTTTGAGAAAACTTATTGTTTCTTTGAAAAGAAGTGGTCTATTTCATGGTGAAAAATCTTCTTTGGTCAAAGTTTTGAACACAATTGGATTTTCATATAAAAAGTTAAATAAAAGAAAATTATTAATGGAACGCACAGATATAGCTATAGCACGTTGTGATTTTTTAAGAGAGGCAAAGAAAATACAAGATTGGGCAAATATTGTTTTCACGGATGAAACATGGCTCAACGCTAACCACACACTATCTCGTTTCTGGACTGATGATACTGCTGATTCCACTTCCTCAGTACCAATGGGAAAAGGTGAGCGCCTAATCATTTGCCATGCAGGTACAGCAAAAGGATTTGTACAAGATGCACTGTTGGCATTTAAATCGAAGAAATCAAATGACTACCACGAAGAGATGAATGCAAATGTGTATGAAGAGTGGTTCAAAAAAATGCTCATTTCATTGGAAGAACCATCAATAATTTTTATTGATAATGCGCCCTACCACTCCCGTCAAATTGACAAAATGCCAACACAGGCTAATAAAAAGCATGAAATAATTAATTGGCTTCGGGACAATGGAGAAAATGTGGACGACTCAATGTTAAAAGTTGAATTAATAAAAATATTAAAAACCAAAAAGAGAGCAAAACGCTATGTAATCAATGAAATGGCAGCAGAATATGGCCATACTGTTCTTCGGATTCCTCCATACCACTGCCAGTACAACGCAATAGAACTTATATGGGCACAAGTAAAAGGGCATGCTGCGAGATGCAATACAAGCCCCCCATTCACAGCGAATAAAATGTTGCAATTGCTAAAAAATGCTTGCACCCACGTAACGGCCGAGAACTGGGCAAGTGTGGTGGAAAGAACTAAAAGAGTAATATTCTCTGATTGGGAACGTGATATTGCGTTTGATAATATATTATCTACACAAGAGCTAATAATAACTGCTACTGAAGACTCCTCATCGGAGGAGTCTAGTGTTGATTATCATTCCGACGACTCGTGCTAATAAAATAAATTAAAATATCCTGATTGTTTTATTTGTATTCATGTATTAACTAAGAAGAAAGTAAAACTTTATATAATGTTATTAAATGTCTTTTAATACTCGTAACATCGATTTCTACCGATTGTTTTTAATCTGTGGCATAATCGTAGTAACCATTATGTGTGACATCACTAAGTGGGCGGTACCCATCCATAAAGTACAAATATTATTTGTATGATATTTGTACGTAAGCAATACAAAACTTAATGAGCGTGAGCTGTCAAAAGACTGATAATATGATGGACGCAGTATAGACACATAAATTTTAATAGAAAAACCCATTGGTGCCTGCCCGGGTTTGAACCTATGTCGTCTCTAGAGAGTCGCACGGTCTCACCGCTAGGCTATCACAGCGTATATCAACACACAACATATCAACAGACTTCAATATGGCGGATTACATCTTTTATAACTAATTTTCGCTCCAAAAGCAAGTCCCTTCCTTGCTATCGGCCACGTGATTGTAGTGTTGCCAACTTTCATTCCTAACAATACATAATATTATTAAGGCGAATGGACTAATTTTGACGAAATTTAGTACAATTTAAACTTATATAATATATTGGGCATATAGGATAAAAAGCAGTTTTTCTTTCAGGAACAGAGAGAAAGACCGATTTAGTGTATAATTCAGGGTATTCTCACAATAAGGTAAACGCGAACGAAATCACGGGTACCGCTATAATAGTAAAATAAATTGAGTGATAATAAGAAACAAACTTTTCATACGCTTATAGATTTTGAACTACCTCTAACGTCCTAGTCCTTAACTTTTAATTAGTATAATATGGCGGTAATAATTTAATTACAATTTGGTCGGAAGATAGTCGCAGGGTCTTGCGGAAGGATGACTGACGGCGTGACATCCTCACACGAGTCTCTTGTTCGGAGTCTGACGAGCTGTGGTCGTGTTGCACGATCACCTCCCCTGCAAAATGGTATAATTGTTGTAAATTTTATGTCTTAGCTGCCTGTTACTATCCCATTGTTGAGCAAACCTCTTTTCTTATGTCAGAAGGATTACACCGTAGACATACAATCTTGCTTCAAAGTGGATTCGTAGACCACACAAATCCCAAGAATTTTCTAAAGACAGAAAGTAAGAAAAGAAAGAAAGAAATAAAGTTGCCTCATGATATTTTTCTTTACAGAAAAGCAAAACAGACGAATTGTAAACATCAATTAAGGGAATAAATATCTATAGAAATTCATTTGAATTCATAGGTGCCAGAAAATATACATGAATCCTTAGTCAACATATATATTTTTCTTATATAGACTTAATCGTTAGTCTTACTGTTATATATATTAGACTTTAAAATATTTACGATACCAGAACTACGAGGAGGTGTGATCCAAAAGGAATGATAATCGGTTATTTTTAGTGCGTACAAAAATAAAAAATTGACACAATTCGCGAGAGCAATATTAATTTGAATAAGAACTTTTGAGGACTGAACATCAAAATAGAAAGAAATGAAATTACAGCTCTCATTAAATACTTCTTCTTGAAAAAATATTTAGCAAAGACAAAACAAAGCGACTTAGTGGAAACATTCAAGGTCTTTTATCCTCTAAAATTGCATTCTCGACTAAGAAGTGTAAGCTGGGAAGAACAGGAACATTGAAAAGGATGCCTGTCCACGACCCTTACTGAAGATAATTTGAAAAAGTTGAAAAAATTGTACTGGTCGATCCAAGGGTGACTCTATCAGAGATGTAGACGAAATGTAGTAAATTGAAACAAGATTTTATATATTTTATACTCACGTGGGGGCAGCATCGGAGTAGTTTCTTCCATTTCCGTAACTTCTACAGCAGGGATAGCTTGATCCATAAATGTCATTTCTTTTGGCTCCTCGGCTTTCTCCTCAGTCCAATGGTCCACTTGATCTTCACCGATCGATTCAACTTTGTCAATTATACACTTAATTGTTTCACTTTGTGGCGTGTTTACATCTTGCTTATCGTCTTTGGGTTGTGATTCAGATCTATGTGAATATAATTTATAAGTAATTTGATTTTTATTTTAGTTACTCAATAAAATTAATAAAATTATCTATAATAATTAGAGTTAGTATAGAAATGATCTTTTAATATATCAATATTTATTACTTTTAATTCCTTTTATTAATTTCTTTATTAATTCTCTATAATAAGTATTATTCGCCTTACATTTTTTGTAAGCACATTAAAATAAAGTTACCTAAATGTAAAAAAGTTCCCATTATAAACTTAACTTATATTCAAATTATCATAAGCTTTACAGTAAGTGACCACATCATAACGAAGCCTATATACCTAGATATATATATCCCCTAAAGATATTTTAGTATAGGTGTATAATCAGTCAATATGAGAAGCATATTGGGTGTAATTATTTGGTCCAACGAGAGAGTACTAGCTCGTCACTCAGATAGAAACAGGACGCTACGTTTTGATGTAAAGAATTTAGACAAACATTACAAAAGTCAAAGATCTGCTAAAAATATATATGATGATTAAACAAATGGCTTAGGTCCAAAGTATGACTCGATATCCAAAATAGGAAATTGTATTCGTTCCAAGGTTACGTCTGTGAAATTTTGGATCAAGTTCATTTCTATCATAAAAGCGTTGGCTCAATTCCCTGTTGATTGACGCGTATGCCGCGACTAAAACAAAATATAATAAACAGAAATTCAATCTCTTCTTGAAACAATTTTAATCAGTATACTGGGAGGCCATTTTTTTTAAGTAGAATACTAAACATTAAAAAAATATATTAAAGTAGTAGTCTAAGGTCAATATTTAAGAAGTTTCTTGAAACGACTTTGAAGAGTAATCACTCCGTCTCGCTTATTATAACAGTATTTATGGAAGGTGTGAGCGAGATAGGGCGACAAGCACGCATTTATCGTTGCGTGCTTGTCTTTCGATAGATGTCGACCCATCGAGACGACCGCAACTAGTTTTTTAGAAACGGTTTCTGCTGTAGACAAAAAAGCGCTTGTTCGTTACGCAGTAAGAAAGTGTTGTTTTAACGGTTAGGGGAAAAAAACGCCTAGGTCTACCGTACAAGTGGCAATAAATTCCCCATCCGTCTATCCGTTTGGGTCATCAAATAAATTCAAATAAGTCTTTATTCAAATTGGCCTATTACAAGCACTTTTGAATTGTCAAATTAAAATTAAATTGAAGCTACAACTGGTTCGGAAAGGTGCTCTAACCGAGAAAAACCAGCGAGAAACTCGGCGGTCACTCTTTTAAAAAATAAATATTACAGTTTTGTATTAACTATTGTTAACAAACTTAGATTATAATATCGTCTAGTACATAGCTGGTCGCAATTTAGTTCCAAGCTTTCTCATCATTGACATAGTCTTCAACATTATAGTTAGCTTTATTAATGAGAGTCTCTTTAATTGCTTTTTTGAACTTGTGTAAAGGCAAGTCCAAAAGTGATTGAGGAATTTTATTATAAAAAAGTATACCGAAGCCCACAAACGATCTACGTACATCGCGTTACAATACTTAAAAACCTAAGGTCTTAAATGACTGATTAAAATATAACGTTATGTAAAGATTATACAGATCTTTGCACGGTTGATTCTGCCAGAATAATTTTTTTTTCGATGATATGATTGTAAAGTAAATCGTATTTCGCATCGCAACAATGAATAATAAAAACTTTCAGACCTTTTTTCGGTGTTGGAGCGGCGCCAGTACCACCATGAATAGGAGCGCGGCTTAGCCTCATCTGCCCCCCGATTGCTTGCTGATTCTTCTCCCTTTTCACCTTTCTCCAATTCTTCGAGCACTCGCTAGAGAAATAATATTATTAATGATTTATATTAATTATATATATAATTATATGGATGGAGGACAAATCTAGTCAGAAAAATTATCTCGTTAACTCGTTTTCAAGTACACGTGAATAATAATATAACGAGTCCGTACATCTATTATCAAGCGCCCTGGGTTATTAATATAAAGGATAAACAAATTTCTCATAATTAAAAATGAATATGTCTAAGTGCGGTATAGTAGGAATAGTCAAATGTACATACGTGACCCCTGTCGGCTGGGACTGCTAACGTATATAGTAATACGTGAAGCAAAAAACTTTGTATCTTTAAGAGATTTGAAATTTAGCACAAATATATTATATAGGAGTGTATAATTCTAATATTTTTAATAAATAGGGCGTAAAAATCCATTAAATTATATATAAAAATCATTAAACACTACCACCATACCTTAATACATCTAACCACCCAAAGAATAAAATCGCATGTTCTATGCTTACACACGGAACATGTGTCTTTATTCTCCGGATAGGGTGACATACACATAAACATATATGTACACTATAATGTTTATGCTTAAAGCTTAGTCTTGCTGAATGTCAAACAATCGTAAGTACTATAGATTTTAAACTTCCGCGATTCATACTTATTATTTTATAAACATACGGGTAACATAGCGACAAAAACGTCAAAACTAATACAAAGGTAACTCGAATTTGTCGCGATGTGCCCCGTAAAAGTAAAAAGTAAAGTAGCAGCCTGTTACAATCCCACTGCTAGGCATAGGCCTCCTCTCTCCGTTTCTGGAGAGAAGGGTTGGAGCTAAGACCTACCACGCTGCTCCAATGCGGATTGGTAGGTTTCACATATCTCCAGAATTCTCTAGAAATATGCAGGTTTCCTCACGATGTTTTCCTTCACCGAAAAGCGTGTGATAAATTGCAATTATCAATTAGACACGTGAGTTTTAATAGAAAAACTCATTGGTGCCTGCCCGGGTTTGAACTCGTGCTCCCCTCGAAAGAGTCGCACGGTCTCACCGCTGGGCTATCACAGCTCGTGTGATAGCCTGTGTAGCCTCGTGTGATGTGCCCCGTACGTTTATATAATAATCACAAATATGATGAATATCTAGTCATGTTATGACCACTAGTATGAAATAACAGACGAGGAAAATTTATTTTATAAGAAAATTGCGCACAAGTTTCTTGTTATCGCAGCACATACTCACGTTCGGTAACGGACGTCGATAAGCCAGCAGTGATAGCAGCAATGGGCCAGCACTGCGCCACGGCATGCGGCGTGTACCTAATCGCACTTCGAGCTGTCCCGTACTAGCTAACGCGGCGCCTTGCATACAAAATTCTTCGTAGCTGAGTGCGCGCGATACCGCTCCGTCACGGGCCATCACTGATACCTGCCCCCTGAAGGTATATAAACAGTTAAGCAATTAACATCTAAGGTAATATAACAATATAACAGAACTAACTACTTTGCTATAATCCGCACGGGTTAAGTGAATGCATGCAAGCCAATGTGTATGAAGCAGGCAAAATCTACGTACCTTATACATGCAGGACAAGCCACCACATGCACCCCAAGGCGCAATTCACCAGCAACAACGCACACAAAAGCAGCACACACACCCACCACCACAATCTCGACGATCGTTTCGCCCCGAAACCGAAGCATCATCAGGAGGATAGGCTCCACGACAAAATCGTAATGCGCATTACGATTGAACGATACGAGTGAATTGCGCCTTGGGGTGCATGTGGTGGCTTGTCCTGCATGTATAAGGTATGTAGATTTTGCCTGCTTCATACACATTGGCTTGCATGCATTCACTTAACCCGTGCGGATTATAGCAAAGTAGTTAGTTCTGTTATATTCCTTGTAATATGGAATTCCGAAAAGTAACGCCTGCTTCTATAAACCATATAAAACATCTAAGGTCTTAAGATCAGAGCGTTGGTAGACTCTTCACGAGAAGGACAGATCTCTAAAAGTTCGCAAAGTGCTGCTGGGTCCAAGACGCACGAGATCTCTCACAGAGATGTTTCTCACAGTTTCATGATCCTACAGTGATCATCCAATCGTTAGAGAAAGAGAAGAAGATAGAAGTCTTATTGAACGTGTGAACCTTACCGAGAGGGTCACGGAATAAATCCTCGGGTAGAGGAAAAATGAGTTTTATTATTAACACTTACATCCCCACATCCGAAGGATAAAGTTAAATGTTCTGTTATAAAAAGAACATGTAATTTTATTCTTTGGATAAGCGGATATGCCTAATACATATTTACAATTTATCATGCACTTTTCAGTAAAGACAAACATCGTGAGGAATATTGCATAATCTTAAGAGAATTCTTGATCCTACCAAATCGCATTGGAGCAATCCACAATGAGGGGGTTCTAAGCTGCAACCCTTTCCTCCTAATAAAAGAACGGTTAGAGCTTATAAGATTTTCAATAAAGAACATATCTCAGAAAACTGGTAATGCTCTTTGTTAAGCCGATGAATTCAATAAAAAAGACGATAAATAAAACAATAATTTATTTCAAAAATTTTCAGGACACCCGGTTCTCATCAGTAATATATGGTGATATGTATAGATATATCATATAAATTGCAAGTACTAAGCTTAGTACTAACTAAGTAGCTAATAGATGCATCGAAAGAATTAACGTGTCGTGAATTAACGTAACGCAAATAAACTTACTTTGCAAGTAATTTTTCGTCGTCATCCGAGTCGAGTGTAGGCACGTCAAGGGAGGCTGGAGAGTTGGGCGATTGTGGTAGCGATGGTCCATTGCCAGATTCATACTCTTCTTCCGTAGGACCGCTCTGAACTCGTACATTTCCACCAACTGATACGTTTAAATCGAAAGTAACATGAATAATTAATAAGTACCTGAAGTGATAGCTAATTTAATTCGGTTAACAGTAACAGAGGAATACTCTTCGGATTTTACCTAAGCTACTCTAATTTTTGTGAATTTGTGTAGTCAATTTTTTTTATATTAAATATTGTCCACTGTCATATGTCCTTATGGCCCTTTTAAGAGTCGTCTTGCCATTTAGTAGAACTCTACTAACTTGTAACGAGTACGGCTACAAATGTTCTGAGAATGTTTTCCTAGAATTTCCCAGCAAAAATGAAAATGGTATTTCCCATGTGTTTGCGCTTACGGGCTTGAAATAAATGAAATAGATATTTGAAACTATTACATATTATATACTATTACATATGCTAGCAAAATGGGTAAAAAAGAAGTGGTAATGCACAAGATGAGATGCATGTTTATGTTAATTCCGGAAAAATAAGTAATAAAAGATTATATAGTCTAAATTTCTACTTTTATCGGATTATGAATACAGCAAAATAAATTTAAAAATTTAATTGCGTTCTGATTACTCGAATGTTTTATAGAATATTTTCACTGTCAATTGATAGCAGAAATTTTTACTTCTTATGTTAGATATGCTGACAAAAACACATCGATTAACAATTAATTATGTTTGCCTTTGTTCTATGACATAATAATCTAAAACAAATTAGCTTTCACCTGTCTAGCGATAATTAATACGATGTTAATGACCGGAGCCCCCTTTGTTGCACTATCTATTTGTTAATGACGAATTGCACCAGTGCGATAATAAGTGCGATTCGCATGACACGCATGTCGTTGTGGGTGCGATATCGTATAGGAACCGACAAAAATCTGGTTTTACTCGTCATCACGGCAAAATAACGCCGAAGTTAAGTCATTCGTCTGAATTGCGAGAAATTGCAACATGTCATCATTATCATCCTCCTGCCCTTATCCCACTCTAAGTGGGGTCGGCACAACATGTTACAAACATGTTGTATCATGATTTGGCTAAGTATTTTACGACCGGCCGCCTGCCTGTCGTCAACTTACCTTAGTCGCCTTTTACGACACCTCGGTAAGAAAGAGGGTGGTCTATTCTACTCAACCGCATACCACACGGCGGGTCGACTTACCTTAGTCGCCTTTTACGACACCTCGGTAAGAAATGAGGGTGGTCTATTCTACTCAGGCGGATACCACACGGCGGAGAAATTGCAACATGTATCGATCCGATTAAAATTGTTCGAAAATATCGTTCTAACGCCCGTCATATCATATTATATAATCATATTAATATTATTGTAGAGGTACAATCAAAACATAATAAGTAATTCCTTATCGTTGTAGTTTTATTGCATTATGTGATCAAGCATTTTTAGTTACACATAGAAGCATAGCCAAACAAAATAAGCCAGTGAATGTAACTTTTTCACATAGAACCATCGCCCAGTCAAAACATATTCGTCGTTATCGTTAATCTACGTTACGTTAGCCGCCTATTCCTTTCACATCGCGCAAGAGAATTGCCAAAGCAAAACAAACTTCAGAAAACAAATCGACAGAAAATGGAAGAGTTTTTACAATAATAGTTAATAAAAATAATATAGCCCCAATTCAACATATCTATATTAATTTATATAGGGAAATTATTCCAATTGGAACTATACATATCGACTGTGAACTGGCAAATTGTCCTATCTTATTTTTGACAACATTTCAGGAAGAAGAAAAAACGTGATTATTAATACATTCGCAATAATTTTTATGAAATAAAAAACAGATGACTTTAAATATGTTTATTTATTTGCAAGTTTTCTAGTAGATAATACATGTTGATATGGTAAATGATGGGCAGTAGTACCCGATGCCCTTAGAAAGTGATTTTGCTTAAAATTGAGATAGGACGTATTGCCGGTTCACAGTCGATATATAGAATATTGATGAATATTTTTGTTTATACCTGTCCGATAGCGGTCTGCATGATGTTTAGGAAAGTATAAATCGGGATCCACTTGGCCGCGATCGAGATCATCCAAGTATACACCTTCCGGCGCCGTTTCAGTTGCCTCTCGCGTAGACATGAATCTAAACATGCCACTCAATACTCCACGATGTTCCGTTCTTTCTTCATCAGAGCTTAAAGGCTCCGATGGAGATGCAGGTTCTGCTGGTGACGCAGGAGATATAGGGGATTCCGGGGACTCGGTTTGCGCTCCTCGGACTGGCGGCTCCGGGAGTTCACCCCATCGCCACGACTGGGACGATTTGTCACCGTTCGCAGCTCGTTGTAATTCCATTTCTGTATCAGACTGGACTGGCGTACCGTGTCGTGAACCCTTGCTATATAGAAAAAAGACCAATCATTCTTAAGACTATTTAAATTTAATTAATGAAAACTGTAAATATTTGTAGTCGCTGGTAAAATATAAATCAAACGTCAATATTCGTAACCACTGATAACGGTTATCGCTAATTTCCATTTTGCATAATATGAATAATTAATGTTTGTAGCTCAAAGTGCGAACATTTGTTATGTAGAAGGTAATGATAGCACTTTAATGGGACAGGTCGGTCTAGAAAATAATTTTAATTACATTTTTTTGAGAAACAAGTGTTGGATTAGTTGTATGTGCTGATTATTTTACATTAATTTTCTAGTACATTAAAACTAACTTAAGTATATTAACTAATTAAATAATTTGAGAAATTTTAAAATTAATCAAACTTCAAAAAAACAACTAATTAGCATTCAGAACATAAGATATGTTAAATACAAAGCTATCTATAGAGATTAGCCTAGCTATAAAATATTATATACATATTATGTGTCATCTAGAACAACATTTAATTAAAGCGTGACATGCTAATTAATATGATAAATCATATAGGTCCAATAATGCACTGCGGGATGTACCCTGGACTGCATTAATAGAGTAAATATCTCATTGTTGCACATACATATACAGTGTAATTGATTTAAGTTTACTAAGTTATGTAGTATTTGCCGGGACCCTTGGGCATATAAGAATTCGGGCCTCCCGAATGAATAATAAAGAATAGAAAAGTTATATAGAGAGAAAATATAACTTTCTTTCCACCAACATATTGGGTCATAAATATCAATGGTTAACTAGAAGTCGGAAAAGAAGTGAACCATATTTGCATTGAATGAAGTATGCTATTGCTTTTGCAACACATACAACGCCGTTGTAATCTCAATAGTTTACAAGAGGAAATTCAATTGATTGTCTTTAAAATATCCACTGTTACGAAAAAAATTAAAATCTGAAGTCGAGATTTATATTTAAAATAGTAACTAAGAATTTTAGAAATTCTTACTAGGTTCTAATTCTTAAAATTTAGCCAAATGTTGATAAAAAAAATGAATCAGCAAAACTACAGGTTATATTGAATTAATTTAAATATCTTAGCAAAGTGGTGGTTTAAAAAAACGTGGTTTCAACATTTAATCCTTGGATTATTTATGCAAAAATTGTAACTAGCAATATAATACTGCATTTGAGTACCTATGTTTCTTGATGCAGTTAAAGAATATGAATATAACATTAGTGAGGTTAAAATTCTAACTACAAAATACAGTTTTTACGCAATTTTTAGTTTAATGTACCCAAACGTAGCGTCAAATGCAAGACAAAATTAAATCGACATATTTGGTTACCGCAAGTGAAGTTTACGTAATAAGTGTACTGAACTACAGAACTAGTTGAAAAAGCGTGGCATTGTGCGATAAAATTATTGATGATTACGAGTGTCTGGAGGCGGTGTGCACCTCGAAGGCCGTGTCTGATAACGCCAACGGGATGCGATTATCACCTTTCAGATTCAAGTTGGACATCTCTTCACTGTAACCAGGGTATGTCGTCAGTTTCTTATTAAAGTAGATGCAAAATATTGTTTCACGTAGACAAAATTTCAAGACATTTCAATAAATGGTAGAAGAGACAATAAACTTTAAACCATAATTATTTAAAACTATATTAAAAAGAAGAGATTTTCGTATCACATAATAACTTTGAAATGGAAATAATGTTAATAGACTTTACGTTATAACTGTGAGAAGGATTGAAAAAGAAATATCCATTATAGAAGTAGATGACACCTGATATTGATGATAAGATTGATGATTTATGATTAAGTGATAAGTTATAAAGACTTACCTAAGACCGCCGGCTGTCACTTCTGTGTCACTGAAGAAGTTAATATCAGTGGTGTTCGGAATGGTTGTAGGCTGTGAACTATGTTGCTCGATACAATGGAGATCAGATTGACTAGAAATAGAACTTGTGGATGATTTTCTTTGGTGTTTTTTCTTCGAGCTAACTTTTCTCGTCTTCTTCTTTTTTTTCCCATTGCCATTTGGTTTAAGATCTTCTTGGCCAGGCGCGGCATCGATGGGTCGAAAATCATTGTGTTCGCTTATCTTTTGCACTGTTTGATTTGCCTCACTCTCGGCTGCACCCAATTGCGTAGCTGCAAAAGTCTTCGGTTTTGAGTCCGTCCAATCGGAAGAACCTTCGTTTAAACCGTCCATCTCGAATAAGGCTTCATTTTCATTATCGTCAACTGGTATTTGGTTGTCCTTTTTGTTTTTGCCTAATTTACTTAAGTCCGGTTTCTGCATCGATCTTCCATCTGCAGTATATCTGTAAGGTATTAAATCTATAATTTTCAAATAAGTAATAATATTAACAAAAATAAATTTTTTTAGACATTATGCTATTCATCGAATGTCTTAGAGCTGTGACAAAATTACTCGAACCTGGTGTTTTGACTTTTAGAAAATGGGATTGTCTTTTTGCCGACCTAGACCCTCTACAGGTAAATGCGTACTTCAAAATATTTAACACTTCAGTATGATCTTCTCTAAAAACTTTAAGAGAAATATTACCATATCCCACGCATTTAAGTTTCATCTTAGATAACGTCATGGTTTGCCAGCCAAAAATAAAGTAGCGATTGAGCGTTCACTGACATCAACAAAAACGAAATACGCTTTTTTGCCCCTTAGATGGAATAAATTTGTATTACTTAAATTAAGATGATTCTAACGGTGTGACGTATATATTCGTAGCAAAAATATTCACTCTGAAACTTAACATTTTTAAACTGTGTACGACACCACTGACATCAGTAAGCATCGATAATCCTTTAATAATTACTTAATGGTTTTTTTTTAAATGAGTTTGTAACAAGAATAACAATTCTGAATGTTTATTATACTCAGGCTTTCATTACGATAATGGTAATGCAAAAGTAAGTAATTTTTATGATCGCCAGAACTATAACAGTAGTTTTTTGCATACAACACTGAAAAAATATGGAAGAAGCTGTTAACTACAGAAAGGACAAAAATTTGGATAAGTCGAAAGCGATGGCTTAATCAGATCAGAGATATTGGAGAGGTCGCACATTTGGGTTGGGAGTCTGACACTAATGACAAATTAAAAGCATCGGGATTACTTCATCGGCTCTGCACTGACTTGGACGTTATGAGAATAAGAATTGTGTTCTTCCAATTCATTCAGTCACAATTCTTCCGTGTTTTCGAAGAGGTGAAAAAAAAATCAATTTGAACTAAACACAAAATGATCAGAATAGGCAAGACTAGAGTCTAAAAAGACTGCGATGGATCAGCTACCCAAAAGGGTAGCTGAGCTACCCAAAAGGGTAGCTGATCCATCGCAATTACTTCAATGCTTAAAGATTAGAAAAGTGTGAATTAAAATAACTCCGGTATGATATGGAAAAAAAATAATTGGTATAAATTAATATTTAAATTGGAAAAAGAACAGATACAACCAAAAAAAAACTGTTAAACGGCCGAGTTCAACAAAGCGTTATATGCCAACGGAAATATGAAGCAGTTATCAAGTGGAGCTGCATTAACATTCATTATATGCAATTATTGATATATTTAAATGGTCCTCTCAAATGTTCTTAAGAGAAACATTTTTTTAATTAAATAAATATTTTTAAAGTTTTCTTAAAATAGACCTTAATGTACTTTTTACTGTTATGTTAATGCAATAGAGTGCCTTAATTTAGAATTTAAGTAAACGTATATTTATTATGTGAGGTCAATAACCTTGAACATAACAATCAGGAAAAATACATACTTTATTTTTTTCTGTCTTTATTGTAAATAAATATTGTTAGAAAATAGAAAGAAAAAAAAATAGCGCATTGAATAACGAAAAAGGGCATGTGAATGTTTCAACTTTAGCAATGCAAACTTCCAAAGTAATTTTCGAGACCAATTGAATTAAGACTATTAGGTGAATATTAAATCAATGTTAAAATGAAAATTGTACGTAACGTCAATGTTTTTTATACAATCCCCTACTTTAATTTGCCACTACGGATTTTCTAGAAATGTCACATAATAACAAAAGCAGTTAAATATATCAAAATCAATGAAATACCATTAATCTTGGTAGAAAGGACGACGCAAACGAAGTAACTGAAACTAGATATAATATCATTTACGAAATATACCTTCTCTTAGTGTAGTCTGAAGCTTGTCCATGATCGGGTTCCACAACAGAGAGTGAGTTACGTCGACGGGGCTCATATAATTCTTCAAATCTCGTGGCAGGTATAGGCGAAGTGGCCAGATGGGCTGCATATTCTGCTTCGTCTTCTCCGACTTCTTCAACAAAGAAGGCTTCTCCTGACTCACCTAATTTCATGTGAATATTCAATGGTTCCCCATTCAACTCTAGGTCAACCTATAAAAAATTATATGTTAATAATAACTGTAATTAGAAAGTTATTTATAAAAAATACAGCATTAATCAACTTAAAACTTTGATAACCTTAACCATTAAATGCTTATTGACATCATCCCTTACACCATATAATCAAAACTAACTAACACACGCGAAAACAATCATTTAAATTGAATCTCTTATGAATTATCGCAAATCGAAAACTAACGCAAGTGAAAATTGATCATTGGCGGGTCACACTCAGGGCATAATTTGTTCTTCTACAAGTGCAAGGCCTGGTCGCTTTATATGGCAGTTTACATCTATAATGGCTTTCAATAGAATGTTACTGGGGAAAATTGTTTAAAAAATGCGAGTTTTCAACTGCTTGTTATAAATACCAAGTCCTCGAATGAAGACAAAATATTTGTGGCAAATTTTTCTGAAACTTTGTACTGAATAACCCACACTGGCAACGTTCCAATATTTGCAGTGATTCAGTCGCAGATTTCCTATCTTGTTTTGGCAATAGACTAACAATATGTTATTATATTTAATGTGTATAATAACGCTCAAAATATACATTCGCCTCCGAAATGACATTTCCATTACGGCATTTACCTGAAAATATGAAATTTGTACAATAGACAGAACAGTTAAAATAAGATATGGCCATAGAATTAAATCTTTGAGATGTATAATTGAAAATCCGATAGACTTTTCTTTTTTGGAAGTATTTATGAACGCACTAAGCTAAGCCTTTTTAAAGCGTAGAATTACGATTTACTAGTTACTTTACTCATGACGACTAGCATTCCGTACAAATTTTGTTGAAAATCATGTTCTTAAAAATAGCTATTTTGTGACTGAGAGGAAAGATGTTTATATGTTGTATCAGGATTGGGCGTTTAATTCGTTTTCACCGAAATCTACATACTCTTTCACTAATTGTAATGCGTATGGTTTAGATCTTTATTCCTTTTTTATCATATTCACAGGGTTATGATAAAAAAGGAATTTAGGAAGGAAAGGCTTACGCAGCGTCCTCGAATGTGAAGGCCCCCATTACCTGTATATTTTCTCTCATCGTTCTTTCCTTTGATCTCTCACTATCATTTTTTTATCTATGTACTGTTGTATATACCTCTATATAGTAGCATTTAATGCTTACAAGCAATGCCAGTATGCATTATGTCATACTGTAGACATGATCATGATTCAATTATCTATATTAATTCAGTCTGTACGCAGCCGCGGATGAGACAGTTAGTGGTCTTATATAATTCATTATTTTCTTTCATTTTGTAATTTTGTATTTTACTGAATAAAAGTACTTTTTTAAGACAATTTCAGATTTCGCATCCGTAACCGAGTTATTATACAAGAATAGGATAGCCATAGGCAGAACTATAAGTGAGAGTATCGCATCAAATAATGAGGGAAGATGAAACTTACATACATATCTTTGACTAATCATACGTAGGTGTCGATGAACACACTTTAGATTCGCTTCCCTATTCTTATACATAAACTCTATGTCCGTAACACTACATTATCGTTGTAACCTATTTGTCAGAAACAACTAATTAGTGATAGATCTACCACATGACATATGACCATATGACAAAATATTATGACCTTTTGTTGAATGGTCAAGCGTAAACCTGTATGATAAAAAAAATATTAAGCCGTTAAACACAGAACATATTTCTTCACACAGATGTTACAGAGACGTTGTTTAACACACGTACAAATGTCTAGCACGAGTACATACAAAAACATTCCGTGACCAATTTACGAAATAAATCGTGAAATCGTACGACGATACGAGTAATTGTATCATCATTTTATTAACCAGAAGACCTTGACAATAACCATTTTTCCGATTGATCTATAAACCAATATAATACATATTTCATTTAATAGCTTAGCGACGGTTATACATCTATTCTTTGTTATTTAAAATAATTATTAAATCTAGACTTATTTATAATAACCTTTGATATTGACATTTCAATAATAATATAACAATAGCCGTACATTCGTTTGTAAAATAATCATCAATATTGTACAAAACAGAACAAAATAAGAATATTATTCGTAAAATAATATTGTACCTATGACAGCTACACAATAGGTTTTTCTTGATACTAGAAAACCCGGCCCTGTACTGCTGCGTTTGTTTTGACGTCCCTTCTGCTAATATTAGCGTGCATTAATTTTAATAATGTCTAACATAATATCCATTTATTTATTTTTTAATACACCCACAAAGAAGAATAAAAGTACATAACAAATGTATACACAGTAGCGTGCAAAGGCGGTCTTATCGCTTAGAGCGATCTCTCCCAGACAACCTTTGATGTGAGGATCATAGTGTCAGTACGGGTTGGTGCGCAACAATAAATTACTATAAAGAACACTTCACAATAAAAAACAAATTTAATTAGTAGTCTTACATATATTTTAAATACCAAAATATTTAATACTATATATATATCTCATTTCCTTACCGAGGTGTCGTAATATAAAATACGTAGCCAAACCATGTGACATGTTTGTAACATGTTGTGCCGACCCCGCTTAGAGTGGGATAAGGGCAGGAGAATGATGATATATATGTGTGTATAATATATAAATAAAGATATAAATTATAATAAAAAATATTTTTGTAAAAAGCATTGAAACTATGCAATTGAACGATTGCTTATTACTAGATAATACGATGCATTAACGGATACGCTTATTATACGCAATCTTTGATAATAAAGTAACACTTTAATCGATATATGGAACAAAATTTTATCAGGCCTTGAAAAGTACCTCGATTTATTCGTATAAAGGTTACAAAAATGGTTAATAATAAAATTATTTTGCTATAAATCGCATAATAAAGTATCATCATTCTTCTGCCCTTATCCCACTCTAAGCACAACATGTTACAAACATATTGTCACTTGATTTGGCTATGAATTTTACGACCGGCCGCCTGCCTGACGTCAACGTACCTTAGTCACCTTTGACGACATCTCGGAAAGAACTGAGGGTGGTTTATTCTATGCAGCCGGATACCACACGACACATACCTTAGTCGCCTCTTACGACACCTCGGTAAGAAAGGAGGGTAGTCTATTCTATTCTGCCGGATACCACACGGCGTATCCGCGATAAACTTAATAAATACAGTTCTAAATGTATAGTGGATTATCCGTTTTTTTTCATACACGATACATGCAGGATTCATAAAAACACATGCACAAACCGCCACCACAATACACAAGCACTACACACTTTCGCTATCACAAACTTAACAATCGTTTAGCCTTAATAATAATAGTTTTCTATCGAAACGATTGTGCTGTACTGCTATGTACATTTCGTAATGTCCTTATACCAAGTAAAACTATCACAATAAAACCTATATATACCAAAAAATTTTTTGGCATACGTGTAATCTACCAAAACATACTAGAACATTGTGGTGGGAGTATTCATACTTCTGGAAAGGTCTTATTAACATCATAGGGTGCCATTATCGTTATTTTAATTAAAGTAAAATATCGGCTTTTTACTATCCTACGGCTGGACATAGGCCTCACTCTCTCCTTATTTGAAGGGAAGGGTTAGATCTTTTTATACCCACCACGCTGCTCTAATGTGAATTGCGGAAGAATTCTCCAAAGACATGCAGGTTTCCTTACAATGTCTAACTTCCTTTCCGAAAAGTGTGTAATAAATTGCAACTACAATTAGCCACTTAAGTTTTAATTAGTAAAAATCATTCGGTGCCTCCCGGGGGTTTGAACGTATGACCGCTCTAGCTCTTTTAGATACAATTTTAAAAAATCACTAATAAGCATTAAAAAAGAACATTTACAAAAGTTATGTCATTTAAAACGTAACTGTATTAGTGAGTGGATTAGTTTTCTTATGCAGTTATAAGTTCGTCGAACGCTTGTTAAGAACAAGGATGTTTTAAGAAATCCGTTAGGTATTAGTTTTTAATAAGTATGTACTACTAATAGTCAAGTTTTGTTGTAATAGGAAAGAATAATAGAAATTAAATACAGGCGTATAATATTAAAATTCAGTATTTTAAGGAAAAATGTAGATTACAATTGATGACAATGACATGATACTTCGAGTAGTATTTAAGCGAAGTTTACAGGCTATAATGATACTGTAATAATCATCATTCTCCTACCCTTATCCTACAATTGGGGTCGGCACAACATATTTCAAACATGTTGTTACAAGATTTGGATAGGTATTTTACGACCGACCGCCTGTCTAACGTCAACTTACCTTGTTCGCCTTTTACGACACCTCGGTAAGTAATGAGGGTGGTCTATTCTACTTAGCCGGATACCACACGGCGGTATAACCATACTAAGATAATTAACGAAACGAAAAACAAATAATTAACGATACGCACCAGCTACTTCTTGTACATAGCCGTGTCCTTTCACTAAGCAAGTTTTCTCGGATAGATTTGTATGCAGCGATAAGATCGCTAGATTGTTACAATTTAATTACACAAAATAAACTTTATGTATTTAGGTAGCATATAATGAAAGTGTAGATTTTAAACCACTTCATAAATAATTTATCAAAACTTAAACAGAACATTAGTTAATGTATAGAAACCGTCTAGATTCCTCTTATTATATCGGTTGAGCTCGACTAGTTCAAAGCCTATCCGGGTCCCTTATTCATGAGCTCTTTTTACGGCGTTAATAAGGTATATATACCCAGTGGGTTTAAAACTATTCGGCCTTATACGATATAATAAGACGTGATTATAGACGGTTTTCATAAGTTAACTATGATAACTACTTACGGTAGTTTAAAAACAAAATATTAATGGGAAAAAATAAATACTACTAATATAAACGGGCCCCTAGATCAAATAAAAAAAAAAGTTTCGTTAATTAAAGTGACCTAATTCAAAAAAGTTGTTTGTGACAAATTGCAATAGGGCGTGGCGTATTGCCAACTAAACTCGTGAGTTTTAAAGAGACCCATAATTTTAACGATCCAGAAAACACTAGTTTTTTTCGTAGCGTGATATCATAGATGACACAGAAATAAGGATTACAATGTTAGGTACATTGTAATCCTTATTACTCTATTAAGCCTAATTTAGCGTGAGATATACTACTACATAATAGTATAGTAGAATACAGTATATAGAGTTTACTGTCTTACACGTATGTAATAAATGCTAAGTATAGTACCCGGCAATAAATAATGCACATCGAGAACTTAGAACGAAACAGCCGGCCGATTCGGTTTCGTAGAGCGCTGTCACTGTCACACACGGGTTCGTTAGTTTGTGCGACAGAGACAATGCTCTATCAAGCACAATCTGGCCGATTTCTCTCTCTAAGCCTCGATGTGCATTATTTATTGCCGAGTACTATAAAAGTAAAAATAACTGATCTCTAATATAAATTATCAATAAACGCTCTTCGTGAGAGAGTAATATAAATATAGCTATATATTATAGCAGTATAAACAATCTGTTTATCAAGAGAATTAGCAAGTGCATGACGAATGAATGTCAAAGGAAAATAATTGTTATTGTTTTGTAACGATATTCCATGGAATGAATTCTAGCATATTAAGTATGACGACATATAAAGTGCCACGTCACAAAGTAATTTATTATATTTTTTATCATCACATTACAATGATTGTAACATTAGTATAAAGTATCGTATAATGACTAATGCACATACAGCAAAAAAACATTTAACAAAATACGATATGCGTCTGATATTTAGCATATAATTTCGGTCATTGTACTTTTGCATTGCGGATTTATGACGTACGTACCCTCAAGTTTTTGTCGTTTTCTGCCAATTTTACAAATTTCTACTTTTTTTGCCGTTTAACGTATTTTTACGATTATATTACATTTTAGTTAAAATAAATAAATGGGTCAATTACATATCCGGTTGTCCGTTCCCAAAGTAAGTTACTTAAAACTTGTGTTATGGGTGATAGACAACCTGTAAGTATATACGTATATAATTTTAAATAAATATTTAAATATCCCAGAATCGTAGACACAAAAAATTATTTGTAGAAAAAGTTGGCCTTATTCCGGAATCGAACCCGCGACCCTTACGAGCTGAGGCAGGTCACCTGCGCCAGACAAAATATGTAAATATTACGCATTATTTCCTAACAAATGTAGATTACATGGATTGCAGTAACGGTTATAGTCCATATGGTATTCTAAGTTGTTATGTCACTATGCGTTATGCAAAAAACTATTCCGTAGGAGAACTGTTATGAAATTTTTGATTTCAACGCGGTATCGTCACTCCACGTTACAGTATTGATCTGAATTTTTAAGATTTTACTCAGAAATATCGACTGTATTGTGTACGATTTAAGAATTACATTTGTTATTAACAATCATTTTGCCCAGTAATCGTAATTAGTAAAAACGCTATCCGCTTTTATATTATTCAGCCCTTACTGGACAAAATGATTGATAGTACAAACAAATGCAACCCTTATATTCTATACGCATGGATACGATAAGGCTTAAATTTCTTTGTATACACAATAGCAGTAGCGTTATTACATATAAGGATTACATTTGTTCGTATTAATATATTACTCTACTATTTCATTGAATATCCATAATTTTGTATATTTTGGTTATCAACATTTCGTAAGCACTATATTAAAATTGTAATAACTTTTTCAGTAGCGGTTATTATAAAAGCCAATAGCAGATGTTGCCATATGATGAGTGTGTTATGTCATGATCACAAGGTGATAAGTGATTCTGTTAAAAGAGTAAGGTTGGTAACACTGAGTGCGACCCGTGGGGTGGTTATTTCAAACTCACAGGCAGGTCCAAATTAAAATGCCGCTACTTGAATTTAATATTTTTGTTACGTACACTTGTTTGTTTACACGTAGCTTTGCGCTGGCGATTAAATTTGTTATGATAATACTATATACGGCGTAATAAAGGTCATCTTCAACGCAATTAATTTACTGTCAACAATTGAATTGAAATCAAAACGCCGTGTGGTATCCGGCAGAATAGAATGGACCACCCTCCTTTCTTACCGAGGTGTCGTAAGAGGCGACTAGCGCCGTGTGGTATCCGGCTGCATAGAATGGACCACCCTCATTTCTTACCAAGGTGTCGTAAAAGGCGACTAAGGTAAGTTGACGTCAGGCAGGCTGCGGGACCGTAAAATACGTAGCCTAATCATGTGACAGCATGTTTGTAACATGATGTGCCGACCCCACCTGGAGTAGGATAAGGGCAGGAGAATGATGAACTGAATTGAAATCTAAATAGTGATTTCACAATATTTATAATTTCCAACACTATTCTTATCTATAATAACCTGCGTGAATTCGAGCGTGGCTGTGCCAAGGCTCAATTTCGAATTGATAGATTCTAAATGATTCGGTCACAAATATTGACATAGATAATATTTAAATATAAAACCTCTAATTAACAATCGTAATTACGAACTCAGACCATAACTACTCTACGAGTCGTAGATGTACAAAAAAAGGGTATTAAATTTGCTGGTATCATCAACCCAGCTGTAGCGAACACATATAAGCTAGATTTAAGTATATAAAGAAATAACTTTAAGACGAGGTAAGAATTTACACTATAAATCAATATAAATACAATAGCGAGTCCAAATAGAGGCAAATTCTAGTAATATCGTTACGTATTATTAAATTAAGTTCCCAGTGACCTTCTGTTACGATTAAATCACTATTTTTTAATCAATATAACATCGAATTAGTATGACAATTGTTGAAAAATTCGGAAAAATTCCAATGACACATAGCAATCTTATAAAGATCTCTTATTGTAAAATAGGTACTTTAATTTTTTTTAAACTGCATGACCCGTCGTTGAGGCGTCAACGAATTTGTATGAATTTTGCATTATAGCATTTAAAAGGTTTGTTACCGCATAAATCAATATACCTAGTAAAAATAATGATATTTATATAATATACTCGCATATTCAGACGTATTTATTATCTAATTATCTTTGCAATTATAATAACGTAAAAGAATGTAACCTCCTTACCATTAAACAAAGATATTGAGGTCGCAAAATTAATTTATTAAAGTTTAAAACTAATTTTGAATAGTTTCAAACGGATTTAATAGCTGTCATAAAAAATATGTATCGCAAAACTTGTTTTTGATAGAAAGTTGTCAGACTTATCGACATCCGCAATTAAATCATTTATTTACGATGAGAATAATTTGAATCGGATTTGCACATTACAACATTTGTGAACATCGCTTCATAAAACATCATAATAACAGCTGAAAACGTCTGGAATCACCCATTCCCATATTAATTTCTGGAAAAAGGAAAACTTACATCTCAAGACAACGTGCTGTAAAATTTTTAATTTGTAAGTTAGTTCTCTAATTATACGATCGTAAATATAAGCAAGCAGAATTTTTACTTAAGATTATACTAATGACTAGTATGAGTTGTAGCTTCCTTAATTTTTTTATTTTATTTAATTCAATTCATGATTCATGAAGTAGTTACGCCATATTCAACGAAGAATAATACAACAATAATTATCTGATGTGACATGCTTAACGTTAATAGCAATAGGATAAAGTCTAATGCATTCAGACCAATTCAAAATTCGAATTCGGAAGATAAGGCAGATAAATGTACTTAGATTTATATATTAATATTTGAAAATAAATTTTGTACAAATGGTTGTCCATTGGTCGAAATTCCGCCACAATTCATTTAAATTTTAAGTTTGAACGTTATTAAGATTCTAATGTCAAGGACTATACTTAATTACAAATTTCGCCAAGGCTACCCGGTTAATGCCTATTTTTTCAAATAAATTAAGTGGTACCTTGAATAATAATTATGATTATGTTTGAAATTCAGTAGGACTAATATAAATCTCTTCTTAATTTGACTACAGACTAAACATAAACAAAAGTATCATCATCATCATCCTCCTGCCCTTATTCTCTAAGTGGGGTCGGCACAACATGTTACAAACATGTTGTCACATAATTTGGCCACGTATTTTATGCATGCCTGACGTCAACTTACTTTAGTCGCTTTCTACGCCACCTCGGTAAGAAATGAGGGTGGTCTATTCATTCTGTCGGATACCACACGGCGTTTTGATTTCAATTCAGCTGTTGACAGTAAATTAATTGGGTTGAAGATGACCTTTATTACGTCGTATATACTATTATCATAACAAATTTGTGGTGTGCTTCACATATCAATACATAGATATAATAAATAAAAGTTTAACATACCACTTTCAATCTGGAACGCAGCACCCCGAGTTTTCCAAAGCGCACGTGAAAGGGTGAGCAGGTGAAGCTTCCATCAGGTTGCTCGACCACTACAACGTCGATAGCCCCCGTAAGAGTAGCACCATTAATCTCATTGTAGAATTTTGCGATAAACTTGCCGATATAGTTCATAGAATACATGATTGTTTTGTATCACACTAGTCAACAGTCAAAATTTAAAAGAAAACACATAAAATCTACAATTTTTATATTTCATTTATCATTTAATTTTAGTATTGTTTTGCTTAAAATTTTACTACCCCATATTGGCGGCGTAAAAAATGTGATAAATCCGTATCTGTAACAAAAAACGTAAATGATAAACGTCAATCCGATTTCGATCACGAAAACTACGGTAAATAACAATTTATAACATATACTCATATGCTATCTATCAAATAACATTATTAATTTAAAAAACGCTCGATATGCGTCTCTTGATAAAGATAATTGTTATTATTATATTGATGATCCGATAAATAATTTCATGAGTTAAGTACTTATCATATATAACGAAAATTAATGATTCTAAGAGATCATAGAGACTTGAACTTGATATATCATGTAAAATGTAAACAGCTTTTGAAATTAAAGATACTCTGTTCTCATATCACATACATATATATATACGACTTTTTGACATTATATCATATATCATACAATGTTAGTATTGTATAAATTACAGTAATTGAAGAGTAGAAAGATAAGGTAGCCTCTCGCTAACTTAAACAGTCACTTTATAATAGAATATGATAAAATACTTATAATATATCTTATATTACAAGTATTTTATCTTTATCACTGTTACCAAATATAAGCTTCAATCTATTGAAAAAGTAGGACATTGCTCTTCATAGAATAAAGTTATTATGTACAATTTATGGCCTGAATAGAAACTATTTTTTTTTGTAAATTGTTAACTGACTATACTTATACTCTCAATTTTCAGCATACACCATTAAAATTTCTTTGTCACTAGATCATAAAAACCATTTATTCATCGATACTTGCAAATAAATCTAATAAAAAAACTATTTCACCAAATATGTGTTGTAAATTTCGGGTACAATTTAGAAGTTAAAAAGATAACATTTTCTTCATAAATACACACAACTGAAGAAACAAATCATATTAAGTATGTTTTTTCGACGGCAATAGAACCCGTGACCCATGGAGCGGAACTGCCACCATGTCACTGCCACGTGCGCTAACGGATTAGTCTAGAACTAAAGATGGTGATCCGACCAACATTTGTGGTCTGGACGTTTAATATGAATTTATATAAGCTGTAAAGGTTGATGCCACTCAAATTGTTTATACAAAAGATATTCGTATCTGTCAATTCATTTTATAAGGATACATTTCCGGGAACTACTACAAAGTATGTCAACATGTTATCATTTAGCGGGTCGTTGGACTAATATAACAACAACAATAAATGTCAATGGAAAAGACAAGCGTCCAGTAACCTGTTTAAAAAGCATTTTTGTTTAGTGAGGATTTTGCGACTTTAGCAACAAGGCCTTCATATATTAAATTTATTATATTTGTAATTAAAAATACGTTTACTATCCGTGTGGTTAATTTGCACTTACTCATTGTAATGATTTCGCTACGCGAATATGTGATGACCTTAGTTAGATTTCCTTAAGAGTCATTATAACTAATGAGCAAATATTTACGAGATGGTGTATGACCAACATAAGAATTGAAAAATAGTAAAAAAATCGCCTATTTATTACGTCCCTATGGCTTGAAGTCCGCGATATATCATTTACAAAAAAATAACCTTTTTCTTTACCTTTTTGATTCTCCTATGGCTACGAGCTTGATAAAACGATTATTTCAATTTATGTAATATAGAACATTATGCTTGTTATTCTTTCAAAATAGATTATTCATTTTATATCGAGACAGCGCGAATTTGTTATTGTATTCATAATTTCACATTACCTACAACGCAGTTCACATCCGTGACATTGAAGCTCATGTTGGCACGTGTGCGCTGATCGCGATGACGGCCGTATGAGGACTCTGCCCCCCAACTCCACGGTAATGTTTAATCCTATACAATATCTACAGACGTAAGTACATAGCTTTGAGTTGAGTAATCCATTATAAGTAACTAATCTAATAAAATGTCTAAATATGTTCATTTGCTCACGCACGATCGACGGCATTTAATCCTTTGTCACTGGGCTTAAATAATAAATCTACTTTCCTGGTATAATTTAATAAATTATCTATATTATTTAATTTAACAGTAGCCACAAAGCTGATTTAAGTCGTGTTATTAAAAAAGGAATTATAACTAAAGTGATCTTAGTAGTCCATTCTAAAGATTAAATTTATAGATTGACAAAAGTTATCATAAAAACGTATTCGACAGAAAAGATACCTCGTTCAATGTATGTTAGAATTAATGAACTCCAACTATCCGAACTGTATATTTCCTAAAATTATGTTCTGTTAAATTTTATAAATATATTAAATATGTTCACAATTTATATGCATTCGGAAGAATTGAATATGTAAAGAAAACGTAAGAAAAAATGACAATATGAAAGAAAACACAAGAACAATGGAAGAACAAACGACAAGGGCAATCAGTAAGTAACTTTTACGTTGTTATACTAACAGGAAGTTCCTTAATGTTGTAACTTTTGCTTGAGAATGTTATCAAAGTAGCATTAAGCCTAATGGAAGGTAATATCTTTTTTTTTAAACTCTGTCTATGTTGTTTAGTGTTTTTGCGAATATAAATTTAAAAACGTTTATAATGTCCTAGGAATAATTATTGGCGTACAAAAGTATGCAAAATAACATCAAGGTAAAAGTCACTGGTTAGAAGAATTCGAATACATATCATCTTGTCCTTGATTTTTTTCAGTTTTCTCATTTATTGGAAGACAGCCAATATCACAACTTGCTACAATCATTTGTGAAGTTACGTTCAACGTTACTTTGAATAACACGTCCCATTCAGTGTTATATAAAATACAGAACTAAACTATAGGCAGTTGGTTAACCACCACCACAACTGTATCTTTATTGAAGACCGATATTATTGATATATTCAACAACACAACGCATTAATTAATACGTGAGTTTTAAAGAAACTCGGAAGAGCAAGAAAACACTAGTTTTTTTTTAATAGTTCTTAACGTGATGTCATAGATAGCATTTTAATATCAAGTGGACTTGTTATAATCACACCTACTCGGTAAATGTCTAGATATATACTGAAGTAAACAACGCCGCTAACAATGATGTGACTGTATACTTGTTTATTTTTTTCTCATTGATTAACACGAAAAAAGAAACACGAATATCAATATTTGAAAATTGTTAAGACCAATACTTTTATGTTTATTATGTACAATAAACATTTTTTTTACCATACATGTTAACTATATATTAATTATATTCTCACTCAAATAAAATCATCAAGGTTACCTTTTTTTTAATATTACTTAAGCTAAATCATCTACATACATTCACAATGGGTTTCATCGTCAAGTTAAAATCGCATTAATGTCTGTAAAGCCAATAAGAAGGTATACTTATGTTTGTATATAAATATGATGAGATATTAACTTAGTTTTCCTCGAACAACGACAATGAATATAAAATAAAAATAATGATGTTAAACATAGATATTAAGTTTACCCTAAAAATAAGTAAGTAAGTAAGTAGCAGCCTGTTACAATCCCACTGCTGGGCATAGGCCTCCTCTCTCCGTTTCTGGAGAGAAGGGTTGGAGCTAAGACCTACCACGCTGCTGCAATGCGGATTGGTAGGTTTCACATATCTACAGAATTCTCTAGAAATATGCAGGTTTCCTCACGATGTTTTCCTTCACCGAAAAGCGTGTGATAAATTGCAATTATCAATTAGACACGTGAGTTTTAATAGAAAAACTCATTGGTGCCTGCCCGGGTTTGAACTCGTGTTCCTCTCGAAAGAGTCGCACGGTCTCACCGCTGGGCTATCACAGCTCACACCCTAAAAATAAAATTTATAAATTAAAAATATAAAATAATCACATTCATTTAAAATCAAATACATATGAGCTTCCTTAATTCAATATACATTGCTGAAGTTAGCATAAAGTCTTCCCAAATTGCGAGAACAAATACATATTTTTAGAATTTATACGTATTTTAACACATTGGACGTATGTGAATATTATAATCGTACAAGGACGCTCATTGCATACCTGAAATTGATAATTCTTCTGCCAAGAAATTTACACAACACTTCGTGATATTTGGTGAGCTGCGAATATTACGCACGATGTATAACACGTCGAGACTAAATAAAATTAATCGAACGCGTGCGAAACACGTCAAGTATACTTATACACTGTTCGTTCAGTGACAGTCACATTCAATTGTGCAGGGGCGGCGGGTGCGCCAGCAACCGATAGCTCAAGCAATCACTGTGATGTTACAACTTACATTCGTTAATATACACACATATAAACTAAATGCACGTGTGTGGCATAGGAAGCGGAGTCGGTCGAACGCACGATACAAACGTGTTGATGGCGTGTAGTGGCGTGATGTCGTACCATTTCATTGCGAAAGTATCTTCTGTTGATATGCGAAATTGTCTTTTTAACTGTGTCATTCATAATTTCAACTATGATTATACTTATTGATTGCAATACATTCGATTTTTAATATAAAAACGTGTCTAAACATATAACATAATTGTCAACCAACTAAAATATTTCTTGATTCTTACACCAAAATATGATTACTTACATAATGTGTTGAATGTTACAAAGTGATTTGTAACAAATGTTATTTTTTGTTCATGATCCCTAATAATTAAAAACCGGTGTAACGTACATGTATATCGTGTCAGAATACCTCTAACCTTATTAGTGTAGGAATGGGTGTGTCATGACGTATTGTTTACAACCAAGATCCGGCGCACATTTTACAGATATACCTGTTGCGTATTATTGTAATGGCACAAGGTCATGCCTAAATTGCGAATGTCACACGTTGACCTACTTTAAACCTTATGTCTTAAAGTTAAATATCAAAATTATATAAGAAAAATGAAATTTTTTACGACGCCCGAATATTTTGTTATCGCTACAATCGTTTTTGCTTATACGTATTATTAATAATGCGCATAAGCAAAAACTAATATATATTTTAAAAAAGGTAAATAAGACTAACCTGTACTTTGAATATTTGTAAAGAAACTTGCACGATTCATTTTTACAAGTAACTTTATGGTGACCAATGGGTATTATCCATATTATTCTGTCAGCTCACGTCACCTACAGGCCGGCCTGTGCCTAGTGCAGGGGACTCAAGTATAACTCTATGATTATGTACTATCTCAATTCTCTTTATTTCATATTTAGTGTAAGGAATTCCCACTGATTAATGAACTCCGCATTATCGCAACAAGAACATTGAGTACCACCTTATTTTAAGTCATAAAAAGGAAACCACTAGTACATAAACTAAAATGATAATAATATAATCTTAAGTGTGTAGAATAACAATCTATGAGTAATTATTGACTATGTTATACATGATGTTATATAATGGATTGAGTAAAATTCAAACCTTTACAATAAATTTATAATGTATAGATTTAGATGTTTCTTTGCAGAGAACCATAATACAAAAGTAATAATAATATGAAAACGCATAGTCCACTCTATATTTAGCATTATATATATTTTCTATTTAATTTATCGCTGATTATAGCAAAAAATTACAATTTCTTTGTAGCATCATTTAAGTAATACACTTTTTAGTGAAAAAAATATTTTTCTCAAAATTTAATTGTGATGTATATACATAGTAATACCCAGAAGCAACTTACAAGCTTGTGGCTCTTACTTTGCTCTACACAAAAGTACAATCAATAATAAAATTATTCCATCAATTTTAAGTTTGCCACAACAGTTTAAATTACTATTAAAAATTCAGGAATAGATCACTCTACTGATAAATAACATTACATAATTAACTTAATTGGATTTTAAATAAAGCCATAACAAGATTTATATGTAGCGCTTACAATTTTTTTATGGGAGAAGCAGTATTAGTGTTAGTATTTATATTTATACCAACCTTACAAAACATGCAAATTTTTTGAAAGATAACACAAACTACCAATATAATAAATGCGAAAGTTTGTAGGTATGGATGGATGTTTGTTACTCTTTCTCAAAAAACTACTGGACAGATTTGGATGAAACTTTACAGTATATAGGTTAACATCGGAATAACATATAGGCTACAATTTGTAATGATTTTATGTAATATAACAATACATGTCAATAAAGTCGGAAAAAATCTTGCTTCTGAGAGCTATCTTGGTGTAGCTGCCTAAACCACTGGAGTTATACAAAAATGATGTAGCATAGTATTGTTTGTCTTTAACAGTTCTGAATACAGCATGTATCTAAATTTTACACGGAAGCCACTATGATCAAAATTGTGAATCATAAATTTAAGATAATTTTTTTCAATGTACATTGTAGTCTATTGATCAAACTTTTATAAAAATCATTCATTCATTCATTTGTCGCTTTAAGTATTTCGAGTAGACAAACTTTGTCTTTCACACTAAATAATTTTGCAGAGTAGTTTAACAGTTATCATGATATGATTGACTTGAATGGAGCGCCATAGAGTGCCTAACATGTGTGGCGCTCAAAGATTGTATGGAATTCGAACATTGAAATTAAAATTGTTCAAGTAGTTAAATAAATATTTTTTTTTTAATATTAAGTAATAAAATAAATAAATCTAAAATTATCTGTCATGAAACTTAATGTGGTAGACCAATTCCAACCAAATTAAAACTTGTATAACAACAACTTGTATAACATATGTGAAATTTCATATGAACCCACTGAAATGTAAATCAAAACTTTAGTACCTGGATGAGCGAACTTTGCTTAGTATTTTTAGAAAATATACTTAAGCATGAATGCATTTTAAATAATAATAATAGAAATTCTATTTATGAATTTTATATACATCACTATATGTATATATTTGAAAAATCAAATCTAGCTACACAATTGGTGTAGCTAGATTTGATTATCATCCTGGAAACCCCTGCAATGAAAATTTAAGAATCAAATATATATTCGATTGCATATGTATATATATATTCAATTATATTAAACATGAATAGACAAAAATATCTTTAAAAAACTAATAAAAATTAAGATAAAACAATTATGTGATAAAATTATATATGGTCAACTACAACAAGTGTGTTTTGTAATGTTAATGTTAAATAACTTCAAAACTGCAAAAATTTACAAACAACTTTTGATAATAATATGCACATGGAATCCTATATCCTCTATTTATTGCTAATTTCATTCTTATTTGTTAAATTGATAAAGCAGCGTTTTCGATTCAGGCTTCCACAGGCCATGACTTTTACTATTTTTCATAAATATTTTTCATATTTCAAACTTATATACACAAAGCTTTAACAAATTATACAATGAAGCCTTCTCTATATACCCCCAAAGACAGAACTTTTGGTGAAAGTAGGATTTTATGATCCGATTTTCCGTATTTTTTACGGATTTTCCATATCCGTTCAGTAGTTTTTTACCACGCTATCAGGCAGACGCGACTAGCTAGGGCTTTGTTTAATAATATTATGGATGAATAACCATAAATTGCGTCTGCCAATGCCAATAAGAGCAAAATTAAATTATCAATTATTTTGCTTTGCCAAAAGACAAAGAAAATGAGGAAAATCATAATATACGAATTCAATTTACCTTAGTGAATCGTGTACGCAAAAAATAATTAATCACATGTGTAAAGAACAAAGAATATAAATCCACATTCATAATAAATTACTTTTTTCTCCCAGAATAGTTTTTGCTGAACATTTAAATTAAATAAAATACCTCAACTGGTTAAATTATTTAAAAACAATAAAATTAAGTAGAAGTACACACCACAAAACTACCTACCTGTTACTTTCTTTATTCTCCTATTAAACCATATACTTTTTAATTAATAGAATGAATTATGAAATTTAAAAGATTTTATTTCGAATAAAATTTACAACAAAGCCTCACTTCAGCACAGACAGCAAACAGACTATTTTAGTTAGTAATCTATGAAACAGACCATAATTTACCAACTAAAATAAACAAACTAACTTGTCCGTGGTTTTACTTAGTAGTCTATAGTTTGCCGTTTGCAAGTTTACGACGACAAACTGTTATAAAATAACAGTATAAAAGTAATTTAAACCAACAATTTTAACATTATGAATTTATTTAGAACCGGGCAAAAACGACTTTTGTGAAAAACAAAACGAAAACAGTTATTATACAAAAAGAAACGAACGAACGAACGAAACAATCACTCTCTACATATTACACGCTAGTTATACAAGTTTATCATCAAATACACTTTATTTACTATTAGTATCTTCTCAAAAATCACTCATTTTTAGCACTATATTCTAAACAGACCCTTAAAAATGGCTCGAATTTATTAACGGCAACCAAAATAATAATTTTTTTATCTTCGATTTTAATGACCTATGACACTAACTGATTCCATAGGTCCGATGAAGAACTGCTAAATTAAAGAAACTGGTTTATAAAGCTATATATATATGTCAAAGAAATATCAGCTTTATTTTCATTGCTCAAGATATATTTTATAAGTTCCAGAAACTTGTGCAAGTTTCTCAGAGTGATCGCCGTCTCGGTTATTATAACCGTATTTATGGAAGGTGTGTGCGAGATAAGGGCAAATTTGCTTACGCATTGCTTACGCTTTCGGGAAAAAACACCCAGCTGTAATTATTTGGGCGTACCAACAAATAGAAAAACGTAGCCACAGTAACTTTCAACATAACTGAATTACTATAAATTAAATTTAAATTCTTTACACGTTTAAATTACGCACCGTGGTAAATTGATTGATAAAAATTTTACTAAATCTAAAATTTTCTACTAAATCTAAAAGGCGCCAAGAAGTCGGTACTGCGGGATGTAAAATTTTAAATTTAGCCATACTTGATACAAGGACATCTTACGGGCACTCTGAGAAATAGAATTAAAAAAAGGACAGTAAAATATTTTTTTATTTAAATATTTTTTTTACAATTAATTAGGTATATAGATATATTTGAGTATGCTGTAGTATAAATGAATAAATTATAAAGATATTTTTCTACAGTTTATACAATAAAAATAATGATAATGTATGTTGTGCTATGGGATCTGAACTTGCAAATGTGTTGATGCGTTTTCTGGTGAGACTCCAGTACCATTTGGCACAACATCATTATCAGACTGTTCTTTAGCTGCATTTTGAGATTTATTCCGTAATTCAAATACTTGAGTTATAGCATCACGGAAGCATAGGAAGTTATAATCAATTACCCCTGTAAAAAGATCAATATACTTTATAATAATATAATAAGTAATAATATAATAAAAATAATAAGTACTTGACCAAATTACTACTACAACTTTATAACTAATATATTTTTTTTTTTTACTTTTAATGTTTGAATATTATTTTACACTTGGATACATAAAAAAATATTTAAAGTACCCACTAATGTCGGCACAACATGTTAAACATGTTAAATGATTTGGCTAGGTATTTTGAAACTTTCAATAAACATTTATTTAAAAAAAAATCTTTATTATTATTTTTTAAATTTAGATATAATATGATTATTGTAAAACAGTTATCCAAGGTCTATTTACACAGGTATTTTGATTAAATATGTTGTAGCCCTTCAATGTCTAAAATAGGCTTTAGATACTTAAAAGTAGGCTATGATTTACCCTGCTTTTGAAAGTTTTCCTCACGAAGTATGCATACTAATGCAAGGAACTTGTTAACTTCACGTAAGTACAAAACCGTTCCATTGTTCAGTTTGATGAGACTTGAGCTTTGATTGTTAAAGGTATTAACTTCTGTTTCATCTACCATCCTGAAATGTTTTTAGGACTTTGAGATAAATAATACATTGATTAAACACCTGCAGTGTTTCACCAAATTGAATCAAGGCCCCAAGTTCAGAGTGAGAGTACCAATGTGAACTTATGGATCTTAACAATTTATAAGTCGCAAATCTAATAATTTTACATCACACGACTTCCTAAAATTATGTATTTTATTTAAAATCATAATTAAACTATAGTATTGTTTTACATACTTCTTCAAGACAGATACTGACATATGCGAGTTCTCAGAGATTTGATGCCTAATAATTCGGAAGTAACCTTAAAACAAATCTATTATAAAAAACGAGGTTTCTCTTTCTTTGTTGGACATGTCTTTGAGCAAAAGCAAAAACACGAAAACAAATTAAACGGAATCTTCCACGATTTCCACGTATCAACCCAGCTAACCATAAATATTAGTACACTGTATTGCGAAAAGCGCACTAAGGAATTAAGGCAGACAGGATGGATATAATTTAAGTACATGAAAATAAATAACAATATGTATCTCAAGGCATAATATGCTATGACCGCGTGAACCAAGGAAAATTTAATAAAATATCCTGACTTACCCATATATACATGAAATATCAATAACAACATCAATCATATCACAGCACAGTTCATAACTTTGCATGTCTACTGGAGAACTATCAGTTGCTATGTAGATTTTAGAAACAACATCAAAGAGAAATGCTTTTTCAATGCCAGAGTTCTAGGGAAGAGATAAGAAGTTTACTTATACATATTATATATATTATATTGTAAGTATAATAATATAATTAAAGTTGCTTTAACATAAAATGCAAATTAGCATAAGTTTACTCAATCTACAACTTTATTTGTTACTAACTAGTAACAAGCAGTGTAGATAAATACAAATATTGACAAATTATTTTAGACAGTAATTTATAGAATTAGGCGTTACTTTGCGGAGATCCATAATATAAAAGTAATAGTAAAATTATTTTGCTATAATCTGTGATAAAGTAAATAGGAAATATATATTATGCTAAATGTTGAGTTGACAATACGTTTTCATAGCTGGAACATGTAGTATCTGTTAAAAAAAACATGCAAAAACCTCCACCACCAACCACCACAATACACAAGCACTACATACGTACACTATCACAAAAATTAAGACAAATCGCAAAACTTTGCAATTTTGTAATGGAGTCTATCTCCATTTTTAACAGCCGCGATAACGTCGTGTAGAGCTCATGAATAAGTGCCCCAGATGGGATCGAAACTAGTCAGGCTAATCTGATAAAATTAGACGTTAGTACCAGTATCTTTGTTAACTATTACTTTTGTATTTTAGACAGACTATATTGAATCAGAACAATGATTCATATAATTCAGTAAATTAAAATATTCAATAAAGTTTATTTAGATATTTGATAATAGTTGCTTTCATTGCAAAAGTACAGAAATGTGTCTTAGAAAATTTTAGCATGTGACATTTTAAATTAACATTAGAAACAAAATATATTTGGTTTGTTACAAAAGGATTTCTAACACATATAATTCTGAGTTAAGATTAACATATAAATATACAAAGTGTTTACTTTCACTAATACACAAGCAAATTTAACTGCAAGCTAAAGTCCTAATTTCACTATAATGTAATTAATATTTATCACTTAATATTAATTCTTTAATAACACTAAAACTCACTGTTGTAAACAAACTTACTGAAATAAGTATATTTAAGAGATTCTCTAAAGTTGGTAATTGCGGTATTAACTTCTGGACAACTTTACTGAATGCTTCAAAAATAGAATGGTCATATATGGAAGTCAAATGAAATGACAGGTGCACATGGTCCAAACCTGCTTCTGCCAGATCTTCAGTGGCTCTATGGTGTATATCTCTTTGTGATTCCATTTTATAATCATCATTAAGGCCATCAACCTAAAACATATACATTCAACATATATATTCTAGAAATAAATTAAAGCCTATAACAATAAATAATCAAAAACACTTTTAAATCCTTAATAATTGCATAGCATAATGTTGACATAATGAAACTAGATCATTCCACACGAAATGCTTGATAAAACACTTCTTAAATTTTTTTAGAGAATACTACTAAATACATGATATTTATTTTGAATAATTAGTAAAGTAATCTGCTAATAATTAATATAAAATTTGTATATTTATCAATTACTATAGTTTACATTGGATTCTTTGTGAGAAAAATTACTACACAAAGAAATTTTGAATGAATTTTATCACTTCTAGAAGTCAAAAATTAAATTATCACTACTTACTTTGTGAATGAAAACTTCAAACTTTATAGTACTGTTTACCCTATATGCCTTTGTCACTGTCAACTGCAACTTATCTAGTGCATCCTGATAATCATCCTTAAAAAAATTGTTTTCAAAATGAATTATGATAAATTAGTCAAAATGCATTAAATATTGAGCATATACCTGAGCATCTATCACAAATACTAAAGCACCACATCCACCAAAAATTGTATCTGAATCAAATGTAGGATCAAAGAAATCTATTTGTCCGGGAAAATCCCATATTTGAAATTGAACAAAGCTACTATTATTTATATCATCTTTGACTATCTTGTTAGTTGATTCTAGAAATAAAGTTTCATTTGGTGACATTTTGTGAAATACTACTTTTTGAATAGATGATTTTCCTGAGCTGAAACACATTAAAAATATCGTAAATTTGAAATTTGATTATTAACAATAAAAAAAAAGGGATAGAATAATAAATTTACCGTCTGAGGCCCATTAAAAGTATTCGTGGTTTGTGGTCTTCTTGGAGAGAGGCATTGTCATTTTCCCCATTTTGTTCGAAGGGGCCATAACTAAAGTCCTTAGGAAATGAACCCACATATTCGTCTTGATAACTCTGCATTAATGGGCGTTTAGTTTGTTAATCATAGTCATTGAATATTTTTATCTATAATATTTTCTACTTACCATATTCATTGATATTTCCCTTTTTATGGAAGTTTTAATTTTACCATACCGTTTACTAGATCTCTTTCTACGACGGGAAACATTCAAATACACTTTACAGGCTATTAATTACGTACGATAATAAGTGATAATAAGTTGAAAAAGAAACATTGTTCTTAGATGACAGTATTGACACTTGTCGATACAACGTTATTTTTCTCTATGGTCACAACCAGGGGGATGTAACTCGCCTACAAATCCCCAATTGAAATTTTTTGTTAGAAACTAATGCCACCTATAGTTTGAGGAAGGCTAATTCTGGCAACTGTTTGATATTAACTTACACTAGATGGCAATGCTAAAGCAGATTTAGGGTAAAACATAATTGTATAATCTGTGTAAGGCCTAAAGTGTAGAAGTACTCTGTGATGTATAATCTGTGGTAATCTCCGTCCGTTGTCCATTTTCAAATTTTGTTTCTGTTTGGAGTTCAGTGCTTTCGCTTGCGTTTTATTTGTTTTCATTATTTTTTCACGACTTGGCTTGACTACGGATTTTTGTTTATCATATTGTTATTCATCATTTATCATACTGACCATTGGCGCGTTTTTTGTACTCGATACTTCTTACCTGATTACCTGGCTTTGCTTCTCACGGACTTCTGATGCGAATTGGTAATATACAATGCCGAAAGCATCTAGCTTAAAATGCTATTTTGGATGTGACCTTGATGGTAAGTAACATAAATTAATTCATTTTATTTACTCTTATTACTACTTATCTTAGTTTCAAGGGCCAGCGATTATACTGAATCCTAGTTAATCCTAAGATAAATGAGCCACATTGTGATAAGTGCTCAACGTTGCCAATATAACCCGAAATAATTATAACTAGGTCAATAAAAGTAAGACTATATAACTATAAAAAAAAAGCCATTTAGTTTATCATTAGTTTAGTTTAGTTTAGTATCGTTTAGTTTAATCAGATGTTTACCTGAGGAATATCATAGATTATTACATTTCAAGTTAAACAACTATTTCTATCTTGTGCTCTTAAATAAGCATTAAAATTAAATATTTCATTGCTTGGAAGCATGCACCACAAACCATACTCAAAACTTTAAGCATTATTATATTTACCAATATTAATTAAATTTAGTTAATTTATTATAAAAGAAGAACTAACTTAAAACATAAATACAGATGAGAATGATATCATAGATTTTAGATATTTTTATTCCAAATATATTACTTTATTATTTTTTATTTATTTTTTCTATAAACCTATTTGGCAAATTATTGTACAAATGTGCTCCTTCAAATAGTATGGTTTTACCATAATTATTTGTTCTTGGATACCATAAGCAAATTTTGTGTATATTGTATTTAAAAGTCCTGCCAATTAGTGTTATACATATTTGAATGTGATGTCTTGTGTGATAGTATTATGATTAAAAATATATTTAATGTATATTTACAACTAGTTTTGAAATAATAAATAATTTTGTTATAATTTATAATTCTTCAGTCCAGTAATTGGACTAGGGTCTTGATGAATTTATTTCAAATTATTTGTAGTTTTTAAGTTTTAAAGACCTACCATGCTGCTCCAATGTGGATTGGCAGGTTACACATATCCCTAGAAATTCACCAGAGATATGCAGGTTTCCTCACAATGCTTCCCTTCACCGAAAAGCGTGTGATAAATTGCAATTATCGATTACACACATAAGTTTTAACAAAAACTCATTGCTGTCTACCTGGATTCAACCCGTGACCCTCTCGAAAGATTCGCACTGTCTCACTGCTGGGCTATCACAGCTCTATATAGTGTAAATATGTAAAAAGTTAATATTATTATTGTGGAGTCTTATTTACACTATAATCGAATTTCATTGTTTTTATGTCTGGTCTGATATTATATATACTGGTATCATATGGTACTTTTGTGAAGTCAAATATGTTAGTCTATGGCTACTTTATATATTTTTAACTGTTATAAATCACACAAATGTTGTTCTGTTTGTTGTTTTACATCTACTCACAAACTAATATCTAACATATATTTGTGTACTGCTAACATCAAGAGCAGTAAAAGTGCCATTAAACAATAAGAAGAATATGATTGTACATAATGTATAATCATATTATAAATATGAGCTGTGGATTGTATACATACATCTACAGGCATTATGGATACATATTTTATAAGTTACTTATAATGTTCACAATAATGACTTTATAGCAATTTTCATATTAATTTTTCAAATATATTTGTGCTTGCATAATCTAATACTAATAATAAAGGTGAAGAGTTTGTTAGGTGGAACATGCTAATCTCAGAAACTACTGATTCGAATTGAAAAATTCATTTTGTGTTGAATAGTCCATTTATCCCGGAAGGCTGTAGGCTATATAACATTGCGCCATAACTGATAAGAGTGGAGCAGCAATAAAAAATGTGGCAAAAACGGAAAAATATTTTCGTTCGAGAGAGCTTTCCTTGCTTGCGCTGCGTAAACAGTGAAAGTTATCTATGTACAAAAATTATCTATGTCGAAATTGTTCCTCTTTAAAAGTTCTAAAAAAAAGTCCGTGACAGCATGTATCTAGCTTTTAACGATAGTCACTGACATTGGAAAGCTATTTAGAGGGATACAGTATTAATTCTTATCAAATTAAATACCTTATTTACTTTAAGCATTTCTTGCTTATGAAATGATTGATTTGATCTATTACACTATATAATTTTAATGAATATCTTAAAAGTTATCGCCATAATAAAAATTAACGCGCGCGGAAATAATAGGAGATGGAACTTTAGATTGAGCCCCAGCAGCGCGGGGCCGGATCCGCTAGTTTATTATAATGTAAATAAAATATCATTTTCAGGTCCTCTTCACCGATTTCCACTGTGGGAGTATCCTCATACTGAAAGATTTAATCAGTGGAAATCTATACTTACGCCTGAAACACAGGAAAAAGGCAATAATTACATATATAACTCAGTACGAATATGCTACAGGCATTTTGACGTAAAATATAGACTTCCTAGTCGACGTTTGACTTTAAATGCTGTACCCACACTAAATACTAGTAAGTTTCTTACATCTATACAAACTATGAAATAAATTACAGTGACAACCATGGGTGATATTGACCAGTAACCAGAATTTTCCAGTGAGTCACAAAAATATTCGGACACCAAGATGTGTTGGAATAAATTACTCAGTACAGCGAACACCTATGGAGTTTTCAGTTTCTTCTTCATATTCCACCGTTAATTTCAGAGCAGTCGACCGAGGATTTCCTTAATTTTTCTTTTGTCTCTCGCAGTCACAGTGGCTGTTCCATTAGTTTAAGAGATAAAGTCGATACGATCTTCATTTCTAAACCTCCGGATAATGAACGCGAGAGTACTCTTATTAATATTAAGTAAAAAACCAATTTCGCGCTAAGGTTTTCCTTTCTCGCGACGGAGAATCACTAATTAGCATGAATCGAACGATGTATTTCTCTTGCAACCCATTTTCGCGAATTCCACACATAATACTGAGGAACAGTATAGTATAATCAAGTGCATAGCCCATTTTGAGAAGCTATAGCTGTGTTTGTAAACATTTAATTGAAATTTTTGAAAGAATTTCCTTTTCAGAGAAAAAACGATGTATAGTGTCCGAATACTTTATAACATAAAAATTTACTTTCATTTCCTTTATTTTTTCTTACAATGAACAGATATGGACTTATTTTGAAATATATGTGTTATTATTGATTTGGATAAATCTCTTATTACTTATATCTTATTACTAGGAAAAAACCCAATACGATCCCTCCATAGGTGTTCGCTGTACTGAGTAATATATTCCAACACACTTTGGTGTCCGAATATTTTGTGACTCACTGTATCTTATCTGACTGATTGTCAGCTACATCAATAAAAAAGTTTCTGTCTACTATTACTTGCATGGGTACTGACATCAAGGACTTTTTGTCAAATGTATTACAGATGTGCAGCAACATCTTGAAGTTGTGATGCCATCTACATCTAGTGCATCATTAGATCCAGTTCATTCAACTTTTCACAATAACCCGCAACAGCTTCAAATTGGTTCTACAGGTAAATAGTTTTAATAAGATGGCTAACGGGATAAACCTTTGTCACTGTAAGACTGTATTGTTGAAGAGAAGTAGCAAATCATCATTTTTAGTAACTATCAAGAAAAGATTGTTTATATGTCCTTCAAACAGTGGACAAACTCAGTAAACTCATAAAAAATCAGTATAAATAGAAGACTATAATTTCAAATTAACATCTTTAAGCCACATAGTATGATGCTAAAATTATGCTATTATAAATTGTAACAACATTCTTAACTTAGCTTAACTATAGTAAAGTAAAGTAGCGGCCTGTTACTATCCCACTGCTGGGCATAGGCCTCCTCTCTCCATTTTTGGAGAGAAGGATTGGAGCTAAGATCTACCACGCTGCTCTAATGCGGATTGGTAAGTTACACATATCCCTAGAATTCTCCAGAGATATGCAGGTTCCCGCACGATGTTTTCCTTCACCAAAAACCGTGTGATAAATTGCAATTATCAGTTTATGCTTAACTATAAGTTAGCTACAAATTCATAATTTCAGGTCCCACCAAATTCCGCTGTTTAACGAGAAACAAACCAACACCTCCGAAGGACATATTAATAATAAAAAATCAAATTAATAGACTGCGGAAGAAGTATAAAACAGTAAAAAAAGAGGTGATTATTGCAAAAAAGATTGCAATGTCAAAATCATTTCTATCAACCATTGAAAAATTATCTGATGCTGCACAAGTTTTTATAAAATTGCAACTAAAATCTAAGAAGAAACCAAAAGGGAGACGCTTCACCGATAAAGAAAAAATTATGGCTTTAACCATTTTAAAGCAAAGCCCAAAAGCCTATAATTTATTAAAGAGAATGTTTGTTTTGCCATCTAAAAGATCATTGCAAAACATTTTGAGTACATTTATACTTAGACCAGGCAATAATAACTTAAATATATTTGACAGTTTAAGAACAGCAGTCCAAAGAATGCCAGAAGAAAAAAAGTTGGTTAATTTATTATTCGACGAGATATGTCTGGCACCTGGTAGTATTATTGCTCCATGCAGTGAAATCCCTTTACCGTCCAACGTTGCCCAAAATCTTACCCAACTTTTCAAAATCCTTCAAAATGGCCCCAACAACATTTCTGCAATGGAACTGTAAAAGTCTAAGTTCCAAAAAACATGAACTACATTTCCTCATTAATCTGCATAAGCCAGCCATTGTTGCCATCTCAGAAACATGGCTGAGGCCAGGTTCCCGGTTTCGGGTTCCGGGCTTTTGCTGTTTACGGGATGACAGGAGTGATGGGCGTGCAGGTTGTGCCCTTCTTATCCAGAACTCCCTTCCTTTCTCCCCTATTCCCCTTCCCCCCTTCAGTCAACAGATTAATGCTGTTGCTATCCGTTCTCAGAACATTTCTTTCCTTTCTGTGTACATACCCCATCCTTCCTCCTCAATCATGCCTGACTTGCAAATCATTCTTTCATCCCTGCCAACTCCTGTCATAGTTATGGGGGATTTTAACATTCACCATACTATGTGGGGGTGCTACCTCTGTGATGGGTTGGCTCCCGTGCTTGTGGACATCCTTGATGATGTAGAACTCTGCATCATTAATGATGGTTCTCCGACACGCAGAGTTTATCCTAATCAGAACCCTAAATCTGCTGTAGACCTTTCATTATGCTCTCCCAATCTTGCATCTCGATTATCCTGGAAAGTCCTCCCATCCACATATGGTAGTGATCACTACCCTATTATTATTTCCCATAGTAGAAACTTACCTCTTCCTAATTCAAACCCCATACTAAAATATAATACAAAAAAAGCAAATTGGGCAGGTTACTCTTTATCCGCTGACAACAAGATGGACTCTCTACCATGTTTGGATGAACATAGTAATATTTTGATTTACTATAATAAATTTTTTAATTCTCTTATATCTTCGGCCGATACCCATATCCCTAAAAAACACCCTCCAAAACATCATATGCTTTCCCCTCCTTGGTGGGATGAGGAATGCAGTAATTTATTTCGCCTCAGATCTTTAGCAGAAGAGTCATACTCCATTTGTATGTCTCAACAAAATTTCATCAATTATCAAAGAATTGATGCTAAAGTTAAAAAACTTGTTAAAAAAAAGAAAAAACTAAGTTGGACTAGCTTCTGTGAATCCTTACTTCCTCGATCCTCATCCACAGTGGTTTGGAATAAAGTTAAAAGATTTCGCCGATCTCTTGACCACATTGATCCTTCTTCCAACAACTCCTCTGACTGGCTTAACGATTTTGCTAATAAATTGGCCCCACCTTGGGTTCCAAATAATGACATGTTCCTCAATCTTTCATCAGATTCAAGTTCAGATGTAATGGATGCCCCCTTCTCTATGTCTGAGTTACAAGTAGCACTCGATGGATTAAAAGACTCTACCCCAGGGGAAGATGGCATTCCATACTCATTTGTGTTAAATTTAAAAGACAAAGCAAAACTTTGCTTTTTAAATTTAATCAATAAAATTTTTGAGTCTGGAATAGTGCCAGATGCTTGGAAATCCCAAATAATCATCCCTATCTTAAAACCTCGCAAAAATCCATCCGATCCCAATTCCTATAGACCCATAGCATTATCATCAACTTTGGCAAAAATTTCCGAACACCTCCTTAAAAATCGCCTGGAATGGATAGTAGAAAGTAGAAATATTCTTCCCTCCTCCCAATTTGGGTTTCGGAAGGGCTTAAGTACAACTGACAGTCTTAGCATATTTACAACAGACATTCGATTAGCCTTTACAAAAGGAGAGTACCTTGTGGGTGTTTTCTTGGATATCGCTTCTGCATACGACAATGTCCTTCTTCCGTTGCTCAGGCAGAAAATGCTTAAGCTGAGTATACCGCCGAAGATTGTGCATTTCATATGTAATCTGCTTTTTTGCAGATCCATTGTGGTGAAACATCACTCTACATCTCTCCCCCCCAGACTTGTCTGGAAAGGTCTCCCTCAAGGCTCTGTCCTAAGTCCTCTGCTATATAGCATTTACACTCAAGATCTTGAATTGTCTGTTAATAACTTCTGTGACATACTGCAATATGCTGATGATATTGTTCTCTACTACAGGTCCTGCTGTGTAGATGACATATCTCAGCGAATAAACTCTGCCTTGTACTATCTAGGCCAGTGGCTGTCTGACCATGGTTTATCCCTGTCCGTTCCTAAATGTCAGGCAGTAGTATTCACTAGAAAAAGATTTATCCCCAGCTTCCAGTTTTCTTATGAAGACCAACACATCAATCTTGTAGATAAGGCAAAATTTCTAGGAATCTATCTTGATAACAGATTGAACGGAAAAGCTCATACTGATCACATTATAAAAAAATCTGAAAAGGGTATCAATGTTCTTCGGGCTATAGCAGGAGTATGGTGGGGGGCTCATCCCTATTCCCTTAAATTGCTTTTCAACGCTCTAGTTCGAAGCCATTTGGATTATTGTCTGTTTGTCTTAGAACCTTTTAATAAGTTAGCTTTTGAAAAATTAAATAAAATCCAATATAAATGCCTCAGAATTATTCTGGGCGCAATGAAATCTTCGCCCACTAATGCCTTACAAGTTGAATGTGTTGACCCTCCTTTATCCCTCCGCCACCAATATTTATGTGACCGATATGTTAGTAAGACGTTACAGCTATCATCCCATCCTCTCTGGTCCAAATTATCCCTTTTATCCCAATTACCTGTTTGTAGGAACTCTCGATCAGTTATATTGGATAGTTTCCTCAAATACTCCTCGCTTCCCAACCCTTTATTACGCTATTTATCTAATCCTCTTTTTTGTACTCCTTTTCACTCTCTTGTATATAATCCTGTAATCATCACAGATCTAGGCTTAACCAAATATGCACCTGATACACAACACAATTTTCAAACTTACATTCATAACAATTGGCAAAATCATCTCCTGATATATACAGATGCATCAAAGCTATCCCCGGATAGCTGTGTTGGTGCAGCCTGCTGGATCCCCAAGTATAAAATTGTGTTGAAGTTCAAATGTCCTCCCGAATCTTCTGTGTTCACAGGAGAGGCCATTGCTTTGTTAGAAGCAATCCTGTTTGCACACTCCCATAACCTACAACAGACAGTTATTTTGACAGACTCCCTTAGTTGTTTATTATCTATAAAAGAAAATCCATTCCGTAGTAAGTCAAGATTTCCTATTGTTTTGAAAATTAGGGAGATTTTGTTCTCTTGTTATCAAAAAGGATTATCCATCCTATTAGTCTGGATTCCTAGTCATTCTGGTATTCCTGGGAATGAGATTGCTGATTCATGTGCTAAAGATGCAGTTGAAGATGGAACGCTCGAGCACTTTGAAAATACTGCAAATGATCTTTGCTCGTTAGCTAAGACTTCCCTGGACAAATCTTGGAATTCGTTCTACGAGATCTCAAAAACTAACAAGGGTAAGTACTATGCTGCCCTTCAGCCAGACATACCAAGACGACCATGGTTTTTTCTCCATAGATATGCAGACAGATGGATCTCATCTACAATCTCTCGTTTACGTCTTGGTCATCCATCCACACCTGTACACCTAGCTAAGCTCCGGATTAGGGATAACTCGATCTGTGAGTGTGGTTTAGACGAAGGCACTGTATCCCACACCCTTTTGAATTGTCCTAAGCTCCTACATCATCTATATGATATTCTCCCATCCAAAATCCCTCGTCCCATAAATGTTGAATGTTTGTTAATGTCTGTGTTTAGTCCCTATTGTAAATATTTGTGTAAATATATTAAATGTAACAAAATAAAATTGTAAGTTAAAATATTGATTGTAAGTATTTATATATAACATGTTTATTATATGTATATTCACGTTGTGTTGTCCTATTTGTTTCAGGTGACGGGTTAAACAAAAAGATTCCACTTTTTGTAAAATATTAAAAATTTAAGTTTTATTCTCTAGTTCACCGTACAATCTCCTTTGTGTGTTCTCCACCTTACGTGACATTGGCGAAGTAATTTGTGCAAATAATGCACTCCTGAAAGCCATTGAATAAGAATTGAATTGAATCATCAGCTCTTCGATTTTCTGCAAGTAAGTGTAACTTGTTATTCATTCACATGAATAATAATTTTAGTTTATTATGGACCCCTTAGTGTTGTTCATTACCAAAGGTATCAGTAATCATATCAAGCGGTCCGCCTGCCTCATAAATATGGTAAAAAATAATAATATTAGTGTAAGTAAAAATGACTAAAAATTTTTTTTTGTATCTACTTGTAACCATTTCATACCAATAGAAGACTATCAAGAACGTGTTGTTCGCTAAATACCGAATTAATATTGATTTTTTATTTTCAGGACATGGAATTTTACCTCATGAATGTGCAGACACAGCTGATTTTTTGCTATTATTCGATCAATTATTTGATTCATTCAATGGTCATTCTTATCAAGGCAACTCGAAAATTTACAAAGGTTGTATAAAAAAAGATTCACCTCACTTTAAGTTATGGGCTGATTTGATTCCAATTTTGGAAACAATTAAATTTAAATCGGTAGTAAGGAGAAATGGTGTTGATCATATAATATATAAATCAATTCCTTCAATCAAAAATTGGGTTCATAATATTCAAACCTTCATAGAAATGTGGGAATATTTATCATCTAAAAATGAAATTGTTAATTTAGTAGCTAGAAATTTTAATCAAGATCCGCTAGAAAATTTTTTCAGTAGTATTAGAAGTAACGGTGCAAGGAATATTAATCCCAGTTGCTATCAATTTATTAATGCATTTAAAACGTTGATTATAAATAACTTTAATTCACCACATTCAGCAGGGGCTAATTGTGAACAAGATTTTAATAAAGCTATGCAATCATTATCAGATATGTTTATGTATTGTTATGACTCTCCAGTTGTTGATTATGCATGTGACATTGGTTGTTTGTTGAATGCTTTGGGTGAGGTAAAAAACAATGATTCTTTATTGCATGCTGAATCAAAAAAATATATATCTGGGTATGTGATTAAAAAATCTAAAACAAAAATATTCCACAGCTGTGAAATCTGCTTGAGTGATTTACGTAGAAACACAGTTGATTTACAGTCTTTTAATTATGAAATTGATTACACAAAAAAATCATTATTTCATCCAAGTGACGATTTTCTAAAATTAATCAATGAAATTTATTATATGATTATTGTATGGCTTAAGCATAAACCACAGAGTAAATTTTTACATGATGAAATAAAGTTTTTCATTGATTGTGCATGTGATTTTAGTATTATAAGTTGTAGTATTCATAAAGCTGATTTGATTAATTTTATTTGTAATTTATCTATAAAGCTGATTGTAAATAATTGGTGTTTAGGGGTGAATCGATTACTATCCGGAAAGATTACGAAATTTGATAAGAATGACCATGTTAAAAAGCAAGCATTTGATTATTGTAAAAAGAATCGGAAATAAATTATTTTATTACATATATTTATTTACATATATTATTATATTTACTATATATACTTTAATATAATTTTATTATTTCGTATTACTTTTAATTTAATTTTTGTTTCTTAATTTAAGTTTACTTTATTTTATGTTTTCAAAATTTGAGTGCAATAAAGAGATAAAACAAACAAACAAATGGTTTTTATTGTTTATCATTCATTCAGTTATAACTTTTAATTATCTTTATGTATTACAATCAGACAAAAGAACTTCATGCAAAATAAAATCGATTTAAAATAATCCTGGAATAATAAGTGGTAACAGCGCCATCTATAAGCTCCCTGTGAAACATAAAAACAGCGCCATCTTTAGTCTGAGGAATAAAACTATTCATTTTGAACAGCGAGATGCGTATCTATCTCTACTATAAGTGTATAATCTATGGTCACAACTCACAACTGTTATATACTATAAAAATATAAGTAATCACAGTATCTAATAACTTTATGTAATAGCAAATAGTAATCATTGCTTCCAATTATTTATTATATTATCAACATGTATGTTACGTAGTGTTTTAAATAGAACCTCCTTCATATAGTTGGTCGGTAACCCCTCGTAAGTACTAGAGGATTTTTATCGTGCGTTAAAATTACGTCGAATTGAAACAAATGGGTAGAATATCTATTCTATCCAGATATCTGTTCATACGACAGCGTATTTAAATCGCGACGTATTTTATCGTGCAGTGTTCCATTTTAGTCGTTAGGGCGAGGGCGTTAAGCTGAATATACCATACAAAACTTCTTATAACGCCTACTGCGGAATAGACCTCGACGTTTTTTTACGCTCGTAGGAACGAGGCGTAATAAAAAGAAAAGCATTGTCGCTGTCATTGTGTTGAGTTGTTGAAAAAGTTGACTTTTGTCAAAATTGCTTCTTATTTATTGAATAAGTCTCAAGGAAAAATACTGTTGTCGTTATATGTAGATAAAAATATTGAAATCAAAATAAAAACAAAAACACTATCTGATCTCTTTTAAATTTAGCAGTGCTTTATGCGAACGAAAATAAACGTGATATACTGGAGTTATTTTTGACTGATAGTGAGAAATCTATGAAGGAAAGAAATTAGCGAACTTATTTAAATTGGCGAAGCTACGGTCATATTAATTTTAAACGGCAGTGATGTACTAATTTTTTTGTTATTGTATCCAGTTTTAGAAAATCAAGATCAGATTTTAAGACGATTTTTTACTGACAAATAATATAAGGGTAAATAATGTAAAATATATATTTATTAAATAAGGCGCGTATCATAATAAAGATTAGTATGTGGAAGTTTTCTGCACCTACATCTACAGTCACCCGTTACAATCGTTGTAGTGTTTGATGTTACAGTCCGTAGTGTGGTGCGTAACGGACGTGAAGCGGCAGCAGTAAGTTTATCAGAACTAGAACACGGCTGGGTTGGTCGCAGTCGTCGCTCGCGTTCCACTCGACCACGCTCGACCTGCTGTGCGTATGCGACACTCTTTTGAAGACCTGCTAAGCTATCTGTTCGAGCAGGAAACCTCTCTAAACTATTTGAAACCTCTCCCACCTCAGCAGTTTCTGTATCAACAATTTCTTGATGATCTAGTATCATTCCTATATTTAATTTAAGATTGGTTGAACCATCTCTGAATATTAAATACACAGTAGCTTGATCTAAAACTTTTAAGGAAAAATGTTCATTAATCTTTAAAGCTTTCATTTTTATTTGAAATGGTTTGAATTTCTGTGATAGTTTTTTACTTTTTTCTTTTATAAAGTTATCGAACTCGATAGCAAGCATTTCTTCATTATCTGGTCGCTTCTTACTATCTGCTGGGCCACCAAGTTTGAGAATATCTGGATCTTTATGTGCCATTTGAGTATCGATCATAACTTGTTGTAGTACAGGAGGATCATTTAACGTATGCCATTTCCAATGAGATACGGGTCCTATATTGCGGTCCAGAACTACACCTTCTGTCTGGTTATATTTGAGCCTAAAAAAAGTAAACAACATACAACACAATAATGAATTATTTTATTCATTGTAATGTATATGACATGTTACATAAAGATATAACCTTATTTTACCCGTGTGATCAAAGACAATGCCATTGCCGAGAAAATCAAAAGTTGCGAGAATTGCTAACGGAAGTGAACGACCACGTTCATCGAGCTCGCCGCTGCTATGAATTACGAATCTCTGCTGCGCATTAATTTCTATTAAGCAAAACACAAAAATTAATATACGTAGACATTTATAATTTATTTATAAACTTGTGGGTCGTGAGAACTCGATTTTCTAATCGCATATATACTAATAATAGTTTTGCTTTAAATATTAAATAAAACCTTTTTTAGTCTTCTTCCTAAGGTGTCATCTTCTTACCCGAGGTCGCTATGGTAAGTTATTTTAATTTTGGAAACCGCTACACAAAAAGCTATATAAGTAACTATATATTTCATAATTAAACACTCTCCGAAAGAGATCATATTTGGTTTGACATAAAAATTATTAAAAATTGTTCGTGATCTTAGAATAAATACATAGAATATACCTGGCACCTACTGAATAAAAATATTTTTGTTTTAGACAGCCGCACGCACTGCGGATATATGTAAATAACGTTTGTGTCTAAAAACTTATGTAATGTTTACCTTCCGCATCATAGTAATCTAAAGCTAGCCGGCCGCTTTTATAATACAACCGACCACGGCCGTTATCATCAAATTCCGCCAATTTTTCGCCAGACTCGTAGTTCATTATCTTTTTGTTTTTATTATGTTCAAACCAATCAAATTCCGGATGGGCTGGGCGCATACGGTACACATTCATCTGTGAAAATCGTTAAATCGTTTAAAATTAAAATACGTAGTTATATAAGTAAACTATCGCAGCAATAAATTTCGAAATTTGATTTTTTTTATAGAATTAGGCGGTACTTTAGGCCTAGGTCCATAATACCTAAGTAATAAAAATATTATTTTGCTGAAAATATTACAGCAAATAATATTGTCATTGATTTTGTTAAATGACAATCGTATAAACAAAATCTGTAGGGGAGGGGGGGCACTACCATGAACCGGTAGCATATATATATACAGCACACACAGTAAACTTTAATTTAAATTTAAATTGTCCTGTAAAAGATTTTTCCAACATTACCTTACGCACCACTTTTTCAGTTGGCAACATAGTCCACCCTTTATCGATAAATGTGCGATCAGACAACGCATAACGTATCACACCTTTAGGCACTTCCTGTTCAGTCTGAAAATATCGTTAACATAAAGTTTTGTTTCTATGTTCGTGTACGGTTGTTTATTAATGAATGGAATGTTAATAATCATAATATTTTGGTTACACGCTAACGGTACCATACTTTTAGATACAATTGTATCCAGTAACCAAAAATTGAAAACCATTTGTTGCTCATCGCAATAACGTGTAACGTGTTTATTAAAATAATAAGTTACTTGGTATTTAGTATAGTATGGTAGAAATGATCATATCCTTGTGCCATAACGTGAAGTCACAATTTGATTAGTTACCTCCGATTTTTTATTCTTTGACATGCTTTAAGAGAAAGATAACTAAAATATAAAATAAACTACTACGAAATAAACAATCCAAAAATCAATTTAATTCTGTACTTTTAACTTTAATGACATAACAAAATTGGGTCTATGTCAAATTCGAGTCAAAATAAAAAGAAATTAATTAAGGCCATTAAATTAATAATTTTATTAAAAAAGAAGTATAATTATTGATATAGTGTTAAAGGCTGCACTACTACCTGATTAATCTATTTATTTATTTATTTATTGTACATACATGTTAGAAAAGAAATTATCTTATAGAATTTGAAATTTGTGTATTCTGATTAGGTCATGAAAAAAAAAATATACATCGTCAATACTAAATCGTTGATACTAAAGATTTAGCTATATGGTTTTAAATTTAATATATATATTACCAAATTAAAAGTACCCACGATCTCGAAAGTAATTCCTATAAAATTATAAGAGCGGCTGACTCTTAATTAATTTAAATATTAATTCTGCCTAAACTAAATGTGGAAGTTATTTAAACTTTGCGTTTATAAAAATGAGAAATTATTTAAACTCACATATTTTCCAGATGTCAGAGGCCACTACCTTGCGTTCTAATTGCTCGGGTTTATTTTCGATGCAATTTTTTTTGGGGATATTGACATTATCATCTTTTAATGTTGAAGTAAAAAGTAAAGGAACTGTTTGTAATTTTTCAGCTTTTTCAATTATAAGGGGTATATATTTATAGATTTGTGATCCTATAATTACATCGTCAATTTTTGTGCCTTCATTTTTATTCATCATTAAATCCTCAATATCGAGCTCCAGTTCAGAATCATTACAAATAAGACAAGCAGGAAGTTTCAACCCTCGATGCATATCTTTGTGTTCTGCAATAACTTCGACAGGAATTTTAAGTTGTGATAAGCGTTTTGGCCGTTCTCTTTGCTGAGATACTTCTGATTGCTTCAATTTTACTAATTGCAAAATAAGATCATCAGGTGAAGGTTTTCGAATTTTAACTTGATTTACGTTTAATTCTTTGGATTTTGGCAGCTCTGGCTTTTTCTCAAGTACACCTTTAGTTTCCGATTCTTTAAAAGACTTTAACTTTGATTCAGTATAATCTTTCGTTTTTTTTTCTATCAAGCGTTTCATTGTCTCTTTTTCGTCATCTTTTTTTAAAATTTGCTCTTTATTTTCTTCCTGTTGTACATCTTTTTCCTGATACCTATCATCTTTTTCTGTCTTGAAATTCTCTATTTCTTCTTTCTCTTGCCTTATTTGTTCTTCTTTTTCTTTTTTGAGACGATCTTTCTCTTTTCGTGAATATTCTTCTTTTTCCTTAGCCTTCTTTGCAAGCGCATCTTTCTCCTTTTTTAGTTTTTCTTTTTCTTCTTTGGCTCTCTGTAATTGTACTCTTTTTTCTCTTTTGATTTTATCTTTTTCTTCTTTTTCTTTTAGTTTGCGTTCTTTTTGTAATTTATTTTTTTCTTCTTCTTCTTTTAGCTTCTGTTCTTTATCTAATTTAATTTTTTCTTCTTTTTCTTTTGAAGCTCTTTGTGCTTCAGATTGTGCATTTTTATCAAGCTGGGGCGAACTTTTTTTAGCTTTCATCGAAGGAGTTCGAGTATCTCTATTCTCTTTCATACTTGTTTTTTTACTATCTATGTTTGTAATATTGTGGTCTTCCGGTATAACTTTTTTAACTTCCAGAGACGTTTTTTCTTTTTCTTTTCTTAAGATTCGTTTTTTTTCGTTCATGAGTTTAATACTTTCTTCGCGACCAATTTTTTTATTATCTTTTTGTTTGCGTTTTAGTTCTTCTTTTTTATTTAATTCTTCGTTTTTTTCACGTAACATGTCTTGGGTGTCCTTTATTAGTTCAGAAGAGCTTTTAGGTTTCTGAATGGGATTTTTTACGTGATCTGTTTCCTTTATAAAAAAAAAACTAAAATCTTTAAATAAAGTTTCTTTTGTTTCCGTTAAATTAGGAGAAAATAAACCTTCTTCAGAATTATATTTACGAGCATTAAAAAATTTTGGCTGAGTTTGTTTTCTTATCTTTTCAATTATGTCTTCATTTGATCTTGAATCTGAAATTGATTTTCTAATTCTTGCTGTAGTTTTTCGTTCGGGCTCCAGACGTTCTTCTTTAATTTTATCCTTAATCATAGAGCTATGCTCAGATGCTAATTTCCATATAGAAGAATGTTTTTTTTTATGAAGTAAGTCGTCTTCATCCTTCGTCTGGCAAAGTGCTTTGTTAAATTGTGGGAAATTAAGATTTTTTTCATATTGTTCCGAAGATTGTAATTTTGCAGCTCGTTTTTTTACATCATGGAGATCAAAAGCTGTTGAATCCTCAGAGGTGGAAGTTGGCCTAATTGGACGTTCTATAATTTTTATTGTAGGTCTTTCAGATGATATCATATTACGAAAGTACTCACAGGTTTTTGAGTCCAATTCCGAATCTGAATCCTTTTGAAGTATTGTTTCAAGCTTTTGCAAGGATATGGAAAATCGTATTGTTCCCACTTTTGACTTCAGGTTTATGTCACGTAATTCCTTTTTAGGTTCGAACAATTGTATTACTTGAGGCTCGTGTATTTTTTGCGAAGTTCTATGGCATAAGTTATTCAAAAATGATTCCGACCTCGTTCGATTAAGAATTTTATATTGCTCGTCATTTTTTACGCGATTATTAAATAACTGTTTCATATGAGAAAGTTTTTGAGATTTGCTTGTAGCTTGTATCCGTTCTTTTGTTTTGTGTACTTTCATTGCAATAAACTTTTGAACAACATCATCACACTTGCAAAAAGATACACCTGTACGTTCCTTAGTTCGACATCTATCACATAAACAAAGTATATCGAGCTTATTAATTGTAGGAACTTCATGTAATAGTTTCTGTGCTTTTTCGAGTATATAATTACAACGAGGACACTTTTTATAGTCATCTAAAAAATATGTAATAAATAAAATTAATGAGTATTAAAAAATAAAGCGTATTGAAAAAAAATCACCTGTAAAGTCTGCAAGTTGATACTAAAACGACCAATGGCTATTTTTATGTGTAGTATAGAAGCACATTACAGACTCATTGACGGTATATTCGGTACTTGTACAAAATTACAAGTACCAACAAGTGCTTTAAATTAAACTTTTATGTATAGCAGTGTTTCCCAACGTGAGACCAACGCCCCACAGCGAGTCAATTTGATGTTAGTCTTTTCAATTTTCGAATGGACTCGAGTTTAGCCCTTTAGATCCAGTCCATTTTAATGTAATGCTAGACTTTGGTGCCAAATTATACGAAATCCCGGTCCCGGTATATAATCTTTAATTGCAGCAAAAAAATTGCTAATGATGTGAACTGACAGACAGGCATACTTTCGTAGGTATGAATTAATAACTTGAAAAAGTATCGTTACCAATTTTAGATATCAAATTATCCGAAATGATATCGACGTTTTTTGTATTATGTAGGATAATAACCCCTTTAGAATTTTCATGTTCTCCCGTATAGGTAGTTTTCACCTGAAAAAATAAGTTTGACCTAAAGACAAGGATGTTCATTTAATAAGTAAGTACTGAAAATCGTGACGGCATTTTTTCACGCGAGTGACAGGTGTTACGCTAGGTGAATGATATTCCTGGTTCAAAACAGCTTCTAAGCTTCTTCACTTGTAAATGTTAAATATTGATAATTATCAAATATCCTTTTATATTGGAAAACTACGAGAATAAGACTTGATTAAGTTTGTTATGATATATATTTTAACAACCAAACGTCTTCTACCTCATTTTAATTACATGAAATACTGTTATTTAAATAAATAAATCAAAAGCATTAAGGCTTATAGCGTTTCTTTTATAAAAAAAAGGAGCCCAATAGCAGAGTTGACTGCAAGATTTAAGTTTTAATAATAGGTAGGTCGATATTTAATTTTTACACAAAGATTAGATACTTACATCTACTCTACAAGTAGGATACCGGTAGATAACCACTCCGGCGCTACGTATATTGATAACCTTTTGAAATTCTGGACAATCCTTACATGTCTTGCAGCATGGACATCTTTGTATAATAAATCATATGAATGTATTTAAATTCTAAATAATTAGTGTTAAGTAACTATTAAATAAAAAAATTCTTACATATCTTCCATAAGGTAATAATTACAAACGATATAACAAAATATATTAAAATTGTTAAGTACAAAAGCGAAACAGAAAATACAATATCTTTCAGAATGTCAAATGGACAATGCCATGACAATGCCTAAAATTTATTTTTATCATAAGTTATATTTATCTCCTCAGCATTCATCATAGATACGTATGTACACTGTAGTCTTTGATAGATACACTATATAGGATATAGATGAAAAACTCCTTCATTTTCGCCGAGTAATGAGAGGAAACTGTTTTACCTTATGACGCAAAGATGTGACTGTAATGTTACCGTAATAATCCACTAGATGGCGCTGCACTCCATTCTTATAATGACCTATTTAACAAAACCACCTGGGTGACCAGGTTTTGCTTGGTATTTTTATGTTAAAAAATATAAAAAAGCCACCCGAACTTGACCCCGCGGTCTAGGAGCTACAACTCCCGGACTCCCCACCGAACTAGAAATCCAAGTCCAGGTCACCCAAGTGACCTGGACTACTGACCGATCACTATCCAGGCCTATTGCCTACTAAGACTGGCTCTAGCACAGAGATTCGCCTCGAGCCCCTAACCTCTCAAGAGTATGCGAGATAACCCCTCTGCTTGCTTGCTCAGAGATGGCAATCACGGCGACCTGAAAAGTAGTTCTTAGAGTTTCACCACCCTGGTGCTTATTTTCGAGGTTTAAAGCTATATATTATAAGTAAAGGCTTTTATTAAATCTCTATCTATATGAAGTTGAAAACCAGGGGTAAAGGTGCTATATTAAATAAACACTATTTGAAAAACAGATGTCCAATCAATTTAATCATTTCGAAGTGAAACCATTTCGATTTACAAATCAATTAATTACAAAAAAAGGCCGAAAGGGTATATACATCTACTGTTTTAACAGATAAATTATAGGAATCCCCATTTTATTACCTTATTTTGAGCACTTCGTTTGTCAATTACATTGGTTCTTTAAAAGAAAACAAAACATTTTACCCTAAGTTATGAACATTTTTATTAAGAAAAAGGTGATATATATACTAATTTAAAACCGTGTATTTCCATACGAGACAGCGTCAACTGAGGGTCGGAGCTGCTAATGTAATCGTAAATGCATTGAATACCTTTGGGACATACTCAAACTAGGCTTCGTTTCTCGTTCGTAACGCCCAGTGGTTCCATTAACATTAACAAAAAAAAACTAAAAACCCACATCTGTTGCAGCTATCCAGTTTCTTTTTCCCCACCTGGCCTAAACAAAGGCACCACTTAATGGAAGTTGAGAGGAGGCTGTTCATGGCACTCCAATAGTATTTACTATTATTCAGATTAAACAAAAAGTATGAACATTATTAGTAAAATGCATTTATTGTTTGTGATGAATTAATCTTTTTTTTTCTTAAATATATTAAAAAATTTTTGTTGCAAAGAAACAGGGGACCCGATAATTTTTAAAACAACCTCTTTGGTACAAATATTATTGAGAGGTCCAAATGCTAAGGCTACTACAGTACATGCTAGACATATAACATTATATGGCATACTGAAGTCAGGTGTAGGTAAGGATACCATAGCACCATTCGTCCTGAAGACCATTGGATACCCTGTAACAAACATAATATGATTAGAATTTATTGCAGAAAGGTACAACAGCATAGTTAATCATTTTAGTACCAAATTTGTTCAAACTAAGCACTGGAAAAAGTAATATTACTTATTAATTGACATATAACATACATATCGCCACATTCAAAGAATACAGTTACATTTCCTATGTGTATATATAGGACATGTAACTTTATCCTTCGCATGGGGCAATTTGTAAAAAACAGTCCCAATTAATTAAATTATTCATGGTACTTACAAGGTTGTGATGCATTTATAAAGGAATCAAATGTACTGCCTGTGATTGGCAAGCTTGTGTAATTCTTTGCAGTTGGTAGATTTGCAGAAATTAATGCAGATCCTATATAGAATCCATGATTCGCATCAGGTGGATACTCTTGCCATTTAAGAAACACAAATTCGAAATCTATAGTTATAGTTGTTGTAGATTTTGGAGGTAATTTTAACAAAAGCTCTAAATGGTAGGGTTTTTGTCTACTTCTGCCAGGTGAGTAGAACTGTGACATTAATAATTTACTCTCTGCCTCACCATTGATTCTCAAAGTGCTTAATTGAATTGGCAACCACCAAGGTGCATTTTCAAGAAGAACAACATCTATAGGTGCCCAGTAGTTATTTGATATTTCTGTAACTATCCCACCAAATTCTTTGCCATAGCCCAACACATATCTGTTAAAAGTTATAGGTGGGGGTATATTCACATTTATCTTGTTTCTAACTTCATATTTTGCTCCAATATTCATCATATTAAAATGGTTAATATCATACTGTCCCAACTTAATATCACTACCACCTCTGTGTGATATCACAATTTTATTTGGTTCAGGAGTGAGCTTAAATGGATAAGATGTATTTGAAGTGATGTCAACATATATTTTGCTAGAGGATGAAAGAGGGCATGCTCCTGGTAAACCTTGACCAAACAACTTTGTAAGAGACCAATCCATGGTGTTTATTATTTTAAAATCATAAACAAGTGATACAGTTTGTTTTATTTCTAAAGTTGTAGCTAGGCAACTACTATTAGTACATATTCTTCTTACATGAATACCAATTGAATGATAATTTGTATTATGTATCATTCTAGAATTAAGAAGGGATGAAAAACCATGGCTGGATTCACATGACAGCAATTTTTTCCAGGGTGTTAAATTTTCAGTGCACACAATTTCCCTTGGTAAGGAAGCATATCTAAGTTGAGAAGTTACATTCTGTTTTAATTTACTAGCTCCTGTTGGCCATAAAGCCATTTTTGGGGTTATGGTATTAAAGTTTTCAATAAAATTAAGAGATGCACAAAACAGCCCAGATAAAGTTGAACTTAACTTCTTCCACTGCTTATCTATATCCTTCACCTCAGGTGAAAACCAAGCATACAATTCAGCCCCAGGGGCAGCATCTAACACAGGATAACCCCATTCATTATGTTTCCATTGCCCTTCAGTCAATGTTAAATGTAATTCTTCAACTTCATATCGTGACAAAATTTCTCCCAAAGACCGTGGTGCAAGGTGAGAATGTTCAACTGGATAGAAAATTACTTATTAAAACAAAAATTAATGCCGGCAACTAAATAGATTAAAAGAATTAATTAAAATTACTAACAGGATTCCTCTCCATTTACTAGTGTTAAGAAATGGAAATAAACATAAAGATGAGATGGTGGTAATGGTTTGAGAAACATTTCTTCCTTGAAATCATCTCCTTTGATTTGAAGAATGGTAGTAGAAACAGCAATATACCAAAGCAATAATTTTATTACCACTTTCATTTTCGTATTACCAATATATCTTTATAACTATATTTATTAGTTTATTTTTCTATTTATAAATCCATTTCTGGGTAAATCAATAGAAGGATATAATATTTATTATGTGAGTTCTTAGGACCATAGATTAATATTAATAATGTAATCTTTGACAGTTATACTTTATGGCCACATTTTAGTTAGTCAGTCTCTGCTCATATAACCCCTCGTACGCACGGGATGAATTTTATCGTACGTAAAAATTACGCATAATTGAAACAAATGGGTATCCAGGTATCTGTTCACACGACAGCGTATTTATATCGCGTCGTATTTTTATCGTGCAGTGTTCCATTTTAGTCCTTAGGGCCAGGGCGTTAAGCTGAATATACCATACGAAACTTCTTATAACGCCTATTGTGGAATTTTAACGCGACGTAATTTTTACGTCCGTGCGAACGAGGGGTTATATGACATATTTTAGTCTGGCTGCCATATTCTAGTATAATAACTCTATGCTTATTTTGCACATTCATAATGAACAACCGTCATTATATATATATAATAACTCTATGGAAAATGAAAGTTGAATTAATGACTGACATTTCAGAATTATTGCCAATTATATTTAGAAACAATAGAATTTTTGTTAATTTAAGTTTAAGTTAATTAATTTTAACTTGTCTCGAATCGAGTCCTATAAAGTCTGAATAGATACTATGTGTGGTAGCCTACTAATTTGCATAGTTTATAATATTTTATTTTTCTTAATTTCACATAAAACATTGCTTATAGTTATTGAAAAGAGATCTAATGATGTTTTGTTTCCTTCAAAATAAATAATCTACACGGTTTACTCACTGCCCTATATATATATATATATATATATATATATATATATATATATATATATACTCTGTGCAGACGTCTGTATGACATTTTATTGTCCTTTATTTATATTTTGTGTACTCATTATCCTGGAGTAATGAACTTAACTTGAATTTGCTTGCGCTTTGTATTAACATAATGGTTGCATAGGGAAAGGTGTATATTTTGTTTAAATTTGTATTAAGTTTACTCTATCAGTTAGTAAATAATTAGTTACACAAACTAAAAATAAATAAACAAAGGTTTAGGAAACTTGTTATACGCGATTTGTTATTTTATGAGTAACTTATATTAAATTATTAATTCGAACATTTGAAATGGATAACGAATTTTTAGATATTTCAACTAGTATAGGTCTTCAAATTGGATACGGAATCGGACATATACTAAACGATGTTTGTGCTAGTTTGTGGTTTACATATTTTTTAGTGTTTTTCCATTTCGTGCTTGAATTTTCTGCAGCTCAAGCTGGATATTTGATGCTAATAGGACAAATTGTAGATGCCGTTTTTACGCCTTTCATTGGATATTGTTCTGATCACACAAATAATTATTTAAGTCTAAGATATGGAAGAAGAAAACTATGGCATCTTTTTGGTAAGTTGAATAATTAGTCTTGAATTACACTCCAAACTTTTTTTGCAGGAAATTAAACCTTTATAATTGTATAAATATTTGTATATTGAAATTTAAGTAAAGTTAAAGTTCACAGCTTATTCTACAAAGAATGTATTGTAAGGTTAGATGGAGGTGTCCATCATTGAGTTAGGGCAATCCAACCCAAAATGTATGTGCATAAACACACTTGCATCTGAATATTATGAAATATAATGTAATTAAATGCCAACCACTTCATTTTGCACATTCTAACATAATAAATAAAGAATTTTATTTTATGGACATTTAAAGAATAACTGTTGCACAACAGTGAGAAAGAGCCAAATTTCAAAATTTGTGTGATATTATATTGGTTATGCCCTAATTATTCATTTTAAATTTGTAAACTTTGGTTGTTGAAAGAAAGCCACTGTGTGCAATTATATACAAGAGAATGAGCTGTTGAAATAACTTTGTTTATTTTACAACACTAAATGAATGACATCTCTAATGTATTGTTGGCTTGCTCTGTTAGTCTAAGTGACTCTTCCTTTTTTTGTAATAGAGCTGGATATATGAAGTTTAGTTAATAAGATACTTTATAAAGTTATTTCAAATAATTACTCCATTTATGTGTGCATGATGTAAACTTTTATGTATAACTAATCTGGTTTTTACTTGTTATTGTGCCTTGCCTTAGTGAAACACAATTAAAAGAAGAGTTTTATAAACTTTATTTTCTATTTTACAGTGCAGGATCATTTATACTTTCAACCTTCATAATAAAATGTCATGTTTCTCACAGGTCTTTCAATTTGAGAAACTATGTTCATCACTTATATCAAACAAAACGGCTTTAAAAATAATAAAACAGTGTATAAGCAAATGTTTTCTCAGTACTTAGTCTGTATATATATTAACTATATTAGCTCTTAATATATAATTTTGTATGAATTTTTCAGGTACTATATGTGTACTATTATCATTTCCATTCATTTTTATGCAATGCATTGGATGTTCGGTGGCACATAAATGGGCACAAATGTTTTATTTTGCTGCCTTCATAACAGTATTTCAAATTGGATGGGCATCAGTTCAGATATCTCATCTTAGCTTAATTCCTGAGCTAGCTGATGATCCCCATGTCAGAATGCAGCTTACTGCTATTAGGTAAAGTTAAAATGATCTGTTCAGTTACTGATAATACTGTTTACAACTCTCACATCATATTTCAAAGGTGTAAAACAAATCAATCAAATAGATAAGTAGTATCAAAGCAATTTTAAAACATATTGAATAAGAAGTTACTTTGTGGAAGTTCATACTACAAAAGTAATGATAATATTATTTTGCTGTAATCTGCAATATGTAATACTAATCACCAAATAGGAAATAGGAAAATGAATGATGCCTCTCTATCTAATCCGATGTTGGCAGTCAGTCTTAGAGGGCAGATTTGTCATTTAGTAATCAATTAGGCATAGTTCTTGTTTGTAATGTTATTAACAATAAGCTAGCTAAAAAGGGGTTTTTACTATTTGTATAAAAAAAGTCTCTATTATCACAAAAAGTAAAGTAACAGTCTATTACTATCCAACTATTGGGGGTAGGCCTCCTCTCTCTGTTTCTGAGAGAAGGGTTGGAACTAAGACTTACCACGCTGCTCCAATACGAATTGGTAGCTTACACATATGCCCCAGAATTCTCTAAAGATATGCAGTTTTCCTCACGATGTTTTCCTTCACAGAGGAGCATGTGCTAAATTGTGCTAAAAGATAAATTGCATTTGTCAATATGACACATAAGTTTGTATATAAAAACTCATTGGTGCCTACCTGGAGTTTGAACCTGTATCTGTATGTGTTTCTGTTATCTTATTTTGTTACTATTGAAATTATTATTTTGTTATAGATATGGATTTACAGTTTTCTCCAATTTATTTGTTTACATTATCACGTGGTTAATATTGCACATGACTGGAGAATGTGACAAGGAAGTGAGTTGATTTATGAAATCAGTAAAATTGTTCATTTAGAATTTTATATTAATGTATATTAAGTAATAGTTATGTATTTATTTTAATGGTCACTTTATTCCAGCAAGTGGGACCAGCTGATGTTTGGAAGTTCAGGCAAATAATGTTTATAGCTTTAGCTGTTGGTACAGTAACATCAATAGTGTTTCACACTACTGTGTCTGAGAAACAGCCAAGAAGTCAAATGCTAATGTCTGAAAATGAAAGGAGCTCCATACATTGTGATATACTGCGTCAATATTTATTATATCGAGTAAGTAAAATAAAAGTATTCATTGAGATGTTCCGCAAATATACATTTATTATACGACTAATAAATATACTAGCTATCGTCACGCTTTGCTATCTGTTTTATCCTAATGCTTTAGTCCACGTCATTTTGAATATTCACGGTAACTTGTATAAATCAAAATATCGCATTATTGAGGGTACGTTAACATTCATATTGACGCGAACGAAAAAGCGGGAACCACTAGGACTTTTTTTGTAAAAAATGACAGCTTTTGTATGAGGTAAAATTTAATTTAAAAAAGGTAAAATTTAATAATTTTAAGGTTGTGTTAATTCGTGATTATGTTCTATATAGTGGATATATCTGTAATACATATTTAAAATGGTTCTAAGTGACTCACAGTTGGCCTTGCAATATGGATTTTATCGTGACCTATTGAATCACAGCGTCCAATTGCAGTGCCTAAACATTTTCATTCGCGGTAAATAATTTGAAACGTTGATAATAAATGGGATGTATTAAGACGTTATAGTGTTACAATGTACAAACAACAGATAGCTTAATTATTCGTGTATTTACTAAAATTAGGTCGCAAACTGACTCATCTATTACTTATTATAAAACGAAGTCCCTAAAAGCTGTCTGTCTTTTTGATCGATTTTCTAAAAAAAACATTTTTGTACGGTTTTTTTACTAAAAGATAGTGAAATTCTTCTAGAAAGTTTAGGTTAATATTACATAACGGTTTTATGTAAATTGTATTGAAGAGGTAGCGCAGTTGTAAAAAAAAACTCGCCTGTTGGGAGCTTTAGTCGTGTGTGCCGCGTAAACCAAGAGAGATATATTAAAATATTGATAGGAGATAATTGTAGATCTACATAAATACTATAAAAAAGGCTGTGACAGCATGCCTCCATCTCCTATGGTTAACAATCACTATTTTTATGTTTATCTATCTATACTTTACGCGGGAAAATTTTGTGAAACACTGATTTGTACGTCGCAGACACAGCTAGTCCATATCTACACTAATATATACAGCTGAAGAGTTTGTTTGTTTGATTGATTGTTTAAACACGAGAGAATAGTCTCAGGAACTACTGGACCGAATTGAAAATTATTTGAGTGTAAGATAGTCTATTTATCGACGTAGGCTATAGACTATATAACATCACGCTAGGGTAAATAGAAGAGGAGCAGCAATAAAAAATATTTCTGAAACGGCAAAAATTAAATCTTTACTTGCGTGCGCTAAATAGTAACAGTGAAAGTTATGCAAAAATCATCTACATCGAAATTGTTCCCCTCTAAAAGTTCTAAATAAAAGTCCGCGACAACATATAAGTTAACCCACTTTAACCATAATTAATATAAGTATTTACGGTTTACTCAAATAATGACACTGCAATCCACGCGAACGAAGTTGCGTTTTAAAGCTAGTATTTGATAAAATGTTATGTAACTCCATCAACATGTAAATAATGATAGAAAAATAGTTTTTTTTAGGTTGCAGGTACATACATGAGCACAAGACTTGTTGTCAATATATCTCAAGTACTCATACCTTTATACCTTCACCGTACATTAGGACTGGCAGCACGCTCTTTAGCCGTAGTGCCGCTGACCATGTATATTGGTAGCTTGGCAGCTGCTGGCATTCAGAGGCTGGCCCCGAGATCGTTTACGAGGAAATTAAGCTACTTGATCGGGTCTGCATGTGCATTCAGTGGCTTTATATGGGTTTACCTCGATTATAGCCATAGCTACAAAGTTAATTTTATCTATGCTGTTGGTGCGTTGATAGGTTAGTAACGTTAGATTGCTTTTTCTATATACAAAAGTAAAGTAACAACCGACTACTATCCCACTGCTAGGTAAAGACTTCCTCTCTCCGTCCTTGGAGAGAATAATTGGATATAAGACCTACCACGCTGCTCCAATGCGGATTGGTAGGTTACACATATACCTACAACCCTCTAGAGATATGCAGGTTTCCTCGCGATGTTTCCCTTCACCGAAAAGCATGTGATAAATTGCAATTATGAGTTAGACAAATAAGTTTTAACAGAAAAACTGATTGGTGCCTGCCCGGGTTTGAACCCTTGATCTCTCGAAAGAGTCGCACGGTCTCACCTATTGGTTATTGATAAAGGTTGGGCTATCACAGCCTTTTTATATATAACATAAATTAGAATTAATGAATATTATGTATAGTATTCATTAATGTTATTTGGGTATTGATTCAGCGACTGTGTTTATCACTAACACAATATTAATTTCCATAAACGAAGCGTTATCTAATTTTAGGTCATTATATCGTGCTAGTTGTAATACATTGTGTTATGTTATGTATTTTATACCAAATCTAATATCATTGCGCAAATTTTTATTTAAAATTTTGTAATAGTGCTAACTAAAATTAAATTAACGTTGTAAGTTGTCCGAAAACGACCTCTTAACGAAAAATTTAATCGCTCAAGTCTTTTACATAGTCGAAATTACATTATATATGGGAATATTGTTGAAATTTGATACATTTGAAGCTTATATATGGTGCTAAAAATTTCTCGTTTACCCTTTGAAAAAAGGGAAATAATATAAAATAAAACTGAAGGTATTTTTACACATAATTCAACGTGAATCTATCTTTCCCAATAACTACGATATGGGTATGAGTGAGGTCAAGGTAAGAGTGGATAGGCATCTTCTAGGTAAGCGCACTCCATCTTAGACTGTATCATCGCTTACTATCAGGTATGATTACAGTCTCGCCTAAGTAAAAGTAGCGGCCTGTTACAATCCCACAGTTGGGAATAGGCCTCCTCTCTCCGTTTCTGGAGAGAAGGCTTGGAGCTAAGACCTACCACGCTGCTCCAATGCGGATTGGTAGGTTACACATATCAACAGAATTTTCTAGAGATATGCTGGTTTCCTCACGATGTTTTCCTTCACCGAAAAGCGTGTGATAAATTGCAATCATCAATTAGACTCTCATTGAAGAAAAACTCTTTGGTGCCTGCCCGGGTTTAATCTTGTGTTACCCGCGAAAGAGTCGCACGGTCTCACCGCTGGGCTATCACAGCTATTAAACAATAAAAAAAACCAAGCAACCAACACTTATTTTTCCAGGTTTCGGAGGAGCACAAATGTTAGTAACGAGTCTATCATTGACTGCGGATCTTGTTGGAGCGAGCACGCAAGCTTCGGCGTTCGTTTACGGTCTTATGAGCTTCACGGACAAGTTGTCTTGCGGAGCGGCCATCGCTATCATACAGATGTAGTGAGTATCACAGATAACTATTATTACCAATTTTTTTCTTAATGGAAGTTGATATTCAAACCCTGAACGGTAAAACTTTACACACATCATTCTTCTCCCCTTATGCCACACTAAGTGGGGTCGGCAAAACATTTAGTTCCATGATTTGACTTTTTTATGACCGGCCGCTTGTCTGACGGCAACTTACCTTAGTCGCCTTTTACGACACGTCGGTAAGAAATTAGGGTGTTCTAATAAAACTAAACTATATATTACTTTAGTATTAGTTAAGTACACCAAAAAAGTCTACAACACTCAATGTACGATACAACAACGTTCAGGGTGCTAATGGGGTTGCCCCGTTTTATAAGCCCATCAGGGAAGTACGCGGCGGCGCGTGTTGTCTGCTTTTATACCACGATGGCCAAGATGTGTAACTCTGGTGGATAGATTACGCTACAGCATTCTCAACAGGTTTTTTTTCCAGTTTTAAGTGGTACTCTGTGTGATGTTTTCTGTATCACTGCCGAGAAACGCCTAACTTGTGGCCAAACTCGTCATAGGGCAGTGGTGACGGCTTCCGCTATTGGATACATCCACCGCCACCCCGCCTATTAGAATAAAGAAGACTGATAAATATATATATACATTATCTTTCAAATGAACAATTTACAGAATTAAATTAAAATAACACTAAAAATAGAATTAAAAAGGGGAGGACAACTTATTAATTTTTCCCGATTCAACTATTACTAGTGCTGTGTATAGTGTGACAATTAGTAACAGACATATAGCTCAACGTGTCTCGAAGCTGAATTGGCAACGGGGGGTCACGTAGTACGTAGAGCCTATGGCCTTTGGGATCCTATGGTTCTGTAATGGCGACCTCACACCGGAAAACGCGTAACTAGATTACTATATAACTAGACTATGACGTCATAACTAGATTACAACATTTATAAATAGATTATTTACATTAACAGAATAAGGAAAATATTAATATGTTAAGTAACAGAACAAAGATGACATAAAATATAAAACGAAAGATAAAAATTGTAAATAAAATTAAAAATATCCACAAGGTGCATGTGCGAACGTAGTTAGTGTGTGTGTGTGTGTGTGTACGTGTGTGCGCGCGCGCGCGTGTGTGTGTGTGTGCGTGTGTGTGTGTGTATGGTGTGTGCTTGTGTCTCCGTGTGTGTGTGTTAGAGCGCGCGCGCGTTTGTGTGTGTTATTTATCACGATGAAATTGTTATACATTCGTGTCAGGCGTTTGATAATGGAGTTCTAAGCATATTTTCTATTACATTTGGGCACAATTAGTAGACGCTTGTGTCGGCATCTAACCTACACCTACAAGGTGGACTGACGATCTTAAAAAGGTTTAAAGAGAGTCCAGCAGTGGACGTCCATTGGAAAAAAAGGCCGAACTGCATGCACGTGAGACATTACTGCGGTATTCCGATTGGAATAGCGCAGCCATAACTCTACTAATAAATAATAGTAATAAGTTTAGTTCAATTTTAAGTTTTTATTCCTATTTTCTGAGCCCATGTTACTCTTATAATAAATAAAAAAATTAATAAAATAATAATATAATAATAATAATACTCTTTATTGCACATCAAATACATAGGAAATACAAGAAAAAAAGAAAAAAAAAGAAATACAGAACAGGAAAACGTACAGAAGTGCAAAGGCGGTCTTATCACTAAGAGTGATGTGATGTATGTAAACCAGCAAACTTTTCCACTCTGTTTATTAATTGAATTATATACGTAACTTTGAATTTTGAGTCTGTTATTGAAACATTTTTTGACTAGTGGTTTCCGCGACAAACATATTTATTTTTATAAGGAAAAAATATATTTTGCATCAAAATATGTTTTTTTCCTGTTGCCAAATCGGACGGTAATTTTTTATCGAACTCCTTTATATTACGGTGTATAAGCTTTTATTGTGCCAGATTCCATTAATATCGGTCCAGCTAATTAGCTGTGAAAGTGTAAAAGACGGATAGACAAACTTTCGTATTTATAATATTAGTATAGTAGAATACGAACGTTTATTTTTTCTTAATTCTGCCATTCTGGTATCCGGTTGAGTAGAATAGACCATCTCTTACCGAGGGGTCTTAAAATACGACTGAGGTAAGTTGATGTGAGGCAGGCGGCCGGTCGTAAAATAAGTAGTCAAATAATGTGACAACATGTTTGTAACATGTTGTGCCAACCCCACTTAGAATAGGATAAGGGTAGGAGGATGATGATGTGATATTTTTTTATAAAAACTTTATTTTACCAAAAAATTACTGCCGTGTGGTGTCCGGCTAAGTAGAATATACCACCCTAATTTCAAAAAAAGTACCTACCCTTTCTACGAATACATAGGTACGTGAAACAAAAACTTTGTAGCATTTCTTACGAAAATTAAGCGGACGAAGGTGTATGAAATTTTGTAGTCGCAGTTTATATTGAGAAGAAATGGAGAGTGTTACTATTTAAAAAAAACATTAAGTCAATAAAAAAAATATTACACGTACACATTTATATTCATTTGTTTATGTCCGCCGTGTGGTATCCGGCCGAGTAGAATAGAAATGAGGGTGCATTTCTTACCGAGGTGTCGGAAAAGGCGACTAAGATACGTTGATGTCAGGCAGACGGCCGATCGTAGAAAAGCTTGTCAAAACATGTACAGACCCCACTTAGAGTGGGACAAGTGCAGGAGAAAGATGATGATTTAGACAAAAAAAATGCATATAAAAGAAAAATTGTTTATTTCTTTTAGTGCCGACGGCGCTGATGTTTCATACTACCGTTATATGCTCTCGTGGGTGTGCGGGACTGCGACTCTCGTCGGCCTTGCGTTTACTCTCACTTTACCAAACGTAATGCACGAACCGCTTATTGTGAATAGTAAGTAAAAATCATTCACTCTGACATTCTCTCATACATCCAGACAGTAAAATGGGCATTTGATTATTGACGGGCAATTAAAAAACCTTCGTGACTCATTCATACCTTTGAAAAATATCCACGGTTTGCTAACGATAGAGTTATCATACTTTTAGGAGCTGTAGCTCCCCGAGTAATGTAGGCCTGTAAGTAATTAATGAGATGTGTTGTGAGGAAGTAAAAGATACAGATTTAATTATTTAAATCTTTTATCTACTTGCTTCATGTGATAATACAAACGATCATGATCTCAGGGACGCCAGAATTGAAAGAGTTGCCGCACTTAAAAAACTTACCTAACCTATGTAGTGTTGCTATTTAAGTTAACATTGCATATATTCTTGCAAAATGGAAGATGACAATCGTATACTTCATATTGTATCACACATAACAAGTTAATTTAAAAAACCTAAAAAAAAATTCATGTCTATTTAGATTAAGTAGTTCATTGTTGTCCTTATATATAATGACGTGCATGCTATGACACATATAGGCAGTACATTTAATGCCATTTGTGGTATACTTAGTTTAACTTAATGTTTTAATGCCATTTAACTGCCACTGGTTGTTCCGAAATAAGAAAATAAATGTCCTGGCATCGTAAAATTGTCGTCATTGTCGTCGAGATTGCACCAGTATGTAAAATTTCAACTCAATCGGACCCCGGGAAGTGGGTCAAATTAAACTTGCAAGATTCCATCTTCACATACATACAATTCAAGTTACATAAAAGTTCCTTAAAAAAATTAATATATACACGCTCATTTAATTTCTCTTTATTGTAATATGGAAAATTTTAGGCTGACTTCCCTACTCTAGTATAATAACATGTATGTTTTATATAGAGCTGTAGATTATATAAAATTAAATAAATAAACACTATGTTGCTAACAGCCCTGATCGTTTCTGACATTCATGACATTGTTTTAAATATCGGTTACTGTTAATTCTTTGCTTAATGAGTTCGTAAGTTATTTTATAAAACAACCCGCCTTCACTTCGGTTATTAAATCAAATTGTGTAACTCACCAGAACCCGCGGTTAAATTTATTTTCGAGTGCGTTAGTTTCTCTTAAGGTAACTCCTACAATATTTTATTGGATGCGATAACAATGTTAAGCATGAAACGTATTACTGTTTGTACGTGATAATTTTGTTTAGGAGTTAGAATGGGTGCAATACATTAAGTTATCTTTATTTGATAGATGTATATGACATACAACTATCAAATAAAGATAACTTAATGTAAAGAGAGAAAAAAAAAGAAGAGAAATAACCCACCGTTCAATATTATGTTATATATTACAGGCATATTATTTATAGCCATATTTTCGACTGGCTCGTTGACGCAGTGGGTAATGACCTTCCTGCCTTTAGTTCCGCGGGTCGCGGGTTCGATTCCCAGCGAGTGCCAACATTTTCTTCAAAACAATTTGACTTTGTTGGTGCTTCGAGCCTGAATGTGTATTTGTATTTAAGTATGTATTTAAAATTATATATGTAGTATATATACCAGTTGTCCGTCACCCATAACACGAGTATTAAGTTACTTATTTTTGGGGACGGACGACCGTGTATGTCAGTGCCCCATATATGTATATATTTATTTATTTATTTTAACCAATTTGAATGATGATAGGAACTCTAATAATATATTCGTAAATCACTCTGTCTATTAGAGAACGCGACGGAGACATTTTTTTACAATATGTAGAGGATATTTCGTCATAAATACGTTACCAGTTCCTTTTTTAATAGTATAATATTAGTCAGGTTCCTATTCTGTTTGTTAAAACGGCAAATTATTGATATTAATATTTTTTTCAGATGATCCACCTATAATCTCGGATGAGCCAATTGTTGCAGTGCCCCATATATCAGAAAGCTAGTAGAAGCTATTTATTTTTAAATAAATTTAATTCTAATTCATAGAAAATCTACCTTTTTGCAGTAAAACTTGTGTTTATTTTTATAGACACTGCCATGTTTTACTTATAAACGTTTAAGTGCAATTGTTTTATTTATAATTATTTTAATGACACATTAATGTAATTTTTTATAAATATCTCATGATAAATGGAAATCATCATCACAAATATTAATACAATACAAAGAAACTATAATTTATCTAAGTATAAAATGATCTCTAATTATAGCTAAAAAGTATTAAAAATGTTATACGAAGCTTTGTAACCACTTATGGGAAGTCCACTAACGTAATAATATATATTTGGTTTTAGTAGTTTAAATTATAAGTGTTATTACAATAAAGAAAATATTTTTTGGTCGACTCACTGTTAAAAAGTATTTTTTTGAAACTAAAATTTAGTCCTTCATGTATTAGTCTCGCAAGAAAATCAAAATGGCAAACTCAAAAGGGCTAATCTTAATATATTTCATGTTAGAAAAGATGCAAAAATACTTATTTTATGTTGGTTATAACTTCCGATCCGATTGAAGTTTACATACAAGTAGTGTTGAAGATGAAAGTCATCAAATCGTTTAGTCGCAATACTTCATCAATACTTAACGAATGCAATTTTTCAAAGTATTTAAATTTGCTTTAAAAGATCTCTGTAACATTAATAGATCGAAACAGATCATACTAATTGTGTTTAGTTATGTTTCTTTCGATATTAGTGATAAGAGGCTGTATCAATCTTAAATAATTTGGTTACTTAATGTTAACGCACATAGTAGTTCAGTTCTTGACACAATGTCAAGGGTGATTTGTTAAAATATAAATATTTTAAACAGCTTGGTGTTGAAAACTTTCTTAAATTCGCACCCATTATGGTTTGATGTTAGTATCCCCTGCTCAGATTAGTAAAAACTCTAATAAATAATTTAACGTGAGTAGCTTATTTTTAGCCCATTCTTGCAACCATCACCAAAAGGGGAACAATGTCTAAATCCTACTAGTGCTTCGATGCATCATTTCGTTTTAATGTTATAAGTAAAATGACAATTATAAATTGTGTGAAACTTGTGATATACTAAGAGACATGGTGATTTAAAATTACTTATATTTGATTATGATATTATAAAGATTTGAGCTTTGTTATACTTTTGTATATATTTGTGCTCATAATCTTATTAAATAAATATTTCTTCCAAATATTTTTTATTGCCACTAACACTATGATTTCTAAATCATATCATTTCAGGTAATTGTAAGTGCCATAGTCAGTTGTGTATTTAATGTTTTGATAATTTTGCCAGGCAATAAATGACCTATTTGCTAATAAGGCTTTTCTATACATGTCTTAATCACCAACTGCCATATTTTAATCTTTTGTTATCAGTCTCTCTACCTGTAACTGTAATTTATTTTAAATATCTATACTTATTATAAAACAAAGTCCCAAAAAGCTGTCTGTCTGTATGTAATCGATTTTCTCAAAATCTACTCAACGCAATACTTTCGGATGGTTTAGGTAAATAGTACATACTACATATCGGTATAATGTAAATTGTAAAGAAACCACAGTTGTTAAAAAGCTGGAAGTTTTAGTCAGCAGAGATACGCTAAAATAATGTACTAAAGAATTGTAGATCTATAAAACTAATACAAAAAGTCTGTGATAGCATGTCTCTATCTCAAATGGTTAACTCACAATAACTACTTTTGTTTAAAATTTGTATAAAAAAAATAATAATTGTGGCACACTGATTTCCATGCGGTGAAGCCTCTGGCACAGCTAGTATGTACTAAAATATGTTTTTCCCCCTATATCCACAACAGGAGCATAATTGGCTTTTTAGATTTGCTGTTTAGTCAACTGCTTCTATATAAAAATATTATCATTTGTATAATATAAACAAATAAAAATTCAGTGAATTAATTCTAAAATAATTTATTATCACAAAGGCTAGCACAGCATACAAATTGATAAAAAATACTTTTCTTTGAGTACGAAGATAGAAAGCACATTGCATGTAACAGCTACTATATAATGCACTGTGACATTAAATGTTTGACATATTTATTCAGAAGCAGCTAAAGCAACCACAGTAAAGCGGACCTCTTCAGGGTCACGGGTCATGAACTCCTTGCAAATCTTTGATGCATCTTCTAGGAAGGAATCTGCTGTAGCAGGTCCATGATTTATTGGAAAGGCTTTACGGCCATCTAACTCATACAGAGCTCCATCCTTATGAACAAAAGTTATGAAATGATGATTAACAGGCTCTTCAGCACTTGGAGTATTAGTCTGACCTTCTTGAGCTAATTCTTTATGAGCATTGATAATGCCTTCATTGCTTTCTAACAATTTACCTCTTCCAGCAGCATCCAAACTTTTAGCCTCATCCAAAAAATTTTTCAAATGACCTTCAGACAATTCGATTTTGTCTGTATTATTTGCAACTGCATGAACAAGTGCCACCGTACCACATGCATTACTAATATTCTGCTTCATATAGAAAAGATTTCCGGAAACCTCTTGACCTTTGGACAGTATCTCATTTTCTTCTTTTTGCTTATGTTCCTCATAAGCTTCAGAAATAGGAAAGAGGAGCGTTACAGCTACAACTGGTTTAGGTACCCAAGACAGCATCTCTGGCTCCAACCCCATAACATCTACAATACCCCAATTGCTAGGAACACCGAGTTTTTGAAGAAATTTATTCATTACTTCGGGATTAGATTCCAGAGGAATTAAGGTTTCAGTCGCCATTTCGATCTAGAAAATAATGTTATAAGAGGTTACCGGCTTCAAACATTTAATTTTAAACAGTGAAGTTAATAAAAATACTTACTTGAAGTATTCTTTGCCTTCGTGACTAGAAATTCAAACTAAATGAAACAGAAGTATAGTTACTGTCTTCGCTATTGCACCGACGCTACTTGAGAAGACAGAAATTAAAATCAATAACTTGCGGTCACCTACAGTCACCTATGTAGTGTGAGTCTATGGTATGTACTAGAGGTGGGCGTTGAACGGACGAACCGTTTATGAAAACTGTTTTTTATCCATCGACTACTAAACTAGTTTACGTTCCTCTGAGAAACACGTTCATGCAAGAACGACATTTGTTTCATGATTCGTCGTCCGTCAACGAGCCGACGATGAACGAAGTCGCTTTATCGGGCGCCCTCGTGCGCTTGCTGATATTGCTATCCCTTTTAATGTTTTGTTCAACAGATGACGGTTGTCAAATAAAAAAGGACATTATTGCAATGAGCATAGGAATCTGCAATTTATTAATGAGTATAAGAGTAAAAATAGACATTATTACAATAGGCATACGAACCTGTAACTTTAATGAATATTAGATGTTTTAGTTACATATCTTACATCTTATATATCACTAGCAAAGCCCCGCGGTTTCACCCGCGTCCATACAGATCTCGTGGTAGTGGAAAGTCTACGAAGTCGGACTATAGATTTATTTTGTAGATTAATTTATTATAAAAAAATGGTTATCATTAGTATTCTTGGAATAAGAGCTAACTCACCAAATGCAGGCACTGCTATAACGGTCGCTACAATAAATTAGTTATGGCGTTATTTGCTTTCGATATACATTCTTAAAATCGTAATATCTTTTGATTGGGATGGCGGATTTTAATAATTTAAATAGTATTTTACTGGTATTGAAACAGTTATTAATAAAATATCATTTAATGGGATAAGGATTAATACAGAGATATGAATAAAATGGATTGATTATTGTCGGCACTTTTACCAACTTTTACAATGTAAAAAAGTAGTTATATTGGCATAACTATACTAGTTAGACATATGGTATTGCGGACTTTTTTATGGATATTGATACGTTCTATAATGCTGTAGAACATTTTTTTGTTCTATCATCAATAGTTTCCGCAGCGCACGCGATGAAAGATGTTTACGACTAAATTTTTCCCAACTTATTACAATTTTATTAGGGATCCCTATTATTTTTGAAAATGACATATAGCCTATGTTGCTCAGTGAAGAAGCAGCTTTCCAATGGTGAAAGAATTTTTGAAATCGGTCCAGTAGTTTTTGCGTGAAAACGTAACAAACATACATACAAACATACAAACAAACAAACAAACAAACCAACATACAAATCTTTCCTCTTTATAATATTATATATATAATATCATATATCTTACATAGTTACATCTTAGTTCTGATTAAATTGCAATTTGCAATACGTGTTGCAAATATGGCGATTTATCCACAACTACTAATACTTTCACCTTTCTCCGTTTTTGAATTTTTATATTGCATGTGATATATAGTTAGTTATTTTTGTGTAAAATAATAAGTCTAAATACATTACTCGTTAGTGAAAGTTATTAAGAAATAGTTGTGTACATTTATATTCTCGTGTTAAATATAAATATTTTTTCCTTAGCGTAAATTATTAAACAATAATTGTGTACATTTCTATTTTTGTGTTAAGTATAAATATTTAGTTCCTTAGTATAAATTATTAAATAATAATTGCGTACATATCTACGCACATTGTTACATTGAAAGTCAAAAAAATACTAAGTAGATCGTTAATTAGTAAACACGTTCACGACAAAATCAATGCAAACGTTCATACTTCAAAGCAGTTCGTTTAATAATAAGTTCATAAACACGTTGACGCTATCGACTACTTCAAATCCCGTTTCGTTGACGAACGAACGACATACGCGAACGCTTTTGTAAAGTAGTTTATTGTAAAGTAGTCGAAAAAAGGACTGCTTTGTCAACTAGTTTATTACGTTCGACAAACGGTCTCGTTTCGTTTACGGATATGACGTCGACGACCCACCTCTAGTATGTACTTATGTACTATGTAGCATTTCAAATTCACTAGTCATATTTGGAGTTGCTAGCTGTAAAAAAATCTATTTGTCAATGTTATAAATATAACCGTTTTCCCCGAAGGAAAAATTGAGACATTTAATAACTTTAAATTTTATACTTACGGTTGTTCAGAGCATGATAAATAATATAGTCAATATTCTATAATAAGTAAGTATTATAAACAGTATTGGAATATTTTTATTCCCTATAACCTATATACAATACAATACTTATTTTCTCATCTAAACTATAAAAATCAGTAGATCTTTGAATATGCGTTAGATAAATTAAGGACCTAGTAAACAAAAGTTGAAAATTCAATGACAACTTTATAACAGATGTGCTTTACTAATGTCATTTGTCAATTATTTATTTCATTTCACAGACAAGTAACTGAAACTACCTCATTAATGATTCAAATAATTGTAAATTGAGTTGTAGCGTTGCTTTAGTTTCCCTTCTAAAACAATGAACTTTTTAAATTACAAATGGATATTTAATCCTTTTCATAAATGAAAGAACTTAACTTATGTGGAAATGGCTGTATGTGGTCTGAGAACGTTGCTTCTAGTGGTGTGCATACTAGAGTTGGTAAGTAATTTCTTTATTCATTATAAATATGCGATTTTAGTTTTCTTGTTTATTGTTTCATTTGTGTATAAAAATATCATGTAAATAACAAAAAATTAACAAAAAAAAAACAATGTTTCACATTGAATGGTGCAGCTGTAAAAGTAGCGCAAGTTCAAGGAAAATTGTGTTTCAACAACTTTTTATAGTTTGGTATAAAATAATTAAACTTCCTGATCGTTTTTGATTTAATTAATCTACATTAAACTTTTTTGGTAGACACGTAAACAATTACGCTTAAGAATTATGAAAAAAATAACGAGTTGTGGAATGAACAGAAAAACATTTATACAGGTAGATAAATATAAATCAACAGTATGTATAAACTTGAAAGAAGACAGCAAGTGTTATACTTATATATTTATTGTGAATGAATCCTTTAAGCAATGGAGACTTATTTTAAAGAGGTATTTTTTTAAGTTAAATGACAATTGGCAAAGTAAAAGCAAAACATATTAGTTGTATGTATGAACTCTGTTGGGGTTTAATAATTACCTTACTCCTTGGAATCAAGAGATAAATTATTGCCAATTGAAAAAGTGTGATAGGTAGATTTTTAACACATAATTTATAGTTATGTTGTGACTTGTAAGTCATAATATTATTTTTCTAATTGAGTGATTTATTCTTTACTTTACTTTACTTTATGTTCAGAATTATTAAACAATAAGGTCTGATTATGAGGGTCAAGACAGTTCTTTTCATTTTTTTTTTATTAACAGCTTTTAATGTTCATATTGTTTTGTATTTTCAGATAATCACAATTCAGAGACAAGTATTTGATTTTCTGGGATATATGTGGCTACCTATCATTGCCAACTTTGTTAACATTCTTTTAATTATATTTGGTTCTTTTGGAGCTGTACAATATATCACAAGATATCTTTTAGCTGTAAGTCACACTTAGAGATACATATTAATTATAGTCAAAAGCTTATACATAAAATGCTATACATTTAAAATATGTTAAATTTTTTTTTACATCATATGTTATATTTAACAGCATGTGTACATAATCTATCAATATATGTGGAGGTATGAGTTTTTGTTTGTTTTTTTTATTGCACAGAGAAATGTGAAATTTGATGAAATGAAAGTTCACTAAAGAGTATATGTCACAAGTGCATAGTTAAATTTATTTATAACATGTGTTATAAATACATTAACTGAAATAAAATTATCATCAAACTTGAAATGAAGTCATTCAAGCCTTAACATAAAATATAAATAAATTAGAAAAATGTTTGTCATTTCTTTAAGGATACTTTTCTGATATTCTAAGAAATGAATAAAAAATATTTTAAGTTTTGTAGAAATTTGATGTCACCTTGGGTAAATGTAGTCTATTCACTTTATATTTTGTCAATTAATGACCAGGGGCTAATTTCTAGTAAATAGTTATTATTCAATTGCATATTTCCAAAATATTATTTTGTTATCTGTCAACTAATAACAATTTTTGTTCATTTCAGTATGCAATATGGAGTTTTGTATGGTTAACTTGGAATGTTTTTTTGATATGCTACTATCTTAATCTGGGCATCCTTAACAGGGTAAGCTAGCTTACTTGAAATAAAATCAGTATTCTAACTGACATAACAACAATATGTTTCTACTATTATTATTTATATATGATTGATAAGAATTAAGATTATATTTGAAGTAAATACTGAATTTATTATTAAAAAAGTCTTTATGTAAATGCAATTATATTTTTTGTTGCATTGTTTTTTACTTAATTTCTTAGCTGCTTGATATGATTTCGTAGTGACTGATTAATTGTTGCAAATGACCTTGTTTACAGTAATGTTGGAAAAAAGTAAATGGTTATATGAAAAATTTTGTAATATAAGAATATTCTATAGGAATTTACATCAAAATTATTTATAAAAAGACAGACAAATAATTAAAATTAACTTTAATGCTATTAGTAATTTCTATTGTATTTTATACACACATTACACTTGTTAATACAAATGATTTAAATATTCTTAAAGGTAATGATAATATTATTTTTCTATAATATTGCAGATTATAGCAAAATCATGATATCATTACTTTTGTATTTAATATTGGATTAATTTTGTATCTGTCTGAATAGCTGAATACCATACAATAGACATATTGTATGGTACAGAAATATTTTTTTAGAATTTTAGAGACTAGTTTAAATATAATTTAATAAATTCTAGTTTAAATTGCTTCAAAACCTTTTCAATTGATTTTCATTTTATACTGAACCAATATACAGATGCGGTACAGACTTTATCTTGGAGAAATTTGTTGCATTAAGCGTTAACCTAAATACCTATTTTCAAATTTTAAATATCTGATTATGATACATAGATATGTTTAAAAGTAATTTATGTAATTGAGGATAATAAATAAGTTCATAAAAACTACCTACAATTTTCATATCATTTGTTTTCAAAATATTAATTTCTTAATTACTAAGAGTTATTAGAAGTATTAAAATCAGTATCAGAATTGAATGTTTAAAATGAAAATTGCAGGAAAGTGGATTGTTATCCCTAGGAACAGGAAGTGTAAGTTGGTGGGAGGGAAATGGCTGGGGCTGTCAGCCGATATGGGGTGAAGCAGATGGACCTGGGACTTGGAGACCAGCTAGAGTTGATGGCTGCTTCTTTCAATGGCATTATGTTGAGCTGGGCCAGTCAGCGATAGCTGCATTACTTACCGCCATAGCTTTACCATTAACAGTACTGCTAGCATATAGATCATTTAAGAAAGACAAAACTGTTACAGGTATTGATAATTCACGTTATTAATATAATTATAGTAGTGGCCTGTTACTAACTTATTGATGGGAGAAAGCCTCTCTTTTTTATGGAAGTACAGACATACCATGCTGCTCTAATTTGGAGGTTACACACAATTCGATTTTTAGGAATTCATCTGATGTGCTGGTCTCCGATAAGTTTTAGCCTTATAGGAATGTCTGAATGTCTCATACCTTCCACTTCTATACTTTTTCCGTATATATGACACCATATAAAATAGTCTCAAATCATTCCAAAATTATTTTCTACTCTGTTTATTGTTTTGATCTACATATCATTTTAGTCTCTTCATAACTTTATACTGTGTTTTGGTGATAGGGTTGTAGCTTCAATTTAATTTTAATATGACGATTCAAAAGTGCTTGTAATAGGCCAATTTGAATAAAGACTTATTTGAATTTGAAGGGTAAGATGTATGGTGTGGTATAAACATTTCTTATTTGTTATTTAATAAAATCAATAAATAAAAGTTTTATATTAATAACAGATTAATGGTCAGGAGAGCATCAATGGTGTAACTTTAATATAAAGGTTGATTGTGATTCTCATTATTATTGTTGATAATTCTGTGTGATACATGTGATATTTTAAAATTTATTATTGCATTTAATTCGTTTTTAGACAAAAGTACCCTGTCCCGCCGCCAAGTGTATACTATAGAATTGAGTCCCACCGAGACAAACGTAAGTGAAAGCTCCCTTAAACCGATGACCCCTCGTCGAGTGAAACGCCGGTCGGGTTCGCGCGGTGCTGGCTCCTCAGTGCGGAGGTCTCGTCGGTCGTACCGGAACGCCGGCTACCTGTCGTCTAACGCATCTCTCCCGCGCGATGCAAGGCCGTCCAGACCGACCTCGGCCCACTCCTCGTACTCAAACTTCCACGCCGCTCGACCCTCCTCGTACCAAGTACCAGAGAGAGAGGTTCCACGCTCGGAGGAAGTGTACGAGCCACCGCCGCCGCCCGTAGATTCAATACCGATAATCACGAATAGATGTGACACTGTAAGGCGGAGCAAGTCCGCCGGCCGAGATGTCGTCGGCCCGTACAACGAGCCGCACCGATATGATCGACAAAGGACCTTCGAGACGCCCTCGTATGATAATATTGGGTGTGGTTACGAGAGCGGCCCCAATTATGAGAACAGGGATGCGGTGATGGGGTGTGAATCACCTTCGTATTCTGCGGGGGGATGTGGATATAGCGATTGGGAGCCGCCTCAGTGCGCGCGCGCCACGCCACAGGCGCCCGGCCCGCCCGCTTACCAGCCCGCTGGTGATAACTATAACGTGATACCTTGAGCTGATCTAACCCATAATATAATTTACAATTCCATAAGATGTATGGCTAGACAGCAATCTCGAAAAACGACGAACCACGGTTCGACGAACGATGCAACGAAATCAAAGCAATGACTATTAGAATAGTTTATTGAATTAGCCTTTAAAATTTTAATATAAACATGGTGCTTTTTGGGTTAAGAAATATTGTCTAAATTATGATTTTGACGGCATGTTTGTCCACGGCTAATCCACTGAAGCATTATTGAAGGTTGGTACAATTTAAGTTAATATACCGGCTTCAAAACAAAAATACGCAGAGTACCAGAATGAGATTAATTTAATATTAAAAATTTACGCAAACAGTCGTGGGTACAACTAACTAGTGTTAAATAAATATTTATATCACTATAAGTTGGGAAATTTTATAAATGCTAATCCTGTGGAAAGCTTTTCTTCGTTCGAGACGCCCTTTTTGACGTAACCTTTTAATTTTTTTAAGGGTGGTCCCTTATTTATAGAAATATGTCTTAAGTAGATAAAAAATATTTCTCTCTTGACAAGGGTTTAAAATTTCATGATTTCATGGCGATTCATATATTAAGTTACTAAACTAACTAGTTGATATGAATATGCTATCTGCTCAAAATAAGCGTAAGGAAACTACACTTTATCTATGATGTCCACGAACTCGATAAAATAAAGGTCTTTAAATATATGGCAGTCAGCCATATATTTAAAGACTTTTATTTTGTATGTATGCATTAATTGTTGATGTCGTTTTTATTAATGTCCATAATAGATAATTTAATGACCATTTTGATTTAAAAATACAATACATTGTAAAAGATCACCAATGTGAAAAAGAAGCACAAATTAAGTTCACCGCTAAACGTTCTCAAAACCGACTAGCGACTAAAGTTTTCATTAGAATTTGAGTTAATTATTACATTTCTATTTTAAGATTTTTTTTATGATCTGAATATACAGTCCATTTGTTATTTTCACTTTTTTTTTGTAATGGCTTTTAGGAGCGTTATACGACACTAATTACTTCGCCAATGTCACGTGGAATGGAAGAATCACGGTAATAAGAGTTAACCAGTTCCAAATTGATTGATCGGTTCAATTTTGCGGATGTGATAATAGCCAGAATTTCTTGTTATGCCGTCACCGTTATTTTCACTTATGAAAAGCAATAAACTTATTGTACATAAATCATCCAAGACAACGATGAACATAGACAAAGTTCAACAGTATTTCTTCGGCGTGGAGATATCGTCCACGTAATTAATAAAAGTGTGCACAGAAATTTCATGCCACGACACTGTTCGAGAGTTGTTTTATTTAGAATCTTAGAAGAGGAATGTTATAACTCACATTAATTTTAATAATGTATGTGCCTTATCGAGTGATGCTCATTTTGCAGCTCAATGTTTAAAATTTTAACTTTGAATTTGTACTTTTTAATGTTCGATTGTTAAGTTTTACGTTTAGGTAGGATATTTGTAAATTGCCTATTCTATGGGTGAAATTTTAAATTTAGTTCTATTTGTTGTTGTATAAAATACATTCCTTCTGTGGGGATTAGAATAAGCTTTAAATCATTTTATTAGATTAACATTATCTTTAAGGACCTTACTTTATTTAAGTGCTATTTTTAAATTGCACTAAATTTAAGGTTTCTTATGGGTCTTCTAACACAACTTGACTTTGGTGAATTGATCCGTCCATAGGTTCGTATAAAAAATATGTAAGTGTAGTTTATAAATTAATGATCTGTTTAATATTTGATATATCTTTACACAGTTCAAATGTACTAGTTTTAAGATTTTCATTTACTTAATCACGTCGGCGCACAGATTTACATTCCAGCTATTTTTATAATAACTTTAAATTAATATTAGACAGCGGCCTCGCCCATGTGTTTGCCCTCAATCTCTTTAATGATTAAGTTACATTATAAACTTAATTATTAATACATTATAGTACTATACTTAATATTGTAGTATGTATAGTCATTTTATTTTAAGAGTAACGCCGAGATAAATTAGTGGCAAATGATTTTTTACATCGCCAAATCGAAGTGATCTATTCCAAAATATCGAAATTTTCAGTTTGTGTGATATTGTTATATGTAATGAATTTAAGATAGCTACGTATACAATGTAATGTATATGTAATACTATACATGGGGGTACAGTATAACATGTACTTATTTTTTTTTATATTATTTCGTTGTTTAACTTGATCATGTTAAATATTTATTTCTTAGTAACAAATAGCTAAGCTTTTACGATGCCACATTAATTAAATTCGTCTATGTATTGCCGCTGAAAATTTTATTTATACTCCTTGAAATGCATTATGTATATATGTCGTATTCGCTATTTTCTTTTTTTTTTTAACTCGTCGCCATCTTTTTGAGTAAAGTATCTTTTCCCAACTAGCTTTTCTCTTTACATTATTAATTTTAGATCACTTCGTCCCCATAAAGATGTAAATGATAAATGTACAATTTCTCAGTGAAAAACATGCCCGCCCATAACTTTTAAGTATCAAACGAAATGAGCTTTATTAGTATTAGAATATTTTAGTTACGAATTACTTTGGACAATTTTATACCAAATAAACTTACTTCAAATTGGAGCTTGTGTTTCATTAAAAAAAACAACAATTATTGAGCGTTGCAACATGTTTTATTGACACAACAAAAGTTTTAACAACACAATATCGACATGGGGTTAAAAGAGGAAATGCAAAAATAAGTCACATTAAGTCTGTCACATTACAAGTTACATTTTTTTCATCAATTGCTTCATAATTGAAAAATATTCAATTCAAGAATCAATGTTCCATTTATATTTATTGTAAAATAAATATAAAGGGTAATAGATGTGAATTGAATTTAAATCTATACGATTATGAATATCGTAAGCTTTAATGCTCTGGTATCAGGTCAAGTTTATACTAATTATAATAATCAATATTAATTCTAAACTCCTTCAAAAAAAATATCAGATAATGCTTAACATTCTGAGGTGAACATACACACTTATGGTGGATATAATAACCACGAAACCGGTTACACGGAGGTGTGACCGATAAATAGAATATTTTTGTTCAAATTCTATTGTACCAGACTAAATTTATATAGACGATAGTATTTCTTTAATATCTTATAATTCTTAGAATTATATAAAACCTGTGAGTACTCATTTATATACAAGAAGTTGCGTTTACTATAAAATATTAAAATATCTTTCATCACATACATGCCATAATTAATATAAAATGTATATATAAGTGCCCCAATGCACGTTTTCGGAAGTGGCTATAGTTGACAAGTTGTTGATATATTTTTTGTTGTTACATTTCTTATAAAACTACACCATGCTTGCTGGAAATATTTTAATAGCATTCTTTCAGATCTATTAATAAAATATAAAATTTATCAATATTTTTTAAATTTAAGAACATAGTTTGTTATAACGTTGAATGCAGTTAATTGGCAAAGAAAAATTACGATATTTATAACTCAATTTGACAAAAACAAAATAGTAAAATTCACATTCATATATGTATACGAAAATTTCTTTGTAATAACTCAATTTGACTTGCTGATTAGTAATTATTTATGATTCCTAAAATATTTAGAAAACGTTTATGTTTTCACTGATAAAAATAGTTGGTGTGCTTTGCAAAATTCGAATGAAAAAATAGTTGACATTTTCTCAAGTCACATTTGTTCTAAAGTAACTATCTTGAAAGATTTCTATCAAATTTTATAGATCAAGTTACAATTTCAAGACGAGCTGTAAAGGATTAACACGTTGACCACGACCCCGGTCTCTTGCGACAGTCTTTACACTTCGCATGGGACCAACAGTACTAGAATTAAAGGTAAATGTAACCTCAATGAATGTAATCAAATATACTTTTAATGAGCTTTATTTAAACATTCTAGGTAAAAGTGAGACGCCTTGCGTAGTGCGTAAAATCGCATACTTAGAGAGCGACCGCTTTCTGCCGGCTAAGGGAAAAGATCACAATTATCGTCGCCGCGCTCTACGTGTTAAAAAAAGACGTATAAAATATTGTTGTTGTCTTTCCAGGGGCATAATTTAAATCCTAACTTTACAAAAAGTAAATGTATAAATAAAAACGATATAATTTTATATTAAATAGCAGGTAATGTTCGCCTCTCAGTGGCTGTGAGGTCAGGATGCCACACGTCGACTATAAGCACGAGGCGTGTACCGGTGCCGTTGTGCCACACTTCATGTTCAAAGCTGTCGTCGAATATGAATGTCTTACCTACCTGCCATTGCCTGCAAACAAATATTTTATTGCTTCAATTGCAAGCAATATAACAGAACTAACTACTTTGCTATAATCCGCACGGGTTAAGCGAATGCATGCAAAGCCAAATGTGTATGAAGCAGGCAAAATCTACGTACCTTATACATGCAGGACAAGCCACCACATGCACCCCAAGGCGCAATTCACCAGCAACAACGCACACAAAAGCAGCACACACACCCACCACCACAATCTCGACGATCGTTTCGCCCCGAAACCGAAGCATCATCAGGAGGATAGGCTCCACGACAAAAATCGTAATGCGCATTACGCTTCATACACATTGGCTTTGCATGCATTCGCTTAACCCGTGCGGATTATAGCAAAGTAGTTAGTTCTGTTATATTGCTTGTAATATGGAATTCCGCAAAGTAACGCCTGCTTCTATAAATCATATAAATGCTTCAATTGCATTTTCAAGTTAACGTTCCCAATTAATATACTAACAAATTCACATATAAAACTCTTCGTCCCTTTCTTACGCTTTTTATAATACGGTATACTTTCCCTTACGTCTTATTTTTTCATACATAATTTTGGTTATTTAAAAAAGTGAATATTCGTAATACAGATTAAATATCTTGTTTTCTATACGCGATATCATGTCTATGAGCATACGAAATTAGAATTGGAAAGTACTTTTTTCAATTTAAAATAACCATACGTTATAACGTTCCATTTTAAGAATCTTTCTTTATCGATCTTCACGTCGTACTGGATGGCTTAGCCAAGCATAGAATCTCATATTGTCTACCAGAAACCTCGGAGTGTGAATTGTATTTTCTGATATTGAACAAAGCTTAGTTAGCTTATGAGCTGTGATAGCCCAGCGGTGTGACCGTGCGACTCTTTCGAGGGGAACACGAGTTCAAACCCGGGCAGACACCAATAAGTTTTTCTATTAAAACTCATGTGTCTAATTGATAATTGCAATTTATCACACGCTTTTCGGTGAAGGAAAACATCGTGAGGAAACCTGCATATCTCTAGAGAATTCTGGAGATATGTGTAACCTACCAATCCGCATTGGAGCAGCGTGGTAGGTCTTAGCTCCAACCCTTCTCTCCAGAAACGGAGAGAAGAGGCCTATACCCAGCAGTCGGATTGTAACAGGCCGCTACTTTACTTTACTTTTAGTTAGCTTAGTTCTTTAAAACATAATAACCTAAAACTTCCACTCACCTCGTCTCCTTGTCTACTCGTATATATGTCCCTTTGGTATTACTGAGGCCCAAGTGCATCCGCAAGCGGCAGTTGGTCGGGCCGACGTGTGGCCGCACGTGAGTGCCTGCAGACATCGCGCTGAATTTCACTTGACCGCGCCTACAGCCCGCGGCAGCCGGCTCGCTGCGTATTATCGAACAAGTCACCGGTGCTCGTTTGCACCTGCCAGGAATCTCCGAACCGCGAGCAAATATATCCAACTGTGACCACTCCCCACGTTCTTTTAAACCTTCCTTCTCCTTCTCATACAACGCCTTGGCCGCTTCGCCCTCTTTCAATATCTCCCGCCACGACTGTTCTAATGCTCGAATGAGTTTCGCGTACGGCGTTTCGTTAGCCGACCACCAAGGACGACTTTTCAATCGTGGAACGTTGTATAGGGACCTTTGGGACGCTGACAGGAAGTGTCCGAGTGCAGCGCCTCGTTTGTGCACTTCGTGTGCCTCTTCGAATCTACCGAGAAGCAATAGAGCATCTCCTAAATGATAGTAGAAGCGAGGCTCATTTGCTGTCCCCGTGTCTCCTTCCAGAGCCTTGTATAATGCTTGTACCGCTTCTTCCAATTTATTATGTTGATTCTTTAAAACAAATCCACGATGAGCCAATGCGACTCGGTCGTTCGGCCACAGTAGAAGTGTTTCCTTTAAAACTTCATCTGCTAAATCGGCTCTGGAATATAAAATTTCCATTTATTTAATATCATTTTCGTTATCTTCTATCAAAAACTTTATCTTGTCAACTTACCTATTAGCCATTAAAAAGGAAACTGTCAAGTTGTTACGGAAGTTTACGTCGTTTGGGAACCTTCTAATCAAAAGCCTATAAATTGGTTCAGCATTTAAGTAAGTTCCTGGAAATAGGAAAGAAATGTAAGTTCAATTATTTGAGCAAAAAGCTACACCCTACGATCTAAAGTTATTATTTTCAACTTCTAATTGGTTATCTCTGTTCATATTACACGTGAAATAAATTACTAGTAGAGCCCCAGAGGGATTTTGCACATCAATTATTATTTTGTAAATATTAATTAAACAAAAGTAAACAGTTTGAAAAGAGATTGAGAAGTTATTTATTTACCTCTAAAGTGGATTCGGTCAATTGTTCTCTGGGCAACTTCCAGTATCTTCTTATCAGAGAGGCGCTCATTCATTTTGAGGAGATGTATGTAGGCGGCAATAGCTTTGGAGAGGAGGCCATTATCCCTTTTCGCTTCGGCGGACATATCCAAAGCTCGGGCGGCGAGCCATCGGGCACGTCCGCTGTTAGCCAACGCCGCCACATTGACGCGTTTCTCGCACGCAGACCACGCGCCCTCCGCAAGTTAGTAAAAATCACACACAAATTCACAAAAATATTCATTCTTATAAGTAAACATTCCAACTATATAAATATATCTAACATATGGATTATGAAATCTACATTGCAAATAATACATCATAAACCAGCTTATGCAAATAAGAAAAAATCATAACACTTTAGTAATCAGCCACATGCACTTTCGATGATGTATTATGTCGGTCTTAGAACTAGGTATTATATATATGGATAGGTATGTAAATGAAGCGATTGTAAGTCGTCGATAAATCGTCAGGGGAAATTTACGCAGGGTGCAGGCGCAAGTCCCAACCGGACGGATTTGTCGAAGAGTTAATTGGAAAAAATGGCACAACGAGCAAATACTAAATTAGTTAAGAAGTTAGTCCAGCCAATCCTGGAATAATAAACATTACATTAAAATTAATCATAAGACGTATTTTTTGGTAATCAAATGTTTAAAATTCTTATCCTGCTTTCTCAACCAAGGACGTCAATTGCTGGATAAATGTCACTTCAAGGGATTTTTACGTCACACAATCCTGTGCCGCTTGGATTTAGCAGCTTCCTGCACACTTCTTGAACCCGTCTCTCCACCTCATAGGGTTTTTACCAACGTTGTGTTTTGCGGTCTTGTACCGTGTTCAAATTTTCACGTATCATTTGATAAATATTTAAGGGAAAAAATAAAATATCTTCATTCAGTTTTTAACCAAAGCGTGGGTTTTATACATTTAATTTACAATATTGCTAAAACGAGTCTAAATTGAGTCTAAATTGTATTTTATAAAGACATTCATATAAGAGTTGTGAGAAAATTTCATTTCAAAGCTCCGAGTAGATTGTCACCTAACACTGAATCAAGAGCCCTAGAAGAATCAAAATCATGCACAATCAATTATTGACCATGAAGCTGAAGTGATAGGCACTAATACCAAGCAATAATGAAAGTCCTAAGAAGTCCGAGTGTCAAAACACGCAGAGTTGGTAAACCCTTCAGTAGGTTGATGGGTTCATGTTCAAAAAGGTCATAGGAAGGATACAATTGGCAAAAGTTAGAAGGACCCTTGAAGACTGCATATTTCTAACAGCAGACGTTTGTCAAGAAAGATTTACAATAATGGTTCATTTTTATTTAGGTATATAAAATATTTTAAAACTTACCTGGCGGAGGTCTTCCTCAGCGCGGTCAAGTTCAACGCGCCAATGCCGCTCACTGGGCTCTCCAGGCCAGTCATCGTCTACGCTATTACCACCGTCTTCTGCAAGACCGAAAATTCTGATTTATAATACAAAAAATATGTAAAACTTTCATTTTTTAATTTGCGTGAAAGAAAAGAATGAAAAATAGGCACATATTCAATAGTTTGAAATTTTCAACTATGAATTACGAAAGGAAAATTAAAATATACATTTGTTTATGACATTATAACAAGTGAATTCGCTATTTGGTAGAATTTATTAATAAATACACGAGTTGTATATATTTTGGTAATAGCTACTGAATTTTATAAAGGTTATGATTTGTATATGAATTTCATTTGGATGTAATAGTTAGCTTTCACACTCACACTGGGTTAGTCATGCCAGCAATTAGTAGGAATTATTCAATTTAATTTGATCATGCCTGCGTTAAAATATTATATATTAACGACACACTTCATCAAGTTTTGTTTACTATGTTTTTGTCCAGGCCTTTCTGGTTCTGGTAGACGGCCATATTTAGCCTCAAGCCTAGTTAACAACTCTGCATCATCGACATCTGAGATTTCTTCTTCATCGTCATCATCTTCTTCTTGTTCTTCTTCTATTTCTTCATCGTCTATTATTTCAACATCTTCTGGCTCTGACTCCTCCGTAGGTTTTTGTTGAGCTAATTGCAGTACTTTCGGTTGAACGATTTCTTTAATCGGTTCTTCTATTTCTTCCTCTTCATCTTCCAAATCCTCTTCTTCGCTATATCTCTCCTCGTCCTCATCATCACGGCTGGTAACAGCTGCAGGCACCTTCTAAATAAAAATTAAAACATGTAGCTAATATAAGCGTACATATTACGATATTTTCAGATCATAACATTAAAAGATGAAGGAGTCCGTTGTCAGAGTAATTTTTATGACTTAGTTTAAGATACAATAGAATCGAATAGATTCCGATAAATAGGTAGACAAATGTAAAAAATTGGAACAAAATGATTTGGTAAAAAATAATATTTTATATTATTTATTTATTATATTATTTATTTAATTTCATGATGAAGAATTCCAAAATAAATTCATGTTTGTACTCACCTCGTCAACATTTGCTTTCTTTATTTTTACTTCTTCTTCATTAACATGTTTAACTAAAGGAGTAGTTACTACTGACGGGGTAGGTTTAGAACTATCATCTGCAACCTGACGTGCAATGTTAGTTACAGGATTTTCTGGCTGAGCTCCCCCCTCCGAAGATTGTTCCGCAACGAGAGTCATACGACGATCAACAACGGGCGTTTCTTCCCTAGCATGCTCTTCGGTTTCAGGTACATCTATTATAAGGAGTTTACTTAATAACAATATGTGATGCTTAGACCAAATAAATTGTTGCGTTTTAAAAAATTAAACTAAAAACTTGAGTACCTAAATAAATTAAATTCAGAAGGCGCATTTCCTGAATAAACGGCAGGAATACAGATATTTTATTTCACTACTCTTGGGTTTCAATTACTATGTTTAGCAAACATAGAACTCATTGTAGCAGAGTTGAGCCAACTAAACGCAGAAAAAATAATCAAATTACTAAATTGCTCAAATTCTTTGCTGTCGTAATAGTAATAAAGCATAGAATCTCACGATTCTAGTTTAGTGGTCGCCTGGTCGGTGTAACTCTCATTTGTGTGGCACCAAACTGTTGTCAAGTAAATAGCATCCATTGTGAATGTTATGGTATGTAATTATTAGCAATTTTTTGTAATTGAAGTACAGAATTTCATTATAAAATATATAATAGAACATAAATATAGAAAGTGTATGGGTAGTACGTACATAACAATTCTTCCTTAATTATTATGAATGAAAGCTATTTCTAAGTTCTAGTAGCTGTTTCGCAATTCTGAGCTAGTATCAATTCTGAGTACGCGGCTTCTGTTCATTACGAAACAAGGTTATTACTTAGTATTATGGTATACGCACCCCTTGGGGCCGTGGCACGGCGCAAGACCGCGTGAGTGGCAACTAGCAGCGCACCGCCCACCGCCAACTTCAGCCATACTGCAACAGGCGTCGCTTGTATTAACCATAACGCTAAGTAATAACATTACTCATTATTTATCAGAAATAATTTTATAAGAAAGGGGAAACCCAAGAAATGTCTTATAAATTTTTATTTCGCAGTATATGATGGGGTATAAATGACTTGACGAATAAAGTTTATATGCTACATTATTGAATGATATGACGCGGAAATAAAAAAAACGATAAGCGTATGGAAATCAAATCAAAATAATCTTTATTCAAATAAACCATTTCAGGCACTTTTGAATCGTCAAGCATCAATATGATTAATGAAGCTACAACTGGTTCGGAATGTTGCTCTTACCGAGAAGAACCAGCAAGAAACTCGGCGGTCAATCTTTTAAATATTTTCAATTATACATTATTAAACCGCTGTCTTGTATGAAGCTGAAAGGATTTTCAAATCCAGGCCTTCTTATCAACCAAATAATAATGTATAAATAAATAAAAGAAAACAATATAAAAACATAACAATATAAAATAAACAGATCGTAAGCAATATTTTTTTTAATCCATTAAATAATCAAATTGAACTAATAATTAAGTCCAACGCTAGATAGTAAAACATATAAAAATCCCTGTCACCAAATTTTTATAATTTAAGCAAAGAGATTTAATCATAATTTAAAAGGTTATAGTGGCTACTCTTTGCACTATTAATCAGTCATTGCATAAAACAATTAAAGCCACAATAACATTTTATATTAAAAATGTAAACGTAAACATTATATTTTTTTTTAAGCTGCAATATAATAATCCTTTTGTTATAAAAGAAAATAAGCGTATTTTAAGCGACAGTACGCTATCCACTTTGTCATGTTCATATCACCTTCGAGAGTTTGATATTTTGTTTCACAAGATTAGTTTAAAAATAAAGATTTATTTGAGAAGTATTTAAAAATATACTTAAGAAAGAAGTGTTAAGGTAACAATAGCTTTATATTTTGTAAAAAGGCAAAGTATGTATTATTTGAAATCAGTACAACATCGCTTGTGTCTGCCAAAAAAACCGAAACAATTTATAAAATGCAGCCGAATGTTACGTGTTGCGTAAGAATATCGCACGATATTACCTTCTAAGCGATCGAAGCCACGTAATATATCTAAACCAATTGTAATAATAGAGTTCATAATTGTTAGTTTGCTGAGTGATTATTATAAATAATTCATACGTGCGCCGCTGTAGCCGCAGTAAACGCAAATAAACGTGTGTGATGAGTAGAACGCGTGGGTGTTGTGAAATCACGTCGAGCGACACGGTATTTTTGCTTTAGTCCACGTAATATAGTAATTTCGTTGTTACTATTTAAATTGATATAACTTTAAAACACCAGTAATTTAATGCAAATGCATTAAATTACTGGTGTTTTTAAGTTTTATTTTGATTAAGAAATCCTAATCAAAATAAAATATAAATAGTAAATATACTTTATTTTTAATTTAATTTTAAAAACAAATGCTCACCGACTGAACATTTTAATTTTTAATATTTGTATTTCACAAATACACTAATTTGTTTTATTCAATCGGTTATGATAAATATAAACATTTTTTGCAAGCGTGAATCTTTGAAATTAAGCGAATGATTTATTACCTACCTTTATTATTGTTTTGCTAGGAATCTAACAAATGAAATTCATACGATAAGGTTTTGTGTGTTATTGGTAAATCATGTAATAAAGAAACGTAAAATTCGTGTAATTTTTTTTAATAGCATCATCAAATATTTTATCGAAAATAAAGAACAACCAAAAAAGAAAGGAACCTTGAAATAAAAGAGGGATGTTTTTTATATTGTTTTTATTTGCCTTATAAATTATTTCTATATCTTTTACTTATATTATTTTGTAAGATATAAAGTTCTGTTATATAATTAATGATTTATACTTAGAAATCCAATATGTTAGCAATAAAGCACATGCCATGCGCAAATCACGAACATTGAAGGAAAATTAAAAAAAGCACTGACATCAAAAAACGATTTTCGTGATGGTCTCAATGACTCGCTATTATAATTAAAACAATATGTCAAGGTTACCAGTGAATAATGTATTTCAAATGAGGAGTAAAAAAAAATTAAAATTAAGTCCGAGACAGTTGTTTTTGTTTTAGTTGTTCCAAAAAAACAGCAGTTACATGTAAAACATAACCAAGATAGACACAGTATATAGTTTAACATCAAAGAAAGGTTTGTTTCATATATATTGATTGTTCGCATCGTTTAGAAAAAGTAGCACTCAAAGTATATTCAACATGTACCGTTTGTTGATACCTGAGCACCTATTGTATTTAATAAATTAAGTAAGAATAACATAGATTTAGACTTATTCTGTCGTCTGCAACCTCCGCTCGTAGAAATTCAACTGCATTTTTTTTTTCAAAAATATAAAGTATAAAGCATTATAATGCAGGATGGATGAAGTGGCGACAGGTCTCAGGGACAGTATGTGACCCACGAATGCCCCTTAAACTTAAAGGGAAATTTTATAAATCGGTCATAAGACCTGTCGTAATGTATGGATCAGAAAGTTGGGCAATGAAAAAGATGGATGAAAGAAGAGTGCATGCAAATGAGATAAGAATGTTAAGGTGGATGTGTGGTGTGACAAGATTGGATAAAATAAGAAATGATTATATACGGGGAAGTATGAAAGTTGCGCCCATTGTAGAAAAGATGAGAGGTGCAAGATTGGGATGGTATGGACATGTAATGAGGAGGGATGAAAATCATGTTACTAAACGAGTGTTGGATATGAATGTGGATGGATATGTGACTAGAGGGAGGCCTAAAAAGAGAGAGTTGGAATGTGTGAAGTATGACATGCATATAAAAGGAGTAGCGCCAGAGTTGACGAATGATAGAAGAGAATGGAAGAGGAAAACATGTTGTACCGACCCCACTTAGAGTGGGATTAGGGTAGGAGAAAGAAGAAAGCATTATAAATTTTGTATCCACGCTAGCATATCGATATATTTATCTTCTATATGCTAAAAACTTGTAATTGGCTTCCTATTTTGATGTTATAGCTATACATTGTCCTTATAAAATAAAATATTATTACATATTTGTTTTTATTTTACAATCAATTTATTTTAATCAAAGGAAATCTGTTTACATTGAGGTAAATACGATGTTATTTTTTGTGGTCTCTAAAAAACACGTGTTATCATTATTTTTTTTAGAAGCGTTACTGTTATTAACATTCAAGCTATTTAAAATAAATAATTGAATCAACTCACTTTGAGTTCCTTGAGCTTCCTCTTCTTTACGAAGCTGCGCTTGTCGTTTTTCGTATTCTTCTTCTTCAGCTAACGTGTTTATCGGTTTTTCGGGTGTTTCTTCCTCTATCTATTCAAATAAAATGTAACTAGTAATTCCCACACGTATTCATGTAATTAGAGAGATTAAACGATCTCCTAGATATATTTATTTGATGAAAACAATTGGAAAATTCTTAATTGGATCGATACGGTGATAAATTAATTAATACAGCGGTTCTTATGCAAAAACAACACTTGCTTCTCAATTACAATACAGGCTATATACGTCACAGCAAAGCATTTGAGCATCAAGATTTGTTTAGGCTTCAATTCTTCTCTGTGAATGATAGAAGTCGGAATGGTAGAGGGATTGAAACAGGCTTTACTTTACTATATTACAACAAAGAGTCGAAAGAGTCTTTTTTAAGATTAATGGCTTTAATAATTTAATTGAATTTAATAATTCATTAACGCAACAACAAATAGCAACTTGATTTCCATTGTGTTAAAAACAATTTTTGAATTTAAACTATCGTGAGTGGTATTCATTATTATTGTTGAGAGACCGGCTATACTCACGTCTTATTTTATCGGATGAGCCCGACTAGTTTCAAGCCCATACGGGGCTCTTATTCATGAGCTCTTTACGCGGTGTTATCGCGGCGGGAACACCGCGTAAAGAGCTCATGAATAAGAGCCCCGTATGGGCTTGAAACTAGTCGGGCTCATCCGATAAAATAAGACGTGAGTATAGCCGGTCTCTCAACATTAATAGTGTTAAAAACAAGTTAAGATCCGAAAACAAAATGGTGATACAAGGGTATTTTACACCGTAAAGCACACTCGCTGATACATATATTTTACCATCAAAGTGAAGTCATGTGCACCGCCCGCACTGCTAGGGCAGGCGTCCCCGAATTAGATAGATAGATCAAAGTGAAGCAATGGTACTTGCTTAAGACTTAAAATTTTAACATTGACGTTAAATCTATACAAGTTCCTCCATACTCTTTAGTATTAGTTTAACTAACTTGCAAAACTTTTAATTCACTTTTAGATAATATGTTTCGATAAACTTTCTATAAGTGGTAAAAATTGTTGAACTTTATTAAAATCGGCATAGCGCCAATAATTTAGATTCTTCCAGGTCTTAAATTAAAAACAAGATTATATTCAATAAGTGATATCTAAATCCTACAATCCTTCTATTATTTGTAGAATATACTAATCTACAGTCAAACAACCACTCTATCTGTAGGTATCTGCGTTGTGTATGTTGCTTTATGATGAAAAATTATAATTTTTATGCCATGCCATATACGATGTTCAGTAATGCAAGCTACTAAGCAGACAGCTGTGCTTAAAGATTATTTAAACCACTCAAGATACTTAAAGATTATTTCTGTTTATTACGCTTTCACGGCTCATTCTCAAATAATATATGTAGATCAAATTTGGTTTAAATGAAGCTTATACATAAGCATTGTAAAAAAAATCCTATTTTCCTTCGGAAATATGAAACTAAACTCATAATTAAGGATATTTTGAACACTTGAAAGTGACTTGAACAAAGTCGCAAGTACAGCTTGTGAGTAATAATAATAAATATAATCTATACTTATTATTATTATTATTTAACAAATTCCCAAAAAGCTGTCTGTCTGTATGTAATCGATTTTCTCAAAATCTACTGAAGGGACTTTTGTACGGTTACTTACGGTTGTTTGTATATGCTTCCAGTTGGTTTAAGTAAATAGTACATATCGGTATTATGTAAATTATGTTGAAGAGATCGCGCAGTTATTAAAAAACTTGCTTGCTGGGAGCGTCTCTTACTTTACTTTACTACTTTACACACACGGTCGTCTGTCCCCAAAGTAAGTAACTGAATACTTGTGTTGTGAGTGCCGGACAACCGATAGATATACTACATATATAATTTTAAATACATACTTAAATACAAATATACACCTAGACTCGAAGAACCAACAAATTGTTTATAGAAAATGTTGACCCTCGGCGTGAATCAAACGCGCGACCCGCGGAGCCGAAGGCAGGGTCACTAATTTTTTTTTCTAACTGACTATATGCCTTTACAGCGAGGTTGCGAAATGTAGAGAGAAGTGTGCAGAAGCTCTACTAGCGTCGGGGAACGTCGTCCTAAGGGTTCCTCCTGTGAGACCGGACCACGGCTTAGGGTGACGCGTAGTGGAGGGCTGATGTATGACTTTGATTAGTCATTGCGACGTCGGAAGAGTGGGGAGAAGCCAGGATCGGCCGACGTCAGAAAACTGGGACCTCGTCTTCGCCGGCGAAGACGCTGTGTAGGGCCACTAAACACCGACAGCTGCCAGCAACGGGCCAACTAAAAAAAATGTCGAGTTTCTTTTCTAGCGAAACTTCTAGCGAAATAAACATTTATTTTTACCTCAACAAAAGGTCTCCCAGCTGGTGGCATTGTAATACGTTCCAATGGGGGTTCATTGTCGTCCTCAAAACTTAGGGGATCAGTTTTCTTAACATCCTCTACTTCTTCACTCACGTCGTCTTTCGATGTTTCTAGATTAATATTCAATTAATTTTTATGTGTTCGATAAAATGTGTATCTATGATGTATATTTTGGACACAGATAACTATGACATATATGAGGACACTGAAAATATACCTGTTTCTGAATGTTTTCCAACAATTTCTTCAGATTCTATTTCACGACTGATTTCTTTTTCTATTTTCTCTATTACATCATCATCGTCATCCTCTAGACTTTGGTCATAATCTTGTTGTTCAATTTCATTCTGAAAGTTTTGCCCAAATAATAATAATCTTTTTCAACAATTTAACATTTCACCAGCTTGAACACGATGGTGAAAATATTGAAAGCATGCATAGTCTACATTAGATTTTAATATACACACAAAGTTGCCATATAAGTAAGTAATATTTATGTCATAAAGTTGTTATCAGAAGTATTTTAAAGTAAATTTGAAGACTACTTATATTGAAAGCTATGTTATGAATGGTAATGGTGAGAGGATTGAGTGATTTCAGTGCCTACATTGCTTTACTATGTTGATGGATAACTAAAATTGTATAATATTTCAGATATTTTCACATGTTTGACCAAATTCTCTTAATCCTACAAAGGTTCGCAAAATTTTCATTCACAATACATTTTACTTATTAACATACATATAAATACTTTCATAGATCAGTAATAAACGAACGAAAGAAAACCAAGCTTATAAAAGTTAGTTGCCAATAAAATTAAAACATTAATTTGTTATCAGGTTATTGTCTTTATAATCACACTTTGGTTTTTAGTAAGTTGCTTGCACCTCATTTTTCCGTTCATCGCTATATTTTTCATATTTCATATTATTTTCTTCAATGCTTAAATCAGACTCGTTATCACCATCTTCGTCGTCAGTTATTTCATTCCTAAGATTGTCATACTGGTCTTCAAGTGTCTGACTATTAATATCTTCATCACTTCTTTCGTCATCACTATCTTCATAATTCTGATCATGATCTTTATTTTCCTCACTTTGATCCTCGTCGTCATCATTATTTTCCTCGCTTTCATCCTCATCTTTACCATTATTATCTTCTCTTTGATCCTCATCCTCATCATTGTTTTCCTCGCTTTGATCCTCATCTTCATAATTATTTTCTTCGCTTTGATCGTCATTGTCATCACTGTTTTCCTCACGTCGATCCTCATCAGAATCATTTTCATCATAGTCTTTGCCATCATCTTCATCAATATTGTCTTTATCGTTATCATCATCTTCATGGAAGTTATAGCGTGCGTAAGACACTGTTTCATCATCCTCCTGTGTATTTTTAGATTGTTATAGTGTGCTAATATGACATAAACTTTATTATTAAAATAAAATAAATTTAAAATTTAAGATTTTCTTAAAATACAAATGCAATAAACTTTTTATGAAACATCACACCTCATTTGCATCATCTTCTTCTAAATCTTCTTCGCTTTCGTTTTTTTCATTATCATCTTCAGAATCTTCATCTTGTTCCTCACTTTCGTTACTCTCAACTGCATTGCTGTCATTGTCTTCTTCTTGTGTTTCATTGTCCTCTTGTGATTCTTCAGCATCTTGATCAATTTCATTTTCATCTGATTCAACATCAGGGTGATCATCATCACCTTCAATATCCTATTATTAAAGTGTATTTGAGACTACAAGTATTGAATATTCAAAATCATTATCAAACAATTGTATATTTACCTATTACATTGTAGACAAAAGTTATGTATTATTAAAGTAAACAATAACTCTAAATTTTGGATTTGTGATGCATCAAAAATATAAATTTTCGAAAAAAAAAATTAAAAGTCCAGCTTAACTTTTAAATTAACATATAACACCTTTGAACTACCCATAATAATCAGAATATAAAAATCTAAAAGTAATATGATAGGTAATAACTCTCTATATTTGTCAATATACACTAAAAAGTCAATTCATCAAAGCACAGAAGTACTAAATTATAGATCTTCAATAATTTCCTAGTGGCATATTCTAATTAATTAGGTTTTTCTAATGTATTTTAACAACTTCTATAAAAATTCAAACAAACTCATATATAGACAATATTATTTTTGTTGATAATATAGATACTATATTTTGTGTAGCTACATTGTGACCGTAGAGAAGTAAAAAAAAGAATTCATATGAGTTTTAATACTATGGTGAACTGGAATATGACAATAATTCAACTAAATACATGAAATTATGAAATAGGAATAATTATGGAGAGATGTAAAAAAAATGTTTACAAATACATTATAGACAACATTAAATACAAAAGTAATAATAAAATTATTTTGTTATTAATCTTGATAAAACTATTATGGATTATAGCAAAATGATTCTATTATTATTTTTGCATTATGGATATTGACAAAGTAACATCTAATTCTATAAACAACATTAAATAATATTAACATAAATTCAAATGATTCTTTATTCAAATTGGCCTTTACTAGCACTTTTGAATCATATGTGGGTACGTCAAAATATCTCTCATATATCACTCGTTTAATAATAAAGTGAAATAATTCAAAATTAGGCTTAATTTTATGGTAAGGTTCCATGGTAATCCTTATTTTAATGCCTTCTATGATATCACACTACGAACTATAAAAAATCTGTTTTCTTGCTCTTTCAAGTTATGGATCTCTTTAGCACTCATAAGTTTTGTAGGCGCTATGCTATGATTAATTGCAATTTGCCCCAAAACGATGTTGAATTTGAATTGACTAATCGTGTGATAAGTATTTTGTTTATATTATTATGCTTTTCTATACTATTCCCACTTACATGATGTTTTAATTCTAAAGTATGTTCATCATGATGGTCATCAGAGGAATCTTCTAGCCATCCCTCTAAGACTCCAGAGTATCGTGACTCTACAGAGTTAGCTTCCACTGAAATATTAAAAACTAAATTACTATCTTAACTTTCTACTCCCAACTATATAATAAGAAAAGTTATGATTGCTAGTCTTACAAATATTCTGATTTGGAGCAGATCTAATAAAGGCATTAAAGGTTGTAGTACTCAAGAACTTAAATGTTAAGTCCATGCATGATGTCTAATTATTTTTATGATTTTTTTCATTCAATGATGTTGCAGTTATATCAGCTTTTATAGTTATTTCGATTTTACATTGGCCCTTAAAATGTAATCTAATCTACCTTGAGTGTTAACCAGTCCTTAGACAAACCCTAAAAATATGTAAATAATTAATACTTACGTTCCGTCAGTCCTCTATTTTCCAATATAATTAATCCGATTAGAGTAATTAGAACAGCCAAGAGAGAAAAAAATATAATTTTTGCACACCAATGTCCTCCTGTGCCATGGTCGTGTTGAGAATGTATGAAAACATCGCCCTCGCCTAGCACTGCCGCAGTACCACGAGGATCATCGACACCTAATTCATCTGAAAAGTCACATTTAAAGATTTACATGTTCATGAAAAGATAAAAACCTTTAATAACTACGACTCACCTTTCTTTTTCTTTTTGTCTTTACGTTTTCTTGGCTGTACATCACCTGACATGATTTAATATTATATTCTGACGCTCTGCGACAGAAGATACCTTATTTATTGCTTCATAACCCTGTGTAAACAAACTTATAAATAAGGCGCAGTATGTAAGATAATTTAAATGCGCAATTTTCAATATATAATTTATATTGGCGCACGTTAAAATATTAAAATAACCTACATAACAAAGTAGGTATCACTGTCCGATTCTGGAATTTATTTTAGAATTTAACCTAAAAATAACCGGCGAAGACAGCTGGGAAAAGAGACAGATAATTGAACAAAGCACAAACAGCTGTAATAGGACCATAGAGTTTTTTTTCCTTTCATAGGACCATAGAGTAATTATTTTCGAAGCTTAGCAAGCTAAAAATGTGTTCGCGCATGCGTACTGCAAAGTGAACAAACATTAATTTTAATTTTAATAATTTACTTCACCCTGAGCAGTATGGGTTTACCAAGGGTCGGTCTACATCGGATGCGGGCGTAAGATTGTTGAAGCATATCTTTGATGCGTGGGAGAACTCACAAAATGCCATAGGGGTATTTTGTGATTTGTCCAGGGCATTTGATTGCGTTCAACACGAAACTTTATTACTAAAGCTTGGTCATTATGGTATTAAGGATCATGCACTTCGTCTCGTTGCATCTTATCTCGATAGCCGAATTCAAAGAGTGTGCATTAATGATGTGCAGTCATCCGGATCGGCCTTAGTTATGGGTGTGCCTCAAGGATCAATCCTTGGTCCCTTTCTGTTTTTAGTATATATAAATGATCTACCATATTTCATTCATAATATTTGCGACATTGTACTGTTTGCTGATGACACATCTTTAATATTTAAAGTAAATAGGAATGACGCTAATAATATTGACGAAGTAAACAGTGGATTGTCGCAGGTAGCTCAATGGTTCGGGCTAAATAATTTGGTACTAAACTCAAATAAAACGAAATGTTTAGAATTTGCATTACCTAATACAGCTAAAAAAGCAAATGAGCTCTTAATAGACAATGTACCACTAAAAACAGAAAATACAACTGTATTTTTGGGAATGACGTTGGATACAAAACTCCAATGGAGCACACACATAACAGCTCTCGCAGGGAAACTCAGTTCAGCAGCCTATGCTATTCGAAAAATAAGACAGTTTACAGACGTCGAAACAGCAAAACTAGTTTATTTTGCTTACTTCCATAGCATTATGTCTTATGGAATAATGTTATGGGGTAAATGTGCTGATATTGAGAAAATTTTTGTATTGCAAAAAAGAGCCATACGTGGCATTTATAATTTGAATTCGCGTGAGTCCCTGCGAGAGAAGTTTAAGGAAACAGGTATTCTTACGTTAGCTTCACAGTATATTTTTAGCAATTTGATTTTTGTGCATAAAAATATACATAATTATAAAAAGATTGGCGATGTATATAATAGACAAAGTAGGAACCGACATAAGCTTGCGGCTCCTGCTTTGCGCCTTGTAAGAGTACGTAAGTCGTTTGTGGGTTTGGGTATAAGATTCTATAATAAAATTCCACAATCAATTTTAACTTTGCCATTACAGCAATTTAAAAATACTGTTAAAAAGAGGCTGATACAGAAAGCCTATTATACCGTGGAGGCTTACATTGATGATAAGAATGCGTGGATATAGCTGCTCTTTGACCTTGTGCAGGATAGCTATGACAAAATGTAATTAGTATTAAGAATCTTCTTTTTTAAAAGAGCTCCACCGAGTTTCTTGCTGGCTCTTCTCGGTAGGACGGCTTTCCGAACCAGCAGTAAAGTTGACGATTCAAAAGCACTTGTTTACAAGTTTACTTGAATAAAGAATATTTTGAATTTGAATTTTGAATTTGAATTCATCTTTACTGAAATGCTGAATTCTGAAAGCTAACATAAAAAATCAATGCCTATATAAAATAAAAATAAAAACTCAATATGAATTAAGAACGCGCCAATAACATTTTTCTGCGCATATGTAATTAGAGAAAGATAATTATACGAGTTTCATCTTCCCTCACTTACACGCCTGCTTATGGCTCCCTTACTCTAGTATAATAACTCTATTCAAAATATTCTAGTCTGTGCGTCTGTGCCCTGTTTTTTCTGTGATCTGTTGTCTAGTCTAGTTCTGTTTCTTTTTTAAAATATTTATTTGTGTTCTACATAGACTAGTTTTCACCATAGACTAGTGTGACTAGTTTGCGAATTGGGAATTTTAGAAATAGAACTAATATGTGTGATATTTTAGTATTGTACGAAGGGTATTCAATACAAAAAGGTGAAGAAATGAATGCAAATTGCAGTTGCACTGTAATAAAGGGTGTAAACAATGTAATAATTGATACAATGACTGCATGGGATACTGAAAGAATTGTAAGTGGTTAGTAATTTTATTTAGAGAACGAAATATATTTGAACATTGAAATATTTTATCAGTGATATTATATTTCACTTTCAGCCCTAAAACAGCATAACCTAACAAAAGAGGATATAAGTTATGTTGTTTCCACTCATGGTCATTCAGATCATATAGGGAATAACAATCTTTTTCAAAAAGCTAAACATATTGTTGGCTTCAATGTATCGTACAAGGATGTTTATTATCAACACCCCTTTGATAAAGGTATTTAACGATTAAGATATCTAAATGTTAGTAAGTAAATAACTTCAATTTGTCTTATTATTTAAAAACATTATTTATTTATGTACAAAACCTAGCTATGCTTTAACTATAAAATATTCCTTAGGTCACGAATTTGTAATCGATAAGAATGTGAAAATTATCCCAACACCAGGTCATACCCTTTCAGATGTGACTGTTCTGGCATTATCTACAAAAGAGGAAACAGTTGCTATGACAGGTACTATTTTTGTATATCAATATAGTAGGTATAAACTGTAATAGTACATTGAAGTTAGTTAGCACCCATTATAATAATTGCACTTAGTTATTACACATATTTTACCTATACACAGAATGTCTACTTATTTAGAAGATTTTTAGAATAAGTGTATGTAAAATGTACAAATTCTGTATTTCTTAAACTCAGAAGCTAAATACATTATTAATCATTCCTTGGCTACTTTATTGGACTACAGATATGCTGAGTTCTATAAGTGCTTCAGTCTGATATGAATCACCATGTGCTCACAGATGTTGGGGAATCAGTAAAAATAGAAAAAGTCCCCAACTCAAATAATTTTATGTAATTCTATTTGCATTGTCTATATGTACTTCTGAATGTTAAGTTTGTCTGGAAAGTTGCAGCACTTTCAAATATAGGTGTAAAAACTTAAACTTGCCTAAAAAAAAAACATTTAAATTAAATTGTTGCAATTATTTGAACTTCATGCACTCAAAACCTTATATAAACTGTCACATTATTGTTTTTTCACCTAGGTGATTTATTTGAGAAATTCGAGGATATTGAAGATCCATCTATATGGATAGGGGCTGGAAGTGAGGATCCAGTTCAACAGAGATTAAATAGATCAAAAGTGGCTCAGTTAGCTGACTGGATTGTCCCTGGACATGGACGAAAGTTCAAGGTAACTGATGACATTCGACAATCTCTTAAAATTCAACTTGATAACAATTATGTAAAATAAACATTAAAAGCATAATTATTAGTTTTATTTAATTATACACTCATGTCAGATTGGAACTTTGTTTTCTCTCAGTTGCAGTTATATTGGCAGGCATATTGCTTTCTTTGTAGTTTCTAAGTTTATAGTATCCATTTGATACCCATATTATTTTAACTTTAAAAAGGGGCAAATAAAACAATTGTTTTAATTCATATTTTATTACACATAATGTATAAGAGTTCTTTGCTATTTAAATTTCGTGATACACAATCCTCCTTTAAATTTCACTAAAGGGCACATAAAGGAATATAAGCATTTAGCTAAATTATAAACGTGTTTTATGTGTACAAACTTTAAACTAGAAAGACAAATTGTTACAACAGAACGAATAGAAATTAAAATCGTTTATACAATTATTGGTTTTACAAACCAGTTATTTTGTAGACATATTATTTACAATCAAAATCACCACCAGTAAAACTTCATAAGTAAAATACAACCTTTAATGGCAAATCATTTGAATGCCCATTTCATGAGAATTTAGCTTGATACTAATATTATTAAATGTTTGAAACATTCCAAAAAAATATATCATGGACTAGATTAATACAAAATAGTAATTAAGAAGTATAAAAGTAATACATAAATATTACAAAAATATTGAAGATAGAAAAGTTGTAGGTCTATAACTATAATGTTTACTATTTTATGTCATATAGTGCATTAAAAAAATTAAATCCCACATTAAAGATAGCTAATAAAACGACGATCGGGTTGCTCGTTTAAGGCCTACAATATACAAGTAGCATATATTTATAAATACACATAATATATGTCAAAATTGGAAGGACATCTATTTATAGGATGAGATTACTTATTTCAGAATAAATTTTACTTTATATTAAGCATACAGTACTGTAAACTAATTTGTTCCTCACAATTTCTAATGCGATCTAATTAATTCTTCCAATAATGACTACAAAAAAGTTGCTTCTATTACTATGCACTTAGTAAAGCACTCTTAAGACATGTACACAGGTGTTATTGATACAAAATCAATAGTCAGTTAAAAATCTAAATAATAACTCTCTCATCATAGGAAGAGATATATTTTTTTTTAAGTTTCATTCGCATAAGCGTTGGTTGGTTATGCGATATGAACGTGTGTGAATCATCACAACACGTACTTTATGTACATAAAGTCATTCGTCATATAAAATGTCGGAACTGGCCAATTTTTAATTTCTATCTCAATTTTTATAAAAGATTGTTTGAAACAAGATCTACGTGGCACGGGGAGAATACAAGTTCCATCGAAATCAATTAATTATATTATATTTTAGTAATAATAATAAGGATAATAAAGACGGCTTAATGACTCACTCTTTAGAGTAGGAATGAATGTCACATGCTCAGATCAACAAAAAACGTTAAAGACTTGTCGAAACAAATTAGAGTTGAGGACATAGAGCTAAGATAAAATATAGAGAAAGTAAGTTAGCCCTATAAGCCCAAATACTCTTTCTCTTATGACAGCAGTCGGCTTATTTTTTTGTATCCTTAAAAAGAAAACAGGTTAAGTATGTGTGTAATCGTTCAGTTCCATGTATAAAAAGATAATATTTTTGTTACTGAGTAATCATTGTTGAAAAATGATTCCTCAAAACTTCTTACTTCTGACTAAGGTAATTAACTACATTTTAATTCTCAAAAAAACAGTCGGAAATAAAATCTGCTTAACTCGAAGGTTTGGTTTTGAGCTTAATCTCTTTCTTTAGTGAGAGAGGTTTTTTCAGACAGTACGATGTTTTACGTAATAGCTTTTATATTACGTTACTTAGGGTATTAATTGAATCTCATATAAATCTAGATGTGATTCTTCTCATTCTGTCAAGAAGCCGAAACCAGAAAATATCTCAATAAATCTTTTTACCTACGACCTTGTCACAGCAATTTATATATTTAAACGCGCGTATAACCATTACCAACTACAAAAGCGTTTACAGACGAAACAAAAAAACATTATCAAAGCATTAACTAAACATTAAGTATTGTGTACTAAGTTACTAGAAAGGACACAGGCTCTTTTGGTTTTTCATCTTTTAATTTCAAAGAGATCGCTACACATAACTTCTTACTTTGGCCGATTTTAATTTCAATCTCGCGTCTAAATATAAAAATATATCTCTCTGAAATGGATAGCACTACATTTCAATTTGCTACTTGGCTGATTACATGCAGTGATATTGCAACAACTTATGCACTTTGAAACGAAGCGATATCGCTGACCTTAACTTTGCTATATGTTCAATTTGTTTCAACATTTCAATGTATTGAGAAGATCTTAAAATTTACAACTGTTATAATACTACTGCGGCTATTTTGATTTTGTATATGCGATTCATTGCGACATTGTCCGTTCTAGTAAATCAATGTAAACAACACGGATTACCGCACGACTTTTATACTATAAGTTATAATATCAACCTAGAAGGTCGAAGCTACTAGCTAAATACATAAGAAATAGCAAAAGACGGTTATGATTCTTGGCGTCATCACATTCTGTCGTGGCACAAAGGGGTAATAGAGAAATGTAAATAACATTTACTCCTACTTAACATTATATATTACTCCCGGTGACACCTTCTACTGAGATTCTCGTGTCCACGAGCCCGGGCCACAGTTGCTGCGTGCAATAATTAAACAATTTGCCTATTAGAAAAAAAAAATCACTTCTATGTACATCTAGTGTTCTAGACCTTTTTTTATCACAGCCGACGATCACAAACGCTAAAAAGCTTAGACATTTCCATATCCATTCCGTATATTATATTGTAGCTGCAAATAAATAAAAGAAAATCAAAATATAACAGAAATTTATATTAGCTAATGTAGTGCGTAACTCAGTTTAAAAACTAAAAGTGAAGTTATGTTGCGTAAATATTGCATTACAAAACAAGTCTACCAAAAAATGGAAAGCGCGACATTATATACATTTTTTCTTTTCTTCTATGACTTTCCTGGTTACAGCTCAAAACTAGAGTATTCGGTTTCGGTTCTTTTTGTCTTTAATATGGGTAAGGTATCGATTAGGTAGCCTTAGAGAGAGGCTAGATTCTGCTTCATAGAGCATTGTCTCTGCGCCACAGATTGACGAACCCGTGTGTGACAGTGACAGCGACAGCGCTCTACGAAATCGGACTGGTCAGCTGTTTCGTTCTAAACATCGATGTGCATTATTTAATGCCGGGTACTAAAAGTATGTACTTTTCCTCGTTACCGAGCAAGTCGATGATAAAATGCCAATGGAGGAACCAGATCAAAGCTGAAGTGCCTGAGTAGACCCAGAAATATATAGTGTAGAAATCCGATCAGAAAACTCTATCAGTATATAAAGTAGTGTCTGTATATTTAAATTTGTTTGGCCTGTTTATTCGTGGTGTCCTAACTGCAAAAATACTTTTTTTTTTACATTATAAGTGAAAAATGTACGTTGATCGGCTTGAAAGGCCAGAAGGAGTTTAGATTTAATTTCTAAATGATGAAATTCATTATCCATCATCCTCCTGTTTTATCCTATTCTGAGCTGGGACGACAAAAAATTACATAACTGGTGCAAAGAAACATAAAAGGCAGATTTTATTGGCATATTATATAATTACAATCATAATGTCGTATGAACAGAATGAAAAACTTGTGCGTGGCTGATTATTTTAGGTAATTAAATTTTACAACAATACTATGCTTTAAACGTTTTTTAATTAACAATAAACTTTGAAATGAACTAAATAATCTGCTAGGTACACAATTTTTTAAAATCCTGCATAAACTAAGCAATATTTTCAAAACATTGTAAGTATGCACTGGAATCAAATGGAATCACAAATATACAATGTAACAAAGGTTAGTACAAATGTACAATGTAACTAAAAGTAATTACAAATATACCTGTGGGTCGATAGTGGTTGGGACTGGTTGTGGTTCGTCAATACATAAGTCAGAATCGGAATCGGTCCTTCGTAGGCTGTTATCCTGAAAATAGAATGAAACTTATTTAAATATGTAAATGAACCTATTTAAAATATGTTAACAATAACATATTTCTTGTAAAATTGTAATGTTTAAGCTTAGGTGCACCCCGAGGTGTCAACTGCGGTATAAAGATTAGTAAATTGAATACCTAAGTGCTTTGTTATAGTCAATTATCTATTCCAATCTACCAAATTTAATGTAATGCCAAAGCTGCATTGTTGAAAAAATAGTTTCTGTATGAAACTATTTTAACAGTTATTTAAAGTGTTGATGTTGGTGGCTCTGATGACTGATGTAGTTACTGGCCTGAATTTAAACTCACATGTATGCCTGTCGTTTTTTTGCAAAACTAAATAGATTCGTCGTTCGGACACATTATTTTATTCCGCTCATGTTGTTTTGTGTATTGACAGTATTTTTGGAACAACAGGATGGGTAACTTTGACGTTAAGCCATTCAAGATTCTATGCGACTATCATTTAGTTTTCTCTTTACGGAACGTTAATATTAATATTGCTATTAAATATTAACTTATTTCACAACACCAATAAAAATTTAAGTCATTTAATTCTATTTTGTTTAAAATTATATTTAGTTGATATAATGTATGTTGTTTAATAAAAGTAAAGTAAAGTAAAGTAGCGGCCTGTTACAATCTCACTGCTGGGAATAGGCCTCCTCTCTCCGTTTCTGGAGAGCAGGGTTGGAGCTAAGACCTACTACGCTGCTCCAATGCGGATTGGTAGGTTACACATATCTCCAGAATTCTCTAGAGATATGCAGGTTTCCTCACGATGTTTTCCTTCACTGAAAAGCATGTGATAAATTGCAATTATCAATTAGACACATAAGTTTTAATAGAAAAACTCATTGATGCCTGCCCAAGTTTGAACTCGTGTTTCCCTCGAAAGAGTCGCACGGTCTCGCCGCTGGGCTATCACACCTCATTGTTGTTTAATAAAGTACTTTTTATTTATTTATTTAAATACGAACGTGCATCAAACGTGTGACTAGCCCGTTGGCGCAGGTGGGTAGTGCCTTTAGCTCTGCGGGTCGCGGGTTGGATTCCCGCCGAGGGCTAATAGTTTCTATAAACAATTTGTTGTTTCTTCGAGCCTAGGTGTGTATTTGTATTTAAGTATGTATTTAATGTTATATATGTAGTTATATATGTATATGTAGTTTATAATGCAAGCTGTGATAGCCCAGCGGTGAGACCGTGCAACTCTTACGAGTGGAATACGAGTTCAAACCCGGGCAGGCACCAATGAGTTTTTCTATTAAAACTCATGTGTCTAATTGATAATTGCAATTAATCACACGCTTTTCGGTGAAGGAAAACATCGTGAGGAAACCTGCATATCTCTAGAGAATTCTGGAGATATGTGTAACCTACCAATCCGCATTGGAGCAGCGTGGTAGGTCTTAGCTCCAATCCTTCTCTCCAATAACGGAGAGAGGAGGTCTTAGCCCAGCAGTGGGCATAGTAATAGGCTGTTACTTATGTAGTTTATTTAACAGTTGTCACCCATAACACAAGTATTAAGTTACTTACGACGTGGACGACCGTTTTTGTGAGTGTCCCATATATTTATTTGTTATCAAAAAGATCGACCATAGATAACTTTTCTCCGAAAAAAAAAGATTACTCACAGCTTGTGTATACTGCCTTGTCGTAGTCAATATCCTGCCTAAAGGCCTCAGGAAGGACGGCAATGTCTCAGTTAGCGGTGGGCGTGCGTGGGTTAACAATGGCTTAAGTAGCTTGGAATCCACGGCACTCCAAAGACGAGCGAGACGCGCCTTTTCGCCTCCACCCTCGCCACTACCATGTGGGGTATCCTAGTGCACAAAAAAAAAACAATTACGATTATACATAATTTCAGTTCCATCAGGAAAAACTAAATTCTGTGTGCTGCATTTTTATAAGCCTTTATCGTTGTACAACTAAACTTAAATCAAACTGAAAACTTGAAATTTAATGACACAAATTGTTATATTTTAAGTCTTGTTCGATATTACGATTATATACTATATAAAAATCACTAAAATTCAACGAATAGTTCACTAGTTTCTTTAAAGATTAATGGGCATTATCACATGCGCCATATAAAAAAATATTATCTCCGTTGCTCCGGTTGATTATTATGTACATTATATAACTTTCACTTAATAAATATAGTATCCACAAACAAAGTATTAATATTTGTGTAAAGTGAATGATTACTTATAATAAATTAAAAAAAACAAATATATTTTGACTTTAATAGGTTTAATGTTAGTTGTAAAATTACTTTTCTGTCAATTTCATTTCAACATTTAATTGAAAAAGTTAATGTGTTACCATTAATAAGAGTCGTATAGAAAGGACAGTAAATTACTAAAAAACCGTACGTAATAATAAAAATTGGTCAAAACGTTAATAATTTAGTTCTTTTTTTAATATAAATTACATTAAATTGTGCATATGCCCGAATATACTTTGACCAAGTTCTATTAATATGCCTTTATATACATATTTCTTATAGCGACTCCGTAGCAACATATCTGTAGACACTATTACAATATTTACTTAGAAATGAAAAAGAATATACTTTTATAAAAATATTTTAATTGATATGTTGTTACATTGTCGTTAAACCATGCATTCACGTGTATATTAAACTCATGAGCATGCCGATGCGGCGTGAATAAAATTGAAGAAATAAGATATTACATACTTCCAAAGAGTTTAGTTGCCAAGGCATTATAACTCCGCTTTCGTCTTTGCCCCATTTTACTACCATGCTGCCGTTCTAGACATTGAAATCAAACAAAAAAATAAAGTAACATGCAAAATTGTGATCTATAGGTGCTGAACTGTCATCCATGTTGTTTTTTCGGTTCGTTGAAAGTAACACATAAATAGGAAAGCGAATTTGTTAACTAAAAAGACATGACAAAAACGACGAATCAGACTGCGGTTGTTATATTTTTATTAATTAAAACTTTAATTATTTGTTAACATGCAAAATATCTTAATTAAGTTGTAGGATTTTAATCGTTAAAAAATTTGTAGCTTAATTTCAATCCATGCGTTTTTCGTTCATGCTGTGGTTAGTAATTGGTAGGAGGGCAATAGGTGGTGCATTACATGATTTGTCAACTTGCAAATAAGGTGTTATCTTACGGATACTCTGTCGCTACTGGGCGTTTGAGCTGAATCCAAATTTCGGAGGCCGAAACTTATATCAGCAGGCTGAACAATAAATGTTGATCCAGTCAATCTAACTAGCAATATACGTTTAAATGTTTACACATCAAGGAACGCAGAAATTTTTTTATATAAAAAAGTGTAATAAATTGGAAATAGGATGCCGGTAAACGGCTTTGTGCTCAATTGTCGCAACTACGTTGAGAAAGTTTTATTCTATCAATGTCCAATATAGAATATATATATTGTAACTATTTATAATTATGACTATTTAATACAGCCCCATATATTGATATATTAAATAAGATAGCAGCCAAAAATACATATAATATGTGAAATAATTGTGTAATAATATTGCCTGCCAAATCTTCGTTAACTATTCTTAACTAGTTTAAAATGTCGTGGGTTATCGAAGAGTGAGTTAGCTAATTAAATTTGCCAGGCGTGGTGAATGGTGAAATTAATAAATCTCAAATAAAATACTTAAATTTTGTTTGAGATTAATTAATGATAATGAAATATTAATGGGACACATAAAGCAGTGTTGCGTACATATATATACATACCGGTCTGCTTGTTTCCGTGGACTGGTAGAGCTGCCACAATAAGTTACGATTAACACATGCGTTGTACCGTCTAAGCGTACACTTTGCTTGGCACTGTGATACACATCTGCCATGACATGTGATCCTCCGTTGTCAAATAATTAAATCCATTCAGAACATTTTTATTCATTGAACATCTCAAAACTCTGTGTTTCAGAATAATTTGATACTGTGTAAAGGTTTTTAAACCTCATTAGCTTAATAAACCTGATTTGTCATAAAAGACATTTAGTTCAAATTATAAATGAATTAGATACGTCGTTAATCATTTGAGAATAATGATTTTCTTTACTGAATTCAGAAAAAGGAATTATCTTGTAAAGTTAGACTGCAATTTCTAACAAAGTTCAAGCTTTTTAACATAGCTTATACATTAAACATAGAAAGCTAACACATTAAGTATGCTAAGCTAAGTATACATAAAGTAAGTGAAAATAAATAAAAAGGTTTGGTACAGTTTCTAAACGTTTGCATTGGTTAAATTTTGTTTACTTCAACACCAGTTTACACATTTATTTTATTATAATATATCGATGTTATATAAATAAAGTTAAATTCAAACTTCGGAGGATTAAATGTTATAGCGGGTGGATATGTCGTATGTACTTTCAAAGATTTATAAATTTTAAATAATTTTCTGTTATATAATTTTGTTTATTATATTCATAATCAGAAATAATATTTCAAAATTATTTGGAAGTACAAGGCCATAATATCATGTTTTATAAATAAATGATAAAATAAATTAGAATATATCAGAAAATAAAAAGAACCGTACTGATCCTATCGTTAAAATGGCATGTAATAATGTGATATATTAGATTGACAAATAAAAAACGAAACACATATTATACTATTAACTAAAAGCGGTCTATAATTATTTAAAAATTTTGATGGGAATAGGGTGTTATGTCTTAGGTATTAACAAAAGGACCAAAAGTTTAGTAATCTGTTAAAACGATACAAATTGTTATAATGTATCCTTTACTAACTATCGATACAAAACGTAAAAATATTTTTTTAAAATGCTAAATAAAAAAGCGGGAAAAATAGTTAGCACCCAAACAGAGTTTTTAATCATATCAACATAGACGAATTAAAACAGCGACGTGCACCGTGTACTGGCAATAAAGTCATAGCCAACCTTATTTAGATTTTGCTCATAGAAGATTATGCCTAATTTTAATTTTATAAATTATTTGTAAGTTTCAATCTATGTATTCTTTCATTGATATTTATGTTCAACACTGCATACAATGCTCAATAAAAATTTGCGTTTATAGTTTAAAAAACTAATCACAAAGATGAGAGTTAAAATTTACGATCGTCCGTATTGGAATCAGTTAAAATTATTAGAGGAAGAACTTGACGTATTGATCAGGAAATTCATTTATAGATATATTTAAGATACTTGAACCTCAAAAAAGATCAAAGAAGTTTACAAAACCTAAAAATTTCATATACATATTTCACTGTAATTCCCATGGTTCATACGCCAATCGTATTTCTAGTTTTTAAAGATATTAAAAAAAAAGGAATCGATACGAAACGATTGCAACACGTAAACATAACACATGAGATATATCGCAAACAAAACAAATTTATACTACCATAGGAGGCTGTTAAATATTGAGGGCAGAAGAAAGTATATGTACAAACGAGATGAATGTAGTATAAAAGTGTAATTAAGTATTACTGTCTATTATACATGAGACTAAGTGCATAAAGTGCAGATATAAATAGTGACGAAGTAATCAATGTTTTTTAAATTTTAATGTACTTACACTTCTTACATCACGATAGGGCAGCGCTTCATTTTCATCATTTTGACCTTGACTGTAATTCGAAATACGTACAACAATGACTTTATTAAATTACAAAGGCTTATGAATGGATATCATAGATTACTTATCAAACATAGAGTAGGGGAGTAGACACTAGTAATTTATGGTTAATTTGTGTTTATGGTCGTTGCAAATGTTTTCTAATCAATCCATTTTTGTTATGATTAACAAGAATATTTAGAGACGGGCTGACAGGGCTCTAAGGCCCGGTGCTCTGAGTGCTTAGTGCGAGTTTTTTTAACTTACTCGATACTACGAAATCGAGTTAGAAAAACTGGCACTAAGCTCACAGATTGGTGTTCAGAACGTATCTACTCTTCCCTCCGCTTTCTAAGAGGCTTTTCTAAATTAATGGGTGATACCATGAGCCTTTAAAAGTTTAAATCAACTACCAATAGTAATTTCTTAAGACTTAACAAAATAATAATATTTCCAATTATAACTAGTATAGTTATATCATGTCTTTTAATTCTTTTTTACATTGCGCTGCAAGGTATACCTTGAATATTTATTTATTTATTTATTAGTTTATCAGGTAATATAAGGCTGACACAGAAAGCCTACTATACTGTTGAAGATTACTTAGATGATAAGGATGTGTGGATATAGGTGCACCTCTACCCTGTACAAGACAGTAATAAATAAATGTAATTAGTTCTAAGATTTATATTTTAAAAAGAGCAACCGCCGAGTTTCTTGCTGGCTCTTCTCGGTAGGAACAGCTTTCCGAACCAGCAGTAAAGTTGACGATTCAAAAGCACTTGTTTACAAGTTTACTTGAATAAAGAATATTTTGAATTTGAATTTGAATATATACTTTAACTAGTAAAGAATATTCTTCATTTTCTATATTCTTTATATGCTTATATATTAATTAATCATCTTAGCAATTAGAAGTTTTATGTCCGTATCTGGTGACGTAGAGTAAGATATATACTTACCCAGTAGGAATACGCAGGTACGCAAGTGCATGCGTCGCAGCGCCGCCTTGTAACACAACGGTAGCGATAACGATCAGCGAGGTAGTAGTTAGCATGGCCTGCCGCGCCTCCGACACCGTGTTACGGATTGCTAGAGCGAAAGACATCGCACCACGGAGACCTGCATATACAAAATTCATTACTTATTGCCCAAACTTAATCTGTTTTGTACAAATTGACGCGCGACGCGGCGCGACCGGCCGGATCAACGACCTTTGTGCATTCGATTGCCGCCGGTCACGTCCGCCACTTAGTAACGTTTGGGATTACGATAAGACAGGACGCGCGCGCACCTGTATACGACCTTATTGTATAACGCACACGCGTAATTATGCGTTTTGGGTGTGGTTTTTAGATTTAGTGACGCGTTCAATCAGTGAAGCGTTTGAGAAAACGCGACCGTCCGCGGTTTTAGTGCGCGTTGGGATTACTGTTCCCCGATATAGGGACGATTCAATAACGTGTGACCTTACGAAGGTTGTGTGCACACCGGGTGTTATTCGTGTTATTTAACCGATATAGTGAAGTGTATACTCCGGGAGAAATAGACAGTACGTGTCAGTGGAAGACTGCTGAGGCGAGCCAACGGGTTCGGGAATCGGCCAAGTACATACAAGCATACACACACACGTACACATATACACGCAGTGATTCATGAGGCCGGACCGCATACAGCTGACGGCCGCATAAGGTAGGTTGAGACGCCGAGACGACGGGCCTAGGTCTCAGAGGTTGTTTCATCCGCCCGCACGTTTGTGCGGAACATAATCTTTAAATTTGATAAAACAGGGCGTTCCACTATGTATGCCTGTCTCTTTCGTCGGGATAAAATAAAAACTGCTGAATGAGTTTTGCAGCTGTATTCACCAATAAAATAATTTTCGACGAAGGTTTTAGTGTATCTTTGTTAAGGTTTTGTGTTAATTACATATTTTAAGCATTTCGTGCTCAGTATTCTTCTTCTTTGTCAACCGATGGACTTTCACTGCTGGACATAGGGTCTCTTCATGGGATCTCCACAACAAACGATCTTGTTCTGCTTGAATCCGGCGGCTCCCCGCGACCTGTTCGAGGTCGTCAGTCCATATCGTAGAGGGTCTACCAACACTGAGTGTTTCGGTGCGGGGTCGTCATTCCTACAACTTGAGACCCCAACGCCCATCGGTTCTCCGCACTACGTGCCCTGCCCATCACCACTTCAGCTTCGCGACACGCTAAGCTACTCTGAGACTACTTATGAGGGCCATAGTCAGTAATCATGCTCAGCATTATGATCCTTTATACCACAAAATTAAAATGAATAACTTTGAGGTTATTGCATAATTACGCATCAATATATTAGGAGACCGAAAGGTGAAACAGACACGGCGATACGTAGTCAGGTCTGCGGTCTATAAAATCGTGTGGTATAATTGATTGTTCAATGAGATTTGAATCTTTAAGCTTTAGGATTTGAGCTTTCACTTTACACGTTTTATTTCAAAGCTTGGTTCTGTTCACGACTTTTTTATCTAAGTAAATATTTCCTATTTAACATTTATCAAAGATGAAATAGACGTATAACAATTTGAAAAGTTTTTAAAAGAATAAAAGATATGGCTTTGCATTAATTTTAAGTATGTCTGATGAAATTAACTTACCAGAGAAGAATAGCATGTGCTGGAAATTCATAGGAATCGGTGGTTTTCGGCCAAGGTTCAACAGGAACGATAATGGGTATATGTTCACCGCACGTCCGAGTGTAGAAGTTAGCTGTTTTCTTATTGAGTTAAAAATAAATATGAAATTATCTAAAATATTTCCATCATTAACAAAAATAATTCCATGTACCTAATTAATTCCTTAGTTATTTTACGATTTGAGTTATTTGTTTTTGATAAGACTGAACCGGAATTGATCGAGGTTGTTCAATTTTACAATACAATTTTAAATACATAGTCAATTAATAATATTTTTAAACAGGCAAAAAATAATTTATGATTATAGGTATCATAGGTAGATAAAGTACGAATAGCTAATTAAAATTTGAAAGGATACGAATCCAGCAATGATGAACCAAGGATCAAAATGGTGTTTCGGGAAAGTAAACATCGACACTCCTATGTAAGTAAAGATAAAGTTCTCTGCGAGAAAATTGAGCAGCTCGAAGAGTTGTTTGGTCCTGTTTCTTGAGTCAGCGGATAAATTATTGTAAGTGTAATGGGCTTGACATATGCCGCAGAACAATACGGCCACAACACCTATAAAACAAATGATTTATAGAAGCAGGCGTTACTTTGCGGAATTCCATATTACAAGCAATATAACAGAACTAACTACTTTGCTATAATCCGCACGGGTTAGGTGAATGCATGCAAAGCCAGTGTGTATGAAGCAGGTAAAATCTACGTACCTTATACATGCAGGACAAGCCACCACATGCACCCCAAGGCGCAATTCACCAGCAACAACGCACACAAAAGCAGCACACCCACCACCACAATCTCGACGATCGTTTCGCCCCGAAACCGAAGCATCATCAGGAGGATAGGCTCCACGACAAAAATCGTACTGCGCCGCGCTACCCATACAAGCAGTCTTAAATAATTCAACTCCCACCAATACCCTCCCCTCCGAACACATTTAGCAAAACGGAATTAGATACATTTACTTGCTCGTTAATTAAGTGACCATTGTTATTTTTTATTATCTCAAGTTGCTCTAACGTATTGAGTCGGAGTCCCTTATCACAAGTGTGGAGAATATGAAATGAATGGTCATTAGGCACTTTATGACCGCTTTCCAGCAAATGTTTTGCAAAATTTGAATTTTGTGGTTTATGATTCCTAAACGCAGCCATATGTTCCCGGAATCGAACCGCAAAACTTCAGCCAGTCTGACCTACATATGTACCGTTGCAACGGTACATATGTAGGTCAGATCGTCGAGATTGTGGTGGTGGGTGTGTGTGCTGCTTTCGTGTGCGTTGTTGCTGGTGAATTGCGCCTTGGGGTGCATGTGGTGGCTTGTCCTGCATGTATAAGGTACGTAGATTTTGCCTGCTTCATAGACATTGGCTTTGCATGCATTCACCTAACCCGTGCGGATTATAGCAAAGTAGTTAGTTCTGTTATATTACCTATAAAACAGCAAAAAAAGATTAAACGTAGTGTAATTAAAACACATAACTACTTACCTTACATAACACATAACCATAACTTAGTCGCCTTTTACGAGACCTCGGTAAGAAATGAGGGTGGTCTATTCTACTCAGCCGGATACCACACAGCGGGTCGACTTACCTTAGTCGCCTTTTACGACACCTCGGTAAGAAATGAGTGTGGTCTATTCTAATCAGCCGGATACCACACGGCAATCAGTTCATTAAAATTCTTTGAAAGAAGACTATTTGACGATGAATTATTACTAAATTTTTTTATTGATAATGGTAATCATTAATATTAATTGCAAAAAAGTTGTGATAGACGGTGAGACGACGCGACTCTTTCGATGGGGATTGGGTTCAAACTCCAGGCAGGCAGCAATGAGTTTTTTTGTTAAAACTTATGTGCCTGATTAATATCTGCAATTTATCACATGCTTTTCAGTGTAGGTGAGGAATCGTGAGGAAACCTGTATATCTCTCGAGAAATCTGGGGATATATGTAAACTACCAATCCGCATTGGAGCACCGTGGTGGGTCTTAGCTTCAACCCTTCTCTTAAAAAACGGAGACAGGATGTCTATGCCCAGCAATGGAATAATAAGAGAGCTTTACTTTTACTAATGGCCAACGTTAAGAAGTGCATACAGCAGTTTAGGGACACAGCTATTGTTTTTTTTTAAGTTTAAATATGAAATATCATAATACATAGAAAAAGAGGAATTAAAAGCTAACTAAGGCAATTTATTTTACCTGTTAATTCAAAAACTTCAGCAATGAGGAAGGCTGCGTAAGACATAAGTACGAACAGCGCTGATTCTAGGAGTGGCCAATCTCGGACGTGAGTAAACTTAGTCATGTGTTTCTTGGTTAAGAAAACTATTTCATTGTTACAAATGTATATCTATTTGTTTGATGAAATCATTGAATCGTTATACCCTAATAGGCAAACTTAGAACCCAATGTCACCAAGATGTAAATTTCATTTGGAAAATTTCATCTTATAAGAAATATCGATATTGTCAAGAAACCTAAGACATGTACATGACTATAATAATTAAACATATAAAAGCGTCCTTTTATATGTTTAATCATTATAAGTCAACTTATCAACATATTCACGCCTGTACATCGACCATTAAGGAAGACGTGAAATTATTATGCTTATACAGAAAATTGAAACAGATATTTAATGAGTATTAACGAAGTATGAGTCATTGATTAAGTTCGTTTTTCCTCCCAGTGCTAGCTTTAATAAATGAATTGTTGTTTTTTAACTCTTTAACAAAGATATACCTATAATATAACGAATACAATATAGTCATTTTACAGTATTGCGCTACTACATCACTAATGACGGATTATTAAATAATATCTAGTATAAATCTTTATAAGATGACTTGCCCAAGAAAATTGCTTATTTTGAAGAAGGAAACCAGATATAAGTTCATTTTGAAGTATATAAAATTAATCTTTTTAAATAGGATCATAGCAATTCGATCATAGTGTATAACTTCCCCTAATTGCCTCTAACATCGATAAAATAAAGACCATTTAAATTCGAGATATGCTATACTAATATATCAAATGCGACATACTTTCGCATTTGAAATATCTGTCCGCTACGCTGGCAAATCCGCTGGACCAATATTGATGAAGTTTATAAATAAATAAATATATCGGACATTTACACACACGGTCGTCCGTCCCCAAAGTAAGTAACTTAATACTTGTGTTATGGGTGACGGACAACTGGTAAATATACTACATATATAAGTTTAAATACATACTTAAATACAAATACACACCCAGGCTCGAAGAACCAACAATTTGTTTATAGAAAATGTTGGCCCTCGGCGGGAATCGAACCCACGACCCGCGGAGCTGAAGGAAGTGTCACTACCCACAGCGCCAACGGGCCAGTCAAACTTTAGTGGTACCAGTTTGGTACCACTCTAAAGTGTCACACATAGGGCTAAAGATATACTCGTTTTTTTTTCAGTCAAAAATTAAATAAGTAGTTTTAAGAGAAATCGAACGAAGTTACGAGAGCAACTAGTTTGTGATAAGCTTCAATTTACAATCAATATTTCGTTTTATTAACACACCTTGAAATTTATTAATAAGATTAGTAGCCTAAAAGTTCAAGAAATTTATGCTGGAATTAACTATTCAAATTACTGTTGGCAAGATACGGTAAGTTAGATATATTAAAAAGGATATCAATGCAGTCAAACACCCCATCAGAGCACCGACCAGTAGCGACAGACTGAATATTCCAATAAAATCCCCAATTGCTGCAAGGAATGCGGTTATTTCGAATCCACCATCAACGGAATATCTCTTTTCATAGTTTTGTATGGCCCTGAAATCAACGTAAATTAATAGCTATTACTATTATTTAACCTGAAAGCTAATACGTCTGGAGTGTTCTTATGTTGTCGCATGTAATTCAATAGTTCAGGCAAAATAATCTTATATTGAATTCAAATAAAACGAATTGTGTAGAAATCGTATTGCTTAAAAGCTCTTATGTAGTATTTTATTAATCCATATCAATTTTAGTTAATACGGCGGTGACCTTAAGCTTTTCATGCGTAATATTATGATCCCATGTGATTTAAAGTAATATCTTACAAGCTATTTCTTAATAAAAAGTAAGAAGCGCGAAATCAATCAAAGGCAACTCTCACTATGTAGAAAATATGTTGTAAACAAAATTTCGCAAATAAGAAACGTGAAATCAGTAAATGCTTGTTTAGAAATTGACTCAAAATTTGTAATCTGTGACTTTGAGCTTTAATAATAGTTTCAAATAATATTTTAAATTTAATAATCATCATCATTCTCCTGCCCTTATCCCACTCTAAGTGGGGTCGGTACAACATGTTACAAACCTGTTGTCACATGATTTGGCTACGTATTTTACGACCGGCCGCCTGCCTGACGTCAACTTACCTTTTACCTTTTACGACACCTCGGTAAGAAATGAGGGTGGTCTGTTCTATTCTGCCGGATACCACACGGCTATTTTAAATTTAATAATGTGGTATCAATTTACTATATTTGCAGATCCTTTGAATAATTAAATATGTAGTAAAAGTTACTTACAGTAAAAATATATACGAAGAAAGTATTGAAATTTTCAAGGCGAGGGGCAAATAAGAGGGTAACAAAGCTGGTGTATAATTACAAATTAGATCTAAGTGCTAGCAGGGGGAGGTTTGACTTAAAAGGCTTCGAGTAAAGCCGAAGTAATTAAAATATCGATATCAAAGTCTGCTTTGTAAGTTAATTTAACACTGATAATATGATAATTATATTTTTTACTATCCATAGTTAATATGGTAATAGCTAATACATTGGACTAGTATAACAAGGAAATGGATAAAAAATCAAACGTTATCGATGAATACTCCGTAGGTACAAAAAAAGGTAAACATGTAGAAAAAGGTTCTTTTTAGTAGGCAGATTACAGCACATTAAATTACCCTTAATATTATTCTTATTGATTTTACGCCGTGTGGTATCCGGCAGAATAGAATAGACCACCCTCCGTTCTTACCGAGGTGTCGTAAGAGGCGACTAAGTTATGGTTATGTGTTATGTAAGGTAAGTAGTTATGTGTTTTAATTACACTACGTTTAATCTTTTTTTGCCGTGTGGTATCTGGCTGCATAGAATAGACCACCCTCATTTCCTTACCGAGGTGTCGTAAAAGGCGACTAAGGTAAGTTGACGTCAGGCAGGCGGCCGGTCGTAAAATACGTAGCCAAATCATGTGACAAGATGTTTGTAACATGTTGTACCGACCCCACTTAGAGTGGGATAAGGGCGGGAGAATGATGATTATTCTTATTGATTTTTTCAAAGCATTTAAAATTATTGTTTGTTATTGCATTTAAAAACTTTGAAACAAATAAATTTAAAAATTATTTCATGTAGTGTCACATGTCTAACAAGACATGTGACATACAAACACATTTAAAAACTTTCTAAAAAACGATGAAAAATATTAAATATACTATAATACTACATTATCCCAGAGTGACTTTATAAAAGATATATTTGATTAAATAAATTGTTTTGACGCATGATGTTTTATTTCAATTTCTTTATTTGTAGATCATATTATTGCAATAAAATATTTGCAAAACCTGAATCATATGGTTTTCTTTGTTTACATTTAGTTAATTACCTAAACCTATGGAGTATATTAGTTACAAGTACATAGTGCACAAATGAATATAAATAAATTACAGAAAAATACAAACAATTTTATATTTCAATAGTCGACATTAAAATGCATCGTAAAAATATAGTTTATTAATATTAAAGGCAGGAAAAACTCGACTCGTGACAGTCATAATTCTAATTCCAATTTAAATCCTGTTTTATTTCTGCAATAAACTGCTTTACATTGTACTTCATCCTATTTGTTTTAAAAGTTTTCCTCTCCTTATCATAATCTCAGTTACATTGTGCTAATATAATAGAAGTAATAATTACCCGCTGAGTACTAAAGCCACTGCATCGTTTAGAACACTCTCGCCGAATATCATTGCATATAAATTGACATCCACCTGTGAAGAAAATGATTTCTATTTAATATACACTAGCATTAACGCGTTAATTCTATATATGCGTTTATTCTATTTAATAGCAGAGCTGTGATAGCCCAGCGGTGAGACCGTGTGACTCTTACGAGGGGAATACGAGTTCAAACCCGGGCAGGCACCAATGAGTTTTGCTATTAAAACTCATGTGTCTAATTGATAATTGCAATTTATCACACGCTTTTCGGTGAAGGAAAACATCGTGAGGAAACCTGCATATCTCTAGAGAATTCTCGAGATATGTGTAACCTACCAATTCGCATTGGAGCAGCGTGGTAGGTCTTAGCTCCAACCCTTCTCTCCAGGAACGGAGAGAGGAGGCCTATTCCCAGCAGTGGGATTGTAACAGGCTGCTACTTTTTTCTATACACTAGCATACACAGCGCGTTTTTCCGGTCTTAATTTTAAGATATATCAATTAAGTTTAAATAAATGCTCTGATCGCCGAAATTACAACATTATCCGCAGGGTCAATCCAAGTTCAGTCAAATCTATTCAGCTTTTTGGAAGACAAAAGAAAATATAAGTATATACTTTATTATATATATATAGATTTTAGAAAACGCAGTGTCGGTAGAACCCCTACGCGTGGACCGACGACCTCAAAAGGGTCACAGGGAGCCGTTGGATACAAGCGGCACAAGATCTTGTTTTTATGGAGATCATGGGAATGTACAGCAGTGAATGTTTTTAGGTTGAGAAGAGAAGAAGATATTGATTTATGGTTTAATTTTCATTTTTAAGGGTTTAACTGGAGTACAGAAAAGGGTAGTCTACGTATTAACGCTCCATTAATTAATTTAAAGACCATTCTTATTCTTGAGATAGAGGTATAGTAAGCTATGCTACAACAAATTCTAATATTCATTACATTTTATGCATGTAATATTCATTACATGCATAAAAATAAATGAATAGATTTCTGAGTGATTTATAGAAGCAGACGTTACTTTGCGGAATTCCATATTACAAGGACATATAACAGAACTACCCTGCTATAGCAAGGTAGTTCTGTTATAGTGCTTGTAAGATTTCTGAGGTTAATTTCTGACATACTATACATAGTGAGTCAAAAATCGTGTCTGTACACATTCTCCAGAACGTAGCCCAATTGCGATAACAATGTGAATCCTGTTCATAACGGCACGGTCCATTTCAAGAAAGATAGTCAGTTGCCCTGTTTAAAGTAGATTCCTTTGCTTTTTAGTAATTTGTCAAAATATTTCTTCAAGATTTGGCGACTCTCTTTTATCAAAGATTCATAATATTTATGTTATCCATTAAATACAATTTAAAGTGCTTTTATATTTGTTTCATTGGGATTGTCTTCAAAAGAATCAGTCATTTATGTTTTCAGATCCAGAACATTCGAATCGAAAATTAGGATTTTATTATATCACAATCATTTTGGCTTTTTATTTTTTACCTTTCTTTGAATATTAGGCATCTAGCCTAGTATTAAAAAAAATAAGCTTATACTGCTCATCATGATCAATGAGCAGTAATGAGAGTTCATGATGAAATATTTAAAATAAACCTACGTTTATATATTTGAAATCAAAAACAATTAAGTTAGAAAAAAACCCATAAAAAGTATCCAATTAGGTAGTCCATGCATCGTTAACTCTTCTAAGATAAAATCTTGTTGATATTACGTTTAAACTGAAATAAAATTAATTATAATGGTGCCTCTACTCAAATCGGATATAGTTACAATCTCAGTTTAAAACATCATTTACCCGTATAATCAGTTAAGATTGTACTTTTATCGAAGATGTGTTAACACATCTTATCGTTAATAAAAACAATTGGAATGTATACGTATTTAAACAGTAATTATAATGTTATAATCCTTTAATGACAATGAACACAAAATGAAGTAAGAAACTACTCAAACATCAACTACATTACAAATTATTTAAAATTATTAGATTGCTTATTATTCTAATTCTTTGGATAATATAATATAAATGAATTTATTAGAAGTTATCGGTTAGAAGTTTAAACTAATGCGCGTGAAAATAATACTAAGAGGGTAAGGCGAAAAGGAGCGCTGCGTGGGCGGGTCTGATAGTGATCTATTACAGTAATAACCAATTAAATAAATAAATATATGCTAATATAAATAAACAAATGAGAAAATAAATAAATACATATACTTGAATATAAACAAAAATAAATATTCGTTTACACAATTAAGACTTACCTTTAATTGTGAGAAAATAGCAAGAACAGTTAATGGATCAGTTGGTGAGATCAAAGCACCAAAATATAAAGTGTCTAAAAAAGTAAAACTAGCAGCAAGTGATGCAGGCATCAGTTGAACACAGCCATACATTAGAGATCCAATGACTAGGGCGGAGAGAGCTGTGCCCACCATTGCAAATGTCAATATTGCACCTAGGTTGCGAAAGAAATATTTCTGAAATAAAAAACAAATCATTTTTAAAAGTATAAAAGAATTTTCATCAATTCAGTTCAAAATATTCTTTATGCAAGTAAACTTGTAAACAAGTGCTTTTGAATCATCAACTCTTCTACTGGTTTGGAAAGCTGTCCTACCGAGAAGAGGCAGCAAGGAACTCGGTGGTTGCTCTTTTGAAAGAATAATTCTTATAACTGGTTATATTTGGTCATTACTATGTTGTACAGGGAAGAAGAGTAGCTATATCCACGCATTTTTATCATCTATACAATCCTCAATAGCATAGTAGGTTTTTTGTATCAGCCTCCCTTTAACAGCGTTATTAAACTGCTGTAGTGGCAAAGATAAAATTGACAGCAGGATTTTATTATAGAATCTTAAACCAAAACCCACAAACGACTTATTTACTTTTGCAAGGCTTAAAGCAGGAACCGCAAGTTTATGTCGGTTCCTACTTTGTCTATTATATACATCGCCAATCTTTTTATAATTATGTATATTCTTATGCATAAGATCCTACAATTGATAAAATTTATACATTTCAAGAAACATGTTATAATAATTTACTTAGCAATTTTCTTTCAATACATTAAGTTATAAACTTGTCAAAAATTAAATTTCTTAAAAGTTAATTTAAAAAAGATAAGTAGAAAAATATAGCGATTAAATATCAAAATTCAAAACATACCTGTAGGAGAGATTTAACACGAGTAAGGTTTCATCTAACTTAGTTGAAATATGACACTAATTATTGATAATTTTGAAAAAGCCTAGTAATCTGGGATGTTTATCAAAAATGTTGCTCGAACTATAACAAGGTATTTAAGGACATTTTCGTATTTTAATGGTCTACATAAAAAACTTACCTTTAAGGGGTAACTCACTACATTAATTCTAACTAAGAAAATGGTGCCATACAATGCAGAATATGTAGATAGAATAGCATTAATCCTTATCAACTTAAATACTCTATTTACCTTAAGCATTTCATGTATTGCAACATTATGAACCTTTACAGCATCCATAATATAAATGAATGTCATAGAAGTTATCACAAAATTAAAACTGGTGCTCACACTAATATTAGAAGAGCAGAAGTCAAAAACAAACTGAGCCACAAAAACATATGGCCAGGTGTTGTTAGTTTTTGATGAATATACTTACTCTTTTCAGGCAATATCCAGCATGAAATATTATAGGAGGTAAAATAATATTAAAAAATATTTCAGGATCAAATGTTGCTTTCAGATCTATTTCATTTTGTTCTAAATTTACTATCTCCCCCCTGAAGCTGTAGGCATATGTTTTGTTTGGTACAGGTACATCTAAAAGTTTATTATGAAAATTAGGTCAAACAATCAAAACAAATATTAAACATGAATATACAACACTAAAATTGTAAATGGCCCAACATATTATGCAGAAGAAATTAAATTTGAATGGTTTCAGAATGAAGATATTTTTGATTATAAATTTAAAATTAATTTTATTGGCAATGTATCTGCTCTCCATTTATATTAATGTAAAATTACTTTTCATTTGTTCTTGTCTGACATAAAATATAATGAGTATTTAAACAAGGCTAATGTATTATCAGATACACTTGAAGTGAAGGTCAGAAATAAGTATCTTAACAGTTTATTTTTTTTATATATAGATGCATCTGAATCATCTTCAGGCATATTACTTTTAGCGTTGCTATCTTCTATATATATATAATATTATATTGCTGCAATCCATAATCAGTAAAAATCAATGTTATGCTAATTTAGAATAACATTGATTTTTACAGTGTGGTGTCTGTTTCACAAACAAGGAAGGCTTTGCAATTTTATTGTGGAGACTATCTCCTGATAATACTTTGGTTGCAGGGTGAAACAATTGTTGAAATTGTGATACTAAATGTATGTAGTGCTAGTGAAGTGTGCTGTTGGTTGTAGTTTCTAATACAGTTTTATAAATCTGCATGTATAAGTTGTAAAACAGTACACTCTTCATTTTGCATAGCAAAGATTTTCTTTAATTCTAAAATAATATAATTTCTTTTGTATTAGGGGACTTTGCAAAGTTATGACTTAAACATCATTTAAGATTGTTTTTGCTATAAAATGTGGTGATTATGTTAAAGATGATGATGCTGTGTGGTATCCGGCTAAGTAGAATAGATCACCCTCATTTCTTATTGAGGTGTCGTAAAAGGCGACTAAGATAAGTCGACCCATCATGTAGTATCCGATTGAGTAGAATAGACCACCCTCTTTCTTAACGAGGGGTCGTAAAATACGACTAAGGTAAGTTGACGTCGGGAAGGTGGCCGGTCGTAAAATTGGCAAATCATGTGACAACTTGTTAGTAACATGTTGTGCTGACCCCTCTTAGAGTGGGATAAGGGCAGGAGGATGATGGTATGTTAAAGATGACGCTTTTCCCATATTTAAATTTTTGTATATTTATATTGCATTAATATAGATTTTCTAGCATGATTACAATAAGTATGTTGAACAAACATGGTTATTTTAATTCTGAATTGTGTATCAATTCAGAATTAAAATAACCATGTCCGATTCAATGGCAACAGAAAGTCAAGTACCTAGGTGTCACCTTTCAACCTTCCATGACCTTCCACCAGCACGTACACATAGTCTACAATAAGGCTGGGTATGTCATGGGACGACTTTATCTGATGTTATGCAAGAAAAGTAAGATGTCGCTCCGCAACAAAGTGACACTACAAAACTTGCATAAGACCAATAATGTCCTATGCGAGCGTTGCGTTCGCGCACGTTTCAAAATTCGTCAGATTGCTAACGCTCCAGAGACTACAGAACCGATTCATGCGAACAGCCACTGCTTGTCCGTGGTTCATACGGAATGTTGATCTCCATAGATACCTCGACCTCCCTACCATTACTCACCTCTACCTTCGAGAAGTCTGAGGTACACCCGAACCCCCTTATTTCAGTTGCTTCAACCTACATCCCCGTTAGGTCTGACAACTGAAAATATAGGCGTCCAAAATGCGTCTTATAAGACCCTGACGATCAAATAACGATCGCAAACACGTAATACACACACACAACGTCTTTGCCGGCGAAGCCGCGGTCCCAGTTCTCTGACGTCGACGTCGCAATGACTAATCAAAGTATACAGCAGTCCTCCACTACACATCACCCTAAGTCGTGGTCCGGCCTCACAGGAGGCACCCTTAGGACGATGTTCCCCGACGCTAGTAGAGCTTCTGCGCTCTACTCTCTGCATTTGGCTAACCTCGACGATGCTTCTGCGCTCGCCCGTCCCGGCCGGTGACGCTGTAAAAGCTGTAAGGGCTAAAAGTAAACAGTCAGTTCGAGAAAAAAAAATTCTGAATGTGCTATATTCATATTTATTACTATTTTATTTTACAGTACTCACCACCAGATGATATTTGAATTTTGTCAGGGAAGTGGAATCTCACAATATCCGGTGGAACAGATAGATTGTATTTAGTATCTGAGTCTGGATGGGCATCAATATAGGTTACTTGATTTGTACTGCCAGCATATCTAATGATTGCTCCAACTATGAGACCTATATAAATTTATTTATATTATTTAGCCATACAGCAGACAGCATAGCAGATTATCCATATCAGAATCATATGTATGCAATTAAAAAACCTTTAAAAAATCTGATGTTATTTTCTATACTAATACAACTACTTAATGCCCAGCCTTACCTGAGTATAAATCTTATATATTATCAATTAAGTGAATTAGTGCTAAAATGAGAAACAAATAAAAAAAAAAGCAATGTAACCAAAAATATTGTATATACCAATAGTAAACTCACCATATATTACAGCCAGACCAGTTTCGTGGAGCCAGCTTACACGGCGATGTTTGAAAACCCATATAGTCAATACAGTTAATGTTAATAGGCAAGTGTAAATCAAAAGATTTAGACTATCTATACGATGGAGAAGAGTGGCCTTTGCATCGAGAGCTATATCTGTGCCAGATCCTTCGCATAATACTACCACATATAATAATAAAGAAACAGAACCAATGACAAGATTCATATTCGCTCAATTTTCAATAACACATCACCAGAAAAATCGATTTTTCTATTTTTACATTACAAGTAGACCTTTTGAAATATCAAGTCCTTATGACATTATAACACAATTGTGAAATTGATTACTAAATGATGGTCTTTACGGTTTATAAAGTATTTTCCTATTCGTATATCGGTGGTCAATGGAATCACTCGGAATCAATTAAAAATTTGTCAAAGTGACTGATGACAATTTAATGATTGAAAAAACAAAAACATCAATAAACACCACCACCAAAGACCACTACTACCTTGTCTATGATTATATTTACGCCTCGTCGGAACGAGCGTAAAAAATACGTCGCAATTAAATTCCGCAATTGGCGTTATAAGAAGTTCCGTATGCTATATTGAGCTTAACGCCCTACGCCCCTAACGACTAAAATGGAACACTGCACGAAAAAAATACGTCGCATTTTAAATGCGCTTTCGTGTGAACAGATACCTGGATACACATTTGTTTCATTTCGTCGTATTTTTTACGCACAATAAAAATCTTCTCGTGCGTACGAGGGGTTAATAATCATAGAGTATCATAGAGTAGGGTAGAGGATTCATAAGCAGGCATGTAAGTGAATTTTGCAACAAATACTGAAAAGGAATATGAAACCCATATACCTACTTACCTTTGTCTAATCAAACATGAAAAAGAGAGATAATAAAAGGCTCAATTTGCATGCACTTTATTGTCAATGGACACACCTTATTCTGGCTTCTCCTACTCTAGTATAATAACCATAATAACTCTACGAGCATAATACAGGGGAAAAAATTGTCTATGGAATAAAAGGTAAATTTTGTTTCTGGTCGTAGTCCGTAGTTTCACTTCAATGAGACTGAATTAAACTTGAAAGTTGAAAGTAAATAGTGCTGTTATTCAGCAATACTTTGGATATTATAATTTTATTTATTATAACCTATACTTGAAGTCTTTGTATAATATAATAAAAATAAATAATAAAGAACTACCGGTACCTACTATGAACGTTAGAAATGTATATAGATACATAAGCTTAAATAATAAGTAATGATGTTAATAATATTAGATATAATATTATAATCATATTATAATATTAGAGAGAGAAATCTAAGATTTATAAAACAAATTTGGTTTCCAAATGCAGTTGGAGAACAATAGATGTAAAAGGAATTGTGTTAATGTAACTCATCAATTTATTATTGGATTATATAGCCTAAGCTTTATTTTAATATTTATTTATTTATTTGCCGGGCTGATTGGCGAAGGTGGCATTCACCTTGCCTTTAGCTGCGCGGGTCGCGGGTTTTCTTCCCGAGGGCCAACATTTTCTATTTGCAATTAATTTGTTCTTCGGTTTTGGGTGTATTTAAGCATATATTTAAATATATATATATATGTATACATTTACCAGTTTTCTGTCGCCTATAACACTTAAGTTACTTACTTATGGGACGGACGACTTGGTGTGTAATTGTCCCATAGATTTATTTAAAAAAACTTCTGATATCTCTATTTTTAAATCATAGATATCTCTCTATCTATATGATTTATTTAAAATTATAGTAACGGTGTAAGGACAAATATGAGTGAAGTGGGCATTTATTCAAAATTTCTTATTGTTTTTTCATGTATCTTACTTTATATTTAATACTCGTCGACTGCTCGTGTTTTATCCTTATCGTTTAAACCGCTGAGCTTCTATTGGCGGACTATATGATTTTAATTATGAAGGGATACGCCAACATCACTTGCATTGGGAAGCAGATTGGTCATCACACATTGAACCTAATCGTACCGATTATAATCCAGCTATCAATTAATGGTATTTTAATACTTACTAATAGATAGATATTTAAAAACTTTATTGTACACAAAGTTAGAATAAAAATACAGACATAAAGTGCTAATATAGTTAGGAATTTCGTCAAGGCAAACCATACGGAGAGATGCTGTGAAAAAGACACGGGCAGAAACAAATAATGCCATTACTATTTGTTTATTGAATCCATGATCATGATTTAAGTTACTTTTTTTTTCAAAGAATCATGATTTATGCAAGATTATGAGTATAATGTGTTATTTAAATGGATAACGGGAAAACCCTTAAGTTATGTTTTATATTTTTGCAAGTCCTGTTAAATTACGCAGCAGTATTAAGTTCTTTAGTGCGAAATATTAATTGTGAAGTGAAGGGCGGAAGTTGACATCGGTGAAGGTTGTTCAACTATTAAGTTTAACGCAAAGAATAAGACCCTATATAAATAATTTAGATAAAACGGTGTCTGTAACATTTTTAATTTTCATTATATTTGGTCATTAGGGTTCAATGATTTAAAAAATATATATTTAAACATGTGCTTCAAATGCTTCAGAATTTTTAAATTGAATACTTTTTTTAGACGTCAGTTGGTAGTGGCTTTTTACAATGTGCCTACATAAAGGATTTCTGACTAGTCTTCCATAGCATGCAACCCTAAGCCTTCGACCGGTCTCAGAGGAGGCACATTTAGAATGACTTTTTCTGACTCTAGTAGAGCTTCTACGGTTTACTCTCCGCTTTTCGGAAACTCTACGATGCTTCTGCGCATTAAGCTGTAAAAGCTGTAAGGAATAATAATATATAATCAGTTCGAAAGAGTCTGTACAGTATCTATACGTATAGTCTACTAAGATATCTGCTTACGGAGGAATGCAAACTAACGACTTGAGTTACGCTCGACTTCGTTCACGTCGACTATAGTGTAAAATATTCTTAAACATGTACTATATTGTTTTTTATGCCCTAAGGAAAAGCAGGCTTTTCTTAAAATATAGGTTTTTTTAGGTATATGGTTTTCCATCGAACCAAATGACATCAATATTGCTCTAGCGGATTAATCGTTAAAACAGACAAGACAGACTTACGCATTTATAATAATAATATGAATTGTTATAATATATATTGGATACTCATAAACCTGTATTCAAATTTGAAAAATTAATAATTATAGTCATTATAAATGCTGATTTTGAAATAACAAAAAAAATGATTCTTTATTATATTTATATCTAAAAATATGTATAATTCTATTTGTAATAGGCGAATTTTTTAATTTAAATATTTGCTTAGTAGAATACAAATAAAAATTATCGTCTAGGAGACTAGAAACTTGAACTTGAACTTTGAAATGAGAACTATGTAATTATAATATTATGTAAACTATGTTTACTATATGATTATTAAAAAAAAATGTAAATTCGGTCCGATTGGTACCCGTGGCAAATCCGGTGTTAACCGTGGATTAATCCTTAAGTTAACTTGTTTTATATTTTTAACTCCAATGCTTAAGCCCGAATACCTTGATGATCCTCATTGAAGCAAAATAAGGATATTTTAAGGTTACTAAGGCTTGGACATCAACATCGCATTTATTTATGCAAATGTAGTTCACATTACATCTAGTAGCTTTTTTGTTCCGGATTACGTTACGATTAAACATCTTGTATTCTTATGATATCTCCGAGATGGTATGGAGATGATTACTTTTGATATATGTGTATATACTATACACAGATATCTTATTGCTTCATCAATTCAATCATGTGATAAATATGAATCTGGATGGATGTATCACACGAGGGAAGCCGAAAAAGTTGGATGGATTGTGTGGAGAATGATATACATATAAAGTGGAGACTGGTGGGTGAAGACAAATTGTGCCGACACAACTTTGAATGGGATGAGGATACGAGAATGTTTGATATCTTATGGCTAAAATTGGTCAAATTTTTTGTGTATTAGTCTGGATATCTCGATTCTTCTTATTTAAATTATATTGTACTTTAATATTAATTTAAGTACACGATGTGATAACGGTGACATACTCCAGACTTTTGGAAAAATTGCGCCAATGCCCATTAGCTAACGATATGGGACTAATAGTACCTGTTTGTAGCTATATTTCTTGTGTGTGTGTGTGTGTGTGTGTGTGGGTGTGTGTGTGTGTGTGTGTTTGTTTGTGCGTGTGCGCGTGTGTGTGTATCGAACAGTGTATAGTACCCAGCAATAAATAATGCACATCGAGAGCTTAGAACAAAACAGCCGGCCAATTCAGTTTAGTAGAGCGCTGTGACACACGGGTTCGTCAGTCTGTGCGACAGAGACAATGCTCTATGAAGCAGAATCTAGCCGTTTTTTCTCTCTGAGCCTCGATGTGCATTATTTATTTCCGCGAACTTTAAGTTCCTTAATGAACCATGTTGGCATTTTATATTTATTTTAAGGTGACTTGAACGAAGTCGCAAATACAGCTAGTACCAAATATAATTTAATCAGTGTGTAATTTTATAAAATTGTTGACCTCACGCAAGAAGGTCAGAGGCTGTCCCCTAAAAATTAAGCAAAAGGCAAGTGACAGTGTAATAAAAATGTGAGCTAAATCTATTTACATATTTAATTACTTATATTTCGCAATTTATTATAGAAAAAATATAAGTTGACTTTGTTAAAATAATTGAATGCTAAGTAGCTGAAAAATCTTTTTAAGTATTGCCAAATAGCTGTGATAGCCCAGCGGTGAGACCGTGCAACTCCTTTGAAGGGGTTGCGGGTTCAAACCCCGGGCAGGCACAAATGAGTTTTTCTCTTGTAAAACTTGTGTCTAAATGATAATTGCAATTTTATCACACGCTTTTCGATGAAAGAGGACATCGCGAGGAAGTCATCTCTAGAGAATTCTGGGAATATGTGTTATCTACCAATCCGCATTAGAGCAGCGTGGTGTGTCTTAGCTTCGTACCCTTTCCTCCAAAATTGGAGGGAGAATGTCTATGTCCAGCAGTTGGATAGTAACAGGCCGTTACTTTATTGCCAAATAGTAATTGATGTATAACATATGCCAGTGCGTCACTTATTATTATCAATACTTTTTGTCACACTATGTAATTTGTTTCTTTAAGTCACGAAATTAAGCCACTTACTGCTTTGTAATAATGTCACTTTTCAATAATTCGATCGGGGTTGACATAGTGGATAGACATACGTATAAATAAACTTATATGTATACATGGCACGTATTTATGCGTCCGCAATGAAAGAAATCATGACTTTGGTTGTTCTACGACATTTGAGATGGCGTTTCTGAAAGTAGAAAGAATTAACACTGTTAAGGTATTTACGGTTAACCTTAGGCTGCATTCGATTGACCGCTTCAATATCATAATTGTAGTGACTAGACAGGATATTAAATGAATTTGTTGAAAGAAAATAGTATAGGATTGAGGCTATTGTAAAATTTAAATCAAACATACTTAACAAATTCGCGGGTGCAGTTAGTGTAACATATCTTAACATTGTAACGTCTTAACGTTGATTGAATTCGATAAAGTCAAATCTGTAGAAAAATTTGAGCGCTGCGTATTTCTTTACTTTCGACTATACTTTACGGTTATCTTTTCTACCCTTACTTTAACGGTTCAGTATCCGTGCAACCCATATACGGATACTAAAGTAGTCACTGATAGATTATTTGCATGTAGTACAGCATATAATGCTAGCTATATTATGACCTGATTTATAAATGCAGAGCATTTACAGGTATCGAAAGCAATTTAAGATACTATAAAATAATTATAACGTCCCTGACCTCAGTAGACAGCTACAATATGTAAAGCGCAGTTTTAACGCTAAATTATTTATCAAGAGTTTATATTACATTCATCATTATAAGAGTCTATGTCCTGCATATGTTAACATCCGGAACTCACGATAGACTTGTTAAAATCTTAGTATCTAGATTTAATAATAGGTATTATTTATCTAATAGGTACCAGCAGATATTATGCGTGCCATTGAAATACACGCCTGAGGTCATTCGTTGTTGCCCCATAAAAATCGCTAAAGTGGATTGCTTGCATTCGTTGAATGTGTTACAGAAATTGTTATTTGTCATTGAGTAGTTTTATATTATTAGCAAATTCTTATGTTACAAACATAAAAATTAGTCGACGAATATATAAACTTACGTACCTATACAGTGTTTTTTTTTTAATGTTACGACATGACTGTGTCATTGTTAACTATATTACAACGCGGCTCATCCTGGGGTAAGGAAGTGCCTCAAGGCTCAATTAGTCTGCTCTTTTATAAATGGTTAAATAAATATATGAGTAGGACTATTTTTAATTTTTCATAAATTTTTATTATAACTTTTTGATAACATTAGAATTAGACCAACACTTTAATTATTTTATCAAAGTAGTTTCCGCCGCATCTGTCTGTTTTCGATAAACTCTATACGTAGTGAAATGATTTTCATGCGCTTTTCACCAATAGACTAAGTAATTTATGAGGAAGATTAAGATATATAATTTGAGTTTATTCAACCGTTACATTCCTTGTTAGATCTTTTCGGTAGAAAATTTTCGAACCGGCCATAGAGTTAACGCTTCTATTAGTTCTTCTATTAGTTCTTCTATTAGTGCTTCTATTAGTACTTGTTTATTGTACTCCAAAGATACTCTAAAGCTATGTTCTAAAACCCCTTCAAGATACATTAACTTTGGCATGAGTCAATTTAATATGATATTAGATAAACAACAGATATAAATAAGTAATAAATAGTAGTAAGCCTTAACAGAAATTGGTTGAAAAACAGTTTAAAAAACAAGTGACGAATATTTGCATCAATACTTTGTTGGTTTGTCATTCTTTCGAGTAATCCCGAATGTCAGAACAAATTTTTTGTCGCTATTGTAGTTCACGTCGACAAAGTTACAGGCAGAAGTTAGTTATAATCTAGTACGTTATTGTTAACATTTTATTTGAAATCATTCTGCGTACAAACAATTTGTAGAGCAATTTAGATTGAGCCTTGACACATATAAATGAATAAAAGAACATTATGCGAAACATTAACAGCCCTGTGGTTTTTCAATTAAGGTTTTTGTAGATTTTATAATTTTCTTGTCAATCAAATGTTAATGCTATGTTTTCTTTACACACACTAAACACATCCTCTCACATTGTTTTTATACTTTGTTTGTTAGTAATTGCTCTTTGAGTATATATATTAGGTCCTTACATATGAAATTGGCGTTTTGTCGTACTGGCCACTTTGATCTCAAATATTACCTTTATGGTTAGGAATTCCAAATTCAAATTCATACAGCTATTTACTCATGCATTTGTGTTTCAAACCCCGTAATACATTTGTTTTTTCTTCTTTTGTTTTTTTCTTTGTGTCACTCTGTTTACAAAATGGAAAACATGAAATATCGCGTTATTTACGAGTATGAGTTCCACCGTGGCACCAGTGCTGCAGAAACGGCTCGAAGGATTAATGATGTGTATGGTGACGGTGTCGCAAAAGAAAACACAGTGCGTTTTTGGTTCCAACGTTTTCGTTCTGGAAATTTCGACCTGCAGAACAAGCCTCGTGGACGGCCGGAGACCAAAGTTGATAATGAAGAATTGAAGGCTATTGTGGAAGCGGATCCATCGCAAACTACGTCCGAGTTAGCTGCAGGCTCCGGTGTTAGTGATAAAACTATTCTAATCCACTTGAAGCAAATTGGGAAGGTGAAAAAGCTTGAAAGGTGGGTACCTCATGAATTGAGTGAAGCAAACCGACAAACGCGCGTCGACTGCTGCATTACGTTACTCAACCGGCACAATAATGAAGGAATTTTAAATCGAATCATCACCTGTGATGAAAAGTGGATCCTCTACGATAATCGGAAGCGCTCATCGCAATGGCTGATCCCTGGCAAACCAGCCAAATCCTGCCCTAAGCGAAAATTGATTAAAAAAAAGTTGCTTGTAAGTGTTTGGTGGACTAGTGCCGGTGTCGTACACTACAGCTTTCTTAAATCTGGCCAGACGATTACGGCAGATATCTATTGTCAGCAACTGCAAACCATGATGGAAAAGCTAGCTGCTAAACAACCGAGGCTGGTCAATCGCTCTAGGCCACTGCTGTTTCAGGACAACGCTAGACCACACACTGCACAATAGATGGCTACCAAATCAGAGGAGCTTCAATTAGAATGTCTTAGACATCCACCGTACTCTCCGGACCTTGCTCCAACAGATTACCATTTTTTTCGCAATTTGGATAACTACTTGCAAGGAAAAAAATTCAACTCCGATGGGGCAGTCCAAACCGCCTTCAAAGATTTTATTGATTCCCGCCCGAATGGTTTTTTTAGTAAGGGGATCAATGAACTACCTATGAGATGGCAAAAGTGCATACAGAGCAATGGTACATACTTTGATTAATTAAATATATTTCATTAAAAAAAAAAACGACTTTATGTTCTTCCCATAGAAAACGCCAATTTCATATGTAAGGACTTAATATTATACAAATGTATTATCATACGAAAAATTGCAATTATAAATGTACCATATATATATTATTTATTAATATAAATGTCAAATTATAAATCGCCAAAATTAATCCTTCCTGTCTTCCCCCTGTAATATTAAATGGTACTAGATTAGAGTTCAGTAGTTCTGTGAAAAATCTTGGCTTAATTATTGATAACACTCTTTCCTGGTCACCTCAAATTTCCGATCTTAGCCGCAACATTTTTAGTATTGTTGGCAGGCTAAAGAGATGGAAATACCTTCTCCCTGTCAAGACAAAAATATCTCTAGCTCATTCACTCCTTCTTCCTATCCTTGACTATGCTGATTCTTCCTATCCAGATTTATCACAGTTGCTACTGAACAAATTAGAGCGATTACAAAACTTAGTTATCCGGTTTGTTTTTGGCTTGAGAAAATTTGATCACATCTCACAGTATCGAGCGCAACTTAAATGGCTGCCGATACGTTATCGCCGTAATTTTCGTATCCTCTCTCTTCTCTATACTATTCTTTTCCACTCCAATACTCCTCTCTATCTTAAAGAACGCTTTTCCTTTCTGGGCTCCAACTCTCTCCTACATGCCAATCTTCGGTCACGTACCGATAACAGGCTTAAGATCCCAGCTAGTCGTTCCCAAGCGTATAGCGAGTCCTTTACTGTGAAAGCTGTGAATCTATGGAATGTACTTCCACGACATATAAGACACTCTAAATCGCTAAGGATCTTCAAATATCGTCTTAGAAAATTCTATCTTAGTTTATAAATAGGTACTATAATTAAGATTCTAATAATGATATCTATATATATAAAATGTTATGTATGTAGTTAATATTTATTTATGTAATATTTAAGTATATATATCTATAGAGACATGTATAATATACAAATATATACATATGTATATATATATGCATTATCAAAATATTTTATTTTATGTTATTTATGCAACGTAGAATGTAAATATTAGAAAGTACGTTTATTGATTATATTATGTAGTATCCGTCTTGTGCATCGTTCTTAACCTTTCTTTTCTTTATTTCTTACTGTAGAGGTTGTCTGTAAGAGATCACTCTTAGTGATAAGACCGCCTTTGCACTTCTGTACGTTTTCCTGTTGTGTATTTCTTTTCTTTTTTTTTTCTTGTATTTCCTATGTATTTGATGTGCAATAAAGAGTATTATTATTATTATTATTATAAATGTCGACGGCTCTGGCGTAAGGAAAAACTCTGATGAGTTTATGATTACGCTAAGATGGTGTAAACTGTAACTTTTGTATATTTTGATGAAATAAATAAAACACAGTACATGGACTTAAATTAAAACAAACTATCCTATTCAGTGGCTGCTGGAGTATCTTATAAGATCATCTATCTCGCAGGTTGACAGTCTACGAAGAATCTCTTGTGGTGCCTCAAAACATCTTCAGCGACATCAGTGCTGCTTCTCCACCTGAACATCCTTAATTTCTATGATGATCTTGTATATTTTTTTAAAATATAGCTTTAGCAAGTGTTATAACATTACTATGTAAGCCGATCGCCAAATTATGAAGCATCAGAATGCTTCATAATTTCGGCTTACTTTAAAGATGGTAACTAGCAACTATCCAAAACTCCCACGATATTTGATATAATAAAACAATATCTTGGAAAAGAACAATTTCATTTGGATTGATTGGGAATCGAAAAGTTCATTGGTTAATTTCCCAAATTAGGTATAGAAATTTAACAACTCGTTAAATTCTAATTGCAAGATATGGCCATCATTCATGCTTGATTTTTAATAAAGAGCTCTCAAGAATTATACGATATCTATATGCTAGTATAAACCTATCAACATTATATAATTAAACCGAAGATATTTTAAGTCTATGCAATTAATAGTTTGGAGAAGGTACCTGAGGCAGTCGATGCATCTTGCGCTCTCGATACATCGATTAGCACTAAGCCTTAATTTTTGATGGAACGACTATGACATTTTTAGAAAAAAAAAACAATTTGATGTATGCATACATCAGCGTGTAATTTTTTTCAAAGGTTTATAAGTTGGTATATATATTCGTACGACTATAGCTTTCAGGTAAAAACATACCGTCAAACGTTTTCAAGCGATCAAGCGTGCTGGGTCAATGTTACGAGTATATGGGCACAGATAAGAGTAATCTTTATACCAGTTTCATTTGTGTGCATTCCATCTGATATCAAATCGCTTATTTCTCATATAGGTTAATGTTTCGTTTACATCTCCTATTTAGTCTCCCCAAAATTCTTTTTCAAGGTTTTTATTATTATTTTCGTTCATAAGCACATAATTTAAGCACATGCACACTCGAGTTTAATTTTATTAGCATTTTTATTTATTAGCAGTATTTAAATAATCAGACTCAAGTATTTATTACGTCTGGTGTGGTTTGCTGGTTCTTGACTAACAAACAGCGCATAAAAGGTCAACATATTTACCCCGAATTTTTCGTATAATTCTTTTACTCTGTTGTAAGGCAGTACTTTCTTAGGTTCTTTTGTGTAAATATACTTTAGTACAAAAAATAGGAATAGTTGTAATAATTATGTAATAAGATAATACGGTGAATTGTCGCAGAAATGATATATCACATTACGCTTACTTGCCTACTAGTTGAGTCGCTATATCTTTTATAAATATGTAGTCCTTTTGGTTATGTATAAATGCTTTATATATCATACTATTTATACTAATTATAATCGACATGTATAATATATTCATTAGGTAGTCATTGAGACATAACTATGATTCTGATTAAAAAAAAGGTTAACCACGGACATTGAAATTTTTTAGGCATTTATGGTGGTACACGTATCAAAATTGATCGGTATTGTATCGGTCTAAAAAGGTGTAAAAAGTCATATAACAGGGTCTTTATTCATTCTAGATCTCTACATAAACCTAGTGTATAAAAAAAAATTGTTAAGTTTTCTGTGAACATGATGACGATAATAATTGCTTTCGTTGTATTATAATTGTTTTCTATGAATACATAGAAAACAATTAATTAAATAGGTGAGTGTCGCTAGTGTAAATCTGAGGTAATCTTACAGCTTAGCGAGTCTGTAATATCCAACAGTCACTTTGCTATGGGTTTTTACCTCAGTAATTGCGTTTCAATAAATACGTCACTAGTCATATTCATAACTCATATAAAATTAAGTATATATATATATGTCCGACTTTTATAGTATAGTATAAGACTTTTAGTATGGTAATATTTTTATTATAGTTATTCATAATTATACATGGTACCGCCATGGAGGTTGTTTCCAGGGAGGTACATCTGGATCTAGACATACCATTCATCAATATAAAATGTAGAAGTATATTTTACTACATACATACTACATACATGTATACACAAATTCATATATGTATGCATATATTTATATACATGCATTCGAAAAGAATTATCCTCCCGCTCGTTCAACCGGGAAATTAAATTAGAAGTAAATTTGCTATGAATTTTTTTTCCGGATCGAGGAGGAGGGTCTAATCGAATCCCTATTACACCCTATTTCTAGCGCCCATGATCATTTGCCTACGGTTGGATATAAGTATAGATCTACTGCAGTGAGATGTGCGCTTGACCACCCCTTTACATTGCTCGTTGACCGAGTTGAGAGAGTATCACACTCATAGAGTTATTAATACTAGAGAAGAGGAGCCATCGGCAGACCTGTATAAGATGATGACACAAAAAGGGACACAGATAGATCTCCCTAATTTGCTTTCTCTTTATTGTAATCCGCTCGCTCAACTACTTCAGTATACAACTCTATGAACATACTACAGGCAGCACTAATATGAAGATAATGTCTAACGTATATGTTCGTTCCTTGAATAATATATTTTTACCTGGCTTAAATAATCTTCAAATACCCTTGTGAAAGATTAAAAAAAGAGTGAATAGGCAATACATTGCCAAGGGCGTTCCTCTTTAGGCTGCATCTCTTGCTTTCCATCAGGCGAGATAGTAGCCAGCCGCTAGTCTTATCGAGCAAAAAAAATAATTCTTGTGTATTCAATCGCGCCAATCGTAACGAAATTGTAAACGAGTCACCGTACTTTTGAAAGTAAAACTTTTATTTTCTATTCTATCAATTTATCGAGCACCATGTACTGTTCGTACTTCCACCCGACAGCGTTATATCGGCTCTCTGCTTCACACACCGCACGCGCGTCCGTCCTCACCCGTGGTCGTAGTGAAAGTGAGTAATTCTCTTCCCTCGCCCCACTACTATAACGCGCGATGTGCAGGCATGAGACGACAGAATCTCCTTTATTATAAATCTACCTTCCATCAAAACTTCTATTCTTATTCACATACACTACATCTCTCCTTTATTTTAATTAAAATAAGTTTATTTTCAGTAGATCAGTGGATATCATTTAAAACATTTTATTACATCATTGATCAATCACCATAACACATCTTCGTTTCTGAAGTCTAAAAATCACGAATCCTACAACTATGTAGTTCACTCATTTTCCTAACTCCATTCTTCCTTCGCTTCTCACTAACTAAATATATTCCTTTCACTTATACTTCTTTTAGCTAAGTATTATATTTATCTGGACCTCATTTTCTAATTGCTTCTTTCACATCTATTTTAATATTAGATATCACTACATGCCTCACTCATCTGTATTCTCCTTTTTCCCACACTTCGGTTGCCTCATACATCTTCCGGCACTCCTGCATTCCATTCGTTCTTCATTCCTCCTTATTGTTCCTTGTTGTCGTTGCCTGCATCTCTTGGCCATTTATTACCTTCCATTCTTCCTCTTCCTTTTTTCGTGTAAAATATTTCGTCTCAACTATTGTCCAGTTTCATCACTTTCAATCTCTATGTCACCTCCCAATCGTAGTTTAGCTGTCTATTCGATGTATTCAAAGATTGCACCTAGTTTATTTTCCTTATTTGTATCCCAAATAAACACTTATCTCTTGATCCAAAATTTCTATTATTCGCTTTTTTTTCCCGTTTGCGTACTGTTTCCTTTTTCTTTTACTTCCCTGTTATCACGAATACCCATGTCATCAGTTTTATGGGTAACATCCTCGAGCCGCCAAACTTTTCATTCATGGCCACAATACCGGGATGGCCCTCATGTGCGAGAAAAACCAGCACGAAACACGGCAGTCAATCTTTTAAACATTTAAATTTACTTTAATTATTTTCAGTCTTGTTTAAAGCTGAAAGGATTTTTATCATTCAAATAATCTTCAATTGTGTAATATGCCTTACGTGTAAACATATACAATTAATTTAAACTTTTCTGTAGATAAGTCTAATATAGATTGCGGAATTGTATTGTAAAATCTACTATCGCTCTACCGCTAAAAACTTTGATTTCTAAGTCCAATTTTCTATTCCAATTTTCTGACAGATCACTTCTTTTAAGGGATCTGTTTTCATGGCTAAGTCAGGAATTCATTTACCCACTTAATTTATTAATCCCAGGAAGGTTAATAAATCTGTGAAGCTTATCGAGGCTTTCAGCTTTTGAATAGATATTCAGTATTCAGATATTTTCTAATGATTTTATTTTCTGTTTTGCAAGTTTGTGGTCTAGGAACCTTCAGATACATTTTCCTTTTCTCAACACAACCTTAATTACCTGTAAAACTTCAATGACCTTTTTCAGTTTAGCGTCATGTTCTATTTGGTCTTTTCTGAACATAAGAATGTCTTCAATAAATTGTCGTCTTCACTTTCTCAAATTCAGAGGATTCTACCAGACAACATTCGTTTTTATTGATAAAGTCCTGTGGTGGATTTAAAGGTCGTTACGGATCTCGAATTTTAGCAACCTTTCTAATCTTAGTCTAATTCTTCTATCGTAGGCAGAGTGATTGTCGTTTCGAATTGTTGAATTTGCCCATCTCATATTAACACAAAATCGGATACCACAGTTCTCTTTTAAGATAGGCACTGTAAGTGAGATCCAGTCTAAAAGGCCATCTACTTTTACACTGTTATCTTTCTGAAGGACTTAATTGATTATAGTATTCATCTTTTCCTATAAGGGAATTGGAATGAGTCTTCGTGCTTGCACCGTGTCGTCTATTTTTTTCTATAGGCAATTATACTGCAGTTTAAAGTGTCTGATTTTCTTCATTTCGCATAGATTTTATCATGGTCATTTCTCATCAAATGTTAAGTTTTTTTGCAACTAGCACAATTGAAATGTCTTTTTATTATTTTCTGATTTACATTTCCGGTTGTCTCTTCTTCTTCTGAGCAGAGGCTCATATCCTGGTTATTTTATCTTTAAAACCAAAGTTATTTGTTTATAACCTCCAATGAATAAGCTTCGGCCATTAATGAGGTCTTCAATCGTCGGTATCTCATTTGATTTTAATTTATTATTTTTTCTACTGTCTGAGCTACATTTTCAGCAATTTGGTCTAGAAGTTAAATATTTAACAACTTATTGTCATGACCGAACAATGAATTTCTGAAATTTCTGCTTTTCTTCCTGTTTCTCTTGTCGCAATGCGTGTCTTTCAAATATTTTACTATTTCATTCAAATATACTGGTTCATTAAGTATTCATCTTATTTCTTAGTCATCAACACATCATTCTAATCATGAAGATGAGAGTTTCAGCTTCGGAATTGTTAGTTTAGTGCGTATCGGGAATATTGTAAAATACTTGTTATTCCGACCTACCCCAATGCAAAATATGCACTCTCTTTTGAGCAGGTGTGGTGGCAGCTTCTAAGTAAATATCCCCACTCCTTTTCCATATTCAATGTCATACATAACAAATTAAAATTTCCTTCGCATCCGACTTTTTCCACTGTAAGATTTGCCAAATTTACCAGGGACAGCAAACTATGTTATTTCAAGAAACGATCGTTATTTTTCTTGACATGCTTCCTCAATCACCATTCAACTTCCATCAAGAGACGGTCGTCATTCGTCCTTGACATGCTTCCTACATCATCAAACTTCCATCCAACTTCCCATCAAGAAACGTTCGTGAACCGTCCTTTAACAACTTCTTCACATAAATCTACCTAAATCTAAATCTACCGTCACATAAATTAACATTATTAATAATTATCCGTTTATTATCCGTTATTAAACAGCTTATTTAATCATCAAACTTCACATAAATTAAGAGCATTACGACCTTACGTCAAGTAACGGCATCATCCGTTCTTGAACAACTTCTTCAGTCATCAAACTTAATATCAAGTAACGGCATCACCCGTTCTTGACTTACTTCCTCAATCATCAAACTTTACATCAAGTAACGGCATCATCCGTTCTTAAACAACTTGTTCAATCATCAAACTTAATATCAAGTAACGGCATCACCCGTTCTTGACTTACTTCCTCAATCATCAAACTTTACATCAAGTAACGGCATCATCCTTTCTTGAACAACTTTTTCAATCATTTAACTTTACATCAAGTAACGGCATCATTCGTTCCTGACCAACGTCCCCGAATTTATCAAACTACTCAATCATCAAACTTTACATCAAGTAACGGCATCATCCGTTCTTGAACAACTTTTCAATCATTTAACTTTACATCAAGTAACGGCATCATCCGTTCCTGACCAACTTCCCCGAATTTATCAAACAATTCATCTAGAGATAAGCATCATTCATCTCAAGATTTTCTATTAATCTATCATCCACTATTTCTACAATTATTTATTAATCATATATAATTATTGTATCGACACATTAATTATGTATTTATATATGTATATACGTGCATATTTATTTATACACGACTGATATATCACTGAATATAATTAAAGTGACATTTTCGTATATATAAAAATCGATTTTCATGAAACTTAATTTGCACTCTCAGTAATCAAATCTCACTCTTAGTATATATATAATGTACACTAGAAATCTCCCAGAAACAACTCACACGGCAAAACAACGCTTGCCTAGTCAGCTAGTAATATTATAAAAAGTATATGCACTTATTTATAGTTTATGAAACTAATTTAACAATTTTATTATTTTTATGAGCATATCTTATAGAACACTCCGCACACAAACACTACAATAAAAAATGTCCCAGCGATTGTCGTTACCGCGTTCAAATAACAATAACAAAATTGACCCCTACGACATTAACATAACAAATTCAACACGTTCAACCTGCTCTGAAAATATATATAAATATTTCAAATTTTTCTACACCGTTATGTAAGTTACTTATTATTTAATTTCCAAGTATAATATTTCCATTTTACTGTTACCGTCATCTTCTTTTTTTTTCGCGTTTAGCTACTACTAAACGTGACAGTTTTTCCATAGTATCACAATTGAAATAAATTTACAACAGTACTCACAGACTCGTCGCCAATGTACTGTTCGTACTTCCACCCGACAGCGTTATATCGGCTCTCTGCTTCACACACCGCACGCGCGTCCGTCCTCACCCGTGGTCGTAGTGAAAGTGAGTAATTCTCTTCCCTCGCCCCACTACTATAACGCGCGATGTGCAGGCATGAGACGACAGAATCTCCTTTATTATAAATCTACCTTCCATCAAAACTTCTATTCTTATTCACATACACTACACACCAATTACAGAAGATACAATATAATTATTTTGCTATAATCCGTGTTTGTTAAAGGAGTCTATGTAATACTAAGTGTATTAAGCAGACAACGTTCACATACCTTATACATGCAGGACAAGTCACCACACGTATCACAAAATGCCGCCACCAGCAACTACACTACAGCAGTACATACACTCACTACTACAATCTCTACGATCGTTTCGACCTGAAACCGAAGCATCATCAGGAGGATAGGCTCCACAAAATCGTAATGCACTACGTGCTATGCACTATTGACTCGCCCGTTGGCGCTGTGGGTAGTGACCCTGCCTTCAGCTGTGCCAGTCGCGGGTTCGATTCCCGCCGAGGGCCAACATTTTCTATAAAAAAATTGTTGGTTCCTTGAGCCTGGGTGTGTATTTGTATTTAAGTATGTATTTAAACTTATATATGTAGTATTGAGCATCGATTTCCGAAGGTGACTAACTAAGGTTGATCTGCAAATTGTACCTAACTCTTACTTTATGAGATGCTTTACGTCCTTAAGTAATTTTAACGTATGTACGTGGCTAATATGGTGTGTCCTACAATGTAAAAAAGTAAGTAAGTAGCGGCCTGTTACTATCCCACTGCTGGGTACAAGGGACTAAGACCTTACCGCGCTGCTCCAATAATGGATTAATAGGTTCCACATGTCACTAGAATTCTCTAAACATATGCAGGTTTCCTCACGATGTTTTCCTTCACCGAGTCGTATGTCGTATAATGACTTGACTTAAAATTTTCCTCATACGGAAAGTTTCGTATTAAGAGATTCATGAATGATTTCAAACTGGTTTGGTCCTTTTTGTGTTTATCCTTATTATTACTAACGTTACCAACAGGGAGTATTAGTGTGTATGAACAACGCATATTCAGGTAAAACTTGACATACTAAGATAATACCGGTTTAACCAAAGGTTTTTGATGTTTATTATTATAAATTAGTTAAAGGAAAATTAAATACTTCTCATTCGAATCGTTGTATCGAAACTGTTATTTAAATCCAACAATAGAACGCAGATATACCATATATATAATTCTCGTGTTACAATGTTAGTTATCATACTCCTCCGAAAAGTCTTGACCGATGTTTATGAAATTTTATATACATATTCAGTAGGTCTGAAAATCAGCTAATATCTTTTTTCGCACCCCTAAATGATATTGTCCACTCCTAACATTTTTTTTACAATTTTTTGGGCAACATATTTTTTATGTAAACTAGAAATTCCCTAGAAATAATATATAGGGCAAAACGTTTGCCGGGTCAACTAGATATTATTTAATAATTTGAGATTTGCCTGACATTACATCCATTATGTTATGACGAGGGACGTGGCACATAGTACGAAAAATAAATAGGTGTAAGGTGTTGAAATAGGGATCTAGTGGAAAACATATCAGTGGTAGAGTCTCCACTGGGTAGATAGACTTCCTCAAAAAGCTCACAGCTGTCGCTGTATTAGAGCGATACAAGATCGTATAATCTTTTCGATCTTTTCGTATAATCGAAGAGATATATATCTAGTGTTAATAGTGTCAGAGTACACTTACCACTTGAATAATATAAATAAGAAGACATTTCGTAAACTGCTTAAATCGGCGACCATCACATCGTTTTGTATGATGGAGGTTTGTTTTAGCTCGTTTTACGGATATTTTTCATCACCATTATTCTAAGTTGTCAATTTACTGATTATGTTATCAACATAAACGAGTAACTTACGGTTACATATTGTATATACGGTTACATAATTGAACTTTGCTTATTCCCCAAAGTTATAAGACACGACACAGATATAACTTTTTAGCATACTGTTTCATGTGAACCCTTCTACTGGAACCTTCGACCAGAATCATATCCGAGGCTAGTAAGTAAGAAAAGACGAAGCTTTAGAAGGCTTGAGAAGTATAGATCACGTTGTGGCACCAGAGTTGCCGTCTACTTACTGGAAATAACTACCAATTATGGGAGACTTACGTATATGGATTTAATTTAATCTATATTGTTCCAGTAAAGTGAGTAATGAGATTAAAGTATTTACCCTATTATAAATGTTAGAATTACAAGTAAACCCACAGATTTCGTATTAATAAAGGAGTAACTTTGTTAAGTAAAAGAAAAAAAAATACTTTATGTGTTTCTAAGCGTAAACAATTAATATAAGAATTTAAGCCCACTTTCTAAAAAATTATATTATACAAATAGAGGTCAGAACAAACTTACTTTTTTAGAGCTTAGTACAAACAGAACGAAGAAGAAAAAAGAACTTTATAAGGACGTTCTTTTTACAATGCAATAAATAACGAGTATGACATCAGAAAATTTAAAATTTTATGGCAGGGTGTAGCATTAAAAAAATTACTATACTGCTATATGTACTATATATGGGGCAGAGTGCCAAGAGTACAATAATAATTGTAATCTTAGGTTAACGATTATTGGAGGTAAATGGTAATTAACCGAAATCGGTTATGATCTGAGAGGCACTTAGGTAAGATTATTAAGTAGTAATGAAATAAAGAATAAATAAATAATACAATTATTTATTTAATCACTTATTGCATAATACAGATTTTCTAACTCATATTTAAAAATAACATAAATTTATTATAAACGAATGCGAAAACATCGCCAAATTTCACATTACTATGTTCTACTATGTTCAAGAATGTTTATAAAAAATATAAAATAAGTCAAAAGTAATAATAAAATTATTTGGCCATAATCCGCGATACAGTAAATAGAAAATATATATAGTCCTGCACGTACCGGGTATGAAAATACGGATAGTCCACTATACAGTTAACACTATATATATTTTCTATTTACTGTATCGCGGATTATAGCAAAATAATTTTATTATTACTTTTATATTATGGATCTCCGCAAAGTAACGCCTAATTCTATAAATTATATAAAATAAGTAAGAGCGTTTCTGGGATTCGGAAGACCAGCCGCTCCGTGCCGCTACGTCAACTCACTCTGCGAGGCCAGGACGTAGAGTGGAAGACCACAGTGAGGTTCTTGGGGTGTGAACTGGACCGCAGCCTGCGCATGGTCCCCATGGTGAATCACACCGTGGGCCAAGCTGCTGCTGCCAGGTCCAAGCTCCACGCCTTGTTCACATCCCACCTACCCGTCAACACCAAGCTGAGGGTCTACGGTGCCTACGTCCGCTCGCGTTTGACGTATGCGGCACCCGCCTGGTACGCGCTTTGCTCGGCGTGCTGCAAGTCCAGCAGAATCGATGCCTGCGATTGATCGTAGGAGCCCCGAGGTATGTGCGGAACGACGTCGTGCACCGAGATACCAAGATGCCGACCGTGGAGGAGTTCGTTCGTCGCTTAGCGCGCCGACTGTTCGCGCGAGCGGACAACAGCGCGCACGAACACCTTCACGACATCGCGCCACTCCATGCACGACCTCCGGAGGGATTTCCCCTGCCTCGCGAGCTCCTGCGATCACCGTCACCGCGGCCCGACGCGGAAGACGACGACGACGACGAGAACGACGCAACGGGCATAAGGGCAACATCACCGGATTTGAGTTTACCACCACCTGACTTTACACACCCACCGGATATGACACCACCCGAACTTGACGCAGCGGTCTGGGAGTTACTATTCCCCGACCGCCACACCTGAACCAGACTTCCCTCAGGTCACTTAAGTGACCTGGGCCAACCGGCCCGAATATTGACCAGGCCTACAAGGCCTGCGAGGACCAGCCCGGGCAAAGAGGTTCGCCTCGAGGCCCGTACCCCGGCACCCTCAAAAGGTACCGAGAAGACCCCCATCATCAGAGCGTTTCTCGTTTAAAACAGATCGCACATAATTAAAGGAAAGCTCAGTTGAATGTAAAAATAAGTTTTTGTATATACGGATTGAGGAAAATCACTTTAATTTCTTACCTTAATATGTCTTGTTTAATAAGAAATAAGAAAAACCTTAACGACAAATGTACAATATGAATAGGTATTGATGCAATATTTAAAAGAATTTGATTACGTTCACCTCGTCGAATAACTAAATTAAATTGCAAGACGGCTATGTCTGTACCTGGTTTAATAGGTCACTTGGTCTATACAATCAGATATAAACAAATGAAATCAAAAGATTTTGACGTCGATTCGTTGTGTAAAAATAAAGACTAGGAGGGATAGCCTGTTGCTTGTTATTTTGCTATAATTTGCGATAAGGTAAATAGAAAATATATATAATGGTAAACGTATTTTGTTATCCGTTCCGTAAAACAAAAAAATCGAATCAAGCTTCGGTTGCGATGCGAAACGATATTGAGTTTGTGACAGTGAGCGTGTGTAGTGCTTGTGCATTGTGGTGGCGGCGCTGGAGGTTTTTGCTTGTGTTTTACGAATTCTGCATGTATCAGGTATGAAAACAAATAGTCTGCTCTACATAACTCACTTTATTACTTAATACTTTCATTGCATATTAAATTATTAACATCAATTAAGCTTTAGTAAAAAATTTACGCAGTTTGAACTCGCGACCACTTTGTAAAGGTCTCGCGGTCTTACAGTTCGCTCATCTCAACATAATTTTTTGCGTAACGTATTATTATGATAAAATACGAAAAAACGTTATTAAAGATTGTCCGTCCCACATTTTTGGCGACCGATTTTATTATCTATGGATAATAATAATTATATAGGTTGCTTAGGCATGTCCACATGTGTTAAGGTCAAAACTGAAACCGAGTTTTTATTAAGTCTTTAATAATTTGCATAAATTTGTAAGCAGTATTTTTAAATCTATCACTCTGTAGCTAAGCATACGTTCACTTCTTTTATTAAAAGCAATATAAATCGTATGTAGATGGTGCGGGGTCATTTTTTTGAATGCCAGGTAGCGTGTAGGACTTTCATACATTCTTGAGATTTATTTTCAAAAACTATAAGCGTTCTGTTTCATCACCATGATGCCGCCATTAGTTAGTTGAGAAAGTCTTTAAATATACGGAGATAATAGACACAACTATTGCATGCGCTCCTTGTTTATCGAACAGTTGTTTTTTTTATTCCAGCAGCTCCCTGCAAACTCTAGTTCCGAGGTGTCTTCCGAAGCCTCGATTTCTTTTATAAGGTCGACTCTTGCGCACGTAAACCCACTTAAAGAGGTGTGTGCCCCTAACAATATCAATATTGCTTGGACTGTTGGACACTTTCATATAAATAGTATAAAACATTAAAGTAATACACGAAACATTGTACGTTTTTGGTCTGCCAGGTATTACGGGGAGATACATTTTCCCGCTTGAAGGAAATGTTAAAGGATAATTTCCGATTTCTGTTTCCAGTGGGGATGACGAGACGGTTGAATAATTCATGGCAACTTCTGAAATGTATTTCTACGTCATACTATTTACTTCTTGCGATAAATATACAAATAACTACTGCTCTACTGAACAGAGGCTACAGTGCGCGCTTGTTTGGCGCGCGCATTGCACGTCAAGTTGCTCCTTAACAAAATTATCGCACCAGTATAAGACTACATTTCAAATCGACGCTTGTCGCAATGTATCGAATTTAGTCCTTTATAATATATTCTTGAAGTGATATTTAAAGTGATATTTTTTATTTATTATTAGATAGTGTAAAACTCAAGATGTACAAATATATATTTTGTTTTGTTGTTATAATTAGTTATGGGTAAGTTATGTCTCTATTATATTTTTAACCATTAGCCCAACACTAATAACTTGGTTTGGTTTTTGGCTTATGTCTTTATAAGGTTTTATTAAGAAACTTATATTTATAAATATAAGTATGCATGTATGATAGTACATGCTAATGTTTTTAATTACAACCTTTTGTTGTAGTCGCATTATTTAACACAACCTTAATGCAACCTCTAACTGAAGTTCTGAAAGTTTTGCTGAGTTATTTTACTATACAATTGCGTGTTTAATGTCTAAAGCGTAATCTTTAGCAGTATGATTATTATTCAAACGAGAGAATATTTTAGAATATAGAATATTTCTCTATAATTATAATGAAATATTTTACATTCTAAGAATATTTTAGGGGATCTCTGAACAATATTTCTTCTTTTAAGATTCGTTTAGGACATTTTTTTTTCTGTGACAGTAAAACAATAATTTAGAGGTATAACGTGATATCTTCTGTACTTTGAAACAAATTAAGAATACATTATTTTACCGCTTTAACATCGATTTCAATTTCAATTTGTAAATTAATTGTGTTATATTTTGAGTTTTATCAGTGTGTATTCAGCAGTTACGATAGAATTATTTTGATATAATCCGCGTTTGTTAAGAGAGTTGTTGTTGCTAAGAGTAGGAAGCAGGCAACGTTCACATACCATTCACCACTCACCACACGTATCACAAAATGCCGCCACCAACAACACACCACATATTGTCGTTGTGATGGTGTGTAGTGCACACACACTCGCTAAGACAATCTCTACGATCGTTTCGCCCCGTGACCGAAACACCATCAGGACAATAGGCTCCATGACAAAAGTATGTATTAATATATATTTTTAAACCGCCGTTCTTTATAATATACCAAGTCTATTCTAAAATTCAATATCTATAAGTTATTTGCGTAGATTAGGAGGTCCCTAAGATTGAGCTTCAAAATAAATAAATCTGAAAAAAGTGATTAATAATTTAAGTAATGTCGAATTTATTCTAATGTCATGTCACTGAAAGACGCAGTTTGGGTAAATCCTGGGTGGATCCTAAACATCTCTTTTGGGATCTTCCAAACATTTAATTAACTAGTTACTGTCCACTTCATCTGCTTAATGCCCGCTCTTCATTAACGCCGATGATCTTTGATAGTGAACCAAGAACCAAGGTCTATCATTTATTCGAACCTGTATTTAACACTTCAAGTCATTTTGTTTTCAAGCTGACCTCGAAAACTCTTTAGAAACGAACTCGTTACACGGGGATAGAATTAAATGCATGTAGGGTTAACGCCTATTAACTTAATGCCTGTAATTCACTATAGGCGTTGATCGTGTGATCGTCTACAACCGGCACGATCATTGTAATAATGTCCACACGATCGTCCGTATTATCATAAGATCATACTTATATACCCAGCGATTCCCTTTGATGCGTGTCCGAAAACCGACAATCTCGGTGTAAGCGATGACAGGTGATCATGGACGATGATTATCGAGCCTAGTATGCCCTTTACACGATCGTGCTGGAGCCTTATCGTTTGTAAATGCCGATTATGAAGCGGAACCATAAGATTCAATAGCGAGATAAATGTAACCTATGTTACTCTCCATTCATTCAAGTATCTCCACAATATTAATCCAATAATCCATACTAATATAATGTGAAATGGTCTGTCACGCTTTCATGGCCAATCATGTTGATTTAATATAGATAAAATTTGGTAGAATTGATGCTTATATACCGGGCGGGCTTATATGCTTATATATCTGATAGGATAAAAGAATTGCCGCTTTTTTTCTGGAATAGACAAAAACAATAGGTATAGTATATAATAAACGATAATTTCACACTACAGTTGATGCAAACGTATCGTGGGCTATCACAATATAAAACAATTAAAAGAAATATTATCTTGCTAAAATCCTTGATTAAGAAAACAAAATGTTGTTCTGAATGTCGAGCATACGACTCACTATCTGTACGTGCAGGATAAGTAGTAATTTTTGACAAAGCTAAGGAAAATACTGTTTTTAAACAGCTTCCATTTTTCATCATGTCAACCTGTATCCGTCCACTGTTGGACATAGGTCTCTCCTATTTATTTATTTGGCTTCCATTTTTACTTGTTCGTAGTTCGTGAAGGCGTAGTGGTAAAACCGCGACCCACGGAGTTGAAGCTACGTTTACTGCCATCTGCGCCAACGGGCCATTTACGTATTTAGTCTTAACCTTTATAATTTTATATTAACACTGCAAGATATAAATATTTGATTACTATATTACCCAAAGCATACGACAATACGACGTTTTGATAAAAAAATTAAAGATCACTTTCAAATGACATACAAGTTATTGCTTATGCTATGAATATTCTTAAATATAGTTTGATAGATATGTATGTATACATGTTAAAAAACTTGTGTAACATTATTGTATCTATGATATTTAAATTGAAAATGGTTGCCGAACCAGTTTTTATACACAGTATTGGTAAAGTATAGATAATATCCATAGCGCCAATTGGTTTAAAGAGCGTAGGACTAATTAAAATCTGATATGTTTTTAAGCGCACTACATAGTAGGATTTTTTTAATTATTATACTATTTTTATTAAGTGTACGTGATATCACAATCTAGCCCGCTTTCCTAAGATTAGACAATTTCTATCATATTTCTTTTAGTTATAAGATAACAACTATGCAAACCCACCGTCCTTGACTAAACATCGGTAGGAAAGGATATAAAAAGTAGTTATCAAAGAGTTGTATATAATAACAAGAGAATTTATCGTGGCCCTAGCATTTACAGCGCCAAGTAAATTCAAATCACAAAATAAACCATAGATATCTCTACTAATCTTTAATTGTTAATCTTTGAAACGTGATAAATAAATGACATCCTGAGTATTATTTTAAATTTATGCCAAACGAAAGTATTTTTTCAAAGATGACGTTCTATTAGAAGCATTTTTTATTTCTTTTTTAAATCATATTAAGGGATGCTAAACAGAGGATATAAAATACCAATCCATTTTGTAAAATTATTAAAAAAAATTAATTAAACATCAATTTAAGAATTACACCAACGTGACTTAAGTAACAACTTTTTTAGCTAACTAATAACAATAGTAGAAGTAACTTAAGCGTTTTAATCTTAAACGCAAAAATAAACGTTTTATGAACGTGTATTACAGGTAAGTAAAAGATTAATCAGACCTAATCTGTTGCTTCTAAGACCTTTATTCGCCATGAAGGTCAGATGTAACCATTTCTGGATAAAAATAGTTTTTGCGATCTTCGTATGGTCCAGCTAATGTTAATTAATAATGCGACGTAAAAAAAACATGCATAACCATAGCACTTATATTTTCGGTTTTATTTTCATATTTTTAATATATGCTCTATTGCAACGTAAAAAACACTATAATACATACATTTATTTTATTTTATTTTATTATTTTTGTAGTCTAGTGGCATTAATTCTAATATGCAGGCAAAAATTGGTCGTATTAAAATCTACTCAGATCTTTAAGATATTTCAGTCCCGGTTTGGTACTGGGTGACAAATAAATAAAAATGTTGATCTGAAAAGATACGCTCCATTTTGTTCATTTTAGAGAAAACAAACGATAGCAGAAAGGCAAGAGCGTGTGACCATGGATTTGTGAGTGCCCATTCCATACGTCGTCAAAATTGTATGGTTTTAATTAATATATACAATTCATCATGTGTTTAAGGATGAAGTTAAACTTTGCGACGAAAACCTTAGAAAATATATGTATAAAAATAATCCTGTATATGAGAAGCGTGGTGGGTCTTGGCTTAATTTATTTTTTAAGAAGTGAGGATATTTTTGCTCGTAATATATATTGCTCGTAATAACTTGGAAAGTTCAAACTACTTTAGTTTGATACATAAAGAATTACATTTCCTTAAGCAATACTTCATGTTTTAGGTATAAGGATACATATAAATACGTAAAGTTAGGACTGGTAATTATAGATAGATACGAACAGCGACAGCATGGTGAAAATTCACAATCATACTCCAGATTATGGCTCCAAAAGATTAAGCCGAGCAAGATCGTGTAGACTCGTAAAGGGCATAGGTACTTAGCTATACTCTCCAATCATTGTACATCGCCCGCAACAGGGGCATTCAGTCAGCTTTCGGACAACCATCATAAGTTAAACGGATGATCGCGTGATCACTTGCACTATGATCGTGCATTCGGCACGATTATCATAGACGATCATAGGATCAATGGTCATCGCTGAAAATGAAGTTCAGGCATTAGTCATAGATCAGGGTCACAAGAAGAACTTTGACACTTCTACGCTGCACTATTCTTGATTTCATTTTTATTTTTATTTACTTATTTATATAATCTACAGCTATACAATATATATTTTACAAAAAAACTTAGTCTATCAATAAAGCCAAACTGATTATATAATTTTACATATTAAATCTAGATTTTGCTTAACAGAATTAATAAAAAATGTAGGAAAGATGCAACAACGACGTGACTTGAGCGTGAGCGGGCGTGTTTTTGCGTGTGTGTGGATGTGTGTGCGTGTGTATGTGAGTATTGCAGTTAGTGTATGTGGGAGTGTTGTGTGTGTGGCAGGAGTGCATGATAGTTGTGAATGGGAATACGTACCCGGGGTAATGCTTCCACTCTTCCATGTCACACTAAATAGGTATAAAGTTCACAAGTTCTTATTGACATATATTTTTCCATTAGACAATAATAATTTAATAAAACTGAGACGGTTGAGGAGTTTCCATAATGCTAAATTCCAAAAAGAATTCATGTAACGAAATTTCCTCATAATGTTTTCCTTCATATGTCATGACATGAGACTTCGTTCACGTCAACTTTAGTGTTAAAATAACTTCAAATATGATCTATGTTGTTAATTTTCCTATTCACGCAGGAAAATCAGATGATTTTGTCCTATATGTTAGCCCGGTTCATTACCCGGTAAGCATAAATTGAACTTTAATCTGTATTGCTCCATCGAATAACTAAACTAATAAATAAACTGATAGACAGACAGACTTTCGCTTTTATAATATAGGTCTGGATTTGAGTGCAACCTCTGCTGTTGCTTTTAATAGTTACGTAACGACAAACATTACTGAACACTTTTTGGAAGTTATGATGGAACTTTTTATTACTTTATATACAGTAAATGCATTATTGCATAAAAAATAAATAAAAAATTGAGTGATTATACATGTTTTTTTCATTACACAGAGCAATTAAGCATTTCCAAGTCGTAACTTTTTATTGCATCAAAGTGAAATAGCAGATTTTTGTCAGCAGTAAGTCCTTTCTATATTATTATGGATGTTAAAAAAATATTTTGAGTAATAAAAATATAAATGGCTTATAGATGTCTGATAAGAACTTCACATATCTGAATATGTCAACATAGTCGTCATGTAAATGAATTTCATAATTAAATGACAATCGTGAAAAAGAAACGTAAAACCAAAAGTCTTACATTCATAAATCCATATTACTGTATCGCTTGTATTGAGTAGTTCAACTAAATCAATAAATACCATAACATGAATAAACTATATTTTGGGTGACAAAAAGACTTTGGTTATACGTTTAACTCATTGAACGCTCGCTATTAAGATTAGAAAGTAAAATATATAGCTTAATTTGACTGGCGCTTTGTCGCAGGTGGCACTGACTGTAAATGAAAAAATATTTATTGATATAAAATTTCAGTATAGACTGAAAAGCAAAGATTAACACCTAGTGCAGGGGCGTTAGGTATTAACCCGTATTGCTGGGTGCCCTGCTTTTCCCCAAGACAAGTAAATTATATATAAACTGGACAATTAAACTTAAAATTCACTTACATATTTCTTTTTAAATATATTCCAATATAGGACTTATATAAGTGTGCGTGTGTGTGTGTGTGAACCTGTAAGTATGTGTATGTATGAGGGAGTGTAACTAATAATATCCGCGTTTAATAGATTAAAGTTTCCATTCTGTAGGATACTGGGAAGACTGATTGTTTCACGGATAAGAGAAAAAAGAAAGGGTGGATAGAATTCTAATATCTCTTATCGTTTTTGTCTATGAATGGTGTGATACAGACAACAGCGGTAGAGTCGGTAGCGATAGCTGTCGCTTTAGGTGTTGCACATACTGGTTTTAATAGAGAATTTATTATTCGACACACGCAAGTACGGGCACCTCGAGTGCTAGTTGTCACAGGCCGTACTTACATCGATGAGCAAGGTCTCGAAGAGTTTGTTGGGTAGACGTATGGGCACAGCAATAGTAAATATCTCTAAAAAGCCTGTGTTCTATCATGACTAGTATATTATAAGAATAAGATAATTTTATAGCTATGGTGTTATAGACTCATTTTAATTTAATTAAAGATTTGATATGTTTTTTTTGGTAATGTATAAAACATTACAAATAAAAGCAGATCAAGAAGACTTATAATGGAAGAAAATAAGAGATATGCCAACCCGGTTAGTGAACTCTAATTTAGTCATGAATTTTTACATGTATAAGACTTGGTAAATTTAAATAACGTTGGTGACGTATGTAAACAGATAATTTTGCCAATAACGATGAAACTACGTTTTTATCGCTTGAAGTACTAAATAAATACCTTTCTCACAATAATTAAAGATATTTTAAATAATTATATATCGGCTTAATTTTTTTTTGTTTCCTTATACATATATGAATATCATTTCTTATCTGTATCTGCAGGCAATTATGTAAATATTGACGTAAAACTGTAGTAAACGTCATATCGGTTATTTCAAAAATTATAAAAATATATATTTTACCAAACCCAAGAACCCATATTTTCGCTTCATTGTGTCTATCTGTCTGTATGTTGTATTGACGTATTATGTTTGAATATTGTATTATATTCATGTTGATGGAATTATAAATATGAAAATTGTGAATGGGATCAGTATTTTTTAAAGCCTTAGGGCTTATTAGTAGAGATCAATAAGAAACATATTGTTATGTAAATAGAACTACTTGAAATATAAAAAAAAACAATAACCAGAAAGCTTTAATACAAAAAATAAGGTAAATCATGTAAAGGGCGGTTTTATTGTCATAAATTAAATTATCAATAACGTATTAAATCTGTTTGAAATATTGTAACCTTAACCGTAAACTTATTTCCCGCAAATATATGAGTACGTAAGGTGACTCTAGAAGGTTTTCCTCGCGGAAACAAGTTACAAATTCTTGTATCAATGCCACTATGCTTTTTACAGTTAATTATAACTAAAATCGTATGTTAAACTGTAACTAATATATGCAACCTACATAAATAACAATCTATGCTAATTGTACTATCTAGTAGGCAGTCATTTACATTAACGATAGTAAAGTTTTAAGGTTGTACTTTAAACAAATATGGTAATTATCTCAAATTGTAGATTAAAAATGATAAATAAATGGATCTTTAGTTGCTTGTGCCTTTTATATAAATTATCAATCAATTTTAGAAATAAAAATATGAAATTGAAACGTTATCCTTTGAGTGTGGTTAAGCAATCTAAGCTTCTAACTTCTAGTAAGGCAGGTATTAGATCGTAGTTTACAATAATAATTTTATTCTAGTAATAGTAATTTTTTATTGTTGGGTCTAATTGATTTAGTTATTTTAATTATGGCATAATTTTATTCTTTACTCGATCATGTTAGTGCATTGTTAGACACATATAATGGACATATTTTATACCTCTATGTTGATAATATGTATATGTATTTTGGTATTCGTATTGATTAGGAAAGGGAATTTAAATTTATAGCTAGATAAATGACCAATACTAAAAGATTTGATTCATAATTATTTGACTATGTCTCTTCTTATCTTTTGTAGCTCTGCTCGCTATGTTAGTCAGTATCTAATTACATAATCCTCTTCATAATCGGCGATTACAAAAGATTAAGCACGAGTACGATCGTGTAGAGAGCATACTCAGCTGTACTTGCCAATCATCGTCTAAAATACTTATGCTTATGCTCTTATGCTCGCCCACAACCCAGGAATTATAGGGTTTTCGAATATGCAAAGGAATCGCTGGGTGATACGTATTAGCGTATGTATCATATAATGAATGATCGTTTGGATACTTGCATGATGATCGTGCCGATTATGGACGATCACAATCATCAACATCTATGCAGGCATTAAGTTAATAGGTCATATGCATTTTATTCTATTCCCGTTCGTTTCGTTGAGGAGTTGAGGGGGTCAAGTAGAAAAAAAATTTGAAAGAGGTTATTACATGTTTCGAATAAGTGAGGTCTATCACTTAATAACGTTAGAAAGTAAGAACATTCTTATCAGTATCACATTGTTGCGGATAAATATTTATCAAAACGGTAAACAGTTATACACAATATACATATCCTATAATCATTAAGAATAGTGATGTTTTTTATAATTTAAATACGCAAAACATTAACTGCGATAATAATCATAAAGTCTATCTGCTAAACAAATAGACCTACGTCAAATAAGCTTTAGCATTCCATAATCTTGGTTTATTTATCAACATAACATTTAATTCTATTATAATAATTTGTAAATAATGCTAGTTTACATGACGCAATTATAATTATTATTGTTAAGAAAATTGATAATAATTTATTTTAGTACTCTCGTGTACGTTATGCTTTAATAGCTATGTATACTAATAGAAATAAATCAGCTTCATAGTTTACTATACTTTTACTTGTGTAGCTTCACGATATATTTCGTAATCAAAGTCTCGTATTTATATAATTTATTAATAGATATGTACTATTACGGTTAAAATTATAATTTGATTGTAACATTTTAATATATTCTTAAAATATATTGAATAAATTCACAATAGTAATTGTATATTTACATTAATGCAAATACTCTACTTGAAATAGTATAAAAAATATATATTTCACGAAATGATCAAATAATTTTATGCTTAGAATAACTTAACATTAGTTCTATAAAACTATACTATAATAGTTCTATTTAATATTAATAAATAAAAAAAATTAAGACTGCGGACTTAAATATCACTAATTGCTTCAAGAGTAATAAGTTATATCAGTTCTTGAGTTGTTTTAATGTAGCGAAACCTGCTTAGAATTTATCAATCAAATGATATTTGCATAAAATAATTACAACATATGCGTTCTACTTTCATTTTGCAAAAAAAAGTCTAGACTTGAACTAAGTCACTGGCTCGTTGGCGCAATGGGTTATGACCCTGCCTTCAGCTCCGCGGGTTGCGGGTTCGATTCCCGCCGAGGGCCAACAATTTCTATAAACAATTTGTTGGTTCTTCGAGCCTGGGTGTATATTTTTATGTAAGTAAGTAGTATATTTACCAGTTGTCTGTCTCCCATAACACACGTATTAAGTTACTTACTTTGGGGATGGACGACCGTGTACCATATATTTATTTATCTATAAGTATATTGACATGATTTATGGTGTATTATACGTCAGAGGTCGTCGGTAATTGGGTAACTCTTATCAACAACCCTGCTCAGCAGTGTACTTTGCTAGAGCTAGATGTTTGACTTCAAGGGACTAATACATGAATAGATAACTGGAGCATACTGCTTGACAGTATGACAACTGGAGAATACCCCAACCCTTTTTTACGTTACTTCCCATGGAGTGGAATTCGAAACCAGACTGAGCCTTAGCAACGCGTGACTGGATAGCTAGTATTTGATACAAGAAAGGGCAAATGGATCTCACTGTAATGGGTGCCAAGATAATTGTACTAGCCTTGACAAATTATTGTTTTTGTATTTTATTAATACGAACAATTCTTCCGGACGCCTATTGCTTGATCTCTTATAATTTATTCTTAAGCGTATGTTTATAGATACGTTAAAAGATATTAATAAAATGATTGTGATCTAATTTGTACGCGCGTGACGGAAAATATTCTTGATAGATTTTTATGAATTGTTCTGAATTATATATTACTTAGATATTTGGCGTTTATCAAGAAAATTTATATCCACATTTATTTTTAGGTAGTCAAAAGAAACGATTTAAAAAAACACGCGTTCTTGTATGTGTGAAATGGAGAAATGGGGCAACATTTGTTCTCGAATATAACGCCCGCGCAGTTCTGAACTAGTCGCGCTAACCTGAAAATTTTTAAGACTATTAATAGCTTACTTAAACATTTGAGTTACTTATCACTAACATATTAAATTAATTCAAAATATCAATTGTAATGTCTTATCTTTGGTTTCATGTAAGTATTTATATGAAATCTACACGTAACAAAGTACAGTATCTTTGAAGACAACGTGCCCATTATAGATTTAAATGCCACTTCAACGTACAATATGGATATATGACGATTTAGGGTTAACGATCTATTCACAATACATGACGGACGTGCTCATTGTCGAGAATCTTTGTGAAATGGAGCTAGTTTAATGTATGATGTCCTTGCTAAAGTAGATAACTGTTACACGGTAAATAATCAATTCCATCTAGTTCAAATCTTAATCCTTTGCTATATTATGAGCCTGAAAAGCTATATAAAATAATAAAATACTATTATAATAGCTTCATTTCATTATTAAAATTTAATTTGCTATTTTTCATAATCATTCGTCAATCATATTCGTTTCATTTTAATCATAAAATTAAAGTTACTATTAAATAATTAATTAATTTTTAATTGCATTAGTTATGCGGCGACAATGACATTGGTTGTATAAGGTTGCTTGAAGCGTTGCAAGGCAATTGCTTTATAATAAAGCAAGCAAGCTTAAGTAGGCTGAATAGAAGTTTGTAAAACATACAAGTATGTCATATAAGATCACAGAATTTAATAGATATCCGAGCCAAATAAGTGAGATACATAGTTCTTCGGTCTGTAGGCACACGTATAAAATTGTTATTTGAATTAAACATTTGGAAAAATTTACGTTTTATCCAGTGGGTTTTTGCAAGATTTATCATTTTTGTTCAAAGGGTTGAGCTCATCTATTTCTATCTCTTTATATGAAATCATTTTTAATACATTGATTTCTGTCTCAAAATGTTCCTTTACTTTGTTTTTGTGTGTTGTTGTACAAGTTAGTAAGTTTTAAGTAACAAGTTGCACAATGGCTTTTAAGATTAAGATGCCCGTGAATAAATATAAAGATAACCGTTGTTGTTGGTAGTATAATAAATAAATAAACAGTTTAAATACCTTATTCATATTAAATCTGATAATCCCTTTTTCGTAAAAACAATAATCGGTATACAACAAAAATAATCTTATTTCTCAACAAAAAAGACTAATTATAGACTTTGTGTTGTTGTTACAAAGTTGCATCGTAATTGTGTATGTGATTAGGTACTTGATTAGCGGTTAGGAAAATCATTATATACAGACATACCAATATTTTTTGCTAGCTCTGAAAACCTGTTAGGCGTGCAATGTAATGCCAAATTTTCAAGACTAACGCCTTATAACGCATATTTAATATTTACATGACAGTATGAAAATATTCTTCAACAAAAAAAAAATTAAAGAATGTCCTTGGTTATTAATAATAACTTAAGACATTTATAAACTCAAACTGGAAAGTATTTAACAAACGTTAGCTTAATGTGTTATTTTGAAAAAGTATTTTTTACATTTTTCACAAAATTACCCAAGACAGTCTGGTCCTATAAGTATTGATAGGTATTCAATGTCAAGCCATGAAGTGAAACAGAAACTAAGATTGAAAACCATTCGAGCAACGCTGTGTAATGCACATGTAAATTTTAACTATGAGGCCTGTGATTTGGTTTTTATTATTTAATTGAAAGACTTCAATTATTATTTTTCAATAAAATTGTCAAAAAAAAATGTAAATAGTCGAGACCAACCGTTGATAATTTTTCGGTAAATGAAGTATGAATATACATACACAAATGTAACATTATCTTTGATATCATTATGTCAGACCCATTGTAGCCTAATTAAATGTACATTAACATTTATGTATTTGACCCAAATTTAAAAAAAGGTCTGACTTAAAGTTGTTATGTAATCGCTCCTGCACGAATACATTATAATGCCTTAATAATCATTAGTTATTAAACCAAGGCATACGAGTGTATATATGTATAACATTTTTCTTTTCGCTATTAGGAAAATATCTGTTAAACAATTTTATTGATATGTTCATGTAAGTTACGAGTCTTATTGATTTAGACATACAAGACTTCTTTAGCCGATGATAGAGAAGAGAATCTAATATGAAATCAGTAACGTTAATTATAGCGTAAATTTATAATGCGACTTGTACATTATTTTAATAAGGTTATACATTCTAAAGTGGCTAAGATACACTTCTTTTTAAGAAATTTCATGGTTTAAATAGAAAAATTCTGTTAAATATAGTTCCACTCACAAGGATTAAAGGGTACAAAATCAGTGGCAAAATAGCCTCTGATTTTGTGCCCTATAGTCCTTGTACATGATTGATCGAAGTCGCCATCAGTGACTTAGTTCACATAGAAAGCCACTAGTAATAATCATTAGAAACTTATATAGCTCATCAATTTCAAACATCATTCTCCTGCCCTTATCCCACTCTAAGTGGAGTCGGCCCAAAACATTACAAACATATTGTCACATGATTTGGCTACGTATTTTACGACCTGCCGCCTGCCTGACGTCAACTTACCTTAGTCGCGACACCTCGGTAAGGAAATGAGGGTGGTCTATTCTATGCAGCCGGATACCACAAGGCACATACCTTAGTCGCCTCTTACGACACCTCGGTAAGAAAGGAGGATGGTCTATTCTATTCTGCCGGATACCACACGGCGTATAGCTCATCAATTTCAAACATAGACCTAAATGTTTATGTTCTTTGTTAATCACTTAAATATTTATAATTTTACAGAAACGCCGAAATATTAAATTTGGCTGGAGGGACGAAGTCCAATTATACATTCCCCAAAAACTTCATCTTCGGAGTTTCTACTGCAGCTATACAAATCGAGGGAGGATGGAACCTAGATGGTAATATATATTCAATCTTGAATATTAATTGTAAGAAAGTATCAATCATACGTGTTAATTTCTAAATCTCTTCTGCGACAAGATTAGCTCTATTGAAGACAGGTAAGAGGGATCTTAGACCCAGAAGTTGAACCCGTGGTTCTATGATCGGAGAGATGAAATTTATGTTTGTTTACTGTTCATTAGAAGAGTGCGTTAATTTATTAAAAAGTAAATATTTTTTTTAAATAAAATTATGTGTACCTAATTAGTATAAGAATTAACAATCTATACGGAAGCAAACACAATCACTACACTTTCAGCTTTGATTTAGAAAATAAAAATCAAAAATTTCATTTATATTTAAATTGCTGGTCTCCTTCAAAATTTTAAACATATCAAAATAAACTATTCAATTGTAGTTATAATAAATAATAAGATTTATACGATCGGTCTTTATATATTTCCTTAATGTTAAGTTGTATAAATGTTTGCATTATTAAGCTTTGTAACGTTTACAGTCTGGTATGAAATATCGGCGTGGTTAACATAATTTAACACGAATAGCCTTCAACCGGTTTAAGGCTACAAATACTTATAAATATTCCACTTACAATTATAATAATTTCTATCCAATTAAGTATTTAGAATGTTCAAAATTTTGTTTATAAAAAAAATTCAACTCAACTCAGTTTACCATGTCAAGATAAAAATTTATTTCACTATTGAGGCCCAACTGGACATTTTATATACTAATCACTTTATATATTTATTGAAAAAAAAAACATATATTTGTGTCTAGTATCATATTGTTATAACTTTTTGATTTACAGGAAAAACGGAGAGTATATGGGACCACTTGGTTCGTGAAAATAAAAACTTCACTAAAGATGGTTCAACTCCTGATGTAGCAGCTGACTCCTATCATTTGTATAAAAGAGACGCTGAAATGATCCACGAACTTGGCGTTGATATATATAGATTCTCAATATCCTGGCCTAGAATATTACCAACTGGCTTAGCCAACGAAGTCAACCCATTGGGTATTCAGTATTATAAAAACCTAATAAATGAACTTCATAAGTACAATATTACGCCGATGGTAACCATATACCACTGGGATTTACCACAAAAATTACAGGACATTGGTGGTTGGACGAACGCTCACATAGTTGATTACTATACCGATTATGCGAATGTTATATTTGAAAATTTTGCCGATAAAGTAAAATATTGGATTACGTTCAATGAACCGATGCAGACTTGTTTAGAAGGTTACGGCAACACTTACAGAGCACCGGCGTTGGACCGCCACGGTATTGCCGAATATCTTTGCACCCATAATCTCTTGAAAGCTCACGCTAGCGCGTACCATCTGTTTGATAAGCAATATCGACCACTGTATGGAGGTAAAGATAAAATTTACAATTTTCAATTTTGGAATTTTGGTGTTTTAAAACTTTACTAAAAATATATTTTTAGTTTCGTTTGTGTCTTTTTTCAGCTTAAAATATACAATTATCACATAAATAACTTATATAATTAGGCGTTACTTTGCTGAGATCCTTAATACAAAACTAATAGTTATTTTATTATTATTTTGCTAGAATCCACGTTAATTAAACGCGGATTATAGCAAAATAATTTTACTATTACTTTTGAGATGTTCAAATAATTAAGTGTATAAAAAGTAGTCGTAGTCGAATAAAAATAATATTTCACTTTAATGATTGACGGAATCGTAGCATAAAATTGATCATTAAATCTACTAGTAGCAATATTAGCTTAAGTTATTTTTACGCTAATATCAAAACTCGACTATATCTTATCTTATGTCAGAGAGTAGGCTATATGCCTACTCTCTGACATAAGACAATATGAAGAAAAAACTATGAATATACATACAGAATTTTTTATTACTTTAAACAACGTGATATTAAGATGGATACTCGTTTAACCTGTTCATTGGTAATTAATCGTTTATCTTCAACATCTGGTTTTTATAAAGTCAAAGGTCTTTGTTTTTACTTAATTTGATGAACCGTATAGTTATTTTGAAATTTGGCTTGTCTATATTGATTTTGCGCTTAAATTGTTCAGAATTTGTAATATGTAATTTAACGATTTCAATGAGTAAATATGATTTGTTCATCACTAGGAATTGGAGTCTCAGGAAAAATGGTTTCAAATTTGGATCCCAATTGGTCTGACTTATAAATACCAATCAATTTTTGAAATGATCTAACGATCATGATCAATTTGGTATAGAAAGAAATGAAACAGTCTGTGATGTGTCCTACACGTAAGCTATTCAAATGAAATGAAAATAGTATTAATCAATGTATTAATACTATTTATATGTTGTGCAGATATAATGTTACAGAAACACGTATCGATTGCTGCCGTTTTCAAAATTAGCTTTAAACATCAAACCTCATACTATTACTTATTCCGAGAGCGTACAGTGATCAGGCCCTAGACTTAATGTAATATTCCATACTTTCTCATTTCTTTACGATTTATGTCCTATGAAGGTCATTGTATAAAGTATTGTTGTACTCTCAGAGTTTCAGAGTACACTGGGAATTTCAATCTCAATGATGTAATTTCGCTAATTTGTCTACAAACTATCAATATCTATATATAACTATCAATCTACAAACGTAGATCGATCATAAAAATTCAAACAGGCAAAATTGTCTAGTCTTAAGCATTAGTTAATTATTGTTTCAATTTATATTTTGGCCAAGTGTACTGATAAATTCTTTAACTTCATTCTTTACTTCGTTATACTGAAAAATAAATTTAAGACCGCTCTTCATCGTGACTAACTAGAGTTATTATACTAGAGTAGGAGAGCTATAGGCAGGCCTGTAAGTGAGAGTGCTACAACATAACGTGCAACATAAACAATAAGAGGGAAGATGGAACTTGTTCATCTTTGTCTAATCAACCATAAAAAAGAGAGAAAGGTACAGTCTCATTTGCATTCTCTTTATTATAAAAGGGCACATTTTAGGCTAGCTTCCCTACTTCAGTATATCAACTCTATAAATACATAAATAATTCATAAATATATTGGGCATTTATATACGGTTGTACGACCCAAAAGTAAGTAACTTAATACTTGTGTTATGTTTGACGGACAACTGGTAGATATACTACATATATAAATTTAAATACATACTTAAATACAAATATACACCCAGGCTCGAAGAACCAACAAATCGTTTACAGAAAATGATGGCTCTCGGCGGGAATCGAACCCGCGACCTGCAAAGCTGAAGATAGGGTCACTACCCACTGCGCCGTGGAATATGTCAGTCAAGATCGCTGTACAATTCGTATGACTGACATATTCTACAAAACCCTATCTATGGCTTGTCTGATGACTGCAATTAAACACAAAGAATTAAATGATCTTTGCGTGGAGATAATATTACTGTTGCACGGTAATTGACATTTAAATGATGACTTGCGTTGCGTAACTAAAAGCGAATAGGCTTTTTGCTCTCTTATTGCGAGTCAATTGAAGACGTAAACGAAATTGTTTTGCATTTTCATACCATGACGTCTTAAAGACGCACACTTTAAGTCGTTGCCAAACGTTCGGAATTCGTCTAAAGAACATGTGAGTAAAAGCGACAGAGTTATCTATAGTTCATATAACGTTATCCTTTTCAAACATTACGACCCCATTGCAATCCACACTTTATGGTACGAAAAGAAAGCGGTTCGCAATCGTCGTTTACGTCTTCAATTGAGTCGCAATAAGAGTTCATGATAGGCCTGCAGGTTTATGTTATGATAAGAAACTGTACGTTTTTTTTTGTTTTCAGGCCAAATCGGTATGTCATTGGATTCAAATTGGGCTGAACCTAAAACTAATTCCAAAAGAGATAAACAGGCAGCTGAACTTTATCTTCAGACTCATGTAAGTTAAGCTTTTTAAATTTAAATAATTTATAGAATTAGGCGTTACTTTGCGGAGATCCATAATACAAAAGTAGTAATAAAATTATTTTGCTATAATCCGCGATACAGTATAATTACTTTTGTTTTTAAATTTAATATGGGAAGTAATCTTCAAAACGTATTTATTTATTCTATCAGTATTTTAATCCATTATTTAAATTTACTATAAGCTACTGCTATGCATGTCATGTCCATGTAAAATGAGAGAATACTGTTGGCATTTTGCTCCTAATGGAAACAGCTTTTTCGGGTGGGTTTAAAGTTTAACCGGTTTACTGATTTATCATGGGGTATGCAAGGATCAGTCAAAAAATCTGTTATATCGAATAAGAGTTACTTTGTACTCTATAGACTTATGAATAGTACATAAATATAACATACAACGACGGCTGCTCTTGAGTTAAACGGCCCGGCTCGTTGGATTTGGTTATTTTTGTTATTTCTACAGCAAATCCAAGTCTTTCCACTTTCTTCACGATTCCTTTATGTAAGAGGTATAAACTCATGTTATCCATTTCCAAAAATTCAATTCTTTGGTTCTTTGTCATCGCCTTGACTTTTAACCCTTAGACTCACGGTTAATAGAAGTATGAAGACATGTTTTATTTAAAGCAAAATATTTATATATAACAGTCTATAAAAAAAGTACATAATTAATACATTATTGATTTTTGAAGATTTTTTTGAAGAAAATTTAAAAAACTTTAAATTTTTTACTTAGTTTTTGTTGAACGTATTAATTAGTCTTATGATCATACTATGGTATAGATAGGAAAATCGTGCAAATGATGTATCTATGATTAGTTATTAGTTTTAAAAAAGACAGTGTGAAAAACCTGAATATCTCAGGATAATTTCCAGTATAGATTCAGGTTTCTAATCTGCTACCAAACAGATCAGTTTAGAGTTAAATCTCCATGCCCACTCGACAAAAAGGCATTTGTCCCTAATTGGGTACTTAACAGGCTTTAATTTGAGATTTATTTTATTATAAAGTAACTACATATTCGAAGACCTCGTATAAACTTAGTCTCAAAAAAATATATTACTGTGAGATAATATTTGTATATTAATTAAAACATTGCCCCAAAAAAGCTATTAATATCAACTAAATGATTATTAATAAATTTAATGATACATATTCTTAAAAAGAACGTAGTTTCGCCTTGACATCTATACCAAATGGAGCAATCATATCTCTCTTTTACGATTCAGTGATTTAGTTATCTTTGACAATGAACAAAGATATAATAAAAATTTCGTCTTAGGATATTTATCTTTTAATGTCCTAATTAAAAACTTATGGATATAAAATAGTTTCCCTAATCGAAAACAGTTCAGAATTATAGTTCAATAGGTTCTTATTTACATCCGTAAATATCCATTTTTCATTTAGAATTAATATAAGTTATTTTCAAAGTGTTTTTGTTACCAATATATCTGTGTGTTAGCTGTAATAAAAAAACGATGATAAAAATAATGATGATTAATTAATAAATGGTGCGTGATAAATTTTTGCAGGGTTTTTGATTTCCCAGGGTTTAATGCTCTATTGATTCGAATGAACAAAATGTGTCCTCAAATATTCCCAATAGTTATTTTAGGAATGTTCAGTATCGGCTAATTATAGAAACTCGTGACATTTCATTTATCATTAATCTTTTAATTCGAAGTTTATAGATTAGGTCACTAGGTAACCAGGGACTTTAGTTTTATACTTAGTTTTATATTTTGTTATTCGCAGTTGGGCTGGTACGCAAATCCAGTTTACTCAGCCGAAGGGAACTACCCAGCAGAATTAATAAGACTAGTGGACGAGAAGAGCCGTCAACAGAACTACAGTCGGTCACGTTTACCTAAGTTCACACCCGAAGAGGTTGCACATATACGTGGTACTGCAGATTTCTTCGGCCTAAACCACTACACTACATACCTACTTAGTATGGCCGATGGTGAAGTTGGAAAAGTCCCCTCACACGAAAATGACATTGGCATCGTCAGAGTGCAAGACCCTAAGTGGCCTTCAAAAAGTTCTTCGTCTTGGCTTAAGGTAAGGCACACTGTATTACAATCACAAAATTATTATAAATTTGAGTAGATATTTTGGTGACAGGACGTGGCTAAAAATCTAAAATGATAGTTGTAATTTAGTAAGCTAAGTTATTGTAAGTTTATTAAGTTAGTAAAGTTATATTTAATAAATAAAATATAAATATAATGATCAATTACACACACGGTTGTTCCCAAAGTAAGTAACTTAATACTTGTGTTATGGATGACAGGCAGACAACTGGCAAATATATACTTACATTATTTTAAATAAATATATATATGTTTACACCCAGACTCGAAGAACAAGTAAATTGTTGTCAGAAAATGTTGGCCTCTGACGGGAATCGAACCCACGACCCGCGAAGCTGAAGACAGGGTCACTGCTAACTGCGCGAACACGCCAGTCAAGAAGTATCAAGTATTTAAAAGATTGTTATTGTACTTTTAAACAAAACTAGGATTGCTCCGAAAATAGCCTAGGGTCGTTTTCAAATATCATTCCTTAATTATGTATCTTAACTGAAATAAAAGTAATACAATCAATCCATTAAATATATTTATATAGTGTAAGTCTACTATATAACTTAGTAACTGAAGTATAACTTTTCCGTATAACTGAAGTATATATGGTTTTAAAAATTTTTAAACGATGCATTTAACATTACAAACTCAAATGAGCTGAAAAGGTACGAGCTGTGATAGCTCAGCGGTGAGACCTTGCGACTCTTTCGAGGGGATCACGAGTACAAACCCCGGGCAGGCACCAATTAATTTTTCTATCAAAACTTATAATTGATAATTAATTGAAATATATCACACGCTTTTCGGTGAAGGAAAACATCGTGAGGAAACCTGCATATCTCTAGAGATTTCTGGAGATATGTGTAACCTACCAATCCGGCTCTGGAGCAGCGTGGTAGATATTAGTTCCAACCCTTCTCTCCAGAAACGAAGAGTAGAGGCCTATTCCCAGCTGTGGGATTGTAATAGGCCGCTCCTTTACCCTTCTTTTTCATAAAAATGAATTTAATTTATATGCTAGTTACAAAAGCTGCTAAGTTGATTTGTAAGCAACGTTTTTAAATTAAAAAAATATGAAGAACTAATTTTTCCTGCGACTAATTCGCATTGACCTTAGTGTTAAAATACAGTTAGGTATGCACTATATGTTTTTCTATGTTTTTTCGGGTTCCCAAAATGTTAATTTTATCCTATGTGTTAGTCCAGTACATAAGCCGTAATTGTACTCAATTCCATAAATATGATCCTGCAGATAGTATATATATAATATTAGTATACATTCAGATTATATCTCATTGTTACCTAGGTGTAGGTATTTAATTCTGGAGAAGGCTACAAATTATCATAATCACACGACCTTCAATTTAACTCTACGATGAGTTAAATATATTTGAAACCTTAATTGCTACCCGAAAAGTGGTTATTTCATTAAATTGACTCCATTATATACTAAATTATTTTGATTATGCTTCAAACATTTCAAAAACGCTGCATTAATAAGGATAACAAAATTTATATTTACTCAAAGGAATACTCTATTAATTTAGGATATAATCAGAAAATTAATAGTGATTTGGTATTTCATGTTCATTCATTCCTTTATAATTGTACATACTTGATGTGTTTTGGCCTTGAAATATTGATTGTTAAAGTATTTCTATCAACACGAACATCTAAATTTATGCAATTATAACACAATGTAGAACCATTTAATTTAATAGAAATGTAAATAACAATTTTCGCAAGACCCGATTATTGGCCCTCCTAAAAAGTAAAAACACTCTACTGTGAAAATGGAAGCGACTACAAGCGAATACTAGATATGTAAAGATTTTTTATAGAAATACTATTAACAACGATACCAATAAGGCAAGGCAATAATAACAAGGAATTGGTTACTTCATTATTTATGTTGTGCGTTTATATAAATATCCCGTATATCTTATGTAGAATTTGTACGATTACGCACTATAAAAAAATGCGTAATAAATGCTCATTTAAGTAACACAAAGCTTAGGAAAACATACCCAATTAAAAGTTAATGGGACATAAACAAATAAAATTCATTCATTTTATTTATGTCCCATTTATAAAAAAAGTGTGCAAAGGTCAACCTATCTCTTTGAGATCTCTGCCAGATAATCTACGTAGTGAGACAATTTATAGTAAAACAGTTTTGTATACTTACTAATAATATACTTATCAATCAATTCATATGAATATGTTAAAGAAAATTTTTAAAATTATATAAAATTATTTTGATGTTGACTCTCTTTACTATCAATGCCAAATCGCGTATGATTATTGAAACTTTAATTAGAAATAAAATGATCCATTTTGTGCGTTATATAAATATTAGTTATTATCGTTCAACAGGTTGTGCCGTTTGGTTTCCGACGCCTTCTCCGATGGATAACCAAAACATACAACAACGTTCCGATTATAGTAACTGAGAATGGGTACGCGGACTTCAGTGGTGTAGAAGACAGAGCGCGTGTATCATATTACTGTCATTATCTCAACTCTTTGCTTCACGCGATACATGAAGATAAGAGTAATGTTCTTGGATACTTCGCTTGGAGTTTGATGGACAATTGGGAATGGGACGACGGATTTGTGTAAGTGAAGTATTAGACATATGCTTTTACTTTTTGTAAATTCAGTAAATTTTATAGGAGCTCACTCTTCTTTAGCAGATTAGAAGGAACTCTCGCGTTCAAACTTTACCTTTGACATTTGATGTCATTTTTAACCATTTTGTCACGAAGTATTGAACTTCGGAGCCATATATGGAGAATATAGTAGATCATATCGCGTAGATCACCTATGGGTTTTTAATGTCGAACTAGTTCGTTCGCGAACTACACAAGACTACAGAAAAAGCCCGAGCGTTATCTCCTTTCAGTGCCACGTTTCTTTTCGATCCCTACAGTCGTCGTACACCTGAATAATCTTTTTGTACATCTTCTCTCATACATTAACAAAAGACATAAGTGTCAAGTGCACTATTTTATGTTGTAACTAGCTGTGCCTGCGGCGTCGCCCGCGTGGAATTTTGAATGTAAAAATAGTTATTGTAAATCAACCGTGATAGATAGAGACAATATTATTTTTATAGATACAATTCTACAATTCTCTAGCACATTTCTTTAGCGTATCTCTGCTAGTTTACGCAGCGCACGCTACTAAAGCTCCCAGCAAGCAAGTTTTTTAACATCTACGCGATCTGTTTAACACAATTTACATAATACCGATATGTGCTATTTATCTTTTGGTGAAAACCGTACAAAAATCCGTTAAGTAGATTTCGAGAAAATCGATTACATACAGGCTGCTTTTTTAGTTTTTTTAGACTTTCTTTTATAATAAGTATAGATTAATATATAAACTGCTAATTAAAAACTTTAGAGATTTATCAGATCAGATGCTTCCTGGAAATTCTTGTTAATAAGTATTATCAGATCATAGCACATGTTGTTTAACTTACGTTTACAACTTGATATTAATTTATCGTTATCTATAAAAAATATTTTTTAGGCATATAAAATTATCAGATGCGTAAACATGTACTAAATTAGTAACTGTAAAGATAACATCTAAAACATAATTTATCTCAATCAATTTGCGTGATAATCTACAATGCAAACTTTATAACCCATAGTAATGCGTAACTGCGATGTTATGAGTTATTGTATTGGAAATTTTTAAGCATTCTGTAATCACACGACACGTCTTTAAGCCTAGCGACTAATTATTAACCATTAGGTTTTTCGAATCATCTCCAATTTTATGAAAATAACTTTGCAAGTTATTTACCTTACAACTTACCTTAGTCGTATTTTACGACCCCTCGGTAAGAAAGAGGGTGGTCTATTCTACTCAGATGCCACAAGTCTTATTATAATACCTTAGTCGCCTTTTACGACAACTGGGTAAGAAATGAAGTTGGTCTATTCTACTAAGCCGGTTAACACCGATACCGCGTATAAAGTTATTTCATTACCGATTGTAAATCGTTCAATTCAAGTGTAAAAAATATGCTTATACGTAAAGCATATTACAAAATTGAAGATTATTTGGATGATAAGAAAGCCTGGATTTGAAAATCCTTTCAGCTTCATACAAGACAGCGGTTTAATAATGTATAATTGAAAATATTTAAAAGATTGGCCGCCGAGTTTCTTGCTGGTTCTTCTCGGTAAGAGCAACATTCCGAACCAGTTGTAGCTTCATTAATCATATTGATGCTTGACGATTCAAAAGTGCCTGAAATGGTTTATTTGAATAAAGATTATTTTGATTGATTTGATTGATTGATTGATTGTTGCGATATTGAGGCTTGTATAAAATAAAACAGACTTACTCTCAAATCATGTTTATTTCCACTCGTCAAGATTGTAAATGCAATTGCAGGTCCCGCTTCGGTCTTTACTTGGTCGATTTCAAGAGTCCAAATAGAACGCGCACACCGAAACATTCGGCAAAGCTGTACGCCAAGGTCGTCTCGTCCCGAGGACTACCATCGGACTATGACCCTGAGGACTTCACCGCCTTCTCCAGCGCATCGATGCTCGTTCCGACAATACTACCTATGCTACCGCTTTATAGGTTACTTGTATGACGTATTTAGCCACTAAGTACGCATGTAAAACTATAATTACAATAATTATACAATATCTTAAATTTCATTTCAACTTTATCCCCTCAAAACTGAGACAAAAGATTTTTCTTCAGGTCGCAAACATTAATGATTATTAAAGTGACTTACGAACAAGAAGGCGACTATTAACTATACGATTGAACATTTTAAATGATATAAATATCTAAACGAAAATAATAGTAATGTAATTCTTATCTAAGTAAACCAAACGATATGGTACAGCCACAAAAAAAAAGCATAAATAATGACGACATATTTTTTTATAAACACAAATTATATTCATTATCTACTGGTTCAAGCTACTTTAAAGTTCATGTCTTATTTCCTTCTTTCATAAAACGTACAATACTCGCAATATATAACTATAGTATAATAAATAATCTTCGTGTACGTCAATCACAAAAATATACAATAATTTCACGTATCCCTTAGAAAATCTTAACACTCTTTCCTCCCAATGATCCCATTAAGACAGCTAAGCTAGCTTTAGTACTCGACGGTCATTAGTTTGCTAGCATTATCCCTCGCGACGTCTCGCCGTAGTTGAGCTTGGATGCTGACGAAGGACTTGCCCTTTGTTTCTGGCAGTACAGCCATCATGAATAGCAGGCCCAATAGGGAGAATACGGCGAAGCCCCAAAATACTGTATAAATACCACAAGAGTCCCTTACCACCTGAAATAACGAAATTTAAATATAAAATAAAAAAAATACGTGTAATGTAGACCCCAGACAAACAGAGCCCAATAATGTTCATTTCGATGTAAAAGTACCTATATTGTGTTTACAAAAAAAAGGAACAGCACATTTTCACAATCTTCTTACAAGGATTGTGAAAATGTGCTATGTTTAATTCTTTTTTTGGTAAAATTTAAAAATATAAAGTAAAATCAGATAGTCATCAGATTAGATAATAGGCAAAGTAGATATATAAATACTTTGTGTCATTTTTCCAGTAAAACTGATAATCTAGTTATAGTCGTCTGAAACAAGATTATCAGTTTTACTGGAATAATAAACATGGAAAAACAACAAATTAAGTGACAGTTTATGTAAATTACGACAATTTTTTTTCCTACAAATAAATTTATATCTCATAGCCATTTTCGTAGTAAATACGTCAAAAACGTCAGCATACTATGTTTTTTCTGTTACCGAAGGTAAACAGGGTTTTTTTTAGCTTATATGGACAGATCTTCCTAGATAGATAGACTTTCGCATTTATAATATTGATATGGATACTGTATTGTTTGACTACATTTCCTGTATAAGTAGGTTAATTGTAACAGAAATGGTTGATTGGACTCGTGAATGGCCTTTGATTAAATATTTAATTCTGCCTTGCAAATACCGTACAAGCGGTAGGACAAGTTCTCTTTTTAAGTAGAATGAGGAATTTATTCTACATCCATGTTAGTGGCCTTTTTCTTAAGGGTTGAGGTTTCTGTGCAAGCGTATCGAACAAAAATAGTGCGCCCCTTATATGGATTGAAATAAAAAACACACCTGTTTTACTCGTCGGAAATATAAAGGATCATAAAATGTAAACTTCACTTTCAAGACTGTGGATAGTATTAAGTTTACGATGAAATCATTATGGGAACTAATGACGCCCTATAAAGTTATACGTTCTCACATTTTTTACATATAAAAAACAAAAATCATTACCTGGAAGAGCTTTTGCACTGTGAACATAGAGATTCCAGTAAAAATATGAGCGACACACGATGCGTATAGTTTTACATTCGTCGGGAACATTTCTCCAATAATAACATAGGGTACTGTAGACAGACCGATGGCATAGCATATGATGTATATTATTAAAGCCGTTACAGGTATCCAGGTGAGATGCGACACTGCACTTTCATTCGTCTGGTAGAAATAGAAGAAAGTGCCAATGGTTCCGTTCATCAGTCCCACGCCAAGGGCTGATAATAATAGGAGCGGCTTTCTCCCAAGGCGATCTACAAGGATAACGGATAAGCAACAGGTCATTACTTGAACGCAGCCCAAAATAATAGATTCTTGATAATGTTCGATTCCACTTTTCGTGACTGCGAAAATTTCTTGGGAATATGCAACGACTGCAGCACTGCCGCACAATTGTTGGACCGCGAATACTCCCAAGCTTATCCATAACGCTTTTCTATTAGTAGCCTCCGAGATTAGATCACACCATGTCCCTTTATTTTTCATATCCTCTTGCACACTCACTTCTATATTTTTCAATTCTAATCTTATATCGCCTGTTCTTAAATTCCTCAGTGATCGTTCTGCCCTTTCACTTCGTTCATATCTGAAGTAGTAGTACGGTGATTCAGGTAAAAAGATAAACGTTAATACAAAGCTAATGGGCAGGATCAAATTTATGCCTGCTAATGTTTTCATCGAAACGAAAGGGCCGATGCAGTATTGGGACAAAATACCGACCTGAAATTGAAAACAAAAACAACGTGATCAAAGAATTCAGAATTGAGGGACTTGTATAATGTTTGTGAATGCGTCATTTATATAAATCTATAGAATTACTTTACATAATCTTATCAAGGAATTTCACTAATATATTTGTACTGGCTTTGCTCACGGCTTTGCCCGCGTGGAAATCAGTTAGTGACAAAGATTTTCTCGCGGGAATTATAGGAAATAAAAGTAGCGAAAGTCCCTTCCGAATCGGTTATGTCATTCCGGGTAATGAACTATAACCTAAACCTTCCTCAAGAATTACATTTTCTTTTAATAAAAACCGTATAAACAGCGTTGCAAATTTTCCTTTTTTTTAAGTCGTCGGGCGGTGTTTGAGCAACAGCTAATGATATATTTATATAATATATTTTATATAACAACTGTGATATTACTTTCAGGGATATAAATAAAGCTAATAGATATGACACCCTGATCGCGTGATGCACGCGAAAATAAAGTTTACTTCTCGTGGTGACGTAAAATTAATATAGGAGAAGTATTTTTCGAATTGCCAGTATGGTGTTTTGTGACCTAAACGGTACAACGAACTTTGTAAAGACTTCATCTAGACATAATATTTGTTCTTAGTTTGTGACAGTGATGTCTGCCCACTAATTTATATCTCCATGGTATAAGAACTGTAATAGCACTGCGGTGCGACCGTGAAACTCTTTCAAGGGGATCACGGATTCAAACCCCGGGCAATGATCCCAACGAGATTTTCGGTTCAAACTTATGTGTCTAATTAATAATTGCAATTTATTAGATGCCTTACGGTGAAGGAAAACATCGTGAGGAAACCCGCATATTTGCAAATAATTCTGGGGATATATGTAATCCAATCTGCACTGAAGCAGGGTGGTACGTTTTAGCTCCAACCCTTCTCCCCATAAACGGAGAGAGGAGACCTATGCCCAGCAGTGGGATAGTAACTGGCCGTTACTTTACTTTTCCTTTTTATCCATGATATTTTACTTAAACGTGCCATAGAAATACTCGTAGTATCTTTAACCTAAATTCAGATAACAATAATGTCTCACCTTGTTCATTAATGTAATGAGAGTTGAGAGTGCGCCCCTGACTTCGTTTGTTGCAATTTCCCCTGTATACATTGGAGCAACAGTGTACACTATCCCATATCCAAGGCCGGAAAACATGCGAGCGACGTAAAGCACACTCACAGATTTGGCCGCGATGACCAGCACCCAGCCGAGTATAAAAGGAATCGCTCCAAGTAGGAGGGTTGTTTTTCTTCCGAAACGGTCGGCAAGGTATGCAGAGGGAATAGGTGTTAATGCCGAGCACAGAATCATTATGGATACTATCCATGATGCTTGGTCCCCTGATGTCTTAATTGTGCTCTCTGGTGATTTTAAGTAAATTGTTGTTGGCGATGGCCAACCGAAACAGGTTCCCGCTGTTGCAGTAATAAGTGTCGCTGAAAAAGAGAGAAATCATATTAAGTATTAAGGTTTATCTTTAAGGTTTTGTAAACATCAAGTTATATTAGAGTGAGCTGCGGAATTGTTTGATCTACGAGTATATAGTATATTCTTATCATTGTCAGACAACAAGGATCAATGAGTATTGCTGCGCAATTGCTATCATCAATCGGTATCAAGCACTTTAGATCTTCAAATTCATATGTAGACGACATGTATAGACATAAAATGTTCACTATCTACGTTTTCCGATTCAGAGAGTTCTCATAAAAACAGTCTTTAAATTATATCTAGACAAACACAAGTTCAAAATTAACAAAATATATGACGAATAGTATTTATAATTATAATGCTATTATATTTATTTACTTTATGACTTGAGAATTCCATATGTTATGCGAAAGTGCATAGGTCTGTGTTTTTCAAATAGAGATTACCGAATTTATCGTACGAATATTTACATTGATAACAACGGTATAAAATGTAAGTAGATGATAAAATACTAAAAGATTTTTATAAATATCCAACCGCATGTAAGTGCAGTAACTATGACGAGTTTTATTATTTCTAAACTTTCCATTTTAGCTCAAGGGCTTTTTAAAGAGGGCGTAATAAAGTCGACTAATGAGAAATATGTTTCTAATCAGTTTATAGCGGATTATAACAAAATAATTTTATTATTATTTTTGTATTATTGATCTCCGCAAAGTAACGGCTTATTCTATGAATTCAACTCACTCAAATTTTACTCTAGGTAAATGTAACCACATTGTACCGTGACGAAAATTTTTTTTTGTCGTTGATGTTACATAAAGGCATAGAATGGGATATATAATAACATGTACATGTTACCATTTATTATTCTATTTAGGTTTCATTTTACACAGTAATTATAAAGTGGGTTTTTCTTATACATTATGATTATTTCGAAAAAACTTTTTATTGTTATACTGTTAGGATACACATATGTCTATATGTAGTTAATTCATTATCGTTTCGCTCTCTTATCTTAGTAATTAAATACTTATGGAAATTTTTGGTGTGATTTGAAGCTTTTCGTTTGTTATTTATCAATTTGTTTAGTAGCGAAACCCCGGAAATATAAGTGATAAATTAATGTTACGTAAAAATAAACAGTTTACTGAAACCCAATTTGTATTACATCGGTTTTCCTTATATTATTTGAGTTTTGCGGTTTTGTTGTATTGTGAGCAGTATTCCAATAATATTTATTTGCTTTCTTTGTTATAGACGAAACATTTAGCCATCGGCGCTGATTAGTTGATTCTGATATTGGTTCAAATTACGCTGACTAGAACTCCAGGGAAATCATTTTATACTATTTCCACCAATCTATACACTGGTACTGGATGGGATTTTTAGAATATTTCGATTGGTGGAACAATAAAATTAATGGAATATTGAAAGAAGAATATATTTTACAAATAATATCACAGATATATATTTTGGAAGTATTGTTAGGCTAAAATGTAGTAAAAAAAAGGAAGTAAATGTTATTAAATTAAATTAACCAATAGATCATCTAAGGTGTTGAAAGATCGACGACTGATAGCTTTAATTTTTTAGCAGGCTGTTGAATTGTAACGTAACCTTATTTACTTCAAAAAAATACTTTTATAGACTTTCTATCTTGATACGATTGACGTTTATCAGTTAAAAAGTAAAATAAAACAAAATTATCTATTTCGAAATATGATTGGTAAAATAAAAAGAAAAAGAAAGTAGCAAATCACGTGTTTGTTATGCTTGATTTGCAGTTTCTTAGAAGATAATAATGTTTCATAAATAACTGTACGTTCATTGATCTTAGGCAGTGGGGCTTCAAAGACAGTGGCAACAGACGTTATTCGTTAGTTCGACCTACACAGATTTCAACGCTCAGTACAAATGGTATTGAGCTTGCCATATACCTAGCTAGGTATATACGTGCATTGATTGCCGGTTGGCACAAATTGATTGTTTTACTGAAGGATGTGTAGAATGGATAAATAACTGAAAAAATGTATATAGTATGTTATGATCCGTATGAGCCCCTATTGCAATTGCTTCTAGATTAACTTTTTTTAAACAACTTGTACTATTTTTTCTAGATAGTTCTGTTTGTAATCATCTCATTCGTTTCCAAATGAATATATCTTTCATTCCTTATTCGCAGAAGTATTGTTATAATTTTTTTTATCGCGTATTTTATTTTTATTCAGATGTTAATACTTGCTCCTTTTATATATCACTGGTTGCTTGAGAATGAATTTTTTTTTAGAGACACAACTTATTCTGTAATGTGTTTATAATACACATGAATCCCTTCAATAGAAATTCGAGTTCTTTACCGTTACCATCATTCTTATTATATTTGCTCTTACGATTTATTCAATCCTAGTTTTTGCCCGCATTTATAAAATTATAAAAATTTTACGTCATATTGAATGAAGTTGTAATGTTTTAAAATTAGTATTTATTAATAATTAATATTTATCTTGACAATTAAAATTATACATGAGTAGTTATTAAAATTTTCCATTCCACTTAAGAAATCTATACTTGATTGTTGGTAAACGTTGTGTAATTCAAAAGTTATCATATATTTATTTATCGAGAACAAATTTTATCTGTTTGTTAGAGTTTAAAGATAAATCGATTATTGTCAAGAACTCACTTTTACAATTGTGTATGATGATTTGATAGCTACTGTGTAGATTATGAGAAATGAGATATTAATGTGACGATATACATGACACTAGAATTTCTGATTGTCTGGTTTATAAAGTAGCCAAAGAACCAGCATTAAAAAATAGGTTAAAAAATTTTAATCTCGCAAGTTGAGCTGCCTGAGAGAATACAAACTCGCTTGTTTTTAAGCGATTTTACAGTATACTCGTAGCTAAGGTTCTATGACTGACTGTTCTTAACAGAAACCAAATCCTATTTAACAACCTTTGACCTTTTATTAAAATATTTTTTCTTTATTTTTTCTTTTTATTCGAAACATAAACAACAAAATTTAAATTCATAAAACATTACAAAATAAAAAGAATTGTATAGATAAACAAAATAAAAGTATTGTCTAAGTAGAATTTACTTTTTTCGTTATGCCCTCGATCTAACAGCTAAGCGGGACTCTTTAATCAGAGGTGGTTAAAAAAAAAAAATCATTGCTGAAATGCTGATTCGCTTATGTATATAATATAATACGCTATATGTAAGTCTTATTTTAGTAGCAATGATAAGGGGTTTTTACTTAATGATGGCCTAGTAGGCACTAAATGTTTTATGGTCGCAACTATTGTAATGAAGAGAGCACAAGCTATATAAGCAGGGAACGACTCTGTGAGGCCGGATCATAACCGAAGATAATGTATAGTGGAGGATCGATGATAATTCTGTATCTGGCTAAGTAGGCCAAGTAGAGAGTGAAGAGAGAAACTGACGGCAGAACAGACAGACCTCGTTCTCGCTCGCAAAGATACTGTGTAATGTGTATATAATATACAGACATATGTATGTAATATATAGACATATGTCTCTTTGTTTGCGATCGTAAGTTGTCAGGGTTATACAGGACGCAATTTGAAGATGATTCTGTATAAATGCACCTAAAATAATGTAAGAATGCAAGAAATTTTGAATCAAAGTCACTTAAAGTGGGAAAAAGGGTAAATTTCATTTTGTGTCATTGTTCATTTTAACATGTTTGGTCTTTTTATGACCAGTGAGCAATTACTACTAGCGTATATAAATAGATGAACGGTGTTTATTTATTTTTACTATTTTATGAAAATATTACTTGGTACGTTTTCTGAAGATCTCGGAAATGCCTGTGTCGCGTGTGATTCTAGGATGTGGATTGTCATGAAATCTACTCATGTTATTCACCCCGTAGTGCGTTATAAATAACAGTCGCAATAAGTGTTTTTACATGACCTGTGCACGAGGTCGCCTGCGGAGGGACGGGGAATCGAGGCGACGCGGGACGTAGTGGTGACGCAAGCGGACTAAAACTTGCGACGATACGCGTCACTTGTCACTAGAATTTTCAATTCGTTATCACGTTTAAGTTAGTGGATAGTTGGTTTTCAAGTTTTTTTTTATTTTATTTGGTTTTTAAAAGCTCCATATTGATAACTTTAATAGGCAACATGACTCTCTCGAATCAACTCACTACTTGACAATTACTACACTTGTCCAATACCTTAGATGTATTGAGTGTGTATTAAAAAAACTCATTATCCTACCCTTATCCCACTATAAGTGGAGTCGGTACAACATGTTCTCATCTTCTATTATCTCCTATCATTCGTGAATTTTGGCGCTACTCATTTTATATGCATATTAAACTTCACACAATCTATTCATCTTTATTCGGCCGCCCTCTAGTAATATGAATTTTATATTCATATTTAAGATTACTTGTCATTATATGTCCATACTTACATATGATACATCTGGCATATGCTGGTTATTTGTATCATTTGTACTTTAAAATCTTTTTTAAGTACTGAGCAAATTTTGCCCGATAAATATTCTGACAGATCTTTTATTTGTACACATATAGCTCCAATTTGATATTACAGCACTTAATAGAATTGATTGGCGTTGTTTTGTCGCCAATTTAACGATACACACACACGCGAACAGGCCTTGAAGGCTAATTTTAAATTGCTCTAGTGAAATATAAAAATGTGTAGAGACATACTTTAATTATTAAAATTCAGAATTATTAGACTCGCGCGAGAGAGGCATGTTCGCCCAAGTTAGTCTCCCCTATTTTAAACCTTACCTACTTATAATTATTATATCTAACAAACTTATTTAGGTTAGGCTTTGGTGGGCGACTAATATAAATATTAGGTTTGTTAGATTATGTATTAATTGTGATCAAGTTAGTGTTTATACTTTACATTTAATACAACCGTTATCATAATGGCAGACTAACAGAAGAGAGAAAAGCGCCTTTAGTTCCTTAATTCAAACTTAAAATTGTGTACGTAATGTCTTATAAATTTTTGAAAGTATTGTGTTTAATTTCAATTTTAGACATTTTATCATACTATCTCATGAAATTTCCATTTGCTTATAAAGGCAGTAATATAGTACAGCTGCTAGTTATTTTCCAATAATAAATTTTGAAAGAAATAACTCTAAAATTCTAATTAAGTCTATTTCCTTGTGCCTAAAATTTTACTCTTAACAGTTATGTCCTGAACACGAATATTAAATGCGAACGACTGAAAGACTGATATTGTCTCTTTTAAACGTAAGAATAAGAAGTTCGCGGAGAAGGGTGACATTAGTTTATAAATAACTCTGCGCACGTGCCAAGCCATACGCACGTGTTGCCAAAGCTTCCCGCTTAACGATTTTGTTACTTTCATGTCATTGCTCGGCAAAATTTTTCAACATTTAGGTATCTTCTCTGCTTTGCTGTAGTACATTTTATTGATGCAGAGTACTTTGGAAACAATAATATCTTGTTATAGCGCACCGTACAATGCCCAGTATTGGAAGTAGGCCTCCTCCAAACGCCTCCACTACCGATGGTCTTGGACTTTCCTTATTCAATGATATCCTGCGTTTTATATGATATCATCTTTCCATCTGTTTGGCAGCAGTCAAGCATATGTTCATGGTCGCAACTATTGCAATTTCCACTACCAACGATTCGTTTTCAAAATAATCTCTATATTTTATTAAATGACGCTTAGATACTTTTCCTCTTTTAAAGCAAATTGCACACAAGTGAACGTGTGCGATATTCTAAATTAAAGTGCATTGAGAAGCAGGAGAGAATTTTTTTTTTTAATAAAATACCTACATGCTATATACCATAAATTAAATAATTTATAATATTCACTGTTTATCCTGTCAATGTAGAACACGCAGTAATTTGTTATTTATGCATGGACATGAATTATTGCGACGTCAGACAAAGAAAAAGGAATATGTTGTTTGTCCCGTCAATTTACATTATAAATATTATCGTGAATAATGATTAAAAAAAATATTCATATTATTTTGGGGGTTTTATATTACGTCATTGTAACATTCTTTTCTTATTTTTTGTTTTTTTAAGTCATTTTGGAATTTACTTCATATGTTTTCTTTTTACAAACGAATGGTATGTCTAAATACAAAACATTTAGTACGCGGCAATAAATAATGCACATCGAGGGTCAGAGAGAGAAATCGGCTAGATTCTGCTTCATAGAGCATTGTCTCTGTTGCACAGACTGACGAACCCTTGTGTGACAGTGACAGCGCTCCACGATACCGAATTGGCCGGCTGTTTCTTCTAAGTTCTCGATGTTCATTATTTATTGCCAGGTACTATACTTTTAAACGGCTAATAAATCGTTAAAAGTCTCTTGCTGGTTGTAGATAAAATTTAATTTAATTAATAATTAAATGGTAACAAATATTTTTAAAAACTATGAATAATATTGCCCTTTCAGGTCACAAGAGGGCTGGCTCCATTTTAGCACAAAAATCGTCTTAGCGATTCAACGCTGAAACCCTGCCAGCATTCTTGAGACCATTCCACGTGGGCATGATTTCTAAACTACCAGCGTGTACATAATTTAAGATAGATCTTTTGTATTTTGATTAATTATTTTTGCACTTATTTACATTTTGGATTACTTTTAGGATACAATTTATTAACATTATTCAATCTTTAAGAATAAAAGGTCTAATATATATACGCTTTTTTCTAATACCATTATTAAGTACAATTTAAAATTGAATTCATTCATAAAGTCACCCGAAACAAACATATGTTTGCTGATTTTGGAAAAGTTGCATTGGATTTTTTTATATAGTAGATATGTAGCCTAAGTTTTTCATTTATAGTCACTTGGTCAAACGACCCAGTAATGGAATAATAATTTGACAATATGAATAATTATATAGTAACATCATGGAAAGTAAATCTATGGATAATGTCTTTGTCATAAGTGAGGAGATTCCCATAAAGCCCATGTAAATCGCGAGTTATCAGTGAAATCATTTAAGAATTTCAATTGATATCACTATACTGTATTATTGCTTAGGATTTAAGTACAATTGCTAACGTGTACTTTATGCTAGATTAGCAAATAATCATCTATATACTCCCGGTTATCTTAATGGAAATATTAAGATTGAATCACCCGTGGCGAGCTTATCACATCTTGACGTCAATAGGGCTTGTTTGAGTTTACAGTGTAATACTTTAGAAATGTGAAACTATATTATATGTTAATGTTACTATTTTTGTAATAATAGTATTAATTCTATCATCGTACTCTTGCCTGTATACCACTTTAAGTGGGGTCGGCATAACATGCTGTTACATTATTTGGCTAGGTATTTTACGACCGGCCACCTGCCTGACGTCAACTAACCTTGCTCGCCTTTTACGACACCTCGGTAAGATATGATAGATATTCTAGATGAAGATATTCTACCCAGCCGGATATCACACGGCGGAATCGTATAAACTGTATGTCAGTCTTAATAACTTTTCATTTCGTTACCATATATCCCATCCCTTATTTATGAAAATTATGTGCAGTTTGAGTGGTCTGTATAATATTTAAATTTGTGTAAAGTTTTAACCTCAATTCAACCTCAAGTCTTGGAATAGAAAACATACTTAAATTAGCAGCCTCAAGAAAAATTTCTTTTTAAATTTTACAGCATAATCAATACTACATCAATGTTACAATATATCAATAAATAAAAAATATAATTTCAAGATCGTTTCTTGAAATTATATTTTCATTTTGTATTCAAGTATGTCATACTATTCAAGTATGAAAAAGTAAAATATATTTTTTACATATTTTTAATATTTTTTATATATGTTTTACAATATACTATGAGAAATGGAATGTGAGGCCTCATTTCTCAGCATTATATCCTTGCAAACATGTTTTTGAGACTAACAACTTGGAGGATATGAAAACCTGGAACAGTAAGTAAGCAAGTGAGAACCACTTAGAATGAAAAATAGTTTTCTTTTAAGCGAGATCTCAGACAGGTGTTACCTAATTACATAAAAAAAATGTAACGCATACGCATCGTTAATGTGTTACGTCTTTTACGCATGGCTGAACAAAACCGGTGCAATTTAAAGAAAACTTTGCCCATTCCATTGATCTTGTTTTACTACTATCTGCTTATCCGAAGTTCTGCTTTAGTGTACATTTGTTCAGTGAAATAATATAGAGCAGATTTTGATTGAGATACGCTTTATCTTTTGAGATATATTAACTGGGGGTTGTATTGTTACTTCTGAATTGCCCACACAATCTTGAGAGCTTGGAATATTTTTTTTTCTTTACTTTAAAAGTTAATTAGGTAAGCGAATACGCCTCTACGAATAAAGAATATTACTAGGTATAATTTTCTAATATTTTTATTCAGGGCATATTCCATAAGAATATGGTAAACATTTCTACATTGTTACAGTTATGTAAGAATATAAAAATAGTTACTAAACAAAATAAATATTACAATAAAGACATTTTACAGTAATTTAACACACAGGACGTGTTCCTCGAACAAAACAGACGAAGCGTAAGATATGCAGGTATTGTTTATAAACAGCTCAACGATTCTGCTATCGCCGTATTAACGGTAGAAGACAATCACAGTAAACTATCTGATGTCTGTTTAATGCCATTGACTTGTTAAGTGACATACTTGCATACAGTATATGTTTAATATGTAATATATGAATCTCGTTAAGATCCACTGAAATCCTCTCATAAATACGTAACATAGCATTAATTGTTTGGTATTATCGATACATATTATAAAACAAATACCTCATCTCGTCTGTTTGTTTGCGTAAAATCCAAAAAAATCACAAAAAATTCTTATTCGGTTTTCACTAAAGGACAGAATGATTCACAAGGAAGGTTTAAGTGATAATCTGCTAAGAATTTATGTCAATTGAAAATTTTGGAAAAATACTTGACTAGTATTGGCTAAGTATAAGACCTGGGAGCTGTCATTGAAATTCTCCTTTTTTAGGTGCAACAAAAAAAGTCGCGGCGTGCCTATCTCTTAAGAGTAATTACATCTATAGTAACTTTTTAAATGATCACAAACATTGCGAAAATTAAATTAACTATTAAATTAAATAGATTAGTTGGCTTAAACATTTTATTCTAAACTTTATTGTCCCTCACACCATATCATTTAAATGAATATCTTAAAAGTTATCACAAAAATAAAACTAATGCGTGCGCTTAATAATATGCCTTGGTTATCCGTATGAATGAAAAAATATTTGAGATAAAATTTAAAAAACTTTTAAAACAATTGCATATTTATGTAAATCGCTTTATGATCAAGCTTAAAACGTACAGTGTATGAACGTAAATAATTATCAATTTATGATCAAATTACGATTACTTTTTATGTGGAAATAAAATGACGCGTTATTAAAGATAAAAAAAAGAAGTATGTATAGTGAATTCTGACATGGTCTATCAGGTAATGATCATTGTGATTGTACGGGATTATTTAAATTATAGTATACCAATAAAAAATTCTGTTATCGTACAATCGAATGAACAATAGACTCATTATAAGTGTGATAAATATATTTAGCCCATTAATTAACGTGCTATTCTCGTAATAAATGCTATAAAATCGACATCTTTAGGTACCTACAACGATAGGTATTTATTAGTAATTAGATATACAAAGCTGAACTACAAAATTTTTCTTAAACAATATTATCTTTGAATTAAAAAAAATGATTTCGTTACGGATATTTAGGGCATTAGATTCAATACACAGTTTTGTAATTGTTGATTTATATTAACGGAAAAATTTAATGGCTTGTTTAGAAATATTCCAGTAATAAAAAGATATTAAGAGAGATATATTTTAGATTTTTATAGACGTATATTAATTGTTATCAAAATATCATAATTCAAAGGAAATTTAGAGCTCGTGCTAAAGATAAAACCAATAGATTCAGGTGTTTTTACTTTATTAGGGTATAGTAATATAATATTAGGTCCTTACATATGAAATTGGCGTTTTCTATGGGAGGAACATAAAGTCGTTTTTTTTTAATGAAATATATTTAATTAATCAAAGTATGTACCATTGCTATGTATGCACTTTTGCCATCTCATAGGTAGTTCATTGATCCCCTTACTAAAAAAACCATTCGGGCGGGAATCAATAAAACCTTTGAAGGCGGTTTGGACTGCCCCATCGGAGTTGAATTTTTTTCCTTGCAAGTAGTTATCCAAATTGCGAAAAAAATGGTAATCTGTTGGAGCAAGGTCCGGAGAGTACGGTGGATGTCTAAGACATTCTAATTGAAGCTCCTCTGATTTGGTAGCCGTCTGTTGTGCAGTGTGTGGTCTAGCGTTGTCCTGAAGCAGCAGTGGCCGAGAGCGATTGACCAGCCTCGGTTGTTTAGCAGCTAGCTTTTCCATCATGGTTTGCAGTTGCTGACAATAGATAACTGCCGTAATCATCTGGCCAGATTTAAGAAAGTTGTAGTGAACGACACCGGCACTAGTCCACCAAACACTTACAAGCAACTTTTTTTTAGTCAATTTTCGCTTAGGGCAGGATTTGGCTGGTTCGCCAGGGTGCAGCCATTGCGATGAGCGCTTCCGATTATCGTAGAGGATCCACTTTTCATCACAGGTAGTGATTCGATTTAAAATTCCTTCATTATTGTGCCGGTTGAGTAACGTAACGCAGTAGTCAACGCGCGTTTGTCGGTTTGCTTCACTCAATTCATGAGGTACCCACCTTTCAAGCTTTTTCACCTTCCCAATTTGCTTCAAGTGGATTAGAATAGTTTTATCACTAACACCGGAGCCTGCAGCTAACTCGGACGTGGTTTGCGATGGATCCGCTTCCACAATAGCCTTCAATTCTTCATTATCAACTTTGGTCTCCGGCCGTCCACGAGGCTTGTTCTGCAGGTCGAAATTTCCAGAACGAAAACGTTGGAACCAAAAACGCACTGTGTTTTCTTTTGCGACACCGTCACCATACACATCATTAATCCTTCGAGCCGTTTCTGCAGCACTGGTGCCACGGTGGAACTCATACTCGTAAATAACGCGATATTTCATGTTTTCCATTTTGTAAACAGAGTGACACAAAGAAAAAAACAAAAGAAGAAAAGACAAATGAATTAGGGGGTTTGAAACACAAATGCATGAGTAAATAGCTGTATGAATTTGAATTTGGAATTCCTAACCATAATTTTATTTTTTGATCTCAAATATTACCTATATTTGAGATCAAAGAGGCCAGTACGACAAAACGCCAATTTCATATGTAAGGACCTAATATTATTCGTGTAATCTATGGCTTCGTAATCCTTCGTAATCTATATCCAAAACCAATGTTAATGTTGGATGATGAAAATTTTTGCAAGGCCGTGTACGTTCAAGAGAGTCTAACCTATGTAATTGAGAAAAAGCTTACACATTTACTAAGTGTTTAATAACAAGCAGGAAGTAATTAATATTGTATTCTAAACAGCATTTCGTGTTGTTGAATTAGACACCAATAACCTTGAAAAGTAACTACGCGTTTAATTATATTTGTTTAGGGTATTTAAAGACATGACATGATGTAAAACAGCTTTCCAAAATTGTGGCTGTCATATAGCCAATAGAAAAGATTTTTTTGAGCATAATTTGGGACCATTATAAGGTTTACAGTCATTGCTAGTCCCCAGATTACGTCTCTAATCTGAGTCACTTTATCGTGACTCAGAACTAAACCTACGCTAGTCGTCCCCCTAAGCCGGCATCTTAGAAGCCAACCTTAAAACGATATCCTCTGACGTTATTCGAGTTTTTGCGGCTAACTCTTAGCTTTTTTAAGCTTTGAAGCTAAAAGATTATATTAAAATTTCGAAAAAATAAATTATTAATTTTATATTTCTAAGTACATCTTTAATTCAAAAAATTTTGAATTTGTCTTTTGACGATAACTCTGGAATCAGGCTACTTTGCCGGTCAAATTTGGTGGCATCGGCGTGAGGAAAATTTCAAGTGTTGCTCTTCCAGCATTTCTGGCCATAGTATTAAAAAACTTAGTTCTGAAATTTTACAATCAAATTTATTTTCTTTGTCCTATGCAACAGAGGCTTTAGATAGTTGGAAAATTAGCTGTCCCAATGATGATATCCCGAAGGAATGTACCACTCAAAAACTTTGGGATGTGCCATTGGTTCAGCTTACACATAAAAATTTGATACAAAATCTTTCGAGTGACCGTGACCGAGCTAGGCTTCTAGCCTTATCAGAAAAAGAATCAGGTTATTGGCTTCATGCTCTCCCGTCTAAAAATCTTGGCACACTTTTAGATAATGAAAGTTTTAGAGTGGCTTTGGGTCTCAGATTGGGAACCACATTGTGCCTTAAGCACAGATGTCCATGTGGAAAAGAGGTAGACAGTTTTGGCATACACGGGCTTTCATGCCATAGGAGCTCTGGTAGGCTTTTCCGCCATGGTTCTCTTAATGACACCATCAAAAGAGCTCTTGCCACCATCGACATTCCTGCTCTTCTCGAGCCTTCCGGGATATGTCGGGATGATGGCAAGAGACCAGACAGTCTGACGCTGGTTCCTTGGGAACGGGGACGGGCCCTAATGTGGGACGCAACATGCGTTGATACGTTAGCCTCGTCCCATATCAGGGAAACGGCGTCCAGACCTGGAGCTGCGGCGGAAATGGCCGAATCCGGTAAGCGGCGAAAGTATGCATCTCTCGTTGAGAGTTATATATTTGTGCCGTTTGCAGTTGAGACCCTAGGGCCATGGAGCCAAAGTGCAAAAAAAAATTTATCCGTTTTGACACCTCGGTTGATCGCCTCTTCGGGTGACAAGAGGGCTGGCTCCTTTTTCGCACAAAGAATCAGCTTAGCGATTCAACGCGGAAACGCTGCCAGCATTTATGGGACCATTCCACGTGGGCTTGATTTGTATAGTAGTAGCGTGTAAGTAATTTAAGATAGATATAACTTGTATATATTTGTAATAAAATTATATTGATCTTGAGTACATCTTTAGCCAATTAAACGTAGTTAAGTCCAAATCGATCTCTTTAGAAAAAAAGTTGCTCAAAAGAAAAGATGGCATTAATAAAATCAAGTTCGTATTGAAATTTCTTTTTTCAAAACGATTATGTATTTTCGTTACCATTACGCCCTTTTTAACTTTATTCTGTTATGCCTAGTTTAATAATAGCATTTATTCTTATGGATGCGAAGGTTAATATAAATATCAATGTCAAGTAAACAGCTTTACCACACCTTTTTAGGAAAGAAAAATTTTCCGGGTACCCTCTTAGTAAGAAGGCTTGTGATTAAAATTAAAACACAGTCATGATCACTTTCAATAATCATTATTTTTATTCGTACATTGATTACGTTCTCGTTAAATTAAGTATTGAATACCCTCATTTAGACGTATTTCTTGATGTCCAAAGGAAAAATAAAATAATCATACATATATTGTGATAGAAAAAACACCTTTAAATACAAATGTATTCAAAATGTCAATAAATGTCTTCGACTACGTTAATGACTTAGCACAAACGCACTTTCTACTTCAAGAACGTTATCATCAAATAACTTGAACACCTTAGAGCGAAGCGGTATCTATTTATTAATTTCCTATGGTTATTATTTCAAAACACCAAGTGTCTTTTTTATAAAACGCATCATTTATACATTAAAATGATTGAGAATTTGACCTTCTTGAAGTGTCGTAATCAAATAATTATATCCATGTACTTTGGATTCTTTGATGCTTGGACATAATTATTTATAGATGGATAAACCTAATCTTAATTTGTAGAATATTTGCTTCTCAAACTACTATAATTGGCCGAATCCGAAACGAAAACATGATTATTATTTTAGTAAGTTAGATTATTATATGAAATATATTATTCATTTAAGTTGGTTATATTTATGCCAAAACTGTTTTATTATTACGAAGGTTAGGTGATAGTAATACGAAAATGGGTGACCCGAACCTTAAAAATATGTGTATAAAATACGAGTGAAACGTGCAGCTAATTTACATCTTTACTTGTATTATGAATGCGAAAGTCTGTCTGTTTCGTTTTATTGTTTATAAACATTAATTATTCCTTGGTAACACATAGGTTATAGAAATCCTGAAAATTCAACAGGAGTAGGATAACATTAAAAAACGCGATCCATTGCCATTATATCGAGGTTTTTTTATTCACGGTGTGTCATAGTCAAGTTTAAGTTAAAGAAATAGGTATTATTTAGGAGACCTGATGATCACATTAAAAGATATAGTATAAGAAAGGTTTTACAATTTTTCCAAAGCAAATGACATATACCAAATTATTAGCAAATTGTTATAATTCATAGAATTAGGCGTTACTTTGCGGAGATCCATAAATACATAATAATAAAATTATTTTGCTATAATCCCCGATAAAGTAAATAGGAAATATATATAATGCTAAATGTCGAATGGACTTTTCGTTTTCGTGCCTGAAACATGCAGCATTCGTTAAAACACATGCACAAACCTCCACTACCGCCAACACACTATACAAGCACTACACATGTTCACTATCACAAACTCAATAATCGTTTCGCCCCGCAACCGACGCATCAAGACAAAATCGCAAAGCTGCTTTTGTCGTGGAGTCGCTTCATCGTTCATAAACGCATTTTCCATCGTCATAATTGTGCCTTAATTTTGAACTCCGATCAGATTCTATCTATCTAATCTCTCTATGTAGATAAGAGATCTATAAGTATATCAGGATTTAACATTCATTTGATAGTCATGAAGTGTCATTTTTATAAATATATAATGTCTGCGGGTAAATGTAAGTAATGATCACATGTATGTACATTTCAAGATAACTTATTATACAAGTTAAATTGGAGAATGATGTAGATTTGAAAATGCGGTATATTTAATGCAATAACGCTGGTTATTGGATTATGGATTATGACATAAACTAATGACGCCTAGGTTGCGCCTCCAAAACGTCCGAAAATCAAAGCTACGAACCAAGCTATAACGATTAACTTGCAACCATAAATCAAATTGTAAAAAAAATATTTGAAAAGATTATTCGCCGGGTTTCTTGTTGGTTCTTATCTGTAGGAGTAAACTACCGAATCAGTGGTAGTAGCTTCTTTAAAAACAGGACTGTTGTCAAAAGTATTGAAAACAGTCCTGTTAAATAGAATTTTTTTTAATTTGAAATTGAATTTATTCATTATAATTGCAAGTGTTAGCTGTATCCGGTATCCGATCAAAGATGGAAAAGCGACCCGAGTAACAGTTTAATACTTCAATATTCGCGATAAACATAAAAATGCATCCCCACCGAATAAGCGTTACTTGGAAAAACTTGGTTTAATTTGCAAAGCAGAAATAATATAACGAACAAAAGAAATAGCCGAAACTTAACAAATTGATATTGTTAGGAACCTTACAAATTAAAAAAGGGCAGGGCAGGTAGAAAGTTCTTTACATTGTAATAGTGACAGGTGGCCAGTTGTATAGACAAATAATATGCAAAGGGAAGTTTTTAATATATGTATATAAATAATATTTTTTTAAATGAATATTTTTCTTGACTTCATAATTTTTAACTAACTAGGTAGTTATTAAATTTTCATCAATTTCTGTATTACGAATATAACTAGGAAGAAACATATTTATTTGTGTTAAGATTGTAATTCCATTCTGTGGTTAAATAACTCTTTACAGATGGGTTTCCTGTTTTTTTATAAAGGATTGCCAACAAAGTAATATGTTATATCATAATAAGTCGAAAAATCTTTAAAGGGCTCATATATTTGCTTATTTATTTTGTTATTTTCATTCATCTGCCCTTTTACTACTCTAAGTGGGGTCAGCTCAATATGATTTCTTTTTCAATCTCTCCTATTATTCGCCAACTATAGCACTACTTTATATTCTTTTATATTCTTGCCATACACCATCTATTTCTTTTTGGGCTTTCCTGTAGTCACATATCCATCCAGATTCATATTAATACCCGACTGGTCAGGTGGAATTCTTCAATTCTCTATATGTGTGCATATAATATGAATCTCGAGTTTTACGTAGATTTTTATATTGTCACTGAACAATTGTAATTAGTCAGTCATGCAAACATGTCATCAGTGTAACTATAACGTGTGATCTTCTTGAGTAATGATCGATCAATCAAAAATCTAAATTGGGCTTTAACTAAACCAACACTGGAATATTGTAGTGCGAATATAAAATCATTTTCTTATAACTCGCAGACATTTACGCGTTTTACCATGGATGTGAACAAAGAAATCATTACTTTTAAAATATACAATTACCATAATGCCCAATGTTTCTAAAACTGACGTTGGTGTGATTATAATTAGGGGATTCACAATTTGTAATGTAATTTTGGCGACTTATGAGAATATGGTAGAAATGTAGCCCCAGGGGTCCACTGACATTTTAGAAGTGGTCTATAAGAAAAAAATCTCGGATCCTCTGATTTAGGTAAGAAAAACGGCTTGCTACTATTCCATAATACTGAGCAAAGGCATTTTTCTCTTTTTTAGAGAAGGATCTCAAATTTGCTGCGTGCTACGCTACTGTATTTATATAAAATAACAATATTCGATATTATTTAAAGTGTAAATGTTAATCAGCAAGTCTTGAACTATCTGGCGTGATACTTCTAATATAGGGAGATTTCTTATTGAACAAGCCCCTAGAAATGTTTCTCTAAGACCATCCCTAATATTAGAGATATTTCCTTGAGTTGCTTCTGTTATCTAGTGTCGCAATGTCGGTCATAATATGAATACTCAACCCGTTAAAAAATGCAAATGTCCAAGTAATAATTATTGAAGGATATGGTTAACCCCCCTTAAAAGTCAAAGTAGGGTTTTAAAATGATAACGCAGCTTCCTTGATAGCACGCTTGAAATAGAATTGTTTTGTATGACGGAACGTTATATAAATAATAAATGTTGTAATTAATGTTGTATGACGCATTAAGGAAATTTATAATTTTGAGTAAATAAGTGCAGTTTACATGGGTAATACGAGGGGAAGCAGTTAAACAACTTTCACATAGATGCAGTATAGACTATAGAGTAGTTTTTTCAATGAAATGGCAAAAGTATGGCAGAAACACTAAAATTTTAATGCTTGTTGAGAAAATTAATTTTAAAACTTATTAATCAAGTATACGTGTTCGTTAACATTTTCTCATAAATATCTAAAACACATAAAATGGAACAGATAACACAAAACAAGCGATAACGAATTAGTGGAATAATTGTGTACATTAGCGTAAAGCATGGAATTCGACCCCAATACATAGATATTTTCAACATTGATGAAGGTTTTAATCAGCCACAATTTATGTTTTGGACAGATTAAATATATTCCTACATATATTTAAAATTATGCGACGAAGGGTTGAATATCTATAGCATATACAGAAGTTCGAAACCTACAGCCCGACACGTTACAAGGAAATGTCGAACGACATGCTTGCGAGTTATGGAGACTTGGTTGCGATAAACGTGACGGCAACTATTGTCCTGTTTATTAACTTTAGTAAATCTATTGTTATAAACTGAAATCTAATAAATTGAAAGCAGTACCCTTGATTAAATAAGATGAACCGGACGATGACATCAAAGCATATAGGTTAGAAAATAAACTTACCACAGAGTGCGGTTGCATATTCCTTCCAATGTAAACGACTTTTTGCTGTCATTGCAATTTAATTATAAACGAACTATCAGACTTAATTTTGATTTACTGGGCGTTTTGGAATGAGATTATCTTGAGCACTATTTTTTAAATTAAGCAATTAAAAATTTATATAACATAATGACCCATGGTAATTATATAAATAAAATAAAAGATAATAACTAAATATCACAAAAATAAAATATTCGAACTATATATAATGGGTATTAAGAAACGTTATAACCGATTTGGCTTCATTTTGGAAGATTTATGTGTTGTTGTTTGGCTGGAACATAGTGCGAGAAGTCACGCAGTGTGTGAACACGACGACGGCGAGTGAACGACTGAACGTAAAAGCCAGGCAGGCGAACGAACTAACTCAATCGCGTGGAGTGGAATGGAATGAAGCGGTTCGGCGCGGGCGCACGTTTTTGCTTCTTGTTTATCGGCTAGGCTGATGCCGGCGAGTCGGGCCGCTCTTATACTGATAAGAAGAAGGTTGATATCATAAGCGCTCACTAGCACCGCTTAGGTACACTCAACACTGACAGAATTGCTTACGAATATTTGTTAAGACATGCTATTTCAATCGATACAATTTAAAAATAACACTGCACATTAGACGGTGACGAGTGGTAACGAAACAATAGTTAATTGGCACACGAGACTATAACAATGGAAACCATTGCTTTTATATTAACAAACCTTTGCCTTTGCAATTTCAATATACCTAAAACGTACTAGTTTACTAAAAATATTTTTTTTATTTGTAATAAATTCATAGTCATCATCATCATCATTCTCTACATCATCCTACTCTAAGTGGGGTCGACACAGCATGTTTTAAACATGTTGTTACATGATTTGGCTAGGTATTTTACGACCGGGCGCTTGCCTGACGTTTTAAAAGTAGTATGACTATGAATTTAATACGCCGTGTGGTATCCTGCTGAATATAATAGACCACCCTTATTTCTTACTGAGGTGTCGGAAAGCGACTAAAGAATTTTTACCGAATACGATGAAAATGCATATAAATATTTTTCAATGATTCTTTCATATTTCTTATTATCTTGTCTTATTATAATATTATCTACGAGTAAGTTTACATTATTTAAGCTTTTCTATTTCTTATTATATTTTAATACTTCTTGATTTAGGTAACAAGTTACTAGGAGACAAATTTTTTTTGAATAAGCGCGACTCGATGCGTACAACATGTTTTACTTAGCAAACATAATATACACGAATAATTGTTTGTACAAATGTTACTTTTCTTTTGATATATGGTATTTTGTAAATACTTGTTATTTTTAGGTTACTGCTTATTACTTTGGTTGACATTGCTTAATAATGTCTTTAGTAATTTCTATTGCGTATGTGCTTTGTGTGCTACAAAGTTAATGTGATAATATTAACTTTATTAAGATACTAACTTATTTTATGATTAACAAAGTCCAAATTCGATATATTAGTCATTCCAAGCGACGTACATGTAACGTCGATTCTTATTCAAAAATCTTTTTATCAGTAATCTGCTTTGATCACGTTGCTCATCTTTCGCCTATCATTATTAAAATTAATTTAATATAAGGAATTGAAATAAAAGGAATTAAAATTAAATAAAATTACTTTGAAATAAATTGCTATATGTGAAGATATCAAATTAGAATTTATTCAATTAATGTGTTAAGTAAATATTTATATTAAATAAGTAAGTATAAGAGGGCCATGAAAACGATTTATTTTCAAACGATTGAGATATCTATCAGGCGCCATCTAAGCAAAGATACATCTCAACAGTGACTCAGAGGGGAGTTTTATCTAGCGAACGGGTAAAGTGCTATGTTTTAATTTATTTATATTTATATATATTTATTGCCGTCTGTAAACATGATAAAATGTGTCATTAATCCATACTAATAGCATAAAAATGAATGTCTGTCTGTATGTCATTTACAGACTCCGAAACTGTTGTACCGATTTTAATCTTTAGAATGGCCCAGCAGATGCTTCTGTAATGTTTGGTAGTGATTCGAGCATTTTTTTTAACTGTTGAGTTCTATTTTGAGGGGAATTCGAAACCATACTGAGCCACAGCAAAGCTTGGCCGGAGAGCTAGTATGTTTATAAAAAATACTATATATGATTCAAAAAATCCCATTTTTTCCTTTCTGAAATAGGTAATTACACATAATGGGGTACACTCAAGTTGAGGTGAATTTAGTATATTATAGGGGTTATCGGGGTAGGGGTTTTATATTACTAGAGTAGGGGAGACCTGGTATAGGCATAGGTACAGGCAAGCCTGTAAGTGAGGGAGAGCGTCGCAACAAATAACAGAAACATCACCAAAGCCACAAAAATAAAGTTACTTAGGGCTTTAGTGTTCCCCATATTTCTCTACGCTTGTGAGACGTGGACGCTAAGGAAAAGTGAGAAGAAGCGGATAGACGCTCTCGAGATGTGGTGCTGGAGAAGGATGCTCGGAGTTTCATGAACTGAATTCATGAACTAACGAGTCCATCCTTCAAGAACTCGGTATCAAGCAACGTCTATCCTCCATCGTTCAAGGTCGTACTCTTACTTTTTTCGGACACGTATCTCGTCGGGGAGATGCCTCTATTGAACGCCTTGTCATTGTCGCCTTGTGCAGGGGAAAATCGAAGGCACAAGACCGCACAGCAGATCACCGATGCGATGGACGGACAAAATGAAGGCTGCCTTTGATGGCTTTCTTTATAAATGTACCAGGAAGGCAGCCGTCCGGAAAGAATGGCATCGGATTGTTAGGCTTGCTACCAACCCTCAACTGACGACCACGACCGCTCTGCCAAGAGCATAGCGACCAAGAAGAAGAATCACATAAAAAGAGAAATAAATAATAGGACTCATTAGCTTTCTCTATATTTTCGGTGGACACATTTTGGGCTCGCTCCCAAACCCTTGTATACTATCCCAACGGAACTTAGCCGCCTTTAAAGCTTGTTTTAAGTTAATACTGTATACTCAATTGCTTTTAGAATATGACATTCGTAAAATAGAACAATGCTTCACGATTATGTTATGACAGATATTGTGCATTCAATATTTGTACAAGCAAGGCATTGTGCTTGCTGAGTTCCTATCTTAAACGTATAAATATGACACTGCCGTGTTTCGTAAGTCCGTCCATCTTCTTGTTTGAGATAATTATCATGTATTGTATTAAGGAATTCATTAGGTTATTTTTAATTAAAAGCTTTTATTCAACTTGCAATGTATGTTTGTGAAGGTGGAATCTTGCCGGTGTCCGATTGAGCTGAAATTTTACATACTGCTTCAGAGTCGAGCTTCTGCCCGGATTAGCACCAGACGAGGGAGCTCCTCAACGGTTAACAGTAGGGACGTGAAATTTAGTTCAAACTTTTTTACAAGGATTTTTAACTTGGCTTGTTTATATATTGAATGCAATGTGTCTTCTGTCTTTGGATAATTAATAAAGTTAATTCCAGTTCAAAACATTGGTCTGACATAAAATTATCCCAGTATAGTAATTTATATAATCCCAGTATTAATAAATCTATAATATATAAATCTATATATATCTATATCTATATATAATCTAATAATAAATATTTTATTTGTTTTTTATTAAATTGATAACTTTGTTCCTATTTACAAATAAGTTTATAAGTAAAATTTAAATTAAAAGGCTAAAATGGAATTCAAATGAAATCCAAATTTCGGAAGACGCAAGTATTAATTTTTTCTTAAAATTATCTGTAGTTGGTAATAAATCTCTTACAATTTGTCGATCTGAAGAAGTTGAAGATAAAAGTTATATTTAAGAGAAGATTATTTTAGAAGATATTTGGATATTTGGATTATTTTAGAAGATATTTGGAAGATATTTGGATAATTTCATAAAATTAGATTAAATAATTCAACATTTATGTAACCGTAAAGCATTTGAAAATTAAATAAAGACGTTCAACACGCTGGTTAATATCTGTTGTGTTTAAATGAGTAAAGAGCCCACGGACGTTAACTTGATGTGATTTTACATTCTTAAAAAATATTTACGAAAACGGCTAAAATATATTATCCTAGAATGGATAACCTATTAAACAACGTCGAATAAGACGCACTGTTTTATTACAGAAAATATGAACATGCAACCACGTGCTCTGCGCGTGTAATCATCCATATACTCACACCCACAGAAGTCTCCAATCTTACATACAATATTAATGTGTGCCAAGTACCACGACCGAAGATCTATACCTACACGAACAACATTTACATATTGTTTGATTGTTCACATACACACACATACAGTCTGTATTTTATACATGGAGTGTTACATATAGAACATACTTGTACACAGACATTTATTCTAAATAGATTAATCATTTTATATTGTTACTAGCTGGATTATGATGAAAGCTATCAACTTATTGTGCAAATTTTTTCACGTACATATTATATTCTATGTTCGTTTTTAACTATTTGCGTGCTGCGATCATGTACGTGTTATCGATTGTATTATAATGATTTTCTTGTACCGCTTATGTTGTTCGTTCATAGTATCAATTATAATTGTATTTTTATGATATAGTAATACATGAGTGCGGTGTGATATCCGGCTGCATAGAATAGACCCCTCTCATTTCTTACCGAGGTGTCGTAAAAGGCGACTAAGGTAAGTTGACGTCAGGCAGGCGGCCGGTCGTAAAATTATGTAGCCAAATTATGTGACAACATGTTTATGACATGTTGTGCCGACCCCACTTGGAGTGGGATAAGGGCAGAAGAATGATGATGATGACAAAGTAATATAATATAATATAATAAAAGGTAATATTTTAAATCTTAAAGTCAAAGTGGTTAGTATGTAAGTATATATCGAATCGTTTCTGAGACTTACAATATCTTACTTAGGGTAAGTTACATTAATCGTTAAAATGTCATCACACCAGGGGTAGATTGACAATAATGTAAACATTCTGCCGCTTTTAACAAGATTTTAACATGTTACAATAAGAAAATCTATTTAAGATGTGGTGAAGTTTTGAAGTTTATTCAGAGGAATAACGAAAAGTAAATCTCATACAAGAAAACAGAAATAATATGAGAAAAATTCTTCGGGAAAATAATTTAAATGGATTAAACACTCAGTAAAAAAATTATGATATAAAATTAAATGTAATGGACTCTTAATATTTTAGCGGAAAGAAAACCATTTAGCTGTGAAATATTGCGAGGAAGAATCGGGCAAAAAGGAAAATTTAAGACAGCCGAATATCATCTTATCAGTCGTTCCACCCATATTGGATAGAGGTGATGGAGGATATAGTGTTCTTATCACTTTACTCAAAAGGACAAGAGCTAGGTCAATATGGTATAGTCTGTTGTATTTTAGATGCAAGAAAATTTTGGTCGCTGAACTATCGGGGCTAGTTAATATTGAATAACAATTACGTGATCAATTTTCTCGACATATATACGTTGCCGACCATTACATTAGTAGGTTTTATTGTTATCTTGGTTCTTACTGCTAACAAATATAATTTTTTGATCGGAAATTACCTGTTGGTGATTACACTGTCGATTGTTTATCACGCGGGTTACACGAACGCGTCTATATTGACGTCCGTGAATGAGATGACGAAGTTTTGCACTTATTGTTTTATATATAATTTGCGACATATTTTACGAAGTGATATCAGACCGAAGATACTTGACTACACAATGTATAAGTATGCATCAAAACAATCCGAAGATATTTCGAAAGATAATATGTCAATTTTAAAATTGGAGGAGTGGGATTATGATTGGTTATATATAGTTCGGAATTTGGTCGCAGACGATGAAAGCTGTGGCAAGAAAAGTTAGGTTCCCCGACGCTAGTAGAGGTTAGAACCTGTACTAGCGTCGTAAGCATAGATACTAGGTAGAACATAGATACTCTACTTACCACATTTTCCAACCTTAACGATGTTTACACGCTCGCCCGTCCCATCCGGTGACGGTATAAAAGCCGCTAGGGCTAATATTGATATGGAGAGGTCCGAAGAAGAAAAAGTTTGTAGTTCTTCGAAGAGATAGCTGTTAAGGTATTGAAAAACGAACGCAAGATGCAGCGTGGTTAGATTTACGAATCAGATAGACATCTCAAATGTGTCGCTGAGAGCCTTGTTTTTGTTCGTCTTTAAATTCCTTGAAGATATCAATGATGAATAAGTTGGTTACAAATAATACAACTAAATAATTCTTGGAAGATTAACGTGGGCGATCAAAGCGGATTTCGCCTTAAGGAGTTGAATACACAGTTAATATTACAACAGAGATATGATACAATATTCTTTACAAATATACGATAGTGTTTATGAGTCTGTACAAAGATTAAACAAATGTCCCCGTCACAACACACCCACTGCGATAAGAGTGATAAGTTTATTATCTATCAAGCGTACTTATAATAAATTTTGCGGCAATTACTAAGGTACATCATTTTGAGTTTATACAAATTTAATTATTTTAATATTCATGCTTCAATACATTTCATATATACTGACGAAATTGTACGCCTATGCCGTTAAATTGAGCTTGCCCTTAGAGATAGTATTTAATCGCATAATGCATGTTTAAGGAATTAGAAACTTCATATACCAGCTCGCTATTATAGAAGTCGTTCTGGCTTCATTCACGGTCTAAGCTGTATTATGTTAGCTACTTGTAAAAACAGTTGATACTCTTTGTGAGATGATGATGGTTGAAGCGAATAAGTCTAAATACGGATGCATTTTGCAATCAAAAAGGGGTTGTAAGAGGGAAATTCGTCTCAACAATTGCTAATCACGACAAGGTTTTGACTACCGTTTGATTGCAGTATAATCATTCGTATGTTTCTGCGAAGTGAAGTGATGGTACAAAAGTAATAATTAAATTATTTTGCAATAATCCGCGATAAATTAAATAGAAAAAATATATAATGTTAAATATATAGTGGACTATCCGATTCTTCATATCCGATGCAGGTTTCGTAAAAAGTAAAGTAATAATAAAATTATTTAGCTATAATCCGCGATAAAAAAAAATATGAATATTAGGTCCTTACATATAAAATTGGCGTTTTCTATGGGAGGAACTTAAAGTCGTTTTTTTTTAATGAAACATATTTAATTAATCAAAGTATGTACCATTGCTATGTATGCACTTTTGCCATCTCATAGGTAGTTCATTGATCCCCTTACTAAAAAAACCATTCGGGCGGGAATCAATAAAATCTTTGAAGGCGGTTTGGACTGCCCCATCGGAGTTGAATTTTTTCCTTGCAAGTAGTTATCCAAATTGCGAAAAAAAATGGTAATCTGTTGGAGCAAGGTCCGGAGAGTACGGTGGATGTATAAGACATTCTAATTGAAGCTCCTCTGATTTGGTAGCCGTCTGTTGTGCAGTGTGTGGTCTAGCGTTGTCCTGAAACAGCAGTGGCCTAGAGCGATTGACCAGCCTCGGTTGTTTAGCAGCTAGCTTTTCCATCATGGTTTGCAGTTGCTGACAATAGATATCTGCCGTAATCGTCTGGCCAGATTTAAGAAAGCTGTAGTGAACGACACCGGTACTAGTCCACCAAACACTTACAAGCAACTTTTTTTTAGTCAATTTTCGCTTAGGGCAGGATTTGGCTGGTTCGCCAGGGTTCAGCCATTGCGATGAGCGCTTCCGATTATCGTAGAGGATCCACTTTTCATCACAGGTAATGATTCGATTTAAAATTCCTTCATTATTGTGCCGGTTGAGTAACGTAACGCAGCAGTCGACGCGCATTTGTCGGTTTGCTTCACTCAATTCATGAGGTACCCACCTTTCAAGCTTTTTCACCTTCCCAATTTGCTTCAAGTGGATTAGAATAGTTTTATCACTAACACCGGAGCCTGCAGCTAACTCGGACGTGGTTTGCGATGGATCCGCTTCCACAATAGCCTTCAAATCTTCATTTTCAACTTTGGTCTCCGGCCGCCCACGAGGCTTGTTCTGCAGGTCGAAATTTCCAGAACGAAAACGTTGAAACCAAAAACGCACTGTGTTTTCTTTTGCGACACCGTCACCATACACATCATTAATCCTTCGAGCCGTTTCTGCAGCACTGGTGCCACGGTGGAACTCATACTCGTAAATAACGCGATATTTCATGTTTTCCATTTTGTAAACAGAGTGACACAAAGAAAAAAACAAAAGAAGAGAAAACAAATGAATTAGGGGGTTTGAAACACAAATGCATGAGTAAATAGCTGTATGAATTTGAATTTGGAATTTCATATGTAAGGACCTAATATATATATATATATATATATATATATATATATATATATATATATATATATATATATATATATATATATAATGCTAAATGTAGAATGGACAATTCGTTTTCATGCCTGAAACATGCAGCATTCTTTAAAAAACTTGCACAAACTTCCACCACCGCCACTACAATACACACGCACTACACACGTTCACTATCACAAACTCAAAAATCGTTTTGCCTCGCAACCGAAGCATCATCAGGAGATAGACTCTACGACAAAATCGCAAAGCGAAGCATTATACAATTTTTGGATAATGCTATTATGTAATGTAATATGGATTTCAAAGTAACGCCTAATTCCGTAAATTCTTTGAAGTGATTATTTTCGTTGAATTTCATGATTGAAAAACTTTTATTAGCAGAGATCAACTTTAGTTTTATTCTGATGACACTAATGATATATATTTATAATATTATTAAATTATTCATTTAAAAAATATGCACGTGCAATGTTGCAGTCACCTTGATACTAAGTTATTTATATATACTTCAGAAATTAGAGAGTGAATGTAAGAGTTGCTAAGATGTTGGGAAGCTTTCTAATAATTTTTAATTCTATGTCACTTTGGTAACACTTAAATTTTTCAGACTTTAAGGACGTTCTGTCTTCCAGAATGATTAATACATATGTTATACTCGTGTCAGTAAGTAAATAAAACTCCTTTATTATTCATTACTCCTAACAAAACAATCTTAATCTTATGGCCCCTCCGGTCTAACAGCTTGGCATCCTAATGCTTATCAATTCATCATCATCGTCCTTTTATATTATTTTGATAGTATTAGGTAATGCCTGATCGTCTAACTACCTCTTACTACAGTCAGTTACTCGGATGTTTTCAAAGAATATGAACCTTCAAGCTTAGCAAAAAAGCAATGCCAAACTTTACTTTTTCTTTTCCAACTCCTTAGTAATTTTTTCAAGTTTCAGTAGGTACTTTTATATTTAATTGGGTGAAAACCATTATTATCTTTCAGACTCTTTAATATACTGATAAATTTATTTCGAATACCTTCAATCTAACTATAAAACTATATTTCTTATTTTTCTCACTATGTACATACATTATGTGGTAGACCATACTATGTCCATACAATCCTTGAAGTAATAAAATCTTAGTCGTTTATGTTAATATCGTTTAAAGTAAATAAAATAGTCATGTAAATTTACATAGAGTGAAGTAAAAAATAAGTGCATATAATATAAAAATTATCATTGCCACGAATGCAGCTGCTATAAACAGTATCTTTCATTATTCTTATATTATATTATGAGGTAGTGAAATTAGATTGTCTTAACTCTCAAGATAATTATAACTTATCAAATTATTTATGGTCTTTACGATTCATGACTTATCATTGATGACGGTGAAAGTATCACGCATTTCAAACGTGCACATTTATTTGCTTCATATATGTACGAAATAAGTATGTATATTCAATCTTATATATTATAAAATTGAATGTTTGTCTCTATGTCCTGAATAGACTCCGAAACTGCTGGACCGATTTAAATGAAATATTCAGACAATCTTTAGAATGACCAAGCGGATAATCCTGTAAAGTTTGCGATCGGAGCATTTTTTTTTAATTCGAGAGGAATTCGAAACTAGACTGAGCCACAGCAACGCGCACCAGCAACATTAATCAGGATAAAGCAAGATTGTTCAAAGATACTATTAACATACAAACGGAGAGTCTAAAATATATTATAAAAAAATCTAAATTATAACAATACTGTTGAAAAATTAAGAAGTATACAATTTTTAACAATTAAACTTAATTTAAATCTTACCGAATTGCTGTTTCCTAAAGTTCTAATCATACCGGGTCGCGGTGTGTAAAGTAGTGAAATAAAGTACACTGAAGGGTTCACCGCATTTATTTTCTTTTTGTGCGTAAAGATTAATTGTTTCATCTGTTAAGACTTGTTTCATCAGTTCTTTATTTGTTTCCAGATAAGTTATCGAAACATGTTTACGAAAAAAATAACTTAAGGGTAATAATACAACAGCGTTACTTTAACATTTTAATATACAGTCACTTGACACAACAAAATACACCGCATGGTACATTTATTGAATTGATAGTAAAATCGCACGTTAAGGCACTTGGAATGTTACAAAATCACATTTTGCAAAATGCCCATTTCATTATAATTATAAAGTTTTAATCCGATTTTTACATTGAGATGATTTTTTCCAATATAAGCTCTAGAATATATTTAGTAAATATAAGCTCGGTACAGTACCTATAATTTTGGTTTAGTTTCAATAATATTGGCGCTTTGAAATCTTTCAAGTACAATTGAATATTTAGTAATGTAGCAGCCTGTTACACGGTGAGATATCATTGCTATCTGAATTAAGGTTAAAGATACTACGAGTACATCTAAGGCACGTTTAAGTTAAATATCATGGATAAAAAAGGAAAAGTAACGTCCAGTTACTTTCCCACTGCTGGGAATAGGCCTCCTCTCTCCGTTTCTGGAGAGAAGGGTTGGAGCTAAGACCTACCACGCTGCTCCAATGCGGATTGGTAGGTTACACATATCCCTAGAATTCATATATGCAGGTTTCCTCACGATGTTTTCCTTCACCGAAAAGCGTGTGATAAATTGCAATTATCAATTAGACACATGAGTTTTAATAGAAAATCTCATTGGTGCCTGCCCGGGTTTGAACTTGTATTCCCCTTGAAAGAGTCGCACGGTCTCACCGCTGGGCTATCAGAACTCTGAATATTTAGTAATCCTAGCCAATAATACACTAACGTGGATTTAAGAAATTGTCGCTTTTTTACGATCATATACATATCTATATCTAGTATGCCTAAATAAGAATGTACTACCATTGTAGCTGATCTAATGAAATAATATACAAAATATCATAAAGCTAATATTACAGAAAGTAGTCAAAATAAAATAGATATTTGTAGTACAACGCGATTATAATTATAAACTTAAATATGCATTTGGACGGATGCAAATATATTATATTATATTTACGTTGATAATAATTGATGGATGGCCTTGGATTTGCTATTAAATTTTATTAGGCGTATGCTGGAAGTATGCTGGTAGCGTAAGTTACAAGGAATTTGAACAATTCTATTATAATTATTAAGTATACTCTTTTTAGTCTAGATGTCTTGTTTGCGAAATATATATTTTGTTCAATGTATTACTATTGAAGACCTAATATAAATAAAATATATATACAATCTAGAACGGAATTTGTTTTTATCTAAAATACATCTTAATCAAAATTTCCCTATTTATTTGCCTTAGCCAGACAAAGAAAATTACGTAAAATCACAAATAATTTAAAATAAATAAAAATATGTAATGATTGTTTTCTGAAAACTCCTGGAAATATGAAATGTTTTAGCTTTTTTTAAAACTTTTCAATAGATTAAAAAGTTTACCTATGTAAGAACTAGTAACATTGGCCATTGTTATAACCTACGGGCAAAGTTTTAAGTATCATACTAATCTTAGATTGTATAAAATACACATTAAATAACATTTAACAACAATTATTACATTACATTCAAATTTGAAACTTTTAAATATTTGATTCGAGAATTTCGTAAACTTATTTTTTATTAAAATACCTTACCTAAATACCTTTTATTAAAACTCTCAAAAAAGTCTCATACTGTCCAAAAATTAAATAATATTTATTAAATCATGGAATATGAAGGCTTTATAATACAATCAATTCGTATGCAAGTGTATTAAATATTAATTTCATGCTTTTTATGAAAGTTTTGATTTTAGTTAATATACAACAATATAATACAAAACTACACTTACGATAGTTGTGACTTCGTTAAATTCAATGGACTGCTACATAGTAACGGTAGTTGTTTCACGTATATTGTTAACTAAAGTACATACAATTTCAAATAGAGTAATTTTTTAAAATTCTTCTAGTCATTTATTCAGCAATAATAATGCATTTTTGATGCTCAAAATCTTTTAGTTATCATATTTGAAAAGTATTCATAAAGCTCTATTTCTATTTATTAGTTAATTAAAATAAGTACATCGTACATATCGTAAATATTTATTTGTGGCGACTTTGATCACGTTGCATTGATTAACGCATTGCATAAAAATATACAGAATAGAAATAGAATTTTAAAATTAAATATTGTCATAAAATACACTTTTGTATCAAAAATTAAATGATGGTATGACTAATTAATTAAATAAAATTTAATGACATCATGTTGATATGAACTGATTGTAATTGTATATAATTTATTTATACAGGTTATTATAGAATATTTAAATTGCAATAAAATGATACAATTTTTTTTCATCATTATAGAGAAAAAGACGAGATATTGACGACTTTTTTACAGAGTGGTGACGATATTACACTAGCTAAAGGTACTATTTTATAAATAGTAATTATAAAGATACATTTCTCAGTACAATACAGGACGGCAATAAAATATATTAAGTACAAAATAAAATAAAACGATATTAATTTTTTAATTTACATATTTCGCACAGTTCTATCTAGTATCACAGAATTCTAACGTTGACAGATTGATCCTCTCTTTTTTCATACATAACGTTTTCATTGGAGTATAACTTTTCCTGTATGGCTGCAAACGACTGGCCTTTTGTTTCGGGGAGTAAAACTAATATAAATATTACGCCTCCCACGGATAATAATCCGAAACACCAGAAGGCGACATAATTTCCTAAATTGTCGGCAATTACTTGGTACAGTTTAGTTACTGCAAATGTCATGAGCGCAACAAATATTTGTATTACACAGGTAGCTTTAGATTTGATATGCGTGGGAAATATTTCGGACGTTATAGCAAAAGGCACAGTAGCTAAACCTATCGTGTATGAAAATATAAAAATAGGTATCACAACAATAGGAATGAATCGTAGGGTTGCAACGAGGTCGTCGCTTTCGAATTTCATATAAAAATAAGCGCCTATTATGATGTTTGCTAAACCGACACCACACGAAGACATCAACAAAAGCGGCTTTCTCCCTAATCTATCCACTAACTGTGATGATATGGCTGAAGTTAGCAATTGCACTGTTCCAAATAATATACAAGACTCTTCAGGACCTAAGCCACCTTCCGCTGCACCAAATATTTGCTGGGCGTAAGAGATTATGGCAGTGCTGCCACAGAACTGTTGAGTGAAGTATATGCCAAATAAAATTATGAGACCTTTTCTGTTGCCGCCAACGATAAAAAGGTCTTTCCAGCGACTTTTCTCTTTCATATTTTCCTTGACTAAATGTGTCATGCTTTCTAGTTCCTCGTTCATATAATCTCTTCCTCGAAGGTGTTTTAAAGATATTTCCGCTCTGTTAGTATGTCCTGATTTTATGTAGTAGTAGGGTGACTCTGGCATCGCGCTGAATAGTACTACGAAAAGAATTGGTATTGCTATGTTAAAACTGGCTAACGCAAGCATTGACACATATGGACCGATGCAGTACTGAGACAGGATCCCAAACTGAAAAAACAAAAAACAGTTATAAAATAACACTGTCATGTTTCGAATACATAACGTTGAGATTGTTTTAAATTAGGAAAATTGTCCTGTGGTGGTAGTACGATAACGAGTCTCGATAGTGCAGGCTAATATATTTGTTATGTATTGGCCATTTACCGAGTGACAATGCTACATCCGATAATAAATTCTAGTAAGAGGAAGAGTATCCCCAAACAAACTGAATAATTTCACTTGTTCACGGTGCACTCATTTTATAAACTCATGAAAATCTGATTTCTAACTAGAATAATCTAAACATATAGTCCTGATTCATCATATATGGAGGCAACGTCATTAGTGCAACAACCTAATACCAGCCTGCCAAGCAAAGTGGTCATTAATATTGGAAAAATTTTCAAGAAAAGTTTTATAAGGCAAAATAATTCTATTTTACCTCTAATACTATATCGTATGAATATATTTTTGTCACAAGAATAAAGAAGTGATAAAATACGTAAAAAAATATAATTATATCTAAAAGTTTGTATTGGGTCTTATCTAGTTATTTCAATTACACCTGAATACATAATGAACAGAAACAAGGTTATTTACAAAGTAACAGACAAAATGCTAGTTACAAAACTTTAATTTTATAAAGCCTTTTGGGCACAATGCTTGTAACAATTATATTTCTCTACCGCGTGATTCTAGTATTAAACATATTGTCATTACATGTATTTGCTACGAATAATAATATACCTATGGTGGTTTAAAGAAACTTTCATTTGTATATTTATACAATTGGTTTGGCCTATAATTTAAATGACGATAGACTTCAATTGTTTTTGATTTGTTTTGCTGAAACTTTTATAGTTGCTATTAAACGTAATATTTGTAAATCGTTTGGTCTTTTGGTTAACCCCCAAAAATTCACAATCCATTATAATAGGCAGCAAAAAAATACTATCAGAACTTCGTGCTAATAATCTTCCTTCTATCTGCTTAAATGGAGTAATATTACCCCTCAGTAGCACTGTCAAAAATCTTGGTGTCATCATTGATAGCACTTTATGCTGGGTACCTCATGTTGTAGAAGTAAGTCGAAAGGTCTCTGCTTCACTCTGTTCCCTAAGACGGTGGAAAAATTTCCTCCCTATGAAAACCAAAATCTCTGGTCAATTCTTTACTTATGCCAATATTGGATTATGCTGACTCTTGCCACCTCGACTTAAATCAAGATCTTCTTAATAAGTTAGAAAGATTACAAAACTCATGTATACGTTTCGTTTTTGGCCTACGTAAGTTTGAACACGTTTCACTGTACCGGGAGCAACTGAAGTGGTTGCCAATCAGACAGCGTAGAATGTTACAAGCCTTATCGCTTCTCTATAGTATTCTGTACCTCCCTCAAACTCCATCCTACCTAAAAGAACGATTCCATTTTTTTGGTACCGATAGTAGGTTTCCTCTCCGTTCAACCAAGGATTTTAAACTTAACATGCCCTCCAGTCGGACCACTTACTACGGTAATTCATTTACAGTTCAGTGTGTCCGCCATTGGAACGCTCTTCCTATCGATATCCGTCGTTCGGAATCTTTACATATATTATATAATTGTGAATATCTGTGTAATATTAGTATTTAATAGTATGTATTATAGTTTACTTTGCACTATACCCGCTCTCATAGTATTCTCCTTTCACCAAAGGTTGTCTGTGAGAGATCGCTTTAGCGATAAGACCGCCTTTGCACGCCTGTTATAATTAATTCTCTATGACCAATGTATCTCTGTATAGTGCAAAAAGAATAAATAAATAAATAAATAAAATATTTGTACAATACTTGAAATGGAGTGTAATCATTTTTATTATCAATTCATATTTTTATTATTATGAGTTCAAAAATGTAATCGTTCAATTTTAACATATAAAATACCAACTACACAAGACCCAAGACAAAAGGTTTGTAAGTGTATGTTAATTAATTAGCTTCATGCCTATAAACATATCTATCGTTTCCTACGTTCGGAGTTGAAAGTAGAACAAAAAAACACGTTTTTGCATTTATAACACATATAAGTAAGGATTGATAACGGAAAACTGTTAGTTGGTTAACTGTTAGTGTTGTTTAGTAAAGGTAAATTTTTGATACAAATTGATTTGACCTTACATATTTTCACATTTATACGGAATCAGATAGTTACTAAAAGTAGTTCAGTTTGTAAATATAGTATAGATTTTTTCTATAGTTTCCATTGAAAATGTGTCGTCGATTTAAGATATTTTTTGGAATATTCTATCACCAAGAATGTTTACAACCAAAAATAATGCTCAGCTCTCTGAGATACGTTCCGAAATATATTAATTGATTGTTTAGAACAAAATGTACAAGTCACGTCTATTGTATTATATGTCATTGTAATAAAAAAATATATACGGCAATTTATGCATACAGGTTTGTCTTAAAACTTTATATCCATTTCTCCAAGGCGAGATCTTTTCTACAAGCAATATAACAGAACTATCTACTTTGCTATAATCCGCACGGGTTAAGCGAATGCATGCAAAGCCAATGTGTATGAAGCAGGCAAAATCTACGCACCTTATACATGCAGGACAAGCCACCACATGCACCCCAAGGCGCATTCACCAGCAACAACGCACACAAAAGCAGCACACACACCCACCACCACAATCTCGACGATCGTTTCGCCCCGAAACCGATGCATCATCAGGAGGATAGGCTCCACGACATTTATTTAAATTAAGAGAATTAAATTCAGTCTGTAGATTATGGAACGTAGTTTCAAACATGTCTTTAAGTCTTTAATAACGGATACGAACCTTAGACATAACAGTGATGAGTGTTGTCATAGCTCCACGTACTTCATCGGATGCGATTTCGCCTAAGTACATGGGCGCGGTCGTGTACGCAATACCGTATCCGATACCTGAAATAAGACGTGCGGCGTAGATCATAGGGACGTTGCTCGCCAGCATCACAAGGATCCAACCGATTATGTACGGAATGGCGGCGAGAAGCAGCGTTTTCTTTGTGCCTATTCGGTCTGCGAGGTATGATGCAGGTATAGGACTGACGGCTGAAAGAAGTAAAATTTCAAATTAAAATCAAATTTAAAAATACCATAAATAGTTATTTTATTAAGTCGTGATGTCTTCAAACTTTTATTTGAAATTTTTAAATAGGTAAATAATATATTCTATTAATTCAATTGCAGGCGAAATTATGAAACTAAAATTTTTATCTTTAATTTTGATAACGTCGCTGCTAAATAAAATTACTAAATTTAAGATAATATTTCTGATCTTGGACTGTTGTGAGTGGCCTTCACAGTTTTATATTAGATAAACCAGTTTTAAAAACGTCGTAAGTATCGAGTTTGCGCTACGAGTTTCGGACTTCTACGTGATTCTTTAGTTTCCTGGCTTTTAGATCTCTCTAACCATAGAAGAATTCAAACAACATATTAAACTGTCATTGTACGTATGTTTTTTATACAAATAATCACTTATTTGATTTATTTAAAGTTATGACTTTACTATTGTCATATTTATCGTACCATAGTAGGATGTATGTGCTAATAAGGCTTTGATACATGTAGTGTTAAAGTGGAATTAGTTATGTAGATCGAAAACTGTCGACGTGTAGAAAAACCTATATTTTTATGAAGAATATTGCGTAATACAAAGGATAAATATATTTTTAAAACGATAGGATTTACTTATTTAGGTTTATGCTTCCTCATCATTCTCCGGCCCTTATCCCACTCTAAGTGGGGTCGGCACAACATGTTACATACATGTTGTCACATGATTAGGCTACGAATTTTACGACCAGCTGCCTGCCTGACGTCAACTTACCTTAGTAGCCTTTTAGGACACCTCGGTAAGAACTGAGGGTGGTCTATTCTATGCAGCCGGATACCACACGGCGTGTTTAGGTTTATGCTTATTTATGAAATTAAATAAAAATTAACAAAATTTCCAAAACGATTTGAAAAATAACAAACGCATCAGTTTTTCCGAACCATTAATCTATTGATTAAAATCTATCACCATGTGTGGAATGTATGTATTGATAAAAGATGTGGCGTAACTTAATTAAGTTCGCCTGATAAAAGACAACAAGTTGGCGATTAAATAAAGAACTGTCTTTAACTTGATAAATCTAAACATGATGTTAATTAATAGTGACCGGAGCGATTTCCAGTCCTAAGTTTGAATCGAATCAACAGTAGAAGAAAACTATTTAAAGGCTGATGCAGGAAGCCTACTATTCTTTTCAGGATTAAATTCAGCTACTCTTCGATCCTGTACAAGATAGTAAGGACAAAACGAACTATTTATAAGAATTTTTGCAACCGCTGAGTTTCTCGCTGACTGTTCTCGGTAGGAGCAGATTTCCGAACCAGAAGTAGAGTTGATTCAAAGGTACCTGTTTACAAGTTTAATTGAATCAAGGATGATTTGATTCGATTTTATTTGTTTTGAATAAAACGAGTCGAAGTTTCTTGATATGAATGGTTGATTAAATATTTTAGCTGTATATTGAATACAAGCAATACGTTACGACTACGTTCGCATAAAGTCGTCTTTAAAATTCTTAAGTTATCTATTATGAGTTCGTTTTACTGTTAGAAAAAGCGAGATTTTCTATACTACATGATAGTCCATTATATTAGTTTCAATTGTATCCAATTCCATCAATATTGCGGAAAGTAGTGAAAACGTACCAGATACGCAGACAGAATTAACAATTTTTAATAATGGTTAGGATTATTGTTTACTTGTATAAAGATCCGTATAATTTTCTAGTTTATTTCCGTAGATATCACAAACACAAAGTATATAATTATGTATTAATATATTTAAATATATGGTAAATACCTAGTTCAACGTCGTTGTAGGGAGACCTTGATGATGGTCTCTATTAATAAAGGTGGTTTATTGAAAGTATTACCTGAAAACTTTGATAGCCCAGCGGTGAGACTGTGCGGCTCTTTCCGGGGGCTAGGGGTTTACACCCCGGATAGGAACCAATGAATTATTCTGTGTCTAATAATAATAGCAATTTATCGGGAGGAAACCTGCATATCTCTAGAGAATCCTATGGGTATGTGTAATCTATCAATATGCATTGAAGCAGTCTGATAGGTCTTAGCTCCAATCCTTCTCTCCAAAAATGGAGAGAGGAGGCTTATGCCCAGTCGTGGGATAGTAACAGGCCGTTACTCATTAATTACTTACCTGAACAAAGAATCATAAGTGACGCTATCCATGAACTTTGATCGCTGGATGTTTGAATGGGAGATTCTTTTGACAAAAGTTTTGGTAGAGTCGGTGAAGTCCATCCCACAGTAGTGCCAGCCGCTGCCGTAATTAGGGTCGCTGAAAATATGCAAACGAAGTTCGATTAAATAATAGATTAATACTTTGAAACTAATAGCATAATGCGAGAGTGTTAATATTCTGTTGTTATTTACGTCCAAATAGAGCAATGGGATCGTAGTGATTTCTCATATACATATACATACATATGCATATACATATACATGTATATACATTGTAAACGGATCATGATGAATGTTGCTCTTTGAAGTTTTTTAACGTGATTAGAACTGGCTATTTTATTTATTTAATAAACTTTTATTTAACTTGTCTGGTATCTATGTGAATGTAGGATCTTGCAAGTTAAATTTGACCCCCTTTTCGGTGTCCGCTTGAGCTGAAATTTTAGATACTGGTCCAGTCCCGATAACAATTCATGTCTATGATAAGCATGATCCGATGCTTTTTAGGTTTGACTTCAGACAAGGGAACTCGTCAACGGTCAACAGTACGGATATTAAATTACATAAAAAGCTTTTTGAACAGTTTCTTAGCTAGACTTGTAAATTAAAAAAATCTGTATTAATTCTTATCGCATTTTTATCAGTTCATACTCGTCGCGTACAATACATCGCGTACGCATAAAAAGTCTAAAACATCTAAACAAATAAAGGTAGAGTATTATGAGTAGTATTTATTTTTTGTTAAAATTTCTATCTTCAGCGAAATCCATCAATACGGATTATATTGCATATAATCCGTTTACAGGATGTTACAATTACAATTTAGAGTAATTACAATTACAGTTTTCAATTTTGCAATTTACAAAAGCGTTCAATAAATAAAGATTTAAAATTTATATATATCAAATTTGTCCCTTGTCACGCTGGAAAAATTCTTCGAGTGAATAATTTTTTTTAATTTATTTGAGGAATATTGTGTGTGTAATGCTTTTATGTCACTATAAGGTAACTTATTAAAAATTTTAATAGCCATTGCGTAACAATTTTTGTTGAATAGTGTCGTTTGTGGTACTTATAATACCATAGAATTATCATTCTACAGTATGGGAGCCATAGGTAGGCCTGAAAGTTAGAGTAGATAAGTGATGTAGTGAGTAGAGGGAAGCTCAAACTCGTATGTTTATCGAACGCCCATCTGAAAAGTACCCGACGTGGTCGATACATCTGGTGCTCCTGATGCATCTATAGCGGAGTGAGACCCCGAACCAGAGGTGGCGCACTCTGGGGTTCAGAGTTGCTGCTGACGGGGATGGGGGCAATGTGTATAGCGGTACCCTGTCCCTGCCGCTAGCAGCGTAGTGGAGCACTGTCAAGTGTTTAGTCTGTGAGAGTCCGACATACCCGCCGCTCGCCGTAGTCGCAGACATAAAAAAATGAAACTCGTATTATTATCCTTGTCTAATCACACGAAAAAAAAGAGTCAGATACACCCTCATTTGCTTTCTCTTTATTGTAATACAGCACAGTTTAGACTGGATTCCCTACTTTAGTATAAAAACTCTATGAAGAATCGTTATGAGTCTGACACACTGGTTTCAAAATCATTCGAGATCCTATATCATGTGCTTCATCATCATCAACCTCCTACTCTTATCCCACTCTAAGTGGGGTCGGCACATGTTAAAAACATGTTGTGCCATCTTAAAACATGTTAAAAACATGTTGTCAGATGATTTTGCTACGTATTTTACGACCGGCCGCCTGCCTGGCGTCTTAGCTTACCTTACCTTATCTTACCTTAGTCGCCTTTTACGACACCTCGGTAAGAAGTGAGGGTGGTTTATTCTACTCAGCCGAATACCACACGGCGGATCGACTTACCTCAGTCGCCTTTAAGACACCTCGGTAATTCATTATCATGCGCTTATTTCATGATATTATCGCGTCGGAAAATTAGTAAAAACAATGATATGAAGAGATAGAAACACAACTACAGACCAAAGATGACTTATAACATACTTGCGCTAATCAAGTTCTCAGATGTAAGTAATAGGCACTTTTTAAAGAAACATACGTTGATATATCGTACCTTTTTGTTTTTGCGACGCATCTACATTAGTAACTCGTTCTAGACATCCAACGTCTAGATCTTCCTTTTTGTAACCTTTTTTACAACCGGTATTCACTACACGAGATTGAATATTAACTAATCTAATAAAAAATATTTCAGAATATATAATTAATACAGATCAAGTTTTCAAGTTCAAAATGAAAATAAAACTAATAATACCTTTAGCATAAATAGTTTTATTTATGTTTCCAGTCAACAAGCTATTTCCATATAAGATTCTAGACGTTATATGTATTGTGACTTTCCAATAAACTTGATTTATTAATTATTTATTCATGAACCACATTTAAATATAGAAAATGTTTAAAGCACAAAATAAAGTTTAGGCTAAAAAAAAGAATATCAAGACGCACTCATCTCACTTATCGTTTTGCCTTAACGTAAATTACTACGAATGTACGGACACTGATCGGCCGTGTAACTTTTTTTAAAAGCTCTGCTGCAAAATTACTTGTTGTTTTCTTATATTCTTTAGCCGGTTTTGTTGGTTCATTATAAATTTACTTATTACTCCCCGTACTTTATTTACATCGCAAGCGTATAAGTCTTTGTTTACATCGCAAGCGTATAACCCTCAGTATTTTAATATATGTTTTTTCCCTGGTCCCAACAGAACAACGGGATTTTGAACCTGTATGTTACTCCGATAAGAGCTATAATTGTTCCGCATTTCATCAATATTGGTCCAGCATATTTGCCGTAAAAGCTTAACAGACACATAAAGACTTTCAAAAATTTGATGGTCTCATTTCGTTAAATGATTTTTTGTATGACTAACGACCCTATACCAAACCTCCGATCGTTTACGTTGCTTAGAGAACTAGAAATAGTAAAAGTTGATAAGTATAGCTAACTACGGTCGTAGTTAAAGATATAATAAGCTACACACTATTTGTATTATAGTTATAGTTTAGGGACATATCCCTAAACTATAACTATAATACAAATATTAAAATATAATGCTAATAATGACAATATATGTTCAAGTTTTAGGGATTTTATCACTATAATGTAAGCGAATGTTACAATTCGCAAGACAGTGACCCTATAGAAGGCCAACCTTTGGTCACATTGTTCTTGTTTACCTTATAGTATAGAAATGTATAAAGTCATTATAAACCTGCATGTCCTCTGACTTACCTTTTACAAGGCCAATGTATGATAATGGGTCAGTTTAAAGTGTTATTTACTTACTTATCATTTGTCATAACAATAACATTTTGCTTTTATTAGCATTAATATTAAGCCTTTTAAAAATTTTCAGATACTTTGTTTATTCATAATATGTTGAGAAGACTCTAATTTTGAATGGTAAGCATTAAATATAATAGAAACTTTCTTTTTGAAGATACCAATGTGCTTACAATACCCCGGCGCAGTGTCTGCCCGTAGCTTTTCTATAGTTTATATGCCCCTGGAAAACATTAAATTAACTCTACTTAGAACCAAAAAAAATTTTGCATCGCAAAGGTGCATCAGTCTGTCGAAGAATAATTGTATTTGCATGTGCGTATTGCAAACGTTATATCGCCCTATTCGAAGAAGAAAGTCACATCGTCAAGATATGTAGGCTACAACCTGGACGACTCACCATTTACTAATTCCATAGGTCTTAATTAATATGGGAATAATTAAAAGAATTCATATATTCAACACTTATTGCCACTTTGTACTCTCTTCACAAATGATAATTACCTTCTAATAAACAAAAATAAGGTACTATTAGTACTTCACAAGAAGCTTTTAAAGAAAATTCAAAGGTAGCCTAGCCAGTATAGGTTCATCACGACTTATAAATACTAAATAAACAAAATATCAAATAACGTGTGTGTTAACTACTACTTAATATTAAAAAAACAATGATTGGCAAAATAACACTTGAATCAACATTTTATGACGAGAAGAGACAATAGAATAATCATCATAATATCAAATTTAAAATTCATAAATTTTATAAAATAAAAGGATATTTATGATAATGAGTCTACAAAAAGAACACTCTTTGTGGTAATATAAAATGAAATGTGTCATTGTACGGTAGGTATGGAGTATGTTAATTTAATTTACATATTTATAAAATCGTTGTTTACTATAATGTCAAAGCGTTTGCATTAGTAATAAAAGTTCGCGATAAGAATACAAATAATGAACAGTAACGGGAACAATCTAGAACAATAATTTTTGTACACAGAAAGAATAGAAATAGCGAACGGTAAGTCTCGAACAATCTTTTTTTGTACACATACAGGCTGTTATTAACTGTGACACCGATTGACCTAGTTATTTCCAATGGCAATCAACTCAATGTTGGTGCTATCAGTTAGATATTAATTAGTTTCAATGAAACCAAAGCTAGACCACGTGTTTCCTTCGAGATACTAGAGTACAAAGTTTTTAAAGGGCTGCTAATCAGAACAGCACAAGTCTATTGTCATTGTTCTTCAGATCGAGTGATTAATTAATGGATTGATCAGAAAGTAAGGATCACTCTTATCTTAATCATATCCTTCCTATTTCTATCCTTATTATTTTAATTGACAAAATCATATGTAACTCTGAAATCTAAAACAAAATACAGACGTTCGATTTTTATGATGTCACAGGAATGAACTCGCACTTCTTGGGGTTGAAGCTTGGTGTCAAATGTGCTCGAAGAACTTTTTGTTTTTTTTTCAGTTAACAATAAGCTTTTAGCTCTAATGGCTTTTACGGCGTCACCGGGTGGGTAGAGCCAGCGCGGAAGCACGATGAGGTTGTGGTATGTCAAAATTAGAGCGAAAAACTTCTACTAGATTTGTGGAACATAACGCTAAGGTGACTGTGAGGTGTAGGTTTTGGAAATTTGTACATACAGTACAATTTGCCAACACGCTCTTGGCATCGTTGCAAGACTTTTAGAACAGTCAGGTTAGTGTCCTGTGACGTCATAAAATGTTAACCTGGATTTTAAAGATTTACAAAACAGACTTTGCACAAAGTTAAAGAAAAGCGATTTGAACCAGAACTATTAACAGAATTATTTAATTTAGTGTCTATCTGTCCTGTGTGTGTCGGCCTAGGGTTGAAGCCCGTGACTACTTGCTAAGAGTCAGACAAATCTTTTAGCGAGATCTATGTACAGCCGTGAACGTTAATTAGTTGAAAAAAAGGAGAAGAATTGTACACTTTTGCTAATTCGTAATCTCCAAATTAAGAGCTAACAAACTACTGATACTTCAGAAAACGATAATTATGATTGCATTCATCCAGAATAATTTGCATGTTTACTTGTAACACAGCGTTTTCAATTAGATTACTAAATTTTAGCGATTACTCACCATCCTGGTTTGAATATAATAAACATTGAAAAATACAAAGATCTAAGATAAATATCTTAAACATGTATGTGTTAAAATACCTTTTAAATGGTTCGATAATATTTTCAAATTCAAAGCAAAACGCCTTAAACAACATATTTACCTTTTTTACGACGGAACGCAAAAAAGGATTCCTAATATTTATTAACATCCATTTCTAGAATAATATATTAGAGTTGTTTGTTAAATGCGTTACCAATTATAGTGTATATTAATGACGCATATAAATCAGCATATAATATTATACCCGAATATGAGTTTTATTGCGTGATTTTAAATTTCGAGATATGGTGTTCACACTTCGAACTTTTTTCTTTATTTCAAATTAAATTTATGAGTTTGTCTAGCGAGATAACGTTTAGGAATAATCGTAACAATATTTGATATACGTTTATGACATAAATATTCTAGATGGAATAAAGGAATAAATAAAACTGCCGTAGGAAAAGGTAATTTTGTAAGCATTTTATATTTTATATTGTTCATATTTTATTTCTTATGTTTTATAATAATATAAGCTTTTTTCTTGTTGGTTCGGCTATTAAACTAGGGGATAGATAATTAATATTAAACTAGAGAGATAGGGCTTGACTTGTTTTATATACAGGCTTGCAAAAAAAAAGCTTAGATACTTGTTTTTTTTAAGCTTTACTTTAGAGGCAAACACCGTGTGTGAATTTCTGGGAAAGGGTTAAGAGTGGTGGCTTTGAGAGAGATAGATAAATCATGGCGCTCAGCAGCAGAGTATGATTGGCCGTTTCTTATTTTTAAAGAGTTAAATATACTTACGCACAATTTACTATAACACAATTTTATGTTTTTATGTAACTAAATCTCTTTAATTAATTTATTCATCATCATTTCCATTATTATGTTTTCTGAAATTCATTTAATTTTTATTATAATTTCGTCGAAATAAATTATATTTACCGTTTACATTTTTATTATAGTAATTTCTTGTTACAGAATACACAAAGAGCACGCGGCGTTGGTACCTCGACCCATTGCTAGGTATCACTTGCCCTTATTTTTCGTCATATGATACTTAAAGTTAATACTGGTAAATTTGTGTTATATATAAATCTAACTGTATAGTAGAATTTGTGCTCGCGAATCCTACATAAAATATTTAAAAACTCAATATCATTAAATGAGTTAAAAAATCATCAGATCACTTTGGCTTTAAGACATCTTAATCACAATATCTATGAAATCTTATTGTAAAATTAAAGAATAGTTGGTTATAAATTAAGAAGATCTTTGTGTGTTACTTAATTATATTTAACATTAAACGAAGCCCTGCAGGGAACTTAGGGACACCTTTGAAGTTTACACTTTAATTAGTTGAGCGGTGTTTTGCAGGAGACGATCAAAAATACTATACATAATATCAAAATATTAATTAATTATGGAAATTTAACTTCTAAGGTAAAATAATTTTAACTTTATGTATAAAGGGTTGTACAAAACATAATTTTTTACATTTTATGACATAATATTCACTTCAAAAATTCGCGAGATTAATAATTACCTTCATGTAAAAATATGATATAATCGGATTGGGATTTGAATCTGAAATTGAGGAGGTTTATGCTCGGCAATATACCGAATAGCTAAGCAACTTGATAAATTTCAAGATTGTAAGGCAATAACTAGCTATAACTTAGATAAATTTTAATGCTGTAGGACTATATACCCAAGCTTACAATAGAATTTAGAGAATAATAAAAGCTAATTTTATATGACCCACCCTCGAGAATCAAACTCAAAACCCCTGATTTGTGCAGCGAACCTTGTAGTACTTCGGAAAAATATAAACATCAGCCTTCTCGTCTTTATCGGTTTTTTGTTAGCTTATATTATATTTATGTCTAAAACTCAGTATTAAACATTGTACAAGGATTAACAATTAAGAATTTGCCTTTATGATTTACCGTTATATTTCCCATATATTTTTAAATCTCGTTATATTAAATCCACTACAAAAAGAACCTAATTCCATTACGAACAATCGTATTTTTAAAATATACGACTGAGAATCTATTAAAACGAAATCATCTCATTTGTCAAAATTGTGCCTTCAACTGTGAAATAACAAAAAATAGTACATTTACATAATATGCCATGTCATAAAAGGTTTTTATTACACACAAAGTTACTAAAATAATGTCATATTAAATAAGTGACATTGAATATTATATTTAAATGAAATCATAGACGGCCATATGAATTAAAATTTCGGTTCTGTGTACATTTCCCGAATTAAGCGACCAGACATTACAATAATATAATATAATAATATAATAATATAAAATAATATCAATATATAGTATATATTGGGTTAAAGTACCTTCCATGTTATATTCTAATTACAGAAAATACCTGGCATAAGTGGTAACCTGACTTCGCATAGGATTCAAGCTTTAGTTCTTCTCTCTAAGGTTAACGGATGCCTTAACCAAGCAATGGAATTGTGAGATAAATACTGTTTTTTTATTATGATGCACTGACAAAATACTCAAAAAATGATCAAAATTTTATTGAACAATTAAGGAAGTATTTCTAAAGAAAATAAAATCATTTTTGTTGCTAAGTTCACGTAGCTATAATTATTATTTTTCATAATTAAATAAGCAATTGAATAGTTTTTTCTCAAAGCGTACAATGTTAATTCTAGCAAATATTTTTGTACTACGCCATCTTGTGAGATAAGTAAAGACTTTTATAAACTCCTGAATATCAGCTGCTCTAAAGCTGGAGTTGCACCATAGTTGTCTTTACTACTTATGCCTCTCAACCAGAACGCAAGATGGATTTGAATCTTGTTTGACTAATTTGATAAATTTAATTAACTAAAAATTAAAAAAAAACAAATAATTTTTAACTTTTATTTGCAATACGAAATATGAAATTTAAAGTTCTAGCTCTAAAAATAGATATAACAATTATTTAGGAGGTCGAATGTTATCTACCGTTTGAATTAAAACTTCTGCGAAATGCGATGACTAGCAAATACTGTTTAATTTATTATTTCAATTAGTTTCTATGCGTCAACGCTTTGATGCGCTTATTTATTTGTCTTTTGTCTTTTTATGTTTCTATACCGTACTTTATATCTTTATATCGTTTTAAACTACGGCATTATAGAAGATTTACCAAGAAGCGGAACAGCTTTTGTATGCAGGTAAACTCCGTTGTTTTACCATTGTGACAATACGCTTTGTTAATACGCATACGCATTCAAGGGTTACACTAATCTAAAACTGTTGTTTTAATATCATTACACTCTTATCATCATGGTTTTGGAGCATAGATTAACTCTTTGATCCTAGGCCCTTTTTGGTTAGCTAAACAAAGGCCATCTGACTCATGAACAAACACTACACATAATTTAAGTATTGATTAATGAAAAGCATATGTCAATTTTACCCTTTTCTAAAATATCTTTAAAAGCGAAGAAATTTATTTACTATAGAGTCTTTGAATTACTGTGCTGAAAAGAGTGTGATTAAATATTAAATTCGTAAAAAAATATCATTACTTTCTATGGAAAGCGATTTGGTGTAGCAGCATTTTCACATGGCACCCGCACACGTATGCACGGACGCACGTACATACACAAACAAAATCACAAACACATACACACACACAAACACACACACACACACAAACACACACACACACACACACACACACACACACACAAAGGCACACATGATATAATTCTATGTAGTTATATTAAACTTTGTCATATCATTAAAAGTTCTTGATCTCGGTCTATATGACTGGTATCGAAATTACAATCTAACATTCTAATGTCCTCAACCTCGTAAATGGCGTTTATCAAAACAAACACCAATTAGCTTCCTGTGAGGTTAGGTTGCCTTCCTGTTATCTTTATTGCAATATTAAGAATAAGTACCTTAAATAAACTGTTTCAATAAAGTATTTTAGTAACGAATTTAAATTCTAAAAACGCACAAATAAATCCAAAGGCACTGTGTTAACTCAACATGTAGTGTTTACACGCGTAATTTTTTGTAGTGACTCAACGGCTAATTTTATATTCTGCTCCTGCCAACTACTTGCATCTCCTTTTCCTTGTTTATAAAATAATTACATATTCACACGTCGTTGTTAGCATTGCTTGATATATATTAAAGTGACTGACTGGGCCGCTGGTGTGGTGGGTAGTGGCTCTACCTTCAGCTCTGCGGGTCGCGGGTTGGATTCCCGCCAACATTTTCTATAAACAAATTGTTGGTTCTTCTAGCCTGGGTATTTGTATTTAAGTATTTATTTAACATTATATATGTATATATTTACCAGTTGTCCATTACACATAACGCTAGTATGAAGTTACTTACTTTGGGGATGGACGAAAGTGTGTGTAAGTGTATAAAAAAAACTAGTTGCACCCCGTAGTTTTAATCGCGTTGTGATGGTTATTTTAAAAGTAAGATGGTTATATAACGTAGTTTGTATACCTATTTAAAGACCAAAATCGATTTATAGGCAACTTTGCGGAATTTCATATTACAGGCACTATAACAGAACTATAGTACCCGGCATTAAATAATACACATCGATGTTTAGAACGAAACAGCCGGCCCGCTCGGTTTCGTAGAGCGCTGTCACTGTCACTCAGTTAGTATGTGACGTTTCACACGGGATCGTCAGTCTGCGCGACAGAGACAATGCTCTATGAAGCAGAATCTAGCTGATTTCTCTCTCTAAGCCTCGATTTGCATAATTTATTGTCGCGTACTATACCTAGCTATAATCCGCACAAGCATATATTAAGCGAATGCATGCAAAGCTATTGTGTATGAAGCAGGCAAAATTCACGTACCCTACACATGTAGGACAAGTCACCACATGCATCCCAAGGCGCAGTACACACAACCACCACCAAAATCTCGACGATCGTTTCGCCCCGAAACCGTCATAAGTTTATTTTGTTTCTTAGCAACCATGAATTTTGCGTCTTACTCCTATTTATAAGTATTAATAGTATAAATTTAGTGAACCCTCGGAGTACAGACATAGACACACATTCACTTTTGATTTTTGAAAAAAGGATAAAGTAGTTCTAATAACATTTACTCGTTATCTTTTAAAGTTTTGGCATCATATACGTGTATATGACAAATTATTATTTATTTATATGCATATATTTATGATAGGAATATATCAATGTAACAACCTGATTAACGTGCAACGGCGATCTTATCTCTTTAATCCACCATTTATAGAAAATCTCTGTCGACATTAATGTTTAAAGCCAACGGGGTGGTGCATTTCAAATAAGAGATAGACAGATATTAATAATAAATATCCTTTGTTATGAACGCACTCTATCTTGGATTGACCGAAGGTCTTTTTTTGATAAAGTAACAGCATCGTGACCTAATTTTATTATCAATTCCGAAAAATCTAAAAAAAAGTGTAAAGCTAAACAATTATGCCATGACTAAATGTAATTTATAAGATTTAATTTCTTAGTAAATACAAATTGCGTGAAAGACCTTTAGTTTGTGTCCAAGTTTATTGCTTAGTTAATCGGAGTATTGCATTTAATATATACGTATATTTAATATATGTCGTGTATGTAAAAACCTTTATGGCTCAAATCATGTCACCAAATGAAAAAGGGTGACTTATGTTCCATAACTCATAGATATGGATAATTTATTCGCCTACTAGTCGTAAAAATTACGAATTTACACGTAAAGCTTAGCCGCAAGATTTATTGATTAATGGATAAAGACATCTTACCAATATAACTTGATAGTAAAACTAATCAATTAAAACGGATGGCAAATTGATTTTCGTTATTAACTTGGAATTACCGCTGAAAACGTTTTAATGTTTCTTAGGATTAGAGGAAAAATTTCGTATTTTCCAACTTATATGCAGACAATGCTTCTATGTGACTTTCTGATACCATCATGTTATAAACATTATTAACATGCATTATCAACACGCACATAGCGAACAATATGTGTTTATTGTTTGTTATAAAAAGTTTAGTAGTAAAGCGGCCTGTGGCTGTCTCACAATTGGAAAATTTTCCTTATGGAGAATAGAATAGGAGTTTATGATACTCAAATGCGGATCAGTAAGTTTCAAAGTTGCCTTTGAATTTTTAAGTCCTGCTCTCATCCTTTACTCTACTAACGGCCAAATTTGATTGTCCTAAGATTTTAATTTCAAATCGGGTAGATTACGAAAATGTTGTGAAACCATAAAAAAATAGATATATCATACCTGAGGGTTACGCATAACGTTAGAAGATAAGTTAAGGATTTTTCTTTCCACTTTTTGCTAGTATTATAAATATAAATAAAATATAAATCATTAGCAACAATAATCAGCGACTAGTTGATACGGGTTAATTAATATATGATTTATAGTAGCAGGCGTTACTTTGTGAATTCCGATATATAAAAAAGCTACAATCCGCATTTGTTAAGAGAATGTATGTAATGCTAAGTGTATGAAGCAGGCAACATTCACTTACGGTATACATGCAGAACAAATCACCACAGGTATCCCAAAATGCCACCACCAGCAACAATGAATACAAGCAATAAACACAACCACCACCACAATCTCTACGATCGTTTCGCCCAAAAACTGAAGCATCAACAGGAGGATAGGCTCCACGGAAAAATCGTAATGCATTACGATTTTTTAGGTTATACAGTTATAGAAAATAACAGATTACCGCGGCTAGACAAAGCTATAATATTATTTATATTACATCATAAATTCCAGATTCAATCCAACGAAAATATACTACAGAAACAAGAATTTACGATTTCGTTGCGCAATAAATTAAGTTTAAATTGTCGTCTCTATAAATACAAACAAGGTGTAAAATCGATTTAATATGCTTTGTTGCACCTTAATTCATATAACATGAGGACAGTTGAGTTGCAATACAAGCGGGGATTTAATCGGAATAAGTGTTAGAAGACAAAGAAAGACCATGATTTTTCTTAATGACACTGTATTAACACTAGGCAAGGGCAAGGACTCCCATCACATGCCCTTGGAGCTAATTGTGCTCCAAGGGTAAATATCCAGAGCATCCAAAAATAAACATACAATATACTTTGGTAAGCGACTTCACAAACGCTTCGTACCTACATAAAGAGATCTGGGCTTATTCCATAGTCCTGGATATCTTATATAAAAAGTTGAGTCACTGACTTGTTCATCGTGTGGAGTATATAAAGATAGTCTATTTATTATAATGATTTCTACTCGTATTCAAAATTATCGGATGAGAAAACAAGCTGCTTAACCTCTGTGTAAACATGGTTAGGCTTGGCTTTTAGCTGACATAAATTGTAAAAAGGTGTGCGTAAAAGGCAATTGTATTTAGATTTTCAAAGATAAACATTTTTAAAAATAGATATGTCAAATAACTTAATACAGATATATCATAATATATTTTGGTAACATGAGAGTAAGATAGAAGGGTCATGATGCATAAAATATTCATACTAAGATTTATAAAAAAAATTGCTCGTATCACACAGAAAGTTGAAAAATAGATGCCCTTGGTTAAAACATGACCTCTTGATAAAAATTCAAGTGAATTCTCGGTGAGAATGAGTCATATTGACTGTTTATTTACCATTTTATTAGTTTCTTAATTTCTTCTAAAAGGAAAGCCTTTGGATCAAAAGATCGTCTCATGTAAAGATTTCGTGTTACGTTGTTAGTTTCCCGCTAATCTCTGATATTTTGCATTCCGCCAAACAACTACCGATTTCAATATAATTGGGTAAATGTGAATTGTTAGGTTCAATACTCAAGAATTAATTATGGCCAGATTTTGTTGTCGAATTTTACTAGGAGGTCTGTGCCAGAATAGCACAGGGCCAATTTACATGATGGATATTATTTATTGCTATATTCACAAAAAATATAGCCTCTTTGCATTGACATCGTTAAAAAAGTTTCAAATTAACAGCGTGCCTAGAGATTTAAGTGATCAATATTGGACGACACCGTATTAGAAATTGTAAATGTGATAAAGAGATATGGGTTATCTATGAAATTATGATTATAATATTCTACCCTCTGCAGGTGGGTTGGATTGAGAATTTATTTTTTCCATCGATAACTTCTACTACTTATTTATCCAGTGTTGAAATTTAAATCAGCCAATTAAAAATTTAAAATACCCAAATTACCCAGAAAACGATTGATTCATAGACAACATGCAACAGCTAACAACAGATTTATAATTTGAAAAAAAAAACATACAGAAGTAAGCTTAGTCTAACTTTTCTTTTACCTCACCTTTTAAACAAGTCCACAACATGTTTAAACATGTTATTAATAGTTTTGGCTAGTTATTTTATGAACGGACACCTATTTGACGTCAACTAACTTTAAACGCCTTTTACGACACCTTAGTAATAGATGAGGGTAGTCAATTTTACTTAGTCGGATACCACACGGCAACTAACATTCCTATAGAAAAATTATTCATAAAATAAAATAAATGCAAATATAGTCCAAGCGTAATGTATCGCAGCTAGTGTTATATATTGCTTTTAATTTCAAAATAATGATTCGCTAAAGTAAGCCTTCTAAAGTTAGCGCGCAATAAGAAGTGAATAATATGATATATACAATTATTCAATAATAAGTCTATAACATGCACTTCACAGATGATTTACTAATATGTAAATTTAGCTAATCTAACTCACTCGTCATGATGAGATTAGAATACAATGTTGCTGCAATTGTTATTAGCGTTTAATTTGTTTTCCGTGTTTCTTTTCAAAACAAAATGGAGAGTACAATTTATATAATAATTAGTGGACTATGCAGGCGGCATAGTTAGCGTCTGGTGTAATTTTTTAATTGTCTTGCTTTTGCTCAACTGATGAAATGTGATCCTGGGCTAAGATTTCCCATTTCAGTTATAGGAGGGATATAGAGTTTTCACCTCGCTGCTATATTAGATTAGTTTTAGTTTTTGGAAATTTATTACACCAAAATTTTAACGTATAAAATATCATAGTTTTATGGACCTGCTCATACTCGATAAGGGTAATGTGATCCGTAATTATCACTGCTACCACTTACTTATATACACATAATAATACTGGTATAAAAAATAACAAGTATCCGCAACTTTATTCACGTCAATTTAAGTGATAAAATACCCTCGATAATATGAAGGTAAAGTAAAAATAGGATTTTTTCCGACATGTGAGCCTTTCATTTTTCCAAATTTCATTAATATTGCTCTAGAATATAAACGCGTCAACGCGTAATAGAGAGACGGACGTAATATTAGTAAGGATAAAATAGCTGTCTATAGTTTAGAGGTTTATCGAAGAAGAATTATTTTATTTAATTCTAAATAATTTCGATTGATTATTTAAAAGCTTTAACTATTTTAATATTTTTTTATATGGAAATATACTTGGATAAAGTAATTATAATGTAATTATAATCAACAATATTATTTTGCGATTATACTACTAAATAATTAGGTGTTGCTTATACCTAATTATCTAAATTACATACTTGTCGGTTATTCTATTCAACATAGACAACATTTAAAGCATTGAATTTGTAACTTCGTGATGAAACATAACAAACCGAAAATGAAAAAATCTTTTAATATTGTTCTTTATTTCTTTCATGCTTATAATATATAATTGTCTAGCTTTCTCAATTAAAGTCCTGTCTGGAGCGACGGCAGTGATCAAATGAATGTCACTGTGATGGATGATGGCTCTTTGTACGAGGCCTCTAGTTCTTAATAAACTTTTAAATTGTTTCAGTAAATTATAAGATTTACTCTTATCATCGCCGGCTTTATTTTGTATTAAGTTTTAATGTACACAAAACAGATATATCAATAGGTAAAAATGTTCGTTTGTAATGCTCATATAAATGTTATTAGAATTTTTTTTAATAATTGCAATGTGGTCGTTTATTAATTTTTTGAATGAAGTTGAATGATTGTTATGCATAAATACAAATGCATGTTTCAGTAAATTGTAGAATTTACTTTTATGAATACAGTCAAAAGTTTAATATATACATAGATAGATATAAAGAGATGCCGTGTGGTGTCCGGCTAAGTAGAATAGGCCACCATCATTTCGTACTGAGGTCGTAAAAGGTGACTAAGGTAGAGATCTTTCATTCTAAAAGTGCACGCCCCTACAATGTCTTTACTCACTCACAAAACTTGCGGCTTAATTTTTTTCTTTTTTTACTAATAAAATAAATGAAAAGACTTCTGTACATTACGTTTTATTTATCATTCTAATAGTTGCATAATGAATATATGATATGATCTTTATTAAATTAAGTTGGCAAGTTAGCTCTTGATTGCGAATTCACCTGATGGATGCCGATGTAGTTTAAGTTTCTTGAAAGGGTTTGGAGATTAAACGTGTAACCATTCAGGGTTTTTACACGACATCGTACCTGAACGCTAAACCGCTTGGTGGTACGTCTTTGTTAGAAGGGTATTTCGGAAGTATCTATCTAGTCAAGACCAGGGATTTTTTTTCGAACTGACTGTATGCTGTTAGCCCTAATGGCTTTTACAGCGTCACCGGGCGGGACGGGCGAGCGCATCGCCGAGGTTGCGAAATGCAGAGAGTAGAGCGCAGAAGCTCTACTTAAGTCGGGGAACGTCGTCCTAAGGGTGCCTCCTGTGAGGCCGGACCACGGCTTAGGGCGACGTGTAGTGGAGGGTTGGTATGACTTAGATTAGTTATTGCGGCGCCGGAAGGGTGACGAGAAGCCACGACCGACCGACGTCAGAAAACTGGGACCTCGTATTCGCCGGCGAAGACGCTGTGTGTGTGTATTACGTGTATCTGTGTTGGCGATCGTTATTTGATCGTCGGGGTCATACAGGACGCTTTTTGGACGCCTATATTTTCGGTGGTCGGACCTAACTGGGATGTAGGTGGAAGAAACTGAAATAAGGGGGTCCGGGTGTACCTCAGATTTCTCGAAGTAAGATTTCGAAAAACGTTTAAAGAGGTGAGTAATGGTAGGGAGATCGAGGTCTCTATGGAGGTCAACGTTCCGCATGAACCACGGACAACCAGTGGCTGTACGCATAAATCGGTAATCTTTGGAGCCTGAGCAGTCTGACCTTTGTAACGTGCGCGAACGCAACGATCGCATAGGACATTATTGGTCTTATGCAAGTTTTGTAGAGTGTCACTTTGGTGCGGAGTGACATCTTACTTTTCTTGCATAACATCGGATAAAGTCGTCCCATCACATACGCAGCCTTATTGCAGACTATGTGTATGTGCTCGTGGAAGGTCATGGAAGGTTGAAAGGTGACACCTAGGTACTTGACTTTCTGTTGCCAGTGAATCGGTGTATTGTAAAGGGAAATTTCCGTAGGTGTGTCTATGTGAGATCGAAAGCGATTACCGATAAAGTGCATGGCTGCACTTTTATCTGGGTTTATTTCGATTCTCCATTGGCGGAACCAGCGTCCGAGGCTATCTACCGCTTTCTGGAGACGTCTAGTTATTACTTGAGGTCGGCGGGATGTGGTAAATACAGCGGTGTCATCCGCGAAAAGGGCAAGATGTGTACGCTCTTTGATAGGCGCCCGTGGAATGTCACTCGTGTAGAGCGAATATAATAAGGGTACCAGCACAGATCCTTGAGGGATACCAGCACGATTTGTGCGGCGAGACGATAGAGTGCCGTCTATGCGATACCGAAAGGTGCGATTAGTCAGGTATTCTCGTAAGATGAGTACAAGTCTGTCTGGTATATTTAGTTGGAGCAGCTTGTAGATTAAGCCTGCGTGCCAGACCTTATCGAAGGATTTGGCGACATCGAAGAATATGACACCTGTAAACTGCTTGGTTTGTAACCTTGCAAAATGTGCTCCGTGAGGCGGTGCACTTGTTGAACACAGGTGTGTTTTGGACGAAATCCGAACTGTTCGTTCGGAATAAGATTTTTGGTATCAACTACGGATTTTAATCGGGCGAGGATGATTCGTTCGTATATTTTGCCTAAGCTGTTTAGTAGACTAATGGGACGATAGCTAGACGGGACGTTTCGGGGCTTTCCCGGTTTAGGGATACCTATTACTGTAGCGTCTTTCCAATCATCAGGAAAGGAGCATCCGACAAGGAGCGCATTGAAAATCAGTACTAGTAAGTGGATGATTTGGTTAGGAAGGCACTTTAGTGCTCTGTTGGAGATGGAATCAGGTCCTGGGGCTTTTTTGGAGTGTAGGTTTTTAATAATGGTGCGGACTTCTTCTCCGGTAGTGAGAAGCAACGGCTCGCTTTCGGGTGTCGTCACAGATAGATTATCTACTACCTTTACCACTTTGGAGTGGAATTCGGTGAGTTCGGGTCTACTGGGGTTGGGGGAACATTGCTCTTCCAAGCTGTCCGCCAAAAAGAATTTTCAACATAAATTTGATTATAAATATTATATAATATTAATTTTATTTTTATGCAAACGTTACTTGTAATCCGTGTAACGGGATTGGTTGGTCAACCAGTGCACAAATGATAGGAACGCGTGACAGAATAGACGTGTTGTCTCATACAAAGCGTGCATTCTCCGCCATATAAATGCTTGACTTATACCAGTCGAGCATTTAGTTGAACTTTAAGTGCGCGAATGAGTCGAGTCAACTTTGAAATTGCTGCGCGCACACATATAAAGTAGTACAGTCAATATTTTCTCTCACAAATTAAAATAATGTAATTTGGTGGAGGGGCGTGCACTTTTAGAATGAAAGATCTCTACGTCGATCCGCCGTATGGTATCCGGCCTAGTAGAATAGACCGCCCTCCTTCTTACTGAGGGGTCGTAAAATAGGACTACGGTAAGCTGACGTCAGGCAGGCGGCCGGTCGTAAAATATGTAGCCAAATGACGTGATAACATGTTTGTAACATGTTGAGCCGACCCCACTTAGAGTGGGATAAGGGCAGGAGGATGATAGATATAAAGAGTTGAAACAAAGCATTGTCATTTGATATTTATAGGTATTCGATATTTAAATCTGCAATTAAACTACAGTTTTCGGTGGAGTCAATATTTTATAATATCGATTAAGCTTAAGTACTGGTCATTACATGGTACTGATACCGTCAAAATAGCACTGATTAAAGCTTTAGGGTTAGATAACAGCGACTAAAAAGCACTACTAGGTCTACTAGATAAATGTTTCCTTTTCAATTAATGATGTTATTATGTAGAAACTATTTATCCAAGATGGCGAAGGTAGCTGCGACGGGGTTTCATTAAATTCAGGTAACAACTACTAGATAAAAACTAGACCGCTTTTGTCACGTTTTGTTTTCATAATTACCATGCAAATATGTTTTCTTTACCTTAGTTGTCTGTTTACACTACTTAATTTTACCTTTTGTGAGAAAAATATCACGTACCAAATAAGTATAATAAGAACTTGCACTACTGTGAGATTTTAAATTTTTCGGTTTAAATACAACAATATCTGCAATTTTTTTAAAAAGATTTTAGCTTTTATGTTTAGCCTGTTTGTATTTAGAAAATTATAAATGTGAAAGTATGTTTATATATATATTCCTTCTTTCTGCCCGAACGTAACAAGGGGTAGATGAAATTTGAAAGAAATATGTATTCATGGGTTAAGTTTATGTTTATACTAAGGCTAAGGGTATTTTTTATACTTTATATACATCTACGTAGACATAGTCGTAGATAGAACCTGAACTAATAGAACTGTAAAATTAATATATTGTATACTAGCTGAAATGGCGAACTTCGTACCGTACGCACGCGAGGTTTTTTACCGCGCGTTAAAAATACGTCGAAATGAAACAAATGGGTATCCAGGTATTTTTTCACACGACAGTGGATTAAACACGCGACGTATTTTTACGGAGCAGTGTTCGATTTTAGGCGTTAGGACGTAGGGCGTTAAGCCGAATATACAATACAAAACTTTTTATAATGCTGATTGCGGAATTTCAACACGACGTATTTTTTACGTCCGTACGTACGAGGGGCTACAGTTGATTCTTAATTAAATACTTATTTTGGTATTCGGGACACTGGGTCAGCTAGTAAGATAAAAAGAAAAAGAAAGTTGATAAGTCAACAATTACATTGTCAAAAAAGAGGAATTATAATTCTTTTTAATAGTCACTAAAAATCACAATGAAAATTACAATTTCAGATTTAATATTTATACGACACTAACGTTACGTTCCTTATATTATAGATTTCAATAATGCCAAATAACAATTAAATTGACTTCAAATCGCACCAGTTTATTAAATAATAATGATTAAAAATTTTAGAAAGTTTTTACAATTTTTTTTACAAAAATCAAAGTTAATGTTTAAAGTTAATACCGCATATACTTACTTATATGGCCAAAAATCTTTCACCCGCCAATGTGTAAAATGCGTAGAAGAAAGTATATATGCTATAATTTTTTTTCTTTGTATTCTATAGCATAAAGCTCCGTACAGGGCACTCAAACTCAATATTTTAACGACAACAAAGATTGGCCAAAATTATAAGGATTCCGCATTGACAACAGAAAATTAATTAACTGTTAGAATTGTTAAGTTCTTGGTAAAATACTATTTAAAATCGTTACCGCTTATTAAAAAATAAACTAGTACGAATAGCAATCGTCTGGTATATAATTTCAAAAACGTTCTTACACAATGATATACCATAAAGATATGGAAATATTGTATTTTGACCTCCAGACAGAGCCAGTCTATATCTTAATTCAAGCATAAGTCTATTGTGTCGTCTTCCTTCGTTTTCAATTGATGAATTTGCATCCCACATATTATTAACATATGTTAAACATGTTACGAAATATCGAGTAAACTTTTATATCTTGAAATTTTGGTTACAATAATTGAATTAACATTTTTAATGGTCAATTATCGATTTATATAGGTCAGATATTGTAGCTCATTTCATTTTACATTGCGAAATTAGTATCGCCTCGGTTATCGTGACTTTTAAATAATATTATCAGAATTGTTCCAATGTAAAGTTTAATTAGCCGTCGGAGCCACAAAGTTCATTTATACCGGTTGACACTACTAACCGAAAATAGACGACAATCTTATCGTTATATTGGTAACTTACACCTCCATGGACAAACGTATAGCATAATAGAATAGACATATTGACTAGCCTGTTGGTGTAATTGGCAGTGACCATGCTTTCGCCTCCGCGGGTCGCGGGTTCAATTCCCGCCGAGTGCTAACATTTTCTAAGATAAATTTGTTGGTTCTTCGAGTCTGGGTGTGTATATACACACCCAGTATATATAAGTATATATAAGTATTTAAGTATTATTTAGATTTATATAAGTATATATTTACCAGTTGTCTGTCACCCATAACAGAAGTATTGAGTTACTTACGTTGGGGACGGACGACCCCAACGACGACGTAAGTGTCCCATATATGTGTTTATTATTTGGACGTGTGGCAGTGATAGTTATAGGCTTAATTTATTGTAGCCGTGTGGTATCCGGCTGCATAAAATAGACCACTCTCATTTCTTACCGAGGTGTCGTAAAAGGCGACTAAGGTAAGTTGACGTCAGGCAGGCGGCCGGTCGTAAAATACGTAGCCAAATCATGTGACAACATGTTTATAACATGTTGTGCCTACCACACTTGGAGTGGGATAAGGACAGTAGAATGATGAATGGGGCTTAATTTATTGTATAACTTTAGTTTCATGAACCACGTGCCTGCATAGTAAAGTTGTATTAATTTTAGTATGGCTGTTGTCAGCATGCCTGCTTGTAATTCAACAACGACACAACTAATTATAATAAAAATGATACTTAGAGAAGAATTGAATTGCTGTGTAAATTAATGGACATTCTAACCCATTTATTTTCATTTAAGTTAACAATTCTAACCTCAGTACCTAATTATTAATAATTCAATTGTAGCCGTTAATTATTTTTTGTTTCTTTTAAATTTGGTCTTTGACACTCATAATGTTATTTATATATTTGTTCATCTACGGTAATCGGTGAGGCAGGAATTCTGATAATCTTTAGATTAATTAATATCCAATGATTGCTGTCCTTTGGAATAATTTGTTTAATCTTTCTCTATCTATTTCACTGACAATTGAGCGTATTTTACCTTCTCAAATAAAAGACAATATAATTTACGTCTATTAATTGCAGCAAACTTTTATTCATTTGATCGCGTGACACCTTGCTTAGACCATTTAAGAAAAACGTAAAAAGAGCGTATTGCAATTATGGTCACAACGAAAATATGCTCATTTTATATCGTACAAAGTGGTTTGAAGGGTGAACGATCATTGAAAGCCGCGTTTCCCAACCTGTGGTCCGCGGACCCATGGGTGCCACGAGTATATGTGGGGGGGGGGGTCCGCGAGTATATGTGGGGGGGTCCGCGAGTATATGTGGGGGGGTCCGCGAGTATATGGGGGGTCCACGGTGTCATCTTTGGACCATACATAAATCGCTCATTAAATGCAAAAGGGCCTCAAAACGAAAAATCAGCAAACGAGTTTTATTAGAAAAATGTAATCTAAGCACACGATATTTTATAAAAATTTAAACAGATGCATCCAATGATGTATAATACTATTTATTATTAATCTAACTATTTATTATTAATAATAAAATAATACATAACCCGAATATCCCTCATTGAATTGCAAAAAAGCAACACCAACCTTCACTTTAATTATTTTTCATAGTAAACAATTATTACGTTCTGCATTTGTTTTGTTTTTGTATCTGTAATAACTAAAATAAATACCTTATCCGTTTTTTTGCTATTTATTTTATTAAGGGGGTCCGTGAAGACTGTGCTTGATTTCCTAAGGGTCCGTTGACTGAAAAAGACTGGCAAACGCTGATTTAAAGGATATTTTAGTATATTAGCCTATTGTACAGTCTATAGACAATAATTCTATTGCTATGCTAATATTGCTTGGATTCTTACTTCCTTGTATTTAGTGACCTAAAAAATTACAAACCAAAAGAGTGCCTTCATCTTTTTTTATGAAATGAAAAGAGAAATTTTTAAAATAATCTCAATGGGAAGTTTATCCCTAACTGGATACCTTTTTTATTGAATATAACAATTTAGTTACCTGGTTAGTATACCCATAATTTGTAGCAAATAGTGATCGCAAAATATACTTCTAATTTAACTGCATTGCAATTCGTCGATTGAGTATCAAATAGTACTAGTCGCAACTATCTATAGAATTAGGCGTTACTTTGCGGTGGTCCATAATACAAAAGTAATAAAAATATTACTGTCCGCATTTATTTTCATTATATCCGCATATATTTTAATTACTTTTGTGTTAAAGTTGCACTCATTAAAATTTTACTGAATGACAATTAAATAATCTAAAATAGCCAAAAAAATTTTGCAGAAACAAATCCAATGTTAATTTTATTACTTTTATTATATCCTTATCTATAGGCCTATGTCAGACTTAAATAGGTAACTATATTCCGCAGCGAATTAAAATTAGAAGTATATGAATAAAATTGGGAATGCTCATCTATGAGAACAGATTCCTTTAATGCAAACTGTGAATATAACTTTTTACCTACTAAAAAATATCTCGGACAAAACCTATGTACTCAATACTTTCTACTTCAATTTTTAAAATTTAAAAAACGCTTAGGTTTTTGAAAAATGTTAGAGTTAGTTTTTAGTGACTTCTTGAGGAGATTGTGTAGTTTGATTACTTTTTCTAAGTTTGTAAAAACGAATGGTGATTTATATCATTAACTGTTCTGTGTTTAAAAATTAAACTGTGTTAAAATTATATACAACAATTTAATATTTTATATGCCTTGACACTATAAAACGATAAATTATGTATTCCACAAATTATTATCTGATTCTATACTCGTAAATTATTTGATCTACTTAAAATGGAGATCAAGTGATGCTAGTCTGGAATATTAATTGGAGGAAATCAATTGGTCAAGGCTAATGAATTATGCCTTTTATTAAATATAACGAGTACTATTAAAAAAGGTTTTTATTTAAACCCTATTAATATTTTTGATTCTTATAGAAAATGTGATGTGTGTGATTATGCGGTGTAATGTAATATTCATATAAGATTGATAGATCATTGTAAAGTAGTGGTTTTTATTAGTAAAAAATGAATTATTGTGAAATACATTATTATAATCGCAACGGCATTCGAATGAAAAGACTTAAAACAGATACTAACCAAAAACAAAACCGCGGCACCCACTTCTAAATATCCCACAGAATATATTAACTATTAAGCGACAGTGTTGCCCGTACGCATATAGCGTGCAAAAAGTAAACAAATTAAAAACACTAACCACTGAGTGCGGCCACATATTCCCTCCACTTGCGACGGATAGTCATTGTTTTTTCTTGCACAGTTGTTGCAAAATAAACATTTATATGTCATTTAACGGCGTAAAAGAGCATGTGGGCGAACACTATTTTATTATATGATGTTAGGAAACGAATCGGTTCAATATAAGACAGCCACGTGCGACTCGCGTTTAGTCGAGAGCGTGAATGGTCGCCGGCTGTATCAATATGGACAGTGTTCCCGTTTTGTTGACGATTTCAGCTGTCAATGTGAAGTGTAGCTCTGGCGGGGCACCGTCGGCATGTGTTGCACGATCCGCTTCTGATAATGGCGTGTTTTTATTATCATTCACAGCGTAGACGCCGATTGATAACGTCATACGGCTCATTTTACTTTCTGAGAGAGGACTTTGATATTAAGCGTTTTCCTTTCGAAGTCAAGGTTGTTCCTTTGCACTTTCTTATAATCAACTATAACTGCGACTTCTTCCGTGAACCGTCAATGAAATATAAAGTAGGTTGAGTATATAATAAAAATTGATAGCTGATATTTTTGTTGAAGACGCAAGGCAGACGGTTTTAGAGATCATTTGTAATTCTTCAACTCTGGACGGATGTTTTATATTTACTATTTATTGCATATTGTATTTTCCCAAAGTATTAATTGACCCTTGATGCGATTGACGCCATGCATCATTTTAATAAAATATTTGGATTATAGGTAGATATAATTGATTATGGTAGTAAATACATAAATAAATAGAATACCTTACATATTAGCTTGATAGAATATTTCAAAAAATATTTGGTTGGTTTTAGATAGAATTCTAATTGATTTGTAATACTATTTTTTAGTCACAATTTAAACAACTGTTACAAAACAAAAGAATTAAAATAAGCAAATATTCTATTTACGTATCGAATAACAACAGAATATGATGTTTGTTATATTACAAAAGCGATAGAAACAATATCTAACTATTGAATACAGAACGTGCTGCTTTCAATAATAATTAACACTAAGGATAGGAAAACAATTGTTATTTTGTGTACACAATATACATCGCCCGAATAAATTCTCAGTATGCTCAGATTTGTTCTGCAGGTCTAAATATATTATAAATCTAAATCCCCAAAAGCTGTCGGTATGTGTCGATTTTCTCAAAATCTACTGAATGGATTTTTGTGCGGTTTTTACCGATAAGATAGTGCAAGTTTTTAGGAAGGTTTATGTTACTAGTACATTACGGGTTTATGTTAATTGACTGAAACATGGGAAAAATTTTGTGACACATTTATTCAATACGGGCTAAGTCGCGAGAACAGCTAGTTAATACGTAATTCTAAATAGACAAAATGTATGTACATTAGAGATAGACTACAAAGATATAAATTCTTTACGCCTTTCTAAAGTCTTATGGTCTTAATCTATAAATTTATTTTTTATAAAATCTCAAAAGTGTATGTATAGATTCAAGAGTTTAAGGCGTGTTTATGTATGTTTCCGTGAATTTCCGAAAATATATCAGAGACATTATGTAATAACAGAATAACTAAATATTTATTGAAACTGTTTGAATGTATGTATAAAGTGAATATATTATTATGAAGAGAGTGACTAACTAGTGCTTAGCTGATATTTTTCGTGTTTTTTTTGGTTGTTCCGATACTTAATACTTGACGGTTAATAATACTTATTTATGTCAGTTTAAGTTAACTCTAAACGGAATATACGTTATATTTTCAACAAAAACGTCCAAGTGACATTTACGTTATCTTTGCTACTATCAACTCTCAACCCGACTCTGAATCATTTGAAATTCCTAAACTGTGTAAAATTTCTAAATATAAATTCACACAGACGACAAATTTCCTTTGACATACTTAGATATCGTTAGGTACGGTATAACCTTCTTTAGATATAGCCGATGTCGCTTATGTCGCCATGGGCTACCATATCATTTCACATAATGATGCTTCTCTTTTTTCATAGCCATCAGTTTTAAAATAAATATAAAAACTATAACGATATACTACATTACGAGATGTCAATTAAAGGTTACTTGCCGAGCCGGCCAGCCAATGTAACGAGTTATAGACTTCATACATCATCACACCTTTAAAAAACTGGCAACGTATCACTTTTAAACAGACCCTCAATAAAATTAGTATCTATTCACCGAAAACCCAACCCGGCTTCAAACTCGTATAAGGATTATAGCGTGGGGTTCGGCGTGATGCAGGGGTAGATATTAATTTAAATTATATGGTGTAACGAATGATAAGGATTAGTATTTTCTTCTTCTCATCTTCCTCCTACTCTTATTCCACCTAAAGCGGGGTCGGTCACAACATCTTTCAAACATGTTGTTATATGTTTGGCTAGTATTTTTCGACCGGTCGCCTGCCTAACGTCAAAATGCCTTAGAAGTTTTCTACGACACCTCGCTAAGAAATGGGGGTGGTCTATTCTACTTAGCCGCATACCGGCGGATAAGGATCTATATTATATTCGTCGAAATAGCTTTCAAATCACTGAATAGTCTTGTTTTAGGATTGTTTAGGAAGGGATTATACCCATTGAGATAAGCAAACCGAAACGGAAGAGTTTTCTATAAACACTCCCAAGCGGATACATTTTTTCTATGATTTTAACAGTTATCGTCATATTATTTCCTCATTAAAAATTGTACACAAATTAATTACTAAGATTTCTCATATATCACTATGTGTTAAAACCGTATGAAAATCTTTTCGAGTTTATCACGAATAAACAAACAAAATAACGTGACGGGGGAATTTGTCTTATAATATAGTGATAGTGAATTGGAATAGCCTGACCGAAGTAAATATTTGCAGGGTCTTTCGTCGCAAATGTACGTTTCAATTGTATATTTTTCAATTGTATACTTTATAATAATATATGTAATTTCCTTATAATAATATGTGTAAATTCTTATCGTAAGGTAAACAGATAACGATAAATGTTTATTAAAATGCGCGTTAATTTTCCTGTATAATTTGAATTGTCCTCGTCTATTTTTATTCTTTTCATGGTGTTTCCTTCACAGGTAAATCATTTAGACACGAATTTAGAAATAGCAAGCAATGAGGCAATTTAAAATTAAAATAAAATGACGTTAATAAATAAACTAATATTTGATTTATAGAAGCAGGCGTCACCTTGCGGGATTCCATATTACAGGCACTATAACAAAACTACATCGCTACAATCCGCACGGGTCAAGCGAATGCATGCAAAGTTAATGTGTATGAAGCAGGCAAAATCTACGAACCTTATACATGCAAGACAAGCCACCACACGCACCCCAAGGCTCCACCACCAGCAACAAAGCACACAAGCAGCACACACACCCACCACCACGACAATCTCGACGATCGTTTCGCTCGAAACCGAAGCATCATCAGGAGGATAGGCTCCACGACAAAATCGTAATGCATTACTGCTTGTGTGCTTTGTTGCTGGTGGTGGAGCCTTGGGGTGCGTGTGGTGGCTTATCTTGCATGTATAAGGTTCGTAGATTTTGCCTGCTTCAAACACATTAGCTTTGCATGCATTCGCTTGACCCGTGCGGATTGTAGCGAAGTAGTTTTGTAATAGTGCCTGTAAACTAATATTTATTGTAAATTTCTGTATAACTTCTAAATCTAAAATGTATTATTTATATATTAAATTATTTATTTTCTAAAGTACACTGTGCATTTAATATAACTTCGTATAAATAATTTGTAGTTATTCATATACTTGTAGTACAGGTTGTGCTATATTTCAAGGATAAAGCGGCAAGATAAAATTTTTTTAAGTTATAGAAAAACTTTTAAAATTATTTGAAAATGACACCCTCTTATGATATTTTTACCGTATATGTCGTTTGTGCGTGCCGCTAAACGATAACCTAGGCATTATTAAAATGTTAAAAACTTTGGGATACGTAGTTTGAGTACGTGAGATACATATGCTGAGGTCTTGCGGGGACTATCGGAGGGATGCTTCTAATGATGAGTGATTAACGAAACAGCGTTGTTAGCCTTACGAATGCATCATTAGAAGCATCCCTCCGATAGTCCCCAAAAGACCTCAATAACTTTTTGTAGCCATGGTGTGTCGTTTTATTTCTCTGATGGTAACTGGTATCCTGATGGTAATTGGTAATAAGGTACGGTAAGGTATTAGTAGCTGCGTCAGGCAGCTACACATCGATAGAAACTTGAACTTGAAATAGAATACGGTGGAGCAATATCATCAAAACTCGTCAATAGGTGACGCAGTCTTGGAAATACTAGAGATATTTTTAACTATCGTTCTTTGAATATGTTAAATCAAATAGCTTGTTTCAATAACCCATATTTACGTATTCACACATATTACAGATCAAGATTCAAGATTCAGCACTGCTTGCTTAAATTTAATTCTTATTTGGTTTGTACATGGGGAATTATACTTGGAAGTTTCTTTAATGGTGAGCTTCAGTCCAGTCGTACAGCTGTGAATATGAATACTAAAAAAAGGATTTATATTGTATACGTGAAAATGTAAAAATACAACATATTTATTCAAATGATATGGTGTTAAAGATCACAAAGTTTAAATATTGAAGGTAAACAACGTATTAAAATTGATAAGGATTAATATAGACCACATAGATAGAGGGATTCGGCTAAGAACTTTGTTCTATAATAAGTAGTGATTATAATAGAGAATCTAAAACTATCAATATACCTTACTTTTCATTTCTTTTCCATCACCTCTTGGTATTGGAATTAATTTCATTCATTCTACCTGAACGATAATGAATTTGGTCTTTGTAAATTCATGCATTTACCAAGACCAAATTCATCATCAATATCGTAAAAAAGTAATTGTATTACAGTAAAAAAGTCCACCATATTTAAGTTGCTTATTATAGTTGTTTAGATATCTCGTTAAGCTCCAATAAATTGTGTTGATTCAAACTTGTGTTTATTCAAATATGTGCTTATGTTATCTTATTATGAAATTGAGTCGCATGTGCGCCTCAATGTGCACTGTAAATTTATAGGAGCTAATAGCTGCGTCCCACGGTTTTATCCGCAATGTAAAATAAATATAAAAAGAAAGCGCGTTAGAATAGATAAAGGAAATAATAGGGGGCATTTTAGAACTTTCGCCTTTATCATATAAATTGTTCGTATAATTATTTATGTTACCTTGGCTTAAAAAAATTATTCATTCTTTTCACAGCCTGTTTGTCAAATAAAATATATGAAATATATAAAAAAAATACAATAATATAAATATGAAATATTTGTTTCAATACTTTAAGAAACTCAACGTCGCATTATATTATTTCTTATGAAATAAAGGGACACAATAATTGTAATTGCTCCTATACAATTTACGTATAATGACGGTATTTTCCATTACAAGATACGTTTTTTTATGTTATATAACATTATAATTTAATATTTAATTTAATTGTTATTGATACTGTTACTTAAAGTTTCCTCTAACTTAGATAAGAAACTAGTCGAGCCAAGATAAATGTTAAAATAAGCAGATATCTAACGTACACTTTAGCGTGTACTAACTAAGACTAGATCATTAGTTATAATCAAGTAAGAATTTAGTTAAGCGTCCACTTACCACAGATAAATAGGCTTTTAAATTTAATAAATGTCTTAGTTTCACTTAACGATACGATTTGCATAATTAAAGTATGTTAACTATAACTTAATTATTTTTATGTACATAAAAATAAGTGAGTTATAGTTAATAGCACATAATCAAATAAATGTATCAAGATAGACAGAACTGTTGATAATTATCATTAATTAATTAAGTTAATATTTCTTAGTTTATGTATAGAAACCGGCTTTACTCGCGTCTTATTCTATCGGGTTAGGCCCACTACCTTGTAACGCCGTAAAAAGAGCTTATTTATAAGAGCCCTGAAAAGGCTCGAAACAGAAAAAGAATAAGACGTGAGTAAATCCGATTCCTATACACAAACTATAACCACTACTCACGATAGCTTAAATTCAAAAACAATTTCCTTCTGTCTTATTTTTTATTAGTGTTACGAGATTAGCCATTAGAGGAGACTGAGTGATAAAAAATATTTTTATTATTTTTATTCACAGCATTGTTAGACCCCGAACTAAGTGGACTAACAGTCTCCAAAAATATGTCGGGAACTGGTTCCAAGATGCACAAGATCGTGTGATAAAACAAATACCCAATTACGGACACGTCGTACATAAATAAATTTACCTTCTCTTATAAAAACGGAACTATAGACAAACAGGAAAGTAAATTGTAATGTGTAATTGTAAATGGAATTCGAATTTCGGTCAGAATCCGAATTTCGGTCCCTCGGGAACACATGTGCCGAGCACGGGTAGAATTAATACACTCTCAAAGGAAATTAAGTATGTACATTACTTGATAGTCTCTTTCTTGGCCAGTGTCCGCTTCCGAATTAACTACCACTTGAATATTTAATCAAAGGTACTAATGTTTTTCCTTTAGAAATTTTTTAGAAAGTTCTATAAATAATACCATTTATATATAAATATATATACCACTGATAACAAAATTTAAGCCTGATAAGAAAGCTCGGAGGCGCTTAGGGAGCTGTGGAGCGAGCTGTGTATGCAGTATCTCTACGTGATCAAATCGGAAATAAAGAGATCTTAGTAGATCGAAACCAAGTCACCGATATACCTCAGCGTGTCACGAAGCCGAAGTAGTGATTGGGCGGTGTACATAGTGCGGAGAACTGATGAGCGTTGGGGTCTTAAGGTGTTGGAATGGCGGCCCCGCACCGGAAAACGCAGCGTTAGTTGACCTTTTACGAGATGGAGTGACGTTACCTCAATAAGGTCGCGGGGAGCCGCTGGATCCAAGCGCAATCGTGTGTTGTAGATATGCAGTGTAATGACTTCTGTTCAGCAGTGGACGTTCATCGATTAAAAGAATCAGAAGTAGAGACAGCTGATTAGAAAGAATTTCATGCTTTGCCTTAACACATTCATCCTCTTGCTCTTGTCTTATTTTCCATAATGTTCAATCTTGTTGAGAAAGTTAACCAAGTATGTAATAAACTATATCCTTATAGCAAAAACCTGGAGGCGGGTTTTTTTAAAAGATAATAACATTATTGATAACACGCGTGTTATTGCGGTATTTTGTCCTTGTGATGCCACTAACCCTTGCTAAGAATTCTCGACTTATGACCACAAATGTCACGTTTATATCATAGACTAGCAATGCCCCGCGGTTTCATCCGCGTCCATAACGATCTGGTGGTAGTAGAAAGTCTACGAAGTCGGACTATAGATTTATTTGTAGATAATTTAATTATAAAAAAATGGGTATCATTAGTATTCTTGGAATAAGAGCTAACTCAACAAATGTAGGGCCTGCTATAACGTCTGCTATGACGGTACAATGAATTTATTATGGCATTATTTTCTGTCGATTTATATTCTTAAATTCGTAATATCTTTTGATTGGGACGTCGGATTTTAATAATTTAAAAAGTATTTTACAGGTATTGAAATAGTTTTTAATCAAATATCATTTAATTGGATAAGGATTAATACAGATATATGAATAAAATGGTTTGATTACTGTCGGCAATTTTATAAAAAAAAAGTAGTTATGTTGGTATAACTGTAATAGTTATACATATGGTATCGCGGACTTTTTTGTGGATATTGATATGTTCTATAATACTGTAGGACATTTTTTGCTCTATCTTCAATAGTTTCCGCAGCGCACGCGATGAAAGATGTTTACGACTAAATTTTTCACAACTTATTACAATTTTATTAGGGATCGCTATTTTTTTTTAAAAGTGTCATGTTGCCTATGTTCAGTGAAGAAGCAGCTTTCCAATGGTGAAAAATTTTTGAAATCGGTCCAGTAGTTTTGAGATTTGTATGTTTAAACAAACATACAAATCTTTCCTCTTTATAATATTAGTATAGATGTAATAATATTGGCAGTTATAAAAAAACATCGATTTATGAGTAGGATCCATCCAGAAATATGTTTAGCAACTTAGATTACCACACTGCAAAATTTAGACCACGACGGATAATTTGCCTTAATTCCAAAGTTGCATGTTATACAAAACTTCGTAATCAGGGGCAGTTGTTTATATAGTAATTAAAAATGTTAATATTCATATTGACAATGTAAATCAGTACATTTTTCAAAAATACAATTTTCATGTGACATCGAGTTCAGGATTACTTCATTTATTACTTATGTTGCGGGAATCATTTTAGATTGCAATAAGTTTTTGCTTTTCAAATACTTAATAACGAATTTAAAATCACTACTGTGACAACGGACGTACCGATTCGTCATTATTTAAGCAACATTATATAATCATAATTGTTGGTACTCACGATTTAATATTTGTGATGACGAATTCGTCCAGATTCTATAATCCATTGGTGTGAATTTACTAAGTTTAACAATTGATTTTTACTGAAAGTGTATAATAATAATCTCATTGTGGGTTGCTTACATCCTGAAAATAATGGCTCTGTCTAAGTTTCACATTTCAATAATTGTGTATTTCAAATGGTAAATGACTGGATTCATATATATCAATCGATATATTTTATAAACATAATATAAACCTGTTATTTTTTAATTTTATCTTAGGTTATTCTCTGTGTTACAAATCTGCTTTATGGAGTGAAGTGATTCTCTAAGGGAGAAATTTATAGAAGTAGGTGTCATGTCTGTAGCTTCACAATATATCTATAGTAATATACTATTTGTAAGAAAAAAAAATCCCTTATATAGTAAGAATAGTGATAGATATGACAGACACACTAGAAACCAAAATAAACTAATGACGCCAAGGTTGCGCCTCCAAAAGGTCCGAAAATCATTTGTCGGTCTCGGTACCCGTTTTTATAATAAAATTCCTCAACATTATCTAGACTTGCCTTTACACAAGTTTAGAAATTATCTTAAAACGATGCTGCTACATGAAGCTTACTATACAATTGAAGATTATTCGAGTGATAGTAGCATATATTAACTGCAGTCAGCTACGCACCGATTAAGCTGCAACGATTAATTTGTAACTATCAATCGAATTGTTAAAAAAAAAATGGCCGTCGAGTATCTTGCTGGTTCTTCTCGGTAGGAGGAAACCGAATCAGTGGTAGCTTCTTGAAAACACTTGAAGATTCAAAATTACTGATACTTGAATAAAGAATATTTTGAGTTTGAGTCTGAGTTTACGACTTTATTTATTCAATACCCTTCGTACTCCAAACAAAACAGTGAGGTGAGGGTTTATTGTGTTTACTTTTAAAGTGGGTAAATGAAACAGGTGCCAAGTAAATATTGCTTCTTTCACTTAGCACGTTCTTGGTATCTAACCAGATCTTGCTTAGCGTCAGTGCACTATGTTATTAATTAGGCACCAGCGTCAATATTTTAAAAAGGAGTCAACTACATTCTTTTCTAAAATGCGTAAATAAAACTAGAAACCTCTGATTCCTCTACTTTATAACTGCACCGTTATCCCACATAGCTTGTCAATTAAAAAATTCCCGGCTAGAGGAAAAATGTGGGTCAAAAAATTGCTGGTATATAACTCTTTTAATAAATTTGGGAAGTCTTACCACTAAGCTTAATATATCTTGTGTTTTTTCATTATTTTATTAAACGTTAGTTTAACTTTTTTTAAATAACTGCAGTGTAGACAGTTTAGCTGTACAATATGTACATATACATATACTACAAAAATCTAATCGCTTTAAGTTTTATAAATTTAGTTTGAACTATAGCATAATAAAACCTGAAAACGTGTATTTGGTAAACTAGACTGACTTATGAACAAAGTGCAGATATCGCTTAGATTAAGAGTTTTAAATTTAGATTTTAACATCTAACAGGCTTATTGATTCTAAAATTAATTCGCTCGTTTGTGGGTGAGGCAATTCCTTCTATAAGTTAATAGTAGCGTAATTGCCTTATAATGTATACAAAATGGTAAATGTATTGACTTCAACTTTGTTATCACATAAATTAAGGAATGTATATATTGCACGGGTTATTAAAGCTAAAGTCTGAAGTCAAAACAGGATAGAGATCACTGTTAGCTTTTCTGGAGCTAACATTAAAAAACAAAAGAGTCATTTTGATATATTTAAATTTAATAAAGAGGAAAATCTTGAATAGAAACGGAACGCTGCATAAAGACCTCATGAACAAGGGCCTCGTATGGGCTTGGAACTAGTCGGGCTCACCCGAGAAGATAAGACGTGAGTGATGCCGGTTTCTATACATTCACTAAGAATACCAATCACTAGTTTAAATTTAATATTTTTTACTTTTAAATGTATTGGTCCAAGTCTGATTTTTGGTTTAGATATTTGACCAAGGAATAGTTATCATTACTCTTTAAAATTGTAGTGAATGCCACACCCCGTTTCTATACCGCGCAGGAATTTAATTCGTTCACTGTACAAAGTTCGTTTCTTAATAGATTATTATAATTTATGATGTTTTTTCATAAAGTGAAGAAAGACATTGTGACTGTACCTGCATATCTTTTAAAGGATTTCTAGGATACGATCCTATCTGCATTAAAATAGACTACTTGATCTAAGCTTTAAAGTTGTAAACGGTGAAAAAGGAGCTTTTGTTAGCAGTAGGATAATAACGGCTATTCTATTCTGCTTTAATCAGATTGCGGTTCGTCGTTAACTTGATCGTTCTTATTACATTTACCATCAGGATACGTATAAAAACGTTGTCTTGTCAACCATAAATTGATATTGAATGATAGTATGTTTGGCGGTTTGATAAAATGTAAAATTCTCATGTGAGACTCGAAGGACTGGTTTTTTTCCCATGTAAGTAATAAAAAATCTGTTATCTAGATATTGACGACGTTGTTTATCTAGTTATTTAAGTGTTGCCATTAAGAAAAGCCATTTTGTGTTATACAATTTATACACGCAACTTCGTTAACTTCAAGCTATCTTTAATTTTATGATACCGTGTCTTTTTTAGTTTCCAAAAGGAAAAGGAAAAAACATGATTTTTTAGACTGGTGTATAAGCTTCAATTATACCAAATTTCATTAATATCGGATAAATAGTTCTCTAAGGAATGCTTATTCCTTAGAGCACTATTTAATGAAACTTAAATAGACCGACAGACTAATAGACTTTCGCATTTATAATTTATTTATAAAAAATACGTACATGTATTTGATAAGGTGAAGGTCGGCGGATTGTAAACATGTATATTATGATTAAAACTTTAATTAATTAAGGCAAAGCTCGCCTCTTTGATAACGATATTTTTGTTTCAAGCCCTGTACCATTGAAAAGTAGGTACGCAAAACTTAGGCTATCGCATCTAAAGAAATTCAAAGCTTAAAGCATAAATGATTTATAGAAGCAGGCGTTACTTTGCGGAATTCCATATTACAAGCAATATAACAGAACTAACTACTTTGCTATAATCCGCACGGGTTAAGTGAATGCATGCAAAGCCAATGTGTATGAAGTAGGCAAAATCTACGCACCTTATACATGTAGGACCAGCCACCACATGCACCCCAAGGCGACAAGGCAAAGGTCAAGGCAAGGCAAGGCAAAAGGCAAGGCAAGGTGACAAGGCTTCACGACAAAAATCGCAGTACGATTTTTGTCGTGAAGCCTATCCTCCTGATGATGCTTCGGTTTCGGGGCGAAACGATCGTCGAGATTGTGGTGGTGGGTGTGTGTGCTGCTTTTGTGTTCGTTGTTGCTGGTGAATTGCGCCTTGGGGTGCATGTGGTGGCTGGTCCTGCATGTATAAGGTGCGTAGATTTTGCCTACTTCATACACATTGGCTTTGCATGCATTCACTTAACCCGTGCGGATTATAGCAAAGTAGTTAGTTCTGTTATATTGCTTGCTTAAAGCATAGTTCAAATTCTAAAATTATAATATAAATTCTAATTCTAATGCCTTACGGACCACAGCTCGCGAAGATGTGTAGGGGACTTCCCCTCGTTCGCACGGCGTAAAAAATACGTCGCGTTAAAATTCCGCAATGGGCGTTATAAGAAGTTTCGTATGGTATATTCGGCTTAACGCCCTATTGCCTAATTTTAACGCAACGAATTTTTTACGCTTGTCCGTACGAGGCGTTATAACGCCTATTGCGGAATTTTAACACGACGTATTTTTTACGCCCGTGCGTACGAGGGGAGATGGTGGTTTTATTCTGTCAACTTTGTTGGTTGTGGCAACCACTGTTTTTGTATATGGCGATCCTGTTTTGAACGTCAGTACAATACAGGATGCTTTTACGGCACTGATATTTCCCATAAGTTGAAAAAGGCTATTTTAATTAAATTACAACAAAGGTGTATGCACTTATGTACCGTTTCCCTTTCATATACCGGTGCTCGTAAATCTTAAGAGATATTCCAGTGGTTTATTATAAACACGGCCCAAGGGCTCACAAGGGTTTAATTATCGCGCTTAGTGGCTATAGTGCTTTGTGGTTACCCTATACAACGTACAGATTGTATTTTATTTGTCTGCATTGTTTGTGTATTTTCTTCATTATAACTATTTCTGATTCTATATCTCTATATATACAAATTCTGTACCGCGATGTCCGATTACGTTGATCTCCAGAAAGTAGTTTTATGTACCTGCATTGTTTGGTCCATGTTTAAAGTTAGGACACTATTGGAACTGATGGGAAGCGTAGTCATCGCAATATCTATATGAATATTTAGGTACATTGTCTTCTAAAATTATTTATTATCCTCAAAAATTATTAGGCCGCATTCCGAAATGTAGTTAATTGCATATATGATATTTATTTGTAAGATACAAAGTAGCCACGATAGCCAGTATTATAAAATACTACCTGTCTAAATTTCAGCTCAACAATATACAAATGCTGTTATACATTATTATGTAGTTGTATTTATATGTTGTTTTTCATAATTAATAAATACTTTAAGTAGAAACAATTCTATTCCAACTACTACAACAGATAAATAATCCAATTTTATATAATTTATCACATCGTGGTTCAATCACAAGTTAAACAAAAGATGACGTTATACGTCAGCTTTTTCTAAGATTTTAAAAGTTACATTAACAACAACAATTTACTTAAACAACAACTACTTACATGAATAGTCAAATTTAAAACCTTTTTTGTTTGAGAATAGTTCGCATTAGGATTGTAAAATATTGTTACATTTCGACTAGCAATTTCATAGCAAGACATAGTTGATAACAAAATTGTTGCAGGAGCTTATGAGCATTAAACAAGAGAATGCTTTCTAAGTAACATATGTTTCAATGCTTTATTTATTACAAATAGCTTTGGTATTTCGCAGGTTTTGACTGACCCGGATTGGGTTTGTCACGTTCTATATAACTCCTTGTCGTATCCGATAACGGCGCCGCTAATCATTTCTTACGTGAGCTCGGATGTGGCGCGCAAATCCAAACTTGTGCTTGAATGTGCGGGCACAGGTTGGGCAGTAGAGTAGAGTTGACAGTACTATTATAAATATAATTATAAGCAGTTCTCGGCCGAGTGTTACGCTGTTGGTGGCTCACATCAAGGTCGAGCAGTTGCGAATCCTCAAAACACTTAATACTCCTTGACACGAGAATGACAGTATCACCTAAGATGTGCGAAATATTCCTATCCCTCAACAGGTAGTTTTCGAGCTTTTAGATGTCGCTTGAACACATCTTTGTACCGCAGGTACTTCCCACTAGATGTGCGTTTTCCACTCGCCAGTTCTGAGTAGAAAATAGTTTTTGGTAGCCTATAGTTTTCCATACGGTAGACATAAAAATTGGTATGACTATAAGTTATACGATTAGAATAAATATTGTATTCAAAATGTACTAGTAATTACAATGACAGTAATATGAACAAAAGTAAGAGGATCACGTGCAAAAGTCAAAGAAAAAATTATGATAATTGAATAAAAGTACACATCTATTCTGGTAGTTACTAAGGTTGCCAAAATTCACAAAATCAACCAATCATTTGATATACAATGTTGCAAGTAGGTCAAACCATTGTCATTTATTCCAAAGCCACATAATATATTCAAACTCAAGTCATTATTATACGATGGTGAATATACAGAATCGTCAAGGGATTATTCGTATTTACATATAAACTAATTTGGTTATATATGATATAAAAAAAACTATCATTTCTTTGCCCGAATCGAATTGGAAGGTTGAGCATACTTGAGAAATTTTCAACGCATAAGGTAAATCGTGATCATATATTATACTTACGGATATTAAGTGTATTTTTATTAAAGGAACACTTCACCCAGCTCTGGATGGCGTGCGACAACAATTTATCTCAATTTATCACAAAAACAATTGACGATATTCTTTGCGATTTTGTCGTGGAGTCTATATCCTGATGATGCTTCGGTTGCGGGGCGAAACATTTTATTATTACTTTTGTATTATGGATCTCCGCAAAGTAACGCCTAATTCTATAAATTATTCAAAAATGCATCTCTTGTTTTAAAGTGCGCTGTACATTTTAAGCTGAAATGAATGACGAAATATTATTTTATTTTTAGTTATTAAACACTGGTAAATCAAATGAATATTAAGACGACAAATGAATATAAAGCGAACAATTTATATATTGAAAAGTACTTTAAAGCTCATTGTGAAATAACTAATACTAGTGCAGGAGTTACACAGATAGTATTTTAGTTTATCGTTAAGATTGGAAACCACACTCGCAGCTCGTATAGATGGTCCAATAACGAGGATTCGCCGAAATTGGTTTTAGGACAAAGCTCTATAGTACAAGTTGTGACAAACTGATAAAAGAAGACCCGTCTAATATATTAATATATATTAATTTTTTAATAAAAATTAGCGAATTTATAAAAAATAGCCAAAGCAACTGTGATATAATTTACTTTTATTAAAATATTAATCAGCACTTATACCATTCGTTATGTTAAAAAGCGATATTGCGTAAAGTCTTTTATTAGAGAAAGTAAAACATGTAGTTAAACCAAATACAATGTCTTGGATAGATTGATGTTGCATACGTATGCATATTCCAGTTATCAAAAATATCCAAGTTTCTTAACGATGTACGTATGCCTTCAGCAAGAACAATTTAATTCTCAACCTTAGGTTTTGATTAAGCTAGTTGTGCCTAAAAGGATTTGAAAGTGTGAGCTTTTGGATATGATTAAATAACTGCAATATTAGTCCCCTAGTTCTTGAAATAATAGGATGTCAAATTTCAGTGACATATGTTAAGCCTTTCGTTATAGTACAATTGATACTGTTTTTTATATTTATCGTGTGTAACATAAATTATAATTCCGAATTTTAGCTGTATAAAATTACTTTTTTTCTAACACCACTGTCGCTTCATTGCACCCCCTAAGCTGTGGAGGATTCATATGAAGCAAACCATTATTTAATTATTCACATTTTCTTCTTCATTCTGCTCTACTCGCTCGTCCCAACACGTGACGCTAAAGTCATTAGTCCTAACAGTACATTGACAGTGAAAAAAATCTATCGCATATCGCTGTAATATGGAATTCCGCAAAGTAACACCTGCTTCAATATATAATTTTATCTGCTTTTAATGATTTCAGATTTAATTATCTATCAAAATATATAATACAGTTTGGCAATGAACTGTTAAAGTTGGGTTTGTATTAGCACTTAGTTATCTTTGCCCGGCTAAAGTTAGTTGGCGCCGAGTTTGAACGCGGCACAGTTGTGTTATTATCAGGTGAGATCACAGGGAAAACTGCTTAAACTTGTTAAACTTCTATTGCCAAATTGTCTATTCTGACTTTTGGTTACTCATTTTGTTTTTAATTGTTCAATTTTAGGTTAGACTAAAGAGATTTCATATACACTCTCTAAAAGCATTCTCGACCAATAAAATTAAGCTTGCCAATACAAAAATAAAATATTTTTTTCGTCAAATCAGAACAGTGCTTTTGATTTTTGATGACAGTCATAGGTTTCAGCAACGCTATTGATGAATTATCGATTATCTTCAATTGAGCGACTCCACGTCGGTCGTAGGTGAGAAAAGTCTCACAGTAGAAAGTTGCAATAGATATCTTCTTCTTCCTAAACCTGACGTTCTAGCATGTTTCAACATATGTATTGCTCAACTCCATGCAATACAAACCTAAATCATGAGTGTGTTTGTGGTTCATACAAAACGTTGACATAGAGACTTCGATTTTGCTTTGCTTTCGGCTTTGCGATTTTGTCGTGGAGTCTATCTCCTGATGATGCTTCGGTTGCGGGGCGAAACGATTGTTGAGTTTGTGATAGTGAACGTGTGTAGTGCTTGTGTATTGTGGTGGAAGTGGTGGAGGTTTGTGCATGTGTTTTTACGAATCCTGCACGTACCGGGTATGAAAATACGGATAGTCCACTATACATTTAACACTATATATATTTTCTATTTACTGTATCTCGGATTATAGCAAAATAATTTTATTATTACTTTTCTATTATGGATCTCCGCAAAGTAACGCCTAATTCTATTAATTATATATAGACTTCGACTTCCTCCCCATAGCTCATCTCTTTAAGCGCATTTTAATGCCCTCCTGCCCTTATCCTACTCTAAGTGGGGTCGGCATGTCACAAACACGGTGTCACATGATTTGGCTACGTATTTCACGACCAGCCGCCTGCCTGACGTCAACTTACCTTAGTCGCCTTTTACGACACCTCAGTAAGAAAGAGGTTGGTCTATTCTGCTCACCCGGATACCACACGGCGGATTTTAATATCTAACTTAGGAAATTCTCAAATACAACAAACCCATTTATAACAACGGCTTTTATTTTGATTGACCCTCTAAGAATATCGCCTATATTTACGGGCGGTCCTAAAAGCGTCCAATACGACCGTGATATGAAATTACGATTATCTTACTCTGCATTTCTCATCCTCTAAAATGCTCTGTTTCGTCACTCGGTGACACGTAAATGCTATTCCGTTTAAAATCATTTAGCATTTTGCACACTTAATGATATTTCTGCACTGGTAAAACAAAAATACTGTTTCTTAAATTCACATTAATACAGATGGTGTTTGAAATAGTGTATATTTCTGACCCAGTAGATCTCATTGTCATATTTTTGTGAATACTTAATATTATAATTATTTATTAAGTGTCCCGAAAAGATAATTTGTCAGTCAGTCTGCTGTACCTTTTCAGGACAGTTAAAGTAACAAACAACTAACGAAGTGTTATTTTATAAGTTCAATAAACTTTTCATTTCTTCTACTTTCCAGCCAGCTGCTATAACACCGCACTAAAAACTACGTGTCGATTTCGGTGTCGATCAGAAAATGTGTAAGGCGCGCGAGGCAGACCAACCGTTGGGCAGGAGTCGTAAATTCGGCCTTTTATGAGCCATTAAATTGCCGATAATACGGGCGATGCGACCGTTACATAAAGATTTTGCAAAGTAAAGGCTATTTGTGTTGTATATAGCGCAATATACGTGTAAATAGTGCGACGTGTTTCGAAAATATATTCTCTGGCAATGTCTACCCAGAGTTTATTTTTGTAAAATTTATTGTATTTTACATTGATTATATTTAACGTATTAAAAGTTGGTACATGCAACTCTTCTCAGTGCATGAAAGTATTTCGAACTCTTGATGGACCCGTCCCGGCTATTATATCATTATTTAATTGAAAGTCAGTTACTTCTCGGTCTCTACGCAATTGAATTAAATAGTAACACCTATGTGTTACTATTTTTAAATTAAATTTAGTATCAAATGTTATAATACAATATTATTTTTTGTCTACCAGTACTCCGAGCCTGAGACGTAATTTCATTATGACGATTATACTGTCGATAACCGAATCCTTCGGTTATCGACAGTATAATCTAAATTAGAGGTAATAACTACTAAAATCCAGCTTAAGTGAAAAAGAACAAGCTAGACTGAAGTGATGCAATGGTGTACTTTTTGTTGTTGATATGACGAAGTCCTAGGTACTGAAATTTTGAGCTAGCGATATGCAGAAATGCCATTTCATGCTCTTTACACGTAGTAGATAGAAGGAATGCTATACTAAACGTATTCCATTAGCACTACATCATACTCTAAATGCGTTCCTCAAATAAACTTATTTAAAGGCTTCGAATTTCCTAATTCGATAGCCGAAACTTCGGTTTGGTTTGTCAGTAAATAATTGTACTTTATATTTTACAAACTAGAAGCATTATTCCTCTAATCGAATATACACATTGTGAATTACTGTATGTAATTTTATTTATTTTATTTTCTTTAAAAAGGGTTATTTACCACGTTTTGTTTTATGCCACGATTTGTGTGTTCTTTTTATTATTATTTATTAAGAAGAAGTAACTTATTCTCGGTGCTTGTGTGAAAAATATTTTCATAACTGGCAATGTAGCGACGATGAAGATATCATGAAAGCTTGTATAGTAAAAAGTTGTTTTCGTACAAAATAAAAAGAAAAATCTAATTTAGTGAGCTTGTTTTTTAGTCAAATAATTAACTTGTTTGTTTGAGTTTCAGGAAAAAGTCCTTTGTAAAATGATTATGGAAATTACGTTCTAAGCTCGTACATTCCTAAAAAACAGGCTAAAGTATTTTTTTCCTTATCTAAGGTTGGTATTAAAAAGTTTATTAGATTTGACGGGTGAATTTTCTTTTATATTCAACTGGTACAACATTGGTGGTTATTTTTTTGGTCCTCTTAATTGTGGGTTTATTTCTTCATTATAGAAATTTTAGAAAAATATAAATTTATCAATAGTTGGCGAACTATCAAGGACGTGTATAAGATAATATAGATTTTATGTCCTTCCGATTCGAGATCTAAAAATGTATTCGGTATACGGAAAATGCGACTTGATTGGAACGTCGAATTGAGAAAGGTATTTATTGCTTTTACGATCGGCATTCTTTAAAATTAATGTTTCATTGTATTAAACATAAATTGTGAAGCGACTCTTAAGTTTAAATCTACGACGAAAATGTGATTGTATGACACTTACATTTGGGTCGTTGTTCTTTAGGTGTGATGCCGCCGTGTGGTAACCGACTGAGTAGAATAGACCACCCTCATTTCTTACCGAGGTGTCGTAAAAGGCGGCTAAGGTAGGTTGACCAACCGTGTGGTATCCGGCCGAGTGGAATAGACCAAACTCATTTCTTACCGAGGTGTCATAAAAGGTGACTAAGGTAGGTTGACCAACCGTGTGGTATCGGGTTGAGTAGAATAGACCACCCTCTTTCTTACCGAGGTGTCGTAAGATATGACTAAGGTAAGTTGACGTTAGGCTGGCGGCCAGTCGTAAAATACATAGCCAAATCATGTGATAACATGTTTATAACATGTTGTGCCGACCCCACTTAGAGTGGGATAGGATGATGATGTTCTTTAGGGTATGATGTGTGTAATATAGAAAATAGAGAAAGAAATATGGAATAGCTTAAGATGAAATTCAAATTTCAAACGATTAGAAATTCACAATTTAAATTGATGGTTCATTGATGGTTGAACTCATTGATGGTTCAATGAGTTTAACTATCTCAACTTCTTTATATTAAACGATTACCTTAAACGACCTCTTAAGTTACATTAAAGTATACTGAACCTGGCGCGGCTGCATGGAAAGTTGGTTAAATATTCCGTAGCTTATCCGATTATACCTCAGTTAAGCTTGAGTAACTTCTTACTAACACAATTTAATTATATTGCACCGAGCTATCTTTCCTTATATAAAATTTGCAGTTAAAAATCAATAACAAGTGGTTATAAAGCATAAAGAAAATACGCAGTTACGTCGCAAACTTTACATATAACCGAAAGAAACTCAACGAAATACGCGTAGTGATATTAGCTTCATAATATATAATTTTAAACAGAAAAATATAAAATATTACAGTATTATAACAACATAACAGTATTTAGAAGCATGTTAAATAGCTAGTATAGTAAAGCACCATGAGGAAAAGTTTAAGTTTGGATCTCAAGGTTTTGGAAAGTAACCGAAGAGCCACAGTTTTGGTTGATCTAACTGGATTAACAAACGAACTCAAAAGAGTCAATTAGAACTCGATTCAGCCAGCACATAGTCTTGTGGCATGGAACACACGTAGAGAGACTTCATTTGAAATTTAAGAAACTGGAGTTAGTAATTTTCTTTGGGAGTGTATAAAGATTTATTGTTGAATTTAAAAAAAACATTCTCGTAATAAAAAAAAATTATAATAAAAATAAAAACATTTTAGAATAAAAATATTTTATTTCATTTCACAATATTTTAAAATACATACGAGTTTGAGATCTCCTTTTAAGTATAAAAATAATTGTATTAGGAGTTCTCGCTCCTCCATGACTACATACTAATAATTAAACATTAAGGTTGCATTAATATTAAAAATTAGGTTACCTTAATTTAATATAAATAAAATAGTAAAGCAAAAATAAACTAACAAAATTAATTAATAAATATATAATATGTATTGCTCTGTGTATATATGTACGTGTTTTGTGTGTGTGTGTTATGTGTGTGTGTTTGAAGATGCAAGCATGTTGTTGATGCATACGTCAGTATATGGATATTTAACAACGATGTAGGTATCTTACATTACAAAATAAAAATACGGTAATGAGAAAACAGTCTCAGTCCAAACGATTACTTTCCAAAGATCCGATAAAGCTGTCGTTTTTCTTCGATAATCCTGAAAAACTGTTGTCAGCCAACACCGCTGAGACGTAACAAAAAAGCTTCCTAAATGAAATATATTACTAATGTAAGCAAAGCTTTCGAATACAGAAACTTTTATTAAAAAGATTGTTTTAATAGATATTTGCGCTTTGCTCAAGGCTGATTTACTATAATTATCGACGAGTTTTCTAAATTCGAATGGTAAAAATTTTATTTCATGTTCTTTTGTGTAACTGCGAGTTTTGTTGATTTATAAATCTTTTGTTGTAATATAAGTACTGTTCATGTCTTAAAATACGTCAGAATGTGTCGGAAACTTATATTAAATATATGTACCTACTACTGAACAGTGATATTAATATATATATAATATAACTTCAACAAATAACGCCGTGTGCTATCCGGCAGAATAGACCACCCTCCTTTCTTACCGAGATGTCGTGAGAGGCAACTAAGGTATGTGCCGTGTGGTATCCGTGTGCATAGAATAGACCACCCTCATTTCTTACCGAGGTGTCGTAAAAGGCGTCTCAGGTAAGTTGACGTCAGGCAGGCGGTCGGTCGTAAAATACGTAGCCAAATTATGTGACAACAGGTTTGTAACATGTTTGCCGACCTCTCTTAGAGTGGGATAAGGGCAGGAGAATGATGATGATAACTTCAACAAATAATCAGTACAATATGATATAAAAGTATAGATCAATTAAGCTGTAAGACAATGACAGCTGTAATGGGTTTTTAAGTTTAAATTCTTCTGGGAATGTATCCCATGTGGTAGACCCCATGGTTCTAACGTATCAGGTCTGATGTGGGATTTTAAAATAACTTATTCATAATGATCCGCTTTGATTATCTATGCCACAATTGTTTATTGCGATGAAAATTATGGAATAATAGTTAACACCTAAATAAAAAATGTGTAGGGCCGGAATGGAATAAATTCGAATGTTCGTAATTTTCAGCTAAATCATAAATTTAGCCGACAGCGCGCTGGCTTCCTTCCGGCTACGCTTTCGAAGCTCATAAAGTTGTTGTTGTAGCTACCTAGATATTAAACAATTGTGCCGTTAACGTGAATTTTTCTGAAAAAAAGGTCTGTTATCTGTTGTGTGTAAAATATTGTATACAGTCATTTGTATTAAAGTATTTGTACTATATAGAAGTTTAAATCATTTATACTATTAATTGTTTAGATATTATAGCACAGCAGATATACAGCAGGTTCATGAACTTGCAATATAACATACACTATATACATATTAGCTTTATGTAATCATAACATTTTCGAATTTTTTTTAAGAGCTATTACAGAAGTAATATTAAAGTAGAAAGAGTTATAGGACTAAATTGACTTGGCGTTATAGCAATATACATATATAATTATTTTTTTCAATTTAATTTTTCTTGTGATATAAGTTTTTGTCTTCACAACGTATTAAGAATCGGTTTACCGTATATATAAACCTTACTGATAACTCGATAGGAGGTGGGTTGGGCTTTGATTGAAATCAATCAAGAATGAAACATGAAATGATTTTCCGTTCAAGTCTCAAAGGCAAAAAACAATATGTCAACGACATACCACAAAATTTGAGGAGTTTGTTTCCACACAGGTGTACATATTTTTATTATTAACTGATTGCTTTGTATGAACTTGAAAGGGACTAAATTGGTGTAACATGTTTTACAATATACAGATAATTAGTTGATTAAATATTTAATTTTTGCAAATTCTTGTATCTTCATTATTGTATTGACGTTTTTACGTATACGATATAAACTTAAGAGTATTTTGTAGAACATTTCAGACAAAACTAAATTAAGATTGGCTTATTAATATATTTTCAAAAACTCTAACATTCTTAAAATGATAAAGGCTAATCAAAATATAGATGTTATAAACTTTTTTAAAAATAAACTGTTATAAAAAATAAAGTATTTTTTACGAATAAATAATTGAACTAATAATAACAATAAATAATCTGAAGTAATAATAAGACTATATGTATATATATTCATGATAGTTGAAATGATTCTAAACTAATAAATAAGTAAGTAAATAAGTATGGATAAATATTTATGCGGTCATTATCATAATTCAGTGTTCGGTAAAATGGAAATATTAATGAAAACATCGTATATTGGTTAGTTAAAACAGGATGCTACAATAATTTGGATATTTGTGTTCGTTGTAAATTAGTTTTCAGAATAACATTGAATTCATTATACGCTCTACGAGTGTATAATGAATTATGAATACTACGTTATTATAACATTGCTAATAAATAACATCGAAAGCCATCTAAGACGTAAACTATATCGAGACCTTATAAAGTTAGCTAGTAGCGAACAAGAGAACTTGTGATAGCTTGGTAGCATGCAGCTAGATCTCTCCAATTTTATGCATGAACTCCATTTAAAGTTGCGATTGACTTGAAGTACAAAGTTGGGGTTACTTTCGTATGCTAAATCATTAATCATTCAATATACAGAAACTATAACAGAACTACTATGCTATAATCCGCGTGGCTTAAGCAAATGCATGCAATGCTAAGTGTATGAAGCAGGCAAAATTCACGTACCTTACACATGCAGGACAAGTCACCACACGTATCCCAAGACGCCTCCACCAGCAACAATGCACATAAGCAATACACACACCCACCATCAAAATCTCTACGATTGTTTCGCCCCGAAACCGAAGCATCATCAGGAGGATAGGTTTCACATAAAAATCGTAATGCGCCGCGCCGCCCATGCAAGCAGTCTTAAATGTATTATATTATATTATATTATAGCAAGTTTATAGCAAAGTTCTATTAATCTCAGTTTCTGTAATATGGAATTTCGAAAAGTAACGCCTGCTTCTACAAATCATTCAATATAATCCGACAAACGAAGTCTTCTTTATTCGTCAGTTGTTGAACATTCCTTCAAAATCTTCTTGCCCTTATCTCACTCTAAGTGGGGTCGGACATGTTACAAACATCTTGTCATAAAATTTGGCTACGTATTTTACGACGGGCCGCCTGCGTGACGTCAACTTACCTTAGTCGTATTTTACGACACCTCGGTAAGAAATGAGGGTGGTCTATTCCAGTCAGCCTGATACCACACAGCGGGTCGACTTATCCTAGTCGCCTCTTACGACACCTCGGTTAGAAATGAGGGTGGTCTATTCTACTTAGCAGGATACCGCACGGCATTTGTTAAATATTCCTTGAATTGCAATAAATCTGTGCTTCTGAATATGAATTGACGTTGAATTTTGCAGTCTTGTTTGTTATGCCATTAGGACTTTTTTTTAATTAAATGATGAAATAAAAACTAAAAGTATGAAGCGTTGCCGAACAGCTAAGTGATGGATTTAATTACTCTCTCTGGTAAGCGTTAGATGTGCGTGTCGCAAGTTGATGTATTTTGCCCTAAATAAATATTATTTATATACATGCATATGTGTTACTATATCCGTATACGTATACATATACCCATATAATATTAACAATAAAATTAAATAACGGTATCTTGATTATGATTATGAAAATATTGCACATTTGTCGAATACGTAAAGGGGTTTTACATTTAAAATAATAGAAATTTAAAAAATTGATAGATAGCATAACATAAATGGAACAAAAACTTTATTCCAAAAATACAAAGATACAAACCCTCTTATATTTAATTTGTTCTAGTTTTGCCTCAGCAGATCCGTTCGTAGTCTATATTCGATTTTGTTATAGTGACTACTAACTTTGCAGTTTATCTCCCAAAGTTTGTGTTCACCACATACCGCACTTAATATTTTTATATCTGTTGGACAAATGAAGATCTCTTTCAAAGATTTTGAGTATATTTTTAAATTGTTCTAATAAAAATTATAAAACAGCAGGCAAACTTATCGTTATATAAAACACGCTTCCCAAAGAACACGTAAGTACGAGGCTCCCGGGACTCATATAAGGTTATGGTGTGAGTTTGCAAAGTTGTCGTTTATTCAACCGGTTATTCGATCAGTATTATAAATTTTTCTTGCAGAATAGATAATAATATATTTAACATTGATATTTTTTCTGAATTAGACTTTCAAACAGACAATTTAAGGCGAAGAATATTTTCTTTACAAAAACTGCAGGGTACAGAAATATTTTTTTTTAATGTTTAATGTAAAAATATAACAGGATCTATACCAAATATAAAAGTACTAATTTATTATTAGTATTATGATTTAGTACATTTTTAGAGTTGTAAATGGGTCAGAATGTTATTAGTTCTAGTTGATTATATTCGTCTTCACAATGAAATTGATTTTTAAAAAAAAAATATGGTCGCTTTCAGGAATAATAAGCCACAAAATTCACATTTCGCTAAACATTTGTTAGAAAGCGGTCATAAAGTTCCTAATGACCATTGTTTCGAAATACTGCACACCTGCGAAAAAAGCTTGAAATTAAATATTTTGGAACAATTAGAAATCATTAAGCATAACAATGGCACCCTCATTAACGAGCAGATAAATGTCTCTAGTTCAAGCTTGTTGCACGTGTTCCGAGGTAAATAAAGGGTGGGGATGAACCAAGTACTATTTAACAACGCTTGTTTGGATAACGCTTCACTTTGCGATTTTGTCGTGGAGTCTATCTCCTGATGATGCTTCGGTTGCGGGGCGAAACGATTGTTGAGTTTGTGATAGTGAAACTGTGTAGTGCTTGTGTATTTTGGTGGAAGTGGTGGAGGTTTGTGCATGTGCTTTTACGAATCCTGCACGTATCGGGTATGAAAATACTGATAATCCACTATACATTAAACACTATATATATTTTCTATTTACTGTATCGCGGATTATAGCAAAATAATTTTATTATTACTTTTGTATTATGGATCTCCGCAAAGTAACGCCTAATTCTATAAATTATTTGATTTTTTAATTTAGTTAGGACAAAAAGTTATTTTAAAAATAGTTTATCCATGTAGATGTGGATTCGTTAATAAATTAATTTAAAATTTATAATCTTTACGCTGTATCTGTCTATTTGTATTTAGATGTTGTAACACAACATAACGCATGCATTCTCCTGACTGCAATAACAGAAGGCGCCACCAGTACTTTACTCCGCCCTATAGTAGCTTTTGTAGTTACATCCTAAAAAGTCCCCTTAAAAATCGTTCGTTAGATCGACATCGCCTTACATTTCATTTGGTTCAATGTGCGTCCTACTGGAACACTAAGCCTAAGCGAAACTGTAAACGGTGCATCTTTCGGTTATCCATTTTTGGAATGCTGTGAAGGACCCGTTCGCGGTTCTCTCCGTATAAATGGCAATTAATAGACGTATCGCAAGTACGTAAACTTTCCCCCGTCCCCTAACCGATTGGGTAATCGGTTTACAATGTTTAAAATTCTCTGAAATTAATTTATTACATTTTAAGCGAATATTCGTGGTTTAGTAACCAATAGTTGCAAAAATACAATGATAATTTGTTTCATTTTTAATCTTAATCAAGTAATCCATAGTCATATCATGTGCTATATACATATATCTAGTTATTTTTACTTTTTATTTTAGAATCAGACCGAGCTTAGAAATATTTTAACAGGCTTGTTTATTATCTAGAACATTTTAATCTTATCTCAGCCCAACAATTTGGTTTTCGAAAAAATAAAAACACAACAGATGCAGTTCTTGAACTCAACGATAATGTTGTTAGTCACCTGAATCAAGGAAATAAAGTTCTAACAATATTTTTGGACCTGGCCAAAGCTTTCGACACAGTCCCAGTCCCTATTCTATTGAACAAGCTTGAGGCCATGGGCATTCGTGGTGATCAATTAAAATTTTTCCGCAGCTATCTTACTGGTCGAATACAAGTGACAAAAATTAATAAGTACTTTAGTGACGAGATGCCAATATCTTATGGGGTTCCGCAAGGTAGCATTCTTGGGCCAACTCTATTTCTTGTTTTCATTAATGATCTCTGCAATATACAGATTCCTAATGCCAAAATAGTTTCTTTTGCTGATGATACAGCCATTACATTTTACGGTACATCATGGATGGATTTACAAAAAATAGCTCAACATGGTTTTAATACAGCTTATCATTGGTTAATCTCTCACTCATTATCGCTTAACATCTCCAAAACCAAACTCATTACCTATTCAATCCGGACAATTACTCAACCTTTGACACCCTTAAAAATTAAAGCTCACACTTGTTCCAATAACTTTAGTGTTAACTGCCAGTGTCCATCTATATCTTCCGCAGACAATATTAAATACCTAGGTATCGTGCTTGACAAGCATCTAGGCTTTAAAGATCACATAGACTTGCTTACTAGTAGGGTCCGTAAATTAATTTATATCTTCAAAAACCTTAGGTCTGTAGCTAACTTTTCAGTAATACGTAAGGTATACTACGCTCTTTGTCAGTCCATAGTTCAATACTGCATCACATGTTGGGGTGGGGCCACCAAAACTGCTTTAAAACCTTTAGAAATAGCACAACGTGCAGTTTTGAAAGTTGCAACATTTAAGCCTATACTATTTCCGACTCACATTTTATACAGTAACTGTGGAGTTCTTAGTATAAGAAAATTATTTATTTTGCACACAATACTAAATCAGCACAAAAGAACCCCGTACCGAAATATTGAAGGTAGGCGTAAATACAATATTTGTGCCATGAACCCACCTAAATTTGTTTTTATCAAACGCTTTTGTTTTTTCCTTGGCCCATATCTATATAATAAGATCAACGCTATATTACCTATATATAATTTTCCGTATGCTCTTTGTAAACAAAAATTAATTTCTTTTCTAAAAGATAAAACATATGATGATATTGAAAATTTCCTACTGGTACTAAATTAATCTTTACCATATATCTTCTCGCAAAAACCAAACGCGCACGCTATTATACACATACACACATGTACACACACTCTTACACAAATACACCCACACTCATACTCACACATACACACTCTCAGGTAGATTACTGGCTGGTTCTCCTTCACACAGATTGTAAAAATCTAGGAAGGGAACCAGTTCTTTGTTTAAATCGGTTCTGATTATCTACTAAAAAATTGGTAAATAAATAAACATATTAAAGTTTAAAGCTATATAAGTAATACAGTTTAAATTGTGATCGACATCTATTTGATAGAGCGTCTAAGATAAGCGGAGATTATGTCAAAACAACCTATATTGTAAATTACACCCTTTAAATTGTTAATATAAAATATCAAAATATCAAACAATATATATATAAAATATATATATATTTAATTTAAAAACTTAACTTAAGGTGAAGGGGTACGGCTTTTATAAGTTTAACTAATATAGTTTTTAAAACTTTTAGCACCATTATACTTATTGTTTATGTTATCCTAAGAAATAAAGAAATAAAGAAATATTTTCAACGACACATATAGACAGTGCATTCCTTCTGTATGACTCGACGGAAATTACAAGCGCTCGGAAATCCGAGAAATATATCCTTAAATATGGATATAAATATTATATTTGGGATGGCGTATTTTGCCATAACAATATTTCATTTGAAAAATAATATTTTATCACTCTATGTTAAGGAACCAGAAGGTTATTTTTGGCAAATAAACTATAACAAAAGCGAGACTGTAAAGTGTTATTTATAAATATAAAATAAATTCGGGGTTTAGGGTATAACGCATACAGACAGAAAGTAGAGCTGATAAAACGTCAGCACTAATCCTTACAACCTTTATCCACTTAAATCCACAAAAGATATGTGGATTTAAGCGATGTTACGTTACAAGAGTGATACTTTTATTGCTATTAAATAAGTATCATGTCCTTTCCATTTGAAAGTATTGATACTATATTCATAAATAGTATAAAAAAAAGGATTACTCATAAATCTATCGATATAAAGTATCGATACTTCAAAGTATCAAATACTTTCTTAGGCCCTAATGACGTCAGTACGTCAGTAGGAAACGTTAGTAGCTTTAATAAAACATGAGAAAGTAGTAAATTGAAATAAGACAGTAGAGACACGTGAAACGTCCTGTTTTATTGAAAAAAATATATATATATACCATTTCGCTTATAGAGGTTGAATGGTAATCGATTAAAAACCATAAAAATTAGCCGAAAGGCCAAATTAAACAGGTAATTTATTCGATACGATACCTTTAAAAAATACTTATTAATTACAAGTATCGAATACAAAGTTTGTATCGATACCTCAAAGTATTGATACTTTTTGCGTGTATGTCCCATATTTAGTATAATTATTATTATATAAACATTGTTGTCATAGATGGTGACGTCTCTTCGTAATAGTCAATTAACTTTTTATAGTAATTGCATGTATTTTCTTAACTTTTTAAATCATTGATTGCACGCCTTTAAGTACGTACGCATACGTCCACCGTATTAAAAATAAATATATAAGGTATAATATTTTTTATATTTCTTTGAGCAAATACTATGAAGCTAAAGCGAAATTCGTATTCCGTAGTTTTGTATGGCATGATCATAAATTCAGTTGGCTGCGCACTAGCTTCCTTCCGGCTGCGCTTTCGAGAGGACGCAAACATTTTGTTTCCACTACCCATTATCTCTGTGTACTGTGGACGCGAATTTTTCGGGATATTGGCTTGGATTGTTTCCCCCATATTTTACACGAGTTTTTAACGTTAAGCCCAGTGAAAATGAAATATCAGTGTATTGCAAAATGTTGGACTTTTAATTTCATTGCTCATTGGTTATGTTCTGATGAATACGACATGTATCGTAATTAAAGTTATGAGTTTTAAAAAGGCCTACTATAAACACTTTATAATAGAGGTATAAAAGTTTTTACCTATGATTGGGACTATTACTTTTAAGCGAGATTACTAAAAGACTAGAGTACTAAAATATATATATTTTTTTATCACAAAAACCCCTTATGGGTCGCGTCGCATGAGCGGCATCATGTCGGACTCGCACCGACTAAAACAACGTGAGTGATCCATCACGCTGTTGGTAGCGGGGGCAGGGTTCTGTTGAACTCATTATCCCCATCCCCTCCAGCTGCAACTCTAAACTTGAGTGCGCTACCTCTGGGTCGGGTCCTCTCTAAAAGTCACCCCTCTCTCCACTAATCGATGCATCGGGAGCACCAGATGCATCGACCTTCTCAGGGGCCTTTTCAGATGAGCGTCAGGGTATACATTATTTTTTAGTTTATCTCTTTCAATAACCTTTTACAATCAAATAACGTATGAGTGGCCACCCGTATAGTTGTTTTTTTACTTGGGAAAGTTCGTTTTAACAACGTATCGGTAACGTGCACTATCGAAATTGGAAGCAGAAACGAATTTCGAGTGCCACGAACAGCTAAAAATTTACAGTGTTTTTTATACTACATAGTTGAGTGTGATCAATGTTCAAAAAAAATTGTTATTAAAAATTGTTACTCGTAGCAGATATTAAGCTACGACCTCTTATTATCCCACAGCTGGGCATTAGCCTCCCCATTAATTTTTTTTTGAAGAATAGAGTGAGAACTAAGGCCTACTACACTGTTTCCATACGGATTGGTAGGTTACACATATCACATTGAAAATTTTGTTAATTTTGGACGAGAAATAAAAATTCGGAAATTGTTTATTCATTTATAGATGACGACTGTTGTTATTGGCATTGTGGTTGGTGTGCTGCCTCATTACTGGAGGTCCCAGATTCGATTTCTTCAAAAAATATCAGTACTCTATTCTAGTTGGTTAAAATTATCTCTAGCTCTAGTGGATCCTGCATAACTGCTCTATACCAAAAATCACATTTATCCGATGTTCGATTTAGATGTGAAAGAACGAAAATAAAATAAAAATATTTCGGCATTTATATTATTAGTAGATAAGTCGATAGTAGTGCAATTATACTTCATTTTAATATTTCAAATTATAAACTCGTTGCACATCGTTTGAGATTCAAAACAATTTTTCTGGTAAAACAAGAGTATAATAAATCATGCTTGTATTTCATGAATTCGTAAAACGAAAGAATGCCGTGAAATTCACGTGATGAGAATTTTCCCCGTCTTAGAATAAATTGCTTAGGATCAAAATATTTATGATTTCATTTGCATGGGAGTATTTTTTTGGCTTTGTTTGTTGGTGCTTTGAAAGTATTACAATGAGACAGCGTAATTTAATTCCGTGATTAAGTGATGATCAAATTATTAATTTAATTCTAATCCACAATTTTATTAATACTGCGAAAGTTCTGTTAAATTGAAGGGCGTGTTATGATATTTACAAAATGAAAACACATATTTGTTTTTAACAATAATTACAACAGATAATTTATATTGTTACTTGGCAGAGTTAATACAAAAGTAACGTTAATATTATTTTGCTATTATCCAACATTAAATGAATCAACAGTAAATTAATATTATTATTTGTATTTTATTATATTATGCGGTTTATATAATGCCCCGCGGTTTCACCCGCGTCCATACCGATCTCGTGGTAGTAAAAAGTCTACGAAGTCGAATAGCTTTATTTTACAGAATATTTCATTATAAAAAATGGGTATCATTAGTATTCTTGGAATAAGAGCTAACTCATCAAATGCAGGCCCTGCTATAACGGTCGCTACAATGAATTTGTTATGGCATTATTTGTTTTCGATTTACATTCTTAAATTCGTAATATCTTTTGATTAGGATGTCGGATTTTAATAATTTAAAAAGTATTTTGCAGGTATTGAAATAGTTTTTAATAAAATATCATTTAATGGGATAAGGATTAATACAGAGATTTGAATAAAATGGGTTGTTTATTGTTAGCACTTTTAGCAACTTTTACAATGTAAAAAAGTAGTTATATTGGCATAACTATAATAGTTAGACATATGGTATCGCGGACTTTTTGTGGATATTGATACGTTCTATAATACTGTAGAACATTTTTTTACGACTTAATTTTTCACACCTTATTACAATCTTGTTACGGATCCCTATTTTTTTTGAAAATGTAATATAAGCCTATGTTGCTCAGTGAAAAATCAGCTTTCCAGTGGTATAATAATTTTTGAAATCAGTCCAGTAGTTTACATACATACAAATCTTTCCTCTGTATAATATAAGTATAGAAGTATAGATATAAATTTCAAAAATTTGCAGGCGGTTTGGTTATTTTAAAGATGATGTTGCTTATCATTTTATGTCATCAAAGGCATCGCGTAAGAATGATTGCATTACTATGGTTGCTTGCACTAAACTCTAACTAGCGAACCGCAAATGATATCGGTTATTAGGGAGATCGACAAATTTGTCCTTCACGCATTTCAAATGGTACCATAAAATCCAAAATGACTTAGTACTTGGTAATAAGAAGTTAATTAGTTATCGAAATAATTAGCATACTTGAGTGCTACGTAAATAAAAAAGAAACTAACATGCTTCTGTGATATTATATTGAAAATGCTAAAAAATTCTTTCTTTATCTTCAATAAAAACGGTGAAATTAATATTATGTTCCTTAATATACGATATTCAGATTGGTTTATTGATGACAGATTTTTTTTATTCTATACCGATCATATCATAAACTTTGTTTGCGTCATCGTATAGTAGGTTTTATCACTTTTTAGTCTCACTATGCTATTCTGCATTAGACAGCGCCTACTATCGTAGGGTAGGTAAGGTGAGCCTTAAGTAATATAATAAAAGAAACCCATACAATTTCCCATTAAAACATTTATTGAATGAAATTCAGATATAATTCTACAAATATACATCTATTTAATCACACGTTTGCCCAATATAAAGCGAGGTTCATCTAGTCGTAGTTACGTGAAATGCTTTTGCGTTCGGGTATTTTTTTTCTTCGATTAGTCACCGAACAGCTTTCCAACTTTTTGACTGGCCACTCAATGTCCTTTGAGTTTTTTTGCTGCAGTTTTATGTAAGTCTTTTCGTACATTGCATTTCATTTATAAATTCTCTTGCATTTAAATTAGTTTTAAGTAACCTAACCAAACTAGTAAGTCTTATTGTTTTGTAGGTATACAATTTGACTGCTGTAGCAATATCACGACTAGTACATTTTTTTCAAACCGTTTCCTTACTATTTGCATGCCGCCAACTACTTTTGATGTATACGAGTATATACACATTAAAAGCGATATATTGGTTTAGGATTTGGTGTTCATCTTCCAAAATTTTCTTTTCACTACAGTTTATTACTTAACTTAATATTAATGGAACTTTTATTGAATTAATTAACACGTCGCTAATGCCTACGTCTACAATAGCTAAACTTTGTGGTTCTGGATTAGATTCATATTTTACTAGAAATAATTGGTAGAAATCTAATTAAAAAACCTACCTAAACCTAATATGGCAGTGCTTAATAACAGCAGATTTTTGTTAATGTTGTTCTTATCCATTCTTGGTATGTATAATGAATGAAGCGTTAAAAACTGCGCTTCTTTCGAAATGTTCCTCGAGAATCCAAATACCGAAGATATTTAGAGCCTTCATCGACACAGAAGTTTATACTACTGTTACTATGGATTAAAATATACAATACAATTACTTACCTACTTTATAATATCTATAATTAACGAGGAAAGTTTTTTTGTAACATTTGCAATAAATGGGTAAATACATTATTAGTATGTATTTACCCATAAAATAGTGCACCACCCGCACACTTTTCAGTTCTCCTTAACCCTAAGGTAGTCTGGAAGAAATCGCTACTAAGCGATAAGACCGCCTTTTGTACGTTACAGTTTGTTTTCATTTATTGCTGTTTTTTTCCTTTCCTGTATGTGTTTTCTCTGTGGTGTACAATAAAGTGTATAAAAAAAAATCATAAATGTTTTTGTGATATATGCGCCATACAAAATAATTAAATATTAAATTTTCATCTAAGCATTCTTTCAATAAAGGCTTCAACCCTGATAACTTTGTTCTTTTTTCTTATCCATTACAAAAATAAGCAAAGAAGCTTCAATGGAGATAGAATTGACATAATAATTGATGATGCCGCGGTATTCTTTTTCTTGTAGATTGTTCGAAAGTAATTTTCTATGTTACGAAAACAATCTTACTTACTGCGATCTGAAAGTAACAATATAAGTTGTATTTACTCTTTATTTTTTTATTACATTTATTTAATTTTCTTCGCTAAAAACCAACAGAATAGGAATAAAAATCATTTTTTAGAATATGATATTAAGACAAGGTTTAAAGCAATAACAGGATTTTTTTACTTAAGTAGGACTTAAAGAGATTTTAAAATACTTTTTCAGTAAGAAAGAAAATTTAACGAAGCATCTTCTACTTCATTAAATTTTATTTTATTTCTAGAGATTGTGGTGGCAGCTTTATAATGAACCCTTGTAATTAAAACTGTGGGCATAATTTGATCATGGCATTTAAAATTAATTATACTTGTGGCTAACTGACCCACGCGTTATTATGTGATTTTTAAACGTAAGAGAATCCTAGACTATATTGTTTTAGTAGATATTATATAACATATTGTTTTAATTAGTTTTAAACGTATAAGTATGTCTTAAAAGTAGTTGAAGAGGCGTAGAAAAAAAGTGAAAATAATAACCAGAAACAGCTTTATTATTTTTGATCTTGAAAAATTTCAAATTTAAATTGATGTGATACATAATAGGTCTTATGCAAGCCTTATAAAGTGTCACAATTTCAGTGGTACAGTTTCTAGTGTTAGGGGGGCAGCTGCCCCCCCTTGCCCGTACCTCGCCACGCCCATAGCTGCTAATATAACTCTGGTATAGTTATAAGCTATTAAATAGTTCCATGTACATTGATATATAAAATAACGCCCAAGTGGCATTATGTGTTCAACTTTTAACTTTTTTTAAAGAAAAATAATAATTTTTTTATAGAATCGGATAAGTAAATATCCTAACCCTATCTTTCCTAACTGTATAAACAATCCTAGTTCTCTTAAAACCTCCACACCTGGATTTGAATTCAAGTAGAAATTGTGGTGAACTCATAAAGGTCTACTGATTGCTAAAACACTGTTAAATGTTATATTGTGTTATGATAGTCCAAGATGCAAAGCATTAACGTGAAGGAGAAACGGTAATCATATATCTTAGCGGTGTATATAACGTCGAATCGGATCATCGTATCATTTTGCAGCTAGGTTGCGGTCGCAGTTTACAATGTGAATTTAATGTTATCAAGATGGACCTGATTGTACTAAAAGCAATAATACTATTGGACATTCAGTTGTGCATAATTTCAGGAGTCTAGTATTTTCTATATACCATGCTCAACAAAGACACGTGAGCTCTAATTATAGACGAATCAGATTTAGTAAAATACTATTATATTGTCATGATAAATATTAATATTTATGATCCGAATCGTGATGATCGATTCTTATTAATCTTTACCAGGTAATCGCTGGTTTAAACCCTTGACTGGCATTTGTCAATTAGTTACTCTTTATGGAGAAGAAAAACATCGACAAGAAAGTGCTTTTATCTGGAAAAGTCTGTAATCTGCCAGTTCGCATTGGAGCAGTGTGGTTGGTATATGCACTAATGCTTCATTAAAAAGAGATGAGTCTTTTGTCCGCTATCTTACATGTCACCTGGAGAAAACCTCAAAAAAACAGGAAGAACTTCTAAACTATAGTGCAGTTATTCATGTCAAACTTGGTTTTAGAAGCTTGATGTTTATATCATTTTTTATTGGTATATGTTATTTGAAGGATTAAATAAATAATCTCATGAAAAGACTAATATTAACGAGTAAACCAGATTCAAATCAGTACTACTTTTAAAGAAAAGCTTTATTTTAGTTTACATTGCTTACTTTATACCTAAACTTGTACCTTTGATCTTGATCACATTTTTTTATTCATAAATATATGATACATATTTGGAGTTTTTTTCTATTACTACTGTTATTTGAGTAGCGTGAATTCGTTAACCCCAATTCATTGTTTTAAGATCTGAATCGTTCATTTTATACTCAACTGGAGTCTACCAAGTGCACTACATTTTAACGAGTTTTGCCCTAAGTGTTTTCAAGTGCAATTAATATTAATGACACTTTTTACGTAAGTTATTCTTATTACTATATAGGTTATTTACTTAGTCCAACACTATCTTGTATCTTAACAGTAAAGATCCTTTGATTTAATATCATATCAAAAACTACACGGGGCAACTTTATGTATTAGGTTAAAGTCGAAATCGATATCGAACTCGTACAGTAAACCCAATATTAAGGACTAAAGAAGAAATTTGAATATGTAGACAAACATATACATTAAAGAATTCAATGATACTGTAAATAAATTATATTGTTTTATAATGATCTGCAATCAAAAGAAAATTTATTGTCTAGCCCCACTCAAGTTGGATCTCTTATGCATCTCAACTCGAGTAATATTTGACGACTGGAAACTAATAATAAATATTAGCATAACATTAACATAAACATCTCTACTGGGTACCCTCGGTTATTTTATTACTAAAAAAAACTTAATTCGTGGAATTAATTTAGTTCGTAATTTATAGGCCAATATTCATAGGTTCTTCTTATTATCTAATGTCTTGGATATAAGATGTCCATCATTTTAACGGAAACATTGTGACAAAATCTATATTTTTAACGCCCTTGCATTACTGTATTGAATAAAGACTTAACACAGTAAAACAAAAGATATAACATCTGTAAAACTGGGAACAAAATAAAACAATTTAGACAAAGGTAGACCGTAACGAGAGTCCGATGCTTCACTTGGAATTACCAACTTAACGTTCACTGAATTCACCTATTACCAAGGCTGTAAAACTAAGAGCAATAAAAAGTATTTTACTCTCCCGATCTTTTGGCAGTAAAAGAGCAGGCATCCCTTTACTGTGTAATTTTCTTTTTAGACTCATTCGTATGGTGCTTGGCGAAAGGAAATTCTTGTTCGCGCTGGTATTTCTGAACGCTTGGCTGGCGAAAATTTAAATTGGCTCGTTTATCACATTACCGCATCGGTCACGGTTATTTGAAATCGATATCTAATCCATCATGCATATCCTTGTTTTTCGAGGAATTCGGGCCAAGATCGCGCTAAAGGTTTTGATCGGTATTTAATAGTCTCTCGCTCAAACTAAGAGCAATGGTGTTCTGTACTATAAGCATTTATAAAATTGTCTTTATCTTTTATTTAACAAAAACATTGTGAAATAAGAGACCCCTATTTAATAAATAAATAAAGGTATAACAAAATGTGATTTATAGATTACAATTTTGTCGTGGAGCCTATCCTCCTGATCATGCTTCGGTTTCGGGGCGAAACGATCGTAGAAATTTTGGTGTTGGTTGTGTGTATTGCTTTTGTGCATTGTGGCTGGTGGAGGCGTCTTGGGATACGTTTGGTGACTTGTCCTGCATGTGTAAGGTACGCGTATTTTGCCTGCTTCATATACTTAGCATTACATACATTCGCTTGAAACACGCGGATTGTAGGAAAGTAGTTCTGTTATAGCTTCTGCAAAACAAAAAGCTTTGTAACTGATAGAAAAGGTTTGACGTTGAACTTATATCAGTATTATATATTAGCCTCATATTTACTTGTAATGACAAAACTATTTTTTCTGTGTGAAGGTTCTTGTTGATATTTAAAAGTAGGACAGCAGGTTAGTACGCTTACAGTCGAAGTAATCTATTAATAACAAAAGTAGCTCTTTGTTTTGATTGCGACAAAAGCATGACGAAAAGTTATTTTCATAATTTTCTGTTATTGTAAACATACATTTTAAAGTGATTTTAGATTTTAATCAATAACCTCTCTGACTTGTGTAAGAAAACACAAAACGCCAAAAGATACATTTCCTTTTTTTTATTGTGATTAATAGCATTGGTATTCAAGTAAAATTAATACTATAAATCTTTGTCACTATTACTAAATTAGGGATTGGTTATTCTCTTTATTATGTAAATATAAATAGTTTTTTATTCTACAAGCAACTAAATTCAAGGAAAGATTTTTTTAGTTTATCTACTAAAACAAGCTATACTCACGTTCTATCGGGTGAACCTGACTGTTTTCTATTAATGAGCTCTTTACACGGCGTTATCGCGGCGGGAACTTCAAGGAGAGTGTCATATTATATGTATAACGTCGTCTAGAATAACAGCATGACTATATCGATAAGTTTTTTACTAAATTAATTAATTGTTTTCTCATTACTTTATGGAAATAATATCTTGAAGTTTATTACATTATATAAATGCTTGAAAGTTTACAAAGATTACCAATTTATAAAGTTACTGTATATGTATATGGAAATTTTTTTTTACCATATAATAAATCTCATAAAAGAACTTGAAGTTTTGCACGTGCGAGCGGAAATTTCATTGCAGGGAGAAAACTATTTAAATCGAAAAGCTATGCGAGTGAATCACGTCGGTCTTGGTTGCCGTAGGTTTTTTGCAATTCAAGTAATCCTTCCAGTATTAGGAGAGTATAAAAAATTCCTAAAACAATATTAAATTGATTGAATTCCTATTGATTGATTGTTTTGACACTTGCAATTGTCACGTTCTCTATATATCAAAATAATTTGTTCTTATTTCGTATTAAATTTGAACTTTAAACATTACACATTGTGTAGCTAATTGTTATGTCGAAAGTAATTCAATTTATAAGTTTTTCACTTTATAGCAAACTTTCAGGGTGAAGCCCAGGGTGATTTAGTTATGACTTCATTTACTTGTTTTATAATGAACTAGCTGTCTAGCGACGCGTTACCGCGGCTCAGTCTAGTTTCGAATTCTGCTCGAAACAGAACTCAACAGTTTAAAAAGTGCTCCGATCGTCACTAAGCTTTACAGAAAATCCGCTGGGTCATTCTAAATAAATTTCTAAAAAATCATTAAATTCGGTCCATTTGTTTTGGAGTCTATAAAGAACATTCAGATAAACATTTATTATTATATATAATAAGATTATTTTACAAACGTGTTTAGGAAGAGGCGTGATCATAAGCTCAAGAGATTGAGCTGATTAATATCTAATTTTGCGTAATACTCAAATTATTTTTGTTAAGTGTGACTATTGAGTAATTTTACAGACGTGAAAAGCACTATACAGAAGATATTTATAAGTAGCTTCGTTATAAAGAATCCATAAACGATCTAAATTAGAAAGTGAAAGTATATTTGAACAGGGCAATTTAATTTGATCTCAATTAGACGTAATACATTAGCTTGTTCAAATATAGACCGCTTTATGCGGAAATTTGGAAAGGTCAAATTAAAAATTTTATAAATCAATTTACGTACGTACGAGTAACTATAGTAGTGACCATATTTTTATCATTAAAAATAATATCTTTGTCTGAAATTGCGGTAATCATCGTTCTATTTATATATTGAATGCTATTTTTCGTATATCCAATAATATATATTTTTTAAATTCAAGTACCTTTTCTACTTAGACTATACACTTTTTAAATAAATATATAAAACGGATAAAAGATATCACTTTTTAACAGCAATGAGGTAAGAAGAATGGCAGTAACAGTAACTGCTTGTAAACTCGTTTACTAGATGCTTGGCTTGAAGTTGACTTAACAGAATGTTTTTAATTATGAATAGTATAATATACGTGAAATAAAAAACGAATAACGGGTCTGCACAAAATATTCAAAGGTTAAACGTATTTTTAGCATAAAGCGTGGGCGGAATCAACGCTTTCAGTTTCTTGAAATTTTTTGTATGTTTGAAATAAAATACTTGACATGCAAGGAATATTCCTCTTATAGGACAAAAAAAAGTATGATACGTTAATTTTAAGAATTATCTAATTAAGTTACAAGGTAAAATATTATTAAACTAATAATTAATATAGTTCAATGAATAAGACACGATTTTCTCAATATTTTCGTCTTGGTTACGAGAACTATTATGCTTAGTCTGGAATTTCGAATTGGTAGATACTTTTGAAAGAAAAATACAAAGAAGTATTTTAAATAGTAATTAATGTTGTGTAGATGAATCCTTAAAGTTACTTTATTTATGTATGTGTTTTGTTTTTTGAGTTTTAAGTTTTGCGGCTACAAAAATACTGAAAGCATTTCCTATTTAAAATCTTTGTATCAAATTGATATTAAATATTTTTTTTCATTATCAGCGGTTATTTTCAGGCAACAATAAAGTGACGCTCATTATGTCTACAATACACGGGCACGTCCTTTGTTTTAATGCAGAAGGGGTGTAATTTCCGAGATATATACACAGAATTGTTGTCACAAGATAAGGCATGAATAACCGTGGAAGTTGAGCTGACGAAAACGTTATGCTCACGTTTTATCATAAAGCTTCTTTGTGAAAAGGTATGAATAGCTTGTTATGCGTACCTGATAAGAACATGTAAACAAGGAACTAAAGTTCTTTACTTAAATATTATTTCTTAGTGTTGGCGTTGCTCTAAGATTAACTTTTGTAATAGTACCACCTACATCTTACGTCTTTATGCTCTAAGTTAAGGTAATATGGATAACATTTATTTAAGTGGAGTTGTTACAAGAGTACTACCTTCTCTCGGCTTTGAAGAATAAGGTTAGAGTTTATACTCCGTATGCTGCTCACATTAGGATTGGAAGATTACACGTATCCCAAGGATTCATCGGATAATAGTTATGCTCTCGTAAATAATGTAAGCTGGAGACAGATCAGGACAGTTGAGAACACTTACTAATCAGATCATGAACAGTGCTTTCTTTTATTTTTTGAAACTACAAAATTTCAACCATAAAATTAGCATGTATGTTAGAGTTTCCGGAAAAGACTTTGAAGAAGGTTCTATTATCGTCACATTATTACACAAAAATTTATGTGTAATAAAAGGATACAGAACTAGAGAAATACTTACATTACCTTTACATTATCTGTAATCTTACAACAACAGGGAAAATATATGCGCAAGAAAGTCTTACATTTTCAGTTATTATTAATCTAGAATAATATTTGCCATATCATATCTACTACCATTTCCTAGTGCTGTCATTCACTAAGAAAAACTGACGACATATTCAATGTTGGAAGGTACTCCATCCTTACAACTATCAGAATATACAGCACTCAAATACGTTTCACACACGTTGTCTAAATACTACGGATGTGAGGAGATTGTACCAACCTAAAGCTAAACTAAGCAAGACAAATGACACCAGAACCTAGATGTTTGAAGATCTATTTAAGGGAGACTGATTATATTTGAAATTTATACCATCTCTCTAACTTAATTAAGGACGTCATTTACATCTCTACTAAACAACATAAACACTAATGACGTTAAACTATTTCCAAATCTCTATATAAATAATATATAGGTATATTCTCTTTATCATATCTCTGCAAGTTTCACAACAGTACGTTAGAAGAGGGATATGTTGAGTAGGTAGAATTTGAATGATATACGCCACTTATACTTTCAAGAGGTACGCATGTAGATTCGTTCCTTTGTTTAAAGAGAACACTCGAATAAATCGGGAGGGAGAAAAATGTCGACGCAATCACGTCCCTGATTTCTTCTCAATGCACGCTTACCTGGGATGTTTTATTTGGCAATCGCGGACGCGTCAACCTTTTTTCCTAAATCAGGCAAGAATAAAATTATACATAGAAACAATTTTATACGTATCAATTTGGAAAATATTCGTTAAAATAAATGTTAATTTAAAGTTTCAGGTATCAAATAAATCGTTCATTACATGAACTGGCATGTTATTGTTAAATTTTTTGCAGTTGAAGGTTCTATTTAAGTATAATGCAGCTAAATTTAGAGGATTCTTATATTTGAACCGTAATCACACGTCTGGATGTTCACTTAGTTTTAGATAGGTAGTCGGTATCTCTGTTGCGTGGCGGTCTGGTTGATGTGCGTAACGGCCGGCCACGCCCCCCAACGGCGTCTTCTAGCACCACTGTGAAGATGCGCGCGCATTTCTACCCTTCGTAAGGCTTGGATCACATGGAATATTTTGTTAATACAATTTTTATTAAGTAATGAGACTATTGTTCGAATTTTTTTATAACGACAACGTGAAACATTCAAAATAAATTAGTCATAAGTGACTAATTATGTTTTATGAAATATAATTAAGACTATGAGTTTAATCTAAGCATCTTAAGAAATAATGAGCATAGAAAATAGTAATGTTCCTTTTAAAATTAAAAATAAATAACTTTACAACAATAAAAAACGACAAGTCTTTAAAGCAAACAATTGAAATTAAATAGCGAAAGGCATTTTTTTTTATTGTAACAAATCAATCAAAATTAATTGTTATGATTAATTACTATAAACTCGAAATGACCTGACTAACCTAATTATTTTTTGCAAAAATTGTGTTAGTTTAAATTAAATAAATACTAATAATATTTAATTTTTATGAATATAAGATTGTCAATCAAACTTCTTCTTCTTTCTCCTACCCTTATCCCACTCTAAGTGAGGTCGGTACAACATGTTTTTCTCTTCCATTCTCTTCTATCATTCGTCAACTCTGGCGCTACTCCTTTTATACGCATGTCATACTTTACACATTCCAACCATCTCTTTTTAGGCCTCCCTCTAGTCACATATCCATCCACATTCATATTCAACACTCGCTTAGTCACATGATCTTCATCCCTCATTACATGTCCATACCATCCCAATCTTGCACCTCTCATCTTTTCCATAATGGGCGCAACTTTCATACTTCCCCTAATATACTCATTTCTTATTTTATCTAGTCTTGTCACACCACACATCCACCTTAACATCCTCATCTCATTTGCATGCACTCTTCTTTCATCCATCTTTTTCATTGCCCAACATTCATCCATACATTACGACAGGTCTAATGACTGATTTATAAATTAATTTATTATAAATTAATTTTTTGCAAAAATTGTATTAGAGTAAATTAAATAAATACTATTAATATTTATTTTTTATGAATATAAGATTGTCAATCAAACATCAAATAGGTATTTAAAGTCTTTGTGTTGGGATTTTTGTAGTAAGGCTAACAACTAGTTCTATAAACATTCGAGAGTCAAAAGGACCCTACTTAAAAATACGTTGTAAACATATCCTAATATACGTATCGTTCGCGCGTTGTGTTGGGAAAAATCTCTAGCTAGAATCAGCAGCGCAGCGCCACGGTACAGTCGCTGAAACTAAGCGACGTTCACATCCCACAACGCCATCTCTTGGCCGTCTTGGCAGCTCCGCACACCTGCCGGGCGACACGAAGATCGACATTCACCGTCGCGCTCGCACTAGTGGCACGTAAAAATAACCTCAAAACGTCTCACCGTGAATCAACCAATTATCCAAATATTATTCTGAAGTTTATTTCGACAGTGACATTAAATATACGTAAATAGTGCGAACTACGACTGTGTTACTGTGATATAACATACAATTTTTGGATTTTCCTTGCAGTGAATCTTGCGTGTGATACTGTCAATAACGAAAGTTTGTAAGAACAAAATATGTTCGTTTTGGTGGGCTGTCGACGGGCAGCCCCCAAATATTGTGCCAATATGTGGTGGTATTTATTTATTTGTGTATTATATACGAAAACAATTGGTGTGTTCAGTTCAAATACAACTGGAACTGTTTCTGGCAGTAAGTATCCAAAAAAACTTTAATAAACGTATTTTAATATAAAATACCTATAAAAATTGCATTAAATATGTTAATAAGTTACTAATTTGTTATTCAAGTTGTAATAAAAATAACGTTTTTATTATATAAACCATAAATGCACTGTTAATTAAATATAAATAAGACCGTATAAAAACATATACAGATAAAATAAAATAATGTTATAAGATACTTGATATTAACATATGTCCACAACAGGTTTGTTACGTATTGGTATGAACGTAAATATGAGAATGTAAAATAATTCGCTGAACCTAATTGGTAATGGCCTCACGTGCACATTTAACAATTGGAATAGATAGTTGATAAGATAACAATCAATGTCACTCCACCTGAGGAAATTAACATATTTATCATTTAAAAGGGAAGCTTGGATATTAGGAATCAATTACGGAAAATCAAATGCTTATAATTTACCGCCAACTTATCATAGCTCAATTATTGGTTAAATTGTTTCATATTATAACATAATTGTTATCGTCATAAACACGGTATTGGTTAGGTGTGTGGTATTTTTTCTTAGAATTTCTATGTTACTTTAATCTCACACATTGCTGCATCACCAAAACCAATAAACTGGTCTGTCAGTAAACATCATGACATCATGTCTAATGCGCGATCAATATGCCTGTTGAGTACCTCATTGGATGGTGTTACTAAGCTCGTATGTCTTCTGGGTACTAATTACTAAGAATTTTTGTATACTGTTTTTTACTAATTTCATTTTCTAATTTGTTATAAATTATTTTTACCGTAAATTCTTTACTGGAATCTTATGACAAAACTGCTTTAGTCCTATTTTTCCAGTCCAGTTCCCTTACATAGATAGCTTCCTAGAAATCTATTGTAACAATGACTGCACACGTATATAAATTGATAATAGTTTCAGGGAATGATAGAGAAGAATTAACACTAAAGGTATAGTAGTATTTCGCGTGACTATTCAAGGCAACATTCTACCGTTCAAATCAATAAACTAATTTTATTAGTAATACGTATTTTCTATTAGCAATATTATTCGTCATATTCTACATACACAAATAATCAAATGATATATATTTATTTGTTTATATATTTTATTTATCTGTTTATGTACCATAAAAAAAAAGAAAATCATTATCAATAAAAACACAGAGTGCATCGGTCACCTTATCCCATTGACAGATATCTCTACCAGTTAACCTGCGAAGTGAGATAATTTATTTATTATTCAACGAAATTTAAACTTGGTTAGTACTGTCATGGATTTATAGTTCATCATCCTGATCATCCTCCTGCCCGTATCCCACTCAAGTCGGGTCGGCACAACATATTACAAACATGTTGTCACATGATTTGGCTACGTATTTTACGACCGGCCACCTGCCTGACGTCAACTTACCTCAGTCTTATTTTACGATCCCTCGGTAAGAACGAAGGTGGTCTATTCTACTCAAACGGATACCACACGGTGGGTCAACTTACCTTAGTCGCCTTTTACGACACCTCGGTGAGAAATGATGGTGGTATATTCTACTCAGCCGGATACCGGCGGTCATGGATTTATAGTTAAGTAATTATTTTTGTTTGTATCTCTAAATTTGTATTTAATCAATCTAAAAAACTCGAGAGGAAGTAAAAGAAAAAAAAAACTAAGTTGATGTGTATCAAACAGATGTGGTTGGTGGTGGTTGTGTCTTAAAAACAAACAAAAAGCAACTTATTATATATATATTTTAAACGAAGTAATTGATTGTGAGTAGACTCTGTAATGACGTATGAATGATACTAAAGTAATTACGTAGTATTACAGATATGAATATAAACAGAATACTGCGAGTTGCCAAAATCCCAAAATAGAGACATAAACATCTGAAAGTAACTTAGATATGTTATTTTCCTGAAACGGTACAAAGTTCAATAGATATATGTGGCGCGTAGCCAATAAAACTCGCTATTTTTGTTTATCTTGTTGCAAATAAAACAAAATATAATAGCAAATCATTTATTTCTGAAGAAACGCTACCCTTCCGACGCCGCAATGACTAATCTAAGTCATACCATCAACCCTCCACTACACGTCGCCCTAAGCCGTGGTCCGGCCTCACAGGAGGCACCCTTAGGACGACGTTCGCCGACTTCAGTAGAGCTTCTGCGCTCTACTCTCTGCATTTCGCAACCTCGGCGATGCTTCTGCGCTCGCCCGTCCCGCCCGATGACACTGTAAAAGCCATTAGGGCTAACAGCGTACAGTCAGTTCGAAAAAAAAAGAGAATAGAAAAAATCAGCTGTTCTAGAATCCAGAATTTAAACATTTTCTTGTATTTAAAAAATACACGCGCATATGAAAGTAGTTAAATAACATAATACTGTTGCAAACATGATAATATTACCTCGTTAGTTTACGGCTGCTGTCATGATCACGTTTGATCTATGTATAAATACTTCATTGTTCTCCTCTCACAGAACTGCTTACAAACAAAAGTATTAGTTTGACGTTATTCATAATATCTACTAAGACTCGATAGATCAAGGATTTATATTACTCAAACATATTATAATTCATGCATGCATAATAAATTGCATCATTGACCATGTGACGTGATATGAAAAAATCTGCATGTATATCTTATAAGATATATATTTTACTTCCATATTCAAATTAATAATATTGTTTATCGCAAACTCTAGTGCTGGTCCGAAAATTGTAGCTTCTGAGAAGAGCCAGTGAGAAAGTTGGCGTTTGCACTTTTCAAAATATGATCCTAATAGCTAGTTACATTTCGTTATTGCTATCCTGTGTAGGTTCGAAGGGCACTTTAATTCACACAGTTTTATGAGCCTCTCTTTACAGGTTCCATTAAACTGCTTTAATGGTAAAGAGTGTGTAGATTCGAATACCCACAAACTATTTTTTTACTTTTGTTAGGAGCAAGGTCGGAATATTAGGTCGGTTTTTACTTTAGGGCATTATGTACTTTGCCAATTTTATCATAACTATATATTTTTATTCGCAAAACAGTATTGTTAAAAATATACTGGGAAGCTAATTCACAAATACCTATTTCCTTAAACATCTCTCCCAGAAAATCACGCGGGCTTAAATTGTAAATGGCAAACATCAATCTTTTTTGCAATACAAATATTTTCCAATATCCACGGCATAGGGTAATAGTAACCCTATAATAGTATCTTATAAAACTTATGCTTAATACTGGCAGTATAATTACAGTCAAGTGCAGGACGTATATAAAACATTTGAATCTTTTGGGTGTATTAGATCCCAAAAAAGAACCGAATTTTAGGGTTATAATCAAACTCCTGATGACGCTGTTTGATGTGCTCTAGGGGCAGACGAGTAATGGGGGAAATAAAAAATATTCAGAAGCGCCAATTTGTATCAGCGTTTGCGAACAAACAATAGCCAACAATAATAAACAAGCAGTACAAACAAATTTAAAATGTCTGAATTTTGGCATTCTTCAGCCGCCGGGACGACTATAATAAAAGTCCTTTAGATGAAAAGAGTACAATTGCATTGTGATGGTATAAAATAAGCTTTGTGTACGAAGTCGATTTCGTTTTGTGAAAAATGAGAAAGGAATTGAATTTGTCATACTTGATCGTATATTGCGCAAGAATAAAATAGTTAAATAATTGATTGATTTGCCAAATTATGTACTTCCTTAATGTTTGATCAATTATTGTATAAAATACGTTACGAAAATGTATTGAAAAATCTTAAAAAATTTTAGTTATCTGTTTGATAACGAGAACATTTAAAATAATTAGCAAATATATTTCAGCAATCATTTTATCGAGCATTTAATACCGATTTTTCTAGGTTGCATTAAATATTTTGCTAATATCACATAAAAACCAATATTTTAGATTACTAAGCTTTCCATTTTCAATATTTAACATTATTTAACAATGCTTCTATTTGAAGTTTACACAGTAATCCTATATTTTTACATTGAACGTGTAAAGTTAAAAAAGTTTTAAACAAAATTTTATGTTCCTGAGTTACCTCGTCTGGAGCCAATTCTGGTAACATCATCAGGTCATAAACATGCAGAGTAATCGGGAATAGACCAGTATGTAAAATTTCATCTCGATCTGACACCATGAAGTGAATCAAATTTAATTTGACAAATTTAGTTTCCACCTTCACATAAACGGAATTATTAAATAAAGCTTTTAACTATGGATAAAATAAATATTATAATAATTACGCCTAGTAAGTTCTAGACTTGAAAGAAGTTGCGTGTTAGCTTTTTTATCAGATAAACGGGGATGCGAAAAATTTGACTGTAAAAGATACGTTTTACAACTAAATTTGGATCGCGAGGGGCTCTTTATGAGAATCTAAACCGCTTGCTGGTTTGAAATTTGCAAGTTGTGGTCGATATGTTATTGTTAAAATTTTATAGGACTTGTACATTATAATAAAAGAATATGAAACAACGAATAACATTGAGACGCAAGGTTAAAGTAACGATTAACAGAAGAATGACGTAATACTTTTTTCGAGTGACTTTGAGTACGTGAGTTTTCAGATTATTTCTGATAACGTGTGTATGCTTAATATGTTATATTTCTTTTATTGTTGATAAGCTTAACTAATTTAAACTATCGATAAATTAATACGTTATATAAATATTACTTTATACATCCATTCACCTTATCCAATAATTGCGAAAGTATTTCTTTCTTTCACCTGTGACCTATTGACATAGGCAACTATTTATTGCGTTACTGACATACAACCATATAGATCGCGAGCAGAAACTAGTATACTTTTGAACCTAGGGTAGTTCTATATAGTTTGCAAGTACGGTCACTACAAGACCTTGGTTAACATTGCAAAGACATTAGTGAAATTTAAGGACATTTAATTAAATTGCATTAATTGAATTAATTTTCTGATAAATAAAATAAAAAACTAAGCAAATACTAGGAACTCATAAGCCATATTGATGATCTTGTTTTCAGTAAGATTGCATCCCATATATATGTATTTAGTAACAGCCTGTTACTATGCCCACTGCTGGGCTAAGAAGGCCTACTCTCTCCGTTTTTGGAGAGAAGGATTGGAGCTAAGACCTACCACGCTGCTCCAATGCCGATTGGTAGGTTATACATATCTCTAGAGAATTCTCTAGAGACATGCAGGTTTCCTCACGATGTTTTCCTTCACCGAAAAGCGTGTGATATTTAATTATTTATTTATTTATTACTATATACACATATATGTTAAACATATTTTAAAATTAACTAAGGCATTGACAGACGTGCAAGGATTATATTAATTAGACACATAAGTTTTAATAGAAAAACTCATTGGTGCCTGCCCGGGGCTTGAACCTATGTCGTCTTTAGAGAGTCGCACGGTTTTACCGCTAGGCTATCAAAGTTTTTTTACACCTGCGTAATTTTTATGCCTGCGTAGTAAAAACTCAACTGTAAAACTTATGTATTGAGATCTTTAATAACGAACTTGTCATCAGTAGTTCGACGAAATAGTAGTCATAACCAACATGTCATGTGAAGTTCGACTTGAAACATTTAATCAATTTTAGTTATAATAAGCTTCTTAGTCAGTGATTAATAGCGATACTTTATAATAATTAGGATCTAATTAGATTAGTTGTTAATCAAATTAATCAATCTACACATAAATCTCTCATTACGCTAACCGAAATATACATATATGTAAATGAAGGCATATCGGATGATTTACACGTGCGATTTATAGGACAACATTCATACTAAGACGTCTGCGTAATACATTTCATTTTGGTCGTTACAATATAAAGAAAATAATATGATAATATGGTTGAATTTTATAATAATTGTAATATGAAATGTAATGTAATATGGAGTAAATCAACCAACATTTAGTTTTTCAAATGACGTGGATATAATAAGGTTTGAGGAAAGCTACAATAATCAAAGTTGTTTATAAAACTTTTGAGTAACTAATGGTGTAAATAATAATTAACGCCACTTAATATGAAGTATCTACTAGTAGGTAAGTCGAGATAAATTCAATCGTAAACAATTAGCTAAATACCTTAATCCTGTTCTTCAGTAGCTGTTGGTAACAATATGGCTAGTAGAATTATTACATATAAAAAGTAGAGTTAAATTATAATAAATATTTATATATTAGTTTTATTTTACCGAATACTTTTAATTAATTTAAACTAAAACTGAAATAAAATATGTAAATTAAATAAATGAATTAATTATAACTGTCCGTGTTTAAAATTGATTTTTAATCCGCATTTAATAGTTAAGTTTTGTATCATTAAATTAAAAACCAGTTTTAAATTAAAATCTAACTAGAAAAAAATTCGGCAATATTTACAGAAAATCCCCTAATATGTATGATTACCTGAATATATTTGTCTCTACAATAAAAAGTTAGGTGTATCATCATATTTAATTCAAATATTATTAGGCATTAGGTGCTCTTATCTTCCACGAACTAAAAGATCAAAATACAATGAACTACATAGATTTACAGGGTTAAACTACCTACAATAGCTTTGTTGGAGACAAGGTCTGACGCGAACTGGTCCTGACTTACTGCCAGCTATTTATTTTTTTTATATGTCGGATTAAGTCACGTATTACAAGATGATATTTCTTGCATTCTTTTAGTGTCCAAGCCAGTCATAATTTTTTTCCGTTGCTGAAGCTTTACACGTAGACTCTACTTCCCATATATGACAATTTGCGATTTTATCGCGGAGTCTATCTCCTGATTAGACTACGGTTACGATTGTGGTAGCGAATATGTGCAGTGTTTGTGTATTGTTGTGCTATTGGTGGTGTATGAGTTTTTACAAATTCTGCGTGTACCAAATATGAGAACAGATATTACACTATTTATTTAGCATTTCAAATATTTTCTTTCATTAGCAATAAAATATTTCATTTCTTTTGAAAATAAAACAATATAAACCTGAACACAGTAAGTCGGTAAAAACTAATCCGTATAAATACAATAAAATTTCATTATAATTTCAGCTGGTATCTAATATTCAACAGCATCACGGAGATAAAGCAAATTAAAATTTTGTGGTTGCTTCATAAAATATATGATGCATACACAAATTTCTGTTCAACATGACTCAGAAGTTTATTTATCATTTTTGTGGTCAGGTTTAATTCAGTTCAAGATTAGTTTTATGCCTCCAGAAAGTTGAATCGATAACAATACTTTGTCCAAAGAATAAAAAAAAAGGGGGGCCAACCCTTATCACTTAGGAACATATAGTAATATATATCACTATGTTGGAATATATATTACTTAGAAAATTGATAGTACCCATCTTAGAACTGCTGGATATGCCTATAAAATTTCATAAAAATCGGTCAAGCCCTTTCAGAGGAGTATGAAAACTAACATTGTGAGAAGATAATTTTATAGATTAACTTAATTTAATGTATTGTAATAAATGTAATTTAACGATATATGAATTGTAATTAATGCAATTTAAAGATCTGAAAGTCAATTTGAATAAAGAGTATTTAAAATTTCATTGTAACTCATTACCATGGGCATTAAAATGTACATTTTATTTTGTTTCTTCTGTGGCGTGGCTGGAGTAAAAATTTAAAACAGAAGACTTATCACTATTAACGCCGTGTGGTATCCGGAATAGAATAGACTACCCTCCTTTCTTACCGAGGTGTCGTAAGAGGCGACTAAGGTAAGTTGACGTCAGGCAGGCGGCCGGTTGTAAAATACGTAGCCAAATCATTTGACAACATGTTTGTAACATGTTTTGCTGACCCCACTTAGAGTGGGATAAGGGCAGGAGAATGATGAAGGCTTATCATTATTAAAAAAGTTATATACGAGTACAATTAAATATTTCGTACTATGAAATTATACTAAAAAAATCGATTATGTAAAAAAACAACTGGTGTTTGGAAAGGATTATGGCCTGAGGTTGAAACCAGTATCTTATCTAACCCACAGTATGCTTTGTCAAGTAATACTTCAGGAAGTATTTCTATGTGTATTAAATTTTATTACCGAAGGGTTATAAGTTGTTAGATAAAATTTTACTATAGAACCTTTTATTGAAATTGAGGATAAGTTAAGCTTTTAATGGTTGTTCAACAGAAGAAGTAGGACATGTGAAATAAAGATGCTTATTTGAATTATATGTGATGTTAGATAACTAGGCTGTTGCTTTCCTATCGTTATCTGACGGCATTAATCATAGCATCAATTAAGTCTTGTACGGATTCCGATCCGATATTCAAAGTTGACCTCGATCTTGTATTGGGCCATTGTCATTATGCCTACTGCTATTATCCTATGGTGTAGATAGGCAGCTGTTCGATAAGCGACGGATAGATCAGAATTGCAAGAAATTGTTATTTAATGCTATGCGATTTAGACTTCTTAGCTTAAGTATCTTAAGTCTAGTTTCGTTTGTCGTAACATCGACATCAGCTGTTGTTCATGCAGCGGTCAATTGGTTTCCAACATCTATTAATTGCGAGTACTTTGTATATTGTTTGTAAGTGCTAAAGTTCGGTTTTCTGTTCAGTATTTCTAGAAACGCAAAGCTTAGTTTAGTTTTCTATTGTTTTATTTATTACTCCTATTCGAACGCTCCTCCGTTTCCGCGCCGAATGTTTCATGATTGTTATTTTTAGTTTTAAAATAAAATTAGATAGTGGTGTAATAGCATACTATGACTAGAAGTATTATTAATATCTGTATAAATCCTGTAGGATTGTGATAAATAATATAATAGTTGAGGAAAAAAATTGCTCAAACGATTTGCTGATGATTTTTAAATACTTAACTTATGTTATTTTAAAACCATAGTGTCGGAAACTCCAAAGTAAAATTACCCATTATATAAATAAAATACTTTATGTTAATATATCTTATTCAATAAAAATCTAGCAGTGGAAAAGTTTGGGAAATTTGTCCAATTTCTGCACGTTTTAATGAAAATTTAGTACAATATGAAGTGGCAGATATAAAAATATAAACAAACAAAAAGCAGACGCCTACTAGGACAATTTCAAAATAGAAATTATAAAGACTACCATTTTACGTATTGTCCGACATGGATTAAATTTTTGGTTTAAAAGTTCAAGTGTTCAATACACATCAATGAACTTGAATAAATTGCAATATGTCCGGGTAAATTTTAAATCCGGATATTTGTATTTAATATTCAATATGCAAAAAGATGATATCTCGGACAACAATCTTTTGAGGTTCGTTTATGAATCGGAATGCAGCAAATGCATACAGGTTTTTTTGTTATTTTTTAATAATAATTTAAATAAAGATGACTTATTTATTTTAAATGGAATTTTTAAGCATACATTGTACGCAGACTTCAGTATGACAAACACTTTTTCAGTTCATAAATTTATGCTCATCTATTGTTTACACACGTTTATTAGCGAGGATGAAAGATGTCGCGAAGGCAAAGTTTGATATGAAAAAAGTTTTATTCTACATTAAATAATATGTATATTCATTTTAGTTTGACCGATGTTTTAGTTTTTCTATAAAACATACCAATAATTTAGAGTTAAATACTCGTACATGTGTTAAATATAAAAGTAAGTAAATAAACTATTTGCTAATCGGATCAAAATTCTCTGACTTGTCGAGAATACTTGTCACGCGAAAAATTATATGGATTTAGGTTATAAATATCGAGTATCTGTTACTTTGAAAATACGTCAATTTTCCCTTTTTCACAGATTTCTATGTTTGACCGTCTTAAACTGATTAATTTTCCGGAAGTTGATCTGAGTTTCCTTACGACGCTTTATGTGTGCTTTATTGGAGTTTTTTTTATATAGGATCACTTTCGGAACATAGTCGTAATCTATATTTTTAAATTTAATTTATTATTAAAAAATTTATTTTTCTTGTAACTTAACTATTCAATGATTACGAGAGGAACGGAATAAAGTATCGTACTTATATATATTAAGGTAAGACTTATACTATTAAAGTCGTACCGTAAGTAAATGGAAAAAAGGACAAGATACAGGGCAACTAAGTTGCAAGATTCGTGGATCTGCGTTTTGTAGCATTTAAAGAAATTAAGAAATCAATATTCAGATATGAGAGAATAATAATTTATAACTCAATTGGAAAAGCGTTCATGATCATTGGGCAAGACGAAGCACGATGCATCCTAAGGCATCTAGGGAATTATTAAGACATGCGATGTCTTACATATTAACATTTATTAAGATTAATAAGCTATAAATAACGTTGATGAAAACAGAGACATCTAATATATGGTACTAACGTAAATTTGTTTTTAAAGTATTTGAGGTATAAATTTTAAATATAATTTTATTATTTATGAAAATATAAATTTTCACCTGCATCGTCCACTATATTTACATAAAAAAACTCAATTAAAAAAAATCGGATAACGATTTTTACTCGTTAATAGGTTTTTGAAATGACCTAGTTTCAGTACGTAGGTGTATGAAGTGATTGCGTTGGCACAGTGACGTCGATCTATGTCAGTAACTTAGTAAAGGATTTGTGATACCTTGAATTTCTACTATAGGTATTTTTCGGTATTTTTCATGTTAATGAGGATAGAGTTAGAAAGAACGGTTTCCACATTTACAAAATGAACTTGTGATTATATAATGTTTATTAGATCTTTTTTACCATTATATTATCCCGGTCATGTTTAATTGAAAGTGATATTGTATATGTTAGTTACTACGTAATCAATTGCTTCGAACTTGCTATGATTTAAAATGATTTTTATGAAATAATAAGCTTCAAGTCGTACAGTTCTTTTGTTTATGCCGCAGCTGTATGCATCAAAACCATTGCATTTAACAATTCTTCAAATTAAAAAAAAACCCCAAAGTTACTAAACATTCGTCATGTCGAAAAAATCGCTGAAGAGTGTATATCTGGAACTAGTTTTGATCCATTATACTATATATTAAGAGCTGCTAATATATTTTGCTAAGCTGTGATAGCCCAGCGGTGAGACCGTGCGACTCTTTCGAGGGGAACACGAGTTCAAACCCGGGCGCCTGCCCGGGTTTGAACTCGTGTTCCCCTCGAAAGATTCATTGGTGCCTACCAATGAGTTTTTCTATTACAACTCATGTGTCTAATTGATAATTGCAATTTATCACACGCTTTTCGATGAAGGAAAACATCGTGAGGAAACCTGCATATCTTTAGAGAATTCTGGAGATATGTGTAACCTACCATTACGCATTGGAGCAGCGTGGTAGGTCTTAGCTCCAACCCTTCTCTCCAGAAACGGAGAGAGGAGGCCTATTCCCAGCAGTGGGATTGTAACAGGCTGATACTTTACTTTACTTTTATACTTTTAAAGCATGTACTGAATGAGCCAAAGAACGATTTAAGAAGAAAGATTTTATTTTTAATTACAATTAATTTCATTTTTACTTTAAAATTAATGGTTTGTTTTGTTGCTTTCTTCATCATACGAAGGAGTGGTAAATATTAAAAATGAAGTACAACAATAAAGAACCAATGGTTTCATCTTCTATGAATGTATAAATCTGAAAGTCCGAATTAGAGAACCACAAAAACGTAGACGTAACGAAAATGAGCAACTAACGAGAATAGTTAAACGGACCTGTAATTTGCATACAAATTGGCTTTTGGGGATAAACGCTCCATTTGTATTCAACCACAGGGACCCAGCTCAGTGGCTGAGAGCATTTATCCAGTTCCGATTTGAATCGGCCGCAGTATCGTCTGCTTATCCCACATTGCTTCTGAGACTTACGTGCCTCCTTTGATAAATGGATGGATGTTTGTTACTCTCTCACGAAAAAACTATTGGACGGATTTGGATGAAACTTTACAGTTATACATATAGGTAATACATCGGAATAACATATAAGCTACAATTTGTAATGATTTTATGTAATATAACGATACATGTCAATAAAGTCGGAAAAAATCTGGCCTCTGAGAGCTATCGGCGTACGCTGCCCAGACCATTGGACTTACACAAAGATGATGTACCGTAGTATTATTTGGCTTGAATAGTTATAAATAAAAGTCTACGACAGCAAAGATCTGCCTTTTATGTTCAAGCCACTATGACCAAAATTGTGAATCATAAATTTAATTAAATTAGTTACTGTGGCAAACCAAATTGCATGCGAGCGAAGCCGCGGGCAAAAACTAGTTATGTATAATTGAAAAAACTTGTAAAAAATAAGGCTAGACCACACTTGGGCGCATAAAAAAAACTTTTTCGTGTAATAGAGACCAAATAATGGCCTTGTTGAGTGTATTTTCACAACATTCTATGAGATTCACTTAACACAAGATGAACTTTTGTTAATTTAACTAAAAAAAACATTTTATTTATACTTTATTTATATATTTATGATATGTTGGTGTGATAAGTTATCGTATTGATTTGTATAGTGGTCATCAAACATCCGTTAGTCAGTATATATAATAAATAATAATATAAATAAATATATGGGACATTTACACACACGGTCGTCCGTCCCCAAAGTAAGTAACTTAATACTTGTGTTATGGGTGACGGACAACTGGTAGATATACTACATATATAAGTTTAAATACATACTTAAATACGTATTATTATTATACGTATATTAGTATATATATTTATGAGTATATATACCCATATATACTCATAAATCGTCATATAATTTATAAAGGTAGGTTTTGCAGTATTTTGGGATTATTTAGTATTTTGGGAGGTTGGTGAATCAAGTTCTTTGCCACATTTCGAATACATAAAAATATGTTCTCAAATATATGAATAAACTCAAAAAATATATAAGCCCTTTAAGCCAAAAAACAAACGAGATCTTCAATTGACAATGAGCAATGACCTATTTTAAATATGCAGCAGCATCATTCAATTGTTATGTCTCAGAGACAAGTGCTTTTAATTTAAGGTCACCAAAATATTATTGGTAGCTGGAAGGACGACTAATAAAGTTATTTAAACAGATTTATAGGATTTAGTTTCTTATGGACAGACCTTATTTAACTGTATAAAATTCTACCTTGTAAAATTATAGTTCTAATTAATTTATTTCGCATTTATGTTAATCAATGTACGTTTCTTTATGAGAGTTTAAAAATTTGCAGTAATTATATTTACAAGAAAGATCCTGTGTGTTATATTGTGAGATTATTTGTCGTATAGATTTAAGAAAAAACGAACATTAATTTTTAGAATCGAGTAAGAGAGATAATGAAACACTAATGAATCATCAAAAAATAGAAAAAATATATATAACAATTTTAAAACACTTTCATGTCGTAAGAAACGAAAGTGTTTCCATTTCAGACAGTACAAACAAAAAAATTTTTTACCAGCTGTTCCTATAAGCAAGACAGCAAAGTAATTACTTTTTTATAAATTGTTTTAACGGTAAAACTTGATTAACAATTAAGTCGAAAGGACCAATTTGCCTTTTCTCATTATTTTAATATCAGTGAAGTATTTCTGAGTTTATTTGCGTCCACGATGAAAATCAGTCTTGCAATACAGCTGCTATGTGCTGACAAGAATCTTTGAAAAAAATCCTGTGACTTCTGATAGATCGTACTTCGTGGTACCAATAAGGAGATTTTCGCCAACTACCTTTATATTGTATACTATCTTTTGAAACTAAGTTATATATGTAACATATTTATAAAGTTACCCATACCGTTACTTACATAACAGCTTACATAAAATCAATTAAAATTCTTGCGTATAATTTTATAAAAAAGTACAGGTATTTCAAGTGTTAATTCAATTCTTTATTAACTAGTCAAATATTATGAAACTTATATTTGTAGGTATATAAAAAAGGCTATAGTCACGTAAGAGACGTGGTCGAAATAATTGTAATATATTTGTAGCTTATTAAATCTAATTGATTCTCGACGATTGAAAAGTGCTTGTAAGCAAGCTTTTTTACTTGAATAAAGTTTATTTTGATTTGATTTGATTTCATATAATTATAGTTAATAGACACCTACGTGTTGTTCATTAATAAAAATCCCATGTTGATTCAAAACTAGCCCAACACAACTAATATTTATAACGTGACTGTTCTGTATATAGTCATAAGTATAAATACCAATCACGTTAGCATAAATAAAAAGGTAGCAGCTTCTCTACCGACCGTTTGATTTTATGCTTCGTTTGCGGTACAGTCCAATTTTTTAGGTCAGCTTTGTTTGAAATGACTCTCGGAGTCATAAATCGGATTTTGCTGGAGAATTTTGAGCGTTCTCGAAAAGTTGAATTACGTAAATACTACTTCAGGCAGCGTGAAGGTTGGGACTTGTTCTGTGAATTTAAGTTTTTAAGTATTTACATGCATTGTTTTAATATTTACGAAATATTTTAAGAATATGGTTTTGTCATTTATTTAGTTTTTAAGAGCTCGCTAGTTAGCGATAAGGCCGCCTCACTATATCACGAAATTTATATTGTGATTTTTTTATTTTAGTACTATTATAAATTCTTTGGTATACAATAAAGACTGTTCTATTCTAAAATATTTCTAAGAAGTGATTTAGAAACATTTTTTTTAAATTTTTAAATTTCTTTCTTTATCGAAAATAGAATCTGAACTAAAAGTAGTAAATATCACTTTTATATCACAACATTTAACGATATTTCCGCATAGTTTCAAATGCCCTTGACGATTTAATGTTAACTACATATAGATAAATATTAGTAACAAGCAATGATCCCACTTTCGCGTTAGGCCATCACAGTATAAGATATATTAGGCCAATATAATCTGTTTAATAGATACTCCGATTAAAGCAATAAATTATCAGCAGGGTGCTTGCTAAACAGATTGCATGGACACTGTCTACCATCTTTTACCGTCACGAAAGTACATAATAAAAGCAATAAACGTGAAGGGACAATAGGGTGACAAAATTGGCTATCGAAAACGGCATATATCACAGGTTTAAGGATGAAATGGAATTGAACTTATATGATCCTAAACGTCCTTTTCTAAGTCTATAAGGGAGCTAGCGGCAAATGCGATGTGTATTTTATTTATTGAGTTATGGGATACTTCTCTTCTTGGGTGCAAAGCAATCATTTTGAATCCAATAATCGGTTAGGGCAATTCATTTAAATTAATGTTACATTGAATATGGCTATGAGAATAAGACCAATATTACTGCTTTAATGCGGACTCGAATTTCTAATAGTTGTTTATAAAAATATCTGAGAAAGAAATATTAAACATGGAATATTCTGGTCAATTTGAAATATGTTAAAGGCCAAATGAATTTAAAATAACCTCACACAGCATACTGGATACCAAGGCGTTGTGTTATATATAGATTATTGTCGGCGGGAAGATTATGAAATATGTTTTTTATTAATGGTGTAATAAAACATGTGTGTCACTAAAATCGGTATGCGTCCCCCTAACCACTTAACTTTTTCTATACATCATTTATAGAATTAGGCGTTACTTTGCGGAGATCCATAATACAAAAATAATAATGAAATTATTTTCTTCTAATACGCGATAAAATAATATAATATATATATATAATGCTAAATGTTGAGTCGACTATCCGTTTTGTGAGGTAGTTGTATGCTTATCTGAATGAAAAGGGAACTTACTTTTCTTAATCTTTTTAAATTTAATCAAACATGTTCATATTGACGCAAGTTAAGACTGTGTCTGGGGGTTGTTACTACCTAAAAATTGGCACCACCAAGTGCATAAGTAAAAGACTAGGTGACCTTTTTTAACCCAATGACATTTTCACCTGAGAATATTTTCCTAAGTACCATCTCACCACACAGTCTGCAAACTAAATTTGAAAAGTCTCTCTATTTTTCAAACAAGCGTAGCAGATACCTAGATATATTATTTATAACAATAAATAAATCTATACATAACAAAAAAGAAACTACTGATTATATTAAAGAAGAGGAGAAAACATATATTTCGACATCTACAAGAAATACCATCGTATCTCAGGTTTTAAAAGCATCGAATTATTATGCTTCAATATTTTGATTAATAACTCTTTTTTACGTACATCGAAATTCTGAAGACAGTCATGAAAATGTTAAAACTGAATATATACTACGTAGTAAAAATAAATAAATAATGCAGTATAACAGTGCTTTGGTTCTAAATTAATTCATTAAATTTTGGTCGAGTGCGCTTCAGTGAAGCCCGTGACGGCCCCTGATAGCCGCGGCTGCACTGACAGCCAATTTCTGTTGAGAGCTCTCGTGGTTGTCCTGTTGAGAGCAAATGGTTTTATTATATGTGACATGTGGGATGGAGATTGGTTTGCAATGAATAAGAGAATGGATATTAGATTGTATGCCAGCAAAGCATAAATCAATAAATAAATATTTAACAGACTAAATGGCCTTATTTAACATTAGCAATAAGGCCATTTAGTCTGTTGCGATTCCTTGAAATTACTAGTTCTCAAATCGAAATGTATAAATCACAATATTAACTTAGAATAAAAAAAATTGAAAATAAACCATCAGACTCAAAGTCGTAAATACTCTAAGATATATCAATACTCCAACTCTTTAGAGAGTTGATTAGATATCTAAGTATTTTTTTAATGTTTAATAGGCGAGCCCCTGACTGCAATCATACCTGCTTTAAGTAATGATGCAGTCTAATATGGAATACGCCTATTCAATCTTGCTTTAAAAAGAACGATATTTAATTATAGATAATTTCATGGTTACAGTCATTGGAGCTATAATAAGAAATAATACATCTTTATAATAATAAGAAAGCCATTTAATCCATATCTCTAAATATACATTTCAAATGTTATTAGTTAGTAGTGAGTAGGTTTTCTTGTATTATGTTAGTAAGGTTAGTCTTTTCTATTTGAAATTTGAAATATGGACCCCGTTTTGGGTAAAGGCCTCCTCCAGTTCTTTCCATTTGGCTCTATCTTTGCCAATGTTAAGCCAATTTTTCCCTACGACTTCTATTATGTCATCAGCCCACCTTGTACATGGTCTACCAATATTTCTTTTCCCCCCTGGGTCTTTCCATCTCTTGTCCATGTATCGTGATAAGTGTCCGATCCAATTCCATTTCAAATAAAACATCTTTATAGCTTTGTAATTACGACATTGAATATTAAAATTTTTATGCAAGTTATAATGGGTATAACAAGCTATCCCATATATATGTATGTATGAATTCTATATATGCAATATAAAATAATAGATATAATAATAATTATAAGATATAAACAACTAGTAATTTAGCGGAACGTTTGTATTTTATAAATTATGGTATTTGTGTTATCTATATTGGTCGACATATCTTGCTGTTGTATCAATAAAGAGAAGTGACTTATACCTGTGTTATTAATCGCCGTTGTTTTTATCAGTGATATATTTTCAGTCAATTATGTAAAATTTGCATTAATATTATATTTTTCGTGAATATAAATACATTAGATGGTCGTATAAATTAGTATTTTTAGAATCTTTTTCAAACCAATGAAGTAAACCAAATGAAGGAATGTGTAATTGAATAATATATACTATATAATTTATATATATATACTGTAATATAATATAATTTATAGAATTAGGCGTTACTTTGCGGAGATCCATAATACAAAAGTAATAATAAAATTATTTTGCTATAATCCACGATATATGTAAATATTAAATGCACTTCTGAATGATATATGTATAATTTTTAGTAAGCTAAGTGATTAGTAAGTATTTCTTGGGGTAGAAAACTATGGGTTAGTATAGATCCACTGTAGGTGTTAAAATTGTGAAAAAACATACTTTGTCAAAAATAAACTCGATTGATATAGGGCATATTGAACGGCTATTGAATATCGCAACAACACTTCTTTATTATTTTTGAAATGTAGGGGATTAGACATAACATGATATGTGTGTGACTAATAATTAAATGATTAAATAGGAAATTTAGATTTTATTGACCGCATCTTGTCTTATTGTTACTAGTGTGTAGTACGTAAGTTTGTATTAAAACATACGTTGTCTTTTAAATCTAATCGATATTCATGATTAATGTATATCAATCAATCCAAATCTATGCAATGTTTAAACCTTTTAGCGTTACTCTTTTTTTTTTGTCCGAATTGACTGTATGCTGTTAGCCCTAATAATGGCTTTTACAGCGTCACCGGGCGGGACGGGCGAGCGCAGAAGCATTGTCGAGGTTGCGAAATGCAGAGAGTAAAGCGCAGAAGCTCTACTTAAGTCGGGGAACGTCCTAAGGGTGCCTCCTGTGAGGCCGGACCACGGCTTAGGGCGACGCTTAGTGGAGGGTTCATGGTATGACTTAGACTAGTCATTGCGACGTCGAAGTGTGGAAGCGTTACTCTATATTATTTAACTAGAACCTGTGCACGCTGCCAATACGTTCCCGGTGTATAAGTTAGAAAAATAAATCATCCCGAAGATGGTTTCTCTTTATATAAAAGTAAAGTCATTTCTCGGAGATGCTTTTATCTCACTTTTACTCGATGTAAGCAACGAAATGCTTGAAACCTTCGTTCATTTCATAAATATAGGTTTTTTTGTTTTGAGAAGAGAACATGATATTATTAGTCATTTTTCGCTTCTTAAATGATTTACACCTGTATGTCAAAAATTATATCGTTTATAATGATCGCAGCAACAACTTACTTTACTCCGCTCATAATGTATTTAACCTTAATATTAAATTTCGTTTTTTACCATATTGAAGAATAGTCTAATAATAAAATTAAATGACAATATTAATCAGTTAAAACTAAATTAAAAAAAAACACTTTCTATTTAGACAAAAGCTTCGCCAAGTTATGTACTATAAAAATAACGAATCTGAATAATTTGTTATCAATTAATGCTGTAGAAAATTTAGACTTATCAAAATGATTATATATTCGATAAATTTACCACAATATTTATTAGCTTATTTATTTGCAGATGTTTGCTCGCTGAAGCAATTCCAGTGTGCCAATGGGAAGTGTATACCGATGACGTGGGTCTGTGAGGGAGAAAACGATTGTGGGGACAACTCTGATGAAAATATCGAAGAATGTAAAAAAGGTACGTTATTAGATGATAGGATACCAGGGGTGTGAAACTCAAAAGCTAACTTGGGGCCTATAAACAATATGTAACTTTAGAGGGGCCGAAAAAAAACAATAATAGTGACATGTGTGATAATACTGTATAATTCAATAATGTAATAATTTCAATAATGTAAAGTTAAATTATTGAAATGATCCGCATAGTTTTTAACTACAGTATATTATAATTTCATATGCTTGTTTTGTTTCTGATTCACATTTGTATTTTATTCATACTTTGCGTCAGATACTTTGACTGGGACGCAAAATTGTTTATCTTGAGCCGAATGCGGCCCGCCAGTGGTTGCTTGCTGCGAGTTTGCCGCCTCTGCTGTAAACTATTAATTTTATGTATTATATGCGAGACTATTATTTTAAAACACTTTAGCTGCCTAACAACATACAAAAAAAATCCCTAAAACCACACTTCCTTTCAGATACTTAAAGTTGTAATAACTACATGTAAGTTTCAAAATTTAGGCAGACAACAAAAAGGAAAATGGTGACGGTGCTTGTACGTCATTAACACTCATGTGTACTTTATTGTCTATGTAATTAACATGTACTTGAATGTATCTATTGTTTAATCGTTTAACAGACCTGTAGTTATCATGCTTTGCGTGTATCACGTGATGATGAAATAGCAATTTCATACTTGACACCGGACGAGCGTCCATATCACTTTGTAACCGTAAGCGAAGTGCATGCCAGTGCATGCCAACCCCATTCACCTACAATATATTCTATAGCCCACAGTATGTATTGCCTAGGTATGAGCGCTTGAGTACCTGAGTGTCTGAGTACGATATAATCTTTATTATTTATTCAAATATATTAATATTTTCAAATATATTAATTTGGATTAATAACAACGCGTTTGACCGCGGATGATTATTCAAAATAGATTAAAAAATCTTCACAAGCAAATTAGTCGATTATTGTCCCACTGAAATATTATTTCTAGTCATCTATTCACACGACAGCGCTTTTAAAACGCGACGTATTTTTATTAAAAACTATAACTTTATTTATTTGTTATTATTCTATTTTACAAAGCTTGTTAAACGCCTATAATAACTTATTCAGAACAGTATACAGCGTAGACATATAGTGAAATCCTGGCCCACAAACTAGGCTTTTATTTCATTTTCAATTTCTATTCTTTTATTATCGTCATCATCGTTTTAGGAAATTTTCATTTTATATGTATATTACAACGGAAGTAAATTTCGTGCTTCAGATTGAAATGATTTTCTATTTAAAATATAGCTTTTATAATACCATTGGTCCATTATAAGTACTTGGTCTCGAGTTTATGCCCTTCCGCATTTCATTGAAAGCTCTCTACCGGAATGTTAAGCGAGCCTTGTTTTCGCGGTCGAGTTTAATTTTAATTTCTAGCGAACTTACTTCACAGCGGATGTCCGATTTTTAAATGAATCTCTACAACGATTTAAACGGCAGTTGCCTTAACCACTTTTCCATTTATTTTATAAAGCGGAATGACTCTTGAATGTTTGCCTCGTTAATTTTCGTCTCTTAAATTTAATTTATGAGATACTTTTAAGTCTATCATAGTAAAACGCAAGTAAGTGGTGAAATTTGTAATGTCATTTGAATGGCCGGTCGAGCATTTAAATAAAGGAGAAGGATTTTAATTTTATGTACTTATGTTATGTAAGTTATTATTTTAAGTCGGTTTTCAGTTTGTTTGATTGTTTCAGTCTCGAATTATTGATAAGGTTTTTGTCCTATATGTGTATATATAGGTTAAGTTTTATATATGCATGCGATATTATATTAAATGTAACTATTAGCTCAGGATTTCATCATGTCATACGTACGTACAACTTCAGTTTATGTACCGTAATTACACCGTAATTTTGTACAACATATTCATAAGTTGACTAAATTTCAGTACGAATTTTAATGGAATGATTATATTATACATTACTGGCAAATATAGCAACGTCTTAACACATCGCAGTCTTAGGTATATTACCATTTAGGAAAGAATAGTACACAAAGTGTAGTACATTTAAGAAAGAATAGCATTTAGAACAGTTGATATGGATCTGTTATTGGATGATTGTTGTTTTAGAAATGAGCATATGTTGTACGCCTTAACGGGCCGGTCGAGCAGAGAACTATCGTTGAGGGGGCGAAATGTGGAGACTATTAAATAAGCCGGGTTTCTCATATGTGTAACATCTTGTTTATATAAATACAAAATTTATAACAGTAATTGACGCGTTTTTACTAAAAAAAACCCTACTTAAAACCGCTGATATTTGTTACACATAAATTACTAGTGAGACTTGATCACTTATTTGATTTCCTTTATTGAAAGATGACTTGTTGCGACATCGTGGCGCCTCAATCATCATATTGCGCATGCCCTTTGTTTTTAATACGTTAGTTGATTCACGCGGTTATGTCTATCAAAGTTTGTAAAGCTAAATACAATTATTATCTAATATCTTTGAATGGTGGGAATAAGCCGCTACTTTACTTTTTTACTTTTATCATTGTATATAGGGCTCGGTAATTTGCACATACATTTAGAAATGACGACATACCTAGTTAAGTTCAATTTTAAGATAGAATTCGAGTGTAGATGTGAATTTAGTTGGTTATTACTCAGAAATCTTGTCTAAAACCCTTCAGTGGTTGATAACTTTTAACAGTGTCACGCTATCGCTGACGATAGTGTCGATCGTTCCAAAACCTGGTGACTATGGGTCCTTCTATCCTGCATAATGATATTAAATAGATCAAAAAGAAACATAGTAACATAAAAACTTCGTTTGCATACGTTTGTATACAAAGGAATAACGAAAATATGTACTCCTTTTACAGTATTTAAGCTTATGACTTTTGTGCTATTACTTTTGAAAGATGATAAAAAAAACGGGGGTATAATGAACTAATCGGATGCTCTTTCCTTATGATCTTGTAGTCGGACAACTAAGAGGATTACCACAGAAAGCGTTATTATTAATGATCTAATATTTGAAAGTTAAACAAGAATGTACTTTGTTCTTGATGAAACGTAGACTTTTAAAGAGTTATGACTTTATTCTACATTATATAAAGTATATTTCGATAAAACTACTTTTAATGATGCCGTGAATATAATGGAGCCGTGATGGTCAATAAGAACATTAAATTTTCTATAACAGGCCTATGTTTATCTTAAATATATGCAATGGATAATGCGTTTAGCGGTTAAGTTGATTACTGTAAGGAAACCTGCATATCCCTAAATTATTCGTGAAATATATGTTTGATGATAATCCTCATTAGATCATGCTGGGTTGGTAGGGCTAAGCTTTAATCATTCTTTCCAATTAAGTTAGGAAATAATAATTTTTTTACTTACATTAATATAAAATATGTATTCTGAGATTTCTGATTCTCATATTTATATATTGTTTGGACCTCGGTAAAGATATGTCATAATTAAAAAAACCGAATGGGAGTTTTCTATTCACTCCTTTGGTTAATTGTCACACAAAGAATCAGCTATCTATATAATCACGATTCGAAGCGGAAACGCTACTAGCATTCTTGGTTATGATTTGTATATTATTAGCGCGCAAGTAATTTATAACAGATATAACTTGTGTATTTCCTTTGTAAAAAAAAACTTCTCTTAACTAGAACAACATTTCCATTCAGACAAATTTATCTATATCTTTACTTATTATAAAACAAAGTCCCCAAAACATTTATGTCTGTATATGATGTGTGATTTTCTCAAAGTCTACTAAACTAATTTTTCTACATTTTTTACTAAAAGGTAGTGCAATTCTTCCGTAAGGTTTGGATTAACAGTACCTTACGGTTTTACCTCAATTGACTGGCCCGTTGGCGCAGTGAGTAGTGACCCTGCCTTCAGCTCCGCGAGTCGCGGGTTCGAGTCCCGCCGAGGGCCAAAATTTTCTTTAAACAATTTGTTGCTTCCTCGAGCCTGGGTATGTATTTGTATTTAAATATGTATTTAAAGTTATATATAGTTGTTCCGCGCAAACGTGCGGCCGGATGAAACAACCTCCGGGACCTGGGCCCGACGCCCCGGCGTTTCAACCTACCTTATGCGGCCGTTAGCTGTATGTGGTCCGGCCTCATGAGTCACTGCGTGTATATGTGTACGTGTGTGTGTGTGCTTGTATGTGCTTGGCCGATTCCCGAAACCGTTGGCTTGCCTCTGCACTCTTCCACGGACACGTAATGTCTGTTTCTCCCTGAGTATACACTTCACTATATCGGCTGAATAACACCCGGTGTGCACACAACCTTCGTAAGGTCACACGTTATTGAGTCGTCCCTATATCGGGGAATAGTACCCAACGCGCACCAAAACCGTGGACGGTCGCGTCTTATCAAACACTTCACTGGTTAAATGCGTCACTAAATCTGAGAATAACACCCGAAACGCAAAATTACACGTGTGCGTTATAAAGGAATGCCGTGTACAGGCGCACGCGGCTTCTCCCTGTCGTGTTTGAAAGGTAACTAGCGGGGGGCTGCTCTGGTAGCAATCGGATGCCTAAACGTCCTTGATTTCGCCGCTCGCGTCGCTCGCCCCTCCGGCGGGCGAGTCATTTTATTCAAAACAATAGTATATTCACCAGTTGTCTTTAATCCATAACACAAGTATTAAGTTGCCTATTTTGGGGATGGACGACCGTGTGTAAGTGTCCCATATATTTATTAAAAAAAAAAATAGTTGAAGAGTTCGCGCAGTTGTAAAAAAAACTTGTCTGCTGGAAGCTACAGTCGCGTGCGCCACGTAAACCAACAGAGCGACACACTAAAGTAATGTACTATAGAATTGTAGATCTACTAAAAAACTCCAAACAATGCAGCGACAGCATATCTCTATCTCTTATGGTTAACCTACAATAACCCTTTATGTTTCACTGATTTCCATGGGGGCGACGCCGCTTGCATAGCTAGTATTAAGTAAAAAATTAGGTTTACTCCACGTAGAGTTCTTAAAGTTGGTATGATATAATATTAATAAGACCGCGACATATGAGGAAGTGAATGTAACTCAAGGTTTAAAAATAGTACATCGTTAAGAAAAGTTAAATACGTCTATACGCTACATAGACAATATATATTTTTTTGTATAAATCAAAAAACAATAATTCGTCGTATAGGTAAACTGTTAGCTTAACTAAACAAGTTGTAGTGCCATGATTGTGATGCTGATGGTGATTTTATCTTTAATTACATCATGATAAAATTGAGAACTTATAGCTCGAAGAGATTTGTTGAGATTATCTTTATAAGATCGTTTAGTTATTAGCTACGTTGTTTGAAAAATGAATTCATCTGTAATTGAGCCTTAACGTTTCTGCATTTGAATGGGAAATTGGTTTTCAGTCATAATTGAGGTAAATCTATCCTTATTATAAAACAAAGTCCCAAAAAGCTGTCTGTCTGTATGTAATCGATTTTCTCAAAATCTACTGAACGGATGTTTATACATTTTTCACCAAAAGATAGTGCAATACTCCCGGATGATTTAGGTAAATAGTACATGTCGGTATTGTGTAAATTGTGTTGAAGAGATCGCGCAGTTGTTAAAAATCGTGCTTGTTGGGAGCTTTAGTCGCGTGCGCTGCGTAAACCAGCAGAGATACGCTATAGTAATATAGTAGAGAATTGTAGATCTATAAAAATGCTGCAACAAAGTCTGCGATAGCATGTTTCTATGTCTTACGGTTAACTCACAATAAGTTTGTTTACAATTTTGAAATGGGAAAAGTTTCGTAAATCGCTGAATTCCACGCAGGCGAAGCCGCTGTTGGCACAGCTTGTAAAAATAAAACGCATCGTTCATTTAAAATTACAGGCATTCAAACTCTGAACTAATCACTTTCCTTTATTTGAAAGGTTCGGTTTGAATAAGTTACATTGAAATTTCGTAATATCTATAATTTTACTTTTAAAATTGTCATCTGAATTATATAAGTAGTAATAACATTTCAAATGATTAAATATTTAACTTCGTTTCCGACACCCGTCTGAATTCATTTACGCCATTTTTTTCCTCTTTTGATTTAACTTTACATTGAGCATAACAGAATAAGTAACATTAAAATTCCTGTCTAAAATTGTACATATCTCTCATGACTATTCGATTTGCGGGAAAAAATATAATTCTGATTTGTAGAACTGATATTTAAATGACTATATAAAAGGTTTTATTTGTGTTAATTTTTACACTCAAAGATGCGTATAGTTTAAAGTAGCCCTGTTACAATCCCACTGCTGGGAATAGGCCTCCTCTCTCCGTTTCTGAAGAGAAGGCTTGGAGCTAAGACCCACCACGCTGCTCCAATGCGGATTGGTTGGTTACACATATCTTCAGAATTCTCTAGAGATGCAGGTTTCCTCATGATGTTTTCCTTCACCGAAAAGCGTGTGATAAACTGTAATTATCAATTAGACACATGAGTTTTAATAGAAAAACTCATTGGTGCCTGCCCGGGTTTGAACTCGTGTTCCCCTCGAAAGAGTCGCACGATCTCACCACTGAGCTATCACAGCTTAGAACGGGCGTATAGTTTAGAACGGATTAATCTGGGAGAATATTAGGCACATTAATGTTTGATAGTGTATCGTTACTTCATATATTGTGTTATTAACATTATATTGTAAGTATGCTAGTACTAGACATGTAATGTAATTTCTTACTGTAAAATATTTCATTTAAGAAAGCTGTAAAATTGTATATATTGTTTATTTACAACGACAGCTGCGATTAATCTTTTAAGTTTTGCTGTGTTATAAACAAAATTTGGTAAAAGTAACGGATATAGGATAAAGGATATAATATAAAAATTCTATTGTTATGTTAGTTTGAAATTTGTCACTGATAATGTCTGAGGAATCCGAAATTACCCACTTTGGTTTTATCTACTTGAGATAAATTGGAGCCGATATTAAAGCCTTAAAATTTATTGGCGATCCTTGCGACGGGTAGATACTTATTAACAAATGAATTTAATGGATCTCTTCGAAAATATTTAAATTGTAAGAATACAATTTTCTAGTCTTAGAAAAATATAAAATATACTTTATAAATTACTACGTCAAAAAATTTGATCTTATTATTTTTATACCTACATTCATTTTTAGTAAAATGATGAAGTTATTGGATAAGCCGCTGTGTGGTATCCGGCTGAGTAGAATAGTACAACCCTAATTTCTTACCGAGGTGTGGTAAAAGGCGACTAAGGTAAGTTGTCGTCAGGCAGGCGACCGGTCGTAAAACCACTAGCTAAATCATGTTACAACATGTTTAAAACATGTTGTGCCGACCCCGCTTAGAGTGGGATAAGGGCAGGAGAATGATGATGTTGATGAAGTTATTGGATCGGATATCACTATTCTTCTTTGCCACGATTCTGGTTATACAATGATAAAATGCGAAATAGGCAAATATCAAGATTTCGCAATTTTTTGCATTACTACTAGAGACGTTCTGATCTTAATAAGTGTAAGGATAGATTTATTACGTAACTGACTGACTCTTTTCATTCATTACAATGGATGTTAACTGATCGTAATAAGTCATTTCTTATACCTTGCTTATTAACAATTGTTTCTTTGCTAACATACGAAAAGAAACAATGTTGCTTTGTAAGAGGCCTTGGTTAATTTTTATAATACTTATCAGCCTGGGGCAAACTTTGATCAACTTATTTAATTGTGAGTTATATTTGACAGTTAGTATCAGGGAATCACAAATATTAGCCACTTTTACGAAAACGTAAGTGTAAACTTTATTAGGTGAAACTAAAGAAATAAAAAGAATTATGACACACATATTTTACTCACCTAGTGTCGCGTCAAGACCAAAAGCCGTGATCACCTGCGATCTATATAACCACATGTATTTCAAACCTATAGTTCCATATTAAGAACAAGACGAGAGTAATATTAATTATGCAGAATCCTTCATACTAGATTGTAACGTAGTTTTTAGCAGTTTTATTTTATTAATTAATTAATTATCAGCTAACAATTACTTAAAAGTAAGTGAAGTATAATTATGGCTTTTCCTAACAATTTCTTTCTCATTACTAAAAAGTACCAAATTAACTTTATTCACAGTTTATTAACTCATTTTAATTACTTTCAACGTCCTCTTTTATTCTAAACTACTAAGTAATTGACAATTAATTAATATTTATTTCTTTTATATTTGATTTGCTAGCAAAACAACGAAGCTAGGAGTAATTCTGTCATAAAATGTTTTATACATAGTTCATACATGCATTACGGTAAAGCCTTTGGATCATAATCCATAATATTTCCGATCAAATTTTCTAAATATGAATATACTGCACACTATTTCAGGCTTTATTAGAATTTTATACGCCATTGGTGGCAATGAAATAACATTACATTGATGTTTGATAAACGCTTTTGCTGCGAAGAAAAAGCTTTGTGATTGAACCGCAAAGTAAATTAAATAGTGAGATGGCTGTAAAAGCTGTATGAGCGGGCTTGTGTCAGACAAAAACATGGACAAAATTTTGCGTTTTTAATTAGTCCCTATATACGCAGAACAGAAAAGAAAGATAATTTTTTCACAAAATGTTTATTCTATTGTAAAGGAATCGATACACGCCTATACCAATAAACTTTATATTTTAAGACCCTTAAAGTATCAAACCAATCTGGGAAATTCAGGACAAAGGCTGCCTGTAATTGCTGCCATAAAATGTCCTTTGATCCTGTGCACTAGAAGCCTTAATATTAAATTTTATTGCCTCTTCAATTCTTCTTAAATCATCAACTTTCTTCTTGTGAGTCTCTTTCTATGTTAAGATTTACATCTATTGAGTGCTTTGGGCCGTCAAAATGGTTGATCTGTTTTTAAGTAACATCTCAAATTATTATTTTAGTAGGATAGGGATTCGCCTGAACAAAATTTTTGACTGGTGAAGTCTTAAAATCTTTGTTATTAATGTCTTTATTCTCGTTGTAAAATTATCTTAAAATCCATTGAATATGTTAGGACATCTTATATTATTTTGTCCTTAAAAAGGTTGAAACGTTTAAGATTTCTTTAAAATAAAATAAAATATGTCTTTTCGTAATAACTTACTCTGTTAGTAAATGACTTTAATAACCGCTAACCGAATAGATTACGGGCCTCCATAAAAGACGCTTAATGTTTTTTCTAGAAACGATCTCTTGCGAACTCTTGCGAGTTGAGAACACAAATATTTAAGGATACCTACTCAATGAAATAGAATAAAACGAAAAAAAAATGTGATTTGGAAATAATAAAAATGTAAAAGTCATTTAAAAGGACATGGTATTAAATTATTAAATTAAAATATTTTGTCATACTAACTTTGTGTACTGTACTGTGGCAACGATTTTGCGTTCTTCCACCAGTGTAAAATAAATAATTTATAGAACTAGGCGTTACTTTGCGCAGATCCATAATACAAAGTAATAATAAAACTATTTTGCTATAATCCACGATGAAGTGAATAGATAAATTATATAGTGCGAAATGTATAGTGGACTATCCGTTTCTTTTTAAACATGCAGGATTCTTAAAAAATATGCACAAAAATCCAAAACCGCCACCACAATACACGAGCACTACACACGTTCACTATCTCAACAATCGTTTCGCCCCGCAACCGAAGCATCATCAGGAGATAGAGTCCACGCCATCTGTCGTCAACTACGAGTCGTGGAGGATGACCTTTGTAAAATAAAAGTTCCCAGGTAGATTTTTGTTTGCATGTTTTGTTATGTTATATTGCTGAACAAAAACAAATGTATGTTAATATGCTTTTCTCTGTAAGTGAATCTACAAATTCTTTGAGCAAAATACATTCTTTAACCAACTAAATACAACGTACATTTAAAAATATTAAATATTTCCAAATGTGTGACGTAAAATTACAGGTTATATAAAATAGATACATTTTAATACGCAATAGACTTGTGCTACACTGGAATTTAACAAAGAGAAGTGCGTCACTCGCCCAAAGTGTAATGATGCTTTTCCGCTTCAGACGAAGCCGCCGTCCATCTTTATTACACAATGCTTGTCGAACCGATTAATATCTTGAACTTGAGCTTGAGGCTGACAGGAAGGATTTCAGGTTCACAATGCGTAACGATACGAAATTGGCGGCGTTTAAAATTGTGACTGAACTCGTTATATTAGGAAGGATAATTAATAAAGTTAGTTTTGAGAAATACGCTGCGCAACGATGAATATCTGTAAAAGGAACTTGGTATTTGGGATTGTATTTGGTATAGAAAAAAATTTGTGAAAAAAATATCTATGTATACAGCACATTTATTTTGGGATGTTATATATTTGTTATACAATTTTAGTTTTTATAATTGCTAAATGTTATTATTACACGCATTTAAAAGTCTTTTGTTGAACTTTGAAGCGTCACACTGATAGAACTTAAATAATTTATAGAATTAGGCGTTACTTTGCGGAGATCCATAATACAAAAGTAATAATAAAATTATTTTGCTATAATCCGCGATACAGTAAATAGAAAATATATATAGTGTTAAATTTATAGTGGACTATCCGTATTTTCATACCCGATACGTGCAGGATTCGTAAAAACACATGAACAAACTTCCACCACTTCCACCACAATACACAAGCACTACACATGTTCACTATCACAAACTCAACAGTCGTTTCGCCAACAGTCGTTTTGTCGTGGAGTCTATCTATCTCCTGATGATGCTTCGGTTGCGGGGCGAAACGATTGCTGAGTTTCTGATAGTGAACTTTTGTTGATAGAACTTAGATACTTAAAAGACATTTTACTGTATCGAAAAATGTATCAGCACACATACACGCAGCATAAACACATTTCAAAAATATTAGAATCAGTTAGAAATTTACTCATGAAAATAAACCACTTGGATAAATGGAATAACAAAGTTTGTATGAATTATTGTCAACGTTTTGATTTATTTGTAATTTACCGCAAAGACTATAAATCAAGTGTAACAGATTTATGTTTTCTTTTGTAGCAAATTGGATATTGATGTTATTGAAATACACAGAAATATCGATATATCTGTGTGTTTTGTTTTAGCGACTTATAGTGTGTTGCCATAAATAATAGTTTTTTTTAAACTTAAAAAGAATGTTTATTGAAATGAAATGATCTATTCTATTCAGTTGTATTCTATTCAGTTCTATTCTATTCAGTTCTATTCTATTCAGTTCTATTCTATTCTAACAGTTATGTTCAATCAAGTGATTATCAGTAATCAAAAAGGAATGTTAAAAAAACTTGCATTGATTTTTAAATAATTTCCTTAATTGGAAGTTGATTCAATATGATAATGTTGACAACAACTTTAATATTAGAATTTTTAAATAGAATTGGCTTAAAATTTTATGTCACACGTGTTCCAACTTGCCAACAAACAAATCCACTTTATTTTCATTCAAGAGTCAAAACCACAAAATTGTGGGATTATAATTCAACTTTTGAAATTATTTATACGTTAGAATTATGATAAAAATAACAAGCCATAGTCATAGTATTACCGTTCCTCAAATACTATGATATCTCATGGCTCCTCTTCATAATCGGCGATTACATACGTTTAAGTGCGAGCATGATCGTGTAGAGGGCATACTCAGTTGTATCATCGTCTGTGATCCTCCCTACATCTATGCCTTCGATTGCTTACAATCCGGTAATTATCGATTTTGCGGACACGCATCAAAGGGAATTGCGTGGTGATGCTTATGAACGTGTGTATTTCATGATAACACGGGCAAACTTGACACTTGAAAGAAGAGCGTGTCGATTACGACGATCACACGATCAACGATCAGGCATCAGGCGCTATGCGCATTACAGGTAGGGGGACAATCACGATGTGTTTCTTTTTTTTTTACATTTTTGTTTTGTATTGGCACACGAATATTGTTACATAGCGTTTTATTTTAGAAACACACTTTGATTCCGAGTGATTAATATTCTGGCAGCATTTGCTTTTACTTGAAATTACTACCTTGTGAGTCATGAAATTCCTTAAGCAATGATCTTTCTTCCTGATGAATTTTTTATTTTTCCCTCTGGTTTTGCAGTTCATACAATCAGTAACCTCTACAACCAAAAATTATTCCTTTGGGCATTACCCATCCGACATAAATTGGTGTGTACTGATTTATACTTCTGCTATGTGGAATTCTAACATAAGCAATAGGCATATATATGATTTGCTAATATTTTTTTATATACTTTTGTAAATTTCATGTTACATATTTAAGACTCAATAATATTGCTTAGATCAATGAATAAAAATAAATAAAAGATAATCAATCTTAGTTTACTTTTATAGTGAATTTTGCAACAAACTCTTAGATTCATAGACAAAGCTACCACTGTGCTAACAATTTGATCTTATCTTTAACGCTTTTCTTTAACCTTATCTTGAACGTTTATGGTAAACGTTTTACTATGATTTGTCCTTAAATTCATCAATCGAATTACTAAATCCTTACAATCTATTTTCAAACCATCAAGGATGTCAATTTTTTAATTTTTCGATAGAAGAATAAATTTGCATTCACATACTTGCGGCATTTCTTACTTGAATCGTAGTAACATTATTTTGATTAAAGATTTGTCTCATATATTTGTATGCATACTGAGCTATATATCTTAAAAACCATAAAACGTCAAACCAATTACGAAATATTCACGACGAAGGTTGACTGTAATTGCCGCTATAAAAGTCCTATCCTCGGATTCCTTGGATCTAAAAGCTACAATATTAAATTTTAGTGCTCCCAAGTTTGGGCCTTAAATTTTCATCGATTTACTTCTTATCTATTTAATTTATTTTTAAATTCAATTCCGTCGAGTTTGTTAGGCTATTAAGGAGATTAACGTGTTTCAGATTTCTCTCTTTCGTAAAAACCAAGATCTAAAAAACATTTTGAAATTTTTAGTTCTAATATCCTTATGAAATTTTAGGGCCATTGTTTATGATGATGGGTTTCCTGATAGTTCTTAAATATAGTGTGAAACGGTTCATGTATGATCAGTATAAAATGCAAAAATTGCTTTGAAATGATTATATTTTTTATATTATTATGTTTCTAGTTACAAACAAGTTTCTAGTTATTTAGCCGACGGATCGGCGAGCTTTTTTTATGTTTTGCACGTCAATAATTATCAAATCCGTACCACATATTATATTATCCGTTCAATATAAATTTATTCAATTGCCTTGATATTGGTTAATGTTGTAGTATCATCATCCAGTGGATCATTCAATAACTTTTATAATGAATAGGAAGGCTTTATCATTTAATAATTGAAATTTAATTCTTCCTTCGTGTTCGAAACACAAATAAATAATTATTGATATTGTTTTTTGTCTAAATGTGGTTTATCCATGAATAAAATATCATTAATTATTCTATAAATAAGATTAATTATTAAATGAAATACACATTATAGCCTCTTGGTTCGGTCCCTGAATTTTTTTATTAAAGTTCGAGTATTATATGTCCGAAGAGTAAGTAAAATATTTCTGTTAATATTTAGATGGCATTAAATCATCCATACCATTATAGTTCCATAATTTAGTCTAGTTAACAAACTATTTAATTCTCTAGATAAACAACAGAAGAAAATACAACGGATTATTAATGTCATTCATCAAAAATGTTTTTATTAAACAGTAAACAAAAATATAAATTTGTGAATAGTTGCAGTAACTAGTACATGGCTTAAGTCGGTATTGTCACTCGGGTCACGTAGCGGGAGGGCTGCCTCACTGTAAAATTGTACGCAGCTGCCGGAATTCACGATGCTATCCAATTCCCAGGGAAAAAGTCATAATTTTATTACTATTCACAAACTAGAGAGCACAGCTGATACAAATGATAGCGCATAGTGAGCGTTTCTATACAACAAGAAATGAATTTTACTATTTACGAAAGGGGATATTTTTGGATTGCTTTCTATTATACGCATACTTTGTTAATAATTCTAATGCTGTTTTTGAACTTAGGAAGCTCAGAGCGTAATATACAAGGCCAAAAAAAAATAGAAAATTATTTATGCTGCTAAGTAATCAATTATTTGTATAAACATCGAAGTACAAACATCAAATGCTTAAGCTAATAAAGCTTAGTAAAAACATAAACTTCAGTAAAACTTTACCGCGATTTTTGTTTTCAGCACTGAGTGTGAACAGTCTGGACAAAAAACATGGAATGAAAAAAAAAACCAAAATTATATGTACCAAAAAATTTAAAAAGTACTTTTATTATCTCTATTATGTGGTGAATAGGCATATATCTACTGCTTAATCAATTTGGGTATTCATTAAAAACCTGTCAAACTGTGTTCTTTTCGCTATTCTTTAAAATAGATACAATCTTGTGTAGTCTTAGGATAGAAGTTACGTTAGTCAATTCTATTGACGATTCAAAAGCACTTGTTTACAAGTTTACTTGAATAAAGAATATTTTGAAGTTTAATTTATTTAGCATTTCTTTAACAGTTTTGTTTTAAATATGTATTTATTTCTGTATTTAAGAGAAAACAAACAATTATAATAAAATTTAAATATTAAACTTATGGGGTAGATCGAAACCAGCTAAGTTTCCACTGATACAAAAAAAACTTATAACTACATCCAATAAGAAAAAAATAGCAATAATTAAAACTAACGTTAAAAGAGTACAAAATAACTTTAAATAAATATCGCTAGAAGAAGGATAAAAAAATTAATTACATATTAATCTTTTAACACCGCTATTGAAAGAAGCTTATTATTTTTAATTACGTGTCATATAATTCCGCTGTGTGATATCCGGCTGAGTAGAATAAACCACCCTCATTTGTTACCGAGGTGTCGTAAAAGGCGACTAAGGTAAGTTGACGTCAGGCATGCGGCCGATCGTAAAAAACGTAGCCAAATCATTTGACAAGATGTTGTGCCGACCCCGCTTAGAGTGGGATAAGGGCAGGAGGATGATGATACGTGTCATATAATTACATTTCTATCACCAATATAACAATATATTTATATCGTGTTTGTCGTTCAATTTGAGTTGTAATAAAGAATCACATTTATTTAGAAAACGATCATCATTAGAAATTTAATACAATGTAAGTTATTAAGGTGAGTAAAGAAATAATTTACAATAAAAATACCTCATTAGAAGGAAACGATTATACCGTTAGCAATAACAGTAGCTTTCTTTCAACCGTATTAAAAACGCGTTCGTACTTCACCCAATTTACATGAAATTTCCGCTGCGAAGAATTATTCTTTTTCCTCTGCGCCTATAAATGCTAATGAGCGCTGGTTGAAAATATTCAGAATCAAATAATATTTTTGTGATATTGTATTGTTGTTTGAATTAATAATGAATGATTTGAGGTAATTTGTAACCTTTCTACCCAATATTTTGCACAAAGCTTTTACCATTATAAGCAACCATTTACAATTACGGCTTATTAAGTTTATTGCAGTGTAACTGATTTTGCGAATTGATACCGAGTGTGTGAACGTCACATCAATCTGATCGTAACTATGCTAGTTAGTGGACTGTATATTTTCGTGAATTGTATGCAGATCTTTGCCCAAATCAGTGAGTAATAAAACCACACCAACCTTGTTGTCCACATTTGCCCCGTGTAGACGGAAATCTGTTGCCGGACGCACGGCGCACCAGCTGGCAGTGGACTTGGCGCAGCACTCTTCACTAGTTAGGCACAACAGTAGTTTTTGGAAATGCACACACCTCAGAGAGAGACAATAACGTATTGTCATGCACATACCTCTCAGAGACGACTGTCGACCTTAGAACGTCCGCGAGGCAAGTGTCAACCAACCATTTTAATGCGACGGTAGACGGACAAAATTGATGCAGTAATGTTTTGTATTACTACCCACTAATATATTGTGCAAAGATAGAACACCGAGTTACTTTATTCTTAATAAATCAATATACTCTTATAATGAAATAAAGCCATAGCGCCTTAGTTGTCAGATATTGTTACGTTTACTACTCGACTAAATTAGCCGTGACAACGAAACACGGACAGACAAACTTTCGCATTTAGAATATTTGTATGGATGTGTTGTACAATGAATGTACATTCATAGTATAAAATAATGTATACCAAAAAAAAAAAATATTAAAAGCATTATTCATCGTAAAGAAAAACTTCTTCTAATTCGTATTAACCAACGCTGTTTTAGCTTTGTAATTACAGAAAGAAGTCATTCTCGTTGAGGAATATTATTGTTTATATAGAGAAAATGTGTATTTGTAAATACACACACTTTTATAATGTATCTCTAATATATAATTATAATAATAATAAATAAAAATCTGTCACGATAAAGCACGTTACACTTAATTGGTACTACTACTTAAATGTAGGTAAATATAATAAGAAAAAAAAACCGATTATTGCAAATATTAAAAAGTTACTAAAATGCAAATAAATTTACTAGAAATATTGTCTTCACTAAAACACTATTTTATTTTATTTTTATTTTACTATTTTTTTTGAATTAGTTCATGAAACGAACAGATTGCAAACGTATTTCATAAATTTACAGCAAAAGAGATCATTTCAATCATCATTTTTCGACATAAACTTAAATTTTCCGTTAACCGTTTATGACCTCTATAAAACCATTTTCACATAAGGGAATAGTAAACGATACATTTAAGATCGCCTTAATAGGTCTAGTCTATCATAACATTTAGAGTTTCAACGAACTAGTAAACTGACTACTTGAAGCGATAGTTATTAGAGACTTTACAAGTGTACCGTTGTGACAAGGGTGTGGACAAAGGGTTAAAACGGTGTAATATCAGCCGAAATTGAGTATGTGGGAACACATCTTTGTCTATGACTAGTATGACTAATTATATTTACATGATATGTAAACGTTCAGATAAACTTCTTTAAAACCCAATGATCTTGATTAGCTTCGTGCCTCTCTTTTCAACTTTCATCTATGAAGGCAAGGATGGAATTGACTTTTAAATTTTTATAAAATTGTGCAATTTTTTTTAATTTTATTCAGTTTCTGCTAATCAATGTTGGAAATTTAAAACGATTATTATAATTATGAATAGAATTACCCTAGGCAGAGCGTTAAAAATAACATAGCTGTTTCACAAGAAGGATGATGTGCCTGCTATAAATAAATTTTATAGGAGACCAAATAAAAAAAAAATATATTGGAAATCCTAAAAGTGAAAATTATAAATATTTGTATATTGGAACTATACTTTACTTTAATATTAAACTCTTTAAACTATTCACTTTTTTGTCTTTCTTTTATCTTATAAATATTTTTAGACAAAAGGTGCTCGTAGCAATAATCATATTACTGCACTTCAAATGGTTTCCAGTCAAATTATAAACCATATCAAAATATATATATCATAAATAATAATAATAAATAAGTTTTGAGTACAAGCGTGTTTTCTATTTTGGGTGTATTCCTCATTTCTAGTTTACATTACTAAACAAATGCAACGGTTTTTTTTAGTGTTTTTATTAGCCTCTCTGTTAGTCGGGATTCATTATATTATGCAGAAAATAATTCCAAATTTCATATACCTCCGGATTCAAGAGTTTCGCCCAATTTTCGGCTTCATTTACTTCGAGCCTTTTTGAGAGGAAGTAATAAAAACTTATTCAGGTTAGACACCCGTATAAGTTTATATTTAGAAGTCTACTTTTCAAATTTAAGGAAAAAAATATGATTAATGCAATTTAAAATTAAAAATATTATTGTCATTTATTAGGGCTTTCATTGAAATGAAAGCCCTAGGAGTAACTAAAAAAAAATTTTGAACGCAATAAATTGGTGGTATGGTGGTATCACTATACCACCTATATACTATAGTGCTCAGAAGACTTAATCTTACTTAATTTTAAAATTTACCAAATTCTTCTTTACTCTGGAAGTGGAGTGTTTTCTTCAGAGTTCTGAGTTTATTCTGGTTTTCTGAGTAACAAAACTTAACTCTGGAACTCTTGTGTATGTTAAACTCTTATTTGAGGCGATGTGTTTAATTTAAAGTGGATTATAAAAAGTGCAAATATTGTTTACACTATATGGTATCTGATAGCTTGTCTAAATGTCAATATTGTTGATGTATACTATTAATATTACGAAGTCATGTCTTATGACTCTTTTATTTTGTAATTCATGCACCATAAAGCATAAAACATGAGTTCGGGTAATTAGCTTTGCCAGAGTGGAGTTCGTTACTATATTATTATATACATTAATCAGACATAAGTCATAGATCATATGAACTGATTTTATGACATTTTATCGTTTTGTGTTAATCAGCTAGTTCTATATGTGAGAAATACACCAAGATACTTATCAGATATTGCAATAAAATATCCACAAAATTTTCATGCCTATCTATGATATATGCAATCAAGCATGTGGTTTTAATTAATGAAATGTAAGACGTTATATCCCATCTAATAAATTTAATTAATGATATCCGAAATTCGTGAAAGTTAAAATCGTAATGTTGCATAACTGGTATTATGCGGTATAATTTCGAGTTTTGGTACGTCCATGGAGCGGGCTGCGGGTGCTTTACAGAATTTTCAGCTCCATTAACCGGGCCCATCATAATGGTAGCAAAACACAACGCAGACTTTGCTGTAGTTAGATAAAAATTAATCCGTTTTATAACTCAGTTTTTATGCGGCTTTAGGAATTAAGGACGTATAATGAAATTAGACTTTACTGTTATATTTAATCTTTTTATTTTAAAAGGCGTAAAGGTCGTGACCTGATTTGGGACTGATAAATTCAACGCATTAAATTTTACCCAATTATACGCTGTTTTTGAGAAGCGTTTTTTTTTGTTTAAGGCGTATTCTTTATGCACGTCGTTTTAAAAAGCTTTTGTTTAGTTTAAATTTGCCCTGTTTATAGTTGTCATTTACTAGCCGTTGTTGTACAAAAAGTATGAAATAAATAAATACTAGTTTGGGCAAGGGTTTTGTATTTTGCTCTGTTGTATATGAATCTTTTTAAGTCCCTAATATTTGTATCAATCGATAATCTCAATTGTCATTAATGCATAATAATCAAATGAAATTTGCCTCGAAATATATCCGCCTAAGTTCCGGTAGTATTCCATTACTATGTAATTCATAATATGTTTAGTTAAGAAAAAAAAACAATATTGTAGATAAAAGAAACTTCGTTAATCACTTTCGTTGTCATCGTTGATTGTCCAGATTTTGATATTATGTGCTAGTATGTTCTACAATAAATAGAATTGATTTTGTATTTCAAGGAAGTTATTTCATGATTTCAAAAAATCTTTTCTCGATGCCATCTTACAAACAAGCGCATCTACGAAATAAGCATTATCACATTTTCACATAACGTTTCGGAACAGTCCGGCTCGACTAAGAATCCCTTGTCTTCGAACTCAGCAAACAGTCGTTCCGATTGGCTTCAAACGGCGACGGTGTAAATTAGGTTACGTCGATCTGGGGCAAACTTTTAAGTTTCCTGTTACTTTTACGTGATATTCATTATAAGAGAAATGAAATATTAATCGAACTGGAGTTATAGTTAATATAAAAAACATACATACATAGATTTATAGAAACATAAAATAAAACTTTGTTGTTTATATCTAAATTAAAAAGTTCAACGTTGTATGGATACGGCTGTGACAAATTGCGCTATCAAAGCTGTTCGACAATTAGATTGGGCGTTCAGGTACAATAATGTGTTCAAAGATGTCTTACTAAGATGTATCCAGTAACAAAAACGAATACTTGGGAGACAAACGTAATTCTAATATTCTACTAATTACACTTTGATACTCTATATATCTATTTTAGTTGCAAAAATAAAAAGTAAGGAAAGGAAAACGAAAATTAATACGGCAACGTTAGAAAACAAAGTTTCGAATACACAAGTGTGCAGTGAAAAATAAATGCCGCACGTTACGTTAAAAATAGCAATGTTTGTTTTGTTACAGCGATTACTTTATTATATCAGTGTCGCGAACGTGACGAAGCGTATATAATAACCAACCGCAGTAATGGCCGACGTTTCTGATTTATACTTATTCGTTTATGTGGGCTTTAATGTCTTTTTTTATAGAGTGTTTTCGTTCGGCAAAAGACAAAACTCTGCCCGCACAGAGTCTCTTTGCAATAAGAGAGACGCGCTTAGTTTAAATTAAGCGAAGCCTTAATAACGCGGGTTTACGAGGTCGCGTGCGGCTTTATCCCTAAGATGAATGTAATAGTCGCGGGGGAAGAGGGACCAAATATCATAGTACGAGTTTGCTGTTGATAATCGTATACCGTTCCCTTGCGTTCGCACAGATAATTTTAGACCGTAACGCTAAGGTGGACCGAATATATTTGTGTGTATATAATTCGCTTATTAAAAGATCGATGTGCTTGTTGTATGGGGAGGGTAGTGCGGTTATGTTGACAGACAATATTCCTAATAGCGTGCGAACGCGTTTCGAAATTAATCAGTCGCAGAAGTCAACTAGGGTGAAGTAAATACAACGTGACATTCAATGAGAGGACTTGTTAATGAACAAGTCAACAGTAATTGAAACGTTACAAGATGTGAATAATTGTTATGTAAGTACACTACAGGGCGTACAATAAGAACGTTTAACGTTATTTCCGGCGTAACTGATGTATAATTATAATATTAACATATTCCTACAAAATTACAGGCATATTAAAAACCGACATAAACTAATGACTAGGTTGCGCCTCCAAAAGGTTGGAATATCATTTGTCGGTCTCGGTACACGTTTTTATTCTTCATAAATTCTTAGCATTGCCTTTACACAGGTTTAGAAATTATATATAAACGATAAGCTTACTATAAAATTGAAGATTATTTGAATGATAGAAGCATATCTGCATAACTGCAGTCAGCTACTCACCAAGCTGCAACGATTAAGTTGTAATCATGAATCAAATTGTAATTTTTTTTATTTGAAAAGATTATCCGCCGAGTTTCTTGCTGTTTTTTCTCGGTAGAAGCAAACTTCCGCATCAGTGGTAGGTTCTTTAAAAACGTTTGACCGATTCAAAAGTACTGAATACAGTCCACTTGAATAAAGAATATTTAAAATTTAAATTTAAATTAAAAATTATTTAAGTGTATAAATTAAAAATAAGTAATATAAATAAGTGGTAATTTTCGTTTAGACTTGTGTGAAAAGTTTGTAAACATCCGTTAAACTATTGGAGGGTTAAAGAGGTCGTCACACATACACTTAAAAATTTTAAGCCTTATTATAAATCTGAGTAAGATTGCGGCTAACAATATCGTTATAACCGAATCCACGATTTGTACAGAAACTAAGTATTAAATAAAAATACCTTCATTTATTACCCATTTGTTAATTTTACAGAATAAACATATTTTTATTTATCATGCAGAATAAACATATTGTGAACTACTTTATATAAATTTTATATAAAGTAGTTCACAATATGATTAATGAATAAAAACGCATAAATGTTTGTCATATGTACGAGGATTGTTGTTGGCATATATGAGCATTATTTTTACTATTTATATATTTTTTCGTCTATCCTTAGTAAAAAATTTTAAAGGACTACGAGTATGTGTTAGGACACATACTCGTAGCTTAGGAGCTTTGTAGCAATTTGTGTGACATCTTCTATGGACAGAAAAATTTACGTTTACACGTAATTGATGATGTATGTTAACGAGTAAAGTTAATCGTAACTTTATTGCGATGTGGTATCCGGCTGAGTAGAAAATACCACCCTCATTTCTTACCGAGGTGTCGTAAAAGGCGACTAAGGTAAGTTGACGTCAGGAAGGCGGCCGGTCGTAAAATACGTAGCCAAATCATTTGACAACATGTTTGTAACATATTGTGCCGACCCCGCTTAAAGTGGGATAAGGGCAGGAGGATGATGACGTTAATCTTAACTTTAGTGCTTCAAAGTTACTTCACACTAAGAGATGTATATACCTAACAGATATATTAATTTTCACATGTAATACATTAAAATAAAATCTATTTGGAGAGGTCATTCAGCAATGGAAAAAGAAAAATAATTTTCGAATTATATAATTATTCATGACGATTTATATAGTTAGTCTACACACCTACAAATAGTTCATAGGCATCGTTTCCCATCGGTCCCCGACACCATGACGCTATAAATCAAGCGTGAATAGCAACTAAGATAAGAGACATGGAACAAAAGGGCCCGATAAATCGTGATTTACTATGACTACGCCCTAGCCACGTTCAGAATGAGATTGTTGCATGTTAGTGATATGCCATCGTGATGGATTTGCCAAAACTTCGTAGACGACACGTAAGACAAATTTTCTAGTTTTGATTAGCTTGCATTTGCGAGTTTTCTCTGGTGGGACGTTTTTTCAGAATTATACTCATAGTAGCTGTGCGGCGTCGCCCACGTGGAAGTTAGTGTCTCACAAAATTTCTTTTGCGTAAATCGGGATTTCGTGGAAATTTCAGAATAAAGCCTATATATTGCTCCAAAGCCTCCTAAATCTTACAGTGAAAGTACTATGAAAATATGTTAAGCAATTCCAAATGTACTATTAACCTAAACCTTTCTCAAGAATTGCGTTTTGTTTTAGTAAAAACCGCATAAAAATGAGTTTTTAAGATCACATACAAACAGTGGAGGGAGGGGGGAAGGATTTTTTGGGGACTTTTGTTTTATAATAAGTATAGATACTTTCGCTTTATTTATATCTTCACTTTTCAGCTAAAACCTTGATCAAATGTATGCCCGCTGTCACTTAGAAAATAAGGAATCATAGTGCCTCTGTAATTTTAACTGACCGTTTATATTTCGTTATATTTAAGAATATATTTTCAATAGAGAAAATTTTAAGGCTATTTTAAAGGAAGGAAGGAAAACAGTCAAAAATTTAATTTATATAATTAGGCGTTATTTTGCGGAGATCCATAATACAAAAGTAATAGTAAAAATATTTTGCTATAATCCGCGATAAATTAAATTACCTATTAATTTTGAGTCAAAAATTTAATAACACCTAACTAAATAAGGTTTGGTATTTTAAGAAAAGACTGAAATTTCTTTAGAAAATCTTGAAAGTCATTCAACAATTTTTTATTAGAGGAAGCCCCGCCATCACTTGGCTAGAATTCCCTTAGAGATTTAAATAGTTTGTCATGGAAATAGGTTCATTGAAATCCCACTCTTCTAGATATTTGAATTGAATTTCAAATAATGTTGGATTTTTCGTCTATAGTATGCAGTAGGTATGTAGGTATAAAAATATAAAACTTTGCACAAAATATACAATATTAAAACTTCAGGCCTGGTTTATTATAATAGCCTGAAGCATTTAAAACTCTTGTCGGCGTATAAATTTGATGGGTTTGTCATCATCATCATTCTCCACCTGTCCTTATCCCACTCAAGGTGGGGTCGGCACAACATGTTACAAACATGTTGTCACACGATTCGGCTACAACCGTATTTTACGACCGGCCGCCTGCCTGACGTCAACTTACATAAGTCGTATTTTACGACCCCTCGGTTAGAAAGAGGGTGGTATATTCTACTCAACTGGATACCACACAGTGTATCAACTAACGTTATTCGCCTTTTACGACGCCTTGGTAAGAAAATGAGAATGATCTATTCTACTAAGTCGGATTCCACGCAGCATTCGCAATCCTCTATCGTGTAGGAAAAATTATGTATAATTCGTTAAGTAGGTATACTATAGTTTCCTGTTATAAATTATTTTTTCACTGGGTCCTGACCTTTAAAGAAGTAGTGCTATAAGTTATTCCGGTATATAAGCTTCAATTGTATTGAATTTCATCAATATTGCTTCTACTGATTAGTTGTTACAGACGGACGTTCGCTTTTATTTTAATATGCTTGTATTATATTAAAAGACATATAACTAATAATCTCAGAGTAGCAAGTAACATAAAAAGTTTGTAATGTTTTTTCGTTGTACTAACAAAATGTTTCTCTACAGAAAACATTTCCATGTAAAATAAACTTTCTCAACAAGATTCTGACGGTACACAGATCCATCATAAGAAAGGATATTACGTCCTTTCCTTATGTGAGGGATGAGCTCATGTTGACCTCAAAAGCACCTGACGAAACTAAATGTATTTTCTTATGTAAGAATTATGTTTAATATATAACGTTGACTTGAACGCCGCTTCTGACTTTATGTGGACGGTATGTCTTTTGCGTTCCTTATTAGGAAATAGACGATAACTTTCAATGTAATAATTTACAAGTTCACAAAATTTTGCCGGGCTCAATACGGCTTCATTACTATAGAAAATTACCAGAGTATGAGTTTTGAAATATTTTTATATCAGTTCGGAAGGTGCTATAACCACTGCAATGGGAAATGAGGCTGTTTTTTATTTATTTTCATTTATCTCTGGTCACAAATCATATTAAAAAATATAAATATAAAATATATATAAATAATATATATATATAAATATGTTAACACAAGCATTAATATGTAGTTTAAATTTAATTTAAGGTTCACTGCTTTTGAGATTTATCTCGCAAAAGTCTTTAACTGTGACGCAACTGCTTAGTGAAACGTGTCAATTCTCGCGAATAGAAGAAATCCTTTGTTTATAATTGTTGGATAAATTATATTTAGTCTGAAGAGCTATTATTCTGTGTACCTTGAAAGTTAAATTGATACAATTGTAAAGGTAATTCAAAATCCAAATATATGTTGTAAATTATTATTATAATTTATATAATATTATATGTATAATATAATAATATATATATTATATATTATATATTTAATTATTCTGTTTTAAATCAATCAAACCGAAACTATATATTTGTATTGTATTAAATATTTCTATTATAATAAAAATGCCGTGTGGTATCCGGCAGAATAGAATAGAGCTCCCTCCTTGTCTACCGAGGTGTTGTAAGAGGCGACTAAGGTATGTGCCGTGTGATATCCGGCTGCATAGAATAGACCACCCTCATTAATTACCGAGGTGTCGTAAAAGGCGACAAAGGTAATTTAACGTCAGGCAGGCGGCCGGTCGTAAAATATGTAGCCAAATCGTGTGACAACATGTTTGTAATATGTTGTGCTGACCCCACTTAGAGTGGGATAAGGGCAGGAGAATGATGACTTGTATTATAATAAAAGTATTCAAACCAAATAAAAAAACCTTACAAGTATTTTCGAATTACTCTAGACTTCAATATTGTACAAAAATATCTTAAAAATGTGATTGCATCAATAAGGATGGGTAATATACGATTACAGCAGATAATTACTATTGGTAATTGGGTTACCAAGTCGGTAATCGCATGGGTGATTGTAATTCGGAGTCAGATATCGATTCCGGTCAGTATCCCCCGATTAATAGTCGGTTGGGTTTAGGTTCAATTTATTGTATCTACGGGCGGCTATTTGATTTCTATCTAGTCACGAATTACAAATGGCATCTGAACCGCATTAACGATAAATATGCTATATTATAGCAATAATTAGATTCCGTACACACAATATAAATATAACCAATAATAATATATGTAAGTTCGAAGAAGGCGCACGAAATAATGGAAATATTCTGTTAAATTAATATAATGTAACCAAAAACTTAAAAGTTTACAACTATGGTTTTGTAAGTCGTTAAAAACGTTTTTATAAGAAATGTCATGATTACAATTGAGTAGTGGAAAACATAAGAGTATTTGATATTTTATATAAAATGTTAGATGCGTATCATATCATCTTCATATATGGATACGATAAATTGCGTAACAAAATTTGCTATATTCAGAATCGAGAATCGAGAAAATCAGATCCAAACAGCCTCCGCTAGAAGAGATAGGAACCGAAACAAAATACAGATATTGGAATTATAATCTCTTAAGGTTAAGGCAAAGGTCTAATTTATTGAGAAATTTCGAATTTTGAATTTATTGGTTCATTTCATAACTTATTTCAGTTCCAAGTTTCCATGTCTAAGTAAAGAAACCTTTTTAATATTCTTCTTACTATATTATAAACTAGCTGTCCGGCCCACGCGTTGCTGTGGCTCAGTGTGGTTTCGGATTCCCATCTAAACAGAACTTGTTATAAAAATTTTGGACCTTCATTTTTAGATCATGTTATTTACTATATAATAATTTTGCCATATTTGTATACCATTTTCTTTGTGATAAAGTTCCCCATTATATTATAAATCACTTTATATCAATAACTTACATTTGTTCTTGGAGACGAAAACATATTGGTTGGTGTCGTAGATACCAGTAGATATTGGTCCTTTAAGATATTGCCCTAATCTAGCCCGAGCAGCAAAAATTTGTAATGACATAAATATTGTATGTAAATTTATGTAGTTCTAGATTGGTTGGTCAAATGTAAATCCTTCATCAATATCTCACACTCTACATATTTTGCGCGTTTGAGATATGATTTATACGAATACGTTGTTTGTTTGGCCAGTGTATGACTATCCAATTTGATTGATGGGTACCGAAAAAAAACCCTGTGAAAGGCCGGAACCCCTTTGATAGCAAAACATATTTCATGCCTCTAGCTGTATAGGTCGGACGATATCAGTTAGATGCCGCTTTGCTATTCAGGGGTCAAAATAGACGGGGATTTATGGATTTTATTTTCTGAATAGATGCTTGAAATCATGCGAGGGAAAATGTTGTTAATCATCCGAATGATTTTTTTTTCCATACGTCCACTAGCACCTATATTAGGCTATTTAAAAATTATGTGCTTAACTAATACTTAGTAATAAAAAGGGTGGAGAGAAATGTTGTGGTGATTTCGAACAGGAACCCTCACAAGCAGGGGTAGGGGGTGCAGATGACTTCCACTTTTGGATACGTCCAACCCCCCCCCCCCCGCACAGCGTCCCCCCTTAATTAGGAGAATACATCTTAACACTAATGATACAATATTTTTCTTACATTTTTTCTAAATAATAAAGTTAAAAATAATAAGTTAGACAAACAGAATGAAACAATCAACACGACCGACCACAAGTCAACACGGCAGGACGATACGAACAAACAACAATACAATAGAAGATAAAAACGATCTTAGTGGAAGTTCTTAAAAAAATTAGGCTTTTAAATTACTAAATAGAAACAGTTATTGTTAAATCCTAAAGAATTCGCCCTGTTGTTACTTGAAATTTAAAACATAACATTTATATGTAGATGGTTTATCAGATATACAAAGAAAATTAAACTTATACTGGTTCAATGATGAAAAATTTCGATTTCTTCCAGAGAACGATTGAGAAGATACAAACGAAAAAGTGCGATATATGTCTTATATATACCCAAATAATCAAACATAGACTTCCGGAAAATATAGAATTAATAAAGTTTTATATCATATGATTGAAAAAATAAACTCATACCACTGGATATTCTTGACGCAAATGAGTTTGGTATTTTAAGAACCAGACTTTGAAGTTCTCTTGGTAGTTTCCGTTAGTATATTGCTTTACTGTCTGGCGTAGAGTTGGGTTAAATTACCTAGAACAAAGGGCAATAAGACCCTAAGGAAGCCTGATAACAGCCTGTCCAGTCGCTTACGTTTGAGTGTCAGACGCAATTGTAATCAGTTGGGAGAATTTAAGACCAGAATATATAATCAGTCGGTAGTATTTGCCTGTTATAGTTTTGTTCTTTTAAGTAAAAATCGACATGTTTATATAGTACATGTTAATTTATAAGTGAGTGCCTTTTATATAGAATAAATATTTTGTATGACAATTGGATGGTATTTGAACTGACGTATAAATTTGAAATATTTTGTATCCAGATTTTGCTTGTTTTTGTATACAGGGAATATATAGATATAAAGATATGATATACAACCGCGGGCTATTACTGCGGATATATCAAATCCTCATATTAATTTAATTTATATATGTTTTGTTTTGTTTATTTAATTAAAGAGCTGGATCACAGACTTAGCTGAGTCTTAATAATTCAAGGTAGAATTATGAAATTGACTTCATATTTTCTTGTTGTAATTTAAGTCGGTGGATGAACATTTCTTTGGATACCTATACTTCTAAGTATTGCAAATTTGAAATGATGTTATATGTTTTTCTTGAAAACACTAAACTTCACAAGCTTTAAACGAACCCGAAATCAAATATGGACATTTAGCGATGGACCGTTATATATCAAGTCCACTTTTTAAAATAAAAGTCATTATTCAATGACATATGGGTAATTGTTGAAAATGAAATCAATTCGCAAATTGTATTAGTAATGAACTGTGGAAATATTTTACTTTCAACTCTTCTCTGTACGCCAGGAAAATAATTGCCAACACAACATTGTTCCTCGTACAAAAATGCAATCTCGGAAAATAAATAGGTGCAGTAAAGTTAATGGAACGTGAAATTTGTATCCGTTTAAAGTAAAGCGCAACACTATGTTGCTACGAGTCTCTACGGCGTAGCATCTTTACGTTACTACAGTACATTATGATACCTTTAAATACTTAAATTACTACATCTAAGAACTTTTTTTTATACCACAAAGCGCATAAGGTGGACCACAAACTTTTGTAAAAATAAATGAAATATTACGTTCACAAAATTACGTATTCTAATTTTTAGATAAATAATGCAGGTATAAGCATTTGAAATTTCATAGTTGGTCATAAACAGAAATACTAAAATATAATAGGATTCCACTGTGAAACCTTAAATATCATATCATAAAGAGAGTATTAAAATTTTCATATGCAATCATGTGAATATGTGGTGCCGTTTATACAAAATTATATTTTTTATCGCTTATTTTGAGTGCTACTAAATTCTTTATTACTGGAACATTTTGTTCTTGGATGCTTTTTTGTGGACTTCTTTATATATTTTTTAGTGATAAAGTATACGACTTAATTAAGATTATATTTTTACCCTAAAATCAGGAATAATAAGAATTTAATGCGCAAGTAAACCGAGATTTTATCGTATCGCTGAAAGTTTATATCTTCCATGTATGCCTTGAAGTGGATTTTCATTACCACAAAATGTGTATTTAAAAATTATAAGTAAAAACAAAGAACAGTCCATGGTAATATTATTAATATTTTTAAATTAATTTATATGATTAACTTTAAATTGAATTGCATAAAATTGCATCACTTTAGAATTTCTGTCTGCGTAACGTTAAAACGAGATCATCTTAGATAGAATTTCATATTGTGGCGATGGTGAAAGTGCATTTTGATTTTTCTATATTACACTCGACACTGTTTAAGCGAATAAAATTGTGCGAGTTTGATTTCATCACATTTTATATTATTCTGGGTTAACAGTGTCTTTTGTTACGATCTGACGAATGAGTCCTGACGCGATTATAAGTATATAAAATATATAATAAAATATTTGAAAACAAAACGATTTTTTTATATCATACTGTTTTTGTATTTCATGTGTGAACGTTGTTAAAAGTAATTTTATCAACTTTTGTTTGTGTTTAAGCGGTATTATAACAAACTAAAAGAATTATTAGTTGCTGAACATGTAGCGTTCGTAACGTCACAGAGGGCCTTAACGACCTGGCTGACAGTGACAAGCGTATGCGACTGACTAATTGATTCTGTATACGATGCTTATTCCTGTTTGCCATATTTGGATTCCTTGTAATAAAAAAAGAATGTATAGCATTTCATAAACTGAAAACCCCTGTCCCATCCGTCCGCGAGCTCGGTGCGAAATCTCAAAAACTACTGATGGGATTTTTATGTACTTTTCACATAAAGATAGAGTAGAGATATGGCGTGTTAAATTAGTTATGATATTAAAAATTAAGGGGTCCGATAAAAGTCCGATCGCCTGGGAGCTTTTTATCACAAACGCACCCTCCTTTGCGATCCTCATGAGATATAAAAAAACAATTTATGAACATAGCAATATGGGTTTTTTTCTTTTGTAGATCTATAAGAAGCCGCGATGGGTCATATCTGTCTATTAAAGATAGCTTACTACAACTGTTAACTTTAAAACAGGGTCACCTACAATTGCGGATACAATATTTTTCCCAATCAATTTAAAAATATTATAATTTAATTACTTTAGCCATTTCATAATCAACAATATGTTTCCTAAATAAATAACATAACCCAAATAAATATCCTAGGATTTATCTCAAGATTATAACGCGCAAGAAATTTCAATTACTTGAAAATTTAATTTAAGTTTCCTGATAAGTGAAATAATCAATTTGTCATTTTCTTTTTAAACATGCAGTGTAATCAACATCTACATTCACAGACATACATCGGAATCGCACAATCAAGAACCTTCTTAAATCAACGTATATTGGATCCCACCCGTGTAACGGATACTAAGGCAAGGAGAACATTCGCTCTCGTTGACCTTTTGGAGCCATAAACGTGTTTCCAGTAAAATGCGATGTTTGCGCGGAGGATGCGTCGCGGTTGTTAGGTTTTACTGTTGTTGTTAAGAAGGGTCGCTTTTATGTGCGGCAGGGTCACTCTACCATTAAGCTAAAGTATACAAAGAAACAAATGCCTTAAAAAGTTATTGCTTACATGAGTCAACACAGATATTGTATTATTTATTTTGAGTAATGTGTTATAATAGTAACAATGGTGCTCTATAGTCTATAGTGGTGTTATAATAAATAATGGGTCCACGTCGGATATTTACATCGTCGGCGTAACTGGACCATAGGACACCGTCGCCGTGCGGCAAATCCCGCCGCCGGCCCTTAGGAATAGTTATTTAATTTGAACTTTGAACTTGAAGACTCAAGACATTCTCTCCTTGGCATCGAGCTAGGATAGACGCTTTTTAGTTTGTAATTAGTTTATAATTTTTATATAGAAATAAGTTAGTTTTAGTAATTTTGGGTTTTCTTGAGTCCTCCGACAGCGACTTCTGTAATTAATGAAACGGCTGTTGTAAGATAAACAAAGGAAGGTTATTGTCGAAAATGATAGCTGTGATTTGATAAAATTACAATGAAATAAATTACTGCAAGAGATCTGCTTAAATACCTAGTATAATCTCATAAATTGAAAACGATAATTAGTATGAACAAAAGTTTTTAAATACGTATTAGAAGTTAAATAAAATGGGAGTGTTAATCAAAGGGGGTCCCATGCATCTAATTCGTTCCAGATGCCTTATAAAACCGATATATTTCGAGACCGATTTATACTGATATCCTAATATGTAATATGTACAAATATCTATTGTATTTATTGTATTAATATAGAATAATGTTGTTTCAATATAGCACAGGCTCAAACACGCACTAACAAGTGACAACATGTCACTATATGTCTACTCTCACCGAAGACTTTTGTGTCATTAACAAGTGTGCGTTTGAGACAGTGTAATGTTTCCTTCGTACATTAATGTTGGTGTGAGTTAGTGAGAGTATTTTCATGCATGTATCTTGTATATAAATATGCAAGGTAAGATGCATACATCTCAACCCGCATACACTACGCCAATGATCTATAACGTGCAGGTATATTTATAGATCACCAAGAGCTTTACGAATAAAATTTAAAGGCCGCGAAACCTAATCGTATCCGTAAAGAATTCCTAAAATATATGTGACCTCCCAATCCGCATCACAGTAGTGTGTTAGGGTTGTACTAAAAGTCGTTTTTACTAGATTATTTATAGAATGAAACAGAAAATGAATTTTTCTTTATTTATACGTCCTTATTAAGGTTTAAAACTAACATTACAAGATTACATATTTCTAAAGTTTTCAGTACCCTACTTTGTTTGATCGTACGCCGTGTGGTATCCGGCAGAATAGAATAAACCACCCTCCTTTCTTACCGAGGTGGCGTAAGAGACGACTAAGGTATGTGCCGTGTGGTATCCGGCTGCATAGAATAGAGCACCCTCATTTCTTACCGAGGTGTCTTAAAAGGCGACTAGGTAAGTTGACGTCAGGCAGGCGGCTGGTCGTAAAATACGTAGCCAAATCATGTGACAACATGTTTGTAACATGCTGTGCCGACCCCACTTAGAGTGGGATAAGGGCAGGAGAATGATTGATGACTTTGCTTGATGTCGTCAGAATTTCAACTTAACAAAACTTACGGTTTTAAATTTTTTATTAACATATACAATTTTTCAAAATATTCTTGCGATGTGATCTAAGTTATGTTGATGATAATGGTTTTTTATGATGATAATGTGATTTGCCAATTTTGTTCAACCAAATGTCTTAATAACGCATTATTACTATCAAAGGTCGATTTATTCAGTAAAATAAATGTTCGGTTCCGTTATCAAATCCTCCCCGGATTAGTCCCCAGTGCCCGCATCATAAATGAGGCGATGCTTTTTAAAGATTCGCTAAGCTTACAAAGGTATTAGAATAGAAATAATACTGCTAACAAATTAGCTGTAGTGTTGCAAAAGTAATGAAAATATTTTTTTGCTATAATCGATATAATCGCGATAAAAGAAAATATATGTAATAGTGTACTATTCATTTTCATACCCAATACACGTAGTATTACATGCTATGAAAAATAAAACGCTAAAATGCTATATTACTTTGTCATAAATAGTGTAGATATATTAGACTTTAAGGAATACAAAAATTTTTTTAGATAGTAAAAGGGTACTATGGGACTGACATGTACTGTTAGTATTAAAGTCCAAAAAATAAGTAAAAATAAATAAAAATAAATAATCATTGAAATATATGTAGGTCCCAACCACAACGATTAAACTAAAATCTACCGATATACTTGTAAAGCTCCCCAAAGGATAAACTGGGAAACGATGTGTCAAACTCTTTATTTTTCGAAAAGCCTTTCGATTTTTTTCTATTACTTCTGTTTAAAGAAATATTCAATTTAAATGTTCTATTATTTATATCTATAAATAACTGTGCGCTCGATTAATAAATGTCTGGATTGTCGAATAGTTTTGTAGGTTTGTGTTAATATTTGCATATAGAAGCATCCTAACACTGAACAACTGAATTAGAATAAGAATAGAAGTATGTAGAAGCCCAGGAAAAAAACAGAAATGAAAAGTTGTCTAGCAGTTTTATATCAATTCAACAAAAGTCCATTGATGGATTCAAATATAAGAACCTGCGTTGTTTCACCCAAAGCATATATTAAGAATACATGAAATATACCACAACCTTATTGAAGGAACTTATGCGAGGTTATCTACAAATAAAATTGACAATGCTGAAATTTTATTTATAACATAAACTTTACTTAAGACATGAGTATAACCAGTTCATATATAACATAAATGAATACAATTCAGAGTTATTGTAATCGATTTCTAAATTTAATATTGCAGTGTGGACGGGTTTTGAGAAGAAGGAAAAAAATTTTTAAATAAAACGCAAAATTCTTAATTTATTTTTGAAAATATCTTCATTTATAAATATAAATATAAATTTTTAATATTAATGTATTTTAAACAGATAAAACTGCTAATATATAATATAACAAAAATGAGAATTTATAAATGGTTTGCGTTTAAACAAATTCAATTACAAATTCTTATTGCAAACGTTGAATCAACGTTTTTCCGAATCTTGGAAATTATCTTTTGAACAAAATGGAGATTATATAAAAGACCGAATGGTGCAAAAATTACGCTTCTTTTTTCTTAAAAAACATAGTATTCATAACAAAAGTTTAAACAACATTATGCAAGGTGAAAAGAAACATAAGCCTATAGAACTTTTGCCGCCTCGTAAAAAATGAGAAATGAGACCGTGTGACTTAAAAAATTCCTGCAAAGCACGTTGTTTAACTTACGAGACGAACGTTCCGTCAGGAAAATGAGTCTTTATTCTACTTCGGCATCTAAAATGATTTATCTGCGCGTAAAAGTTAAAACCTACAACCTATAAATAAAACTGTTTACTTTGAGCTTTACGGATACTTTTTCGAAAGATAAAACTTTAAAAATAGAACTAAAATATCGAAGTAAGCCAATAAAACAGAAATCACAAACCGTTTCCTTAGCCAGCTTAACTTATGTTATTATTATTTTATATTGAGAAATGAATTGAAGTAAACTATAGCAATCCAACTAAATAACCTGTAACGGTCATTTGACTTCATTCCGGGTTCGACAAATGTGTATATAAAATACTACACGTTTACATTTTTTTTATTTTTTTCCATAAACAACTCAGTATAGCGTGCAGATTATTATTTTAAAATGGACTGTCACTTCCTTCTTAAGCCTTTAGTTTTTAAGAATAGTCATCGTCGTATCGATTAATCGATAGGTGTATTCAATTCTCAAGTCTTCCTTGTGAGGAGCAATAGTTGGTGTATGATACATATCTGTATCCACAGTGTTACTTTTATGTTACTTTGTTATACTGAAGCAGAAATATTAAAAAATATATATTTTTAACGAAATGCCTGGCACAACTTGTTGCAATGTTTTTATTGTGCAACAATAAAAAAACAGTACACCTATACTAAGAAAACTATATTAATACTAAAAGAGACTTGTTCCGAACAGTAAACTCTGTTCTACTGGATACAGAAAAAAATATACATTTAAATCAAATATTTGTTACAGTGATAAAAGAACGAAGTGTTGTTGCGTAGTAAAAAGTTTAATCTAACCTAACGGTTACCAGTTTGTCCCTTGGGTAAAAAAGTTTTACGAAAGGTTACATTGGATTTTATATCCGTGCCCCGCTCAATGTGGGCGTTCATCTGCGAATATATTTAAATATATTGTAGGATATAAAGGTTTGCGATGTATGTAATCTTGTTTATGCTATACACTATATATAAAGCTACGCATTTATTTTATAACTCCATAACAGTTATTCTAAAAACCTGTGATATTATAGACGAGAATGTTAATTAATAAACAGGATGGTTATTAATAAAAATAATATTATAATCAATGCAAGTCATAAAACATTAAAATTATGGGTAATCTGAACCTTTGTTAAAAAAATTTTGAATCTAATAACAATCTCAATTTGTGTGTCTCAATGAGTGATTGTTATTTTTTTTTGTTTTTTCCGCAAGGAATATGATTTAATTTTATCTTTCTAATGCTATATCTATAATTGTCAGAGTTAAGGAATCGATGAGTGTTTTTTATATTTGGATGGAAACTATATCCACAAAGTTGAAGTAAACACAAACTTGTAAAGCACGTAAAGGTATTGCCATGTCGCTTGGAATAATCCGATCCAGCGCAACATTTATTTCTTTCGTTATTAATGGGATTCAGGACATTACACTGGCGCAGTATGTGAGTAATATCCGTTCATCGTGCCTTGCCATATGGTAACTTCGACGGTATGGTGATAATTAAAAAAAAATGTACGATCGAATTTACTATTGATAGAACTTCCTTTTTATTTTTTTCTCAATCATCAATGTCACCTGCTTGCACTTCTCTATGTACATCAACTAAAGTCGCTCTTGCAATACGGTGGTAATGTTAAAACATAGAACCATATATAAATATACTATAACCTTTCCGACCCAAATATATTGTGATTGGCTGACAGCGAGAAGTTCTATAGGGGCAATATAGACAGCACTGCAACTACAACCAAATAAAATAAAAATCTTTATATCTAAGCACATTTTTTTCATTTTTCCCTGAATAACAGAACTTTTGACTCTTACGAGAAATACTATTTTATCACGACTCGTGAACCTCCTCAATCTCTTTTAAATGAGAAGAGTTTCTGTGACTTAATACATTTATTGCAAGCCGCGTTGTTTTAACTTACATTAGAAACATTTGCGTCGAAAAGTGAATTTAACTTTCTTTTCTAAGTTATAGAAATTTTATTTTCTTATTTTAAAAATAAGCTACTTTTCATAATGCTTTATGAGCTTTTCCGACAAATTGAAAACTTTTTATGAAAGTATTTTACGAATTCTCAAGTGCATTTATTTTAAATATAAGATATGCAAAAGTCAACTTCATATTGTAAAAAATGTCTTTGTAGTTTTTTTTAATTCAATTTATTTAACACATAATAAAAAGTAATTTTAAATCTTCTTGTATCCACCGAATAAAAAGAAATTAAATAGCCAAGTATGATTGACCACCACGACGTTAATTCAACTTTAATTCTAGATTTCAATTATTTCTTTACCATAGACAAATAATGTAAACTGATAACAAATCGTAGTCTGTCTAAAGCTAGAAATAATTCTAGACCTAAGCATTGTTTGTATTTCATTTCAATATAAATGAGCGTTTAATTATTAAACCCTTGCCTATTCTTGGTCTATTTTATATTTACGGCTTGTTTTCCTGACGATTTCATAAATTAGTGAACGGCCTCAGGCATTTTGTGATTTTAGTTAATTTACGAAGATAATACAGCTGTATTTATAATTTTACGGAATAATTTGCCGAAAATACAAACAGAAATGTATTATTCGAAGAGTTATTTATTATAAATGCAGTGCGTACGTACTATCTTTTAACCCAATTTATATAAAATGATTTAAATATAGAAATAGTTTTAATGAAAATTTATTCCTTTTGAATGTACAAAATATAAAAACTGAATTTATTTTCACTCGTTTATAAAAAAGAGTTAATAAAAACCTTTAATTTTTTCAATATGAGTTTTGATATGTCACAAAGTTATATATAGTGTATTTATTATCTATGGTCACAAACACCACTGACAACCTTTGTGTCATTATATTATATATGTATTCCATAAATTAAGATTTCAATAATTTTTTGTTCATTTAGAAATCATCTGAGACCATTACTCAAGGTTATTTATAACGACTAATACAGTAAAATTGATTTTTATTCAGCTGTTGTAACAATATGAATTGAGGTAAGGATATCTTTATATTGGAACATTAAAATTAAATAGGAAACCAAAATGAGTGTTGACTAGAAAGTAATTTTTCTTAAGGAACGAAAGTTAGCACGTCAAGGTGACGGACGTAATGTAATCATGCATCGAAATAGATTACTTATGATAAGAGCGACCTAAAAATGTAATGGTTATACGATTCTAATACCGATAAATACAAACTTTCAAACCGAAAATTTTTTTTCAAAAATTTTGATTCAAATCTGATATAGTTAAAAGCCCTACAAAAGCCGCTTCGAAGCTACAGGAGATGCAGAAAGAGTCTAACGGTTACATAACTTCCTAAAAGGGGTAAAATAACGCAGAGACGATAAAAACTCTTGCACTAACTTTTTTGAGTCATGTACCACAATTTACTGGGCGTCCAGTGAATTGTGGCACGGGACATTCTATACGCAGTCCACAACATTTTTTTAATAATTTTAAGCCTATAGAGTTGAATAGAGATCAAAGCGGAGAATTTTTGCTATGAGTGAATTTATTTTGCCTTTTTGATTAATATAAATTTACTATTGAACATATTGAAGAGATATCCATTTTATTTCTACGCCATAAGATCTTATTTGTGTCATATCTTGTTGTTCATTTATTATGATCTCTTCCGACTATACTGCCTTCGATGGTGCGACTGTTTTCATCGTTGCTTTGGGTACTTTATATTTACATTTGATTACGATTAAATGTAAATATAAATTGTTCATAGTAACAAAATTATAATTAGTGTAAATATTTTACGCACGAATGCCTTTATTTACTTTTATTACCCCAATTTTCCGCTTGTCACAATAATTTTCACGGTGTTGTTATATAATTAACTTTACAGTGTCAATAAAATTATCAAGCTTTATTAAATGATATCATTTAAAAAAAATTTTTTCGGTGACTAATTTTTATATCCGTTATGGCACATTATTAAATATATGTTTATATTTAAGTAAAATGTAATTATAAACTAATTTTTTTTTATATAGTATTACTGGAACGTAATTCTCTGGGAAGATAAAATTTCTGTAATGTATTATTATAGACATTATAAACGTGACTGTAGTCCCTAAAGTCTATCTAGGCGACCAAGGTAACATCTAGATATCTTTATTCTTCGAACAGTTTTGGGCAATCTTGGCTAGGTTGGCAGTTGCCAAAAATGCTATAAACATCTTTTGTTATTATTATCTTATCCAAACCTTCAGAAATACGTAGAGTTATAACGTGTGCGTACAGTTGCTTTACTTAATTATTATAGCGTTGCCATTTTCATAGTTGTAGATAAAACATTATGAAATTAAAAGTCCCGTCAACATAAAAAATATGGACAACTGTGGAAAGTTTAAGCTTCAACTGTCTCTTGACCGAAAAAGCATTCGCCCAGAAATAGGACGTTAACATACTACAATTTCAATTGTTACTTCAGGATTTTGAAAGTCGTGAAATAACGATGTACGTGACGTAAGCTGTTCCGAATCAGACCCATTTTAAAATTCGACAGTGATAAATGTTTCATTTATACTTTCGTTTGTATGCAGGCCTTGTCCTAAAATCTCTGGGTTTTATATGTTTGATTATTTATTAATGCCCTTCCGCGTTGTGGGGTTTTCTTTTGTATAAGTTCATAGTGCTGTAGTTTGTTGAACATAATTAGTATTTGAATAATTTTACTAAAATTATGAAACAAAGAATTTGTTTGGTTTCATGTTTGTATCGTATTATGAATCATAATCGTTTTAAGATAGAAATTTACACAATGTTTATATATTACACTTTTTATAGCCAAATCCAAGTAGACAAAATTGCCAAAATAGTACAGTTACCTGGCTTATAATACGCCTTTTTATTTTGTGTTGCTTATCTAATTCAGTACTTACTCAGAATGAATAAAGCAGATGTACTTATAGTGCGTGCATTACAACAACATTTAGTAGAACATCATAATCTATATATATAAAATATTATTCCATCATCCTCCTGCCCTTATTCCACTCTAAGTGATGTCTGCACAACATTTTAAAATCATGTTGTCACATGATTTAACGTATCTTACGACCGGCCGCATGCCTGACTTTAACTTACCTCAGAGGTATTTGACGGCCTGTCGGTAAAAAATGAGGGTTGTCTATTCTACTCAGCCGAATACCACATGGCATACCCTATTAAACCCTATTGTTTGTCATCATCAATTAGTAAAGAATAGGTGTATCTATAAGATCTTGTTGAATTTATTTAATTTTTATCTGTACCTTTCCGTATCGATTAACATAAGAACAAAAAATTTAGGATTTTAAGGAGAATTATTAAAAAAAATTGAATATTGAATATCCCGAATGTGGGAGGGCCAAATGCAGGCTGCCGGCGCCTTTATGCCGGAGTGGTCCGATCAATGGCCCTGTACGGCGCTCCCATATGGGCGGAGCGGCTGACCGCCAAGTCCCTGCCCCTGTTGCGCGGGGCGCAGAGGATTGTGGCGATCAGGCTAGTGCGGGGCTACCGGACCATCTCTGGCGAGGCGGCCTGCGCCTTGGCCGGATCTCCTCCGTGGGATCTAGAGGCCAAGGTGCTTGCTCAGGCCTACCGCCACAAAGTTGAAGCTCGTACATCGGGGGTAGACTCTGCGGTGGTAGAGGTAGATTGGCGGAGAACAGCTCAGTTGGAGCTCCTCCGCCAATGGAGGCGGCGGCTGGAATCGCCCAGCGCAGGATTCTGGACAATTTCAGCCATCCAGCCCATTCTCCAGGGCTGGGTCGCCAGGAGGCATGGGGTCCTCACCTTCCGCCTGACACAGGTACTTTCCGGACATGGTTGTTTCGGGGGGTATCTGTGGAGGGTGGCCCAGTGCGAAGCATCTGGTGTGTGCCACGAGTGCGGCGCTGAGTCTGATACGGCGCTGCACACCCTCGCGGACTGCCCTGCTTGGGCGGTTCAGCGGGCGAAGCTCGTGGCAGAGGTGGGGCACGATCTCTCCCTGCCCACTGTGGTTCGTGCCATGGTGGACAGGGAGGCATCGTGGGCTGCGATGGCCTCCTTCTGCGAGGATGTTATCTTGCGGAAGGAGGCGGCGGGACGGATCCGGGAAGTCGAGTCTTTGGATCCGATCCGCCGCAGGCGAGCGGGGCGCAGGCGACTCGCCGAAGTCCGTCGCATGCCGCCCTAACGGGGACCTCCGAGCGTTCCGAACGGGGTTAATCGGACGCTCGCTGGAGTTAGGTCCCCAAGGCGATCGATGCATCTGGTGCTCCCGATGCATCGATTAGCGGAGGGAGGGGCCACTGCTTAGAGAGGCCCCGACCCGGAGGTGGCGCTCTCCGGGGTACAGAGCTGCTGCTGGAGGGTATGGGGGCAATGTGTCCAACGATACCCTATCCCCGCCACTAGCAGCGTGGAGGAGCACTGTCAGGTTTTTAGTCGGTGCGAGTCCGACATACCCACCGCTCGTCCCCGTCGGGCGGTGATGACCCATAACGGGTTTTCCTGACATAAAAAAAAAAAAAAAAAAAAAACCATTGACGTCAAACGTCAGACGTCATTGACGTCAAATTACAATCGCCTTTTATGATACATCGGCGAGAAATGAGGTGATCTACTCAGTTGGATACCACACGGTGGGAATCGTATATCTATTAACTCCAAGCACTAGTTGATTATTTTTTTATAGTTTACAAATTGTTATAAGGAATTAAGGATTTTTTGGGATCCACACGATTTAAGGTTTGACTTTAGATTACAAAGTAGAAGTCACGTGGGAGACATTACAACATTTTGCACTCCGGTTTTCGGTATTTTCATGGACATTTTCGTAAAAAGAGCGCGTTATTTGAACACTTCTTGTGAAGTTTATAAGTTCTGCGTTGAAAATGGCAGTCATATGTACACTAAACATATGTATTTATTATGATATAAATTTTAATTATACTAACATTTTTTCTCTTTCTCAAAATCAAATATATAATATCCTAATACTTATTATAAACAAAAATAAAAATAAAATAATTGATCATTCTGTACTTAGCTTATCCCTCCATGCTCACCCGTTATCGCTACAACGATCTAGTGCGATTAGCCATTCTTTCTCACTCGGGCAGTTTCATCATTAAAATACCTAACGTATATCACGCGTATTAAGAATTAATATTGTTTACAACAAACAATGCACCTGTACAATTATAAGTAAACCTACGATGTCGCGGTGTACAGAAAAACTTGTTTTAAGTTATCCGCATCGAATATTGTAATATCATTTAAGATTTTATGTAATAAAAAAAAACATATACGAGTATGCACAATATGAGTAGTTTTTTTAATATAGAATTACTTCTCCTGATCGCTAAAACCACCGCCGATTACATGTCATATTTACTTGACATACGTTTAACATTTCGCTGTTCCTTTTCGACCCCCCAGTTCTGACTTGAGCATATGTATATTTTTCGTGACCTGATTATAAAAATAAGAAAAATAATCTCAATTTTGGACAAATATAAAATATTGCTGGAAATCAAAACACAAAATCTGTCAACTGCCAAGCCAATTAACAAATTGGCCGACAATGATTGATTGAAATGAAGTGCAAATTTATGGACCGATAAAAAAAGACAGAGGAAAGACTGTTTGGCGAGTTTTTGCATAATAAAACAATGTTCATTTGTAATATTGGCAGGAAGACTAATGTTATTTCAATTGTGATTTCACAGTTATTAAAAGATTGCTTTCATCGAAATATTATTTAATCAATTTTTTGTGTGTAAAAGGAGTGTAAGTATTATCTTGGAAATATATACTATTTCCTTCATTATTTGGCTTATTATCACCATGATTCATAAAAAAGTAGCATCGAAAAAGCGAAATTTTAACTTTGTTAATCCATACTTTTATTCGATTTTTGCCGCATATAGAATATTTTGTTTGATCGTAATTAATTCTTAGGGCCTAAAATTCTCCTAAATGTAAATTCTAAATAGTTCTTAAGTAAAGAAATTTGTTTAATTACCATATTTTACAAATACAGCAATAAAAAAAAAGAGTTTTACTTATTTTCTTATTATATACTCTTCTTTCTTCTTTCTCAACCGATGGACGTCCACTGCTGGACATAAGTGATCTTCATGGGATCTTCAAAACACACGATCTCGTGCCGCTTGTATCCAGCGGCTCCCCACGACCTTTTTGAGGTCGTCCGTCCATCGCGTAGGGGGTCTACCAACACTGTATTTTCCGGTGCGGGGTCGCCATTCCAACACCTTGAGACCCCAACGCCCATCGGTTCTCCGCACTAGGAGCCCCGCCCATCGCCACTTCAGCTTCGCGACACGCTGAGTTGCATCGGTGACTCTGGTTCTTCTACGGAACTCCTCATTTCTGATTTGATCACGTAGAGAGACTCCGAGCATAGCCCGCCCCATTGCTCGTTGAGCGACTCTGAGCCTTCTTATAACGCCCATAGTCAGCGACCACGTCTCAGATCCGTAGTTCATCACTGGCAATACGCACTGTTCGAAGACTTTGGTCTTCAGGCACTGAGGTATCTAATTATATACTGGGATATTGTAACTCTGATGTCCAAATGTTAAGTTTTATATCAAATCATCATCATTATCAGGTGTCTATTCATTTCACGAAATATATGTTTTTATATATCAAATAATAAAAAAATAATATACCTTTAAAAAATTATACATATAAGTAACCTACTTACAGTCGATATTTCAGATAATATATGACTTTTCTTTTGGTCCAGTATATACACACATAAAGATCAATAATAATAATATGATATTTTTTTTAAATGTATTTACATTGAATAAAGAAATGAAATGAAAATTCGAAATGCTAACGTAACGTAAATACAATGTTCAAGAAAAAAATGTGTACGTGAGACATCCACAACGTTCGAGTATGTGGAAAATGTAATAAAGCTACATGAATAAGAAATTCAATTCTGCTATAGAACGAGCCACTGGGAGATCGTCTCCAAGGTAACGCTCACAGTATATGAGATAAACGTTTCTTTAAATTGAATAGACACCTTATCAGTAATAGAGTTAGATCTGTTATTGTTAGGCTTTGTCATATAAGTGTGGCAATTTTGTTATCAACTGTAAACTGCACTGAATACTAGATAATAACTGCATGTTAACACCGAACGTAATAGCGACACTTTGGACGCATTTGACACATTATTATAGTCTTCGCTATTTATCTATATAACATGTATGTGGAAAAACCCAGAACAAAATATTTGGCAAAAGTGTGTGATCTCTAGTGTGGGTCCAAATACTGGGTTGTAATTTCAGCATTACAATTTGTATGTAGCTGAATCGAATTTTGTCCTGACGCAACCTACATAGGTCTCAGATTAGGGGTCAATTATATAGAATTAAAAATAATTGATTAAATTTATGTAAAGAAGCATCTTATTAAACTACAATAATATAATAGACACACGTATATAAACGATATATAATACAAATATATACATAAATTATATCAATTTTTTCTTGTTGTTGTAGCAGCCTCTTAATATCCCACTGCTGGGAATAGGCCTCCTCTCTCCGTTTCTGGAGAGAAGGATTGGAGCTAAGACGTACCACGCTGCTCCAATGCGGATTGGTAGGTAACACATAATATCTCCAGAATTCTCTAGAAATATGCAGGTTTCCTCACGATGTTTTCCTTCACCGAAAAGCGTGTGATTAATTGCAATCATCAATTAGACACATGAGTTTTAATAGAAAAACTCATTGGTGCCCGCCCGGGTTTGAACTTGTGTTCCTGTAGAAAGAGTCGCACGGTCTCACCGCTGGGCTATCACAGCTTTTTTCTTGTTGTATACATTTAAAATTTTTATATATTTGCATATTTGATATGTAATACCACGTATGGGTACAGATAAGTTAAAGCGTCGCGTAGTACGATATTAGGTATAGATATGTTCATCTAAGGGATATGTCATTCAAATGGAACACCCACCGACGACCGTAGCATCGTAAAGTTTTAGTTTATGAAGCTTCTAGACGAGAAAATTAAATTTTCGCAGGTGGCGTTGACATGCTGAATTTTCATTAAATTATGTTATTGTTTTGTTCATGTCGACAGTTACTAAACGAATCATTTGTATATAGACACATTTTATCTTAGACAATAGAAATTATTTTTATTGTCAAAGATATCTAGATATCTTTCTATTAGGCAATACTTTAACACTTTTTATTCTATTTTAGTATATTTTTTCGGTTTATGCGTATTATATTTATATGTATTATATAATATGTATTATATTTTTATAAATTGATATTTTAGACTGGTTAACATAAAAAATAGAGCAATCTCAATAATATTCATATAATATATTCATAAGTATAATATAATTAAATTCAAGCCATTTTGTGATGTTATTTATACTCTACGATTATATGATAATATAATTAAGATATAGTATTTACAATACTAGCCTTTGTTTTAAAGTCAGCTATGTAATAACGGGTATGTGGTAACATAGTTATTAAATTTTAAGAAATTACAATTTCTCTAGTTTTTACTTATGACCTAGTATTCGGTACTGCAATAGGTTGTTAGTTAACATAAGATACGAAATATATCGTCGTATAATTTTCTTTCATATTTTTAAAATGAAATTTACATTATTATTTATTGTTATTTTAAAAAGTATGTGGTGAAAACACACCCATTATGTATACCCCTAACCATCGCAAAGCGGGAAACCGCAGGCATTGATGAAATTGTTCTACAGCTAGCTCCCAGTTAGTTAGTGACCCCCAACTATTCCGAACGCCTGACCGCAGTATTTTGCACTTTCATGTTCTGATATAGGAACCAGCACTTTAAATGTTTTTTTATCCCCGATTCATGCAGGAGTCAAATTCAAAATCAAAATATTCTTTATTCAAGTAAACTTGTAAACAAGTACTTTTGAATCGTCAACATCTACTGTTGGTTCGGAAAGATTCTTAAAAACACATGCACAAACCTCCACCACTGCCACCACAATACACAAGCATTACACACGTTCACTATCACAAACTCAATAATCGTTTCGTCCCGCAACCACAGCAACATCAGGAGATAGACTCCATGACAAAATCGCAAAGTATGAAAAAACGGATATTCCACTATCATTAAGCATTATGTATATTTTCTATTTACTTTATCGCGGATTACAGCAAAATAATTTTATTATTACTTTTGTATTATGGATCTCCGCAAAACTTCTAATTCTATAAATGATGTTTTATTATTTATCACAGTAAGTTTGATGTTTACTGATTTATAGATACAGCGGATCAATCTTAACATAAACAAAAAATATTATTTTGGTATAATCTGCGATGCGAAGAAAATTTTTTTTTAGTGCGGATTGTAGCAAAATAATATTTTCATTACTTTTTGTATTATGAACCTCTGCAAAGTAATGCCGAACTCTATAAATTATTCAATCCAAACATGGCAAACTTAGAAGTAAGGCTATATACTAATGTTAAATATTATATGTACCTTTTGAGATAAACGAAAATACCGAAACGATAAGTAATTGTTGGTACAGTTTTAACAGCAAGTATCACCAAGAATACAATAAGCTTCTTTATGTCTTGAAATATAAATAATAAAAGTTTTTTGTGTTTGGTAAAATTACTTACAAAAATGTTCATTACTTCGCGACCGGATGCCGAAAACATATTTAACAATATCGTCCATCGCTATTTTGAGAAAAAATCTAATTGATAATTGATGAGATTGTTCCTCACAGTCGCTCAAAGAACAAAGATTTTTTGAGTAACATTTAAGGTGAAATTAAAGTTTAATATCATAATTTTTTTATTAAGAGTAAAATTATCTTAGTTAATGAAATTATAAGATGACGTATTCACTTAATATCAAATAGTTGATATTGGCTCCTGCAATTCAATTCATTTCAATCTAAAGTTTAAAATTACGTACAACTAGGTACAGTGACTTATATTCCTACAAAATGTATACAAAAATTTTAAATGAGAGACTAAAGTTAGAATTTTGTTATCAGTTATCCCCCACACAGGATACATACTAGGGTATAATTTTGCGGGTCTAGCTCTCAATTAGTTAATGCCTGAACCTTATGGTTGACCGAGTTATCCTTTCAAATGGTAAGTAGTCTGATAAGCTGCATTGTTGAAATTCTCTGGTGTTATTGTTTAAGATAGTTGAACACAACTGTTCCCCACGGGCATATCATACTGACAAGGCCGTCCTTCATCTTTAGATGTTACTCATAAGTGAAACTATAAATTCTCAACTAACAATGTTATAACCGTGTACCGCATTACATACTTTGGACTAATTACAAAACCGTTCAGTCCAGTTGACCTGAATGAGCACTTTGGCAGATAGTGACAGCCGACAAATCTTATTATCCACAAGCTAATTACAATTAGTAATAATAGTGTTGTAATGCCTTTCATACGAAGTCAGTTTACATGAAAGTCATTATAAGAAATATTACTGTAGATATAATTATTTTATTATTGTATCACTTGATCTAAAAACATACATAAATAAGCATACAAATATGTTATATATAAAATTCTCGTGACACAATATTAGTTACTATACCGCTCCGAAAAAGCTTGACCGATTTTTATAAAATCTTATATGCATATTCAGTAGGTATGAGAATCGGCTAATATCTATTTTACATAGTTAAATGGAAAGGGTTGTCCAGTCCTATTTTTTGTAATGTAAATTAAATTAAAATAATAATTTGTAATATAAATTATAATTTTTATTTAATTTACATTACAAATTCTCTGGAAATAATTTATATGGCAAAAGCGCGTTTGCCGGGAGTTATGATATGGCGGCGATAGAAAGTCTTTTTAAAAAAGATAATTTTATTTAATATTACAATATTTAAATAATTAAATGAAAAAAAGACAGGACTTTCTTGACTGAAGACAGAATTATGAGTAATTATAATTTTTAAATAAAATTCATGTTGCATTCCGTAACCCGGTTGGGATTCCGCGAAGCCCATTGTTTTGCAGCTTGCTTCTTCAGCGGATTCCGTGGGTTACGGCACCTTAACTCCTCCCTCCTTAAGATGGAAGCTGGTCCTGCAGCTTTCAGGTGCGTCCTCGCGCTTCCGGTCCTTGGGGGAACTCTTGAGTGGATAGAACTTCCATACTGCAAAAGCTATGATTAGAACGTATAGAAGTAAGGTGGACCAACTGGGAATAGCCATCTTATTAATCCAGGGACTATAATCTATTTCATCAACATCTTCTATTTTGTTCAGGAGCTCGTGGATGTTATCTAGCGAAACGTCGTCCATGTGTAGTTCATAGTGCACTGCCTCTTGATCTAAGATTTTCTCATTTGGTAGTGGGACAATCTCGTTCATAGTGACGGTACTACTGTGCGAGTCTAGGGTCCTGTTCATGACGGTTACGTTGCAGTTTTCCGTGATGGTTATAAGAAATATGGCTGATGCTCTTCTATATTCGGTTTTACTTCCGCATTGCGTTCTTATCACTTCCGGTTCTATCGTTATCACCAACCATGTGTTTTCTCGGATTTTCTGGATAATTCCTTGTTTTAGATTCATCTTAGCGCGGGTACAGTTTCCATTTTGATGTTTGATAAGGGATATGATACAATCGTCTGAATTCTCAGTGATTTTAGTGTTGAGAGATTTGCAGAGTCGAGTGTCTTCTGATATCTTCTTGCACTCTTCTTCCAGGTAAGCATACTCGTCGCTTCCAAGTGCAAGGAACTTGGATTTAGGAATAATGGTTAGGTTTTCTTTATTTGGAAGGGAGTATAAATGTATATAATCATATATCTTATGATAAATGGATGGGATTTCTAATATAAATGTTAAAGAGTTGTCTGTGCTGTAGGCCTTTACATTAATAGACTTTTCTATTTTATGAATATTATTAATACTTATATCTGCTACAGTCCTTAAGGGATAAAGTCTTTGCATAATATTAAGTTCTGATAGTAAATTACGGGGACTTATAATACTAGGGTGCATTATACCTAATTGCGAGAACGTCATCGCATCTTCTAGTATCATTAACTTATCTAAAATTATTTGTAAACTAAAACTTATTTGAACGTATATCTCTAAAAAGTGCAATTGATTCATAGTTGTATTTGAGCTAATAGTAATATTTTGTAAAATGGATACCAATCTATTTTGATTATTATTTATTTTATTTAACTGAATAGAAAATTCATTAATATTATTTTCCGCCAAATAAAGTGTTTGTTTCTGGGATTTTTGGATTTTAACTACTGAGTTACGTAATTTATTTATTTCGCTTTCGAAACGAATCGCGTCTTCATTATCTAGATTACCTGTTATTAACTTAACTATTGAGCCTAAACCGTTAATAATACCACGTCTTACTCTTATCCTAGGTGCAATAAAAATGATTTTCTTACTAATTAAATCTAAGTTATGTTCTATCTGATCTCTATATGTCCTATGTAAATCCTGCGAAGCAGTGTTGTTTTCGGCTGCTTTAGTACTTGCATATAATGACATTAGTTCGATTGAAACTAAATGCAATTGCGTAACATTATAAACACAAGCTAGGTTCAAGGAATCAATTTGTTTTATAACAAAACCTTGTCGCAGTAAAAGGATTCCATTAACATTATCTACGGGTTCAAAGGTAAGTTTGGATCTTGTCTGGAACACGAGGGCTCCGAAGACGAGGGTCCTGGAACAAGATGTGGTCTTCGTAGGAGTTTAAAATGTACTCTAATTGATTTAGAATTAGGGTGGTTGCCTATAATCTCAGCTATACTATTAGGATGTAAATGTATAATTTTGTAGGGTCCTTTAAATACCGGTTTGGTCTTATCATTCCTCGCTGTCTTCGCCACCTGCTTATAAACTGTTTCACCTACCTTAAAAGTAACTGCTTCAGCTGCCTGGTTGCGTTTTGCCATAATTTTTTCTGACTTGTTTTCAACGAGAGTAACGCGTGAAGGGCATCTGAATAGCTTAGGGCCTCTATTATTAAATATCGTAGTATATACCCTAGAAAATGCTAGATATAAATCTTCGTCATGGAAATAACAATAGAATACTCTATCAGCAATGATATGCTCTTTAAGAAATTGAACTATTTCCTTTTCTGTATTGTTTACTGGGATAAACACGTCTTTAATAGGTGAGGTTGTCGATCTATTATCTACTCTATAAGATGAGCCGGGGGTTGATCTTATATGAAATTGTTTTAGCTGTCGATCTATTGCATCTGATAAAATTAGTATACCTCTGTTTTCATTATCAGGTTGAGTATGATTAGTCGAAACTAGATTATCGGGGTCAAATGTCACGACACTCATAGTATCTGATTCCGATTGTAATGTAAGGGGCTGCGTGTTTGTTTGGGGTAGATTATCGTTATTAGGGTTGTCGTTATTTTCGTTAGATGGGGTTGCTTGTCTCTCTACTGTTTCAGATGGGGGTTCTGTCTCTGATTGGACGTTTTCGAATATCTGATTTATCAAGTTCTCGTCATTATTGTCATCTAAGTTAACTGCTAGAGAATCAATACTATTGTGATAAATCTTGGCTCGTGATAGGGCGTCTGCATTGGTGTTTTGTCGTCCCTTTTTATAAATAACGTTATAGTCGTATTCTGCGAGTTTAAGTCTCCATCGTGTCAGTTTAGAGTTAGGGTCTTTTAATGACATCAACCATGTTAGGGGCCTATGATCTGTATAGATAGTAAACTTTCTACCATAAAGATAAGGTCTAAAATATTTCACTGCCCATACTATAGCTAAAAGTTCCTTTTCAATCGTCGAGTAACGAGTTTCAGTTTCAGATAAGGTTCTGGATGCGTAAGCTACAGGTTTATCTGAACCTACAGATCCTTGAGATAATACTGCACCGAGGGCTATGTCTGATGCATCTGTCGTCAATATAAAAGGTTCATCAAAGTTGGGGTAATGTAAAATAGGGGCGTTAGTCAATATCTGTTTGCATTTATTAAAAGATTCTAGGAATTGTGGGGAATGTATTATTTTACTATTTTTCTTTAAACATAACGTCATAGGTTTAGTTAGCTTAGCAAAATCTTTTATGAATTTTCTGTAGTAGCCAACTAGGCCAAGAAAGCTTTTAATGTCCTTTTGAGTCTTTGGTAATGGGAAATTTAAAACTGCTTTGATTTTGTCCTGATTTGGTTTTATACCTTTGTCTGTCAGTTCATGTCCTAGGAACTTTACATGTTTTTGTAGGAACTCTGATTTGTCTAGCTGTACTTTTAAGTTGTGAGTTTTAAATCTGTCAAACACTTGTCTAAGCTTCTCAATATGTTCTTGTAGGGAAGTCGATATTATTATGACGTCGTCTAAGTATGTAAATACGTTGTCTATTCCTCTCAATATATGGTCCATAAGCCGTTGAAACGTACTAGGGGCATTCTTTAAACCGAATGGCATCCTAAGGAATTCGTAATGACCTCTTTCTGTTGTAAACGCCGTTTTTTCTATGTCTTCGGGGTGCATTTCAACCTGATGATAGCCACTAGCTAGGTCAAGGGTTGTAAAGTATTGTGCTCGTCCTAGTTTGTCGAGTATGTCGTGTATGTTAGGTAATGGATACTTATCTTCTACTATTCTCTCATTCAGTCTTCGATAGTCGATAACAAGTCTCCATTTTATTTTTCCAGAAGCGTCTGGCTTCTTCGGGACAATGTGTACGGGACAAGACCATGGGGATATGCTTTCACGAATAATTCCTTGATTTAAGAGATTATCTACTTGGTTTTGTATCTCTTTACGTTGTTGTGGGGGTTGTCTATAATTTCGTACAAATATTGGAGTCTGATCAGTCAGTCTTAGTTGATGTTTCACCGCGTGAGTGAAAGAAAGAGGAATATTTTCAGAGTAAAAGATATCTCTATACTGAAAACAGATCTTAGTTATCTCACGAGATTCCTCTTCGTTCATATGGTCGGTACGTATTTTATTTAAGTTATTACATAATTCGTTTTCAATCTCAGAATTTATTTGCATTGAATTTAAATTGCATTTTTCTACGGGGTCTCTATAGGGTTGTAATTGAATAGTCTGCGAGTTAGATATGATTCTTTTGTCAAAATTAAAATTAATAACTGAAGTATTGAATTTTCCTTTCTTTACTTCTACAATAGCTGCGGGGGATTTTACGCCATTGAACCACATAAAGTCGTCATGTATATAATATCCGTCGGTATAGTTAGTCTTAACTGTTATAATTTTTTCGCACCTTGGTTCAATCTTAAGATTCTTACTAGGATAGTCAAAGTAAATAGGTATCTCTGCGTCAGCTGTACATAAGATCTTATTTTTTATATTAATGTTACACGATAACGCTTGTAATAAGTCCAGTCCTATAAGTCCTTTATATTTAGGGTCAAAGTCGAAAAGAAGGAATTTATGAATAATATCACTATTAAATGCCGGGGGAAGGGGTAAGTAAGCTACTTGATCGTGACGCGTGACAGCATGTGCTGTCTTAACCTCGAATGGTTCATATTCAATGAGTTCTTCGAATATGGTATTAATTATAACGCTAGGCGATATCATAGAGCGTGATGCGCCGGTATCTATTAGGAATTTGCCTTGAAATTCTGGTAGTTCGATATACGGAAGGTGGTCTTTATAGTGGTTGAGCTTTACTACGTCGGGTGCTCTGTGTTTGAGCCAGGGGGAAAATCCTGCTGAATTTCACCTTCTTCTGGTTCACATTGAAATTCCTGATCGTTAGGGATATTATTATCAAAGTATTGGTACTGACCTTGTTCGTAGCACGGTTCGGGTTCTTCCTCGTAGTAGGTCGATTCACTTGTTGAGGGTCCACCTGAGTAGAACAGCTCCTCAACGGCAAACTGTGGTGTCTGAGGCTTTGTGATAGACCTCATGGTTACGTCGGAAACCTTTTGGGGTGGGTTCACCTGTTGTTGTTGGGGGATGTTGTTCCTAAAGTTACCTAAAGGGGGTCTGTAATTGCCTGATTGTGGGCGGTTTTTCCACGGTAACATAGATTGAATCCACTTTTGTCGTTGTTCGGGGGTATAGTTATTTTGACGAGGTGTATATGACGGGTTTGGTGACTGGTATTGTGGGTTATTAAATTTAAATGAATTATGGTTTTGCTGGTTAAAGGATCTAATTGGCTCTTTTAACCTTGCTTGAGAAGTTGAAGGATTATTAAAATTATTAAACGTCTTATTATATGCAATTCTAGTCTCTTCCTGTCTAGCCGCAACAATAGCTGACTCTAGCGTCGCGGGTTGCGCTATTCTTACGCCTATTGATACTTGAAATTCTAAATTATTTATATATTGTTCTATCACCATGCTTTCATAATACGCTTTATTTGTGTGCGTGCCTACGGAGAACAAAGTATCTAATATTTCTCTGAGTCGCTTACCGAATGACTCGGCGTCCTCCTGCCTATTTCTACGCGTCCTACTTAGTTCTTGCATAACTTGAATTTCGTTACGGGGTTCTCGTAGTCTACGTATGAGGGCTACTTTAATATGCTCCCATGAATCGAGACACTCTTCATAAGCTATCGCGTCTATAGCGGCACCACTAAGTCTACTTTTTATTAAACAAACTGTTGCCGGGTGAGTCTTAGCGGACTCGTCTAATACGCTCATAATATTTTCTACCTCTCTTATGTAATAATTTAATCGTTTTACGTTCCCATCGTAATGTGGCATAAAATCTGCTATTAATTTATAACCAGAAACATCGCAATTTTGAAAAGCCATTTTTATAATTTAATTTAATTAATTAATATATATTTAATAACTTAAAATTATATTTTTATTCAATAGATTTAATATACGAATATGAAATTTAAAACTATGACGCAATATCGTCTTCAGTGAATCAATATGCCTAACAATGCGAATTAGCCATTAAACAGAAACACTTTTAAAATTTGTATCTTAAAATTATTTTTATATTCGATAGATTTAATATACGAATATTAGATTTAAAACTATGACGAAATATCGTCTTGAGTGAATCAATATGTCTAATAATGCGAATTAGCCTTTAGACAGAAACACTTTTAAAATAAGTAACTTAAATTTATTTTTATATTCGATAGATTTGATATACGAATATTTTATTTAAAACTATGACGAAATATCGTCTTAAGTGAGTCAATATGTCTAATAATGCGATATTAGCCTTTAGACAGAAACACTTTTAAAATACACTAAATACACTATACGGTAGGAAATATAACAGAGGAACTTGGATAGCGAGAGTACTCACCATAAGATCAATTTTCTCTGCATCTCCTCTCCGGACTCTTCTGCCTCAGCGCCGCCTTCGTAGGTTCAATTTAGAATTGTGATTTTAACGATTAATATCGTTCAATTGGTCAAGAATTTGATTAACCAATTGTCACAATCCGCCACGACTGCGCCAGTTATGATATGGCGGCGATAGAAAGTCTTTTTAAAAAAGATAATTTTATTTAATATTACAATATTTAAATAATTAAATGAAAAAAAGACAGGACTTTCTTGACTGAAGACAGAATTATGAGTAATTATAATTTTTAAATAAAATTCATGTTGCATTCCGTAACCCGGTTGGGATTCCGCGAAGCCCATTGTTTTGCAGCTTGCTTCTTCAGCGGATTCCGTGGGTTACGGCACCTTAACTCGGGTCAGCTACTTTTAATATATTCATACATTCGATTGTATTGATTCCTGATGTTTGATATGATCAAAATATAATAACTGACAATAATATATTACATCTCTTATAAGTACTAGAATGATTGCTTTTTAAATATACACTAACAGAATATTTTATACCCGTAAGTATTTACGATAAAGGTGCGATATGTATTACAAATGAGGATTAATAGGGGGCAAACGCTCAAGAAACAAGGGTAATTCATTATTGGTGGACCGTGACTTCCTGATTTATGGAATTGTGCAAAGGCTATCCGAGTTAAACATTGTTTTACTATCGAATAAAGGAGCGACCACGGTGTGTTCAACCTACGATTACTTATGAAACGGCCTACATAGATGTAATAATTTAGGCAACCATATTTCAATGGTGATGTCACTATAAAAAAAGTAAAGTAACGGCCCGTTATCCCACTGCTGGGCATAGGCCTCCTCTCTCCATATTTGGAGAGAAGGGTTGGAGCTAAGACCTACCACGCTGCTCCAATGCGGATTGGTAGGTTACACATATCCCCAGAATTCTCTAGAGATATGCAGGTTTCCTCACGATGTTTTCCTTCACCGAAAAGCGTGTGATAAATTTCAATTATCAATTAGACACATAAGTTTTTAATAGAAAAACTCATTGGAGCCTGCCCGGGGTTTGAACCCATGATCATCACTAGAGAGTCACACGGTCTCACCGGCACAGCTTTTTAATGCTTGATGTCACTAAAGAAGGAAGTTATTAAACTTCCTTCTATAGAGACTAAGAATAAGAAATAATTAATATATATACTAAGAAAAATTTCTTACAGTGTTATACATATATAACTTAGATAGTGTTGTTACAATTTACAATCATTCTATGTCAGATACAGCTTGCTGTACGCTATGAATAGTAAGTATGGTCAAGTTGTGAATTTTTTTTACGTCATTTAGATTTAGTAGTCTGACGTCAATGGTCATTTCAAAAACCTAATTTTGGTGATTCAAGTGCCGGTAGTCGTTATTGATATAAAAAAATACCAACTGCAATTTTAAGTCAACTATAAATCACACATAGGAATATCTTTCATCGCGACGATTCCTGCAAAGAAGTAAATAAGACTACAAAAAATAAATTAGGTCAAGAAAACCGCTGGATCAGTTTAGCGGATTATGTCCAGTAGTCAATAATTCAATATAGTATGATTATAAGCAAATTATATTTATACACATCGTTTCATATCCACCATTAATTGCAAATCAAGTTCCCACACAACAAATGTACCTAATTAACTGAACATAATTGAGTCGACAATTTCGGAGGTCACGGAGGCATTGTTGGTATGCCCGCCCATTCAGTTATTCTCGCCTATTGAAACACAGCTTCTACATACGTTAACTTCGTATATATTATGGGCTTTATTAACTAATGTTACATAACATTACGAAGCTGTGACAGCCCAGCGATAAGACTGTTCGACTCTTTCGAGAATCACAGGTTCATAGCCCCGGACAGGCAACAATGACTTTTTCTGTTAAAATTTATGTGTCTAATTGATAATTGTAATTTATCATACGCTTTTCCATGAAGAAAAACATGGTGAGGAAATCTGCATTTCTCTAGAAAATTTAAGGGATATGTGTAACTTACCAATCCGCATTGGAGCAGCGTGGTAGGTCTTAGCTCCAATCCTTCTCTCTAACAACGAAGGGAGGAGGCCTTTGCCTAGCAGTGGGATGGTAACAGGCCATTACTTTGTGTACAATATATGAATAGAGAGTGGATATATACTTACAAAAACGTATATCAACTATGTTGCGTTTATTAATAAGACCGTTAAAATGGTATTTGTCTTGTCAAAATGTTTACCAAGTGTGAGTTTCTTTTTTAATTAAAATTTGCAGCTCAAGGGTGACTTTTACTAGTATTTCTAAAACGATGTCGTTATTTCAAATGTTCAGGATAGTTTATTTTTATTGAGGTAGCTAATTTGTTCCAGTATCATTTTTGTATAATTTTGGGATTCGTAGCCCTTCATAAGCTTCATTTGTGTTACGTGGTAGATTACGATAACGATAAGACTAAATAATTTCAAATTTTTTATTGATTCTTGGTTTATACGTATATATGAATGCTATTAAAGGATTAATTATATCAGTAATAAAACTAGGCTGCTGCTTAAAAAATATATTGGCAGTATATTTAATACTTATTAGGATAACTCGCACTTATACCATTATTGATTGTCGGATAGTGTAACTGTTTTAGTGCTTTAGAATAAATAAGTTTTACTACTAGGCTTTTTCTATAATTTCAAAATCAAAGTCGTCCTGTCCTTAAAAATAGATGTAACAAGTTTAAAAGTATAGGAATTCACTGAAATTCAAATTCTTAGAAAAAAAAATTGCTGCATTGGCCTGATATATATACTAAACGTAAAAAAGTCTCACCTAGTAATTTTTAGTAGGAGAATATCTCTTCCTACACTAATAAAACTTTATATTATATTTATGCTTAATCTCACACACCAAAATTGAAATACAAGGAAATTGAACGAGGTAACCTTTCTCCAAATATCTCTTTTAGATTTTTGGTGTTACTTCATTATTTCTTTAATAAAGTCACGACGAGCCATTTCCTTGCTATACGCTACATAGTTAAGATTGGAAAGAGTAGAAAATTTGTTACCTAATATATGGTAACTCGCGAATCTTACGACCGACCCTCGCATGTGTAATATGCGAAGTTTCAGAAAACCCTCCTCAGCGAATATAAAGTTACAGCTTCAGTCTAAATTATGTACACTTATAGTCAACTTAAACTTCGTACTTATATTTTGTCTTTTCTTCATTAAAAATGTATGCAAAGGTTTATTTTTGGCAAAACAAGGAACATTTGAGGCATAGAAAAACTTCTAACAGTGATCGTCAAAGATTGCGTAATGCTGAGCTGATGATATATCGGTATTTGATTCAATTGACTTTGATATTATTTGTTGATTTAAGTACTAAAAAACATGTAGCTGTACATACTATAAATCCGTATTGTCACAAAAGTAGTGGATAGCATATCAAAAGTGTTTGGTTGCAAATTAAATAAACTGTACAGACCATTTATTCACAGTATTGTAGAAGTTGCCACAATGACATTGACGGACGAGAGCCGAGACGGTCGCTTAGAATGCAAAATGAGAGTTATTGGTAACATTACTTCAATGTTGCTCTTTAGAAGCCTTTAATAACTACGACGATCAGTTTAGGGCGCTTAAAATTACCATGGTATTGACCCATTATATTTGCATATTTTTTTTCATTAAGCAGATTTTCAATTGTCCGCTAAGTTTTTTGCCGTTGCTCTTCGGTAAGAACAATAATCCGGAGCAGTTAAAGCTTAGTTACTGTCTAACTGTTGCTGATTTAAAAGTGTGATTTATATTTTGAAATATTATTTTGTTTTAATACAATAGTACATTTTGCTGTATTATACAGTATTATATATTATATACTAATATATACTATAGTATAGCCGTGTGATATCCGGCAGAATAGAATAGACCACCCTCCTTGCTTACCGAGGTGTCGCAAAGACAACTAAGGTAAGTTGACGTCAGGCAGGCGACCGGTTGTAAAATACGTAGCCAAATCGTATGACAACATGTTTGTAACATGTTGTGCTGACACCACTTAGAGTAGAATAAGGGCAGAAGAATGATGACAAACAGTTACATACATATGTTTACCTTCCATGTACACATACACATATACTCATCTATAATATAATTCGTAGCTAGTAGCTCTAGTCATATGTTTTCTTCATACTCAACTGCAATTATGGGAAAGTGTTGTTGAATTTTGGGTTTAATGATTAGTAATATCAACAACTTTTTTAAAAGTTATATAAACAATATTGCTAAACACAAAGGAACTTATAAATTGGGGTACATCTTACATCAAACGAAGGTAATGTTACAAGGTTATAAATACATATGATTTGCCGTAGCATTTATCTCAAATCACGACCTTTACCTGTTTTACATATGGCTATACAAGATAATTATTTATGATACTATAAGTCTAAATGGTACCTCTACCTTCATTTGTATTCTTCGACCATGCCGAAGACTGAGCCCTCGGCCGAGTCAGCACTTAGCGGTAATTTACAGTTTAATTACAGGACCCCATTGTAGGAAAAAGTGAAATTTATGCTCAATTCGTAATCGGTAATAAATAAGTTTTTTATCGCATTTTAACAAGCTTCTATAGTTTACTTCTCTTATTTGAACATTATACTCTTTGTTAATATGCTATCATTTTTCTACAATGCAATGAAATGATAGATTTTACTAATACATATTACAAATAAGAAAGTCTGTCTTTTCGTCTGTAACCTTCTCACGGTTTATTCGATGAAGATTCATTGAAGAAATTTGGTACAACTTAAGATTAGTTTCAAGGCCAACATATAGACTACTAACAAACATAACACAAATAGCAGTTTCTGATTTTCCTTCGGGAATAGCAAAAATAGATATTATATAATTGAGTTCAGTTTTACACCTAACTTGAGGCGAACTAACTCGCGGGCTTAACTATTATTTAATAATAAGTGAATGAATGAAAGAATCAACATGTTGTGACAGGATTTGGCTACGTATTTTAAGACCCGCCTGCCTGATGTCAACTTTGCTAGGCGCCTTTTACGACACCTCGGTAAGAAATGAGGGTAGTCGATTCAACTCAACCGGATACCACACGGTATAATGAATAAATCAATTATAATGAATAATCTTTTGATTTACAGGTGTGCCAGACACTTGTAAAACTTTAATAACGTTGCACAGACATACGAAATTAATCTGATGATGGATCGGACAGCTCTGGCCATGCGAGCGCCTGTACTAAATAAGATAGCTCCATCGTGTTAAGGCCTATTGCATGCTTTTTGATAAATATAACAATTCTAGTGTTGAAAGAGGGTCATCGCGAAGATTCTTTTTCTCGCAGTTTGACTTATATGTATATATCATACTCTGATTTTCTTGTTTGCATGTCTCTTCCAGTTAGCACATTCAAAATTCACATTATTTTTATTCCTGGTTATATTCGAGTATTTTACAGTTTATGGATATGCTGACATTATCTAAAAAACATTAGAAATAGCTCATCAGGTTCTAGATGAAATAATTTGTATTTTGAATAAATAGGGTTAAAGATTATTAATTACTATTCGTTTTACATAAAGTGTCAAAAGATATGAGATTGCTTGATTTTTTTATAAATAAACAATAACATATAATATCGATCTTACAAATTAAGATGTAAGATTTTTAATTCTATTACCTGCTTATATAATGTTATTTCACACAAACCGGCGAACAAATCGTATTGCCCCATTTCCCTCTTGACACGTACCGGCACTATCGTTACTATTCAAGAAATTGCAAAAGTTTTCGGACCTTTTTCCGTAAGTTTTGCTCAGTTTGCAAATAATGCAATTTATTTTAACATGGAATTAGATCACGTTCGAAAGGGAGGTAAAAACAATGATTGCTAGAACAATGATGAAACTAGTTTGGGTTTCTTCACTTAAACATGATAAGATGTTGAATGCGGTCCAACATTTTCCTGTATAGTTAGTTACAAATCCGTTATTGTATATGTGTAAAACGCATTTTCACTGTCAATAAAGAAAAAAAATAAGGTTTTTGAACAGTAATTTATCACAAGAATATTAATTACATTCGCTGAGCCAATTCTAACACAGATTTGCAACTGTATTCTTTGTTTCAGTTAAAAATGGGAGTAATTTTCCTGACTACTCCTCTCATATTAGGCGAACTAAAGATCTTCTCTATTTAGGAACTAATTTGTGTGCTTGGTAGAGAGTAATTAAATGGCTTCAAATTTTGCTAACGAAATTATCAAAGTTGCTACACAGAATGTTATAGGAGACAACACCAACTTGCTTTTGCCGCTCCGATCGTAAAAGCGCGTAACTGCTCTCGTGAATAGGTAATAAGGATTTTATTAAAATTCTTTTCCCTTATTTTGCCATTCATAAGTCGTAGACAAAGATAATGACTATTTATCCTTAGCTTTAGTATTAAGAAGCCTAAATCTTTCTAAACGTTCCATAAAGTAAATCACGATCTAGCCATTAATTTTTTTCCGTTGTTCTTTGATATTTTATTCAGTGAAAAATAAAAAAAGTGATTGTACACCTGAATTGATAACTTTCTTTTCTGTTTATTGTATAACAAAGTGTACAAGTTATGTCTATCGTAAATTACTTACACGCTAGTACTACACAAATTATGCCTACATGGAATGGTCCCAAGAATGCTGGCAGCGTTTCCGCGTTGAATCGCTAAGCTGATTGAGCGAAAAAGAGCCAGCCCTCTTGTCACCCGAAGAGGCATTCAACCGAGGTGTTAAAACGGATATTTTTTTGCACTTTGACTCCATGGTCAAGATGTCTAGGGTCTCAACTGCAAACGGCACAAATATATAACTCTCGATGAAAGGCCATTGAGTATTCCGCCATTTCCGCCGCAGCTCCTTTTATATTGATAAATTTGTTTCTTACATATTTATTTTTTTTATTTATTTATTTATTTAAAATTATATAAATGAAAGGTACAAAATACAATTTCCTTATAATAGTTACATAATTAAATCGCAAAAATGTTTCGGAAAAGGGTTTGTCAACACTTGTGCTAGGAAATACCTGTGTTATAAATTTTTATAAATATTATAAATTTTTCATCAAAAATTTTATTCGTTATAACAATAATTGGAAAGCCGAAACTTAATTATTTGAATTAGGTTATGCCCTGATTATATAATTATGCCTTTTTCATTACAACTTGTCTTTTCACGGTTTTATGAAATTCATTATAGAAAGAGTTCCTTTTTTGAAAATAAGCACTCCAAACTTTAAATTAGCTTTTGTGGGAATGCTCAGACAGCCAATGTTGATTGAAATTCTTCCAAGAATATCATTTTATATTTTAGTCTGAACTAGTTTCAGGTCAAACTTCTTGTTCCAAAAGATATCTCAGGAATAATTCTGCTATTCTAACCACTAGCTTTAAAATTGAAGATAACAAGTTTAATGCATCATTTCATATTTCCACGTAGCAAATTTATTAATTTCAGCTTAAGTTTACACGTTTGTAACATATAAAAAATATATCTTTATATCTTAAACAGCTTTATTATCATCAACAGTGTCATAACTTATTAACATAAATTTGTGGTCTACTTGGTTTCTCTACCCTTCTATAACTTATAGGAACAATATTTTACCCGATAAAAAAAAAAGGAATTGCGAAAATGTTAACGAAAAACGAAGTAGCATATAACAATTTTTCCTTTACAACTTTAACTCATTGAACATCGTTTATTTTATTAATTATTATTAATTAAGACAAGCTTGAGTGTCTTAATTAAAAAATAATGTGACGTGAAAATATGGATGTAACGTGAGTTCATAGTTAATGTTTAGAAAACGGCTATACTCATTTCTTATTCTATCGGGTGAGTCCGACTATTTTCAAGGCTATCATTTTTTTTCGCGACGGGAACAGTTCCCGTTCAGTTCTCACCGTGATAACGCTAATGAATAAGGGTCTCGTATGGGCTTGAAAATAGTCGGGCTCACCCGATAAAATATTAAGTGATATAGGTAGTATAGCCATTTATTTTTTAGTTTTATCGAAAGATGCTTGCCTCTGCGATTGATCCGAGCTATATGTTATAAGACCATTTAACAGTTCCAACTATGCTACAGAAGCCTCGGGGAGGTCACTGTTTTGTTCAAATTTTGACAAGTTTTAGATTAATCGATTACCCTGCGGTCAGATAGGAGAAGTTTTGGCCGTTTATTGAAGGAACATCTATTTGTCTATAAGATCCCGGGTTTCATTTCCGAAATTTGAAAGTGATCTCTTGACCGCTTTGTCTTTCAATCTTTGGAAAATCTTGTATCGCTATATATTGTTTGTAATTACCCACACAGCATTATTTTTCACGCCCTTCCATGTCTTTTCATGTGATACTACTATGTCTCAACAAGACCTTGTCAATAAATCTGGACTATATATTTCTTGCCTTTAATTTGATCAATTTTATATTATTTGTACATGATTCTTCCTCTTATTTATTTATTTATATATAAAACACACCAACGACATGAACGCAGTTACAATTATAGGTCACATATTTAGTATAAGTTTTCTTTCTGGGTGAATACTTCACTTAAAGGCATGCACAGCATTCAATATTTTTCATTATAATTATTGCATGCCTGTTGACTGAAGCTTCTGTGTGAGATCCTCAATAAGTGTCCAGGAATAATAACGAAATATTAATATTTAATTAAGAGATCTGTTCATTCTTGGCAGTCTCTACATGCAACGTAATAACAATATCTGTTATAAAAACAGAAATGATTATTAAAAATAATATTTGTAACAAAATAATTTTTAGATAATTTTTAGATTACTTTAAATTAATTCACGTTATTATTATGATATATAGGAGAGTAATTTTTCACTCTGCGAAATTGCATTTAGTATCTATTCGGATCTATGATTCCACTTTGACATAATACGTCAACCGCACTAGTGCATCTAACAATGATAGGCAGGGATGAGTATGTTTGACGTATTGTAATAACAATTATATTGTTCGACGTTCCTCTAGTTTATACAGTTGAATAAATATGTACATATCCCGGTTGCTACGATGGAGTTATTAATATATACTATATACTATAGTATATATACTAGATAATTTATAGAATTAGGTGTTATTTTGCGGAGATCCATAATACACTATAAATAATAAAATTATTTTACTATAATCCGCGATAATGTAAATAGAAAATATGTATAGTGGACTATACATATTTTCTATTTCCCGATACATGCAGGATTCGTAAAAACACATGCACAAACCTCCACCACCGCCATCACAATACACAAACACTACACACGTTCACTATCACAAACTTAACAATCGTTTCGCCCCGCAACCGAAGCTTCATCAGGATGGACTCCACGACAAAATCGCAAAACGGATAGTCCACTATACATTTATCATTATATTTTCTATTTACTTTATCGCAGATTATAGCAAAAATTTTACTATTACTTTTGTATATATTACATATATACTAGAGTAGGGAAGCCAGCCTAAAATGTGCCCTTTTGTAATAGGGCACATATAAAGAGTAACAAAGGAGAAGCAAATGAGACTGTATCTATATGTCTCTCTTTTTTATGTGTGATTAATGAAAGATAAGTGTGTGAGTTTCATCTTCCCTTTCATCATTTATTGTGACACTTTCTCTTACAGGCCTATTATACTAGATACAGTAAGGATCCCTTACTCTATCTAGTATAATAACTCTATGATACCTAAAGTTTCATTTGTCCTTCTTACAAATGTATTCAAAAACAATAAATAATATGACTATAGATCACAATATATGATGATTAATCTTCACATTTTACTATAGCGAATGCCACATTGAAACTTTACGTTACTTATATGTACATATATACCTGTTGTATTAGAAGCTGATAACTTCAGAAACAGGACAATATATGTAGAACTAAGTATGATATTTTTAATAGTCTTAACGTCTAGTCTAGTATTGTTTTAACTTACACCATGGGCACGGGTTTTCTTAATAATTGTTAACTATGCAGCACGATGTAACACATTTCTAATAAATTCTGGTTTGTATGTTGCCCTAACAAATACCTGTTGTATACTAGAAATGGTCGGCTGTAACTTGGAAACCCCGGAGACCACTTAATTGGTGCTCGTAAAATTGGGCTGTATACATTTCGGTTGTTAGGATCTTTGAGCCCTACTGAAATAGGTTAGTAAATAGGTATATAACAGTATTTTTATATATCCAAGATTTCTTAGGCGATTTCTTGTCGAGTTGAATAGACGAGTCTAACAACAAATTTTTGCAGTGATAAATTTTAAAGGAGTGCGTATATTTAAGAAATATATATATTTATTTATGTCATGGTTATTAAAAAAATATTTTATGAAATACAAAGCCTAAGGACATCTTAAACTTTTCGATATTAACAATACTTTAGGCGCAGAAGTTTGCTCTAATATATTTCAAAATTTACTTCTAGTTCTAGGCCTATGGAGGCAAATGGTAAAAAACTATTTCTTATAATTTTATTCTGCTCGTTTGTTTGTAATATTTTAGTCATTATATATAGGCATTATATAAAAGATTTATTTTTGGAGCATATGTTTATTAATATATTTTTTATATTAATTCAGTTATTTACATTCCTCAAGTGCTTTAAGGAACTTCTTAACCAGTTTTTGACAGTCGGTCATCAAGTAGGTTAATAAGCCTAGTTAAATATGCAATAACGAAGAACATTAAAAAATACAGCCTAACGGACTAGATAAGGTAAACAGACATCAAAATCGAACTACGCTAACAACCGAAACCGTCGGAAGAATTGGAGCCGCCCTAGTTTCAAATCGACAAGCCGATATGAATTACGTGTGCACACATTTCGAATACTCTTCGTATGCTAACACTAGAGCACGTTGAGTTGTTGAAGCTAAGTTTCGACGAGTCTAGAATATTTAAAGAATCCCTATGATCGAGTATATGTGACGTTTCTGTTTTGTCGTTGCAAAGGTAAACTAGAAATTCTGGTAGTTTTCTATAGATTTCACAACTGAAATGGAATTGTTTTTAATAGAATTTTGTAAAAACAGTTTTCATTCTGTTATAATCCATTACCAGAGTTATATAAATTGTATGTTGTTTACTTCCGCAACATCTAGTTGCTTATTAAGAACCTCAAATAATGATTCAAATTGAAAATGTTCGGATCTGCATAATCAGATAGGTAAAAATCAAGAAAAAAATAGCAGTGCGAACATCGCTCAAAGAATTTATGAAGATTTATGTCCAAAGACGTTCATTTGATTTCGCAAGAGACATATATATCAAAGATCTGCTGAAATTAAGTGGTTCCAGACTATGCAAGGCATAGAAATGTATGATCTTCAATTAAACTAACAATAAAAAAATTGTTAATTATTTCGTGCCATATTTTCCAAATTTAAATTAAACGGATTTTCTTCGTGAAGGTAAATATACTTAAAATAAAATAGATAATTACGAACAATCGGGACGATTTCCTGTTAATGAAACAACTTTCGTCTGAATTTAAATTTATGACATGATTGTAAATTACGCTTTCATCTTGGGTGCTTATTCTAATTTATTCCAATCCACTTAACAATGTTACTGACGAAGGGTAAACTCAGTCTTCTCTTAATCTCTAACCAATCTGAAATGGATTTTATTCTAGAAATCGTATTATAAACACGATAACGATGTTTAATTTTATTTTTTGATGTAACTATCAAATAAAACAATAAAGCTTTGTCATATAGAAGTACGTATTTATAAATATAACTTTGATATGTACTCTTTAGTTATTTACTAGCTGTGCCAACAACGGCTTCGCCCGCGTGGAATTCAGTGATTTACGAAACTACTCCCGAATTTTGATAATTTTGTACATAAAATTAGTTATTGTGCGTTAACCGTTAGAGATAGAGACATGCTATCGCGGACTTTTTTGTAGTATTTTATAGATCTACAATTCTCTACATTACTTAAGCGTACCTCTGTTCGTTTTCGCAGCGCACGCGACTAAAGCTCCCAACAAGCAATTTTTTTAACAACTGCGCGATCTCTTTTACACAATGTACATAATACCGATATGTACTATTTACTTTAACCATCCGGAAGTATTATCTAAGTAAGCATTATCCTTTGGTGGAAACCGTATAAAAATCCGTTCAGTAGATTTTGAGAAATTCAATTACATACAGACGGACAGCTTTTTGGGACTTTGTTTTATAATACGGCAATATAACGGCATTGTGTTTATTTTTTTATCTCCAGTATATTCCAATTCAATAGTTACTGCGACTAGTCATGATTGATTTATGTACAAAAATTAAGTATAATTCAAAATTGTTCTAGTAACACGTTTGAACCAAACATTTATACTTTATTGAAATATCAAACGTATTGTCAGAATTGTAAATTACCACAGGTTTTATAAAAAGTAAAAAAAAATCATAAGTATAAATTTATGTATTATTTATAGTTTTGCCCAAATAAAATATAAAAAAAAATCTCCTTTCATATGAATTACAAAAAAATGTTCGGATTAACTTTATGTTTTGACAGTCACTATAAATTTTAAAAAGAATACCAGTGTATGTCACGAAATGAAAATGTACGAGTATATAATATTTTTTGTGGCTCGAATAAAGGATGTAAAAATATTGATACCTTTGTTTTGGATACATTACTGCGTAAGAGTTATCACTTTTTACTAGTGAAACTGGTATAATACTATTTCTCGTTCATCTTTAATTTGTATCATAAATATTCTTTTTAGGTTTCACGCTAAATCTAACACTATATTACAAGCGACAGGTGTCGTCCAAATTAACGCAATATATTAAATAAAATATCAGCACATATTTTCTATTTTATTAAAATCATTTAACTTCCCGTGTATGTATGTGAAGGTGGAATCTAGCAAGTTAAATTTGACCCACTTCCCGATCTCAGAATGAGCTAAAATTTAACATACTGGTTCAGTCTCGATGACAATACATGTTTATCATAAACATGACCTGATGGTTACGCCAGGTTTGGCCCCTGACGAGGGAACTCCTTAACGGTTAACAGTGGGCACATGAAAGCATTTTTAACTTAACTTGTATCTTTATTAAAAGGGTCATAGTGTCATTGTTATCCAAGCTATTTATCCATCCATAAGTTATTCATGAGGTTAGAAAATACTGGTTGCATTTTCTCACCTCAGTATTATTAGTCTTACTTTGTGCAAAATATAAACAAAATATAATAATCGCTGATATAAGAATTTATTATTAAAAGTACGTTACGAATGTATATGCTTATAAAAGCTTGCAAAATAGACAACGTGGTTGTCAAGGACAAACTGCTAGCTGAACCAGAGTTCTCCTGAGACCATTTAAACTTACGTGGCTGCGTTAGACATTAACCTATATTTACATTGTGTATAAAACCTGTTTTGTTTATTCCCTTACAATTGTGAGCACATCTATTACATTTTGTTTACACCGAGGAAAAACTATGAAATGAATGAAAATCATTTTTCATTCTATTGAATGTTTATGAGCTTAATATTTGGGTGAGGTCATTATCTGTTCATCTACAAGTTGTTAATTATATTTGTATTTAAGGTTGTTTTCCTTTACGGTCAGAGAAACCGTGAAACCTTATCGGTAGGAGCATGTTATCCCTAATAATCCTTAATGTGATCCAAGGGTTCGCAATTTCAAACTTCGGGCCGGCATCTATGAGTTTTGTATAAAAATTTATGCGCTTGATTGATATTTATAAATTCGTCAAACGTTTTCACGGTAAGGATTTAAAAAGTTATGCATTTTGCATATGCTTAAATAATTTATTTTTCCTTGATGCAGAGATAAAGAAAATGATATTCTTCAGCCGTGGGGCGAGTTTTTCATAAATAAGTCTTTATTGGAAACTACAGTGACTGCGTTAAGTATTTCAGTCCTTAGAGAAAGATGTAACTAAATGTAACGCTTTGCGCTGGCTTACATGTATTTGATATATTCAAGTTACATGTAACTTGAATATATCAAATGGTTAAACCGCAGTAGACTAGAGTATTCGTTGCTTGTACTACTGAAGCAAATCCATTCGCTTTGCTTGAGTAAACAGGAGTGTTCGATTTTCGGATTAAATGTTTACTTGGTCTCTCGTGAAGGCACCAGTGCAATTTACGATTAAAATGTATCTTTGCGGTTTACGAATCTAAAAATAACATTAATGATTTATAGAAGTTATGATGATGATAAATGTTTTATTTTGTTTAAATTGAAATAAATATATTAAAAAATTTAAGAACCGACGAACGTGGGGGTCCAGAAAATTCAGTGTTGCTAGTGTTCTCTCATTATGACCACAGATAAAATCATCAGCAAACCACCGGAATCCAGCGTTGTGCGGATCGTCAGGCGCGTGTGTCCTGCGAAAAGACGAATGATTAATTGTGGACATCCATTAGTAAAATTGTCTAAGGATATAAATAAATAGGTTATGAAATTGAAACATCTATATATTTTGAGATAGATTTTAAATATATATTTTTAGTATTATTATTATTTTAGTAGACATTATTGTTGGTGTATAATTTAAAATCTTGAATAAAAAATTAGCGGGATGGGGGCGGACGCATTCAATAGTAGAAGCCGCCACCTAGGGTGAGTTTGGCTGCATTGTTTTGCGCTTCTCGCGAGCGTTTTTAATTTATGAGATTCATATAAAACATATAAAAATTAAGTAAAAAAAAGTATAAAGAATATATACATTAAATTGATATTTGGATAAATAACCAAATTATGTTTTTGAATTGAGCTTGAGTTTCCAACGTATATTGTTTATGAATTCAGTAGTTTTGGATTCTATTATCCTCGCTTAGCATACTTGGTATCGATTTTCTCTTGAAGGATACGTTATTTACCCATTCAGATGAAATAGCAAACTTTGTTCATAGCATGAATGTATAATGTAGATTTATAGATATCAATAAATTATCAAAAATTATCAATAAATAATATAAAAAAAATAATAATATAATCGCTTAGTTGCTGGATTAAGGGTAAGATACAAAAGGCAATGTTGTTTGAAACGGCACGCATTGTGAGGAGGTTCCTCACTCTGTAGTCCTAACCACCGGGAGCTTGGGTCCTATCTCCGCTTTCTGTGGATGACAATTTTTTTATATTTTTAAATATTTTTTTTTCTGGTAAGTTTTAGAAAATATTTAAAAATGTAATTTAATTTGTAAATAAATGAATGAGTGATAATAATATTTATTAAAGAAATAATTGTATAAAATAAATATATGACAATAAAACAAAGCACCTTTTCTTAATAGAATATACGTTCGCATAAATTAGGAAACCCCTATATTAAATGGTGACTGCATCATAATAATTCTAAGCCAGCGTAAGAATTTAATATAATAATATGAGATTATAAAAAAACTTTCATGCAGCAGGTATATTAAAACAGAAAATATTCTGATTGTTGAGATGAAACCTTATAGCAAACATATAGCGAAGTTCTAACAAACGCCTGAGTGAATATTTGCTTGAGATGGGAAGACAGTGTTGATGTCGTGCGCTACAGGCGTTTATTCATAGAAATACTACTGCTCTGGCTATGTACTTTTAGAATGTTTTCTTTAAAGTCTTCAAATATACGAATGATATTTTAAAGATAATAGTTTCAATAATGCGATATTTATAATAAGTATAATTGTTTTAATCTTTCATAAAGTTTTAAAGAACAATTTTTACTTATAGATTTACGATTCAAAATGTAGATGTATTGATAGATGGGCTGTTCAATCGTAATAATAATAAAATAATATCCTATTCCTCGGCATAGACCTTCTCTCTTTATTTTTGGAGATACGACCCACCACGCTGACCGAATGCGAATTCTTAGGTTACACATATTCCCAGAATTCTCTAGCGTTATGTAGGTTTTCTCACGACGTTTTCTCCATGACCGAAATGTGATAAATTATCAATTTTAGAATTTATTATTATTATTAAAAAAATATATAATTAGACATATAAGTTTTAACAGAAAATTTATTGGTGCCTGCCCAAGGTTTGAAGTCGTGACCTTCTCGAAAGCGTGGCAAGGTCTCACCGCTGGGCTATGACAGGAACTATTTAATAAATTCCATGAATTGTTGATTGGCAATTTTGAATAGATTACTTGCTAAAGGAAAACAAAAGTAGTCTACTTTTGTTTGACAACAAAAGTATACTAGATTTTATGCAAAGGGAAGCAAAAATTACCAGTGATGTATAAATGTTTATGGAACATAAGTGAAGATATTCGTGTATATTACACAGAGTTGTGAAAGTTCTTGTAAATTCAAAGCACGGTTAATTGTAATTGCGGTAATCATGTGGAATACTTTGAAGGGGTACGTTAAGCCGCCTCATTAGACAACTTACCTTTGAATACAGTTTCACAAGTGTCTCAAATTCTACGCAATCTTAATTTAAATATTTATAATGTTGTAAAATATTAATGAGTGTTAGGTTGGTATAGCGTTGATAAGTCGCATCTGAACGGAACAAAGGATCAACGTGATTGTAGGTATGACAATAGGCTTTGTTTTCGAACTGACTGTATCCTGTTAGTTTTACCGGCTTTTACAACTTCACCGGATGAGACAGACAAGCGCAGAACCATCGTCGAGGTTGCGAAATTTGGAACGTAGAGCGCAGAAACTACTATCGTCGGGGAACGTCGTCTTAAGAACGTCATCCTCCTGTGAGATCAGAGCACGGCTAACGGCGACGTGTAGTGGAGTGAATATGCTGGAGGTACGGGCTGCCTTGTGACTGAACTTTTTATCTTTGCACTGAACTTCACATAGATAAAGTCGCGGGCGAAACCTAGCTTATATTGTAAATTCAGTATTTCTTTTTGTTACGCTTAGACAGCTAATCCACTTGAGCAATATTAATGAAATTTGCATTTAACTATTCAAACTCAAGACAAAAAAAGCAGTACATAAGTGAGAGGGTATTTTAACACTTTAACTTAAGCTAGCGAAGTTGCGGTTACAAGTGTTAAATAGTTATATTTCTGGCTGAAATACAACTTTTTTCTATTACTAAACATAATAAAATAAAGCACTGAAACTAAATTAGTTTTAGATTAAATAATTCAAAAGAGATACAAAATATTTCCCTAAAGTATCTACTCATGCATGCGAAATTAAGGACAATGCTCGTTGAGTGCATAATATAACGGAATCGTGTTGCTAACTTTTGAAATTACCTTTCTCTAGAGATATTCTGCCCGAAATATTGGAAGGAATGTTCAAATTTGACCAGGAATACTGTAGACTGTATGAATAGGTAATAGAAAATAGTTAGGATACTATACGTGTATAGCCAACATCAAATAACACATTTGCGAACCAAAAATCTAGCATATTCTTTAATATTTAAAATTATTTTAGTGTAATTTATATTATATTCTATGTGTAGCAACCGAATATATTAACGTTATCGATAGCGGGTTAGCCCGGTTAATTAGGAAATTAGTTAATTTCGAATCCATCCATGGTTTTTAGTCACGAGCCCTGTACAAACGTTATGACTGCGGGAAATGAAACTCGTCGGGCTGACCTGATATCAAGGAGTATAGCCGGAGTGTATACATAAATAGAGTACTACGACTCACGATAGCTTAAATAAAAAAAAAAAAATTAATATAAAAGAGCGGTACAGAATCTAGCCGCAAATACATCGTAAAAAACGGAAATGAGGTCAAACACTTCAAAAAGCAATCGCCACTTTCTGGTTTTCCATATTTTATTTAATATTTCCGATGACTGATTGGTATATTATTTAATGCAGATTCCAGACGGTTTTGCCAAAAGATTTCAAATATACAGGTACATAAGAACAATATTGCTCAATTTTCATGAAATAACCTCGTAATAAAAGTTGAAGGGAAACATGTGCAACAGTGATGAAACCTTCATATTTCTTAAGAATTTCTTCTATATTACCTACTGCATTGGCAGAGAAGCGTGGTCTGAATTACAATTCTTATCTCTAGGGAGTAAGGAATTGCCCAGTGGAGCAAGCTTCTACAATCAAACTATGCATCGTGCAAAATCGCTTTAAAAATGCTTGAATAGATAATTGATGTGACAATATAAATACAAATGGATTTTATTGTTTTCAGGTAAACCTCCACAGTTCACCCATGATCAGTTCACCAAACGCCGCTTCTATAAATCGTATGTTGAAGTTTACAATAAATCAGCTCTTTGTTCACTTTTCATTTGTGTTTAACAATCAAACAAACAGTACTGTGTATCTTTTTTATAAATAACCATTCATCCTAAATCATTATGCACAACGAAATAAATTGTTGTAGAAGATTCACGTAGTTTGATTTCCCAAGCGAAATTGAGCATTAAGCGTAACAGACAAGAGAGAGAGCATTAAGCGAGTAATTCGTGTCGACAACTCACTTGTAGATAGAAATTTCATCTTCTTACAACATTAAAGTTTTGTTTACTTATATTCTCTTAGAAAATTTTGTCAATTGATTTTATTAATCATATATTCATGTGCAACAGTCGTGCATTTCATTATCTGTACGAATTTAAATATCTTCTGTAAACATTTCTGATTAAATACCAATTATATAAACCGATTCTTTTTCGATGATATAAAAAATATATCATAGTCTTTTAACTATTATATAATTAGTGCGATATAAGTTGATAAGTTTGTTTTATCAAACTTTGCTGCCTAACTTAATCACGATGTGAAATATATGTCCTTTTTTTCTAGCGATATGGTCACCTAGTATAAACGTACTACTATTTATAACCAATACTATTTTGAATACTACCAAATATGCAAAATTCTATTGAGTCGATTTTTATATTTTAGTAGCGCTTGATATAGAAATAAAATCAAAATATACAGTCCGTACATAAATATTTTAATTTTGTATTTAAATATGTAGTTATAGATAACATCACATTAAATATCCTAATCATGACATAAACTTAACTGATGATACAAAATCAACTCAAAGATTTGAAGACGAAAAAGCTCTTTTCTTTCAGTTCAAAGTTTATTTGCGTTGAAAAAGACTACATACTTTCTTAAATGACGTACATATATAATTTACCATTGTTAATAAGTCATCAAATCCGAGTCGTGTTCATTAATATACATATACATTTACATCATCATACATTTTTTGCTGTCACAATTTTCAACAACAAAATAATTACGTAATAAATCCACGAGGCATCGAGGGTTAATTTACCAAGCGAAAGTATAACAGACAATGTATTAATTCATATCGACAATTCATTGTTACGAAAATATTGTTTGTTCTGGACCGTTGAAGTATTACATATTTTAAATTGTTATAATTTTTTTAAACATACTAATTTTTATCAAAAATTATTATAATAAACAATTAATACCACGTACAAGTGAGCCTCATCATAAAGCTTATTAGAGAAGAGTGATTATAGAATTTCTAACTCTTAAGAACCGTAGACATCCTAAATTACGTACTCATAGTAAAACGTAAATATATTCACTTTGCGAACAGGCGACTTTGGTAAAATCCTGTTTTTTATCAGTAATGTCTCTTTGCGGCTTATTTTGCATTTTAATTTAATCTTTGACTTTTTCAGACTTCTATTATTATTTTAAATAGATTGTGAGTTTGTAAAGATATATTTGAATTAGATTTTGCTAATGTATTCTTATTCCTTTTAAATTTTTTAATTTAAGTCAACACATAATTAAAATATTTACTATAGCTAGTCACAGGAAAACAAAAAGATTAAAGATATATCTTTAATGTTTATTTCTTTTCATGCTTAAATTAATTACAGGGTATTGATCTTCTATAAAAATAATTATAAGCTTACATTGTTCTTATTACAATTCGTATAAATTTTATCTATATCTATCTATACTTATTGTTGTGTTTTGGGTGTGTTTGAGTGTGTGTGTGTGTACGCGTGTGTGGCTGCGTGCGTATGTTGGGGTATGCGTGCAAGTGTGCATGTGTGTATAAATGTAACTTGAATATATAATTAGTGTTAGTTACATAAATACATTCTCCTGCCCTTATCCCACTCTAAGTGCGGTATGCGCAACATGTTACAAACATGTTGTCACATGATTTGGCTACGTATTTTACGACCGGCAGCCTCCTTGACGTCAACTTACCTTAGTCGCCTTTTACGACACCTCGGTAAGAAATGAGGGTGGTCTATTCTATGCAACCTGACGCCACACGGCACATACCTTAGTCGCCTCTTACTACACCTCGATAAGAAAGGAGGGTGGTCTATTCTATTCTGCCGGATACCACACGGCGTATAATTAGTGTTAATTACATATGTCATAATAGTTTTGAAATGTTTATTTATCTATAGTTGTTATTCTTAAAAAATGAAATAAATTTTTTTGCCGTATATCATAACATTGATTTGAAGATATTTCAAAAAGAGTTCACTATGCGCTTTACATTTGGAACGCTAGGATTGATCTCAATATCGGTTTGGTTTCTGCTTTGCCATTGCTTTCGGAGTCTCATCGCTTACCATATTGATATATCTGACAATGACATCTAGACGCTTCAAAATATAAATATCACCTCAAAAAAGAAATATTTTTGAATATTAGTATTTTTAACACTTTATAGAAACTCTTTTGAATGTAACTTTATTAGGTTCTTTCATCCACATGTATAATTTATTAGTTTCACAGTTTTCAACCTATACAATATAATTTCATAATTCAGAAGCTTTAATATATATCTATGAAATATTTTCAATGACATGAATACAGCCGGTATATTGAATGTATCAGAATCACTTCGCGGGTAATAATCGCGCGTAATAGAAATAGCTATTATCGGATTAACTCTCCGTGATTAAAGCAGAAATGAGAAGATCGAGCGTAGCGGCTAAGAGCACGTTTCCAGCTTATTATCCAGTTCAAACAACCAATGGATATTAGGATCACAAAGTGTTAGAATGAATGACGCACAACATTTAGAGCAGTTTTAGCAAAAACTTCATTTCATGAACGGTTTTTCTCGCAGAAGTAAAACAATTGCATTAAATCGGCAAAGAACTTTGTGGCTATAATGTGTCCTAGACTACCCTTGTCTCTGTTTCTTCAGTTAAAATATATAAAACAATTAATTATAAGAAAAAGACTTAATCCAGAAACGTTCGTTACTTTGTCACACATTCAAATATCATAATAATAAGATATCCTGGTGAATTTTAAAAATCCGTAAAAGGCGAAACGTTATGACCTTTCCTTAATACTCACCTAAGTTTAATTCATACTAGCGACAAAGGGATGCAATTACTGCTAAATAAAGCAGAGATTGTTGTATCCGCACTCGACTGCAAGCTGGAAATGATAAAGGCCTCGTAAGCCTGTGATTCGGTGCTGTTATAAAGCAACTCCGGCCAACTTGTAATTTACGTTACATTCTAACTTTATATTATGCTCAGCACGAGTCACCGTATGAGAGAGAGGTTTAATTTATTAGAAGTTGGGCATATTGTATACCTTTACTTTAATTAAATGTTTGGGATAATTAATGTTAGCACATTTTTCGAGTAGTTTATTCGTACTTCTTACGGTCTTAACTTATATAATATTTGGACACGCGGGCGTGTGGCCCAGGGTAAAGTATTCCTGGGCCTTAATGGAGTGGACTGTATATTTATTATTTACTGGTTCGCGGATACCTCCAAAATACTTGCAAGTAACAAAAAGGAATATGGCAACCGTCTGGTACTGGGCGGGATTAAAATAACTGCCAAAGAGGGATGGAGGCACTTACTTGTGATGTCGGATCCAGCACTTTGTCCATTCACTGATGTTAACACTTATAACACTAAACAATCGTGCTAGCGGTGCGGTGCGAACTTATAACAAATTTATGCGCGAGCGGCGATCGTTCACGTACGACGTGCGATTTGCGACTGAAGTGCGTGCGGAAGGTAGCGAAAAGGATGTCATTACAAGTATATGTTAAACTAGGCATTTACAACAATATTCAAAATGATTTATTAATATTTTTTTTACTTTAAAAATTGCAAGTTTTAGGGATCTTAGTCAACCCGTGATCGATTCACTGGTTGACTGAGATGGTGAGAATGTAGGTTAAAGTTTTATCAGATATTGTATTAATAAGGATTGTAAACAAATATGTATAAACAAGTCAAATTAAAAAAGCTTTCAACAAAATTTCATATCCCTACTGTTGAGCGTTGAGGAGTTCCCTCGATTTGAGTCAATCCTGGCGGCAGCATCAGATCATGCCTTTAATAGATGCACAGTTGTTAAAAAACGTGCCTGCTGGGAGCCTTAGTCGCGTGTGCTGCATAAACCAGCAGATACACGTAATGTAAAACAAAGTAATGTAGTAGAGAATTGTAGCATGTCTCTATCTCTTATAGTTAACTCACAATAACTACTGTTATGTTTAAAATTTGAATTCTCGAAAAAAATTGTGACACGCTGATTTCTACGCAGGCGAATCCGCTGGCACAGCTAGTACATTATATAATTCAAATGTATCTGTCACAACTATACCCGCTGAATATCCAAACTGATATAATATGTCCGAAGAGCTTTCAAACTGCAGTGGACTTTACAAAGCCACTTCATTGAATTTCAATATTAAAACCATTTCGCTACTTGCTCCTACCGTTGGCAGAGGAAGACGATAGATATTTGCATGTTACTGGAATATGAACTCGTACCACGTTATATAAAATCAATTTCCTGAATACAATTTTCTGAAAATTTGCTTGACGGTAACATTGTGAAACACGACACTAGCTGAAGAAAGTTCATTTTACGAGAGAAGATAGTAGCAAGGTAGCAAGTTAGAAGATTTACTACCCAATATACACTTTACTATGGCACAATGTGGAATGTGGAATGGAATATCTAGTTCTATTATTAATGTGAACGTTATTGATATTATTCACCCATCGAAGTGCCGAGTGGACTTTCATTTGGACATATGGAATATTCAATCAACGCAACGCATCATGGAAAAAATCCATCAAAGTTGTGATAATTACCATTTCTGTTAGTAATTGTGTTCTAGCGCCCGTAACTTTATTTTTTAGATAGATACAAATTCATAGTTTATTCAAATTGACATTGGAATCAGCAGTAGCTGATTTGGAAAATTGCTATTGCCGAGAAGAATCAGATATAAATTCTGTGCTTTTTAAAAATAGAATGCATATTAGCAGTCATTTTTTTTGTATAATATCGGAGTGTATCTAATTTCTGAGCATTTTTTCCCATTCCGCGTTTTCTTTGACAGTATATGAGGATTTCTGTAATGAAATTACAGTAAAATTATATAATTTTATAAAAAATATATGTTATTTTAAATATATATTATAAAAAGTATTAAAAGGTCTTAACTTCAATTCTAACGTTGTGAGGGAAGGATATTAATTTAAATTTCAGTATTGTTGGGTAACGAAAGTTATAGCTAAGGTTCTCAGAAGGAATTTCAAATTAGATGAACAATTCTGAGAAGAGTATATGATAGATAACTTTAATTTACTGTACATTTAAAACAATTTTTTTTTATGTTATCAATAATGTAAGACCTATATATACAAATAACACGTTTCTTAGTCGTAATAAAAATGTAATGTTTTTAAATGCACAAATAAAAATTTTACTTCTAAAAGTAAGTTTTATATTAATATAAATCCAATCGATAGCCTCTTTGTGATGAAAGAGCTAGGCCTTTATTTATTATTTATCCATGCACGACATTCTAGCGAAGGCAGGTCGCTGGCTTTGTTTAATGATAAAATATTTCCGAACAAACATAAGCTTTGTGTCCTGTGTACAGCTTAAGGCTCTTTGTATTAAATATACATATATATAGTATGTTTACTTTATTACCTACGTTTCGTATTTATTTAGTATATTAAATTTGTATAGTAATTGTGATTCCAGTGTCGCGACTGAGTCACGTGACTCAGTTTGCAACTAATTCGTTGGTCTCGGTATTCGCTTCTACATTAAATTCATACTAGACCTGTCTACAATGTAATTGTCAGAAATATGCTTATACATAAATAATATTACAAAATGGATGATTATTTAGATGATCATCTTCATACAAGACATTTATTGAAAATATTAAAAAGACTGACCGCCGAGTTTCTTGTAGGTTCCAGGCCAACATTCCGAATCAGTTATAGCTTCATTAATCATATTGATTCTTGACGATTTAAAAGTGTTTGAAAGAGCTTATTTGAATAAAGATTATTTTGATTCGATTACATTTGATTGAAAAAAAAATGTTTGTGAGTGCTTCTGTTGCTTATTAACAGAAGTGTTAATTTGCAAATTGGTTTTGCTAGTGAGTGGTGGTTGTTTTCAATGACGGACTCATCGGAGCCTTCCATCTAGGGAGACTATTTTGCCCCGTTTTGAATATGGATTGTATACAAATATTACATGTGTAATTGAATTGTACCGTTATCCGTTTTAACACCTCGGTTGATCGCATCTTCGGGTGACAAGAGGGCTGGCTCCTTTTTCGCACAAAGAATCAAATTAGCGAACGCGGAAACGCTGCCAGCATTCTTGGGACCGTTCCACGTGGACATGATTTGTATAGTATTAGCGTGTAAGTAATTTAAGATAGATATTGTACATTTTTTATAGTACCGTTTTCAAAACTAGTTTCAATATTCATTGTCTGTAAATTTTAAGTAATAACGAACAACTAAATTAATCACATAATGAAACGAGAGCGTAGCTTTGAAGAGTACCCGTTGAGAATAACTTCCCCAAACAATAACTTTGTTAGTGTCACCCTCACCCACAAGGCAACAGGGACAGAATAAACAACTTTCAATTACATTTGGCCCTAAAGGTGCTTTATATTCATTGACTTCCATAATTGTATGTAATAGACGTATCTCTAGTGTGCAAATATTATTACATTTATAATTTAATCTATCGTGAGTGATGTTCATCTTTAATATACAAAAAGCGGCTATACTCACGTCTTATTATGTTGTAAAGAAAGCTCATGAATAAGGGCTCTAGATGGACTTGAAACCAGTTGCGCTGATCCGATTTTATAACTATGTTCAAATATTACTTGTTTTTTTTTGGATGATGTATTAACGCTTGCCTTTTATCTTTTATTTTTGCAATCGACCGTAAGATGATCTATGTTTTTGCAAGGGGGGTAATAAACTAACACAATTCTTTCACTCACGCTTACGTTTTCTTCTTCACTACTTCAGGAGATCGACGTTATTAGTTTCTTCAACAACTGATTACCGACAAGTTTGTTTAGGAAGATCAGCCATGTATTGTTACTTACATGCTATATTATTATGCATACATAGAAGATTTCGAGACAAGGTGCGGCCATTCACGAGAGCAAATTTTGCAACCCATATCTGTGGTAAAAATGCATCAGATCATTTTTATTGTCTTAACAAATAATTATATTATTATAATAAGATAATATGGGATTAAAAGTCCCCTAGGTCATATGCCCATATAGTTTCATCCACATTTTTTACAAAGGTATTATTACTTTTGTATTATGGATCTCCGCAAAGTAGCACCTAATTCTATAAATTAATCACATTTTTTACGTTGCTCATAAATATTTTTGTGTTTCTGTCTCATCATATATCTCAAACCTTGTCATATACCAGTAGATTAGCAAACAACCTTTTTTATTTGGTCAACCGAGATTAATTTAATGTCTGTTTTCTAAGTTGATGTTAAATTTCCAGTATGGAGCAGTTATTTAGCTGCTTCATACACTGGTACGTAAGTGTATGAATCATCAGGCAGGATTAGTCACACGTATCCCAAGACGCCTCCACCAACAACAATACACACAAGCAATACACACAACCACCACCAAAATCTCTACGATCGTTTCGTCTCGAAACCGAAGAATCTTCAGGAGAATAGGCTCCACGACAAAATCGTAATGCGTATACCTATTACGGATTTTAGTATAGTAGTTCTGTTATAGTTTCTGTAATATGGAATTCCGCAAAGTAACGCATGCTTCTATAAATCATAGAAATACCTTATTTTTAATTTTTTATATAAACCCTTGACATATCGCGCTCTTAGTATTAAAGTGACCGAATTCAAAATTATTTCAATTTCCTTATTTCAATGCCATTTATAACAGCACGCTACGAAGTATTAAAAAAGTTAGTGTTTTTTTGGTCTTCCAAGTTATGGGTCTCTTTACCACTCAATAGTTTTGTAGGCGCTACGCTGTATTGACTTTTTCCAGAAAACACCTTTTTTTGTAATTCGGTCACTTTAATAATTAATAATACCGTGCCGTGATTAGTATTTTCTGCTTTTTATATCAAATCGTACATACTGTACATAATATTTTATCTTTTTTTCCACGTATTTTAGGTTACTTTTTATAGTTATATTTAATATAACATATCCTTCCTTCAGTTGGCTAGATCGTCTTAGCAAACATTGCCTATATTATATGGCTTGCAACATAAGGCCACGTTTGCAAGCTTTAACAAGCTTAAACATGTTCGTTTTAAATCCTTTTGTATGGTAAAAATGTTCGTACGTATATTTCGATTTTAATACTGTAATATTATTAAAATATATCGACGTGTTTATGAAATATATAATATGAAATGTGATGATCTTAAAACCAACAAATAATATAATGAGATACGTTTCAAATCTTCGTTATGTAATTTTTAATAAATAATGTTAAATTAACATCATATTTGCATTTGTTGTCTATCACAAAGCTCCTTGCTTACAACGGGTACTCGTCAGCTAAGCAAACTAATAACCAGTGTGGAAGTTTACTCTCTTTCATCATACTGCACAACAAACTCAACGAAACGGAAGTCCCAAAGTCTCTGTAATATTTAAAGGCAGTAATAATGATAGCGAACGATAAATATTTATAATTAATATAAATATGTATATTTAATACATATGTCTACTATGTCTTGATAGTGATTTCTGGATGAATAAACTATTTAAACTTAAAAATTTGTTTGTTTATGAAAGATTAACTCGAAGTCATTTATATAAATTAATTAAAAGTAATTAAGAGAATAATCTTAACGAAATCTCTGGAAACCGTCATTCTAAAACAACGAATATATAATACGGCATTGATATTAAAGAACCCGAGGGTCTTTATTTTCTTATAAAATGCTATAAATCTTAAGTCACAAAGATAAAGTTGTTTTAAAAAGAAAACCAACAAGTACATAAAAGTTAACTTCTACAAATTGCAAAGGTTTCCGCCTCATCGGAAAAGAGGATTAAAGTTTTAACTCACCGGTTGACGGATAACACATTATCTGGAATTTCTCCGGATATTTTACCGGAGAGAAAAACGTTATCACTGACAATCGCGATGGATTATAAATGCCAATTAAATTTATGTAATAATCAGTGAATATTATATTAATTGACGTTTTGAAAGGAATAACATAACATAAACAGACTGGCGAATTCGTTTGTACTTACTTACTTACTTACTCACTTACTTACTGAGAAAAAGTAATCTACGTCCATTTTCTGCTCTTCAAGCAGGTTCGTACTAAAATCATATCATGACCCGTTCCAACGTGGAAGCAGGACACAGAAGCACAATTTTTTTATTCATTATGGATGAATTTACTATTTCTAGAGTACTAGACTATATTTCTAGAGTATTTGTATTGTTATTTCAAATATATCGTTCATTGTACGTAAATCCTCTTTATTCAAGTACGGATGAAGGAAATATACAGTGACGCGTTCAAAATGCATTTTTAGTATTCAGTCTGCTCGTTTGAACAAAATTTTTGTGCTCGCAAGGACTGGAAATGAATAGATCGAATAAATCGGATAATAATGTTTGTTTTTCGTAATAATCTTTGCCTTCATTGATATAAAGGCAAAACAGAGATATTTTTCTTAGAAATTAAAAATAGTTCAGTTAAAAAAGGTTTTTACAGTTTTGATTTATAACGCTGTCTGTATAGGTCGGTTTGCTCATATATTTTTTTTTGTAGACAAAAATATAATACTTTCTTTAAGTCCCGCTCATGACTGTGATTGATCTTTCTGTAATATGAATTTTTAATATGCAATACTTTCAATTTCTTATAGGCTCCACATCAAACCATTTATTCGTAGATAAATTTTGAATTAGTTATAGCAAATAAATTTTAAAATAAGATTTTTTTGCACAAGTCAAGTCAAGTTCAAGTCTTTTGTACATTTCAGTCTCAGAAAGATAAGCTCATATGCAGTATTTTCTACTTAACAATTTGCATTTACATCATTTATTCCAAAGTTTGCCTTGTCTCAACAGCTTAGACGATCTTAGTGGCTTACTGGACAAAGTGCCTTCTCCTCTTACGTCGACCGCGACGTCTTGATAAATAGGGTAGAACATAAATTTGTCTAACCTAATGTTCCTAGCGTAAACTGTTTATCAATGTTTGTCTTAACATTAAATGTATTTATTAAAATCTCAGTCGTTTCAAGACTTGCGATTATTATCTCTGAGACTTTGTAGGATTGCTAAATATAGAATTTTATGGTCCTGCTTGATTTTTTTAAAGAAACCGCTAAGTGGTGTTTACAGGTATTGTCCGCATCTGTCAAAAGATTTTAGATTAGAATAAAAAGCTTTAATTGAATGTGTATACATTTGCTATTTCAACAGACTTAAAATTTTGGACATATTTGATAATATCTTTTTTGAACCTATTATATATGGAAATATTTGAGTTATTATTTATTATAACGAAGGCAAATTTCTAGTTAATTAAAATACTTACACACATGATAACATAATAAAAGCAAATAATTTGAATTCAAAGTTATATATAATGTTTCATAGGCGGGGAAGAGTAACAATCCTTAGAATAGAGAACTAAGGATTGATTCGTCTTATTTTCTTTAGCACAATATTATATCTATAGATACAATGTATAGCTTTAAAGATGAAGTGGAACCGGGCCAGATGAGCGAGTGCAGATGCATCGTCTAGAGCGCAAAATGCATAAATTGAGCGCAGTTTAGCAGTACACCTCTTTGAAGTTGCTTCTGCTAATGCTGGACGAGACTTTACTGCGATGTGTTGATAGAAACGTAGTTAATAGAAGTTATAACATCATAGGATGGGTGGGAGAAAATGATGACCGGTCGACATTGCAAATCGGAACCTCGTCTTTCGCTTGTGCATCGTATAATACTCAATAGTTAGTTCAGCGTAAAAACTTGGTTTATTATTTTGCTAATATTGAGAGTACGGCAAAATGTATTAAAATGTCATCAGAAAATTTGAAACTGAAACTAACAAAAGCTTTTGAAGAAAACCCGCTCGCCGCAAGCACAAAACTAAATCAAACTTGGTTATGGTTCGTGCGACCAAAAACAAAATAGAATAAACAAATTCCAATTATATCCAGGCCAAGGACCGTTGAGGTAAATTTTCAGCGTTAATTTAATTTTACTTCAAATATTCGCAATGTTTTTGGTGATCACGAGAATTACAAGTATATTACGAATTTTAATTTCTTATTCAATAACATCAGAATATTTTTTGTTTGATTACAAAAGTAACGATAGAATTATTTTGCTATAATCCGCTCTTGTTAAGAGAATCTATGTTATGCTAAAAAGTGCAGCAAGCAGACAACGTTTACATACCTTATACATGCAGGGCCAGTTACAACATGTCTCACAAAACGTGATTGACGATTTTGTAGTGGGGCCTACCCTCCTGATGTTGCTTTAGTGTCGGGGCGAAACGATCGTAGATATTATCGTTGTGAGTGTGTGTAGTGCTTGTGTGGTGTGTTGTTATTGACGGCGTTTATTAAATTGGTCATAGTTTACGATAGTATAGGCCATAGTTTACGCACAGTTATAGGTTTACGATTTTTGCCATATTATATTACTAAAGTTTGCAGTCCGAGGTTCTCTTATTCCGCTTCCAGGTATAATTACTTCGAATTCAAAAACCAATACTATAAAGGGTTTCACTGCTGGGTAAGGGCATCCTCTTTTATTCAAGAGGGTTTAATGAAGTTCTGACTTAACATACTGACTTTATGTACCACATATATTAAGATCGCTCCTGTTATGCTAAATGTTTCCTTCAAGATCAATTATTTCTAAAGAAACTCACGTATTTACCAATAATTAGGAGTGTATAACAAATGTCTATTTACCAATTTTTAATAAATGAAAATGAACCCTTTGGGAATTATCCCGTTGAACTAGTTTTAGAGAATATACGGTACAAAAGAATTCCCCGAAGCGGACGTGTTAGCTGGATATTTGATTCACCGGACAAAGGAACGGAATATCACGAATATATTAACAACCAGGTGTAAATACCAATATGACCGCACATATTGAAAATTGTTTGACTTTTCAGTCTATATATAGGCTTTTATCGAAACTAAAATTATGTTTATTATTACTTATCGACGAAAGTTCATTAACTCATAGAATAGTCTTTTTATAGGAGTAAGTGAAATAAATTGTCGTTGAACTGCAATTTTGTAAAAACTATCCATTTTTAGTTCATTGTTTATTATTAAAAAATTATAATATAACTAATTTTCATGAAAATAATAGTTAATTAGAGACCTAATCCATTACAAAATTATTCTCTGTCTTTTTCTTTTTTTTTGTTATTTTTCCGTCTGTTTGATACGGCATCCTGAAACCATTTTTGGATGAATTTTATTAAATGTTGTATACTTACTACAAATTATGACTACATTTAGGATTGGATTCATAAATTTTGAATACAAGTTTTCTTAATTTACCGCAAACACGCAACAGTCTCTAGAACATTTTTAATTAATATTTTTATTGGTTGTCTTGTTGGATAATTTAGGGGTTTAAAATATAATGATAATAATTACATTTAAATACGTCGTATTATATTCCAAGTCCAAATTAAGTTTAATCAAGGAAATTTTAGTATAGATCATTGTTAGACAGTACAGATGATATAGGTTCTTGTCTGTGAGAGCTGAAGTTCTACGGCACCGGGTTAACTAGAGTCAGATACCGGAAAAATCTTACGTTACAGAAAAGTGATTGGAAAAAAGAAAAATACTTTATAGTACCTTAAACTGAAGTTTTGTAGAGTTTTTATTGCGGCTGTTCTTCGTCGCTTACAGTGTGCAAACTTTCTACTACGCTCGTCGACATGATTTTGTGGTACCTGGATCGTTGCCAGATCTACACAAAACGCAGTCATTATATTTTAAGAGGGTTTCCTATAGTAAATTCTTCGTGATATTATTCTAATTTTACGTGTTTATAATGTAGTATGAAAATTTGGGGAAGTCATGAAAATATATTATATAGTGAAGAATACGTAACAAAAAAAATATGTGGAGCGTTTCAGTAAATGCATCTTTGGATACATAAAGTGTCCCTTCCATTTTAGAAATGAGAATGGAAAGTATTAAGAAAAAAATGAAAAACTACAAAAAATATTATTTACACATTATGTGATCTAAAAAATCTGTGTGTAAAAGTTTAGAATTTGTTAGTCAACTTGTTTTACAACATCACTGTTACTGCTGGTGCAGTAAACCCATTCAAACATTGTCAATAGGATTCAACGTCCATGAGTAATTGGAACTAAGCGCTTCAAGCGTAGCCACTTTAGGTCTGCTGCCAAGTATAATACTTTTTCGACCGTTACGCTTCTGAATTTATTAGGCGCACAGTCCGCAATTATAGTTCGGATCCCATTAGTCATTCGATAATAAATTAGAGAAAATATTTACTTGTGTCGTATCCGGCTGAGTAGAATATACCGCCCATATGGTGTAGACCACCATCATTTCTTACCGAGGTGTCGTAAAATGCAGCTAAGGTAAGGTAGCGTCAGACAGGAAGCCGGTCGTAAAATAACAAGCCAAAACATATGACAAAATGTTTAAAGCATGTTTTGCCGCCCCTACTATCATGTTTTTCTTGTTCCACTTACTTGACCAGGGCAGGAGACTGATGATTTACTAGAATAGAAATTGTTTTGCTTTTATGTATCTACAATTTATATTAAAAGCCATTTCAATTTTAGCGTCGACATTAATTTTTCCTATTCTTAATTTCTACGACGTAAATCACATTTTTATGTTTTCCTTCGTTAGCTCGATGCCTTTGACGTAGTCGTTCTTTAAAGAATCATTCAATTTGTACGTCTGTAAGGTTTATCCTATTGTTTCTTTTAATTTGTACATTTTCATAAACAATATACTTATTATTAAAAACTTTGATGTTTGGTTTCTTATATAAAAGTGATTGATACTTGTATTCATTTTTTTTTCCATTATTTTTTCTTATGATTCAACATAAAGGTATCAAATGTACAAATAACAGTTTAGAACAAATATTACAATTAATTTAAGTTTATCTTATTTTAATGATGACATAAGAATTGAATTAGATATATAAGTTTTAAGATACCTATATACTACTATATATGTATTTAACGATACTCACGTAGCAAAATTATTAAGTTGGCTCAAGTAGTTTCGAAGCTATTCTATGTTCTCAATAAGCCCCACGTCTTACGAGTTCTTGATTAAGAAGTCTGAATGAGTTACAAACTACTCGATAATTTTACGACATCACGGGTAATATTTCTTATAAATAAGACTCCCAATCGTTAAAGATAACAATTTTATCACCATAATTTCAATTTCACTTTTTATTATCAAAATCTTTTTTCGTTTTATATTATGTGTTCATGATTAACAACTTTTCATAAAACAATGTAGAACTATGGAAATAAAAATTTGGTTAAATAAAAAAAAGGCGGAATATTAAAAATCTATTGCTGAGCTAGGTGAAGTCTTTTCTTAAGTAAGAATTGAGAAATATGTCTGCCCAGACTTTGAACCTTCAAACTGTTGATAAGGATCACGTGCTTCTGTGGAATATCAAACTTTTTTTCAACCTTACAATGGACTTTGCTTATTACACAATTGAGCTAGACTTGAGTTCAAAGTAAAAAGTTTTTTGTTATACAAGTTTCTGTAGATATTATTATTCAGGTGGAGCTCTTCTTTGATACAAAACAGCGAATAAATTTATACAAGCAGCAGAAATTTCTTGAGTTCAAGCTCAGCCAGACACCTGATTGAATAAAGTAGGTGTTAGAGTGCAAAATATATGTATGAAAGAATTAGATAACGGTCTTATTCTTTGGCTGCTTTCCAAGATGTAGTGGTCAGATAAGAAATATTGTAAGAAAATATAGAATTTTATCTGTACTGTTACATATATTCTTACCTGTATTTTATATTTACCATTAAGTTATTATATATACTAAAGCATTGATCATAGGCAGGTGCAACTGAGAGTGTCGCAAAAAATAATGTGACTAAAAATGAATCTCTATACGTACTTACGGTTACTTACAGTACATACAGTTTTGATCATACAGTTGATATCGTATTCAGTAGATAATGTATTTACATACTCGTATATCATTTGCAATACGTAGGAAATAAGTAATGTGTTTAAAGTGATATCATCACTCTAAAGATAAATATTATATAATAAGATAGGTTTGCTTACATTCTACTATTTTAAAAAGTAAACTCAACTTTTATATCCAATATGTAACGTAATATTTTACGTGTGTTTTTTTAGAATATGTACACTGCACGTGAGAGTGATCTTAAGCTTAAGGGAGTCTGCAGGTAAAACATTCACGTTCAGAGTGCTTTTTTATGTTTCTCGAAACGTTTTCATCGTGTATATGCTACATGTAGTATATAGCATATAAGTTCAATAGTCCGTTACCTTGTCGAAATTTGGTAGATTTTACTGGAGCAATGAGAGTGCATAGACTTTTACAAATTTTGGTTCATCGTAACCGGGTTACATGAAAGGCATTTAAATTTAAAAACAAGTAGTAAAAATAATCATAGCATTCCAAAGAATTTAATAAAGTAACATTTGAGTAGACATAAAATATTTTATGCATTGTGTCTGAAAAACGTATCTAAGACACTTAAAAAACATATTATTAATCTGAACAAGGATTATCCCCTATGTCAATCTAAAGATTATCTGAAAATTTCATTAAAACGGTCCAGCCGTTTCGGGCGTCCATAAGAGACATACCGTTTATGTTTATATATATAGACTTAGTTTAGATTATGATGTGACGTAACATTATCATGATAATTGATGGAAAATACGCACGGGTTGATCAGATGCCTGATCCTTAAGGTTTAATAGTTTAAACGACTAAAGCTTAATTTTTTGATATATAGGCTATTTTATATGTCAAAAAAAAATATTTTTATAAAAATATATATATGGAACCACTAACCTAAAGATATAATGAAATTGAGGGTACTAAAGTTAAAAGGACCACTAAATTTATCCACGCTCTCTTAAGTTCTATTACTAACTCACTCTATCATGGTTTTGAGGAAAAAAGTGCCGTCACTTTTTGCGTCACCACGTCTCTTGATAAGTAGGTCAGGAGATAAATGTATTAGACCTAACATAAATAGTTCTAGACAAAATTTAATTATAAAAAGAAGACTATATTCATTTAATTTATTTATTTATTTATTTATTTATTTTATATTATAGAAACAAACAGTACTATAACAATAATTAACATCGTAAACAAATAAGCCAAACACAAACCAAAAACAGTTTCCAAATAATAAATCGAACATATAATTTAACATGCAAAAGGGAAGAATTTAATAAAAATAATAATAATAACAACAATAAGATCCTTAAAATAATATAGTTAAATATTAATAGGATTTATTTCATTCTTTTTTTTTACTTTTAATATTATTCTTTAAAGCTTGTTTAAAATTAGGGAGAGAGAGGTGAAATATATCAAGTTCCGAAAAAAGTTGATTGTTAAGTGCACAGCACCTGTTTATGACACTGTTACGCGCATATTTGGTTCTAGTGGACGATACATGAAAGGTAGTCTTACGTCGGGAATTACTCCTTGGACAATTAAAGTTAATTTTAGAGATAAGATAAGTTGACTCGAGAATACCATGTAAAATTTTGTATAAAAACACTTGGTCTCGTTCTATACGTCTGTCAGAGGGTGACAAGATGTGATGCAATACATTCATATCGCCAGAACACTGAAAACTGAGATGCTTTAGGAATTTTCTCTGAATTTTATCAATTTTTTCAATATGTGTTTTATATTGAGGATTCCAAACAGTGGAAGCATATTCCAAAATAGATCTTACAAATGACTGATATAGTAGAATGCGTGTCTTAACATGCTTAAACTCTTTGGAAATCCTAATAATAAACCCGAGCATTCGGTATGCCTTAAGTGTAATTTTATTGACATGTTCATTATAAAGCAATTTAGAATCCAGGAAAACTCCCAAATCCCTGATCAATGAGACTCTATTTATAGCTTCATCTTTAAGGTAATAATTGAATCTAATTATTTGTTTCTGGCGACTAAATGAGATAATACTACATTTTTTAATATTTAAAAATAGGGAATTTGAAACGCAATAATTACACAAAGAATCCAAATCCATTTGGAAATCTCTGCAGTCATTTAAAGTCTTTACAATTTTATATATTTTAGTATCATCAGCATACAATAGACATTTAGAGTACTTAAAGACAGACAAAACATCATTCACATAAATATTAAACAATAATGGCCCCAAATGGGACCCCTGTGGAACACCAGATGGAACCGGAATAAAAGAAGAACAAAAACCCTTTACCGTCTTCGATTAAACAAATATGATTCAATCCATCGAAGAAGGTCACCGTGTACACCAATATAGCGCAATTTTGTTAAAAGAATAGTGTGCGAGATCTTATCGAATGCCTTGGAGTAATCAGTGTACACGACATCCACCTGGCATCTCGCATCCATTGCCATCAATACGAAATCAGTAAATTCGCAAAGATTAGTCTCAACCGATCTTCTGTTCATAAACCCATGCTGTTCAGCTATTATCAAAGGTCTTAAAATTGGATATATTTTGTCATAAATAATTTTTTCAAATAGTTTTGGAATACAGCTTAATTTAGAAATAGGCCTATAGTTTTTAATATTATGTTTGTCACCATTCTTATATATAGGGACCACAAAGGACTGTTTCCATACTGCGGGTAAAGTGCATGTACGCAATGATAAACTAAATAAAATGCAAAGAGGTATAGATATTGTCTTATAACATTGTTTTAGAAACAAGGGTGGTATACCATCAGGGCCAGGCCCTTTTTTCGTATTTAAAGACTTTAAGTATTTGCGTATGGTAAGCATCGATATATTAACGGAAGACAAGTGCGTAGCGTAATCATTCAAAAGGTCATTCGGACGAGGGATGGATAGTGATGAGTTTTGAGTATTTGATTCAAAAGACGAATAAAAATAACTATTAAATAAATCGCTTATCTCTTGCCCACTGCTGGCTAATTTATCATCCAGAAACATTCTATTAGGCAGTTCACTAACTTGCTGTTTTGATTTTACAAAAGTCCAAAAATATTGGGAGTTTTTTAAAAGATTTTTTTCTGCATTATCAATGTATTTAGTGTAGCATTCAGCTTGAACACGTTTTTGTTTTTCTCGTAGGAATTTAAAAGTACTATAATCACTGTAGTTTCCATATATTTTCCACTTCTTATGAAATTTCTTTTTTTCGTTGATGATTTTTTTCAGGGCCGAAGAGTACCAGAAGGGATATTTAGTTTTATCTAAAATAACCTTTAGAGGAATAAAATTATTTATTATTCGTTCTAAAATTTTATAAAACGTATTAGTACATACCTCCACATCAGGACTGTTAAAACAGTTGTACCAATTGACTTCCGCAAGTGCTCTATTTATTACTTCATAATCCGCTCTATGAAAGAACCGAACCGTACGAGGGGCATTCTTAAGGTGCTTTATGTAAATCTCACTCAAACGTACATTCAAAGCAGGATGATGTTTATCCTCAGTAAGTAACGGCGCACGGTTTCTTGTGACAATACAACGCGAAGAACTAAGTACCAGGTCTAGGCAGCGATTATTCGTGTTTGCTACTAAATTAAACTGTGTTAGATTATTGAATAACATGAATGATGATAACGCGTTAACTGATGGCTGCAAACTGTGTTCAGTAAGTTCTGCAGATAATTCATCATTAGACAAGACCCATTTCGCCAAAGGTATATTAAAATCACCTAAAATAACAAATACGTCTTTCGGATGGAGTATGATTGACTCTGAAACTTCTTCGTAGAAATTAACCTGATCATCAAATTGTGTAGCACATTGTGGGAAGTAGCAACAATAAATCCTACAGTCTACCATCTTATTTTTTAATTTCATAGTGACGCAGAGGGAAAGTATATCACATGAGTTAACATTATTTGATTGTTTCATAACTAGATCTTTGACGGTTATCCCCTTACGAATGGCTATGAGAACACCACCGCCCAATTTATCATGTCTCGAATCATAGTCTCGATCGCAACGATATACAGAATAACGATTGTCAAAAATTTCTGAGTTATATATTCCCTCGCCCAACCAAGTTTCAGTTAAACAAATAATATGATAGTCATAATTTAGAACATTCAATATAAAATCTACTGTTTTTGTACGTAATCCACGTACATTTTGGTAATATATATCTAACGTACCCATAAAAAGATAGCTAGATAATAACACATATATTTTATTACCTCTATTATTTTTAACTTTCTATCACTAAAAATGATAATTATATAAACAAGTAAACTGTAACACAAAATATACATTTTTATTATATACATATCAAACTCGTCCAGACCGAAACCAAAATTATAAAATCTATTGACCTCTCTCTCGATAAAAATTACAATAATTATAAAAATATATATATACGATGAATGCAAAATCATAAATTTTAAGTACAATGAACAATATATATAAAAAGTACATATTACAACTTTTTTAAATCTTCTTCAGTGTTGATGTGCATAAGAGGACTAACGTCGGTTTTTCTAACCATCACCGAGCAATTTTTAACCCAGATATATTTATAGTTTTTTTCACGCGCTGATTGCTTTGTTTTTTGTAAGAGCATTTTGTTATAACTTGTTAAGTGCTCGTTGAAATAAATGCGGCTGTTATTACCAGTATAACCAAGATCCGAGGCCCTTAAGTTCTTATTCTCGCGAAGCCTAGCAAGAAAATCGTCTTTTTTATGACGGGAAAGAAATCGAATTATCACCGGTCTCGCTTTTTTGCTATCATTAATTTTAGGAGTTACCCTGGTGACAAAATCTATATCATTATTGTTTAAAGTTTTATTATCAATAAGGTTGAAGAGTTTTGATAGGATATCCATTAAATTTTCATTTCTGGATTCCGGCACCCCTATTATCTCAATATTAGAACGTCGAGACCATTGTTCTCTTTTATTTGTCTCAGACTGAGTAGTTGCCATGGCTATGTTCATATTTTTCAGATCCGATTTTAATATTTCAGAAGACTTCAGCTTATTTTCAACCGTATCCATTCTCTTAGACAACACGTCATAGTTATCACTCATATATTGAACAGACTTTTGTAATGTAGAAATCTCAGTCCGTACGTCCTCAAGAACTTTATAGAAACCAGAAAAAGCCTGTGTAATTTCAGATTTTATAATATTCCGTATTTCTTCAGCTGATATTTGTACTATGTTTGTAGCAGTATTCGTACTTATGGCATTGACTGCTTTATCCGGCAATTTTGTACTTATATTACACTTTTGCTTAATGCGTTTTGTGACATTACGAAGTGTTGTACCCTCTTCATTATTTTTGAGTGAATTATCCGTACACGGTGGACAACGCCAAACAACTCTCAAGTCTTTATCTGGTATCAAACTTGCATATTTTTTTGGAAGAACACACGCAATGTGAAATTCACGATCACAAACCGTGCAAATAATAGGATCACCAGTTTCGCCTATAGTTTTTTCACAGCAAGCGAAATCCATTGTAATATATTGGTATATCCACGACTAGATCGGTTAAAACGGCACCACATTTACGACAGTGATACTTAAAAGCAAAGCAATTAGCGACAAATTGCAACGCTTCCGATCGGCACGGCGGTTAGATTGTTTTTTCATATGAAGCTCATTAGCGTACTGTCCACCTTTTGTTAAGGGACACGATTTATAAGAACAATTTGATTTTACAAAATGCTGACAAATTTGTACACTTTGTTGGAAATTTATGTCTTTATTTCACTGTTTAATTTTATAATTACACTAAACGAGTCTAAGGATATAACTTACGCAGTTAAGGGCAAAAATTTATAATTCTTGGAGATAAACAATATAAACTGAGCGGAATAATAACTCACACGTCTTTACTCATCGCGATGCAACGCGCGGACTGTTTGATCTGAACTGACTGTTTGATTTGAATTGATCGATTGTTAAATTTAATTTGAGACTTTATTTTCATATTTGCAAATACTCTAAATAATCGAATAATAAGTCTGATAAGATTCTACATATATTTAGAAAATTAATAAAGTCTTTTTTATGTATGAGACGATTTCTTATGTTACGTAAAATCATTAGGGCAGTGCAAAATAGCAGAATAGAAACAATTAATGGCACAATGTACAGATTTGTTAGCAATAAGTAGAGATTCGTTGGATGCGTCTCTAAAGAGCGGTGCATGAAAGATATTGTTTGCGCGTCACGACAACGATTTATTATTCTAGCTAAGTAATGGAACTGTAAAACTCCAATCGTTGAAACTTATTGTCTACTAACGCTTTGACAAAATGGTATTGACGTCGAAAATATTAAGAACGCTTTCTGATATTTTGCTGAGGATTTTAATTTTACAATCATTTACAATCATTCATAAATAAATAAATATAAATATATGGGACATTTACACATTCGGTCGTCCGTCCCCAAAGTAAGTTACTTATTACTTGTGTAACTGGTAGATATACTACATATATAAGTTTAAATACAAATACACACCCAGGCTCGAAGAACCAACAATTTCTTTATAGAAAATGTTGGCCCTCGGCGGGAATCGACCCGCGGAGCTGAAGGCAGGGTCACTACCCACAGCGCCAACGGGCCATTCAGGTACTAATACGTTTTTACATTACTGTCGATGAATAAACATGATAGGACGTTCGTCTCATTCGTACTGTTCTTTATACTTGTATTTATCATACTATTATCTTGAGAAATTAGCCGACTTATTTTCAAGAGTTCATGATCATTTGTTTATTAAGTGGGATTTATTTGCAACCTGCGTGAATCTCACCTTAAGAGTAGCTTTACCGTCTTTACCACTTCTTGGAGTCATGTGCTCTACCGAATTTGGTAGAGCACATGACGTTTGGTTGGATGGTTTAGTTACGGGACTGTTGCTTGAGAAGTATTTCATTTCTCATTTGACCTCTTATAGCTAATTTGTCTTTTATATGTTGCTATTGGAATGTAAAAAAATGAAATAATATTATTACAAACCTAACACAAAGATATGTAAAAGATTTTGAACTATACTTTAGTAATTTTTAGATATGTATGAATATTTTATTCTAGATTAACTTGTATTTAGACAACCGTTTCGTGAGTTGCATATAATAAAAATAAAGTAGCCCATAGACCAGTGACTGATATATATGAATCACAGGGTTTTTAACAGGGTTTTTGTCTCTATTATTTTTACCTAGCCTTTCGTGACAAACAAATGTGATTGCAATTCCAAATATTTTTTTAAATGGAAGTTTTAAATTTAATTTCACCAATTTTAACAATTTACCGAAGTAACGTTAAAGGAATTCAAAATACATAATTATTCAGTACTAAAGCACTTCAAATTTAAAATAGGTACGTCGTAAAATTGTTATTGTTCAGTCTGCTTATGGCGCTACGTATAACCGCTTCGTAAATTTTACGAACTTTTGGGTAATATTGTTATCTCAGTACATGTCGTCTTGGCAAAATATTTTGTTTAAAAGTCTCAGCTCAAATGGTATTCACCTTGATTTTAAGATTATTTTGATATCCTTTAATGTATATATTAGTTTATAACAAGTGAGCACGATAAGTGGTATATTGCTAAAACTGACTTCATTGACAAAAAACGATTTTGGGAAGCAGCTCTACTTACTACAAATATCCTTTAAATATAATTGGGTTGATTCAGCTATGTATGCATGGCAGCGTGAGATTCAATAAAAATATTTTTGTTAAGAAGTCATAGCTAAGAGGATCATATCCTCAACCATAGCTTGGAGATATATCTACGCGTAAGTTCTGTATAAGGGGTTCATGGCACAAAATATACCTCGGATCTAAAAGAAAGTCCAAAAAAAGGCTTACTTAAAACTGGTTTCATTTTTGCTCAGCACAAAGTGCTCATAGAACAGAATAGAAAACGAACGGGAAAAAGGAACGAAACTAATAGTAGGACTATTCTTAAAGAACGTCATATTCATCTTTGATAGTGTATTCAGTCCCCAAATATATTGTTTTCAAATTTATATAATGTGGTTAATTGAGAAAATCTAATTAATTTCCGGTGTAATCACAACGATAATGTGTTAAATATTAATTACCTCTATAATGGTAAGTTATTGAGTATGCAAACAAAATTGAATATTATTTCACAGGAAAATACATTTTATACGTCATTTTACCCTAGCAAGCTATTTGTGCCGAAACAAAAAAGATTGAAAGGAAAACAGTTGAGTAAAAACACTTTTCCTGTTCTTGCTATGTGCAAAGATAGTGACATAGGTCGACAGATAATTTCCCGCCTATAGCGGGTCTTTGCTCTTTCCCACGAGATTTAGCGATGTCTGACAACTTGGAAGTTTACCGGATATAGGATGTCAAGCCGGCCAACCTTTGCCAGACCAATGGAATTGCTTCCGACACAACTCAACTATACGAATGTGAAGAAGTTTTAGAATACACGAATTCTAGTGCAACTTAGTATAAGTTCCCAGATCCATATTAAAATCTATGTTTACATAATCAAAGTAATTAATAGACTAAAGTAACATTATTTTGGTTGCTCTTGATGGTGACAATTCATGATTGTCATCACTTGCTATCGAAGATACCGTGACTGTGAATCCGACTTCCATTCTTGCTAAAATACATGCGATAGTCATTCTGTCTCTTACGCTATGTGGTCCAATTTACTGGAGTAAAGTAACAGCCTGTTACAAGCAATACAACAGAACTAACTACCTTGCTATAATCCGCACGGGTTAAGCGAATGCATGCAAAGCCAATGTGTATGAAGCAGGCAAAATCTACGCACCTTATACATGCAGGACCAGTCACCACATGCACCCCAAGGCGCAATTCACCAGCAACAACGCACACAAAAGCAGCACACACACCCACCACCACAATCTCGACGATCGTTTCGCCCCGAAACCGAAGCATCATCAGGAGGATAGGCTTCACGACAAAAATCGTACTGCGCCGCGCTACCCATGCAAGCAGTCTTAAATAGTTAACCCCCACCAATACCCTCCCCTCCGAACACATGTAGCAAAACGGAATTAGATACATTTACTTGCTCGTTAATTAAGTGACCATTGTTATTTTTTATTATCTCAAGGTGCTCTAACGTATTGAGACGGAGTCCCTTATCACAAGTGTGAAGAATATGAAATGAATGGTCATTAGGCACCCTATGACCGCTTTCTAGCAAATGTTTTGCAAAATTAGAATTTTGTGGTTTATTATTCCTGAACGCAGCCATATGTTCCCGGAATCGAACCGCAAAACTTCGGCCAGTCTGACCTACATATGTACCGTTGCACTCAGGACAATCTATTTTATAAACCCCAGATTTTTTACCCTTATCTAATGTATCTTTATTTTTACACAACAAACTACGAAGCGATTGGTTAGTTTTAAAAGAGAGTTTAGTACCCGATTTTGATTTAAATATATTTGCCACTCGATCTGTTAATTTTCCAAAGTAAGTCAGACTGGCTTTATAATTAGTTTTATTAAAAGATGGTACCGCATACAAAAGTTTAGCGACTTGAGACTTGTGTTTATTTTTAATTTTGTTTTTAACCGTGTCTGTAGTGTAACCATTGGAAAGTGCTATCTGGTAAATTATTTGTAACTCCTTTTCATAGCTGTTTTTGGAGAGAGGGACCGACAATAACCTATGGACATAGCTATGAAAGGCAGCAAGTTTATGTTGCCAAGGGTGGCAAGACGAAGCCGGTATGATCGCATCGGTGTAAGTTGGTTTGCGAAAGATCTCAAATGAATGTTTATTATTAACGCGAGTAATAATCAAGTCTAAAAAGTTCAGTGAGCTAATTTGTTCGCATTCTAATTTAAATGTTATTTTGGGATGTTTTTTATTCAAAGTATGGAAAAATTTATCAAGTTGTCCAGTAGTACCTGTCCAGCATATAATAATATCATCTACATATCTATAATAGTATAGAATATTTTTGTTATGAACAATATGTTGGTTTTCGAAATTATCCATGAAAATTTCAGCCATCAGTGGACTCAAAGGTGATCCCATTGCTAAACCATCCTTTTGATGAAAGAATTGGTTATTGAATCTAAAATAATTTTGTTCCATACATAGTTGAGTTAATTCTAACAATTCTAAGGTCTCACCAGGATGTGAACATTTTTTCTCGAGTAAATTGCTTAAAATGTTCAATGATTCCTTATATGGCACATTCGTGAATAGACTATCAACGTCTAATGAGACTAATTTACATTGAGGTGGTAAATTTATATCTTTAATCTTGTTAATAAGCTGAAGGCTGTTTTTTAAAGCATATGATGGTCGAAAGGACGTTTTCATAGGTATAATTTTATTTAAATGTTTGGCTAATTTATATGCTGGGGCACCAATGTAAGAGACAACAGGACGAATTGGAATATTATTTTTATGGATCTTTGGCAAACCATATAACATTGGAGCGCGAGGATTCATCTCAGTGACCTTCAATTTCGATGTATTTGTGGGAAGTATATATTGACAATTGTTAATCAATTGTTTAAATGCACATGAAAACTTTTTCGTGGGATCTGTAGGTAACTTAACAAAATCATCACCTTGGATAACATTGTTAACTTTTTCGAGATATATATCCCGTTTTATTATAGCATCGAAATTCGATGCTGAGTTGGCCGTTATCGCTAATAAAGAGGATAACATCATCAGAAATTTAGTTGCGCATGAAATTAAAACCACTCCAATTTTTCGCTCACTTAATCCGGAAATTAAAACTATTAAGACATTACAAAAAACTATATCCGCAAATAGCCTTGTAGTTTCAAAAGCTGATAAAGGCAACACAGTTGTTATTTTAAAACGGGATATATATCTCGAAAAAGTTAACAATGTTATCCAAGGTGATGATTTTGTTAAGTTACCTACAGATCCCACGAAAAAGTTTTCATGTGCATTTAAACAATTGATTAACAATTGTCAATATATACTTCCCACAAATACATCGAAATTGAAGGTCACTGAGATGAATCCTCGCGCTCCAATGTTATATGGTTTGCCAAAGATCCATAAAAATAATATTCCAATTCGTCCTGTTGTCTCTTACATTGGTGCCCCAGCATATAAATTAGCCAAACATTTAAATAAAATTATACCTATGAAAACGTCCTTTCGACCATCATATGCTTTAAAAAACAGCCTTCAGCTTATTAACAAGATTAAAGATATAAATTTACCACCTCAATGTAAATTAGTCTCATTAGACGTTGATAGTCTATTCACGAATGTGCCATATAAGGAATCATTGAACATTTTAAGCAATTTACTCGAGAAAAAATGTTCACATCCTGGTGAGACCTTAGAATTGTTAGAATTAACTCAACTATGTATGGAACAAAATTATTTTAGATTCAATAACCAATTCTTTCATCAAAAGGATGGTTTAGCAATGGGATCACCTTTGAGTCCACTGATGGCTGAAATTTTCATGGATAATTTCGAAAACCAACATATTGTTCATAACAAAAATATTCTATACTATTATAGATATGTAGATGATATTATTATATGCTGGACAGGTACTACTGGACAACTTGATAAATTTTTCCATACTTTGAATAAAAAACATCCCAAAATAACATTTAAATTAGAATGCGAACAAATTAGCTCACTGAACTTTTTAGACTTGATTATTACTCGCGTTAATAATAAACATTCATTTGAGATCTTTCGCAAACCAACTTACACCGATGCGATCATACCGGCTTCGTCTTGCCACCCTTGGCAACATAAACTTGCTGCCTTTCATAGCTATGTCCATAGGTTATTGTCGGTCCCTCTCTCCAAAAACAGCTATGAAAAGGAGTTACAAATAATTTACCAGATAGCACTTTCCAATGGTTACACTACAGACACGGTTAAAAACATAATTAAAAATAAACACAAGTCTCATGTCGCTAAACTTTTGTATGCGGTACCATCTTTTAATAAAACTAATTATAAAGCCAGTCTGACTTACTTTGGAAAATTAACAGATCGAGTGGCAAATATATTTAAATCAAAATCGGGTACTAAACTCTCTTTTAAAACTAACCAATCGCTTCGTAGTTTGTTGTGTAAAAATAAAGATACATTAGATAAGGGTAAAAAATCTGGGGTTTATAAAATAGATTGTCCTGAGTGCAACGGTACATATGTAGGTCAGACTGGCCGAAGTTTTGCGGTTCGATTCCGGGAACATATGGCTGCGTTCAGGAATAATAAACCACAAAATTCTAATTTTGCAAAATATTTGCTAGAAAGCGGTCATAGGGTGCCTAATGACCATTCATTTCATATTCTTCACACTTGTGATAAGGGACTCCGTCTCAATACGTTAGAGCACCTTGAGATAATAAAAAATAACAATGGTCACTTAATTAACGAGCAAGTAAATGTATCTAATTCCGTTTTGCTACATGTGTTCGGAGGGGAGGGTATTGGTGGGGGTTAACTATTTAAGACTGCTTGCATGGGTAGCGCGGCGCAGTACGATTTTTGTCGTGAAGCCTATCCTCCTGATGATGCTTCGGTTTCGGGGCGAAACGATCGTCGAGATTGTGGTGGTGGGTGTGTGTGCTGCTTTTGTGTGCGTTGTTGCTGGTGAATTGCGCCTTGGGGTGCATGTGGTGACTGGTCCTGCATGTATAAGGTGCGTAGATTTTGCCTGCTTCATACACATTGGCTTTGCATGCATTCGCTTAACCCGTGCGGATTATAGCAAGGTAGTTAGTTCTGTTGTATTGCTTGTAATATGGAATTCCGCAAAGTAACGCCTGCTTCCATAAATCATTTAACAGCCTGTTACTATGCCCACTGCTGGGCTAAGGCCTCCTCTCTCCGTTTTTGGAGAGAAGGATTGGAGCTAAGACCTACCACGCTGCTCCAATGCGGATTGGTAGGTTACACATATCCCTAGAATTCTCTAGAGATATGCAGGTTTCCTCACGATGTTTTCCTTCACCGAAAAGCGTGTGATAAATTGCAATTATCAATTAGACACATAAGTTTTAATAGAAAAACTCATTGGTGCCTGCCCGGGTTTGAACCTATGTCGTCTCTAGAGAGTCGCACGGTCTCACCGCTAGGCTATCACAGCTTAATAATTTACTGGAGTAATATTGATAAAATGTAATAAAAACGAAGCTTATATGCCCGGCGAATATAAAGGAGAGTTTTTCCCTCTTCAAGAAAAACAGATAACTAATGCATAATAAAGCTATTTTAACACTAAAGTTGACGCGAATGAATTCGCGGGTAAGATATATTAGTATTGTAATAGCACTTTAACGTACAAATGTTTTTATAATTCATAGATGTCCAAATTCCCCGTAAATAGAAGCCCGTAAATCCAAGCTGATAATAAAATAGTAACTGACCGCTAAGTTACTTTTTTATTATTTTTACTACGGCAGCGTTCACATTTGCTAATATTTTTGCCTAAGACGCATTTGGGACCGCTTGTTATAGAAGTTGTTTTTTCAAACATTTTGAGAGTGGTGAAGCTAAAATTTTGTAAAGATGCGTGTTTTATATAAAATTTCAACAACTTTTTTTTTTAAGGAAGTGAGTGAGAAGAACAAAAAAGACGGTAGCTTTAGTTTGGTGCGATCGCAGATGCATTTTAGATGCGGACGCAGCTGTGGAATAAAGGAGTGAATCTACAATTCTTGGAAATGTTTTCCTATGAATGTCTCTAGAGATGAGAAAACATGCAAAGCTGTGCATTTCGCTTTTAAATCTGTTGTTAAAACTAGTTTACATATTCTTAATGGGACATAACGTATATCCCAGTCATAACATTTTATTTTACAGAAATATTCTCGTTTCATTTTAAAGTAATAGGGATGCCATCTACAAACTTTATGATGAATAGAATAAGGTCTTTGATTAATTATTTTATACCTAATGGTGACTCCGTAAGAAGCCGTAATGTGTCGCCGGAATTTGGAATACTTTTACATTTTCTGATATGGTGTGCGTCATTCGTTTTAAAAAATTAATTTGTTTAAACAATCTCTTAATTAAGTATATGACATGTTATCGATGAAAATGTTACCGCCTATATAATCTATTTATGAGCATACAACGTTTGAAAAACACATCATTTCCTGTATCAAATGTGGTATTCAATAACTTTCAATAAAATTTGGAAGAAGAATGAAATTTACGTTTAAAAACCTACTTTACTATCGGCAAGAATAATGGAATTAATCAGACATCTATTGCCGTTTATTTTTAGTTGTTTTTTTACTTTAATCAAATCTCATGCGTGAGAATTTACATATCAAATGTAGTAAGACCACCTTAACGTTAAAAAATCTATGTTTTATAATAAAAAAGGATTTAAGTCACAGACTAAAAAGTGTTTATCTCAAGTCATTTAAATTAAATTTAGTAGCTTATTATTATTATTAAATTACATTTTAATCAATTCAAATAATCACTATTATCTATTATTTTATTCATTCATTTTTCAACTTTAATCTATGTATAGTGTTTCGTTATTTTTCTTTTTCTTCGTTCCTTTTTTTCCATCATCAATTTTTTTTTCTTTCTGTTACTTATAGGTTGGCTGGTAGAGATCCCTTTTAGGGATAAGTCCGCCCTTTGTTTATAGAATAAATAAATAAATAAATAAATAAATAAGGATTACAAAAATTTAAGTGATGGAGTGGTGAGATTGTGCCACTCAGAGGTCAGAGCTTCAAACCTGAAGGAAAAGTAAAGGTTTAATTATTTGCTATTAATTTTATTTATTTTTATTGTAGAAAAATGTAAAACAAAGATATCAAAAAATGTTACACTACTTTGTTAATAATAAATTAAAAAAAATATTAAATATTAATTATTATACTTAAAAATATATTCATTACTTTTTTTTTATTAAATAAGAGTCAATAGAATTAGGCTGCACACTAAGTTATCAAATAAGTGCAAGTATGGCTAAAGGAGATAGTGTCACAACTAAACAATATACTATTAGCATTTATTTAATGATCACCCGTTTAGACGTCTAACACTCCGTTATACGTATATACAATGGGAAAATAAAATATTAGTACTCGTTTATTCCATTATCATTCTTTTATAGAAGACAATTAATAAGTGGCGACTTAAAGCCAGCGTGACATCTTTTTCAATGAAGGATGATTATGAATACAATGTGCAGTATCTAATGTAAGTAGAGATAAAAAGACTTTAATATTTCAATATTACATTAGGGTAAATATATTATACGCAAGATATGCGCAGTAGAAATGTGTTTTGTAGGGAATAAACAAGACACGTTTTTAAGCTTGTGTTTGTTCTAAGAATGGCGCTTGGATTCTCACGGGTGTATTTTTGTTTATTCACATGATATAAAATTCATCTTTTGTAACATTTTTCTTTTGTGTTTTACGATACTTCTACGTTGTAAGTGCTTGAGTAATGTAAGAAAGTCGGTAACTCTGTCTAAGTTATTTAAATAAATACTATTTCTGCCTCTTCTTATGTGCCCGAAAATGTTTTTTTAAGATATCCTGTATATTTACTGCTCGATAAAAACAGTTTTAAGTAATACTAAATTTGTGACAAAGTGGTAAATATATCGTGCTGCATTTTTGTTTCATTTAGCGTTGAATGAGATGAGCAAAACACAAGTGCAGTTTTGTGTTTGTAGTGTATGCGGTTAAGATATGTGTATCTTTATATACAAAACACATAGATATAATATATACATGAGAACATTCACCCTAAGCCACACTAACACTAATGTACAAAGGAAACATTACACTATCTTAAAATGCACCACGTCAGTAACATGAGAGCCCCTTGGTGAGAGTGGACGTGTAGCTACATATTATATTGTTAATTAGTGCGAGTTTGAGCCTGCGCTATATTCATAAAACATTTGTCTTGCATTAATTAATACAATACGAGTGAACACGTACACCACAATATTGTTAATTATAGGAGTTCTGATTACGCTATTGTCAATGTTCTGAATGTAGCGCATAACATAGGTTTTGTAGTAGGTACACTGATTTATTATAACGCATTGTGTAAATTATTTAGTTTTGACCGCATAATGGCTTTCCGTGGGAAATCACTCACAATGATGTATTTTACTAACTTCATGAGGTATAATTCACTATATAGTACTTAAAAGTTTCGTATCATCGCTTTAAATCATAATATAAAATAAAATAAATAAATAAATATATGGGACACTTATACACACGGTCGTCCTATCCCAAAGTAAGTAACTTAATACTTGTGTTATGGGTGACAGACAACTGGTAGATATACTACATATAATTTTTAATGCTTACTTAAATACAAACACACACCCAGGCTCGAAGAATCAACAAATTGTTTATAGAAAATGTTTGCCCCCGGCGGGAATCGAACCCACGACTCGCGGAGCTGAAGGCAGGGTCACTACCCACTGCCACAACGGGCCAGTCATTAAGTTTGCTAATCTAAAATCTAGGCTCATATATGTATAAGGCGATACTAAATTTAATTACTTCAACTAAATATAATTTAATTTTTCTAAATATAATACAGAATAAAGAATAGCAAATGTTAAATAGTATGATTTGACGAAAAATATTCTCATTACGTTTTGAATAGTTTCTGCTACGTCTCAGCATTTAACTGAAGTCTAATCCAAAACAAATGAATGAAGAGTAAAGTAATTCCTCTATTGAACAGAATCTTTAAATTTGATCTCAAATTCTCAGTTTTGTATTTGGCAATCAAAATATGTAACATGATGTATTATGCCGCATCGTACAACAGGTCATAGTTATATTAGTACTACTTCTCATCCATTAACAATTATGTGCAAGTCATAAGACAGATAATGTCCATAACTCCTTCAGAATAACAACGAAAATACTTTCATCCGGAATTCGGACAAAGGATAGATTATTACACACTTCAATTTAGCGTCAGTTCTATAGTAATATCAGACTGGAAAGATCTAATATGGTTAAAAAACTATTTATGACTATAAAAAGTTATTTTAGCTGTGGTTTATTGCGTTACATAATAAGAGGGAGAATAAATTTTACAGGAATTTTAGTCAATTTGGTCTAAATCTTTTTTAGATTAATTAAATAATAACGTAACGATAAAATTAATATCTTCGTTTCTATACAATTTACCTTGGAACTTTTTGCTATCGCTGTTGTTACTTGCATGAAGATTTCTCACTAACAAAGGGAATAATTTTATGAAAGTGTATCATACGCCTGATGTGAAACTTTTACAGAGGTTTTTGACACTTTTAATGAAACTTACGTTTTGATGATATAATATGTGCTCTCGACATACAGCGTAGCGTGCTAAATCAAACATGAAGCAGTCACTGATTTAAAATTAAGTTTAAAAACAAAATTAAATTAATTAATAAGCTTAAATGTCCATAATGTTGTCTCTGAGTACAGCTAATAATAACGTATAATAATGGCTAAATCCATTCGTATTTGCCGATATAAGCGGCTTATATCAACCAGAACACGTCAAATTTAGGAAATAAAGTAACTAGTCACGCATTCACCGTGTCCTCTATTAATCCCTGCGGTTTTGGACAGAATCCAATCAATACATGCTGACGCTGAATTGGTAAATTGAATTCGGCATCATCAGTTTTTCTAGAACGATTTGAATTAAACTCTTCAGAATTTTTTTAATTCCTAACAGAATTCAGAGTTATATGAGTAAATCGGCTGAAATAAGATTCCTCTTATTTAAAATCGGTACTTGAATTACTTTGCAGAATTCCATAGACAAAACAAACATTAGTTTGATATTATCTGATATAAATAAAAGTGTTGCGTAAATGTTGTTGTGCTTAAGGCAAGATACGTATTAATAAGTTTTCTACTCTTATAGTTGGAAACAAGTAAAACACAATAAAAAACATAAAAAACTTGTGTAATGCACTACACAAGTAAAATTTTGTACTTTAGCTGTAATATATTGGATGTCTTTGAAGCGTTCTCCAAGACAATTTCCCAAAGGAAATTATTAATAATTTTAGAACACTGGGAGAGAAATGGAGTAAGATAGGTAATATTTTAAGAACACAATACACATTCATGGAAATGATGGTTTATTATATCTTATTAAAATAAACGTCCATTGTTTATAATTAAATCATATTCAAAGGATTGTCGCTAAACGATCCACCACCGTCTTACCACGTAAATTAAGTGGCTCTTCATGATCGTCATAGCGGGTTGATCCCAAAACTTTTTGTCTTGCCAGCGTTATACGGTAGTCCGCAGCCCTACTTACACTCTGGAAAGGCCTCCGGGACGGGGATTTCGTAAACCAAAGCTAATCGACCCATCATCAGCTAATCGATACATTAGGAGCGCCAAATATATCGACCTTCTTTATTGTGGTTGCCTCGAAGAGGCTGTAAAAGTCTTTAGGGATAACAGCATATTGTCAGTTTGAGAAAACCGTGGTTGCTCCATCTCCCCAATCGGACTTGTGAAAGTCACCGTTAGGATCAACAAATTAGGTATATATTAGTTATCCTAGGGGAAATATACATTTGATTTTGATATGGATGAAATAAAAAAAAAAGTAAAATAAACAGTAGCTATAAACATAAATGGATCAGAATGTATCACTTCATTTGTTGAGTTAATATGCATTTCACAACCTCGACTATGCTTCTGCGCTCGCCCGTCCTGACCGGTGACATTGTAAAAGCCGCAAGCTAACAGCATACAGTCAGTTCGAAAAAAAAGTTTACTCTATCCTAATTATTCATATGAGTATATTTTATAAAATAGTGGAAGATTTTTCGGTTATACGAAACTGATTTGATTCGCGTTTCATAATGAAGGTTTAAGCGTGTAATTTGTGTTAATTAACCGAAATACGACGCTGAATGTAAATTAAGTTTATGTTTGGTCTGGCGCGTTTTATACGTTGCTACAGTGCGAATACATTAAATAAATTTCCTTTGGTTTGGGGTTAACATAGCCAAATAATTTGCTCATTGATTATAAAATCACTTATCATTACACCGTTACACTTACACTTTAATGATAAAGAAGTCTGTAAGACTTCCAAATGTTTAGTAAATGTATAATTTAAGGCCATATAATGTCGTTATTCTTAACTTCGTGACAAATACTAATAGTGACCGCATGATTTTGCGAAATGTCAAACACGTACGTTAATACTGGCTTCCTCAAGTACACATAAACAACTGAACTTAATACATACATATTCCTCTGTCAGGTAAGGACACAAAATTATACAAACCCAGACTAATTTAGAATTAGGTATGCAGCAAGGGTTTGATGTAAGGTCGACGTTTCTATTCTTTGACCAAAACGCGTTTGCCGTTGGAAGCACTTAAAGGCCCATAAATTAGTGTAAGCTGCCCACAGACGGTGAGGTGGGTGTTTGCCACGTGAGTAATGGCCTCCGGGAGACCCGTTGAAGCTCGTAATGTTAAAAATTTCCTGTAGCCGAACCTTACGCAAATATATTGCGCATTTTCGCCTTTTTGTCTGAAAGGCCGCGAATAGTTATATTTTAATTCGATATTAGATTCCGATAACGATGACGTGTGGTATCCGGCTGAGTAGAATAGACTACCCTCATTTCTTAACGAGGTGTCTTAAAAGGCGAATAAGGTAAGTTGACCCACCGTGTGGTAACCGGTTGGGTAAAAAAGACCATCCTCTTTCTTACCGAGGGGTCGTGAAATACGACTATGGTAAGTTGACGTCAGGCAGGCGGCGTCGTAAAATACGTAGCCTAATCATATAATAAGGGCAGGAGGATGCAGATTAGATTCCGACAACGTTTAAATACGCTAAATATTTGATTTTTGTTTCAGGTATACCGATTGTCTAATTACAAACATTTGACTGTACGACTATCATGCTGTTATCAGATATCTTCTTAATGAATAAAATCAAGATTCTGTTTATACTTAACTTGTACACTAAGTGGCAAGTTAAGTATACTCGTATGTATGTATGCAGCATATATTAATTACCCTACTTTTGCTGATGTGTTCGCAAGCTTTGAGCTTAAAATTTGGGTTTTCTAAAAAGACTAGCTGAGCCACCTCTTCGCCCGCGTTATAATTAGTGTATTTAATTGAAAATTTGAAGATTAAAGTAGTTATCGACCTTAAAGATAGAGATATGCTGTCGCGTACTTATTTGTAGTATTTTATAGATAGATAGATAGATAGATAGATAGATCAACAATTCTTTGATAAATTACTTTAGTATGTCTCTGTTGTTTTACGCGGAGCACGCGATTAAAGCTCTTAGACGACTATTTCTTTAACAATACAATTGAGAGACCTCTTCAACACAATTTATATAAAATCGCAATTAAGATTTTGAGAAAATTGACCACATATAGATAGACAGCTTTTGGGAACTTTGTTTTTACAATAAGTATTAATTAAGGTTAGGTGCGACGAATTTTGCTTTAAGCTTTCTAATAATATAAACAAACTATTATTAATATTTAATTATTTTGTAAATCTCTTACACTTTCACGGCAAATGCACGGGACCAATGTTGATGAATTTTGCACGATATAGCTTATACAACGGGGTAACATAAATGATAAAAAAATCTCGTTTTATCGGGAACAGGAAAAAAAGAACTCTTTGCATTACTGAGGGTACTTAAAAGCATAAGTTGGCGCAAAATAAGATATATATGCATTGTTCATAAATGCTTGTGAATAATATAATCCCGTTACAAATAAATTAAACACAACTTAAAATAGAACTAAGACCAGTAAAAGTGTCAAGGTTGTACATTGTAACATAGTTTACGTTTAGGACCAGATAGTCGAAACTCATTACGACGAAGACGATAACTAATTGGGTCAGATGAGGGTCGTCTGGTCACTGGATTCACTGATAAACCTACGCACGCGTCGCGACGTCACATCTTGATAATTCGTAATAAACGAACCGACACAGATGGACCTATTATCTTTATATATCTGCCTTATCTCGCAAGACCAGGCGTAATAACTGCGCAGTTCTATTATCAAGTTTTAAATGTTTGTCTGCGGGAATTGTTATTACAAAACACTTTATTTTCTACGTAATTATGCTTACTTTCAGCTGTGATACTAGTACCCCAGCGGTGAGACGACTCTCTAGAGACGATCATGGGTTCGAATCCCGGGCAGGAACCAATGAGTTTTTATTGGTAATTGCAATTTATCGCATGCTTTTCGTTGAAGAAAACCTGCATATTATTCTACGGATTTGTGTAAATTATAAATCCGCATTAGTCTTAGATCCAATCCTTCTCTCCAAGAACGGAGAGAGGCCTATGCCCAGCAGTGGGATAGTAAAAAGCTGTTGCTTTACTGTTTTATGCTTACTTTGATTTTACATACGACTAGGTGCTTTATTAACAACTATCTGTGCTTGCGGCTTCAACCGCGTCGAAATCAGTGTATTTCATTGAAAATTTTAACATAAAAGCAGTTATTGTGAGTTAACCATAAGAGATAGAGACATGATATTGCAAAATTTTTAGTAGTACATATTTTTGAAGATCTACAATTCTCTAGTACATGACTCTAGTCTATTTCTGCTGGTTTAAGCGGCGCTCGTGACTAAAGCTCCCAGCAGGCGAGTTTTTTACATCCACGCAAACTCTTTAACACAATTTACATACAACCATAATGTACTATTAATCTTAACCTTCCGGAAGAATTGCACTACAAGAATTGTACAAAAATCCGTTAAGTAGATTTTAAGAAAATCGATCACATACAGACGGCACAGCATTTGGGAACTTTATTTTATAATATGTATAGATTTGATTTCTAATTTAAGTGCCGTGTGGTATCCGGCTGCATAGAATAGACCACCCTCCTTTCTTACCGAGGTGTCGTAAGAGGCGACTAAGGTAAATGCCGTGTGTTATCCGGCTGCATAGAATATACCACCCTCATTTCTTACCGAGGTGTCGTTAAGGGCGACTAAGGTAAGTTGACGTCAGGCAGGCGGCCGGTCGTAAAATACGTAGCCAAATCATATGACAACATGTTTGTAACATGTTGTGCCGACCCCACTTAGAGTGGGATAAGGGCAAGAGAATGATGATTGGTTTCTAATTTAGGTGTTTAATTAAATAAGATATAACTAACTAGTAATTATAATAAAGTGTTCATCGTCGTGTTGTATTAATAACTTCAATTATATTTTGTTATATTATGTATAAAATAAATGTAGTAATGTGTGTAAATCAAAAATAGTTAGTCACTTGGGAATATGTATCACTATACCTTATCGAAAGAGGAAAAAACTATTACAATAAACAGTACAATGAACAAATATTCTGACGCGCATTTGCGTTTGCTATCTATTTTTTAATGAATGAATTGAAATGTATCATATACTTCGACCAGCGTTATTCCCGACGTTTCCGTACTTGGAAACCTTTATATTTCCTTTTCAATTTTCATTTTGTAGTATTCGATTAAGGCTAGTGCGACTTGTTTTAGTGGTTTTGTGCATTAGTTTTTAATTTATACCACAAGTCGCTATTAGAAGATACTAATTGTTGTCAGGAATTTTATATGCGCCAGTAAGGGGGCGCGTAATTAACTGTATGTTTCTTAATATATTACCTAAATGTATTTTTTTAATATGATATTAAAATCTTTAACTTGATGCAGGATGCATTTACTTAATGATGATGAAACACAACTGATTTGTTAAATTTAAAATCTAAATGTAAATCAGAGATAAAAAGAACTAGTATGATTCTCACAAAATTATAGCATACTGTATATATACATAGTGTTACTGAAAAATTAAAATAACTTATTTCCCAAATTTTTAATATTTGAGTTTCTGTTAAATAAATAAATTATTACTTATTATACCCGAAATAAGAAAAAATGATCAACAAATATTTCCAAAAAAAGCTGTACATATTTTGCGTTGTCAGACCTATGTCTTTGGAAGACAAAGTATTTTCGGTACCCCTTAATGGAGGTTTTTCAGCAACTTCCGCAACACCACTCTAACACGTGTTTTTAACAACAACGTCAAAACAATGACTTGCTACTTATGGTGTAAATAAAGTAACGTTTAATTAATTATATCAAAAAACCTTTTTAGAATATAAAATGTAGAATGCCTTTTAATAATTGTCTATTTTCAAGATGTGAACTATGGTGCTATTATATTTCCTTTGTACATGTAAATGGTGATACAAAACAGATATTAAAACTTAAATATAAATTTTGTTTACATTGCTTGTACCGAATAGCAAATTTTAAGAGTCAAAATTAGAAATTAATCAAGCTGGGATTAAAATCTAGAGTCCGATATGAAGAAAGTAATTTTACAAAACTACAAACGTCACAGCCATACAATTTTTATATAATCAAAATATATATATCAAAATATATATAATATATAAAATATGATATTGTTTTTTAATGTTTTCAATTTGATTGTTAAAATTTTACGGCTTCAGAACATAGAGAACCTTGCGTTTTTCACAACAATGCATGCACAAATAATTATATAGTATATATTTATAAAGTTTTTTGATGACCTTTGATTTTTGATGATAACAATGCATTTTAAGATGAAGTATCTATACCGGTAAGTATCGGTCACTTACATCACTTAACATTTTGTACATCTTATGTCATTAATGTAAGTCATTTATCATAAAAATAATTGATCGATCCATCCAATTTGATCAATCCAATCAATTCCCAGAATTATATAGTCTTTTGAATTAAATTGAAAAAAAAAAAACTATTCTATCTCTGTGTTTGCTTTGTGAAATAAGAGAAAAATAGATAGTAGGTACTCTAAGTAATGATATACACGTAGTAACCGTTATACTCACACAAACACACGCTAAAAGCAAAATGTTACTCGATATTCCCGTACAAAAACCGTTTCTCTGAGTGTTTTTCGATACAGGAATTCACGTAGCGGCCGTATACTTGCATTTAAATATTTATACCGGAATAAAAATTCATGATTTGTGAATAAGTTAAGAAACGTATACAAAGGCCTATATCACGATAATTACCTATATTTGTATACCTATAAAAACCAAGTTTTACTTTTTTTTAATTCCTTACAGAAATAGATACAGTTTCCATTTTGACACAATGTTACAATCGTCTGACCTCCGAAATCCATGAAGTGCGGTTACCCTATACGGGATGCAAAGTGGCACGAAAATATTATACATTGACCTACAGGATGTTAAAACTACGTTAGTTCTATGCATATCGGGTTCTTTGAGGGATAAATACAAAGTAGATGTCCACATAGTAATAGGAAGGAACCTCCAAATATATGTCATCTTTGTAGATACCAAAATCAATCAATAATAACATCAATAGCAACTTGATAGTGTCACTATTGCGTATACGAGGAACTAAACAACTAGAGTCCTAATCGTTCATTATTGGTTTCATTGAACATTTTACCTTTCTTAGACTAAATATTTAAAACTTATAGTTAATTTAGGTATCTTGTATAACAAGTGAAGATGGGCTGAGAGTTTTTTATAAAAATAATATTTAAGATTTGTATTCACTGACTTATGGTATGCTACGATGAAATGAAATATGAAGACTATACCTACACCAATTATTGTCATATATTACAAATTTGGTTATAACTGACGCCAGTGTTATCGTTTAGCACAAAACAAGAAATCGCGAAGATCGGTTGAAGCAGAACGGTTGCCGGCTTATTTAACGTATGTTAAGGGAGTGACGGATAAGATAGGCTACTATCTTCGTCGTAAGTACCATATCAAGACGATATTCCGTCCTCCTGGTCAAATACGTAGCCTGCTGCGCTCACCGAAAGATGCGGATCCATTTAGCGTACCAGGTGTTTATAGGATTCCTTGCGGCTGCGGGAAGAACTACATAGGTGAAACTCGTCGCAACATCTGTACGAGGATATCGGAGCACTTACGTAGTGTCAAGAATATGGACACCAATGGTTCGGCCATAGCGGACCATGTCCAGGATTCGGGTACCAACCACTATATAAGGTTCGACAAGGCTTCCGTATTATCCAGGGAAAAATTTCTGGTACCTAGAAAAATACGTGAAGCCATTGAAATCAGCCGCTACCCGAATTTTAACAGAGATGGTGGTTGGACACTACCTCCGGCGTGGAAACCGATTTTTTACACTAACGGTTCATATAAAGACCGTTTTGAACCAGACACCGTAAGCGTCGCATGCACAAATTTCATTGGTGCATCCGACGAAGAAGACCAGAGCGACACGGAACAGTCGGAAGACGCGCGACCACCGCCGCAACCGTCTCCCCCCCCCAACCCCAGCCACCTACGAGGCGCGCCCAGCGAGCTGCTGCACGCAGTTCCCGCCGCGATAACGTCGTGTAAAGAGCTCATGAATAAGTGCCCCGGACGGGTTCGAAACTATTCGGGCTAATCCGATAAAATTAGACGTGAGTATAGCCGGTATCTTTAATAACTATGAATACTACTCACGATAGTTTAAATTTAATCTAATTCAGTACATTAATCCTTTAAAGTAATCGCATCGCACTCCTGAACAGGACTACTAATAAACAAGAGTGTGAAAAAATATTTATTAAACATTTACAAAGCAAGTATTATTATTATTGTAGTGCTAGAAAAAGGATATATTATCTACGTAAAACATTTTCTCTAAACTGCGGAACATTGTCCCAAAACACAGATACAGATGTAATATGTGAAATCTCACTTGTCTTCAGCGGCAATATAGTCGTATAAGGCTAGGTAGAAACAATAAATCAGAAGGATACTGCTAAAAGGGTATTGTTAAGGTATGGCATTTTTATAGCTATCACATGGATTAAAAAAAAAAGATTTAGTATTTAAATTAAAATTTACTAATGACTTGGTTAAATACCCAAGTCATTAGTAATTTCCTCTACGATACGATAGTTTAAATTCGTTTTGTTATGATATCAGATGAGTGTAATTTGACACACATTATGTATATTGAATGATAATTCCATTTTTCAGTGTCATGGCCCTAATATAATCTGTACCTAGCTGGGTCTCGTAATCCAATTAAATCAAAGCACGATCGGTTTAAAGTAAAATAGATTAATCTTGGAAATGTCTAGTGGCTTCTTATAATCTTACTGCTCGGCCAAGGACTCTTCTCTTAGGATAAGAGCTTAAACCATGAACGTTCTCCCGATGCGGGTTAGTAGTTTACGCATAGGGCAGGCTTTTTATGCATTGTTTTCCGCGATGTTTCATCTAACTGCAAAAGCTCATGATATATATCAACGAAGCCAGCAACTTTTTATATAACAACCCGAATATACGACTGTTGGTTACCGCACTCTCACCGCTTGTATCTGACTGCTTCAAAGTATTAGATCATTCTCGTGCCCTTTTCCCAGTCTAAGTGGGGTCGGCACAACATGTTTTTCTCTTCTATTCTCCCCTATTATTCGTTATTTCGGCCCCTCTCTATCAATTTTATTCATGTATAGCATTCGTTTGGACACATGAAGTATTAGATATTTAGGAAAATAAAACTTGGTTTAATGATAAGAGTTTAGTATGAATTTGTACTTACGTAAGGTTTCTGGACAATGTCGTGACACCAATTGTTTTAAAAAAATAATTCATTACGTTGTTACAAATGTTATAAAACGAGATAACTAAAATATATCTAGCTAAATGAAATTATGGGATCCTTTTCATAATAATCACCTAAAATATAAGAACTTATGACAGAGACGTATTTCAGAAGTTAGTTAAACCAAATGAACACTCAGTTTTCTCATTATGAAATCACTATAGTTTGGCATTAAATCGACTAAAGTTAACGACAACTCCGCCGTAACACCTGCGTCTCCGAATTTAGATTAGTGCATCAAAAGTTCACAGCGCTGAAAAGGCAACTCTTTCTTCAAAGTTTTCGTACTGAATCGCATAAATGTTAATGAATGCCAGACGACTCTAATGAGATTACCGTTCTCGTGAAATTGGATTCTCGAAGGACTTCTTTAATTTTCAGTCAGCGCGAAAATTAGGTAGATCCGGGCGTACAAAAATTATAATTCATTTCCATTTCATATTTCACCACATCAAATTGATGAATGAACACGATAACATTTTATCTGTCTGAATGAGTATTTATTTAATAAACTCTAAGTTAAGTTAAGTTTTAACATTACTTGCGCACACTAATATTATAAATATGAAAGGCGACTGTCTGTTACAATTTGACGGCTAATTCGCTGAAAAATATCGCTGAAATTAGGCACAATTAAAACTCATATTACGGGTTAACATATAAGTGATACAAAAGATTTCCGTTTTCCTTAGAGAAAAGACGGAATAAAAAAAAGAATTTAGAAGAAACAAGCTACGAGTATTATCATTCATCATGCTCCTCCCCTTATCTCTCTCTAAGTGGGGTCGGCACAACATGTTTCAAACATGTTGTCACATGATTTGACTACGTATTTTACGACCGGCCGCCTGCCTGACGTCAACTTACCTTAGTAGCCTTTTACGACACCTCGGTAAGGAATAAGGATGGTCTATTCTATGCAGCCGGATACTGTGGTATCCGGCTGCACATGACTTAGTCACCTCTTGCGACACCTCGGTAAGAACGGAGGGTGGTCTATTCTATTCTCCCGGATACCACACGGCGTAAACAAGCTACGAGTATATCAAGGGTATTTGAGCATTAAAGTTGATGCTATCGAAGTTGCGGGTACAAATTATTGTGTACCAAATATAAAGACAAATGTTGAGCGTTTAAAGTTTAAGATATTAAGGTATATGTGTGACATGCATTCAATACGAAATCACTGTATCATGTAGAATTTTATATCTACTGCATTCCATTAATGGTGGATCAAAGGTAGAATAAATATTGTACTAGGTTTTATATTTTATGTAAGGTACAATTTATTTAATAAGATAGAAATATTTTTTTAGATAAATAAATTTCGTTATCTGAATATCGTATAAATACAATAACAAATTAAGTGCGCGAAGTAAACAAAAATCATAAGAGTAAGAGTAGACTACACAGCATATCAATTACATATATATACATTAGCTTCATCAATCAAGGGTACGTTACGTTGTGAATAATTCAGTAGTCTAGTACTTTACCCCATTTTTATGAGATTTCGTATGTTAAAAATTTTATGTACGAATTTTTATAGAAAGAAATACTTTACCGCTCAAAAACTTCTGCTTCATCTGTTTTTTCATTCACCATCAAAAAGCCTCTGAATATTTAATATGCTTTTCCGTAAAGCCGACTTTTTTTAAAAGATGCAGTAATATAAGACCAACGAAAATTGAATTGCAGTGAAAATTAGATAGTACTTTATGATTTAAATTACCGGAGAAATACTGTTACGAGTTAGTGAGTTGATGAGTTGCTTACGTACACTATTAAAAATACGTTTAAAACTTTACTTATTAGTTGAAAATTTTATACATATACTTGTTGATATTGAATAGACTTATTATTTTTCATATAAAAGTATAAAATAAACAAGGAAAAGGAAACGAAAGAAAATGTGCGTTTGTTCTGGTTTACGGAATTCTGAAATACTATCCCATTTCTGGGCATAGGTTTCCTCTATCCGTTTAAGGAGAGAAAGACAACAACAACCATAATAAATAATAATTTAAATAAATAAAAGAAAATTAAACAAAATTAAGCGAGGGGCGTTATATGTAATTATACTTATTACATATATGGGCCTAATAAGTCCAAATCATATGATTCTAACTGCAAAAATGACATAGTACATAACTGAGTGTATTTTAAGCCTCAACGAACCCGACCCGTTGACCCGAACGGAGTTGCTGTTACAGCTGTATTTAACAAATAATGTATGACAAATTATAATCATAACGAATCATCATGTCAGCCTGTATCCGTCCACTGCTGGACATAGGTCTCTCAATCATAACGAATAAGGTTAAAGAATATAAAAAGCGACTAAACTCATTTCGTCGGTATCTGCTTTTTCCAAAACACCTTTAAACCTATCCGGGCTTTTCAGTGGACCGTTCTTTAAGCGACGTTATTGTTTCTAAAAAACGACGTTTACAGGTTGCGACATATTCTTTGACTAGGCAGACTTAATACGTACAACGTGGCTGTCATTTACAACCGATTTTCATTTACGAAATTCTCTATTCAATATTATAAACATGTTGATATATAATTTTCCTTTTTAAAGATTAAATTGATATCATATCTACAAATCTCATCTCTACTCTCTACATCTTAGTATAATTTGAAAGATATTTCAAATCGTTGCAGTCTCTAATATTTCTGTCAATACTAGGTCAGTGAAATGTACTAGGAACAAATCCACCGGATTAGTTGCCGAAAACAGCTTCTACGGAAACAAACTTTACAATCACATCAAATGAATCCATTGTTGTCCTGATTGAATGACCCAGCTTTTCATTTTACGATTATTAAACGCTACAACTGCTCGCTGCTTTTAAGTTACTCGTTTTAAATAACTAGCTACTTATAAAGTAAGCTATTAGTTAAATTGGATAGATATTTAAAAGGATTGAATTTGTCTAAAAGAAAAATTCAATTTTCCAATTTCGTTTGAATATCTTTCACAAACGTCGACACATTGCAAGGTTCAACGTGACATAATTTTATTGTGAACAATGAAAGCTTATGAAATACATATGTTCGTTGTGTTAAAATTCTAAGTTTTACAAATTGTTGATAATAGAAATAACTATCTTATATAGGGACACCCTATATATTTACTGTAACATTGAGGAAAGAATAATTTAATCTAAAATCATTCCGGCTTAGCGGTTAAAGCATCTGGTTGCGTTACTTAGATAATTATCGTCGTTTCGGGTAGCGTAGTATCATAAGATTTTTCTTTCATATTCATAATTTAATTCAACTCAATTAAAAAATAACTTAAAAAAAAGGCACGTCTCAGCGATTTTGTTCCAAAGGTAAACATTAAAACATAATCGAAAAAGTTAACAAACGTACGTATTTAAATAGTTGTAAATTTAATTATTATAATAAACAAGCTCCTATGCATAGTTAGGCAATTTTAAATAACTTTTTTTTATGTTAGTAATGAGTTTCGAGCTTTCGGAATACCACTATATTTTCATAGGAGCAATTTGCACTTCATTTCGCAAGGGTCGGCTTCAGATTGACCGCGCTTTTTTGTTCAAAACCACGGTCACAGTGAGAACAATAAACCACCCGCGCCTAACAAGCGTGGCGCAAATTAGTATCAGTACTTAGAATATGAGAGTACATATATATTTTTTAATTTCAGTGCTTGTAAATACACATCAACATAATGAGTTAAATGTTATTAATTAACATCAGTATAAACCATACAATAAGATTATTTACATTAAAATAGAAAAATAACATAAAAAAGTAAAGTATCGGCCTGTTAATATCCCATTGCTGGAAATAGGCCTCCTCTCTCCGTTTATTGGAGAGAAGGATTAGAGCTAAGACCTACCACGCTGCTCCAATAGGGATTGGTAGGTTACACATATCTCTAGAATTCTCTAGAGATATCCAGGTATCCTCACGATGTTTTCCTTCACCGAAAAGCATGTGATAAATTGTAAATATCAATTAGACACATAAGTTTTAAAAGAAAACCTCATTAGTGCCTGCCCGGGTTCGAACCCATGTTCGTCTCTAGAGAGTCGAACGAATGAAGTTAGGCTATCACAACATATAACATAAAAGATAGAATAAAGAATATCTTGCAATTTTAAATATTCTGTGAATTATGACTTTTATAATCTTATTTAATGTGTTTTAGTTAAGTGGGCATACCATTCCTTATAAGACATTGATTTTCTTAGACTACGCTTATCTAGGAATTTCCTCACATAGGATTTTATTACGTTGACAAAGTTTTTCTAGCTTAGCTCTCAGGTTCTTGAGTCTCCATCTAAATGACTCTAATCTTACTTATGAAGTCATCAAAATAATTTCGAGCCTGTACTTGACTGTCGATCGGAACTATTTTATTTTAGTCGTTAAATATTTTAACTCCTACAGTTTCGTTTTTGCTCGTATTAGGATTCATCTACAGGAATTAACTGAATCCCTTGTCTTGATTGAAAGCCTTCATGAATCGCTCCGTTGCTTTCGCTTTAGGATGATGGCGCACGACGATTGTCTAACTTTAAGCTTCTAACTTCCGCCAATAAAAAGAAAATCCTTCTTTATTTACGTTATTATGGAGTTGTATCCATTTTAACATTCTGCTAAGAGTTTGCCAACTTTAAATTTTATACTTAAAGTGCGTAAATCTGCACATTTACGACATTTGATTCTCTATGCTAAAATATGAAGCGATTAATTAATATAAGTAAATAACTAAATAGGTGATATGTTGAAATCTAATATCACAAATAAGTGACTAATTTTTTCCTTTTTTAAACTTTTAAACTTTTTTCCGTGCCTTGGAGAACACATACCGACTATTATCGCTTACAGGATAAGTCTATTAAGATATAATTTATTCTATCTATTCGCTAAAACTTTATAACTTTGAATAGAAACTGCTATCACATCAAGTATTGATATTATACCGTTAGTCGACGAAAAAAAACATCGATTTTTCTGACTACAAAATGTAACTTGAGGCTGTAATTGTAATTTATACTTTTTATGAAGGCGTGTTTTTTTATAAATATATATTTCATAATTACATTATATAAATGCGAAAGTCTGTATGTAACGCTTTCACAACGTTCCTGAAATATTGACTATTTTATTTTTGTAAATATCATGTGGTACAATTAAAGCTTATATACCGGATAACTTTTGATAAAAAATTTCCATCTTTGCCTCGTAGCTTTTAAAAAACGCGTTCATTACTGAGGACATTTCGGAACTGACGCGATCAAAATCGCGGGTACGATTATGTGGTAATAAATATCACATTTATGTTGATACTAGGTAATACTACATTGTAGATAAGATTATCCCTGAAGAAATTTACGTGATCTTTAATGAACAGAAATCGTTTGGTTCTAGAAACGAAACTTCGAATAGGATTAAATGTTCTACTGGATATTTACTGCTACTGCATCGTGTGTCAAACACAATACATTTACAGTATCCGACGAAGCTGCGGTCTGAGCTGAATACAAAGCTCTGATGCTTTGCCGACAACACTACAAGTATTAAGTTAAATCTCTACAGACGAGGCTAAATTTAGAACAGATTTCAAGTATAGAAATAAGGAAACATTATATTGTATTTGTTAATTATGTCAGTTTTTTATCTCTTGCTACATCACTTCAGCTACAAGAAAGCTCGTATAATTTCTGAATAATTTTTGAATTGTTTTTGTAGTATAGTATTGATATAGTTAAATAAGAATGCTTTGATTATCAATTTCTTTTTTTTGGATGACGTGTTTGTCAGTTAATTAAATAATTTTTTTTAGGTAATATTCGTTAGATTATTTGTATATACAAAAAATTTAGCAATAGTAAAAATTCCCCCATATTTGTAAATTCATATTTAAGATTTTTTTATAGATCAGGATTTTCAAAGTTTCAGATATTTCACAACCCAAGAGCTAGTCGTATACATGTACGTCCTAGTATAAGTTACATTTGCGTGAAAAAGTAATCTGTTTTTTTTAGTAATTGGTTCTCAAGCAAAAAATGTATGAGAAATCATTTTACGGTGGATAAATACAAAGCTTTATTAATGTTTTGTGACTTTTCAATACATGTGCCCCCAATGCCAAGCTTTACTGAGCATCACAATATTTTGTCACAACATATGAATACGGAATCATTGTCTGTTTTCATATGATATCTAAAAGACTTTTTGAATAATTTATTAGAAGCAGATGAAAACGTTGTTTTGCAAGCGATTTCATAATTGTAATAAAAATCGTGCGGTTCTACTTTAGTTTATTTTTCTTGAATATAAGATTTTCTGTGAACATTTTAAATTACTAGCTAAAGCTTTAATTTATGAAGTGGACGGTTTTATTTTATTTTCTGCTTTTCTGTGAAAACATCTAGTATTAATAAATACTTTTAACTGACGAGTAGTTTGAGAGTATTTGAGAGTTGCAGATTCAGACTAAGTCCAAGGGACTTGGGCCTAAGGCGTATTATTTCTGGAGAAATCCTGATGATGACCTATCAATCCAATTCCAATCTACATTGAAGCAACCTGGTGAAAGAAGCTGCTACTTTTTTTATTTCTGAGCATGAGCTTATAAAAGTGAAGTAAAGTAACGGCCTATCATTATCCCACTACTGGAAATAGCCTCTTCTCTCCTATTTTTTTTATATAATACTTACATTATAAAACAAAGACTTCCATTGCGTCTGTTTGTCTGTATGTTCGTCATGAATTTGAATGAGACTAAATATATTATGATTAACTGTGAAATTCGCTATTTATATTTATGTTTAAAACAAAATATACCACTTATTAATTTTCAGCTTTAATAATTTTATGGTAAATATAGATTTATTTTGAAGCTATGTAAGCAGGACGTAGTTTTATATTTTACACTTTCAATAGCAATTATCACTTAAAAAATAAATAGATCGCGGTAAATATAAATGGATCAGGGTAACTACGCATGTAACCCTTAAAACTATTCGAAACAAGTTGACGGTCGTCGAATCTAGCTCCTTACTGTTAGAACGCTTCGCTAGCCGCAAATTGAGAAATGAGTAGCTCAGAGCAAATTGAACGCTCTCCCAAATCACTACAGGCCTTTGTATTTCTAACCAGGGTTAGAGTGCCGAGAATCAATCAACGTAATGGAGGTTGGACCGATTCTGTTGGGATTAGTGGCTGCTTGCATGAAACACTTTAAAATTGCAGTGAATCAAACCTTGTCACTCAATTATTCAAAATTCTGCGTTTTTATGGTTTTAATGAGTGATTTATATTCTGTACTAATTGTACCAGCGACTTTGTTCAATTCTTACCAATTTACCAATACCCTTAATTATGTACCATTTGTCTTTGTTGGCTGGACAGTCCACCGAAAAGCGCGACTGTCCCGCGAAAATCGAAACGTGCGGTCGCTAATTATGCACCTTCTACTATATTTATTACCATAGAAAGTATCATTTTTCTCATTTCTATGTTCAACCTTATTTAAGATGTTCCTGGTGTGGACATATATTTCTGTGTATACATAGGTATAACACACAACAACACATTATACCTTAGTATATATATTCGTGTCTTAATACATTAAAGAAATATTTATATTTTATATTTTTGTAGTCATTTTGTATCTATAAATTTATGGCGTGAAATTGTAAACAATCATGTTGATAATTACATATTTTTTTGGATAAAGATCATTATTCACACTCTGTTTACAAATATTCAATAACCGGTTTGTATTTGCAAAGCTGTACGTGTCTCTGATGCGTACGCTGTAGCTTACCATTCTGAAAGCTTTTTATGGATTTTATATGATTAAGCCAATTGTATTAAGGGCATATAGAAAACAATACACAATTTTTCCTGGTTATTCCAAAGCCTTATGATTAATAAAATATGAAACATTTGTTTATAATAATAGCAATAACAAAATAGCAACCACCGAGGTTCTTGCAGGCTCTTCTCGGTAGGAACAGCTTTCCGAACCAGCAGTAGAGTTGACGATGCAAAAACACTTGTTTAAAAGTTTATTTGATTAAAGAATATTTTGAATTTGAATATAACATGATAAATTTGAACGAAATTAGCTATAAACTCGTATTTATAGGAGCGTTTTTAAAAATTGTTACACATTTGTATTAAGTAATCTATGGAGCCAGAACTTCGGTAAATACTATTTCTATTAACACAAAATGATACGTTTCTTAAAAAGTCAGTTAGTTTGAAAACACTAAATGACTATTGCATTGCGTCTTACACAATATTAATATACACACTTAAACTCTTATATTAATTGAACGTTGAAACGTTTTTTTTCTTTATAACTTATAAATATTTTATAATATAATCAGTTTCAATGATGAAATTCACAAAAACTATTTTTATAACTGTCTCTATCGATATTTTAAAGGTTATATATAATTTTGATTTAGGTAAATTATATTTTATACATCATTAATTTTTTTAGGACTACAAATGAAACTTTTACGTAATAAAGTTAATTAAGAAACAAATATTTTGTATTTAAACGCTTGCTAGCTCTTGCATATAATTTGTCAATGAATAAAAAATCATACGTTATATTTAATTTTTTTCTCTACTTGGGATTCAATAATATATTTAGGAAAAAGTATTAAAGAAAATAGACTAGACTTTTTAAATCAATGTAGGCTTTTGTATTCGTAATAAAAGGGTTCCTGTGCTAAAAACCAATCAGTGCAGTGGGATTTGTCCATAACATTTCTCTATAACGTTCGAAGCGCTTTGCAAGCTTAAATTGTAAATCGGACAGCTTAGTTTAAACTTAATGCTCACTAGGATCCCTACTTTTGTGTTTATAACAAATACCAAGTATCAAGAATTAATCAGTGTAATAAAATCACCCACATATACAATATTATAACATAAATAATAATGATACAAAATCTAAGCTCTATACTGTAGAAATTACGTTCACATACGCTATTTGCCGTAATTATATCTCGATTCTCTACTTTCGACATCGACATATATCGACATCTATTTTTAGGACATGTATGAGAAGTTACAATACTTATTAAATTGCAAAAAAATAAAGAGATGTTTAACATACCTACAAGCAGCGTTTAATTATTTTTGGTCTGTGATTTATAAGTGTAAATATGTTTAGGCGTAAACTGAAGGTAAAATTGCTTTTTGCATCTTAAAACTTTTTTCTACGTCTAAGTCACAATATTTCTGGTCAGGAAAAGACCAGATCTAATAGCTTGATAATAGTAGTAGCTATACGTTCCCAAATGAATTTTTATGAAAGAAAAATTAATAACAACAATATTTAGCGTAATGTTTTTTTTTTTCAACAGACGTTACTATGAGACACAGTATAGTGAAAAGTTTTCCATACTATACAATCTCTCGTCGCTTAAAGCAAATGACATGCGCTTCTACGTATTAAAATCGTCTGTACATTATGAATGTCTGTTGGAAGTCTACTAATACCTAATTTTCCATTGCAAGAACTCTATTTCAACATCTTAAGGCCTTAATTTCAATCAGTTGTTCAAACTAAGTTACCACGCATTTCCCCTTTTACATCACGAACCGTTGCCCATTCTAGAAGGACTAAAGATACTCACGATTTAGTCCTTCTATATACGCTTATTTCTTATAAGATCTTTTAACCTGCTGAGTGACTCTGAGCAGATTATAAGAGTCATATTTAACGACCGACTTTCTGTACGTCTGTCGGCAAATTCTGATGGATTTAGAACCAAAATGATTTATAGAAGCAGGCGTTACTTTGCGGAATTCCATAGCAAAGTAGTTAGTTCTGATATATTGCTTAGAACCAAAAATTAAGTTTTCGAATATTCACCTCAAGCACTACTTGAAGTAATAATCATTAGAATTATTCATTTGAATTGTTCGTATTTCGAATGTAAATTTCTCAACTAGCTCTCAATAAAGCGAAAGATATCGCACTCTTAATATTAAACTGACTCAATTCAAAATTAGTCTTAATTGAGCTAGGTACATTGTAATCCTTATTTCAATGCTATTTATGACATTGAGCTACGAACTGTTAAAAAAGACTAGCGTTTCCTTGCTTATTCCTTGCAATATGCCACATAACATATTTTTTGAACTCCGTCACTTCCATATTAAGCGTGCGATATGATTATTTACTCAATCATATAATCATATAATATATTATATGATTGAGTAAATAATCTGAAATGATAACATAACATTGCTGCAATCTCAACAGTACGACGGTAAGGACAAAACTTGTATCGTATATTAATTATTCCTGAACAATAACACACTTCGCTCTTTTAAGAGTAGAGCTACAGTTTCAACAGGACGGTCGTAGCGCGCTTTAACTCCTGAACAAAGGAAAATGGTTCAGGACCGTATGCGGGTTCGTTATGGTACGAGTACGGTATGGTAATCGTTGAATTTGATCTTAATAAGTAGTTTTAAAATACAATTTCTTTATAGACATTGTAATATATAATTTATGTAGATTATATAATTTAAAATTTCATATTAAATAAATCTATATATATATAAAACAAACACGAGTTTGTTACAACACTTATAACTCGAGATCTGCTGGACCAATTTTCATAGATTTTGATTCGTTGTATTTGTCTCCGCACTGAATAGCAGAATACATCTTGAACACAATGAAAAATCGACGAATACATAATTATGAAAATAAATATTTGTTCATTCGTTGCGTACCTGTCAAACATTTGTTGTCATCCTGTCGAATACCGTAAGTAATGATTGACATTTATGAATGTGTTCAGAAATGTAATTTTGTGTAAACTTTTTAAAAAGGGTGAATAAACTATTGTCTGTATTTTTTTAAATTAATTAAAAAGGTTCAAAAGTGCATTAAGCAGATACATAGAACTTCCTCAAATATTTATGCGTGCGTACAGAAATAATGACAAATGTTTAACATTTACGCAAGCGCTCACAAAATTTATTTTGTGTCATTGTATTACGTTCATCAAAGTCTAAATTAGTTCAGCTAAAAGGTAACACACCATTCATTGACTGGTAGGCGGTACGAAGTTCGCCGGGTCAGCTAGTAAGTAATAAAGAACTACTAACCTTGTAGAAGTTATTATAAAATAACGTGCTCTGGACGTATTTTTAACATTTTTTAAATAATGCAAGAGTTTATTATTTATATCGTGTTTCAAGAGCTTCATTGTCAATTGTCAAACATTTATGGCTTAAAGTGTGTTCATTAAATTGAATCGTATGGGTGTTTATGTGTTTCTAGAGCTGTGATAGCCCAGCCGTGCGACTCTTTCGCGGTCACGAGTTCAAACCCCGGGCAGGCACCAATGAGTTTTTCTATTAAAACTTATATGTCTAATTGATTACTGCAATTTATCACACGCTTTTCGGTGAAGGAAAACATCGTGAGGAAGCCTGAATATCTCTAGAGATTTCTGGAGATATGTGTAATCTAACAATCCGCATTGGAGCAGTGTTTTAGGTCTTAGCCCCAACCCTTCACTCCAACTTCAGAAACGGAGAGAGGAAGCCTACTCGCAGCTGTGGGATTGTAATAGGCCGCTACTTTACTTTGTGTTTCTATGTGTTGGCTATGTGTTGTCTATTTGGTTCTATAATCAGCAAGGTATATTTCTACGGCTTTTTATGTAAAAACTTAACTAGGCAAAGGCAAAGCCTTTCTAAAGAACAAAGTGGAATGTTTGCTACTATTGCAATGGTAGTATTAATCTTTTAGTAATTATCTTAATTTTAAAATAATATTGTTTGAAGTCTCATTTTCCTTAGCATAAAAGCAATTCGCATTTATACTATGGACTGTATTTCCCAAGGGCGAGTGAGATCATGTTGACTGCAAATTTTATGTTAGTCCCCATCAAGTAGTCAGCAATACACTTCCACAACAGCAAAGATCGCCACGTCTTATGCACATACTATAAAATACACGCAAAGTAATTGAAAAGGCTTTTATAATACTTACGCAATCGTTCATTTTTTTTACAATTCTGTGTTGTCAGTTTGTGCAAAATTAGTGAACAGGGATTCTACTTGGATGTTGCTAGAATAGGGTTTCGAAATGAAAGTATTGTAGAATTTTACTATTTCAGAATTCAATGTCCGAAAAATATTTAAATATATAATATTTATATGCATGTATGTATAGAAACCGGTTATACTCACGTCACGTCTCTCGGCTTAGCCCGACTAGTAGTGGAAGAAAGAAAGAAAAAAAATGTAATTATTTATTTGTTTAACATAGTTGTGATTTACATTGATTTATTGGCTGAGTTGAGACTCTATTGAGATTTATTAATAAGAAGTGTAAATGACAATTTTTATATTAAAAAAAGTTGTTCTCTATGTTGTACAAATAATGATATATTCGATGTTTTTAAAAGAAAGTACGATATTTTATGTAATTTTATAAACGTCAACATTATTATTTTATTTACATCTATATTGGAATTAAAAATTTTATATAAAGGACTGATTAACTTGTAATGGGCGCAGAATCGCCGCACTGTGCGAGGAATGGTCAGAAACAGCGCATTTCACGTGGTGCTAGCCAATTTATTTGCGGTTAAGTGCACACAATAAATTTCACAAATGGCCCGTGCACAGCGAAGGTTGTGCGCTATTTATTTTCTAAGTCCCCAGTTTATCGCACGACATGACGACCTCCTGTAGACAACAAGAATTACACCTGTCCCCGATAACAAATTTACAATATTTAATCATAAAAAAGTGAAATTGAATTTTCATAGAATATCAAGAGAGTCGAAGGATGCCGCAGAGTCCAGAGTGGCATACGACTGAAAATTATAGAACTCGAAAAAAAAAATAAGTGCTGAAGAAAAATTCAATACAATTAACTCTAGAAGAAAAATATGTGTGCTCGAATTATTAGCAGACACTGTTATGTTGACCAAAAAGTATGCAGAAACAAACAATTATATTAGATTAGGAATTGGTGGAACTAAACATTTAAACATTGTGAACGTAGGAACGCGTTAGTAGTTATTGTATATTTTTTGGTAGTAAAGTGGTTGACCCGATCAAGACAAACCAAGTTGGCCTTTCTTTGCTTTTGCTGGCAGTACGATTGTGTAGAATTTTGTCGATCAATTTTAATTTAAAACATAAAAAAGTTGAAGTCTCTCATTTTCGATTACTTATCATAGATTTTAATTGTAAAACAAAGGTGTGTTGGATATTAATGAATGTCATATGAGTACTTGCTTAATAATATAAATAGCTTTTTTCATCGGCTTGCTTAGGAAACTTAAGGATGGTTTATATTTAACGAAGCTGCGAAATTATTTACAGGTTATAAAATAATTTATAATTAGATAGGTATGTATATATATACGAAAGTAAATTGTATGTTATACGGCCAATGTACATTATGTTGCCTTCCACCAATTGTTCTCGTGAAATAGTGTTGTATAGTAAATATTCAAATTAAACAACACAGTTCAAAATATTATTGAACAGAATTGCATAGTTTATGCATAACTACGATAACAAGATAGCACCACACTGCAAGTAAAGTTTCGTTCCAAACTTTATAATTAACGTCTATTTCAATGATTCTGTAGTGGTCTACTGTTTTAAGTTTATATATAGTCTTAGAGAAATATGGACGGAGTAAATATTTTTCATAAGTCTTTCTTAAACGATAGTTAAAGGTTTTTATCGGTCGTTTCTTCGCAATATTTCAGACATTAAGAGAAGCTATATTTGGCGTAATATAATAAAAATAAAAACTACTCTACCGAGCTTCATCGCCAGTATTGCGTAAACGACCCTCGGGGGTCTTCAAGGAGCATGTTACTGGGAACGACTATTCAATGTGGCTTCGAAACCGCCCGTCTCGAGCTCACATAAAGCCTGGACTTCATGGAACTTCAACAAGTAACTCGTAAAGTTTAATCGCGTTGCATCGTGTCGAAGTATAGTATGGAAGCTTTAATGTTTCAACCAGTTGTTTCAAAGACTTCCTATACTCGAAGTGGAAACTATATTCAAAGACGGATTCTATGGAAGACTATGAATTTGTGTCAAAGTATCTTATGACAAATGCATCATACGAGCATACCGTTTTTATGAGGTAAAAAGGTAAATTTTAATGATGCAAGTGTACAAAAAAAAATCTAATCGATTTCCTTATGGATTGAACTAGAATCGCTAATAATCATCATACATCTTTCAACCACCTATATGGCTAGATAATTTAAAGAACATTTTTCTCTTGAGGTTTATTCAAAGTAATTTATATCTTCGAATATAAATATCGAGAAGAACTTTTTCCAAGAAAAAGTTTTCGTTATAAAATAAAATAAGAACTAGTCGCTCGTTCACGAAGGAGAAATTTTGATTTACCTTTGTAAATGCTCCCACGAATTTAACCACCTTTGCTTAAAATTTCGAATTTCAAATTGCAAAATGATAGTAATTTACCGTTTCAAATAATTGTATAAATGGTCAAAGTTTCAGCCCTTTCTGGAAATCTATTTAAAATAAGGCTTACATGAATTACAGAGAAAAGTTTGGACCCTAATTAATAATAAACTCCGGAGAAGCAACAATTTTATGGTATCTATTGTACAAGTTTTGGTTGAGGAATATTTGTATGTCTTCTGTAAAGTCCCTAAAAATAAAGATAATAAAAAAAACATCGAACACAAAAAATAAAATATTTATTACTTTCTGCTCAATGATTTTTTGAGTGTGTGTGTGTGTGCGTGTGTGCGTGCGTGTACGTGCGGTTAGTAGTAAATATGTGACTCCCTTAATTATTATTTTAAAAAATGATTGAGATTTTCACATTTGTCCAGAGAGTAAAATATATATATGAGCTAAAAATCCTTACAAGCGACGGAGAACGTCGTGTTAAAGGTGATGCCTGTTACGTCTAACAATGGGTTAAAGGTTTAGTAATAGTGGGCTGATGTTAAAATAATTATCAGTCATATCCTTTTAGGTTGTGTGGGTGCAAAGCACAAAAAAACTGTATTTGTAACAGTGTGTTTTTATTGTGGAGAAAGTACCTATAAATAACAAAAATTGAAATGGTAGCATGTACGACTAATACAAATATACTTGAAGCTTAGTGCTCAGTAGGTATATGAGGATAATTTCAATAATACGAATAAATGATGAAGCAAAAAAATATATTTGTTTTTACTTCTTTATTGTAATGGTTCATTATTAAAAGATTTAACACATTAACACATTATAACGTGTGTTTATAATATATACCCGGAACGAACAGTATTGAAAACGGTATCTACATAATTTATAGAATTAGGCGTTACTTTGCGGAGATCCATAATACAAAAGTAATAATAAAATTATTTTGCTATAATCCGCGATACAGTAAATAGAAAAAATATATAGTGCTAAATGTATAGTGGACTATACGTTTTTTCATACCCGTTACATGCAGGATTCGTAAAAACATATGCACAAACCTCCACCACTTCCACCACAATACACAAGCACTACACAGGTTCACTTTCACAAACTCAACAATCGTTTCGCCCCGCAACCGAAGCATCATCAGGAGATAGACTCCACGACAAAATCGCAAAGCGAAGCGTTATGCAAACAAGCATTGTTATATAGTAATCGGTTCATCCCCACCTTTACCTCTGAACACGTGCAACAAGCTTGAACTTGAAACATTTATCTGATCGTTAATGAGGGTGCCATTGTTATGCTTAATGATTTCTAATTGTTCCAAAATATTCAATTTTAAGCTTTTTTCACAGGTGTGCAGTATTTCGAAACAATGGTAATTAGGAACTTTATGACCGCTTTCTAACAAATGTTTCGCGAAATGTGAATTTAGTGGCTTATTATTCCTGAAAGCGGCCATATGTTCTTTAAAACGGGTTTCGAAATTACGACCAGTTTGACCCACATATGTATCATTGCATTCAGGACATTTTATTTTGTAAACACCACTCTTTTTCGGGCTTTCTAATTTATCTTTATTATTGCATAGTATCTTTTTTAAAGAGTTATTACTTTTAAAACCTAATTTTATATTTGACTTTGTTTTGAATATAGCTAAAATTCGTAAAGAACCTCACAGATGTTTCTATCCCAGCCATTGAAATGAAACTTTTAGAAAAAGGCCTAAAATATAATATTCCCCATAACATATGTGATAAATCCCTAGAAACCCTAGCTGTCGATGCCGAACTGGCCGTGATCATTAACAAAGAGGATAACATCGTTAGAAATTTAGTCGCACAAGAAATTAGAGCAACTCCCATCTGTCCCTCACTTAATTCAGAATCAAAAACTCTGAAGTCTCTACAAAAAACTATATCCAATAATAACCTTGTCATTTCTAAAGCCGACAAAGGCAACACCGTAGTAATTTTAAAGCGTGATATTTATTTGGAAAAAGTTAACGATGTTATCCAACGCGAAGAATTCGTCAAGTTACCCTCAGACCCTACCAAAAAATTTGCACAGTCCCTTAAACAAGTCGTTAATAATACACAGTATATAATGCCCACTAACTCATCAAAACTGAGGGTCACTGAGATGAATCCTCGCGCTCCGATGTTGTATGGTTTGCCAAAAATTCATAAAAACAATATCCCCATACGTCCAGTTGTCTCATACATAGGCGCTCCAGCATATAAATTAGCTAAATATTTAAACTCAATTTTGCCATTAAAAACGTCCTTTCGGCCAATAAATGCCCTTAAAAACAGTCTCCAGCTTGTTGACAAAATTAAGAATATTAAATTACCAAATAAATGTAAATTGATTTCACTAGATGTTGACAGTCTTTTCACGAACGTTCCATACAAAGAAACAATAAACATTTTAACCACATTACTCGAGAAAAAATGTTTACATCCTGGAGAGATTTCAGAAATAAAAGAGTTAACAGAATTGTGTATGGAACAAAATTATTTTCGATTCAATGACCATTACTTTCATCAAAAGGATGGTTTAGCCATGGGTTCCCCTTTAAGTCCGCTTATGGCCGAAATTTTTATGGACCACTTTGAAAATCAACATATTGTCCTTAATAAAAACATACTTTACTATTATAGGTATGTGGATGACATAATTATATGCTGGACGGGTACGGATAGACAACTTGATACTTTTATTAATAATATAAACTCTAAACATCCCAAAATTAGTTTTAAATTAGAATCAGAGCAGAATAACTCGCTAAATTTTCTTGACCTTACTATTACACGGTCTAACAACGAACATACGTTTGAGATCTTTCGCAAACCAACCTACACGGATACGATCATACCAGCTTCTTCTTTTCACCCCTGGCAACACAAACTTGCTGCCTTTCATAGTCATATACACAGACTTTTATCAGTCCCTCTTTCGGAAAAGAATTTTAACAATGAGCTGCAAATAATCAACCAGATGGCGCATTCCAATGGCTACGATGAGCAATTAGTACAAAATATTTTAAAAAACAAACAGAAGTTGCAATTGGCAAAACACTTCTATGCGGTGCCACATAACAAAGATAATAAGTACAAAGCCAGTTTGACCTATTTTGGAACATTGTCAGAACGAATTTTAGCTATATTCAAAACAAATTCAAATATAAAATTAGGTTTTAAAAGTAATAACTCTTTAAAAAAGATACTATGCAATAATAAAGATAAATTAGAAAGCCCGAAAAATAGTGGTGTTTACAAAATAAAATGTCCTGAATGCAATGATACATATGTGGGTCAAACTGGTCGTAATTTCGAAACCCGTTTTAAAGAACATATGGCCGCTTTCAGGAATAATAAGCCACTAAATTCACATTTCGCGAAACATTTGTTAGAAAGCGGTCATAAAGTTCCTAATGACCATTGTTTCGAAATACTGCACACCTGTGAAAAAAGCTTAAAATTGAATATTTTGGAACAATTAGAAATCATTAAGCATAACAATGGCACCCTCATTAACGATCAGATAAATGTTTCAAGTTCAAGCTTGTTGCACGTGTTCAGAGGTAAAGGTGGGGATGAACCGATTACTATATAACAATGCTTGTTTGCATAACGCTTCGCTTTGCGATTTTGTCGTGGAGTCTATCTCCTGATGATGCTTCGGTTGCGGGGCGAAACGATTGTTGAGTTTGTGAAAGTGAACCTGTGTAGTGCTTGTGTATTGTGGTGGAAGTGGTGGAGGTTTGTGCATATGTTTTTACGAATCCTGCATGTAACGGGTATGAAAAAACGTATAGTCCACTATACATTTAGCACTATATATTTTTTCTATTTACTGTATCGCGGATTATAGCAAAATAATTTTATTATTACTTTTGTATAACGGTATCTACATTAAGTTTTAAATGTTTAATCTTGGACGATGAAACGCAACGGACAAATGAGGCGAAAGTCCCAACGCGGCGCCCTCGCAGAAAGATCTACTGATAAAATTATACAAATGCTAATGAAAGTGGAGTTGCCGGGTAAGATTAGCGTTCTCAGTAAAATTGCTCCTGTTTACGGTTTAATTTCACCTCGAACCCGCACTGGCGAGTATTCAAGTTACATCCATAATTCTTTTGAACGTGTGGTATGAAATATGTTTTCCTTCCGTCTAACGATAAATTGTGAAAGTTTCTTTGGATATAAATATTTGCGCCCTGTAAATTACATTTTTATATTGCGTATCATACATATATGTATATTCACGATACGATGATTCCATACATTTCATCATTCTCCTACCCTTATCCCACTATAAGCGAGGTCGGCACAACATGTTACAAACATGTTGTCACATGAATTGGCCACGTATTTTACGACGGGCCGCCTGCCTGACGTCAACTTACCTTAGTCGTATTTAACGACCCCTCGGTAAGAAAGAGGGCGGTCTATTTTACTCAACCGGATACCACACAGTGGGTCAATTTACCTCAGTCGCCTTTTACGAGACCTCGGTAAGTAATGAGGGTGGTCTCTATTTTACTCGGCCGCATACCACACGGCGGGTCTACTTACCTTAGTCGCCTTTTACGACACCTCGGTGAGATAATGATAAAAATTAAATTAATGATAAAAACGTTCAGCTTGAGAATAAAATAAAGTTTTCATAAAAACAAAAACATAATCCGAGATTCATCAAAACAATTTTTGAATAGTCAATCCTTTTTTTCCAACTCAAAGTCACCTTAGTTGCTTAGTTTTGATAATTACCCATTTTTTATTATTAAGGTTTAGATTTGCCACTTGCACGCCAGCTTGTATATACGATTAAGATAAGTTATACCGACGTATATATTTGGTGACAATTTAAGTTTTGTGTTGTAAGTAGTACATCGTTTAATGGGTTAAGGTATGCAAATGAAAAATAAAGTAACTTGTGTGTCTCACAAGTCATATTTATATATTATATTGTTGCCAATATGCTATTAATTCTTTAAATTTATATAATTATTCCACTTTTTATATAAATACCAGTATATAGTATACTGTATAGTACGGTACTGTATATTATAGTATAGTTTTAAGATTTATATTTGAAAAAGAGCAACCGCCGGGTTTCTTTCTGGTTCTTCTCGGTAGGAACAGCTTTCCAAACCAGCATTGGAAACGAGCAAACCATTGAGCTTGAATATAGTAAACCGAAACCGCTTCTTGAATAACGGCGAGTGTTGGGTTATCAACTAATACCTATTCGCATAAACCATAGCACTGAACAAACAACAGTATCATCTGTGCATTAGTTCTGCAATTAACAACCCACTTGCTAAATGTGCCTGTTATTGTAAGCATCTAGAATACGTAACATCTAGTAACAATCGTAACATATATTAATACTAGCTGACCCAGCAAACGTAGCTTTGCCATATAAATTACTACAGATTTGACTTGACTTTGACACATCTTGAATAAAATAAAAAAATAATAGTTTGATAACAGATGGCGCTTCCAACGTCATCGTATTCCCGTAGAATTCACAGAATTTCTATGGCCTTTACGTTACCTCGGTGTTTAAGGTCCACGCGTCCATCAAAACCGGGAACTTTTGCAGACCGTTAAGATGAGAAAAGTCTCATATCTAGGGCATGTGGTCAGGCACGACAGATATGGACTTCTACAACTCATCTTTATGGGAAAGGTTTCCGGAAAAAGAGGTGTGGGACGCAGAAAGAAATCGTGGCTTCGCAACGTAAGGGAGTGGACGGGGATCGCGAGTGCCGCTAAACTGTCCCGGCTAGCGAGGGATAAGGATGAATTTATGACGCTGACTGCCAACCTTTGCTAGTCGGAGAGGCACATGAAGAAGAAGAAGAAGGTGTTTAAGGTATAATTGTGCCAAACTTCATCGATTTTGGTTCAACGGATTCGCCGTGAAAATGTAACAAACATACATCCATACTCACAAACATTCGCAATTATAATATTAAGTAGAATAGGATTAGTAGAACGATGTATATATGCTTATGTTTAACTTTGATAAAATGAAAATATTTGAACAAAACATTAATACAAAAAGCTGTTTATAATTTTTTTAACTCTTGGTATTCTATATTTTCAAGTTAATGCGAGCATAATTTATACCAAGGAATAAATTGTGTTCAGCGAAAATAATTTCGCATTAGAGTATGCGGATAACAGCTAAGGTACACAAAGATCTGGAGTTTTGCGGTAAAGAGACATCGCGGATTCGTAATAAACAGGACACCCGGTAATATATCATAAACCTTCTTTAGGGTTGTGATATTTAAGACGACTATATATAATATACAGACTATGTATAGTACAGTTGAAGTGCGATCTAAATTCAGACGAAAAGTATAATTTGTTGAAAAAATTCTGGAAGGTAGAAATATTGTGGTTTAAATGTATAATTATAATTAAATATAATTAGTTGGAGTTAAATGAAGGAAGTTGCAATGATTTTAAGTCCCTTTTTAAGTCTAAATTAAGTGGTAATATTATAGTACAAATAGTATCAGGAAAGTTTGTAAATTTTTTATTTAATTCTCTCCACAAAGGCTTTTACTTAATTAATTTAACTATCTCACTACTGGGCAAAGAACTACCCTTGAAGATAAAGATTGGACCTTAAATCCACAACGCTTCTCCGATGCGGCATAGCAAATTATACATATCGTAGAAATTAAGAGAAATGCAGATTACTCGTACATCTATATTCCTTTACAGTAAAGTGAATAACGAATTGTGGAATATCAATTAAACATTACACTATATTGAAAAATCATAAGAGCTTTTCTGAAGTCGAAAACCATAGTAACGCGCATGTACCATATGGTCTAATTTTGTTTCTCAATTTCATTTCTAAGTCATTCAAAGTTGCACAACTAGATAAATTATAATTCTACTCAGAACTTTAAATGCAGAACGATATTTAACTGCAATCGATATCAACAGGATTCCCAGATAAAATTTTATTCCAGATTTTACACCTATATCAAACTATCAGACTCTCTGTTAGTGAATCTTGTCATAAAATTTCATGTTTCTGCCTATAAACATTTCAGCTCTGTAATAAATCAGTCAATAAGGATATTAATTAGTCTTTATATGTACATGACATTATTCATTAGAAAAACCAAATTACAATCTTATACCAAACAATGCAGATAAATATTGTCACTCTGATTTGAGTAAGTGTTCAACATAACATCTTTATATATAAAAATCCTGTGTCACGATGTGCGGTTATGCTAATCTTCAAACAACTGATCTGATTTCAATGAAATTTTCTAGATATATTTTGATCCAGCTTAAAGGATATGATGTTTTTATTTCGAATAATAAATTTATATGCTGAAAGGCTCTAAGTTCCCTAAGTTTTCGATAGATGTCAGTACTAAGGTTTTTTATTCTCGATGAGTCAAAGTCAAGCCAAGTCTGTATATTAAAGAAGTTAATTTTATATCACGATACGCGATATATATATAAAAAAATGAAATAAAAACATAATAAGTTTAGCAGAGAGTCTCTGACTTAAATAGTTAAGAAAGGAGGACAACGTTTATCGAGTTATATATAAAAATATTCTTATATATGAATTAAGCTGTGCATATTCATAATGAGAAAAGTTGGTAGAGCAATATTATGACAACCCTATGTAATCTACAGTTAGGGAGGCAGCATAATCCCGTCCTATAAGTGTTTATTTGATATTTATTCCGGTCTCTGTCCCCACTAATGAAACTCTCCTCCCTTTGTTATCATTGTAAACATTACTTATAGCCAATAATAATATAAATAATAAATGGTGACCTCTATTAATTAATTATAAAATCTGCATTTTTGAGGGTCCGCGTTAGATCATATTTTGAAGAGAATATTTAATATCCTACCGAAAAAATATCGTAAATGGGATTTCTAATAAAATTCATGACTTACTTTTTTTTACGGGCGTTGACTTGTAATCTGGTGTCTTTTTTGTGACCATTACAATAATTGATTTAAATTTTATATCGCGATTCTCTATAAGTAATATCATCTTCAAATAATGGTAGGATTATTTATAAAATAAAAATGGTACTCATATAAGTATTATATACGGCTGTTATAAACAATATGCAATCAGATTTTTTTTTAAATCTGAAATAGGTAAAGTAGATTCAAACTTCAACATTCATTTACGAGCGGTTTTCTCTCATCGTGGCTCGTAACTTCAAGGCATAAAGTTAATGTTATGATTTGCACACATAAAACCTTGATTTCCATTTATTAAAGTCCTTAACATTCGAAATCTAAGTCAAAGAGCTTACCTTAAAAATTGCACTATGGAAACTTTACATTTTATTTCTCATTGCAACTGAAATTTCTTATGATTCTATTCTTTATATTATATGGAATGGAATATTAAGAAACAAATAAAATAAAATAAAAACAAATAAAAATATTTAAATATTATCTGAACACTAAATATTGCATTTTATGATTTTTAAGATCATGGCTAAGTAGCACAATCTTTAAAACGAAATTTAGCTATTATCATTCTTATTGATGTCATAAAACGAGGAAAAATATGAGTACTAAGTAGTTACATTAGATATTGGTTAAACATAGTTTTTTCTAACACTTGATAAAATTAACGTCATAAGTTATATATGTATATACTTAATACACAAAATCCAACATAGAAATATGTGTTAATATCTATTTAATTTTTATTTACAATTAACCCATTTGCTTTATTAAAAAATATACAATTCTCATAACTCTTTCTAGTGGAAATAAACTCTTAAGATTTTCAAATGTGTTGCAAAGGCAACAAAAAAATGTTCTTTTTCTTGACTGAGTACATTTTAGATCAGCTCTCAGAGTATGTAAGATCTTATTAAGTTATAAAAATATTTCTCGCCCGGGAGGATAACACTTTTGCTTACGTCTTAACCTTTCGATAACTTTATTGAAAATAGAATTGAGCAAAGTCTGCTTCACGTTAGTAACGTAATTTGCCTAACATAGATCAAACAGTACATAAATGAAATGTCAAAATACGATACTTAATACGTAATCGTAACACCTTGAGGCCCTGTGCGAGAGGTTCGGCAAATATTATTTTATTAATGCTAACGTTCTATTTAATTGTGCGGAATTTATTTTATACATAAGTAGCGATGAGCAATTACATGAATTGATATTAGACTTTATGTTGTGAAATATGTAATAATTTCAAGAAATTGACCAATAAATCTCATATCAGTTTAACTCAAATTTTTAAACTTTTATTTAACTTGTCTTGTGTGATGTTTGTTTGTGAAATCTAGCAAATTTGACCCACTTCTCGGTGTCCGATTGAACTGAAATTTTACGTAATGTTCCAATCCCAATGACAATGTCTGTTTATGATAAACATGACCTGGTGCCAGGATTGTCTCCAAACGAACTCCTCAAATGTTAACAGTAACAGGGACATGAAATATTGTTAAAAGGTTTTATTCATTAAGATCCTATTTAAGCTATAACGATAACATGACGATATAAAACTTGGATTTATAAATAAAAATAAGATTATTCATCATAGTCCTGCCCTTATCCCACTCTAAATGGGTCGGCACAACATGTTTTAAGCACGTTGTAAGATGATTTGGCTAGGTATTTTACGACCGGCCGCCTGCCTGACGTCAACTTACCTTAGTCGCCTTTTACGACACCTTGGTAAGAAATGAGGGTGATCTATTCTACTCAGCCGGATACCACACGATGGAAATAAAAAGAATATTATCAAACATTATTTACATTAAGTTGTGGAAATATCTAATAAATGTTTTTCTCAAAATTTGTCTCGTAAGTTATATCCTTGGAAATAAGCAAGTTAAGAAAAGTATTTAAAATGAAACGTGTTGCGTTTTTCTTCTACGGTTGCTTACCTCGGCTTTTTGAGAATCTAATTTAAAGTAAATGGGTGAAATTAAATTTGAAGAATTTGTTGAATTCCTATCGACGTTTAAATACTTATAAACGTTATATAACAGTGTCTTCAGGGTATAACGGAGCTATAAGTTAAACCATTGTTATTTTTTAACTAACCCGTTGACGCAGGTAGCAGTGTTACTACAGCTCCGTGCATCGCGAGTTCGATTCCCGCCGAAGGCCAACACTTTCTATAAACAATTTATTGGTTGTTCGTATCTGGGGTATTTGTTTTGGGGATTTAAATATTTATTTCAAATTATATGTATATAATTACCGGTTGTCTGTCACCCATAACACAAGTATTAAGTTACTTGCCTTAGGGACAGACGAACGTGTGTGTAATTGTCCCACTTATTTATCTATTTATGTGACACGATTAAAGTCCAACGCAATCCTTTATGTACAAGCAAAAAAGACTTTTAATTATAAAAATGTCATCAGGAAACTTGCTCCGCGGTTAAATGCACTCATTTAACACGAAGATAACCAGGTGATAAAGACATAGTTACAGCAGTTATTATAATTCTATAATTTATTGCAGCCACTGTTTATTTCCTCTTATTACGATAAAAAGAATTTATAGTTATATTGCCCGTTTGCGCTGTAACTTATCTAATAAATACGTTGTAATAAAAAAATATTTATTATCAAAATGTCTATATAAAAATTTATTGTACTATATTCATGGAACATTTTTTTAAAAGTGATGTGGTATTACAATTTCCTTTGTTAAAAAAGAATCTAAGTTAAACTAATACATAATAAAATATAGAACTGCACAATGTGACTACCGATGACCTCTGGTTACGAGTTTCCACGTGTAACAATACAATTCTGTGTCACATATATTTGTTTATATTGTATTTGTTATAAGATATACGTACATAATATATACATTCCATACATAGACTAGCTGTTACTAAATATAACGTATTTCGTTAACTGTGTTATTTGCTAACCATGTAAGTTTGTCTCATTTCACGATATTTTTTATAATTTGCAGCCCACAACGATCCTTTAACACCTTAACGCCTCGCTAGGACGAGCGTAAATAATACGTAGCGTTAAAATTCCGCAATAGGCGTTATAAGAAGTTTCGTATGGTATATTGAGCTTAACGCCCTCGCCCTAACGACTAAAATGTAACACTGCACGATAAAATACGTCGCGATTTAAATACGCTGTCGTGTGAACAGATATTTGGATATCCATTTGTTTCAATTCGACGTTATTTTAACGCACGATAAAAATCCTCTCGTGAATACGAGGGGTAAAGCTGTTAAAGTGTGCACTTCATATAATATTATCATTAACAATATTTACAAGTAAAGAACCTACCCCCCTATATGGCTACTATTTTTTATCAATTATTAAGTAATAAAATATTCCTCGTCAGCGTTTTTAAGACCATTTGAGAGAAGTTAAAACTGAAAAATTATTAATAAAGGTAACATCGAAAGAATTTGCATTCGCCTTTAATACAAAATGCCATTAACTATCTACCATAAAACACTTTTAGTAAATTATTTTTTACGTGGTAAGTTAAATAAACATATAAATAGTTAGATGGAGAAATAATGTAACATTTTAGTCACAGTAAGTCAAGAAAATACAACTGTTTAAATGATAATGACAAATACATAGTAAATATCTTTACTGAAACATATTAATTTAGCAAACATTGAAATGATACTTAATTGTTCAGATAATAACATTGTAAAGTGTTTATACAATAAGCAAATTTAATTATTTCTAGTTCAGATTATTACCATGTTTTTATTATTCGATGATAATAGTTATATTGATTATTTATTAGTAACCAATTACAGAAACAATATGCATTCGAGTCACTAAACTTATATTAACTTGGTATTTATTAATTGTATATATTATTATCAGTTAATTACATCCATCACATTTACGATTATTTCTTTAAGTAAATTTTTAGCAATCATTGGTGTCACGTGATATGATTTGGTTTTCGTACCAATTATAAAATAATTGCGTTAATTAGCAACCAAATTGGCGGCTGAGAGGGTTCAACTTCTCACTATTGTTGTCTCGTTTATAAATAAGCCCCGATTATTTTTTTAGACAAGATTGTACAACTAGACGCGAAGATAACATTAAATATAATGAGGCTCAAAATCATAAGTTCCTTTATATATTTTCTTTAAAGTTTTCTTTCTTTCTTTAAATTAAAGTTTTCTTTATCATTGATTTAAAAGACCGAAATAATGGCACAGAAATGGTGCCAAGACTGCAAATAACATCTCAAAAATTAACGGATGTTAACAATCACACGAAGGCAATGAGTATGTGACGTTAAGGGTGAAGCAAATAGTTCTGAAGAATCGTTGGACATCGGGTCTTAAGATGTTAACGAAGCCATCTCGTTTCAGAAAATGCGCTGTATTCCAGTACAAAGTATAAAAATTTGATTGCGTGGAATTCTCCTACATAGATGTTTATCCAGCGCTAGACTTCGATTATTTAATAAACGACAAAAAGTTCCTAATTCTGTTTTCAAATTCAAATTCAAAATATTCTTTATCCAAGTAAACTTGTAAACAAGTGCTTTTGAATCGTCAACTTTACTGCTGGGTCGGAAAGCTGTTCCTACCGAGAAGAGCCAGCAAGAAACTCGGCGGTTGCTCTTTTTAAAATGTAAACCTTAGAACTAGTTACATTTATTTATTACTGTCTTGTACAGGGTAGAAGTGCACTAATATCCACACATCCTTATCATCTAAGTAATCTTCAACAGTATAGTAGGCTTTCTGTATCAGCCTCTTTTTAACAGTGGTTTTAAACTGCTGTAATGGCATGGCCAAAATTGATTTCGGAATTTTTGAGGCATCACTCGAGTTTATAACACGAGGAATTGATGTGCCCTGATCACCAATCTGACTTCGACATTTTAACTATCTACCACTAAGGAACTAGTAACAAATAATATAAAATCAGCTAAACTTATCTGCATCCAGGACAATGTAAAATATATCCGAACAGGAGATGCAGACCATATCCACAGGATAAACTCTGGGCGCCATCAAAACGATTGGCTGTCAATTCAAACAATTCATATTGTATGTCTATTACTTTATATAATAAACTCCCAAATTGTAAAAAAAAATCTACCGCTACTGAATTTTAAGCGTGCAATTTTGGAAATGTTACACCAAAAAAATTATTATACAGTTCACGTGTATCTCAATGACGGCAATATACTTAATCTTCCATAATAATTATAAGAATTAAATATTATGTCATATGTTTACAATAATGAAATAATTATATTTTAAAGTTTATTTATTTTCTAATCATAATTTAATTTTATACTGACATCATTGTAATTTTAAATAAATGTAATCATTAATTTATACTGTAAATGTAACTAGTTTACATTTACATTTTAAATATTTGCACACTGTTTAGTAACAGTCGATTGTGTAAGGGAATTAAGAAATAAGTTACAACTAGTTATGTACCCACAATTTAGCAAATAAATAAATTTATTATTATTAGTATTATTAATATATTAGATCACTTCAATAGTGTTGGAGCTACTTTGGTAAAATATTGTCTAATAACTTATAATCAATCATCTACATACAATATTAGTATGTATGTTGCATACACGGTATCGTATCGCAACGTTTTTGTCGTGAAGCCTATCCTCCTGATGATGCTTCGGTTTCGGGGCGAAACGATCGTCGAGATTGTGGTGGTGGGTGTGTGTGCTGCTTTTGTGTTCGTTGTTGCTGGTGAATTGCGCCTTGGGGTGCATGTGGTGGCTGGTCCTGCATGTATAAGGTGCGTAGATTTTGCCTGCTTCATACACATTGGCTTTGCATGCATTCACTTAACCCGTGCGGATTATAGCAAAGTAGTTAGTTCTGTTATATTCCTCAAATATACTTATAATTTTATTTATTAGTGAATTTAGTTATTGTAATAATGAGTGTAGGCGTAAATATAAATTCATTAGAGCCAACAAAGGCGTTTAAAGGCGGTTAATGAAGAAAGATGTCTCGTTTAATTGCCCTTTGTATTTTTTCTGAAAAACTGTGCAACGTATAAATTAACTGCTTTTCAATGGTCCTGCCATGACAATCATTACTGGCTACTTAAAGAAACTCTGTAATATAAATCTCCTTTTGAAAATATTTATTCAATTAGTAGTTGTGATAATTTTTTTTTATAGAAACTCAATCCGTACTAATATTATAAATACAATAATCTGTACGCACGATTAGTGTTAAAGTAACCTTATTCAAAATTAGGTTAAATTGATTTAGAAAGGTACATTGTAATTATCAATGCCATCTATGAAATCACGTTACGAACTATTAAAAAAAAAGCAAGTGTTTTCTTGTTCTTCAGAGTTTCTTTTCGTCTTCCTAGGGTCTTTTGAACACTCACGAGTTTAGTAAGCGCTTCGCTACGCTTTACAACAAATTGCCACCAAATATTTTTTTGTATAAAAAAATATTTAATATGTCGATATGTGCGTGCGTGCGATATGTCTGTCCGTCTGTTACGCTTTCACAGCTAAGAAAGTTTAATGAAATTATTTATAGTTGTGAATTATATACCGGGCTAACGCTGTAGGCTAAATAATTCGTTTTTACATTTACCACTATTCTTACGGGGATTGGAAATGTTTTTGTACAACATCAGATCTCTCTGAGGATTAATTAAATCAAAGTCACAGTGAAGCACATGATAAGAAATGAATATTATTTAAGCCCATTTTTTTTTCATAAAAACCACTAAGCTCAGCCTGGTTTTGAAGTCACAAACCCTCTGCTGAGAATCTCGCGTTAGTAGGCTGTCACGGCGCCAACCACGAAACTTTAGTCTTAATTAATGTGATGTGATCATTATCTAGAAGGACTATTATAACACTAGTCCGGCGTTAGATAATATTCAGATAATAAGTGATGACGTAATGACTTGAAATGTTTAACATACATCTTATAATGAGTGCAAATATCTCGTGAACTTTATTTATCATAACTTCACGTAAATTATTTACGTCCTATTTTTTTAATAAGTCGCAAAATCCATTGTGCAAAGTTCGCTGTCTTTTCAAATATATCCGTCGGAAACAGCGCAGTTTGTCGCAGTGAACTATGACACATTAGATAGTGTTATCATTGCAGGAAATTCGGTCATACGTGCATAGTTTACAATTATATCTAGTTATTACGATACGACTTTTGAGTATCTATTTATCATGTAATGGTTACATAGAATTGGTATATTTAACACGAATATTTACTTCTTCATCATTACTGTTGAGGATCGTGTCTCCGTTTCACATTAGCTACTAACTGGTTACGCTCAGCGGTATGTTCTGTTCAACTGACAGTATCTTCAACTGTTCAGCGACCGGCAGGCTTACCATGAACTCTTATTGCGACTCAATTGAAGACCTAAACTGAATTGTTTTGCTTTTTCATACAATGACGTGTTAAAAACGCACAGTTTAAGTCGTTGCCGTATTAAATCCTCAAAAGTATTTTATTCACTCTTATTTATATATTAGACGTGCGAACCAAATGCAACTCAGTTAAAAACACTTCATAGTACGAAAAGAAAGCGATTCAGTATAGGTACCGACTATGAATTGCATTGCAATTGAATCGTTTTCTAAAAGTTGATTGGAGGTCAACAGTTCTGACCATCGCTTAGACCTATTACCTCTAGACCTTTTTCCTTCAATCTTCCCAGTAATCATCAGATTCTAGCTTATCAGTACCCCCGCGTGCAACGTGGTCAAAGTATCGTATAAAACGTTACAAGAAGGAGAAGATAGGTGTTGTGCATTTTCTAATTTATGTTGTTTTAAAATTAAGACATTGTTGGGTGTCTATGGAATCCTGAGCATATGACGACAACATCACATTGCCGACACAACACCGAATGTTGCTAAACTAACTGCTCATTTAAAATTTAAAAATCTAAATTTTATGTTTATGGTTATCTCAGTAATTACTTCGTAGTATTTTGATTATATGTAATGGAAATTAGTCAGAATACTACATGGATCAACAATATAATTGAGAAATCATTAACTGGCAGAATTTTTTTATCAACGGAAACGATAAGGTCTGGTAATCAATAGCAACGATTAGCTTAGATTTATCTTCCCTTTTTTATGCATATTGCTCCATTAATAAACATGTTATTATAAGTTTTTTTCTGAATTATCAGAAACAGCACATAAAAGAGAACAGAAACAGTTTCTCTCTTTACGTGACGCCAATATATCTTATATATAAAAATTCTTGTGTCACAATACTCGTTAAATGTCGTTAGTACTATATTCCTCCGAAACGATTTAACCGAGTTTTGTGGAATTTTATATGCATATTCAGCAGGTCTGAGAAACGGCTACGATCGTTTTTTCACAGTGATAAGGGTTGTCCAACTCTAACTTTTTTTTTCAAATTCAAATTCAAATTCAAAATATTCTTTATTCAAGTAAACTTGTAAACAAGTGCTCTTGAATCGTCAACATCTACTGCTGGTTCGGAAAGCTGTTCCTACCGAGAAGAACCAGCAAGAAACTCGGCGGTTGCTCTTTTCAAACAATAATTCTTATCACTAGTTACATATAGTTATTAATGTCTTGCACAGGGTGGAAGAGAAGCTATATCCACGCATTCTTATCGTCTAGGTTATCTTCAATAGTATTATTATACTATTGCTTTCTTAATTAGCCTTTTTTTAATAGTATTTTTAAACTACTGTAATGGTAAAGTTAAAGTAGATTGTGGAATTTTACTATAGAATCTTATACCCAAACCCACAAACGAATTACGAACTTTTGCAAGGCGCAAAGCAGGAACCGCAAGCTTATGTCGGTTCCTACTTTGTCTATTATATACATCGCCAATCCTTTGATATATATTTATATTCATATGTACAAAAATTAAATGACTAAAAATTACTAAATTTTTGGACAGATCGTTTATTTTTTATAATGTACAGTAGAAATTCCTTAGAAATAATTTATATGGAAAAGCAACGTTTGCACAGTCAGCTAGTTTATTACATAAGTATTTAAATCTGTATCGATGACTACTGAAACATGAAACTACTAAAGCACATCAATGACTATGGATAGTATAATATCATCTTTCTTATAAGTAAACCTGGTTATGGATACTTTGTTTCCTGTTACATAATCTTGTTTTCCATTTCACCAATTTATACCTATTTTTTTATACTAGGATCAACTTAATAAATCACGATGATATTTAAAACCTTCTGATGTTCATATAAAAAAAGATTTTATGTTAACATGAATGTGTGTAAACGTAAACCTATGAAAATACGTAGGCATCGAATTCATATTTGCCTGAAGCATCGCTATTTCCAATTTACGAGTAGATTAAAGAGCACCCTCATCTAAAACTTTTCCAATATTTTTTCATCACGTATGTCAACTTTTACGTGAAGGCTTATTTCATCTATAAATAAGCAATATTCGGTTCGATTTTTTTCGCGTTTTATTACCAATAAAACTAAGTTATTTCCGCGAGTACGGTGTACTCGTAAATGTACATGCTTCATCGTTTCACTCTTATAATATTCAACTTATATATATTGACTGGCTTGTTGGCACAATGGGTAGTGACCCTGTCTTCAGCTCCGCGGGACGCGGGTTCGATTCCCGCCGAGGGCCAACATTTTCTATAAACAATTTGTTGGTTGTTCGAGCCTGGGTGTATATTTGTATTTAAGTATGTATTTAAAATTATATATGTAGTATATCTACCAGTTGTCCGTCATCCATACCACTAGTATTAAATTACTTACTTTGGGGGCGGACCACCGTGTGTGTTAGTGTCCCATATATTTATATTTAAATATATTTCAACATTTGGGCATCACATATGAGAACACCAATATTACATTTCTTATTATCTGCTTAATAAATACACTCTATTCTGAGTTTGAGTCTCCGTTAAATAAATTAAATACTTTTAATCACGGTCAGCCATCAGTTCTAAGTACAATTAAATAGGTGATTAGGCTTATTAAATGTGATTTTATATATAAAATATTAATAATTTTCATCTATAATATTTTATAGTAAATTCCGATTTTTTAGCTTTGGAGTTATTATGAAGTAAATAAACTATTAAAAGGTGTATTTGTTTTATTCATCTGTTCGTTTTCTGCATTACTTATCGAGATAATTATTATTTTATTTTTTTGATTTAATTATTTGCTATTTTTGTATTTTAAAGCGTTATTAAGGCATTACAGTGTAACAGACAACAGTCAGTAAATATTATTTTATTAAGTTCTCGATGAGCGGGCTTCAATAATATGTACCGTCTGTACCTTTATGACAAGTACGATACTCTATTGAAATATTTTTATTTTTGATATCCATAATAAAATTCATTTTTTGTTTATATTTTTTTGGTTATTAAAAAAAGGTTTTCTATTCTATCACTTTTAGTTTCCACTTTATATTACATTATAATTTATATAATGGGGTAAGGATTATTACAGAGATATGAATAACATGGTTTGATTACTGTCGGCAATTTTATCAACTATATTGGTATAACTATAATAGTCAGACTTATGGTATCGCGGATTTTTTGTGGATATTGATATGTTCTATAATACTGTAGAATATTTTTTTGTTCTATCATCAATAGTATCCGCGGCGCACGCTATGAAAGATTTTTACGACTAAATTTTTCACACCTTATTACAATTTTATTAGGGATCCCTATTTAAAAAAAAATGTCATATAGCCTATGTTGCTAAGTGAAGAAGCACCTTTCCAATGGTGATAGAATTTTTGATATCGGTCCAGTAGTTTTTGCGTGAAAATGAAATACACACAAACATACAAATTTTTCCTCTTAAAAATACTATTATCTTGTCTATACTAATACTAGTATAGACAAGATTCATTCAATAAAAAAAATATTTTAAATTAAAAAAAAAATAAAAACAACATTTTAAACATTGACATTATATACACATAAATATCTGACAACATGTAAAAAATTGCTGCCTAATAATCAAGCTTAAATATCAATATTTAAGAATAAATATCGGAATTGAGCGAAAAAATGAACATCAGTTTCATAGAGCGTTTTCTTATTTATATTTTGCCAATAAATATATAAAACGACAGGTACTCATATATTTACATTAAAAAAAAATCGCGATCCGCTGTCAATAGATTTGAAGTGCTGTTCATACATGGCTTACTCGTTTGTAGGACAAGAGTACACTTTCCGTCTAATTCCCTACATACAGTATCGCAAAGTAGGTCGTGCGTATCCGGACTCCGTGGGACTATCAGTGTCGCTATTACTGCGTAAATTGTTAATAATTTACTAGATTACTTTTCTTTTGTTAGCACAGTTGTCTGTGTACAATGATTATTTTTCCTTTATTTATTTAATAAAAATTAACATTATATTTTTAAATTTATTTATTACACTAAATTTTATTAACATAAACATTTGATTAACACTAAACATAAGAATAAAAATTTTGTACTGCATAAAACGCGGCCGTATTGCTTATCAGCGATTTCTTCCAGACAACCTTTAGATAACTATACTTATAAACTGTAAAGTATAGAGTAGATAGGTGGTAAGGTAAAAAATCTATAAAAACATTCAAAAATATTTTAAAAAATAAGAAAGAATGAAAGTACTGTGGGTAGGGCTCCAGACTGTGGGACCTCCACAAAATACGTGCCATCTCAAGCAATAAATGCCTTTTATAAAAGGCAGTTATTAACAGTTAAGTGAGAGTTAATAACTAATTTAAATTTTTATTAACCGATAGGTGATATATAGAAACAGGCGTTACTTTGCTGAATTCCATATTACAGAAACTATAACAGAACTACTTTGTTATAATCCGGGCGGGTTAAGTGAATGCATGCAAAGCTAATGTGTATGAAGTAGGCAAAATTCATGTACCTTACACATGCAGGACAATTCACCACATGCATCCCAAGACGACACCACCAGCAACAATGCACACAAGCAATGCACACAGCCACCACCAAAATCTCTACGATCGTTTCACCCGAAACCGAAGCATCATCAGGAGGATAGGCTCCGCGGCAAAATCGTAATGCTCGTCGAGAGAAAAAATAATAATAATATTATTATTACTTTTTATTATATTTTTGCCTCACGATGGATCGAAGACGACAACGGTGATCGATGACTGTAACTTGCATTACAAAGTGATTGTTAGTCTGTTCTCATTTGTTACTTAACGTGTCGCATCTGCTGTTTGAAGGCAAAACGAAAAACACTGAAACATCAAGTATGGAAACATAAATGCAATAAAAATAGATTAAAGCGTAAAATAACTTCGAAGGATATGCACCGAAGTTTCATCATTTGCATGGATTTGGATTTCCTCTGATTTGGTTTTCAAACAGCGCGAGTACTCTACAAGTTAAATAAAGTTGAAACAGAAACGTAGTTATTCAATAAGAGTTACGTAATTTTCATCTTTTTCTTGTCATAACCTAATTTATATTAGCATTCCACTTTCCCCAATTATATATTCAAGGTCTTCCTTGTATTAATTACGCTCTGCTGTTTTACAATAATCTCTATGTTAAAAGTCACATCAATTCTTTCGTTGCGCTCTTTCGTTCGGAGGAAGAAGATCAAGTAAAAATAAGATGAAAGTAGATCAAGAACACTTCACGTTTATAATATGAGTATTAATAAAGTTTAACACTTAAAACAGTTGATATTTCCAGCTCAAAATTAATTTTATTTTCATAACATTTTTGCCATTCTTCAGGACAACAAAATCAATATTACAAATTGTTTAAATGTTAATATTCTAATTATGTTCTATTCATAATCCTTCCAAATGACGTATCCTATCTTATTCGACTCGTCTAATAACCGGTTTGGAAAGATACGATTCATGTCAGAGAATGGAAGCAAATGTATAAAGCTCCAAATGATATCACAAACGTATCACATTTCACTGTCAAAATCATGCACACGAGATAAAATGCTACACAAAGCAGTTACTTTAATTATGTACTTAAACACACAAATACTCACACAAGCACACTAATACACAGACACGAAACAGACACAAATGAGAATACCTAATGTATTTTGAATCTATTTTACTAATCTTCGATTGCCATTGGAAGTATAACATGTGCAATGTAGATATATCATGTCTATTTCCGGAATTAAATTTCTAGCAAATTACTAAGTGAGTCAGTCAAATGTCATTTCAAGAAGGCCTCATTGCTACTGTGACGTGTGTATGTGGTTGACACCGTCGTTATACGTTTCGTTAGATAAGTACACACGCTTCAGGGATAACGTCACAGCGACATGCTATGTCAGTCATGTCAACGTTACTGATAATTACAAGATGCATACTATTGACTTCAGTAAGTGTGGTGTATGTGTTCAGTTATATTGTTTGAGTATAGACTTGTATGAAAATAGCACAGGCTCAAACACCTACTAACATTGTCACTACACGTCACACTCACACACTGGCTCTGGTGTTAATGACGCGGTGCGCTTTGAGATAGTGTGAGGTTTCCTTTATATACGAGTATTAGTATTTTTATGTATTGATATTTTTTTATGTATGTATTATAGGTTGTGCGTTATGTATATAAATCCTCATATTAAAAAAATAGTAATAAATATGAGTATAAACGCTCATATACACAGTAAGAATCATACATCTCAATCCAGTACACACTGCAGTAAGGAACGGTTGTGTTTGTTGCAATTTTAGATTCGTGTTGGCCTTAGAATAGACTCTGCTAGACACGCACAGAATCACCAATCAGTCAATGATACACTCTGTCAGTAATATGATACACTCATCATATAGCACCAACAAAAATATACAAAAATATAACAAAAATATACAAAATTATGGATAACAATCACTTTGCACAGTAATAGCGATAGTGTATAAGTGATTGCTAGTACAATCAAATTTAACCCTTATATCCTATACGCATGCTAACGATATAAGGTCTACATTTCCTTGTATACATAATAGCAATAGCGCTAGCAGATGTGATCACCGTAATCACAATTGATCATATCGTGGAACTTATATGATTCTTAAATAGCAATCGTCCCCAAGCTTAGTATCTTCAATCCATCAACTCAAAGTGTATTCCTCTTTTCCTATCAACGGATTTTCATCACTATTTTCAAAATCTATTGAGGACTGAATTTCCCATTTTCAATATCAGATTTGTTATACTATTCAATAACTTCAAATTGTAATAATTATAACATAAATTTTAAGCTTAATTTAGAATTCATTAAATTATTCATAATCCAATACATCATTTGGTGATGTCAAAACTTTTCTCGTTACAAATAATCTTGATGAATATTTTGTACAATGTGAAATGTTTTATTCTAAAATATTCTTTCGTATTGTAATAAATTTTCTTAAGTGATATTTTCTTCGTTTCATTTTCAAATTTAATATCTTTGGTATAAGGATAACTTTAATAGCCCCAGCCATAAATATATATTACACAAGGTAAAGCCAGCGACTTCGTCTGTAAATATCAAGAACGAGATGAAAGTCTGGAATCTTTTAGTAATCTAGACTACAGAAATAACAGTTCATACGAGATGTTTCTCGCCAATACAAACACTTTATTTTGCTAATATATGATTCTTTTAACGAGGTAAGAAGTAAAGAACTGGAAAAGAATTACTGTACTTGGTCAAAAGTGTGTATAATAAAAAAAGGTCACAGACCTTTTGAGTAATGAATGACTGAATTTTATATATAAAATATTGGTCTGATTGATCTGAAAGTCTATTATAGACTCCGAAACGGCTGGACTGATTTTAATGAAATTTGCGGATAATCTTTAGAATGGACCAGCGGGTGTTCGCGTAAAATTTGGTGGTGATCAGAGAATTTGTTTTTTAACTGTCAGTGACTGTTTTTTTACTACTCATATATTTATATTAAGTATAGCGCTAGTAATCTTTGTTTTTCGATTCCTGTGAGGCTTACAAATTAATCCAGTTTTGTAGAACATTACGTGTTTTTCAAATACATATCCGTATACTAAAATATTTCGATACAATTTTACCATAGCAAATAAGCTTTGATGTATCCTCACTTCCAGTCTCCTCGAATATAATTACATACCTGATGCAATTTCGTGTCTGCATTAATAATAACGTACCTGTTTATGGTGAACGAGGTCAATATCCTCTGTTACTTTATATTGATTTCATTTTTTTTTCGAATTTCATCTTGGTTTTGCCAACGTAATTGCAACGATTTTTTTCTAGAACATTCAGAAAGATTTATTTTGTCAACTGTTAATGCCTTTATAAATCGAATCGGATTGATTTTATGCTTAAAGGGGTACTCGTCCAACATTGAGGATTTCATAGCAGACTGACTATTTATATTTATTTTTACAGTATATTTACCAGACAAGTTAAATAGACTGTAAATACGAAATTGTTCGAAACAAATGGTACTCATACTTTTTCTCTATTAAGTTTATATTATTAATACTTTAATTTTTGTTCTTATTTTTTGCTACAACTACATATAAATACATGTAAAATTTAATTAAACTATTACATAACTGAAAAGCTAATAAACAATTTCTTTGTTGTCTTAATATAAATATGATAAAAACCAAATGGTAATTGTCAAATTAAATGAATCCATAAAAATATATATAAATAACAAATAATATAAATAAATTATTATATATGGCATTTACACGCACGGTTGTCTGTCCCCAAAGTAAGTACCTAACTAAATACTTGTGTTATAGGTGAAAGACAACTGGTAAATATTTGGTAATACTGGTATTTATGTATGTATTTAATTTTAAATACATACATAAATACATAAGTACACCCAGACTCGAAGTACCAACAAATTGTTTTTACTTACTTTGGGGATAGGTGTGTGACCGTGTGTGTAAGTGTCCCAAATATATATATTATTTCCATCTATATTTATAAATGCGCGAACAAGTGTCAAATTAGCTTTTACATAATTAAAAATATTTGAACACCTATTAATATTTTAAAACTTATGATTTCTTTCTATTACGTTGATACATGTCCAAAATCTGCGCTCATTTCTACCCAGACGTCTGTAATATCGCTTTCGAACATTGACCTGCTATTATGCACCTACCTCTATAATTTAGAAACCTAATTTAACAATCGTTTTTTTTATTTAATATAATCGTCACTTCGCTTGTGTTTACATCTACGTCCTTTTCTAAAGATAAAAGATTATATTTATACGAATTTGTTGGCAATATAGAATAGTAAAACGAAACGTCTACTTTATTACTGGATTTTTATTTCAAAGACTTTTTTAAAGTTTTTATGTACACATTGGCCCTTTTTAAATTGTAGTTATTATAGAGGGTTTCACTTCTGTGATGTATTAATAAATGTAATGCACAAGACAGCAGTGGCGCCACCTAGTCAGTAGCAATCTGCTATTTGAGGCGGCATGATTTTTCTGTTGTTTTGTGTGCATACTCACTGTCACTGAAATTAAAGTGAATATCACAACTTCCATCATTCTTCGTCATATAAACATGAATTTACCTTTACATACACTTAAGTTTGGTCAAAAATAAGCAAAAACTAAAATTCAATAAATATTAAAAAGATCGTCAATCAATACCTATTACTCGACATGTTAAATAATGAATCGCCTTCAGTTGAAACTGATGTTATTATTATTATAAAATTTTCTACTAAATTACATGTTATACAACTATCTCTCAGCATTGTTATCTTCGAATAATTGTTTGAATTTAAAAAATTAGAAAAGTTTTATATATAAAACTTTTCTAATTTTTTTATTAAAGAGCCAAAAAAGAGCCATACGGGCTATCTATAATATGAAGCAACGTGAGTCCCTTCGCGAAAAGTTCCAAGAAATAGGCATACTGACTGTAGCTTCACAATATATATATAGTAATATTCTATTTGTACGGAAAAATATAAGTACGTATAAAACCAAATTTGATGTATATCATAGACATACGAGAGGTCACAAACAGCTTGCGATACCTGCGTCGCGACTCAGCAGAGTTAGCAACTCATTTGTTGGTCTCGCTATACGCTTCTATAATAAAATTCCTCAATCCATTCTAGACCAGTGTACAGAAAGATTCCAATCAAGTGTAAAAAATATGCTTATACGTAAAGCATATTACAAAATTGAAGATTATTTGGTTGATAAGAAAGCCTGGATTTGAAAATCCTTTTAGCTTCATACAAGACAGCGGTTTAATAATGTATAATTGAAAATATTTAAAAGATTGACCGCCGAGTTTCTTGCTGGTTCTTCTCGGTAAGAGCAACATTCCGAACCAGTTGTAGCTTCATTAATCATATTGATGCTTGACGATTCAAAAGTGCCTGAAATGGTTTATTTGAATAAAGATTATTTTGATTTGATTTGATATAGAAAGTAATAGATCATAAGATAGACAAGTAAAAAGTTTTTTTTTTAATGCAGTTCATAGGTGTAGTATTGTATATGATAGTTACGATTGGATTTGATAATACGTAAGAGGCGACTAAGGTATATGCCGTGTGGTATCCGGCTGCATAGAATAAACCACCCTCATTTCTTACCGAGGTGTCGTAAAAGGCGACTAAGGTAAGTTGACCTCAGGCAGGCGGCCGGTCGGAAAATAAGTAGCCAAATCATGTGACAACATGTTAGTAACTTGTTGTGCCGACCCCACTTAGAGTGGGATAAGGGCAGGAGAATGTGTGTATGTATGTGTGTGTTGGATTTGACAATAATAAGATAGTTTGTAAGTTGTAAGTACAATCACAAAATTCTACCTTACGATCTTACTTACGAACCGACTTAATGATAGTAATATTAGTATCATTTAATCGGTTTTTACAATTTATTTGTATATCGAGCAATAAAATTAAATGTAAGAACTAGAATGTAACCATAAAGCGTACCATAATTACTATGTGCTACCTGGGCGACCGATAATGGCACGTCTGACGCAATGTGGTCTCTAGCGCAGTAAGAAATGTGTGAGCTTTAAATTGCAGGCGATACTTCGCAAATTGGATATCCAAAGGCGCTGCAATCAAGCTGATGCAATGATCATTGCTATTTAACCAGAATTCGAATACATACAATAAGCCTTAACTATGTAATTACTACGTAAATTTATTTCGAAAATTACGCGTTTAGTATTCGATAGAATCCGTGATGGCCGAATAGTAAGTGCGCATTAGCCTTACCATATATACCTTATGCCAAATCGGTATTTAAAATTCATGATGTGATTAACAGCCATGTAGAACGACGTGATTAAAATGACCTAAAATAATTTCAGGAGATTCTGAGTGTATTGGATCAAATAATTTTTTTTATTTTACTAACTGTAAAAAGACTTCGTTTGCGTTATCGCAACATATACACGTAGTCACGCGTGCCCGCACCCTTATGCGCACACACTCACGCATTACCCATATAATAAGTAGGATTATAAATCGTTCTTCTTGCGTCGTTTTCTCATGATGATGAGAATCGTGGCTCTTTAAGATAGAACACTGTCAATGGTGTTTCGCCAGTTAGTTCTATTTTCCGCCGTGTGAAGAGCACAATTATAAATAGTAATTTATTTATTTTGACCAGACAATAGCAGTTTAGAAATAGAGCAGTAAAGTAATAGATAATGTACATTTTATAATTTTAATTCATTTATTGGATTCAAAATATTAAAATTACATCATCATCCTCTTGCCCTTATCCTACTCTAAGCTGGGTCGGCAAAACATGATACAAACATGTTGTCACATGATTTGGCTACGTATTTTACGACCGGCCGCCTGCCTGACGTCAACTTACCTTAGTCGTATTTTTCGACCCCTCGGTCTATTCTACTCAACCGGATACCACATGGTGGGTAAAAATAAATATATATTGAATAAAAATATTTAATTTACAATTAGACAATAAAGTCAATGATATTTGGTCCCTACTCAGCGAAACGCAATTAAATAAGTGTAATTTATTTAAGGCCATTCAATGGTTTTTCTTTTCTAAATTGATCCTTGAACGTATCGTAATATATTAAACCTTAAAGCTCCGAGGAAATATTACATAATTCATGTGTGGCTTTTAAACCTAAAGAAAACTCCTAAGGCGCTAAGTAAATTTCAACCGTGAATGGCTTACTTTCTTGGCACCTTATTTGTAAGAAGTTGCGGGTTGAAAACTTTAATCTTGTTAACGTAACTTAGGTAAGCCGTATAAACTCTCAGATGGAAGTAAATTTGTAGTATCGTGCAACCAATTCTTACATTACAATTGTAATAATAAAATTATTTTGCTATAATCCGCGATAAATCCGAGCTTACCAAAAATCAATTTTACAACTTTTATATTATGGATCTCCGCAAAGTAACGCCTTCTCCTATAAATTAATTCTTACATTCTAATAAGTACGCAATACGACGTTTAATATGAATTGTAATTTGCGATAAAATTTTACTAAATTTATATACCTAATTATGGTTTCATATTTCCTTCAGGATCTCCAATCTTGCTTTTAGAAGTCAAACTTTAAAAATGCGTATTATAATATCCCTTGGCGATAATTATATTAAAAAGTGATAATCATGTAATAAGATTAAACCGGTTAACTGTACGAAGATTATAAATTATTTATTCATTCGCTTAATAAGATAAAAGTGATACAGATTGGAAGTGTATTCATATTATTTATGAGAAAGATGTTAATGCTATGATGAAACAACAGTATGACAAAAATATCAATAAGAAATGCAAATAGATAGTAGAATTTCTAGCAAAAACCGATAAGAGGATTCAGTCGTTATCGCTAAACTTAAAAATAGCATGTTACAACCATTACAATTTCCTCATTTACTAAAAACAGAGATCGTACAAAAGTAATAATGAAATAATTTTGCTATAATCCGCTATTAAGTAAATAGATAATATATACAGCCCGCAAGCGAAGCATCATCAGGAGATATCTCCACGGCAAAATCGCATTCGCGCAATTGCATATTGCAGGTTTATTACTATCATATTTGGATAGACCAAAATATATTAAACTCCAAATATATTTTACTTTCTCTGTCAATAATAAGCGAATACCTATAAAGCTCTATCGACTTTATAGAAAGGGCTTTGGAGCTCTTCAAATCGCGACGCGAGATGATTTCGTAACGTATCTAATAAGTAAACGATAAACCAGCCATTTTAGCGATGGCTTAACGTACGCCGAACCCTTTTCCAATAAAAATCACATTTTCTTTCACAAGTCAGTTGTTGGTGCCTGGGTGACATTCGTGGCGGGGTTTAGTGACTTCCGAAGTAGCAGGTTATCAGACGTGGCGGGGGTTTTGGGGGGATGGGTGGTGGAGGGAATCTGGGTACTCGGTGGTAGATCGCCCCTGCATTCGCGTCCTGGCTCGCAGCGCGTCCGACCGCGCCTCGCTCGCGTCCCGGTTCATTGTTTTATTCACGCGACTGACTGTATTTACTAATACCCTGCGACCGTTTTCATATCGTGCTGAAGGTTTGTTGTGGCTAATAGAAGTGAATATGATTAGTGATTCTGCACTAATATTAAAAATTCTTTAAGCACAAATAATTAAAGCTTTACGAGTTTAACTTAATGTTTCTTAGTAGTTGTCTCTTATTTAGAAACTAATTTTACTAATTTGGTTTAGTAAAACGTGTTTGTTATATTTCCGAATTACATATAGCAATATTATTGCCTGAATTAGACTGAATATAGTCATATGAGACATTTACATTTAACTTTGAGATAAAAGCACCCCTTCTTATTAAATATTCATAAATATAGTAGGTCAGTGTCTAGACCCAAAAGCGTTTAATCGATTGTTCCTATTTATAAAACGTCATGTTATGATCATTTCTCAACATCAACCCAGCTTCCAGTCGGACCCCATCTGTAATTTTTCACGCCCCAGTCGGTTTATCTTTCTTTCTCCGCTAATCCAAGCTCGTTCTTTGTTATAGCTTTCATTAATTAATTTTGGCTTTATCGAAGATAGGTCCAAAACACAATTAATTTTCTCACTCTAAAATGTAAAGATGCTCTTTTATATATTTTTAAGATGAATATTTTTAAACCCACAATTCACCTTTTTGATGTGTTACCAATTTTGATGCTTTCTTTAGTTTTTTCTCACTCTGTACAATCTAATACAAATCAAAAATAGAACAAGAATTGTTTGGATTTTAATGAAATATGACCATGACCTACCCTTTTTGAGGTAGCCTTTATTCTCAGCCCAAAGGTGCTTATTGAGACTTAATTGTCCAGTTTTATCTGTAAGTGCTGTTTTAGTTTCACGCGAACTTCACTGGTTTGCATTTTATGTGGGTATTCCATCATTAATCTGGTTAAGCATATGGCAGACGAGATAGATTCCAATTCATTTGAATACCATTTAATCGTTTTAATACCTACAATTAAGTTGTATAGGTCCGTCTTCTTAATACGACGCGATATAAAAGTAATAATAAAATTATTTTGCTACAATCCGCGATACATCTACTACTACTGTACTACTGTATCGCGGATTATAGCAAAATAATTTTATTCTTACTTTTGTATTATGGATCTCCGCAAAGTAACGCCTAATTCTATAAATTACGACGCGATATTTTATGGAGAATGTTTTTTTTACTCTTGTAATTAATGTTTGTTGTCAATATTGTTTCAACGAAACAAGTTCACAGTTTACGAAGTAGGTTTACGTCTTCAATTATACAAAATACGAACACAGTATAGATTTGTCTAATTCATACCTTATATTTTCGCAATTATATTTAAAATCCCGCTTTGAGTCTTTAATCAATAGCGCAAGAGTAAAACTATTATTAGTGTGGTTTTGAGGACAACACTTGAAACTAATATAAATTTTAAATAAATTTGAATATATTATATGTGAGAGTAGAATTGTCGAGTCATTTATGCGTTTATTGAGTAAAAGCCAGACTCCTTTTTGGTTCAGTTATCTGACAGAATTGCATGGGCTGTGTGTAAAAAAAAAGTAAAGTAACGACGTGTTACAATCCCACTGCTGGGACTATTCCCAGCAGTGGGATTGTAACACGTCTTACTAAAAGTCCACATCTTACTTACGTCGCTCCAACCGTTTCTGGAGAGAAGGGTTGGAGCTATGACCTACCACGCTGCTCTAATGGGGATTGGTAGGTTACACATATCTCCAGAATTCTCTAGAGATATGCATGTTTCCTCACGATGTTTTCCTTCACCGAAAAGCGTGTGATAAATAGCAATTATCAATTAGACACATGAGTTTTAATAGAAAAACTCATTGGTGCTTGCTCGGGTTTGAACTCGTGTTCCCCTCGAAAGAGTCGCACGGTCTCACCGCTGGGCTATCACAGCATGGCTATGTGTGTGAGTTGCGAAATGTTCGTGCATTTTTTTATACGAGAAAAATATTTTCGTTTTATTTTGCGAAAAACAATAAAATACCGAAAACATATAATATGCGTTCATAGTTGTTTATTTAAGTATATACCATTGAAGATAAAATAATAAGCTTAAAATTATTTGGATTTTCTTGAATTACAATATATTTAAATATTTCATCTTAGCGTGTAAAAGGAAGTTTATCCATACTTCTGAGTAAAATCAAGCAAATCAATGCCACTCAGACTAATAATTATTGCGTTGGTCGGTTACTCAACCGACTAAGTTATCTCAGTCGCAATCTTGATTATTCTCCAAAGTTTAGAGTTTTATTGTCAAGAAAAAACTCTCTAGTCTTTACTAGTCTATACACATTCCGAAACTTTTAGCGTGTCTAATTTGTACCGTAAACGAAATGAATATACAACAAACAAAACATATTGAATGCCCAAAAAGTTGGGAAGCACTAAGCGCTGAACCTTTTGCATGCGAAGTTTATGGTTGCAATGCAAATTAATGTGGAAATTATAATATAAAGTAGGAAAATATTTCGAAATTTCGTTACTACGGTTCACAATTTACTAGATAGGTATACCATAAATGTATGTATGAGACTGGTAAGGTACGCTCTACTCTACTTTTTAGGCATGCGGCCTTACGCACTGCAAAAACAGTAAAATCGCGCTTTCGATCCGGACCCTAAGGCAAGTTTCTATCTCTGATGATAGCGCAGTACGCGTGCGCACAAGTAAATATATATATAAATTTAATATGATCACAATGATAGTGAATTTTTTAAATAAGGAATATGTGGGCGATAGTAATTTGTTGTTTTATTTGAATTATTTAATAAAAAGACGTATATTATTAGAGAGGTGCCTTTCTCCATTTTACTCCAAGCTCGTATGAGGTTTCGTACATACCACGGGACCGTATGTAGTATTTACTCCGAAAATATATATTGAATCTCCTGGTTTCTATCTGTTCTGCCTTCTTCTCAGTTGACTGACTTTTAGTAAGACTTTTACTTGATACTTATCGGTTTTCTTTAATGATTTATTATAGTTTTTTTTAAGAATTAAGAATAAATCGCTATAAGTAGTAACGCGAAAAAGCTGGACTTTTTGGAAAAAATTGGAAAACAATATTTACATCATCTTAAAATATTAAGTAACAAGACAAATCATTATGTTATGTTAATAAAACGATAAAATCTATCATCTGGATCATATATCCGGAACATTGCTCTATAAACGTTCCGTAAGAATTAGTTAAAGTTTTTCCCTTTGATTGACTACAACGGCCCGGCAACCATAGATTAGCATTTTTGGCGGTATAAACTTTGTTTGCCCGACGAGTGTTCTCAGCTAACCGACGTGTAAGTGACTTGCAAAAAGCTTTTAAAGAAGGTGTTACATTTGCCAACGGCGATAGCCTGCGTTCCCTTTGTATATTCAAATCATGGTGTTAGGTCCTCCATGACCTACTGCCCCAAATATTTAAATTTGCGAACCCTGTAACCGGTAAAATGACACGTTTGTAATTTATGCAATCGTTTGAGCCAGTACTTGCATTACTTACTAGTAGAGGCATTGATTAAGTTAGTAATATGAGCTGACTATTGGAGTTGATATCTATGTATACTTATTATAAAACAAAGCCCCAAAAAGCTGTCTGTCTGTATGTAATCGATTTTCTCAAAATTTACTGAATGGATTTTGTACAGTTTTCACTAAAAGATTATACAATACTTCCGGATGGTTCAGGTAAATAGTACATATCGATATTATGTTAATTGTGTTAAAGAGATCGCGTAGTTGCTAAAAAACATGCTTGATAGGTTTAGTTGCGTGCGCTGCGTAAACCAGCAGAGATACGCTAAAGTAATGTACTAGAGAATTGTCGATTTATAAAAATACAACAAAAAAGTCCGTGATAGTATGACTCTACCTGTTATGGTTAACTCACAATAACTACTTTTATGATTAAAATTTAAATTCTAGAAAAAAAATGTGACACGCTGATTTCCACGCGGGCGAAGCCGCTACACAGGCACAGGCACAGCTAGTAATATATAAATTATAAGTACAAAATAACTGATTTTGAAATAAGAATATATATTTTTATGCTTATCCTTTTCATATACGGACGTAAATAGTAAAATCTGTAATATTAAATTGTTTTTAAAATAATAATACCCTTCTGCGTGTATAATAGATCCAATCTGAAATTATAATACATATGTGGGCATAAGAAAATCATAACTTAATAATATAGAAATAAAACTTGGAAATTAAATTCTTCGTAGTTATATTAAACATCAAATTTAATTTTCTAGTTCGATTATTTCTTTGAACATCGCAATCATGTTAAAATGAGAACTTCGAATTGGGTTTCGCTTCTAAGTATACCGATTATAATAAGAGTTAAGCGTCTATATTTTATCACCAAAAAAAGTATTTTAATGAGGTGTGCTAACAGGGTTTAACAAGATCTACAAGTTTCGTAATAAGCTCATACCAACTCGATCGAGCTACGAGACTTGATAATGAGTGTTCTATACTACACCTTCTACTAAAATATCTTCTTTGGTATAAAAATATAAGTATCTTAACATAATACCTACAAGTATAGGCTTAAAACTTAATAATATATTTTAAATATTTAATTACTTACTGTTATAAAGTTTTTCCAGCGATATGCCATATTAAAAAGACTGCTATGCCTTCATGCCAGGAAAGCCAACCTTATAACCCAATGTAAGAAGGTTTTCCTAAGATTATTTAGACGCTTAGTATGGGTAAAGCTGTGATAGCCCAGCGGTGAGACCGTGCGACTCTTTCGAGGGGAACACGAGTTCAAACCCGGGCAGGCACCAATGAGCTTTTCTATTAAAACTCATGTGTCGAATTGATAATTGCAATTTATCACACGCTTTTCGGTGAAGGAAACATCGTGAGGAAACCTGCATATCTCTAGAGAATTCTGGAGATATGTGTAACCTACCAATCCGCATTGGAGCAGCGTGGTATGTCTTAGCTCCAACCCTTCTCTCCAGAAACGGAGAGTGGAGGCCTATTCCCAGCAGTGGGGTTGTAACAGGCCGCTACTTTACTTTTACTTTACTTTACTATGGGTAAAAAATGCTAAGGATCTAAAAGTCGAAAGGCAAAAGCGTTGCCCTTAAAATTGTCTGATCTAAATCCGGGTATACGAACCTACGAGGATTAGCCTAGGGTTATGTCAATTTATAATTTATTATATTGTGATAATACACAAAACATTGGATAATGTTTATGAACGCTGTGAGTATGACGTTTCCTTTAATATTGACCGACAACATTATACAAGCCTCATTAGTGGTAAATACAAACGCAATAAAAAATTTACATATCGTAAAGACCTAAATAAATGTTGACATACTGACCTTTGCCCCGCCGCGATATACAATAATAAATAGTAATTTAGCGGTCATGTTTTTGATTTGAGCGTGGACGTATGATTGTTTTGAAAAATTTAATTCGTAATATATTTATCATTCTCCTGCCCTTACCCCACCCTAAGTGGGGTCGACACAACATGTTACAAACATGTTGTCACATGATTTCGCTACGTATTTTACGACCGGCCGCCTGCCTGACGTCAACTTACCTTAGTCGCCTTTTACGACACCTCGGTAAGAAATGAGGGTAGTCTATTCTATGCAGCCGGATACTACACGGCACATACCTTAGTCGCCTATTACGACACCTCGGTAAGAAAGGAGGGTGATCTATTCTATTCTGTCGGATACCACACGGCGTTTAATTAATTCGTAATATATTATTGTTGTTATTTCAAGCGAGGGCACCCTCAACTTGACCTAAGTCATTTTAAAAGAACACAGTGATATGTGTATTTAAATAATAATAATGTATAAATGTGTTAATAGTTACTGCTTTAACCCTATCAAATTTAAATGTTTTTAGTGCCTCATATAAAAATTGATTAATATTTATGTTGACACATAGAATTTATAAAATTGAAAAGTTTTAGCGTAGAAAACAACATTTTTGTTAATACTGCCAGAACTTTTGTCTCTAATTCTATCTTTATAAATATAAATATATCTTTCAAAGAAGGCTGCAATAAAATAAAATCTTTCGTCTATAAATATATCTTTCAAAGAAGGCTGCCATTAAAATAAAATCAAATCAAAATAATGTAAATAATAAAAATAAATAATGTTTATTCAAGAAAACTTTTACAAGCACTTTGAATCGTCGATAAAATATTATTAAAAAGAAATATTATTTTATTATTGATTTGCAACGAAAAATTTTTTATATTACATTAATATTCTATCCTTTTTGAGGGCGATTAGACAAAGATTTTTCTTCAGAAGTTTTATCTTCCCTGTATTCCTTCAATATTTGATGAGATACTCTCGCTTACAGGCTCCCTGTATTCTAGTATAATAACTCTATAGTTCTAAGACATACTTCCGTTTACATTATAGATACTAAAATGTATCCATCGATCAACAATTTTTGGCAATGCGATATGCGAAAACTTTTTTTTACAATATGTATTCAATGACTTCAATATGAAATCCGTACACACAGTCGCAGGCAGCAGTTGGAAAAGAAAACTAACAAAAATATTCCCAACCAGTGAATATTTTGTCTCCCCGTTCGGTTAGAAAGCCTTCAATATTATAAGATTCCAATTTCAATATTCGAATAATCTTAAGATATCGCGGTTCCGTCTTGGTTTCACTCAACTGGAAATTTACAGGAAATTGGGCGTGGTCGAGAAATGAGTGATGGGTGTGTAATTGACAAGGGTATTAATTATAGCCCGACGTTACTATTTACACCACCGGAATATTAAGTTATAGATCAATAAAACCATCTCCTTTGATCAAATTTTACTATACTAAATAATTAGTTAAGTATACGAAAAAAAACGAACTGCTCGAAAAAGCTTCCTCCAGTTAAAAGATAACGTATTTACATTTAATTAGATATTATATCCAAGAAATTATGGTAAAATATGCGTGTTTGCTTACAGTGTTTAATTTTATCGTAAAGTGAAAAATGAATAACTTAACTTAATTACTATCGATTTTACTATCAAAGTTACACACTTAATTCTACCATTTACAAATTACCGTAAATCGTTGTCCGTCCTAGTTTTAATAAGAAATAAGACTACTGCAAGAACGAAAGTGTCCTAACCCAAAAACAATGGAAAAGACATCTAAAATTTTAAATAACATTTTAATAAGTTATATTAATCGTAAAATTTGGCTCTTCATAATTTATATTTTGTCGCCTTGGATAAAAGGAAATACGTCGGAAATTCTACAAAAAAATAATCAAATATCAACTTGATCAGTCTTGACGTAAAATAAGGAATAATCATTATCCGATACGCATCGACTTCGTTATTTTATTTCTATTCGTGTTTTTTCATCTTTTGTACTAAAATTGCTGTTCATGTTCATCTCTATCAATGTTTCAGCGGCGATCCGATCGATATCAGACTCGGTTTAAACTTCGCTCATTTCAGTACCAAAGAACCTACTTTCTGAAACAAGTTTTTCAGCTTAACGCTCCAAAACTTTTCATTTATAATCGTTTAACTCAAAATCAGAACACAGTTAGCGTAATGAAGAAAACAATTCCGAATTTAACTTGGCATCTCTTTTTGTGTTATTCGCAATTAAACCATTTAATAATTAAGACTTAAATTCATTTAAAAGACGCTTTTTTTATTTAAGTTGCCAAGGATATAAAAAATACCTTTGTGGTTAATAGTTCGTGAACTTTGACTAAAATCATTAACTATTGTATAATTGTTGATTCTCACTGTTCTCTGATATTTTGGATCCTTTTTTATTAGGTTTATGGTAGGTTAGTTTTACTAGAATTAGAGAACGTATAATTAAGGTTATGTGCTACACAATCATATATCAAATGATTTGACGTGATTAGTCACGTCGAAGCATTGACATCAGTTTTAGCTTTATCTATCGTGTATTTACTTAAAATAAACAATAATATCCAACAATGATGAAAAGATATCAAATTCAGTCAAGTAGCTTTCGCGGTGAGGCTAACAAAGATAAAAATACGGCGCACTCTAGAGCGACTGAAAATTATATAATATATTCTCATATATTGCTGTATGTTTTGCTTAGAATTAAATGAATTTTCATAAAGCCTGCAAATGAACCTGAGACATATTTGTATAATTTAAATTTTCAGTATTTTCAAAATTCAAATATCGAGAGGATTAGTTCGTAGGCTTTTTGAATAAATCTATTTGTTTCATACTTTGGCTACACGTGAAAAATATTTTTTTTCTAGTATTTGTCATCTCTATTTGATGATAGGTCATATTAAATTTTCCTATTTCCATATTGAAGATATATATTACACCTATATAAGAGAAAATTGCATAAATTTGGTCCTATTTTAAAAATCATTGAGCCACTTTTCGTCCAGAAAGGATGATCGAATAATAAATTAAATCTAATCAAAGTAACCAAAATTGTATTTCCGTGACTCTGATTCATGCTAAACAGGTCTGAAAAAAAATAAGATGCTTCTCAGTTAACGAAAGTCAGTGGTTTGGTTAATAAAATAATTTCGGGTATAAATAATCTTTATTTAGATAGTAAAAGTGATTTTAAAACGTTGATGGTAAAACACTAGGTATAAATAATTTTTGAATTAGGCAGACAGACGATTCCATGTATGATATAACAAATAATAATGATTACTCCTTAGTATGCTGTAGGTGTGCAAAAAAATAGCTCTTGATATCGAACTGGCTAAAATATTTGTCCCACGCCTTCTCCATTTTTCTTCATTATTACAGTATTATTGTATCAATGTTATATTAGTAAGCGAAAGCCGTGACCTATTTCCTCTTCAGAATACTAAACGTTCACCCCAGTTAGGTAACGCTGACTCTTATTTAATTGAATGAGAACTTTTATTCCTAACATGTAGGAATATAGTGTAGTCTATTTATGTATTAGCCTATCACAGTATGGGTGTAACTATGAAAGTACAGAATATAATATATGTGTGTTTGTATGACCCTCAAACAATTGCAACAATTGTGCATAAAAAATTCTTTATCCGATTTACCATATTCTTTGTGTTTCAAAAGAATGAAAGTAAAACCTAAGGATGCTAAAAAATATAATAATCTTTTCAACAGTAGTATCTACCAATGAAATAGGACCGATGGTGGTGATTGGTAGTGATGATTGGTAATAAGAGAGAAAATAGAGAGGTAAAGTCGGATTTTAATCTCTAAATTTAAGTCTCATCATGTATAGATACAGGTCGATGTTCATTTATACATAGAAATTGAGTACAATCTTATGTGTCATTGCGATTAAATCAGGCAACCGTAATGAAATATATAAGAACCGAGGTCATAATAAGTCGTTTTACGCATTTATCAATTGAATAACCCCGAGACGTTAAATTATTCGTAAACTGTGTGCGTTGCATAAATTTTCACGTAAATTGGCGCAGAAGAGCTTAAACGAACAAAACGAATTTTCGAAAGTTGCTGATCGATTAGAACTTGCAAATTTTTTCAAAAACTTGACTGTTAAAATAATTAACTACAACAACCCGTAACTCGTTCTTTATAAGTGCAATAACCAATTTCTCAGGATGCTGGATTTGATGATTTGCTAAAGCGAAAAAATCGGAATACAGTTAATAATCCATATAATAATTGTCAAAGGCGATATGAATTAAATTTAGTATTTTTTTTTTAAGAATAACAACGACATTTCTCCTTTAAATTTATACAATAAATAAGAAGAAATTTTCTCAACAGTCGACCAATTAATTTCCTGTTGGAAAAGAACTTGCCACATTGACAAAGACAATGTTTTTTTCCCATATTATTGACCTATAATAACTATTTCAATAAGTCTGTATTTAAAAGATGTTGTAAGAATATTATTTATAAATATTTTATTATTTCGTATTCTAATGTTTTATATTACTCACCTTCTATTAGCCACAAACAAATTCTTTCAATTTTCATCGATTTAAAACACTAATGAAGAAGGAAAACTTTATTTTGTATTAAGTGTTCAAACATATGTCTACGAAAATGTGGTGGGTGTTCTGGATAACGTCGTGTGTCTCTTTGATGAGTACCGAGGCTACCATTTATGACGATAATTACGACACGTATACAAGAAGCAACCAATACGCTTCGTCGGGTAAGTATATGTAACTTAATATGGTTTACAAGCCCAGTTACTAGTAGGGCATCAAAGAAGCTTTCCATTACATTCATGTATTCGTATATCGTTTGAACGTTTATGAAATATAGGCTTATCATTATAATATACCCGTATCGGCGTGAATATGTTGATGAGTCGACTTACGTCCTTTTATGTGTTTATGATGAAAAGGCGTTAGGATTGCCTAATTTATGTGGTGAATATTTCAGCGAAGTCGAAAGTCTTTTATATCACACATACGAAGTTGTGAATATTTAAATGTAACTCTCATAAACGTAAACCTATTTATAGCTGCCCTAAAAATTGTGCGTTTTGGGGTTGTTAATTCATTCACGCCTGATACGGATATAATAATATGTTTTTTACTTACTATTTTTATAAAAAGCTCATTGTTTTGAATGAAACGGTTTTTGTCACTTATAAAAAGACATACAGGTTGTGGATGTTCATAGATTGGAGGAAAATAGAGGTATTAACTTGCTTTTATTTGTGAGGTGAATCTACTATTTAAAAGCCTTAAAAATGCAAAAATTACTTAGATATTATAAAATGTTGACACGCAACAGAATGATTATTTAAAAGGAAACCTAATTTAATTAATGTGCAGTGATAAGTTGACAATTGTTGTTATTATTTAATGATGCTTTTAATGCCGTATCGGTTAATTCTTGAAATCCTTTATTGTTTTATCACAAATAATAGAAAAGAAATAAATATAGTGTTTTGTTGATTACATATTCGTAGAACCTTCCTAACGTTTAATCAAATAAACGAATATTGCTGCGTTTGTTGAATGAAGCAACATCTGCTCGGTGGAACAAATTTTGTTACGTAATCAAACAGTCAAAGCTTACATAGAGCATTCATTGCCGACTGTCATTCCGAAATCAGAGTGGATGGATAACTATAGTAAAAGCTTTTTTTCAGTACGAGTGCAGATAAGTGTTATTAAATGCAAAAACTGATTTATTATGGCAACATCAATGTGATTAATGTTTTGTCTTCAATCACCAGTTAGGTATAGTTTGGTGATGGCAATTTAAGTAATTACTCTAAATTGGTTAGGATAAATCTAGCCACCAATCTTTCTTCATTATCCATCATTATCATTTATCATCTCCGTTTTTCATTATTATTCTTTTTCTATCTTACTTTTCATAAATATTCTATAAATGTTTGTTCACTAAAAGAATAATAGACATAAGTGAATTTCATACTAATTTGTGCAATCCTTCATACACGGATCTATTTCAATAGAATTCGTAAAAATTATAAATAAACGTAACAGTTTCGGTTTAAACTTAAAGGGAAAATTTATAAATCGGTCATAAGACCTGTCGTAATGTATGGATCAGAAAGTTGGGCAATGAAGAAGATGGATGAAAGAAGAGTGCATGCAAATGAGATGAGAATGTTAAGGTGGATGTGTGGTGTGACAAGATTGGATAAAATAAGAAATGAGTATATAAGGGGAAGTATGAAAGTTGCGCCCATTGTAGAAAAGATGAGAGGTGCAAGATTGGGATGGTATGGACATGTAATGAGGAGGGATGAAAATCATGTGACTAAACGAGTGTTGGATATGAATGTGGATGGATATGTGACTAGAGGGAGGCCTAAAAAGAGATGGTTGGAATGTGTGAAGTATGACATGCATATAAAAGGAGTAGCGCCAGAGTTGACGAATGATAGAAGAGAATGGAAGAGGAAAACATGTTGTACCGACCACACTTAGAGTGGGATAAGGGTAGGAGAAAGAAAGAGTTTCGGTTTTGAATACAGATTATTTTTTAATGAGATAAAATAAAAATAGTGAAGATTTATTAAAAATGTCCTTTAATTTATATCCTTACGTGTAATATAATAAATTCCCCTGCCGCGTCTGTCTATCTGTACACGATAAACTCTAAATGAATTTAACGGTTTTTCATAGATGAGCTCATTAAATGCAATAGGGCCGCAAAACGAAAAATCAGCAAACCAGTTTTATTAGAAAAATGTAATCTAAGCACACGATATTTTATAAAAATTTGAAAAGATGCATCCAATGATGTATAACACTATTATTAATCTATAAAATAATAGATAACCCGAATATCCCTGATTGAGTTGCAAAAAAGCAACACTAACCTTCACATTAATTATTTTTCATATTTTTCATAATAAACAGTTATAATTACGTTCGGCATTTGTTTTTTGTATCTGTAATAACTAAAATAAATGCCTAATCCGTTTTTTTGCTATTTATTTTTTTAGTGGTCCATGGACTGAAAAAGGCTGGGAATAGAAATATTATAAAGATACCTCATTATATCGATTGGTGGCTTGGTTTGTCATGGACAAAAAATCGTAAAAGTAATAGAATTTTCATAGAACCTTTAAGGTCAAAGTCTACTGCTATAACCAACTTTCAGTTATTGTCTAGGAAACTCGAATTTATTGTTTTTTATTAGTTGGTAGTCTTCGAAGGAATCTCGTTGCTTATTAAAGTGCAACTACGTCTCCAGACAATGTGAGACGCCGTATTTCTTGTTTAGCACATAAAAAGGTTTTGCAATTCTGTTGTATATTTCTAAACTATAAGAGTAAAGTAGAATCAAAAAAATATTATTTTATTTGTAATGCAATTGTTGATTCGATGACTTGGCTTTATTACAAAGTAGTTTGTATTGACATCGTGTAACGCCGATTCTATTAAAATTTACCACCAGCAAAACTTTATTTAAGCTGTTGATAAATTGTTTATATTTATATAAAGCTGCGCTCGAAACTGCGACACAAGAATACTCTTTCTCCAAAAGATAGGCAGCACTCAACAAAACGTTGGGCGTTTTCTTGAAATTCGAAATAGAATAAGTATAGTATTAAAGTATTTTAGTGTTTGTTTATGTTACTAGGATACTGTTGTTTATAATAAAGCCTTTTGTTAATAATAGCGCGACTTCTAAGGCAGTAATTGTTTTTAGAAAAAAAATATTTTAACTAAGATTTTCCGCATTAATTTAAATTTGATTGCAACCACCCAATGATTTAAAGCTAAATTGTGATTACGTCGACGGAATTATAGCTGAGACAGAAACAAATTTGTGTATACATGTGTACTACCCCAACGGAAGTGGACGTGGCAAAGCCCCGACGCTATGACAAAAAATGAGATAGACTTCATAATGACCGACAAGAAGCGTATCTTTAGAGACGTCTCCGTGATCACCAGGTTTAACACTGGAAGTGATCACCGACTCGTACGAGGCACTCTAAATATCAACAGCAAACTCGAACGCGCCCGTCTTATGAAGTCTACACTCCGGCCAAACCTGCTTCAAACCCTGGCTGAGTCTGAAACGTTCCAATTAAAACTGGAGAACCGGTTCGCTGCCTTGGAAACCACAACTGATGCTAACATTGACCTAGAACTCGACCAAGTAGTGGAAATCCTACGGAACGAGGGGACGAAGTTCTATCAGGCGCGAAGTACCGTCAAGGAGTCTAAACTTTCGCAAGAGACCTTACAGTTAATGCAGAAGCGACGAGAAAATCTGTCAGTGTCATCGTCAGATTTGAACAGGAAAATTTCTAGGCTTATAAGACGCGACCTCCGAAGCTACAACGCAAATAAAATTAAAGAAGCAATTGAGCAAAATCGGGGGTCGAAAGTTTTTTTCCAACAACTTGGCCATAGTAATCTGACAAAGTTGACCACAGATAAGGGAAGAGTCGTCACTTCTAAAGCAGAAATTCTTGCGGAAGTTCAGGACTTCTACGGGAAGCTATACACATCCGAAGCTTCTCGTCCTCCACCCGATCCTAAGGATAATAGAGCCACTTTAACCCGCCACTTCACAGAGGAGCTGCCAGAACTCAGCCAAGACGAAATCGTGCTAGCTCTGAAACAGCTTAGGAATGGAAAAGCCCCCGGGAAGGACGGAATTACGACCGAGCTGCTAAAAGCAGGTGGAAAACCGATACTCGAGCGGCTCCGGCGCATATTTAATTCTACCCTCTTTTCGGGGAGAACTCCTAAGGCATGGAGCGAGAGTGTTGTCGTGTTGTTCTTCAAAAAAGGAGACAAAACTCTCTTGAAGAACTACCGACCTATTTCTCTCTTGAGCCATATCTATAAGTTGTTTTCCAGAGTAATCACGAATCGTCTCGCGCGGAGACTTGATGATTTCCAGCCCCCGGAACAGGCCGGGTTTCGAGGAGGATACGGCACCGTAGACCATATTTTCACAGTACGGCAGATTATACAGAAGACTCACGAGTATAATCAGCCCCTGTGTTTAGCATTCGTGGACTACGAGAAAGCCTTTGACTCTATTGAAACCTGGTCTGTTCTGGAATCCTTGCAACGGTGCCAAATTGATTGGCGATACATCGAAGTGCTGAGAGGTCTGTATGACGTCGCAACTATGACAATCCAAGTACAGAATCAGCAGTCTGGACCTATCCACCTGCATCGAGGAGTGAGACAAGGGGACGTAATTTCCCCCAAATTGTTCACAAATGCTTTGGAGGATATGTTCAAAACGCTGCACTGGAAAGGACTGGGCATAAACGTAAATGGCGAGTACCTGTCACACCTTAGGTTTGCAGATGATATCGTCATCATGGCTGAAACCGTACAGGATTTGCAATATATGCTGACCAGTCTGGCTGAGTCTTCTGCTCGCATCGGTCTCCGGATGAACTTGGATAAAACCAAAGTAATGTTCAATGAACATGTCATTCCGGAACCGATTGCCGTACATGGAGTTCCTCTCGATGTTGTTCAAGAATATGTCTACCTTGGACAAGTTCTACAGCTAGGTAGAAACAACTTTGAGAAGGAAGCCCGCAGGAGAATACAGCTTGGCTGGTCGGCTATGGAGAGGGCTATGCTCGGAGTTTCTCTGAAGGATCGTATCCGAAACGAAGTGATCCGACAGAGAACCAAAGTAACCGACGTAGCCCAAAGGATTAGCAAGCTGAAGTGGCAGTGGGCCGGCCACATTTGTCGCAGAACAGACAACCGTTGGGGTAGAGGTGTTCTGGAGTGGAGACCGCGCCTCGGCAAACGTAGTGTAGGACGTCCTCCGACTAGGTGGAGTGATGATATCCGCAGAGTGGCTGGCAGCGGTTGGAAAAGAAGAGCTGAAGACCGAGCTCAGTGGCGTGCCATAGGAGAGACCTATGTCCAACAGTGGACAGAGACGGGTTGCTGATGATGATGATGATGATGTATACATGTGTGCCATTTGTGAAGGTATTTTTTTTTTAATTCTTAGTATGGAGTTGAAGAGAATAGAGTAAGGCATAAACAATTTCGAAATGCTAATCCAAGTCACGCCATTTATGCACTCATTGCCATTACCTTGCGAGAATACCATGATAATAACTATGCCATTTCTTCGCATTTCGACGTTATTGTCATCTCGGGTACATTTAGTGTGATATTCAGGCAAATTACCTTTTACGAAGTATTGTTGCCACTTTGAAGTTAATAGTACACAAGATATCAAATAGATACTACCGATTGTAAAATATATAAAGCTAGAAAGCTAGAAAATAAATAAATAATATTTATTGAACACTTCGTTTCACTTCACTTCAGTCATTTCAAAGTTCTAATTTTAAACGCCCAGTTTCTTTAAAATTTAATAATTCATTTGAAATCGGGACTGTTGGTAAGTTATATTATAATTATATTCTATTATAAGTTATATAATAAAAATATAATAAATATAAAGTGAAGGTGAAAAAGGACCGTCGTCTAGAGCCAATCCTGATTGCACCACGCTTATCACAAACATGCATTATCAACGAGATGTGAACATTATGTATAATTTTAGCTCAGTTTGACACCGGGAAATATGTCAAATTTAACATGCAGGACCTTCACATACATACACGGAAAATTAAATAAAAGCTTTTATTAAATTAAATAAATAAGATAAATATAATAGATTGAAGCTGTAAAAAAACTATATAATAAGAAAATGCGAGTCATCTCGGTAGAGCATTTGATTCCGCAAAAAAAGGAAAGTGCAATGTTAATCAGCATTCACTTCGGAATTAAGTAATTATATAAATGAGTAAATCAATAAAATATCCAATTTATCGAATAATGGCATTCGTTTAACAGTTCTTCTTACGCTTTTTAGGAGTAGTTATGTCACATTTCCAACATTTAAACAGTTAAATAAAATAAAAATGAAATAGTGCTCTATATTGACACTAGATTACAAGACATGTCATAAAATAACAGATAGTATTCGAGGAACAAAGTGGGTAATAACATCAATGGTTATCACGAATCGAGTATTGTAGCCTCAAGCCATTTCACTGGACCAATTTTTGCTGCTATTTGATGTCAAAGTGATTTCAACCGAAGAAAAGACATCTCCGAAAGGAAGTTATCGCAAGGGTAGCTGAAAGGCACTATCTCGCCAATTATGTGAAACAAAAGTTTAGTAATGAAAGCGTTGGTCGACTTTATTGAACTATGATCTAATAAAATTCAAATGGTGATATTCCGGTGACTAGTCTTTAGAATGGTCTCTTTAAAAAAGTTATTTTGAACTTTGAGTTTGAAAAAACTGTGTAAAGTACCTACCCGGAATTAGAACCCGTGATCTTCTCGAGAGAGCCGCCCGGTCTGACCGCTGCTATTAGCTATGTGTTAAAGATGTTTTAAGATGTAGTATGAATAAAAATGTTAGTATTTTTATTAATATCTTGTATATTCAACAGATAAGCTAAGAATAATTTGATTAATACGTGAAAAAATAGTGACACTAATAAATTTAAGTCGCGTTGTACTTGATCGAAGATCATTCAATGTTTGAATGTATATTTTATGTCAACTGATATAAAATGTGTCCTTTATTTTATAGAACAAAGACGCGAATAAAAATTTTACCTACATATAAAAAATAACAATCCCAAAATAACAGGCGAGAATTCTTACTGGGCTTGTTTTGTGAGAGCAACGCGTTATACGATATCGCAATCTCTGGTGGTATACTAAAATTTATTACACGGGTTACTGTAAAAGGGCTACGCAGCCGGCATTTGGGTGATATTATTTTGAGGGTGTGCGTTTTGCTTACAAATTGCTCGTCGGTGCGTGAGAATCACTTCAAGATAAGTCGGTTAATATACTTCAGGAATGCTCTGAGGCAACAATCATAAAATCGTATATACTTACTGAGTTTAATTTTACAACAATCAAATTTAGTTTAAGGTTAACAACAATCTAGCACAGTTCTGGAGGAATCTGATTTTAGTTTGCATACTTCCAGTGACCATTTATGTTTTGCTTTTACCTAACGCATGGAAAATTGTTTTTGTGTTTAAAAGTAAGTACAGTACTGCTGGGCATAGGCATCCTCTCGCTCTTTTGGAAAGAAGGGTAAGACTGCAGATTGGACCAGTCTGCTCCAATCTGGATTGGTAGGTGACACATTTCCCTAGAATTCTCTAGAAATAGGTTTTCTCACGATGTTTTTTCTTCACCGAAAAGCGTGTTTCGAATAGAAAAAGTCATTGGTGCCTACCCGGGTTTGAACCCATGAACGTCTGTAGAGTTGTAATTTTTATTGTTACAGAGAGTCGCACCTGTACGTCATCTGAATTCCGATGCAAAACTGGACGTTGTATACCAACGTTATGGCGATGCGACAACGAGAAGGACTGCTCCGATGGATCCGATGAAGAACCTAGCACTTGCAGTGAGTGTCAATATTTAGTAACATTAATTTAAAAATAAATTACTTAAAGATTTTAACATAGTGGCCGAATTGGAACATTTTTATTTGAAACAACGCGTAGAATTTATACTTAAATTGCATTGAATGCAAATGCAAAACGGGCAGAACTTTTAAGGTTTTAGTTAAATAGTTTAGACCCATAAGAGAGTTACCATAAAAATCAAGTTTTAGGTTTTTTGTTTTGAGATATCAAAATGTGACTTGGTTTTTTATATATGAACTTATATAGAGATCCTTTAGGTTCTGATAGATATTAATTTCCTTCGAGTCATATTTTTTTTAAACGTTAATTCTACTGTGGAACATTCATTTAGTTTTGAGTTTGTTAAATAACATTAGACCAGAATGTCATATATGTCTTAGTTCAGTTGTCCGTCACGTTGCAATGTCATTTGCCCGGGTCAGGAAAATCAGGGGTTCAGAAAGTCGTCTCTCTCAAATGAACGTCTAGAACTTTTATTATTCCCCAAAAACAATTATCTGGCAATTTATGGAGAAAGTTAGTAAGGTAGCACGTTGTACTTAGCGGGTCTTCCGACGTGGATTAAAATCTTAATTACGGTTCGGAAGTTTCCCGGATTAATATAATAATCTTGGCCTTTCCTCCATCTTCTTTCAGTTATGAATTGTGTATTTGAATACATTAGTACAGCCGCTTTGTTTTATATATACAAATGTTGTGACTAAGTTATAAATATCTCAAATCAATGTAGACTTAAAAGTCAATTTTTCATTAGGTATGATTTAGGTACGTAATTTTGCTTATCGTGAATTTTTTTACTTCCTTGATGTAAAAGGGTAGAATAATTAAATAATTATAGTTCTTTAATAATTACAGTTTACATATGATATGTCACACAAAAATACTTTTATTGCTTATACAAATAAGTACTAAGTAATATTGAAAACATACAATACATTATATTTATACTTAAATAGAGTTAGAATATTTGGACCATGTAGGTGAATGTTTATAATATACATTTACAAGTACGGTCAATTTCACATTCGAACGATTTTTTTTCCTACCAATAATAAAATATATAAGAAGCTTGAGGGTTTTAAGGTTTCATTTCAGTGGGAGGGTCGTTGGGACCGACGACCGCAACTCTGTACACTTAACTCCAATGTAAGTCGACCCAACATAATGGAAAATCCTTTTATATGTGGACACACAATGTTTTGTTCTCGCGTTAAATAACAACGAACAATTGATACTGTGTTTGCGATCGCTATTGAATGGAGTTTTCAGAGTTACTTATAAAAGTGATTTTATAAATTTAAAAAAGTTGATTCCATTTTGAGAAACAATATAATTTGTTACTTAGGCCTTAGTTAAACTATCAATCTTAAGTATTTTGTTTGTTTTAATAAATCTAAAGCAGTTTGGTGCTGGAATAAATTAATTTAACTTAAAAATAGGTCTTGTTTATTTCATTTATTCATGTTCGATTTAGTTTTGTTTTTTAAATTAGAATGTACATATATCCGAACTTATAAACGACGAGATTTTTGTGAGGTGAAAGGCGGGCTTGCAATGATTTCTATTTAATCTATAAAATACATCATAACTCACTAAACACAATAAAATTTAAATATAAATAATATTCTAAGAGTTTCATAAAAAAAATATTATAACAATAAAATAAAATAAAGTGTTTTGTCTTATCAAGTTGACACGCAAAAATTTTAAAACATATTGTAAATGAAGTATTATTTTATTACATAGCAACAAGACGCACATGCCCACAGCACAATTTTGTGTGTGCGGACGGAAATTGTATACCCGGATCGTGGCATTGCGACGATACCCCTGATTGCTCTGATGGTTCAGATGAGCACGACTGCGGTAAGAAAACTTTTAGGTGCAGCATGGGTTACAATTGGCTTTGGAATTCAAAATCGGGCAAAATATTTAATCACCAAAAAGCGCACCCTAAGTTTTCATTTAAATCAAATATAATATACTTATTCTAAACTCCGATTAGGTGAATGCATGACACAAAATCGCAATGAAATATTATTAGAAATTTTAAGTAATAGAAAAATAGGAATCGTGGTATTGTTTTCTTTGTATAATAAGTTAAAAAAAGAATAATGCAATTAAATTTTACGCCACCGCAAACACAGTAAAACGGAAGTCAAATTAAAAATTGAGGAGGTCGTAAAATTTACTTTAAGAGCCCGCGAGCGTTTACTTCGTTCTTTGCAAACTTTTTGGAGTATTTTTTGATGAAACGTAGAGTGAATTGTGGAATTCAATTAAGGCAAAGTTAATTGACTACTTGTCTTGGTGCATATTAAATTAAGTATCATAACAAAATTAATATGGATATCTAATTTGTCTTAACGTAGATATGGAATGATAATTTATTATTACTATTATTGAACAAAATCATCAAATTTGTCTCTTGATTACAAATACTCAATCAAGTTGTGGTTACTAATGCAATGTGGTATTTTAAATAAACTTGGTATTCACATATTAATGATATTTATACATTAATATACTCTACGATTATTGTAAATCATCATTCTCCTGCCCTTATCCCACTCTAAGTGGGGTCAGCACAACATGTTGCAAACATGTTGTCACATGATTTGGCTACGTATTCTACGACGTGCCGCCTGCCTAACGTCAACTTACCTTAGTCGCCTCTTACGACACCTCGGTAAGAAACGAGGGTGGTCTATTCTATTCTGCCGGATACCACACGGCGATCTACGATTATTTTAAATGTAGGAATTATATGTTTAGACCTGAGTGCAGATTTAAAAGTGAAACAGCAAATAAAAAATGCAAATATACGCATTCATTTTGAGATTACATATAGTCGAGCAACACGCTTTGTTGAAAATCATGCATGGCTTGAATGTACAGAAGTGGAAGCTTGCGGTCCTGAAGAATTCACATGCAGAGGGAAAAGAGGCGAATGTGTGCCTCTCACTTGGATGTGCGACGACAACGTGGATTGCTCTGATGGGTCCGATGAAAAAGCATGCAGTAAGGGTATACTCATTACATCCTTACTAACTCTGTGTTCATAGTGCATCATCTATGTTTTGTGCTAACTCATTTGTCATGTTTGTACTGTTTACGTTTGAACATATGAATATAATTTGCATGTGTATTTTTATAGAAGGTTAATTTTATTGTATAGAAGTGTAAAAAATATGCATAAAGTACTCTTTCCTTTATGCATATTTTTTACACTTCTACACGGTTGAACTTGTTTTATGTATTAGATGTCTTGATAGAGGGCTGTACAGTAATCTATAAAGAACATGGTGTTTGATCGCAAAAAAATCATTAACTATGTAATTCTATATTGATATGATTAATAACATTTTTTAATCTGCAGAAAATTTGAATTTTCCTTTCCGTTTTGAATTTTCTGCAGGATTTCATGAAATTAATGTGTTTCATATTGTGTTTTGTCTCCTATAAATTATTAATCTTTTCACACACTCTTTTCTCATATTAATCATTTAGAATGTTACTATATTTTTCTATGATATTTAATGAAAAAAGGGCATAAGCAGACTATGTTTAATCTTGAATTTATATTATATTTACTTAAGTCGAGATTGTAATAAGGGCGAAATCTACGTGCGAAATCGGAGGTATTAATGCGAGGGTTTCCCCTAGATTGTGGGGTATTGAACCTGTTTCCACCGTCATATAACATCGGTCGATCAAAGTTGTTTACTTTCTCGACCGCGTTAAAACTTTCTTGACTCTACACGAGGGTAACGCTGCAAGTAATAGTCGATATAAAAAAACCTAGACTTTTTAAAAACAATGCAATGAATATTTCAACGCACTTAACAAGATATTACCGTAGTTAGATCAATCTATTCTTTTTTATATTGATATATAATAAAATATAAAACACCCTCTTACGAAATATGATCTACTGAAACTGCAAATGAAGCGTAGAAATATTAATATAAAATACGTAAACGAACTTGATAATTAACAGCAAAAAATTACCATTTTTCAATAAAACATTTGATTTTATAATTGTTTAATGTCTTTAAAATGAAATATTTGATTATTTATGTTATATTATTCTTTAAAAAATGCTAAGATTAACAAATAAGAATTGATTCTTAATATCATACTATTCAGTTAATACCTAATCGCAATATACTGAAACTATTTTTATGAATGGCGTACTTTATTTAGTTGTGGAATTTAATATTATAACTTCACGTGCAACTCATTTTACCTTTTAAATATTAAGCCCGCCATCTGTGACGGTATTTTCACGTAAGGAATACATTCCAGTCAAGAAAGTATTTTTGAGAATATTCAACACGCCTGCAACGCTTGAAGCGAATTTTATACATAAAAATTCAAACTTTTATTCCTAAGCTTAAATTGTTTTATGCGCGTTATATGTTAAAAAATTTCGTTTACATTCAAAATATTTAAAGACCAAAACGCTGAAAGACGGAAGAATGCAATAAGCACGCGATAAACACTGGGATTATAAATATAGTTCCTTATTTATTTCTTTATCTAATTATATTTATGTATTCATAAGAATTACTTACAAAAGTATGTAAACCATACTAAATTGTGAACCATAGATGAAGTTCATGAAGGTTACACGGAACGCGTCGGACAATATGACTGCGCTTATTTTTTTCATTATCTCAGTACACTGTTCTCGGATATTTCTTGTTTCTCTGCTTCATTACTTAGCCACTTACAAGCTCGCTTCAGGAATGTTTTCATAATGCCTGTTTTTCTACACCTTTTACTTTTATGACTTTTTCTTTGTTTTTTATTTTCTCTAAGCTTCTACAAAGTCTTCTATTTCAGATTCCTAACAGGTACTAGTAACATAAGTAGTAGAAAAAAATACGAGGTTTTTTTATTTAGTATTATTCAGTAGGTTCATTTCATGCATGAAATCGAACGTTAACAAGTATTCCTAATTGGGTACTTTAGTTGGCATACCAAAAAATTTTTCGCTATTATATGAAATTTTGGGAGCTTTAATTGGGGTTAAGCGTTATCGTTGGTGAATTTGTATTTATAATTTGTCGCTTTAGCTAACTTCACTTTACCTTAAGAATAAGTCTAATCAATCCAATCTGTTTGTTAAAAAGAAAATTAAGTCAGAGCTAACTTAAGGGAAGTACCCTCAATAATGCGATGTATGTTTTTTTCCCCTCTTCCTGAAAGAAAAACCTGATTTTTTTATCTTAAATGTTACCTTGGTGTATAAGCTTCGAAAATTTTATCAATATTGGTCTAGCATAAAGCATGGCAGACAGACAGACAGACTTTTGAATTTATAACATTAGTATGAATTAGTTACGATCAAAAAATTTCACACCAATCAATAGAAGGATATATGGGACACCTTTACAAATGACGCATTATTACAAGTTACTAAATAAATGTTAATAAGTTCTCTTTATATCAGATGAAACATGTCGATCGGACGAGTTCACATGTGGAAATGGCAAGTGCATACAGCAAAGATGGGTTTGCGACGGCGATGACGATTGTGGCGACGGCAGCGACGAGGTGAAGTGTCCAACGCCGACTTGTCAGCCTCACAGTCACTTCACGTGCACCGACGGACACTGTATTACAGCGCGGTGGAGGTGTGACGGGGATATCGACTGCCCCGATGGAAGTGATGAATCGGTAAGAATAATAATCCCACCCGTTGACGTTATAAAAGCCGTTATGGTTAACAGCAAAGTTTGCAAAAAATGTAAAAAGTTATGAAAAATACACTTTGTACCCCGAGCACTTTTTAAAGCAACGTTTCAGCAACTCCGCGGCATTTTGACCATAATATATTGCTACTCCTAAAGTATTAATGTTTCGAAGTAGGTGTAAGTCTAACCATGACTATCAGCGACCCGAAAGTCGTTACCAATGTTACCATCGCTGTAAATACTGGCGTGCCGTGTTGCCTCTGCGGAGTGCTCTGACCTATAATATTCGTACGTGTTGCCACAACGGAATGCAAGGGGTTCAAGAAATTAAACATTACACTTCAAGATTTCCTAACTTCAAGATAAGTTTACACTTTCAAAAACCGTGCCTAGCTATTTGTACTTCTTCACGACATATAGGAGATATGAAGCCTTTGTATATCATACATGCACTATATGTTCAATATTTATATTAAGTTGACCTCAATAAGTTCTTGAATGAATTCCTTCTTTTCTTTCCTTTTTCGAAGTACAGCCTACATTTCTTCACAGTATCATTAAAAGCCAATATTCCTACACCATATCAAACTCATAGGCATTTAGAAAAACTTTTTGTTTTTTTTTTGGTCCGTAATATTGAATATTTTCTCTGGCTCTTCAACTGTACATACACCATCTTTAACTTCATTATGAAGTTTCTTAAAAGAAAGTTGTATAATTATATAAGCAGAGACTTCATACAGGCTTTACATTTCAATTTAAATTTAACAACTCAATTTATTTTTGAAACAAACGGTGGACAACTTACAAAACAAATTTAGCAAGCGACGTAAAAGCTACAAACTATTAATGACTTTCAAACGTGTATTGCAGGTGCTATGAACCACTTTCATGAGTTACGTAAAACTACGTTTGAACTGCTTCTATACTACCAATTTGTTCAATATACACCCTTATTAAGTAGTTTCTAATAACTAGCTCAAATCAGTCACGTAATTTGTATATGGTCATTCATTAGTCGTTATCTAAAAGCGTTAAAGAAGTAAATTATCAATGACATCCATGAATATTTACGAATATAGTAGTAGTACATATACCGCCATTTTTAAATAAAATTATTAAATTTAAAAATCTATAAATTTAAAAATCTATGTATCAGAGTAATAAAAATATTCAGATATAAAGAGAAAAGTAGACGGTTTTTACCGTTTTCTTTTTTCCCATGGTTGAATGGATTGAAGTTCTAGAAGCGTATGTTTCTATCGCAGACCGTTGGTATGGCATAAATTCCAACGTTACAAGACCATCAAATGACTCTAAATCATTTGAGACGTTTGATAGTCGTATGATCTTGTAATGTTGGAAGAAGCATTAGATTAGAATCTTTGGATTATTTACAATCCAAGTGACTTAACATCGTATCCTAATGAATTTGAGGCGTAAGTTTCCAGACCATAGTAATATTATAAATCTGAAATAAGTCAGTCCTTCTGTCTTTCTGTCTCCTTATCTATTATTCTTCGACGGCTAAACCGCTTGTGTACTGAGCTAAATATAGAATAAAAAATCCCGTTTTACTTTTGAGAACAGGAAAAATCTTGTACAAATGAATAATCTATTTTATATGACAAATTACTTGACTTGTTAGGGCGGTGACTGTGTAGTAACATAATTAAATTATTCAAATTTGTAATATTAACTATTTCCAGCAATGTCCCACTGCGCCAAAAGTAACGTCACCATGCATAGCCACGGAATTCGAATGCAAGGATCGCATGACATGCGTACACAGAGCATGGGTGTGCGATGGAGACCGAGACTGTCCAGATGGCGGTGATGAATCCCCCGATATTTGTCATGGGAATAACACCTGCAGACTGGACCAGTTCCAGTGCAAAGATCACAGCTGTATCCCTGGAGCATTATATTGTAATGGAGACAAAGACTGTCCGGATGGTAGTGATGAAGTCAATTGTAGTAAGTATTATTGGACATTGTAGATGTTTAGATTATAGGTAAACTGGAGTTGAAGTCTAAACTTACCTATCGATTCTAAGTTGGCGCCTATTTTTATAAACCATTTTCGTTGTGAAATACAAGCCAAGTTTTCATAAGTTCTAAAACTGATTATGAGCGATTTTTATGATTCCATATCTTTGACAAATATAAAAATAGAATAACAATTTTTAAACTTGACATATATAAAAAATAACACACCATTAGAAGAGAGAGATAGTATTCATTCACTGCCATCCATAAACATCTTACTTTTTCGGTTCTGTTGATTGACTGAATGCCAGTTTAGCTACGGTAATTTTAAAAAACTATGTCAAAAAAAGAGAAGGGAATAATAGCAGACTGTTTGTTACTTAAGCTTATTAAGGACTATGGCATACGCTTACTTTAAGGCTTACAAGAAAAATAATCGGTATGAGTTACAGGCAAATTGAGTAAAATATAAGGTGAAGAGAATCTTGACAATAATAGCACTTCTTACGTATTTTAAAACACAGTTCCCCGCCATGTCTGTGTTTGTTTGCGATAAAATAAAAAATGATCAAATTTTCATGCTGATTTCATCAATAGAATTTTAGTGTATAACTTGTTAAGGCTTTGTATAAATTTGTTAAAATATGACAATAATGGTTGAGAATATCGGAATAAGTCAAGCCGTCAGGGAGTTTAAATTGAAAAAGCTTCATAATCTGTTTGATTTATAACAAAACAATAATGTATAATGTATGTAATTTTTTACTTTTATAGGCTACAAAAAAGTCCGCAATGGCATACAAAATATTGAAAGCACTGACAATCTTTCTATAAATAATGAAATTCTATAAATCCTTATTCTTAATTCAAACTATCATGTTATTAATTTAATTACGTCATACAAATTAAGGAAATAGGGAATATGATCAGTGGAATAGTTTTTTTCAGTTTCTTCTTACATTCAATCTAACATAAGGTGTCTACAATTTCCAGCACGACCAAAAACAATATGCGACAAGAAGACAGAGTTTGATTGCGGTGGAGGAATGTGCATACCCCTGTCAAAAGTTTGCGATAAACACACAGATTGTCCAAACTTCGAGGATGAGCCCCAAGGTCGATGCGGAGAAGACGAGTGTGCTAAAAACAACGGTGGATGTACTCAGAAATGTGTTGATACGCCTGTTGGGTATTATTGCGATTGTGAAAAGGGATACAAACTCACCGATAACAGAACTTGCGAAGGTAACAGTCCATATTAATACTATAAATAACACAAGTTTTTCTGGCTGTCTTACTGTCTCGTTGCCTATTTGTTACGCTTTTTCGGGTAATCCACTGGAGAAATATTGCTGAATTTTGGTACGAAGTAGTAAAGCGACATGTTTTTATCCACTGCACGGCATCCTAACTTTTTATGAATGGATGGTTAGAGCTTTTTGACTTACCATGCTGCTCCAAAGCTTGCTAGGTATCATTTATCTCAAGTATTCTCTAGTGATATGCAGGCTTCCTCACTATGTTTTATTTCGCCGAAATGCGTGTGATATTTTACAAATTGAATTTTATCAGAAACCTCATTGATGCTTGCCCTGGATTTGAAACCGTGACTACCTGGAAAGATTCACACAAAGGCACATACTGAGTTAGCTTAGAGCATAAAAATACTGGGATAGCATAGAGGATAAAAAATCAGTTTTCCTTTAAAGAACAGGAAACCAAATACAGTGCGTAATTGCGGGTAATTTGACTTAATTTGTTGACGCGAACGATGTGTCGCATATAGAACTAGTTATGTCATAAAAGTAAATGACTTTGGAGTCATTTAATGACAATTTCGATGCCATAGGGGATTATTATAAATTTGTAATATTACCGATTAACTGGAGGTATTCTAGTTCTTTTTCTTTTTAGATGTTGACGAATGCTTAGATCCGGGATCATGTTCCCAAATATGCATTAATGAAAAGGGAACATTCAAATGCGAGTGTCACGCCGGCTACGCGAGAGATCCGCGAGATAGGACTCGCTGTAAGGCTACCGAAGGTCATCCGTCACTCTTATTCGCTAGACGTTTTGATATCAGAAAGATCAGTCTCGATCATCACGAGATGGTAGCCATTGTGAATGATACTAAATCAGCCACTGCCCTTGATTATGTGTTTCGGACTGGTATGATCTTTTGGAGTGACGTCATCGAAGAAAAAATTTATAAGTAAGTACTGTTAGTTGTTATAGATTTCGACGATTAAAAATACCTGATTTGAAAATGCAATTCGACGTAATATTTGAATTAGATGTGAAACTAATTCCCAAAAATCGACTAACTACTAAACATTGCCTACTTACTTACTTACATTGCTTACTTACATTGCCGTAAATAATGTTTGCGCAAATCCCTTTTGTTACTATTAATTTTACGTTTAAAAAAATACGAGTATAATTGCTTACTTCAATATTCATAGATATTTATTTGAAAACATAAAATTTTATTTAAATATAAAGTCTAACACGCCAGTTATTGTTAGGACGTTGCAGTTGTATGATAAAGTTGCAGTCATAAAGTAAATGTTTTAAAAGTGCTATTTATGAATATATTAATATAATGCGCAATTCATTCTTAAGTTATTCATTTTTACTTATAATAAAGACTTATTTGTAAGACATATTAAGGTAATAATTATATTAATGTTATATAACTTTATGTACAGAGCACCTATTGATGAAGGAAGTCAGCGCACAGTCGTTATAGGCGATCAACTCATCACCTCGGATGGACTCGCAGTGGATTGGATATATAATCATCTGTACTGGACGGACACCGGCAAAAACCACATTGAGCTGTCAGACCTGCAAGGCAATATGAGGAAGGTTCTAATTCGGGACAAGCTAGAAGAACCTCGCGCGATCGCTCTTAATCCTCTTGATGGGTAAAGCACTTTCAAATTCTAGTTGGAATTATAATTTATTACACTTACACGAGTATTTAAGAATCGTAAAGTTATAATGAAGCTATCCACTATTTCGGAACGATGTTCGTGTCGAGAAGAACCAGAAAAACTTGAAACTCAATCTGCTTTGTTTTACCATAATAACCTTGATTTTCTAATTACGTGAAATTTATTATTATTGAAAAGTAAAGCCCCATGACAGATGCGATTTCATTGTAACGATTTTCAAGTCAAAAAAGAAAATTGCATGCTGGTTGTTATTTATAAAATATACTTTCCATTAAAATGCCTTTCTTAAGACACATCCATTTTTTAAACTTTTTTTCTGATTTTTCAATCGCTAGGGAATGAGAGACTTACAGTCTCAATTTTTTTTAGCAAATCACATTGCACTAAAAAGTGATGCTTTTATACAGGAAATATTATAAAAAAATTGTTTTGTTCTGCTTGTAATAATCTATGTTATATATATATGTTATATTAACAGATGGATGTACTGGACGGACTGGGGTCAAGTACCGAAAATTGAACGAGCTGGTATGGACGGCTCCCACAGGCAAACCATAGTATCCTATGACGTCAAATGGCCAAATGGTCTCACGTTAGACCTCGTTCGCAAGCGAGTATACTGGGTAAGAAATTTTATTCTCTAGGACAACATACAAAGGTGGCAAGACGACTTAAAGTGGTAATTAGTAAGACAAACTAGCGTGATTTCTCCGTTTCACCCTATTCAAGTTATCATATAAACATACCAAATGTCTTAATTTAAATTTTTATCACTATCAATTTCTTTAAATAATATCGAAGTTTAGGAAATGTAACATATAGGTACGCCATTTTTAATAATACTGCAACATAATTTTAACTGAATAAATTTTAGCATCAAAGCTGGAAAAAGTGGGACGAAAACTCTTCTCTGCATCCAAGTGCCTACACGACGTATAAAAGAATTTTTCCAAATATTGTTTCTTACTAAAACATTATAAGCATCAAAACATTATTTAGTAAAATGTAACAAGCAATATAACAGAACTAACTACTTTGCTATAATATCCGCACGGGTTAAGTGAATGCATGCAAAGCCAATGTGTATGAAGCAGGCAAAATCTACGCACCTTATACATGCAGGACAAGCCACCACATGCACCCCAAGGCGCAATTCACCAGCAACAACGCACACAAAAGCAGCACACACACCCACCACCACAATCTCGACGATCGTTTCGCCCCGAAACCGAAGCATCATCAGGAGGATAGGCTCCACGACAAAAATCGTAATCGTCGAGATTGTGGTGGTGGGTGTGCGTGCTGCTTTTGTGTGCGTTGTTGCTGGTGAATTGCGCCTTGGGGTGCATGTGGTGGCTTGTCCTGCATGTATAAGGTGCGTAGATTTTGCCTGCTTCATACACATTGGCTTTGCATGCATTCACTTAACCCGTGCGGATTATAGCAAAGTAGTTAGTTCTGTTATATTGCTTGTAATATGGAATTCCGCAAAGTAACGCCTGCTTCTATAAATCATCTAGTAAAATGTAATTTTACTAAATAATTTATTGATGAATATTATTTTCCAAAAAATAATATTCAAATCCAATTAGGTGGACGCGAAACTGAATACAATATCATCGTGCAATTACGACGGTAACGCGCGACGTGTCGTCCTCTACTCCACGGACGTCCTGCGACATCCTTTCTCCATCACGACCTTCGAGGACTGGGTGTACTGGACCGACTGGGACAAGACTGCTGTCTACCGCGCCAACAAGTTCAATGGAAAGGATGTCGAAGCCATCACATCAACCCATACGGTAAATAGTAGACACAAATTATTTTATACTAATTCTATGGAACATAGGTCATAAGATAATTATGGGTATTCCCGACTCGCCCATTGACTGGACGCTGCCTCAACAAGTCGAAAAATCTCCATTCTAAAGTATATAGCAAACCCTGATACCTACGAATTGAGGATATCCGGCTTTCACGTCCAAAAACAAAAAGGATACGAACCAAGAATTGATACATTAAATTTATGAATTTTGGTTTATTAGATTAATGCACAGCGCTTTTGCAATCTCTTATATATTCTATGGATGTTTGTAGCGTTGCCGATGTCATGAGATCAATTAATACTACAACTAAATTGAATAATACCTGATACTTGCAAACCCAACGCTTCCGCATGCTTTTGTTCACCCCACCATAGCTCAAGTATTTTAGCTCTTCTCGTATTCATCACTACATAGTATAAAACAAAGTCGCTTTCTGTGTCTGTCCCTATATCCCTATGTATGCTTCAATCTTTAAAACTACGCAACAGATTTTGATGCGGTTTTTTTTAATAGATATAGTGATTCAAGAGGAAGGTTTATATGTACAATAACAGTCAATATGGAGTAGAGAAATACTGTAATTTTTGAGGTTTCTAACGTGATGTCGTAAATAATTACATTTTTTTCCGCTTACATTGCAAACGTAGGCTGAACACTACATGATTTATCAAAATAATGTATTAAAAATTTGTAAACCTTAAAAAGGTCTACAGAAAACTCCGCGAGGGTATATGTCTATCTATTATGGATAACCCACAATAACATTTTTTTGTCATTTACTTTTTACGAAAAATAACGCCCTCTTTTCGAAGCAATTTTAAGCAATACAGCATCAATCCTTATCCAATTAAGTACCTTAAATACATTGTTGATTTAATATAGATCAATATGGCTGTTTACAGCATGTAATTTAAATGAATATTTTCGAAGATATTACAGATTTAATATGCGGCGCGTGCCTATAAATAGCGCATCGGAGGCCGCGCTTCGCCCTATAGCACTTATAATTTAGCAGCGATTGGATTAATTGTAAAAATAAAATACATAGAGAAAAATGTAAAAAGGAACTAGGTAAAATGTATTATATGAATTAAGATATTCCAAAGATAGCAGGAAATCTTCATGGTATAGGGAAAGGGGAATTGTTTTACTCCAAATTTAACGCGTGCGGGCCGCGGGCAGTAATGAATAAATCAAAACTACTGGATCTATTTTAATCATTTTTTTCACTGCGTGACAGCCTATACTTACTTATATATTTTATACCCGTGCGAAGCAGGGGCGGGCCGCTAGTATTTAGATAAAAATTATTTAATTCCAAGACGTTTATAACGATGGCTTCCACTTATTTTCCTCTTATATTGACCCCTAGAAATAAAGGCGGAAAAAAAATTGACATGTAATTTCATGAAATTTCATTGATAAAAACAAAAATGTTATGCTGATTCTAGACTTATCGAAAATAAACAAAACAATATATTCTACGCATTAACACTTTTTACGCATTATTTTTACTTTATAGTGGATCCATAAATGGCTTACATTTTTGAGATAGATATATGATCTTTTTATAACTTTTAGATAAATACATCCAATTAATTTACAACTTGATAACAGATACCCGCGAATTAGTTTTAAGTCCATAAGCTATATATAACACGTCTTGATCGCGATGCACTTAAAAGAGTGCATGCAATTACATATTTTAAAAAAGTCACTATTAGAATTGGAATTATGGTAAAATAACTAATGCATTACAAAAAGCATAACATTTAAATGACATGCTTTTTAATGCCTTAGGTCGATATCTCAATGACTTGAGATATTGACCTGCTGTGGGAAGGTGTAATTAAAGCTCTGGAGAGATTTTCCTGGGACCTTGGATTGTCATAAATATCTATTCGTTTAATTGTATTACTTATCTTAAGATTTGGTACTAAAATATATTGTAAATACTTTTAGTAGTTTATCAATGGAGCTAATCAATATAATATAGTATCACGTTTCTATTAATGAATTTTATCATTTTTTTAAACTACGGAAATTTTTTATAAGATTGTGATATCAGCTGATATCATTAATCACTTATCAAAACATTATGTTGGAAAAGATTGATCATAGTTACATTGCACTTAAACTTGTTGTTGAGGCTTACAAATGTAATCATACATATTTTAGCAATTTATTGCTAATTTAAACAATAAACTTTAAACACTTTAAAGTTGTATACAGGTCACGATTATATATTTATTTAGGAAAGAGATATTATAAAGAAATATAAATTTCTCTAAAATTAAATAAAAGATAATTAAGAATTTCTTTTAAATTTAAAATAATTACTTTGTGTGATATTTGTATGCTTTTAATAAATAAATTTACGGGTTTAAATATTTAAAAAAACATCTATATCATTTATTATTTAGTTAAATACAATATACGAGTATATTTTCCATTCGATATAACCTACTACAGCCTATATTTTTAATTGATTATAATAACAAAGTTGCTATATATCATGTATATTTACTTACTTTGTTTGTATTGTAATTGGTAACCTTGTTATGTTTGAGACTAGTTGTACCTGAGGCTTCTTTTCCGTGTATTTTATTTAAAATGTCCTCAGTTGTATATATTGTTTTATCTGTTGCCGGAGGAAATACGGATTTTTTAAATCATATATGATAAGTCTGATATATGAGCTCCAACTTTCACTAACCAAATTTTATCAATATTGCTCCTGTGGATTAGTGGTGAAAGCGAGACGTATAGTACGCGGCAATAAGGTTAGAGAGAGAAAATTGGCTAGATTTTGTTTCATAGAGCATTGTCTCTGTCGCACAGACTGACGAACCCGTCTGAAACGTCACATACGAATACGAAACCGAACTGGCTGACTGTTTCGGTCTACATACTAATTTTATAAATGCGAATATACATATATTCGCATTTATAAAATTAGTATGGATTTCTTAATATAAGGTATTGTATAGGTAGGATATTGTAATATACAGGTTTAACGTTCTGTTTTTGTTGTAGCTTCAAAATCCGATGGTGATCCACGTGTATCATCCATACCGCCAGCCCGACGGCGTGAACCACTGTGCGGCGGTCAACGGTCACTGCTCACACTTATGCTTGCCCGCGCCTCGGATAGGCGTCAATTCACCAAAGGTTTCCTGCTCCTGCCCCAATGGCTTACGACTTCTGCCCGATAACCAAATGTGTGTCGAAGATAGTAAGTATCATTGAATATACGTACTAAATATTTATTTAAATGAGGATGGCTTCAATTTCTCAGATTCTTTTATATAACAACTGCTCATTATATTTATAAGGCGTACGACAATCGACAACTGTATTAGGTAATTGTTGACGCTAAATCTTGGGATGCATAGTGAACAAGTGAAAGGTAAAATATTTAAATCTTATTTTAACTTAAAATTCCTATTAAGTAATAATAAAAGCGACAGAGACAAGCGACGAAAGACATTATGTCAAAGATATTTCTAAAAACTATAAACTAATAAGACCTGGTAGACATGTAGGTCACTACATAACGTGCTGGAAGACTGAAAGAAGGGATATTTTTAGATACTGAAAACTAAGTTTACTTTTAGGGAACATATTATACCGTTATCTGAATTAAATATTATAACATAAAATTATTATAGCAACACAGATTTCTGTAGTGAAGTCGATATATAGAAGGATTGTATCTCCGCAGGCGCGATACGGTCAGACGACAAAAAACATCTGCGTAACTGTGAAGTAAAACCATAGAGTTAATAGAGTAGGGAAGCCAGCCTAATGTGTGCCATAATAAAGAGAAAGCTCATGAAACTGTATCTATCTGTCTTTCTTTTTTATGTGTGAGTAGACAAAAACAGGTATACGAATTTCATCTTTCCTCTCATTATTGTAACACTCTCACTTGCTGGCCTGACCATGACTTCCCAACTCTTGTATAATAACTTTACGAGTAAAACATAAAATTTATTAATTATTTGTTACCTATCTTTAATATATGATTACAAAAATACACATTTTCAATTACATAACAAAATTTTATAACCCTTGCTGACAAATAGCGCTGCAGTCGCTGAAGATTAATTTGATGTCCCTTCCTGCTACAACTGCTATGTGAAGAGTTTAAAAAATATATCATAAGTCATACGAAATACATTATATGAATATCCACTAAATGGCAAAAAATAGAAAAGGACATGTTTATTATTAGGCACTCAATTTAAAAATACATTTTAACTTCTAACTAAATACATAGAAAGATTTGTGTACTAAAACTAATACTTTTTCTAAATCTTAGATTCCTTTATTCTGGTTCAATTATCTTTAATCATGGACGGTTGAGTGAATAATCTTAAGCTTTAATTTAAACCCTGTAGAAGGATTATACATGAATCACTTAAATTAGTTATATTAAACAAAAAAAACTTTTTACGCTCTAATTTATTACCATCGAAGGTGAAGAAGGATTATGGGTCATAGGATTATGGGTTTTAACTTTGAATGATTCATTGTACTGATTAATACTTATTTTCATATGCAAATCACATTTTATTAAAGGTGTAGTTATTACATTGTTAATATGGGCCATTCATTAATCTGGGAGCTTAGTTTACCTAGCATATCCACTATGGTTTTTATTATAAAATATTAAGTACGCATCTAGTAGAATTGTTTTATTTAATAATAAAATAACTTTTTCTTTGGTTAGATTTAAGTAGTAATAATAATCGAACACAGCACTTGATATACTAGTACAGTATATGCGGGACGTATTTCAATTGGGACAAATTTCGATCAAGATTTCAGTTGCCTCAACTAGGACGGGCAGCAGTCGTTAAGTTACAAAAATGTTTTCGTCGCCTTTAATTCTTGGCAAAGTGCTTATTGCCAGTCATAACACATAGAATGTTGTTTGCTACTTATGGGGCTAAAGAAGAAGTTCATGAGTTAATCAGTGAAAAGAGGCAACTCAGTGTCAAATCATAAGTTAAGAAATCCGTAGATGAACAAAAGTGACTGACAAAGTCCAACGCGTCACCGAAGCTCTAGTGGCAATGGGCATGGTTGCTTACATTGGAAAACTTCCTACGTGTTATTGTGGTCTAAAGGCGAACCTACATATCTCATAAATATTGCAGGAAGCGTCACAAGACAGTGTGTATATATATGTACGTCAAGCTTTGAAAAATAAAAAGCTACAATAAATAAAATACCCAACGAGTTTTTGACATGGTCATGGCAATTCAATATAGTTTGTCAAAGATTGTTAGTGAATATTTAATTTATCTTACACACAATTACGTAATTTAAGCTCAACCTTTAAATGTAAACAAGAAATATATAAGAAATTTAAAAATGACTGATCAGATTTTAATATTGATATATACACTTATATGACTTACAATACTACAATTCGAAATCTATACTTATTATAAAACAAAGCACCAAAAAGGTATATGTCTCTATGTAATAGATTTTCTCAAAAACTACTGAACGGTTTTTGTACGGTTTTCACCAAAAGCTAGTGCAATACTACCAGATGGTTTAAGTAAATAGTACATATCGGTATTATGTAAATTGTGTTGAAGAGATCGCGCAGTTGTTAAAAACTTGCTTGCTGGGAGCTTTACTCGCGTGCACTGCGTAAACCAGCAGAGACACGCTAAAGTTAGAGACACGCTAGAAGAGAGTTGTAGATCTATAAAAATATTATACAATGTCCGCGATAACATATCCCTATCTCTCAGTGTGAACTCTTTAACTACTATTATGTTCAAAGTTTCTAAAATTCGGGAAAAGTTTCGTATATCACCTAATTCCACGCGGGCGAAGCCGTTGTTGGCATAGCTAGTTATATATATTATACATATATGGCAGCGAACGTATAGGCAATGGCTTCGCTTTAAACATATTAAAGCAGTTTGGTCCGGTTAGACGTATTGATTGCTCAAACTGTAGACAATTGAGTGGGGTCAATAAAAAGTCATTAATTGTCGTTGATATCCTTCACGATTGATTAAAGTACTGGGCGTTTCCGAATCTGTACTTCTACAGGAATGCGGTCATGTATATTGTTGTCATAATTGTTATTTGTTACAAGAGCATCTGAACTCAAGATAAAACTTCGTTTAGCATTATTACACTAATGTTTATAGAAAACCGTTTGCTTCTGCCTCAGATATAAAAATGCAACTAAAAATATAAAAAATTTTCGTTTTGTAAGCTTTAATCAATAATTTATAATACCTTTACTTTATTAAAAGTAAATACAAGTTAAAATTAATTAGCAATAAGGCTGCCTTTTTTCTGTTCCGATTTTCATATTTAATTTTTCATGCATGTTTAATTCATAATATTAAAATTATTATATAAATAAAAGATATGTTGGATTCTTCGTACAATCTTATATTTTTTGTATAGACGCGCAGCATAACGTGATGCACACAATGGTAATTCAGTATTCAAAAGATAATATCTTACAAGATACGTTATTTTTCTCTTTTAATTAAAATCTGACATTTTAAGCTTTAGGTAGTAATTAACGATGTTAATAATATTATATGACATTTTATAATTTACCGTAATTACTGACCACTTGTATTTTAAACATTTCGAGCAGACATAGATAAATAATGTATATATTTTCGTATTTTTCATAGCGTATATAATTTGATTGTGTGGTAAGAAGAACGTTGCTTATATTTATAAATAGCAAGTCCATCGGATCGTTGAAAGCAAGCTGTTGGTCACAGTTTTTGTCAGTAACATCTGCTATTACCGTAGTTGGTAATTAACCAGTCCCATCACAACTGATTCAACCTTAAGGAGAATTACTTCAAGACTACTTTCAAAGAAACATTGCTTTAAATAATAATTATATTTATAATTATAAATATGTAGTACTTTACAAAGCACTTAAAATGTTTCCAACCGAAAAAAGTTGGTTACGCCCTATATATCATAACTTACATAAGAAATAAGAAGTCTTCCCACGAAATGCCGTCATATCATTCTAAATTTCTGCCAATATCTTTAAATCAATAAAATATTAATAAAAATAAAGTAATTTTCGATTTGCTTGCAAATTTATGGAATATAAAATGTCAAATATTTTTACCAGGCATTCATTCTACATAATAATATTTAAATATATTTTAAAAGAATAAGCAAGTAGGTATATCTCACAACAACCATCAATCTAAGATTTATGTTAGTGCTAAAAATCATCGGTATATTGCCATAACGATTTTGTAAAGGAACATGATAATTTTTCCTGTGTATTGCTCTTCTACGAGTTACCGCATGTCTGATACGAATCAGTCTAAAAAAACTTACAACTGTACTGCCACTTACGTACAATGTTTGACTTTTAACTCGTGTCTGATAAATTTTCGTTCAGGTGAATGATTTGCACTTCCACACGATGGTTAGTGCGTGAACGTGTAGCTTGAAGACATAATATGATAACTTCAAACAAATAATTTCACAAAAGAACATTGTATCACGTGCCGTGCATTAGATATAGGTATAGAATCTGGAACTTTGAATTGTTTTTATACTATTAGTAAAGAAAAACACGCGAGCAGTAGCTCAACCCAAGCTACAAGTAAACTAGTTATTTATAAATAGTAATATTTTTAACCCTCTACAGTCGTTAACGTTGTATTAAGCATTCTTGATCTACGATGATTTGAGTTCATATTAGTTTTCCGTAGTTCACTTATGGGTTTATATTATACACATTACACAAGGTTTATATTATAGGAATTTTAAAATAAGAAACCATTATAGGTACAATCCTGTTCTTTATCCAGTAAAAAATTAATACTTTTACAGTATAACCATAATTCACTTATGTAATTATGTAAAAATGGTGCTAATATTACTTCAATAAATAAATTGAGTATAATTATTATTGTAACATTAATATAATTATTATTGTTGCTTTAAAAAATCACAATAATTATCAAGTATAACGTGTTTAATATAGTGATTAGTAAATAGGAGTTTATAACTAAAAAGCGTTATGTTTATTTTAATTTTTTATGCTTTGTTAGGAAAGTTATGATACTTAATTTATATCAATATATTATTCTTTTAATATTCTGTGGACCATTGAAGTATTGATTTCATATAATATCATGTCTCAAAGACAATTATAAACTTAATACTAAAGTAATATTCATAGCTACGGTAGCAACTATTTTGTATTTGATATCAGTTGGGCTGTAGTAAAGACGTGTTTATTTGCCTATATCATTCTTTATGAGAATGTTTGCTAAATGGGTACACGTCATTTAATGACGCTGTATCGTACGATATTTCTTAACAGCGTATCAATTTGTTTATTTTGCTTATGTCATTCATCAACTTCAAACGAATACCTTGTTTAGAACGGAATATCCCAGTACCTGCTTGTGCAGATGAAGGTTAGGATCCTCAGAGACGCTCGGATGTGTTTTACTTACGTTGAGTTTGATCGTTTTTATTTAATCTGTCATTACACAAGGAATTATTGTTTTAATAAAAAAAAAAGTTCTGCAAACTTCGTTTGTTTATCTTTGGCGAGACTTTTGTCGATGCGTAATGTGCATTGAGATATAACGAAAATGTAATATGTACTAAATTCAAGTTTACCGTTTCACACATATTTCTTGCAGTATAAATGAAAAGGAAAATGAATTAAAAAATAATTTCCAATTTATACAAGCTATTTGAACCAAAAAGACTAAAAAAATTATACTAAATAGTCCCATTTCCACGAGACTTTATTGTCTGCCTACCTCTGGGTCTTGTCTACTAACGTGTTTTGTCTCTGCGGGGTCATCATTCCAACTTCTTGGGAACCTACTACCCTATTCTATTCTTTGTACTTCCTACTTTAACTAAGCGTCACACTGTTCTATATTATTATTTTGATTCTAATACGTACCTCCTTATTCCTGATTTGTTTACGTGCTACGTGACGTGACTCGTAAGCCTTGTGATTAGGCTCATAGTCAGCAATCAAGCTTCAGATCCCTATCATCACTGGGAACGCACACTGTTCGAGAACATTAATCTTCAGAAACTGAGCTACGGTTTAGTATGTTGATTGAAAAGATGAATATAATCGATACTTGTAATGATATTAATAGTGTAATCACAACAGCGTTTGGAACAAAAAAGAAAGAATTATATTAAAAAATTACAATAGATCATTTGTACATAGATCGGAGACTAACTCAGTCTCCGATTAATATATTCCTGTATCTGATAGCAATTTGGATAACAGTGGGGAATAAATATCAAAAAGGAATGCAGCTTTAGCAAACTCGCATTAGACTGAAAGATATTTTAAGTTTAATATATTAAGATAATTTAAGTTGCAAGATCATGTGGCATAAATATTTTTAAAAAGCTATAGTCATAACAAGAAAATAAAAGAGAGAGAGAAGAAATAAGAAAGAACAGATTGTAAATGAAGTTTTTGTAACGATAAAATATTATTAGCCATGAGATCAGAACGATCATTACAAAGACTGAGGCATACAGTAATTTCCAGCAATTTCTTTTTTACTGGTTCGTTTAGATTATACCGGTTTTCAAGGTTACTTGCTATAAATACGAATCTTGTAGTTGATGAATTTCCATCATTCCAATCCTTATGCGAGAAAACAAGAGTTTATTTGCGGGTTAACATAAAATAAGGGTTGTCCGTTCAGAAAAAAATAATTAATTAATTATTATATGTAACTATGCATTTTTATATACTAATCTTGATCAGAATTCTTAAAATAAACCGTTGGCCTTATGATATGCTAACATAGTAATAATAAACAGGAAAGATATAAGAAAAAATATATGATAAACAAAAATATGTCATAAAAATTAGATATAGTAAAAAACATGTTTTATATAAATGCTACCACGGCAGTATGCAATAAAAATTATATAACGAATGAATGTTTAGATGTTTCAAGGCCCTGACTGAATTAATAACCTTCGAATGGATAATTCATTAAAATTAGCCTACTCCATGTGTCATATGGTTTTTATTAGAACCGTCTACATTTAAATAAGTATATATAAAAAAACTTGTAGGTATCTAATATCTACGTAACGTGAACAAATAAATAAATAGATAAATATATGGGACACTTAGACACACGGTCGTCCATTGTCGTAATAGTGAAATATTTTTCAGGATAATGTAATGAGTGAAATATGGAAACTGGATTGGAAATTCTAGCAATAGCATACGTATATAGCGTCAAAATTTTCGTTACCCAAAGTAAAAATCTTTCAAACGAACACGTCCATTACCAAATCCCTGACTATATCTCAATGAATATATATAGAATTATTTTCTTTTAAGCGCCAAATAGAATAAAAAAGGAACTTGTAATTTATGATTGCTTTATTATACATAATTATTTGTCCATATTATATTTAAAATATTAAAGATATTTAAAAATAAATTAAAGATAAAAATGAAATAATTGAAGTAAATTTAAATTAAAACTAGGAAATATTCGAGAATGTTCTTTCAAATATAATCATGTTGGGAAACAAGTTTCTACCTAGAAGAACCGGTTTGAAACCATTTAAAGATAATGATGTCTTTAATTAATTCCACCATATCTCAGTTGTTAGCGATTTTTAGAATATGATTTAAAGAAGCATGATTCATTATATTTTAGGATAGCCTGACACACGCAAAAATAAACAAGACAGTGCTCAGTTACATATAACGTTGCCTATCTACAGTGACCAACTTTTATAAATACCTAAGAGTTGATTTCACACTCCGTTCTGTCGTATAAAACAGCTGGTTGGTACACGTAACTACACGTCATACAATGACGCTATATCATCCGATATTTTTTTAACTATTGTGTTAGTCATATTACTAAAGGCTTCGGCCTTGTGATTAGTCAACTGAGATAAAATTTCTGGTCCTATATGAATTTAGTTATAGGGTTCCGTAGAGATTGATAACTTGTTAAATTATGTTGACAATATTTATACGTACAGATTAAAAATTCGCTTTAAAAACATTCCCAAAACTAAAATAAAACATAATTCCGTCGTTTAATTGAATTGACTGTAATTATAGTAAGGGCTAGTATTTGAATATCTGAGAAATTAACTGAGAATTACAATACATAAGAGTAATTTTTGTATTTTTCTATCCTATGATTTTGCAACTTAAAATTAATAATGTTTGACATAACTAACGTAAATATGATATTAAGTTATTTATAGTTTATTTATATAGTAAATGGATCTGTCAAGGATACATATAACAATTATAAATGATTTTACTGGACAATTTGCCAATTTGTTATACTATCTATGCTTACTTGGTTGTTAATCACCGAACCCTAGTAAGGGTTATTGCTTTTTGCCATTATGGACATCTACATGTTACGTAATAATTGAACCTTTTTTGCCAGTCTATTTATAAAATAAAATTCTTTTTTGAAGCAAACTGTTTTCGTACGTTTGTGTAGGTGCGTACTATATTTTTTAAATACCTAGTATTGACCTTCCACCAGAGTATTGGTGAGCACCGACGTCGATTACTTTCGTTTTTGTTAACATCCAGTTAAGTATCCTTAACCTTGGTAAAATTTATTCTGTACATGTGTACAATATTAATATTATTTTGCTGTAATACGCGATTACAGTAAATCTATGAATTACTAAAAGTACTGTCTACATAATGTATGCAGAATTCGTAAACATAATACAAAAGCAATGACTTTTTTTATACCGAGGAGGTACACCTCCGCAAAGTAACGCCTAATTCTATAAATTACATGACTTTTTCATTGTCATTCCTAAATTGAGAAAGATAAAGTCGCCTCAGTGAAAATTGTTTGTACGCAAAAAAGAGAGTCTAGTGGAATATACTATGTAAAAAAATTATATAAATGCGTAGTCTTAACCCTTCTAGTTTTATCAATTTATAAATATCCACCTCGCACGTGGCCCGAGGTCTGTTATCTTGGAAATACTCTTAGCGTAAACGTTATCTTAGTAGTAATTGTAAATTAATTATATACTTACCTACAGATAAGCTCAGTATTATTATCATTTATTATAAGTAAAAATGTATCATTACGACTCTCTTAAACATAATTTTTCATTAAAAGAAACTATTTTCAAAGTACCTTCATATTTTAGATGCTTTTATTTAATGCATTGTGGTATTGACCTTGCTTCGAGACATCTTATACATATTTTAAATTTATTACGCGCAATGGTTTCTCAGAAGATAAATTTTTGCGCTGTCCGCGATATAATAAATGAGTTATCCCGTGGTAATAAATCGCATATCAGTAAATAATCTTCATTTTTTATTTAGTAATACCTACCGCGAAACAAGAAACACTGAAACAATAAAAAGAATTCATACTTATATTGCTTTACTGCTTACAGTTCTCAGCCAATACGGTTCAATTTAGTAAAAGGTGATGTGACGTCACACATCACGCCACTTTTGTTAGTCAATCAACGTGCGATCCGGCTCCGCACTCGAATCGTCGGTGGGCTCGACCTCGGCATACAAAATTAGATTATGTATTTGGTATATTTCAAAATCACACAAAAATTAAAAGTTGCACTGAGTTGTATCAGAATCTACTCAAGATATTGAGTGAATTGTAGATCTATTTTGATTGAAATATTAGGCATATAAAACATAATTTACTGTCCGTCATACGCAATGATAAATGATTATAATTGCGGTTATATATATACTCTAAAAGTTGTATAAAATATGAGAAATATATAACTAAAAGAAGATAATGCAAGCCGGATCGCGCACAGTTAATGCATTTAACCGCCAGGGACCGGGGGACCAGGGAACGTCACTTGAATGGCGCGCGGTCGGCGTGGAGTTTTTGGCTTGTCATTTCACTTTGTTGCGTTGCTAGCCGTGCACGTATTTTACAGTTTACGCCGGCGTTTGTGAGTCACGAGAATTTGTGCTGTTACGATCAATAGGTTAAACTCAGCGGAGTTTTATTTTAGCGAGGACATTTTATAAGGTTGTTTTTTATAATAAAATCTACAGATTCAGTAAAACCTGAAGTGGAGGATGTGTGGATCCCGCATAAACCTACTAATGGTTCAAAGAAATCTGTAATAATTGAGGAAAAGCCTAAGTCCAGTGAGTATATGACAATTGAGAATATTTCACTTTTCGCCAGTCTGTCCTAACTGCTCTGAAGTTTTTGGGTGACGGATTAAATTTGTGGTATCAGAGGTTAACTTTTGTGTTAATTAGTTTATGATTCTCGCGAAAAATTTGAACGATTTATTATTTATTTGTTTTCAAATTGTATTTTCAACCTCATGCCCCAAAATTAAACCTTGGTATGCTATACTAAACGGGAATCATTTTCATCACATCTGATAAGATAACGACTAGGTTTACCTAACTATATAAACAGGTGATCAGCGAATTAAGTAACAGTAACATTCATCCGTCTTTACTAACCCAACCATTCATTGTGAATGTTCCAATATCTGTGTGTCTTCAACATGGGATTCATTGACTGATTCACAGGGCATGCCAAACTCCTTACTTACCAAGTGATGAATAATATTAAAAAGGATTAACTAAGGAAAAGATTAACACATATGCAGAAGATACAAAAAGAAGGTTTAAGCCTTCTTTTCAAGTTAGGCCGAGCCATCGCCACGAGCGAGGATATACCCGAAGAGCCTGAAGAAGTACCCACTCCAGCCATCGATACTAAAGCTGAGCCAATGAAGGCGTACTGGGAGAGTGATAAAGAAGATTTAAAGCAGAAGAATCAACCATTCATAGACTTGTTCCTCAGAGACGTCGCTTTGGATAGAATACCAGATACAACTGAAAAAGCCATACAAGAATCTCATTATAGTTACGAAACCTTAAGTCTTGTTTATTTGCCTGATGCTCTCAAAAACTTTAACGTTAAGGGTAAAGTATTGTTATCTTTATTCAATCTAATTCTATGCAATGTGATAGATCAAGTATAGGAAGACACACAGACGCTTTCCACTGACGCAAGCAACATTCACATAATTGGCAAATATCTGGGTGCTTCAAGTTAAGAATCTATTTAACCCGAAATATATACGTTTCTTTTTAAATATTTGAAAAATTGTGAGCGGCATAGTTTTTATTCGAACAATATCAGAGAGTGGTTTTTACAAGCATGTATAAAACATTTCAAATGGTACTTCCTGTATTCATCTGCTATTAACATAACAATATTAACAGAAATAGCGCAATTGAAATAACTATTGTGTTAACAACCAAAGGTTACTATTGCTGAACTTTATCATGTATGCGATTTTTGTGTTTTAACTTAAAATTATTGTACGTATTGTATGTTTGAGTTTCATGCTGCTGTTTTTTGCAGTTTTATACCTAGATATAAGAAAGTCGTCGTAAATAACCCGAATTTACAATCGGTGACGACATTTTAGTTAAGTAACAGGCAGAGTTGGCACGTTTCGTTGACACTGTTTTTAAATAGAATGTACTGGTTACTACTAAGCTTATCTATATAATCATTACTATTTGTAATGTTAAATTGTTTAGTTTCATATTCTAAACTAGTTTTTGCGGTTTAATCGTAAATGTTTTTATACTTTAATATTAAATATGTATTTATCTATTATTGAATGAATCACGGTAATAACCAACACGAAACACTTGAAATTCCGAGTATATTAAATTCAATATGATATTGCTTTTTGTACATCCTTCTAGAGTTATTATTCGCTTTCTATGGTGACGGTTTTTACTAAATTTGTGTGTTTCATCGGCCTAGTTTTGTATTTCCATTATGGTCTATGTAAACATTAAAGTTGTGTTGAAATTAATTTGTGAGCGAGATGATAATAATGGAATACTTTATTCCAGGTGTCCCTGAAACAACAAACAAAGCAGGATCTGGGATATCAAGCAGTGGTCGCGACGCCAGTGTGGTTGCAGGTGTGGTTGTTGCTGTGATCTCGGGAATAATAATACTCGCAGCTCTGGTAAGTTTCACTAACAATTATAAACATTCGTCTTAGTAAGATTGTGTTAACATATAAATTATCAAACACGAAAGCAACATGATGAAATCTTGACAGTTATATTACTTTTGGCTTTTCAATCAACAACTTTTTACTCTTCAACTGCTGATACATTATAAAATATGAGAATGATAGTAGCTGTCTTTTTAATAATATACATATTTAGTAAGAATTATCAAAGCACGTACACGTTTTAAAAAAGAGAAAATTTATACGAAATATTTAAAACAATTAATATAATAAAACTGATATTATTTTAAATATTTCATATGAATGTATGGTAATGGTATGAACTTGGTATGAAATGGTAAATTTTGGTATGAACAAAACATTAGGGTATGTTGCTAAGATAAGAAAGTTATATTATGTATAACGAAATGATGTATAAGTGTAATGAAACAGTGAAAAACTTCGTTGCACGAGTATAATGAAATGGCAAATTCCTATTTCCGATCACGAAAGTCATGAGCGATCCAATCTTCTTTTAATCAAATAAATTTCCGATGACATAGTTGTTATATTGTCTGTCCTTATATGGTTTCTCTAGAATTAACACTTTACCACTGCTTAAGTAATATTGTATTAAGAACTTAATTAAATATAGGTAAGCAAGTTTACTTTTAAAAATAAGCATTTAAGCTGTTACCAATGCCGATTATCAAAGTTTTCGCAGATTTGCATACTGAAAACGTTTTTCTTTGGACCTAACAATAATAGCTATTTTTAATGTTTTTTTATTAAACCTGAATTTGATAACTTTTAGCATTGAAGTAAAAAAAATGTATTCATGACACGCGTCATTTGTCAATAAACAAGCGTTTGCGTCAGCTATGAATATTGTCCTTGCTATCGTGTTTCGGACTATCCGACGGTTACTTTCGTCTTGGGCGTCATTAGTCACTACTAACCAATAAGCCCATGTGTAATTTATGTATAGGTTTTAATGTATATAAAGGTACTTTATACTTAATAATTTTTTTTAGTTGTATAATAGTATCTATACCACACCATACCGACCGCTCGTATGTTTATGTAACATATGTTTATATACACTGTATATTATTAAATAGATAGAAAATGATATTTCAAATTTGACTGATTCTTTGAGAAACCTAAGTATAGAAAAGGTGGCGCCAATTAAATATTGGTAAGAAAGAAACCCGGCTGATATTATATTTGCAAAGTTCGATGTACTTATTGGTAAATGAGATACCAAGTAAATGGTTAAAATTTCCAATTTATTTATATTCTGAAGTTATCTAGTTTATTTTTATACTGTTTATATGATACAATTACTCATCTGAATTACAAATAAATTACTTTATCTTCGCACACCAAATTGCTAATTAATTTAAAGATTTTATTATCAGATAAGATATATTAATAAAGCTTAATTCAAAGGATTTAATAATTCTACGCTACGCATTTCGTGCATAAAATGTTTATAACCTCAGTAAATGTAGTTCACATTTATTAGATTTTTTCACCTTTTTATATATTTTAAATCGACTTAAAATTAACCAGTATATACATATATAAATTATCGCTCATGATTTCTTATATTTATGCTCCTAGATTAAACAATTTAGATGGCAAAGGTAGTTATAGGGTTGACAAATATATTGTTAAAACCAGTATTATACTGTTTTTTACTACCCTATACTTTTTACTGTTGAACTAAAATAAATTAAAATGCTCACAACTTCGTAAGTGTGAAACTTGACGCTCATACAATTTTTTTAAATTATTTTTTTTAGGTCATGGTGCAGTATAGTAACTTAATTTTGTACTAGAAAAATATGTATTTAAAACATTAAATTTAAAGTTTAAAGTTAATGTATAGAAACCGGCTAAAATCACGTCTTATTTTATCGGGTTACATCGCGATAACGTTGTGGTAAAGAGCTCATGAATAAGTGTCCAGGATGGGCTCGAAACTAATCAGGCTACTAACCTGATAAAGTAAGACGAGAGTATGGCTGGTTTCTATACATTAACGATGAAAACTATTCACGATAGTAAACATTTAAAAATATTGTTTTATATATAAAGTAGCAGCCTGTTACAATTCCACTGCTGGGTATAGGCCTCTTCTCTCCGTTTCTGGAGAGAAGGGTTGGAGCTAAGACCTACCAGGCTGCTCCAATGCGGATTGGTAGGTTACACATATCTCCAGAATTCTCTAGAGACATGCAGGTTTCCTCACGATGTTTTCCGTCACCGAAAAGCGTGTGATAAATTGCAATTATCAATTAGACACATGAGTTTTAATAGAAAAACTCATTGGTGTCTGCCCGGGTTTGAACTCGTGTTCCCCTCGAAAGAGTCGCACGGTCACACCGCTGGGCTATCACAGTTTTATATATAATATACTTTATTTCTTGTAAAAGAACGTTGCCTAGTCCTTCAATGCGCGGGCCGTTTTCGTTTTTACGAGTTCGCGGACATGAGGCTATACTTTCAATGAATAAAAAGAAAAATCTTTATGTTTGCAGATCGCAGTTGTCATGTATCGGCATTACGTACACCGTAATGTCACTTCCATGAACTTCGACAACCCCGTCTACCGCAAGACCACAGAAAACCAGTTCGCGCTCGAGCAGAATGGCTACGCACCTGGCAGCAAGTTATATCCCAGTACAGTGGGAGAAGAGGTGAGAGCCTTAACGGCTATGGAGTGTACGCTAAATATACAAAATAGTCTCAGATAAGCTATTGAAATCCAAACTAAATCCAAACATGGTGAATATTTTCAATCGACATCAGTCAACAATTAATAAAAAATTAATATAATGAACCATCCTGAAAGAATTGTTTTCAATATATCACCACTACTAAGTTTACATACAATGAAACTATACAACCCCTATCTATTCCTACTTACGGTCAAAATATAATGTAAATAGTAATACAAAGTATTGGAATAGGCGTCGTTTAGCTATTAATAAATCTACTTAAGACATTTTAAACTCGATGTATCTAGTCTAAATATTTTACTAGGTATATATTGTAAGGAATTTATAGAAAATATTTTCGTTAGTATATAAGATCGTGGCGATAAATTGTGCCAACATTTTTACCGCATCAGTATTAAAAAATAGTTGCCAAATTGGTATTTGATAGTAGAAGTAACATTGTAAATAGTACGTATACATTAGAGTTTTGCCCCTTGCATAGTTTTTAGATAATATACATATTTTTTAATTTACTGCCTGAGATATTTACTTTTCATGCGTAACATACGAGGGCTTTTGATTTCGGTAAGTTTTAATAATAGAATTTGCCTTTCATCATCATTCTCCTTCCCCTTATCCCACTCTAAGTGGGGTCGGCACAACATGTTACAAACATGTTGTCACATGATTTGGCTACGTACTTTACGACCTGCCGCCTGCCTGACGTCAACTTACCTTAGTCGCCTTTTACGACACCTCGGTAAGAAATGAGGGTGGTCTATTCTATGCAGCCGGATACCACACGGCACATACCTTAGTCGCCTCTTACGACACCTCGGTAAGAAATGAGGGTGGTCTATTCTATGCAGCCGGAAACCACACGGCACATACCTTAGTCGCCTCATACGACACCTTGGTAAGAAAAGAGGGTGGTCTATTCTATGCAGCCGGATACCACACGGCACATACCTTAGTCGCCTCATACGACACCTCGGTAAGAAACGAGGGTGGTCTATTCTATTCTGCCGGATACCACACGGCGTAATAATAGAATTTGCCTTTACAGTTAGTAAACCCAAAATATAAATGCAGGAATACATATGTAATATTTGTTTGTATTTTCAGAGTCAGGAGCCTCTCAATACACCCGGTACGAATGACTTTGTATAGTGCCAGAGCGGGAAGTAAATATATTATAATGTCTATAAATGTGAAAAGGAAAAGAAGGACATGTGATACTTTAAAAGAAAGTAGTTTAAACCAGTGAATGTGGTTATACAGCTCATATACTGTAGGGAACGTTTTTTTTTAGTTTTGTGCAGTGCTAATTGTGGAGAATTGGAACCAAGTTCCAGAGTTTATCAAGCTTTTTCTACATGGATCTCAAAATTCCGACTGTATTGGTTAATTTAACATTAATCACTCTATTGTATTCTGAGATCTTGCTTTTATATAACTGTTTATATCAAATATTTCTATCACATAATGTACTAGGAATCGTGTAGGCTAACTTTTTAGTGCTAAAAAATAGTAACGCTTTAACCAATGGAATTACACATTAATCAGTGATTGACATATCACATGGTCTTGAAATTTTATGGCCTGATAAGAAATTAGTTTTACCTGTCACTTTATAATTTTTCGCTTATAAATTCCTTCTTATAATATATGTATTACATCGATTCAATGTGTAATTTTATTAGCTACAACGAAGCAATTATGCCTGGTGCATTGTAATTATTTTATAATGTTTATAACGTTTTATATTCCATTTTAGTTGAGGGTTTTAATGAAGTTTGGAATAAGCATTAACAATAAATGTTCGTTTCATCTGAGAGGCTCGTATATAAATGAGGACTACATAAATTATACACATATTAATGTATAAAATACTGAAAAACAATAGTTACTACTTAACTCAGCAACTATTTTTCGTCTAGATTATAAAATTAATTTATTGGCATTATGAATGTTTTTATGAAATCTCTAGGCTATTTATTACATCGCTGTATTTTACGTGCCAATTTGTAGTGAAATTGCCAAATAAATGTTTTGAATTATACTCATTTTTATATTACTCGATATAAAATAATTGTAATTGGATAGTTTATATAAATGTATAATTATACTCACTGTTATATTTAAAACAGTTACAAGATTAATTTATATATTTTATATAGAGGTTGTGTTATGTGTATTTTTATTGGTAACGAGTTTTTGGAAATTTCATGCAAAATCCTGCCAGATCCTCTAAATCTATAATAGTTTTTAATACATATATTTGTAATGTAATGCAATTACATAACTTGATGCACATTTAATATAATACGCCTAGCTCAATAAGTGTGGTCACTAAAATATGTAAATACCGTAAATAAATTACTATGTAAAATGTGTTATTTATGTATTTCATTTAACAACCCTTTATTTATTAGTTATATATTTAAGAAATGATTTTTTATCAGTATTCATTAAAATTAATATGATTAAGAAAAAATAAAGAAGTAGTTTTATGAATTTTCCAACCACGCGAACAGAGTGAATTCAATATGAATTTAGCAATAATTATTAAAAGATAAAGTTGAAACACCGATACAGCAGTTATTTTATTCCAAATTTCACCACATTTATGGTATTATTAAGAAGGTACTTAAACTACCAGTCTTATAAAATATGTTAAAAGTAGGCAAGTTATTAGAGACTTTCCTTAAGGCGCTGAACAGAGCCAAATAGGCTGACTTTAAACACGTTTTTAACAAAAGCTATAGGGATGACGATTAAAAGAAAAATATATGTTAATATACATCATATCTCAGAGAGAATGTAAGATTTCAAAACATGATTACGATACTTTTTTTCGATAAAAAAAATTGGTAAATAGACCTCTGATTTTTACTTTGATCGTAAATATCTCTAATATTTATCAACAAAAATTTATAAAATTAATAAGACTAATAAATCATTATAATATAAAGAGAATGTAAGATTTAAATTTTGAATTAATTAAGATATTTCATTCAAATTAAATATTTTTTAGAAAATAGCAAAACTGAAACGAGTCATCGTCTCGCTTCTCTTTTACATCTACGAATATAGACAGTGACCGCTGAGGCGCGCTGCTATACGGACGTGTGTCGCTAGCTGCCGCCTTTTGTGACTATTCCTTGTTGATAATGTCTTTTTTTAGGTGTTTAGTTATAGTTTCAGCATACTTAGTTTTATAAGATTAATTAGACATAAGTTTTTTAAATAAATTGTACAAAAAAAGTTTGGAAAAAATAGTGTACACCTACAATGGGTGTTAAAAAATTAAGTGTGTCGCTACGCCGTCGCAGACATTGTGGGCGTGGCTTATATGCCGAAATCTGAATTTACGCCAGCTGTGTTCAGCGCCTTAACAGAAAATATTTCTCAGTAGTATAAACTTATCAGTTGTGACGATATACCGTCCAATGATTAAAAACAGTACATAAATAATGAATAAATACATCTAGTTCAGCGGCGTTAGTGCCTTGGTAAAAGTTCTTCAAACAAATATCTACGCAACAGCTAGTATTTACGTCAAAATCTGCGCAATCCAACATTCAATCTTGGAATAAATTTTAATTGAATTGCTCTACACAACAAGAGGATGATTTCCGAATCACAATTCATGTAAATCCCAATACGATATGTTCTTGCAAATCGATTGATATTCTAGTAATAGAATGGCTTAGAACTATGATTTTTTCCGTCACTACTGCTGTTAGCCCTAACGGCTTTAACAGCGTCACCGGGGCTAAGGCTGAGCGCAGAAGCATCGTCGGGTGTTAAAAAGTGGTCTTGCAGCATCCTGAGCGTCGCCTTAAGAGTGTCTCCTTTGAGGCCGGACCTCAACTTAAAGCGACGCGCTGTGAAGGACAGAATCGGATTTGTGGAAAGGTCCTAATGTTATAACTAGATAGTAGGGACCTGTATGCACTGTCCTAGTGAGTACGCCTTAAGGCATCAGTGAAAACGGGTTCTGATTGATTTGTCGAAGCCAAGATTAGTCGACCATCCTCGCGATCAGACGGTTGGGACCTCTGCTTCATCGATAAGGTTTTTAAATCAGCAACAATTGAGAGACTAAGATCTCTAGATACAGGACAGCCAGTGGCTATTCTAATGAATTTATTTTGCTGAGTTATCAGGGCATGTGCGAACGAGGCATTTTTAGTCCTAATGCCGGGTTAAATAAAAGTTTCAGATTCAAATTCGAAGAAATGAAACAGCCAGTATGAAATCTTAAACTAAATTTTAATTTAAAGCATAGCTATCATAACAATTAACGAAGTCCGAGCTAAAATTAATTTTATCTTATTGTATTTATGCATAAGTTAATTATATTTTAAATCATAACATAACAAGAAACTATACTAAAAATAAGAGCGACTTTATTCACAGAATTGATATTGCGCTTTACATATCGCATAAAAAATAGATCATTAACTTAGATAAAAGGAGTTCAATGATGTCTTTTTTTTTTGCTTTTTCATACCATGACGTATTAAAGACGCACACTTTAAATCGTTGCCGAATAACAACCTAAGCTGGATCGCAAACGTATTTCATTCGTACCATTGGCTATTAAAATAAATTAATTTATTAATTTAATTTCTTAATTTAATGTTTCTATAATTTAATTCTTACATAAAACATATAAAACTAAGTTTCACGCGGACCGGTAATAAAGAATACAAAACAGAGTATATTGTTATGCATTCTGCATATATACATTGCAAAATAGATTTAACTTACAGTATTTCAAGAGAAATGTGAAGAAAAAATTAGTTTCGGAATGAGTAAAAGAGACAGAGTTATCTATAATTCATATAACGTTTGCCTTTTCAAATATTACAACCCCAGTGCAATCCATCTTCATGATACGAAAATAAAGCGGTTGAGTTTAGGTACTGACTTTGAATTGAATCGTTTTATAAAAGTTCAAGGTAGGCCAGTAGGTCTAAGAACGATAACACGAAATGGATATCGAATATATTGTATAGAACATAGGATTTACAATACAGCAAAAAAAAATCAAAAAAAAACTAAGTTAAACCAATTATTTCTTTACTCCTAAATAAATTCTATATTATTTATTTATTTAAACTCAATCAAAAACTACATTATTTTGATAATCTGTTTTATTATTTCTGAATGTAGTAGACATTAACATACATGAAAAATAATACTTATAAACTAGATAAATAAGCACTAGCTACGAAAAGTCGTTCAAAGTGATTATTTAGATTTTTGGTAAGTCACACAGCACAAAATTTAAATTTACTACAATACTTATATTTACTTTAAATTTTGGGATGTTACACAGATAGCATTCACTGATATATGTTGGGTCTATGGTAGGTACTTTCTAGTTAAAAAGTATAGTAAAAAAAAGTTATAATAGTTCCTTTTGTTCACCAAACATTATACTCGGATTTATTGAGACAAACGCATTGTATATTCAACATCTTCAAAAGATTGATTCGACAAATGTCTAAAATACAAAGACTTATATGCCCTATAAATTGCTGATTTATAGAACGTATTAATCTTTTCCAACACATCCTTGAACAGGTGCTGAATATGAAGGAGTTTATCCATCGAATGAGTCTTATTAAATCTATGTATTGGCAGTAGTTGTTGGTTACATTTACTTATTCTACACATGTTTAGGAAGCTGTAAATCCTATAGCTCTGAATTAAGAAACAGTTTTGTTTCTCAGATATTACCAAAACAATATTATCGTTATCATGAAATATAATAGTCAAGATAAAAAAAATTAATTAATAAAAAACAATTCAAGATTCAACTAAAAACCTTGCAATTTGGAACTCATATTTGTCAGGTTTTGTTAAAAATTTCTTAAAATAATATCTTGGTGTAAAAACTCTCACATTTTCGGAATGTCCAAACAAATGCTGGATTTGATGAAAAAAAAACATAAAATTACAAGTCTTTACATAACGTCGATCTCAGTCATCCATCCTAGAGCATCCATACATACTCTTATTTAAAACAATTTACTTATACCAAACATTTTCCTTTTATTTCACCTTCCTAAAAGAAGTCGTGAGGAATAAATCAAAATTAAAATGTTTCATAATGTCTTTCACATTGAGCATACTCTAAAGGAGAACAGATAAGGTCGCACTTTTCACACATCGGACTTTATTATTTTGGCATTTTATGTACTGGAATTTTATAAGAGACTGATACATAAACTTATGTCTCTAGTTTATAGTTTTTAAGTTACAGATTCCATTCAACCAAACAACTAATCATTTTAAATCATATCAAAATTATTTATTAAGTTCTACCAGTTGAGCTTTAGTTTCTTTGTTCTGTTTGTGTTTATTTCGTGTTGTTGTCTAATTAATCAAGTTCATGTAGGTGTATACATATACAGGTTAAGTATCATGATTGCAATCAAAAACTGCTTCATAATTTGAAGGTTACATTTAATATCATATATATTATTATTATTATACATAAATTTTCAAATGTTACTTATAATAAACATATCCTAATTGTATGTAGATAATCTGCCATTTCATGGCAATTTTTCGGCAATCGCTTTGATTATATTTTATAATCATTTAAAAACAATTAATTGTTATACCTTATTTATTATTAGTGAAATAGTTTTTAAGAAACAATTTCACTTCAAGATTAAGTCTTGTCATGATACCTCTTAAGAAAGAAGATAAGATTGATATTCGTCATATAAATGGCTAAGATATCACGCGGACTAATGATTAAAGGAATGGGCAATAGATAGATACACTATATGAGAATGGATGAATAATTCTATAATAAATGGCAATGAACTATGAATACTTTAACTCAAGACTTTATAATCAGCCAACAGAAGATGTCAGCTACTGAGTTGTTTAGTACCTGATTATAATATCAAATGAGCCAATAAGTTTAAAAATAAAGTGCCAACATTTAATCGGTTCTGCAATTGTAGTTTAAGCTGCGAGCAATGTGTGAGGCATAAAACCTATTTTAGCAATGAATATCGTATCGCATCGTAAGTGAATATCGTAGAAAAACTAAATTAGGAAAATAAAAGACAATAGGGATTTGTTGAGTCAAAAATATTTAGTAAATATTAAAGCTACTTATAACATTAATTCGTACTTTTTGGACTACTAATTAATTAATTAATTAACAATGGCGAGTGTCTATGGTTACTTATTCGTAAATTACTACAATTTTCTGATACTCTTATTTAGTTATTATATCGCCTGTTTACAAAAACAACGTGATATTAGTCAAACCACAATTTTACAGGAGAGCAATTTCAAAGATTTAAAAGTTGATAAATTTGAAAATATCCATAGTTTTAATGTGAAAAAAAATTGTTGCGGTAATTAATGTGCTTTTTGAAAGTAAGCAAAAAGATATTAAAAAATCGTTTTTTATTAGATGTTACGTTGTTCTTGTAAAGAGACTATATTTTATAAATTTAGTTAATTTAGGATTAAGAACATCTACAAAATTATACTTCTAACATTTATGTAAAGTATGATATTGATCGAAATTATTTACTTATATACAAACTCGATATACCAATAACTAAATTAATCTACGATACATTCTAGTATACATATCACACAAGTATATTAACTACTCACTCACTCGTCTCTTCTTTTTCTGTGGAAGGCTCGGTTGTTCTGTAGTATTATTGGGTATATTTGGATCCTTTAATCGTTCAGGTAAAGTTTTCAGCATCTCACACTGTTTAGATATATGTTGTTTAAATATTGCGAAGGTGTTCGAGGCGATATGTTGACGTATATGGTAGAACATTTGATTAAAATTGTGAAGATTATGTCTGAAACAACATATCGTCTATACTCTTCTATATTTCTTTAACTGGTTTTTTAATGAGATATCTATTTATAATATGTGAACATGCAATAAATTTCTTGTTTAGTATATAAATAAATATATGCAACAATTATACATACGGTCGTCCATCTCCCAATATTTGAAAGTCCATTTTTTGTTATTCTTATATTTTCAGTGATACATTATTGAGACAAATTTTAACTGCACTGTAACACAGTAAATTCAGTGATACAGTATACCCGTAGCAAAATAATTTATTATTATTACTTTTGGTAAAAGACGTTTATTCCTACAGCCACGAATTTCGAGGATGTAAAATTATAAATGACTTTAAGTCCCTGAGCGTTAAAAAGCTTCTTAATAAAGCTCTAAGGAATAATTTATAAAATGTGACTTAAGGTCTTTTAGCTTTCATCTACAGAAATAAGTAACTTAATACTTGAGTTATGGGTGACAAAGATCTAGTGAATAATGAAACATATATAATCTTAAATAAAAATGTAAATACGTAAGTACACCCAGACTCAAGGAACAAACAAATTGTTTTAAGAATTCGAACCCGTGACCCCTGAAGCCGTGGTAGGGTGACTGGCACCTCCATCAATGGATCAATCAAAAAGCACACAGCGTATGCTTACAATACTATTACTTTACAATATTTACAATACTTTACAATACTATTTGACTGGCCTGTTGGCGTTGTGGTTAGTGACCCTGCCTTCAGCTCTGCGGGTCGCGGGTTCGATTCCCGCCGAGGGCCAACATTTTCTATAAACAAATTGTTGGTTCTTCGAGCCTGGGTGTGTATTTGTATTTAAGTATGTATTTAAACTTATATATGTAGTATATCTACCAGTTGTCCGTCACCCATAACACAAGTATTAAGTTACTTACTTTGGGGACGGATGACCGTGTGTGTAAATGTCCCATATATTTATTATTTATTATTTACTATATAATCTATAAGTTTCCCACTTTAGGGCATAAGTCTTGTCTTACTTAGGAAAATCACCGCATTGCTCCTATATAAGTGTTGCATATATTGCTTGCATTCTCTAGGGATATGTAGGTTTCCTCACGCAGATATTTTTTATTTCGAATCACGCGTTATATTGTCATATCAATAAAAAAAAAGTTTAATTGAAAACCCGAACCCGCGCGATCCTTAGACGGGCTATAATAGGCTCTCAGGTTTCATCACCGGTTTTATATATATCACTTACATGCTTAACAGAACAGATGCCAACATCTCCCGCGTATTTAACAAATGTCGTATATAAGCACGTGTATGTTTTCTACATGCCAGACATTCGCATCCTTCTAGAATTGGTGTGAAATCTTCTTTGTATCTGAAAATTGTTGAAGCTATAATACTTTACACAAAACCATCAATTAGTTGTGACAGAGCTGTTAAGTATCCCATATATCGACTGTGAACCGGCAATATATCCTATCTCTAATTTTAAGACAAATCTCTTTTTAACAGCATTGGTACTACTGCCCATCATTTACCGTATCAAGATCTATTGTCTAATAGAAAATTTGTAAATAAATAAACATATTTAAAGTCAACAGTTTTTTTATTTCCTAAATATTATTGCGAATGTATTAATTAATCATGTTTATTCTTCTTCCTGACAAGATGTCAAAAATAAGATAGGATAATTGACCAGTTCAAAGTCGATATGTTAATAAGTCAGCGTTTGTCGGGCACCATATCAGCAAAAAAAAAACCATTGGATTGGATGTTTAAATACTTTCAACACTTGACCCGCTAGTTCTACGGCAAACGTCACGTTACCGGAGACCCCCCGCCCCCCTGTCAAATCTCGTCTGTTGTATGCGAACTGTTAGATTGTCCAGTTTGGTTTATTTAAAAAAAAACACAAACTGCACTTAAAAACTTTTATTCATTTGGTTATTAAATTTAGATCACAAGAACTGGACGAAATCTTGACCTGATCCGACCCTTGACCTGACCCAAATTGGGAAACAAAAGTCAGCAATATATCTTCATGTTGTATAGGGTTTTAACGGAACATAGTTTATGGACGGCCGATGAGAACAATACCAGGCTTAACTTAAACATACCAGACCAAATCAGAATTCATATAAATTGTTATATTTACAAAATGGAAGCAATCTAAGAGCTAGTCCATATAGTTAGTACCAATATTTTGGACGGACATGAAACCATTTGATGTGTCCAGGAAAAACTTTCAGGGTAGACAGTAAACAGTTCAGTAGAAAACATTTAGAAAACATTTGTTTTAGTCGAAGATAAGAGCTAACTTTATCAAGACTATTGTACTATGAAATTCTACAAAAAACATCTACTTCTATAATTCTATTGTTTTATTTCATTAAAATATAAATAAAGTAACAATTCATACTACCAGAAAATTGCTCTTATCTCCCCAGAACGTAAGATATGGAACTTAATACTTTACGGATAAGTCCGCCTTGAAGCTGTGATAGCCCAGCGGTGAGACCGTGCGACTTACGAGAGGAACACCAGTTCGAACCCGGGCAGGAACCGATGAGTTTTTATATTAAAACTCATGTGTCTAATTGATAATTGCAATTTATCACATGCTTTTCGGTGAAGGAAAACATCGTGAGGAAACCTGCATATCTCTAGAGAATTCTAGGGATATGTGTAACCTACCAATCCGCATTGGAGCAGCGTGGTAGGTCTTAGCTCCAACCCTTCTCTCCAGAAACGGAAAGTGGAGGCCTATTCCCAGCATTGGGATTGTAACAGGCCGCTACTTTACTTTTTTTTTAAGTCCGCCTTTGTACTTATTCAATTTTTTTTTTCTTTCTCATTACTAACTATATGTATGTACAATAAAGAAATAAATAAATAAACCCATCTGATACAAAACAATTCCACTCACTTTTCATCAGCCATATCTAATAAGTACAATGTGTCAGGTACTATATCTTTGGTAACATCAAAGACCAATCTTAGAGCAACTCCCGAATTAGTCAGCTTCACAGGATATGAACCATCAAACAAATCCCAACCACGTTCAACAGCAGATAATATAACATTTGGATTCCAGTGCCCTTCAAATATACGAATCAAGTGTTTGGGAAAGACATTCTGAAATATTTGAAACTTATATTTTATATTATCTTAGAAATAGTAGTAATAAGAACAATCTTACTGCTGGGAAAAGGCCTCCTGCCTCTGGACAAAGGACGAAGATAAGGGTTTTAGACCCACCATGCTGCTTAAATGTATTTTAAGGTAGGCAGGTATAAATAACAGAAATTCAATAGGGTAATTTACTTTGTTAAAATAAGTATGAAGGTAATACATAAGTTTTTACAGAAAAACCTATAGGCCTGTTGCAGTTTAATTATATTATATAGGTGTGCACAAAAGCAAACTTTTTATAGAAAAACATAATTTCTATTGCTTCGCTGTTATGTCAGTTCAAAGCTCATCACTTTTCTAATAATAATGAAACTCAAAGGAACTATAATTTACATTTATAGATACTATGATGCAATAACATACCACAAACCTGATTTTATAAAAGATACTGCCTGCCTATAACAATATACTAACTCAATATCTATTATAGCAGTCTTGATTGGACTTACAGAGTTAAAAATAAAATTATCATATAATGGATAAGTTTGGATAAACATGATAGGCCGATATTATATAAATTTTTGGACGCAAAAAGGTAATAAACTTACATCAATTGTTTCTAGAATACCATGGAGTTTTTCCAAATTTACATCCATTGACTCATCCGTTCCATCTAAGATACCTTGTAGTGCAATACCTCTTATATCTTCAACATGTTTCAAAATATTTTGAATACTGTCCTCACATTTTTTTTCATTTCCAGTACCTACTATAACTCCTGGAAATCAATTATAAATTATAGTACTACACTATGTGAAAAATAATACTTTATATTTTTGCCTTAAAATATATACACATACAAGAAAACAACAGTTCAAAATTGTCCAAAACTTCTACTTATAACAATAAATTTACACTCCAGAGATATTTAAATTGATTTAATATCTGTCACTTACACTTATTTTGCACTTGAGAACTTGAATTTAACCTACAAACCTACAAGTGCACTATCTTCCAGTGCCTTTGAAGTTTTCAATCTCTCCACACAGGTTTTAAACATGTTATTGCTTCTGTCCACAGACTTAGACATTCGCTTGTACCCTTCATTAAGAGATGTGCGGCCATCTGCAATCGCCAAAATTATGTCTGGTTTGAATATTTCCATTACATCCATATATCTGGAAATATTTGATGTACAACATATAAAAATGTGACAAAGGTACCACATGATAGAATTCTCTTCATGATAGAACTTACCAAAAACCTACATAATTAAGAGTTCAGAATGAATTCAACAGAATGTTCAAATTAAATAATTTTACCGTACAATGTTCACTTCACACATTTTAATTGATTATCTCTTTTTTTAACTACTGTATAAAAAAATGTTTCCAAAAAAGCTTTATAATGTTAGTACTTCAAACAATTTTTCTGGTTTTTATGAGAAATCAAATAAATATTCATGACAAACATGATGTGACAACATCAACATGAGTATACTAAAATGTTAAATAGTCCCCTTATTATCAAGAGAATAAAAGAATATCCATTGCATCCTGGATGTGAGAAACTAACATAGTTAATAGCTTTATAGCCAACTAACCATATGAACTAAAAATATAAATCAAAATATTTTAAAGTGTTACTGAATTATCTATAGAATTAAAATGTATTCATTTATATATTTAACAACCACTTCGTTATACAAGTTATAAAGATGTATGATTTCTACTGTATTAATACTTATTCAATAATGTACAATATTTTTTTAAAGTATCTAAATATAGTACTGCTCTCAATGACGAAAAAAACTAAATTCATGACTTATTAAAGTTCACTTAGTACTTCGTAACTTAGTAGCACTTAGTAACTTCATTGAATATATTTATGGAACTTAATTGTATCTTACCTATCAGCCGACATCATCTTCTTGCCATTCTTTGTCCATAAAGGTGCTCTATCAAGCTCAAAGTGCCCAGATGGTGTTACTTCAGATAAACTATGTAATGTAGCACATGTCACATGTCCCGGCAAGCCTGCAAACTTTGCTACTCCATCATTTTGTGCTTTGACACCAGCTTCTAATTGTATTGAATTCGAAAGAGGGAGCCATAGCAATTGTGGTGCTGAAAATACTAGAGACAAAACTTCTGATGTTAGATGTACAACACTGCCACCCTGAAAAAAAGAAAAATCTTGGTATAATAATATTAACAAAACAGGTTTTCAATTATTTGATTATCCTATAAACCTATACACACAGGGGAATATTTTGTACTAATATATAATTTAAATTATATCTGTTAAATTTTAATTACAGCAGTCTCAACATATTAGGATCTGTATAGACATAATACTAATATGCACTTATTAAAAGCACATTAGTAAAAAAGACACTTAAATAGAAATCTTATATTAGTAATACTACATTATTACTATTAATTTGAGGGTTAACATTATTTCATTTATTTTGGGTTCAGTACCTATAACCTAACGTACTTAAGATTGAAGTGCGTTTAACATGATAGATGAACAAGATGGTTAAGGATCTTTACTTGCGTAAATAAAGCAGCTCCAGGTGTTTCGATCTCTGCACCGGCAGACCGCAAAAATCCTGTTAGGTTACCAATTCGTTCACTACCACAACCCGTTTGTTTTATTAAAAATCGCATGGTGATGATAACGATTTTATATTTTATTTATAAATATATTCTCACAATGTAAATAGAAACTACTATTAACTTGCAATTCGTTATTATTATTCAATTTAAAATACAAAATACAAATTCTCTATTATAGCATTAGCACAGACAAAAATGATAAATTGATTAATTTCTATTTTCTGCACTTTTTGTTAGTCTATGAATGATCTGGGATCGAGATTTTTGAGGACTAATTACAAATCAAAGATAACTTAGATACACTACAAAATGAACTGTTAAAACTCTTTTTGTGTACTTATGTGAAGGGCTTTAAATAATTAAATTAGCCGCTCGTTTAGATAACTATAAAATGAAAAATATTCAGTAATAACAATAATAAATATAACAAAAAACAAAAAAAATAATAGAATAATCAGAAACGTTATCTCACGCAAAGTCGTAAATTGTAATATTGTGAAGGTGGTTGAACATTAAGCGAGTATACTTGGAAAACAGGCTTCCAAAAGAAAATAAAGAATAATGAATGATGTCGTGAAATTTAATGATATCTCTTAAGTTTATGTATAAACTAGTAATCTCACCCCGTATTTGCGTGGTAGTAGAACGCAATATTATAAATAGGTAAGATAGAGTAAGATTTAATTTTTGGTCCACAAGCTGGATGCTGGCTAAGCCCTCTACTTTCAAAGAGAGAAAGCTTTCAACAGGTACAGCAGATAGATCGGCGAAAAGTGTCTCAAAGTAAGGTCTTCCGGCAATGGTGGCTGCAATTGCCTAGTGCAGGGGCATGAGACATGTAATCCTGGCACATTTCCTCCACTTTATTAGTTCTTAATTGTGGATTATAATGAAATAATAATGACAATACTTTTTAAATACAAGACTATTCAATTAAATTATTCGGTAAAGCGAATCATAGCACTAAGCATGATATGATTACAATACCCTCATACTTAAGTCGATATGGTATGGATTGCTATACTGTATGCGCCTCAATTTCACTACTGTCAGATTGAGACGTACCTATCTGTCTAAATCCGTTTCTAATTACCATATTGTACGTAACCAATTTATTAGAAGTAGTAACAGTTATAGTACGCTATACTTAAAAGAAAGATATATAAAAGAAAGATATGAGAGTAATAAAAAAAGGAATCCACTATATTTTGTTAATCACTCTATTTTGTTTTATTATATTTGAAAGAGATTAAGCTGCTTTTCTTATAAAAGCTCCGAGACGACTTGACTTTATTTACATTTTTAACAAATATATTTAATTTAATTAATTTTAACCCTAATTTACACAAACCTAAATTAATTATACACCTTAACATTACTTTTTATTCACTCTATGTATTGGACACCGCATAAAAGCCGTTTAGTATTTTTTGAGTTTTTCATAAAAAAACAGAGGTCGAGGACTTTGGTACATTTTGTGATACATAAGTAATAATAAAATTATTTTGCTATAATCCGCAATAAACTAATTAGAAGATATATACTTGTATACTGCTAAATGTGATGTAAATGGAGTGGTAGAGTGGACTACGACAAAATCGTAAAATAGTCGAAATATCTCCTGATGATTATAGTGAGGTGTATTGTGCTTTTGTATTGTGGTGGCGGTGGTAAAGGTTTGTGCATGTGTTTTTAAGAATCCTGCATGTATCAGGTATGTAGTCCACTCTACATTTAGCATTTTATATAATTTCTATTTACTTTATCGCAGATTACAGCAACAAATTTTTTTTCACTACTTTTGTATTATGGATCTCCGCAAAGTAACGCCTAATTCTATTAATTATATACGTGAGTAGGCCTGACCTTGTATGAATTATTTTGAAATCAAGGAAACGACCTAAAAACAGTTGTTTAGTGCTGCCCTTGTAATTCTTGTTCGTTTAGACCTTGTAAGTCTTGATTAAGGTAGGAGTTAAAAAAACCAATAGGTTTTCATTGTTATTTACCATCGACCAATAGTTATTATAAAAATTCTTCTCAACAATGTTTGTCAATTCACTAAAGAACTCAGCATATTACATAATAATTTATATATATTTAAAGTAAACCGATATTCAAAATCATGTTTATATCTTTTTGAAATGCTGATTGTTGTCTCTACACTGACAATAGTTGTATTTTTAATTATTTTTATTTTAAAATTTACGTTGTATAAACTCAATGCTCTGTTAAGAATTAATTAGTGCAATAGCATCTAACCCTCATTTAAAGAGGAGGGGTTGTTCACCCTTTAAGCATTATTGTCTTGGCGAATATTAACTGACGTAATAAAGCCGTTATTAATTAACTTATTTATTAAATACAAGGGCAAGTTGAGCTAATAATACTTAATTAATTTTGGAACTCGTAGGTACTTATTATATATGCAAATTAAATCTTTTATCTAACAAGTAAAATCATAATTCCGATATTAAACAGAATCTTTTGTTTTAACTTACATTCTATAGAACTTATTGGAGAATTTCGTTATTTGTTAATCATGTATGTAAAGAAATAAAAATTAATAGTGAAATTTTCGTATGTATGTATGAATCTACTCGTATCAATTAATTATAAAGTGCGTACTGACCTGCTGAATATCAGTCCGTTATAGTTAGACTTAACACAAATAAAATAAGAAGTTCCCTAAAGTAATAATATGACTTGGTAGGTATCGTAATAAAAACGTTTTATTGCAAAAAGTTCTTAAAAACCATTAAATTTTACGATGGAAACTTTTATGAGGAAACAGAACAGGGGAAAGAAAACATGTCATTTTAATCAAGAAATGCTAATAGCGCTTAACTTATAATTTTGATCAAACGCAAGTAAAAATTTTCTTTTAAAAAACGTTGACAATTTTGACAAACAAAGACAAATTTGAAATTTAACAAGTTGAGTACTTATAAGATTGTTCATTTATAGGCAGAAATTAGAACACTGACTCGTTGGGCTTTATTGAATATTAATTTCTTCTATGATTTATACTTCTATGATTAATATACTAATTAATACCTTCAGAGCCCGGAAACGTACATACGACTTTCTCCAAGTTTATGTATTTGATTAAAGTTATTTATAATTTAAATATTAATTATTATAATTTATTTAATAATTAATTATTTTATTATGTAAAAAAATCTATGATAAATTATAAGCACACTATTACTATCTAAATCATGCCCACGTGAAAAACCTTCATATAGCGAGAAGTTTTACTTTTAAATATTGGAAATTGACAAAGTCTTGTAGTCTTTGAAATAATTTTTAAATATTACTACAAATAAATGGTCAACCACCGGTTTTCCTAATATTATTTCAAAATCTAGTGAGTGCACAATTTATCATCTGACGATTCCCATTTCTTTTTGAAAGTTAAAAGCATGTTTTAATTTGGAAAAGAAAATAAACAGAAAGTTAAATTCATTCTGTATCAGGATAGTTTATCAAAATCTAGGTTTATACAATAATTGATTAGAACCAACCCCATTCTAAATAAAAATCCCACTAGAAGTTTGTGCTCAATTATCTAGAAACAACTACAATGTCAAATGATTTATAGAAGCAGGCGTTACTTTGCGGAATTCCATATTACAAGCAATATAACAGAACTAACTACTTTGCTATAATCCGCACGGGTTAAGTGAATGCATGCAAAGCCAATGTGTATGAAGCAGTCAAAATCTACGCACCTTATACATGCAGGACCAGCCACCACATGCACCCCAAGGCGCAATTCACAACAACGTACACAAAAGCAGCACACACACCCACCACCACAATCTCGACGATCGTTTCGCCCCGAAACCGAAGCATCATCAGGAGGATAGGCTCCACGACAAAAATCGTACTGTAGTACGATTTTTGTCGTGGAACCTGCAGCCATGGTCCTGCATGTATAAGGTGCGTAGATTAAATGAATGTTGAGAATGAATATTCAGTTGATTGTATTCTCGTCTCTATTCTAGAGGTATGAACTAAATTTATAATCGTAGTCAATAAAAATAACTCAAACATAATTCATTACTTTTCTTGCCGAAAAATGCTTACTATTTTTGATATTTAATTTTCCTAAACAAAACAATATACAAAGACAAAACAAAGACGAGATGCCACGTATTTTCATAAAGTCAGGCTTTTGTGCATAAGAATTAATTAGTTTGAGTCAGCGTAACATTTCATACAGTCTTAGGAAAATATTTAGTATGCTACAAGGATGGTAAAACTCGGCATTGTAACTTTTTCACATGAGCAAGCGTGGTCATGCCCCCCTGCGCGATGGTGCATTAATGCCTTACAGAACTTAATGCAAGCTTGCATGCGGGCCACTCGTGCCCATAACGAGCCTTGGCAAAGATTATACTGCAGTAATATTTATTTATAAGAGAATATTCTTAAGTATATAAGCAGAGTATTCTTAAGTATGTAAGCTGTGATAGCCTAGTGGTGAGACCGAGCGACTCACTAGAGACGACATAGGTTCAAACCCCGGGCAGGCACCAATGAGTTTTTCTATTAAAAACTTATGTGTCTAATTGATAATTGCAATTTATCACACGCTTTTCGGTGAAGGAAAACATCGTGAGGAAACCTGCATATTTCTAGAGAATTCTGGAGATATGTGTAACCTACCAATCCGCATTGGAGCAGCGTGGTAGGTCTTAGCTCCAATCCTTCTCTCCAAACACGGAGAGAGGAGGCCTTAGCCCAGCAGTGGGCATAGTAACAGGCTGTTACTTTACTTTACTTCTTAAGTATCGAAAACAGTGAATCTCAAAATGTTTGTGACAAACGTTTTAGCTAATGATACTATTTGTAGTACAATTTTTTTTTATTTAACCTATGTATGTAAACCTGGAATCTTGCAAGTTAAATTTGTCCCACTTCCCGGTGTCCGACTGTGGGGAAATTTTACATACTGGCCCTAGGACCTGATGCTGCTGCCAGGGTTGGCGCCAGACGAGGCAACTCCTCAGCTGTTATCAGTGCGGACATGAAATTTTGTTTAACGTTATTTTAACTTGACTTGTTTTCGATGCGCTGAGGACTATTTCCATTTGATTACGATAGCCAATTATATCATGGCTTTTTGTTTTTATACATATTTTAAAGATTGTGAAGTAGTATTATTATGCTTTATTTTTTATTAAATTTTTTTAATTTTGACAATTTGAGTAATAAATCTTTGTGTTAAGACTTGGTTTTCAGTTCATGTGGATGTATTTCCTGTATTCATTATGGATGTATATTTTTCCTATTCCGAACTTTTAATATCATTTTCTTCCTGCCCTTATCCTACTCTAAGTGGGGTCGGCACAACATGTTATAAACATGCTGTCACATGATTCGGCTACGTATTTTACGACCGGCCGCCTGCCGAACGTCAACTTACCTTAGTCGTATTTTACGACCCCTTAGTAAGAAAGAGGGTGGTGGGAGCTTTTTAATATGTTTAACGAAAAAATAATAGTAAAACTATTAATACAGGTACGTTATAAGACTATAAATTTGAAGAAGAATTTAATTTTTGTTAACTCTACATTTTATTCATTAACTTTAGCTAACGATATCGATAGTCTGAAAATATTAAAATACCCAAAAGTGTAATTCACTACTATAAAATACCTTTAAAAGTGCAAAATGAGTAACTCATCAGAAATTTTATTTGGTAATTGCAAAACGACGCAGAAAATTACTTGATGTTAACATTATCAACATACTTTTTAATTTCTCAATATCTTGTGTTTATTCACACAATTTTCATAAGTATATCGAGCAAACTATGCCTAATTGTTGTGTCTTAACTTTATCTACTCTATGACGGTAAGTATTCCATAAGCCCGTTTCTAAAAGTCTGAAAGCCTTTTGTGTTGGCTAGAAAATCTGGCCACTTGCAAGCATACATATCTTGAACTTGTAATTTATTTTCATACGAAGCGCTTAAAATTTCATCGTATTTGAACTAAATATTCTAAACCGGTAACATGATGAAACCAAAATCAAATTAAATATGAATCACATATGTAAATTGTTCTGAGATAAAATTAACTAATGTTATATCAGGAAGGTTCCAAAGACGGTCAATTTACAAAGCCAATCGATCCAGTTATAAAAATTATCAATTGAATGTTATGCTATAACGTGTTTAAAATACAACCGCCTTCATATTAACTATATGTCAAAACTATAGGTCAATAATAAAAAAAAACATTGTTGCAGTCAATATTGTTGAAAAAGACTAAACGAGCTGACTTTTTTCAATATGTACACTGTAGTCTTTGCTGACTTTTGAGAAAATTGTTTCTTATTTATTGAATAAAGTGTAAAGGAAAAATATCGTTGTTATAATACAATTTTACTATTTTATTGGATACATTGATTGACGTTTAATAATGAAAAATTGAAAATGTTTAAAAGATTGACCGCCGAGTTTATTGCTGGTTCTTTATGGTAAAAGCAACATTTCGAACCAGTTGTAGCTTCATTAATCATATTGAAAATTCAAAAGTCCTTGAAAGAGCTTATTTGAATAAAGATTATTTTGATTTGATTTGATTAGTATCTCGCCTAAAGCTACAGAAAAAAATCTAAATTCCTATCGTATTTACTATTTTAAAAATCTATTATTTAGGAGAACTTAATTAAATTTTTAAATTTACACACAATGACAACTGAAAATTACATGGACAAATTAGATTTTAAGAGTATTTATCCTGTTTTGTTACAATAAGATTCAAATACACTCTTATAATCTTCCATCAAATTCAGTGTCGCTTTTTACTATATTATAAAAACAACAATATTTTTCCATTACACTTATTCAATAAATAAAAAGCAATTTTCCAACAGTCAACTCATTTAATCTTTTTTAACAACTAAACACATAATGACAGCGACAATGTTTTTTTTATTTACTGACCAACTATATGAAGGAGGTTGTATTTAAAACACGTCGTAACAATATATAACGACAACAATATTATTCCTTTAGAATTATTAATAAATAAGAAGCAATTTTCCAAAAGTCAACCCATTTAATCTCTTTCAACAACTCAACACATAATGAAAGCGACAATGCTTTTCTTTTTTTTACTGACCAACTATATGAAGGAGGTTGTATTTAAAACACGTCGTAACATATATAATTCTAAATAATCCAACGCTGACATTTTGATAATCAGAATTTATAACAAACAACATCAGAACTAAATGTTGTTAATATCAAATTCAATTGATATACATATATTTCTTTATTTTCCTTGTATTTAGTAAACACACATTTAACAACAAACTCAGAACGTTTACAAGTCTCAGTTTTATTGTAAAGTATTGAAATTAAACCCCCTATTGTTTTTGCAGGTAACTATTAAATCACTCTAAATATTTTATCCTTTAGGATCGGAAACCGTTGCAAAAGTTTCCATCTGCCCGATTACACAGTTAAATCCCTAGACACCGTAATCCAAGTAACTGGATGGTTTGACAATGGACCCAAATTATACAGATGGGAATTAATCAACGGGGTTTGAAACGACAGGTTCACCCAGTTAAGTCGTAGACTAAAGGATATACTACTGTATTCAGGGCAAAGATTTACATTTCAGAATGAATGGAAATAGGGTTAATATTGTATTTTATGTTTGACAGTTAAGATCTTCTTAGCCTTATCTTATATCCTTTAATAAATTTAATAATAAAATATATTCACAAGTTATGAGTAGGTTTAATCAAAATAAATTATCAGAAAAACGAGTCAAGTTAAAAAAAGCTTTTAACAAAATTTCATGTCCCTACTGATAACCGTTGAGGAGTTACCTCGTCTGAAGCTAATATTTGTAGAAGCTTCAGGTCCTGGTTACGATAAATATGTATTGTCATCGGGACTGAACTAGTATTTAAATTTAAGCTCAATCGGAGACCGGGAAGTGGGTCAAATTTAATTTGGAAGATTCCACCTTCACATAAATACACGGTAAGTTAAATAAAAGAATAAGTCATTTAATATAATATCGGTAAAGCAAATCTATAATTTCGAGAGACGAAGAGTTGAAAATAGACTAAGCCATAGCAACAGGTGAAAGGTGATAGGTGAGATGCATACGGGTATGCATCTCACCTATCTGTCTCGCATGTCTGTACTAATATTATAAAAAGGAAAGATTTGTATGTTTGTTTGTATGTGTGTATGTTTGTAATGTTTTCACGCAAAAACTACTGGATCGATTTCAAAAATTCTTTCACCATTGGAAAGCTGCTTCTTCACTGAGCAAAATAGGCAATATGTCATTTAAAAAAAATAGGGATCTCTAATAAAATTGTAATAAGTTGGAAAAATTCATTTTCATCAAAAATTCATCATCATCAAACATCTTTCATCGCGTGCGCTGTGGAAACTATTGAGGATAGAACAAAAAATGTTCTACAGTATTATAGAACGTATCAATATCCACAAAAAAGTCGGCGATACCATATGTCTAATTATTATAGTAATATCAATATAACTACTTTTTTACATTGTAAAAGTTGATAAAATTGCCGACAATAATCAAACCATTTTATTCATATCTCCGTATCATTCTTATCCCATTAAATGATATTTTCAGAATTTAAGAATATAAATCGAAAGAAAATAATGCCATAACAAATTCATTGTAGCGACCGTTGTAGCAGGGCAGTTGCTGCATTTGTCAATTAGGTCTTATTCCAAGAATACTAATGATACCCATTTTTTTGTAATTAAATAATCTACAATTAAATCTATAGTCTGACTTCGTAGACTTTCCACTACCACGAGATCGGTATGGACGCGGGGCATTGCTAGTATAATATAAAAGTCATTCATAATATTCCATTTCCCCGTAGGTTAAACAATTGATTGTTCCTCATGCTCTACATTATATTTGCTTATAGTAAAGTAAAAAGTAACGGCCGGTTACTATCCCGGTGCTGGGCATAGGCTTCCTTTCTCTGTTTTTTTTTGGAGGTAAGGGTTGGAGCGTAGACCTGCCACGCTGCTTCTGTGGATTGTAGGTTACACATATTCCCAGAATTTTCTGAAGATAGGCAAGTTTCCTTACGATGTTTTCCTTCATGCAAAAGCGTGTGATATTAGTGATATAGTATGTGATAAGCGTGCGATAAATTGCAATAATCAATAAGACACATAAGTTTTAACAGAAAACTCACTGGTGCATTCACTCACGGGTTAAAACCCGTGACCTCCTCGAAAGAGTCGCACTGTCTCACCGCTAGCCTTTATAAGTAACTTAAGCTAACTCACTGGAAGTCGGTCCAGATATAAAACGCAAAATTTTGAGTTTTGTTAACATAACGGCTTCATAAAAAGAACACACCTTAATATAATGCAACTGTAAAATAATTATAAAAATACACAAATGCATTAAAAGTTGCGCAATTTGTATTCGAACATTAAACAATTATCTCCCGTGTGAGAGTAATTACTGGTAACTTTTGAAACTGCACAGGTAATAAATCCATTTAACACCGAAGCGCATCTAATTCTTCCGACAAAGCCTGCCCGTATTTATCGTGCAATTCAAACTTTTGACTCGACTCGCAGCTGCGCCTAAATTAATTAACAACTGTTGTATCTGTCTTCTTTTGTAAAAGATCTATCAATTGTAATAACGTTTAAGTTGATTTATTTCAGAAAATAATATAATTAAAGATTGATGACCTATGAATATAGTTTACAGGGCAGTCCTGTCATGGTCGCCAATGTTCAGGCCTTTGGATGGCTTGAATGGAAGTTGAGGATAAAATTACAACAACCTCTTATCCAAAAAAAGGTGTATTAAAAGACTTTTAGTACTTAATAGCACAATTAACACCGTGTTGACGAACAGCGTGAAGTAGCGAATGACAACTGACAATATTGAATGCGACAAATGTCACGCCAACAGTGTTATTGCTATTAAGTTTGACGAGGCGCTTTCTTGAGCCGCAACACGCGGTATACGAGGTATTTTAAAGTAAATTTGAGCAAAGATTTTAAAAGACGATCTTCAAAAAGGTCGCAGGGAGTCGTTACATCCAGTCCGCAAAATATCGTATGATGTGTATATCTCCAATACAATGACGAACAATGAACATAAATTGAAAAGGAGTGAATACTCGAAAAAGTATATGTATATACTTATACTTTTTACAAAACTGATATCGGTTACGCGATTCGACACATTGTTATACCAACAGTGATTACATATCATACATAGATTTTCTTTATATATCACTTACATCATTTTCCAGCCCTTATACCACTATAAGTGGGGTTGGCACACCATGTTAAACATTTTGTTGTATGATTTGGCGAGATATTTTACGACCGGCCGCCTGCCTGACTTCAATTTACCTTAGTCGCCTTTTATGAATGATTAGTCTACTCAGCCGGATACCACACCGCAGATTTTCATTATATATAGTGTAATAAACTACACTATATGTATGTATAAACAATATGTATGTATAAACAAACCATTATTACATTTACAATGCATTGAAGCATCGCTATAATATGTATAGTACCCGGCAATAAATAATGCACCTCGAGAACTTAGAACGAAACAGCCGGCCAATTCGGTTTCGTAGAGCACTGTCACACACGGGTTCGTCAGTCTCTGCGACAGAGACAATGCTCTATGAAGCAGAATCTAGCCGATTTCTCTCTCTGAGCCTCGATGTGCATTATTTATTGCCGCGTGCTATATGTAGTTCAGGGCTTCTTAAACTTTTGTCATTCACGACCCCATTTATGATTGCGAGTTTCTTGACGACTTCATACAAATATAAAAGAAAAATAAATTAATATTCTTTGATGTTCTATTTATAAGGTAACAATATACATTTACATATAAATATGAAAATATATAGATTTAGAATTCGTTTTGAAACATACAAAACTATCTGTCGGTGGAGATAGTTCAAAACCTTAAACAAATGCGCGTGTCTAGACACTGCAAGTCAACTGTATTCCGCCAACGCTAGTGATGTTATAAAATGGTATATATAAATATTTAACATTAAAATCTCTCGACCCCAGAATTTTGCTACGTGACCCCATAATTATGGGGTCGCGACCCATAGTTTAAGAAACTCTGATGTAGTTGATTATAATACAAAACCATATCAGTATTTCCGCCAGCACTTACATAATCAGTGTTCAGTGTAACATATTAAACTTTTTCCGTGATCCCGAGAAAACAAAGAGTACCTACTTTTTGTGCGTCTGAAAAAGTGGTGTAATTTATTTCCCCTTGGTGCAATATTTACTGCTGTCCATTACTACAGTTCGCGACCGAATATAATTCACGACCGTCCATCTTTTTTCCTACGCCTGCTACGTTCGTGGACTATGTATTAAGTTCTTCGTTACTATAATATTTTCTGAAATATTGTTATTATTGATTATTTTAGTTTTTTTTTATTTTCTTTAACTTATACTTTCTTTCACATCAGATCTTTACCATATAACGGGACCTACATTACTTAGTATTTTAGTAGATACGAGTGTGTAAGGTATGTTTCTCTATATAGATAGAGCGTGTGTGAGCTGTTTGTAACTTTGTAAATAATACGAAATAGATGGGAGACGACCAAAGTTTACCTTAAGTAATGAGTTTGATATTTGATTTAGTAGAGTATAAGATATCGCTATCTATAAAATATTGATCTCGATATATATATCAAATTTATGTTATAAGGATTATTTTGTTGTAAATTTTTATTCATTATACTATTAGTGATTTTTTTAATATCCTACTAATATTATAAATGCGATAGTTTGTGAGTATGGATGAATGTTTGTTACTCTTTCATGAAAAAACTATTGAACGGATTTGGATGAAACCTTACAGTTATATAGGTTATACATCGGAATAACATATAGGCTACAATTTGTAATGATTTTATGTAATATAACGATACATTTCAATAAAGTCGGAAAAAATCTGGCCTCCGAGAGCTATCTCGGCGTACGCCGCCATTAGTGTTACACAAGTACTGTAGTATTGTTTGTCTTTAGTAGTCCTAAATAAAAGTCCGCGACAGCATATGTGGAAGCTACTATGACCAAAATTTTGAATCATACATTTTAATTAAATTAGATACTGTGGCAGAGCAAATTCCTCGCGAGCGAAGCCGCGGGCAAAAACTAGTAAAAAGGCCCAACAAGTCTTAATAATATCTAATAACAGCTTTTTGGATTTGTTAATAAATTATCATTTTCTTTTTCATTTTAACCGATTTATGTCCACTGCTGGATATAGGGATCTTTAAGGGATCGCCGCACCCCACGATCTTGTGCCTCTTGGATCTAGCGGCTCCTCGCGACCTTTTTGAGGTCGCCAGTCCCCCTCGTAGGGGGTCTAGCGATGCTGCTATGTCCAGTGCGGCGAGGTCGCCATTCCGACTTGTCCACCCTTTTGGATACCAACGCCCGTCGTATCGTAGTGCGGAGAACCACTACCATAATAAATTATGCATTATTTAAATTAGTATTTTTCAAAAGAATAATTGAGTGTTTTGCTAGTTCTTCTCGGCAAGAGCACCTTTTCGAACCAGTGGTAGCTTCATTGTAATTTTACTATTCTAAGAGCTTTCAAAAGCCAAATTAAATAAAATATATTTTCTAATAAATTATAGTCTAAATAGGGTTTCATAGTTTTATAGCTGTCTTATGGTTTTGCTATTACAGTCATAGTCATTATACAAGAATAGGAAAGCAAGCCTAAAATGTGCGCTATTACAATAAAGAGAATAGAGAAACTGAGGATGTATCTATCTGTCTCTCTCTTTTATGTGTGATTAGTATACTTTTATGTGTGAATAGTATACGAGTTTAATTTTCCCTCTCATTATTTATTCTCACACTCTCTTTTACAAGCCTGCTTCCTTTCTTTAGTATAATAACTATATGATTATAGCTTATATAATATCGCAGCTTACATATCCGACAGTTTCATATTTAGTGCAATACAGAAGAATGTTTGAGTTGTTAAAAGCATGAAGTGCTGTCACATCTATATACGGATATCCGCCGGCGCCGTATCTCTAATGCGACTTGCATTTAACCAAACTCTGTTCAATCACCAGAATATGCTTAGCTTGGCTGGCTAAGTACTAAGTACACAGATCGTAAAGATCCGATATGTTATAATATGTCTATGCTAATATCTGCAGCATAGAATATTTAAAATATGCCAACTAAAATATTAATTTTCTTCCCTATTGTATCTTTCATCTTTATTGTATCCTACAATTAGTTTAAGGGCGACAGTTCATGATTGTGTGTTCGTGTGTATGTGCTGCTTTAACGCTCCACTGGATTTATACTAAATTTCACGTTCGGAACTCGCGTTGCGGTCTCTCTAACAGTGATATATCACATATATAAAAGTGACCACTTTACCTTTACACCATAAGTGAAATGTGACGGATATTTTTTTTTATGGATTTATCGATTATTATTCTGAACGATTCGCAATTAATGCAGCTAGTTGCTTCTATCGTAACGTCTACTGGTGAACCAATCTCGATGGGACCTATAAAAGTCACGTGATGGTCGTCAATCCTTCCATATTGAATGCGCGATATAATGTTGTCGATGTTAAAGAAAATAATTCAAATAAATTCAATACATAATAATTTGACAGGATATTGTACTGTCAATTTACCAACCATCACTACCATCAACCATAAATAAAACATGTATTATACGCAATATGTGATGATACACTCATCAATAGTGAAAGCTCAATAGCTTTCAACACTAATATTTTGATGAAAAAGTTTATAGTTTACTTTTCTATTTTACTAAGATCCTGAAAACAAATATCAAAGTAAAAATCCAATTATTTCAATAGTTCTTACTTAAGTACTTAATACTTTCAATATGCAGAAAAAATAATAAAACGGTAAAATTTTTATGGTAATATTATTGCATCCAGTATATTCACTTCAGGCAGCATATGGTGCTCAGCTTATGAACGTGAAACTACCATAGCAATATGGTTTAACAACCGACTTATTTTATAACTTGAGTTAAATTGTATTTGTTTCATGTATTTATACGTGTTAAAATTTTTTTAATCCATACTAATATTAAAAATGCTAAACTCTGTCTGTCTGTTACGTTTTCACGGATAATTCGCTGTATGCGAAATGTGCAAGTAAAGCTAATTAGCACATGGGTAGCATATATTCATATTATAAAACAAAGTCCCCCAAAATTTGTCTGTGTGTACGCGATCTATTTTCTCAAATTCTGCTGAACGAACTTGTGTACGATTTGTTTACTAAAAGATAGTGCAATTCGTGAGGAATGTGTAGATTAATAGAACATTATACTTATTTTCAAATAAAAATAGAAATATTTAACGAGACCTTTAAAGTATTTTTACACCACCCGATCATCTGCAACTTTGATAAGAGAATGTTGTAAGGCAAAGATATCTGCTTGATTGTTCGTTGTTATGTTATAGATAGAAGAAGTAGCCTATTTATTACTTACCGATTGCTGGATAAAGATCTCCTCTCATCTCTCCTTGGAGAGAAGAATATGCATAGATCCATGACATTTCTCCCAGACTTATTTGTAGCTATTTCTAAACATAAAGAATCCGAATCCCTTGAGTTATGGAGCTGTTCAGACGATGTTTTCTTTAACTTGATGCACATCTTGAACCACATGATGCACATCTGCTGCTGCAGCTGCTTCGTTATTGTAGATAATAATAAAGCAATGCTTTAGCATTTACCCACTATCCTTTTTTAAGGTTTATTCACTCTCACAGTTCGGCCATCGTCTTTTACGTAATTGTATTACAAAGCGATCTCCGCTGAAAGTTCTAATTAATCATACATAATATGTTCATATGAAAACGATATTATGTACTACTAATATTATATACATATGGTTACATGCATACGGTTACTTACACAACGGTTTTTAAAATTGTAGTATTATAGTGGAATAGCTTAATGATGCTTTTATAGATAGAATGATCGCCAAAACCACCCTCAGCACAAAATCAACGTGTCCTGCGCGTATCAATGAGTCCTGCTCTATAAACAAAGCGTGACAATAGAAATTATTAAAAACTCAAATTCATCTGTTCTTAATCAAAAATATATCAAAAGTTATAATTACCTAAGACATTTCTTTTAAAAGTTTGATCAGACTCCGTCATATTAATTGAACGCAGTCAGTCCCATGTCCTCCACAAGACTTGTGTTTATGAATTTTATCAAAAAATATTTTGTGGTAATTTAATTTGCTGCCACAAAAAAATTGTACATTCACAAAATCATTAATCTAATTTTTATTATTTTGATGTAATAAGACAAGTGTAAATTAGCTTTGGTTAAACCTAATACCTTATTAACGAGTATAGCATTTTGCACAGACTACTGTTTATTACAGACATTACAGTTGTAGAATAGTTAGTAATAATGATCTTAGTTATCCGTGATGCATAATAATGTAGTAAAAACTATATTTGAATTAAGGATATGTAAAATAAAATTATAATATCAGGATTATTTAACTTGAACAATCTTGGTGCAAGTATGCCTGTTTAGTATGCATGAATCAAGCAGCTGCCGTGATTGAAACTAAATCCTGTAGGGACAATGCTTGCTGCTATCTGATTGCTCTCTACGACGTTGCCAATGCACGGATTAGAATAAATGAACATATTACAAGTATTGTAATATATCTCTAGTGTACACTTACTTGATTCCACTGTAACCGACAATAAATTTTTTTAAACTTATTCATTAGGACAGGCAGTTAAGTCAAGCAATGTAGTAAATTTTCTAGGCTGCGACCCATTAGAACATTGAAATTTAATATAAAAAATATTTTGTGAATACTCTATTTTTAATTTAATTTTAATTAAATTAAATTTAAATTGAACGAATAAAAATACTCTAAACATATTTTAAAGTTCTTTTTTATCAAATTTCCGCTAGTTAATGACCACTGTAGTCTTTGTTAATGACTGAATTATACCGTTTAGGCACACTGATTCCGCGAGATTGTCCCACGACACGATAATTCTTTTCAGACAGCAAAATGGTTTTTGGAGAACTTACGACGAAAACGATCTTACCTTTACGCTTGACAGAAGTAAAGCCCGGTTTTAATGATGATTCCAATTATACTATTTTTTTTAAAAACAAATATGATGTTTGAGTGTCTTTAGATTACGTTACTTGCAAATTGGTAGCAAAAAGGGTTTATATGCCTACTCACCGTAGCACATAAGAAAAATGGTCGCATAATATATGTGTATATACGTGAATAATATTTGGTCACATATTGTAGTAATAGACAATCCAAAATATACCAAGACGTAACAAATGACACCACTTTGTCATAGAAATACTCTTTTTATATCATGCTGTGATCCGCTAGATAAAGTTAATATAAAATATGTTTCAGCGGACACGGGTCATTTAAGCGTGAGGAATTACGTATCTATAGAAGATGTTTATCAAGAAGAAGAGAGTCTCTTAACAAAGTGAATAAGTCAAATTTTATTAGTTATAAGATATTTTAGAAACCTACCAATCCGCATTGTAGCAATACGATAGGACTTAGCTCCAACCTTTCTTTCCAAAAATGGAGAGATGAGAATTACGCCAAGATAACAAGAGGTATACTGAGAATTTTCGAGATCAAAAGGTTAAAAGATTGATACCATTCTGTGCAATCGCATTTACTAGGAGTCTTAAGAAATTAGTGGAAAAGCATTCATTGTATATTGAGAAAGTCAAAAATTTTCAATATTACTAACATATACTAATAAATAAAATATATTTTTAAAAATGAGGATATTGCAAATATACATACTTAATAAAAAAATATGAGATAAATCTATACATATTATAAAACAAATTCACCAAAACTTTCTGGCTGACTGGCCCGTTGGCGCAGTGGGTAGTGACCCTGCCTTCAGCTCCGCGGGTTCGATTCCCGCCGAGGGCCCAAATTATCTAATAACAATTTGTTAGTTTTTCGAGCCTGGGTGTCTATTTGTATTTAAGTATGTATTTAAAATTATATACGTATTATATCTACCAGTTGTCCGTCACCCATAACACAAGTTTTAAATTACTTACTTTAGGGTCAGATGACCGTGTGTGTAAGTGTCCCCTATATATATTTATTTTAATATCTGCTGTATGTGATCAAAATCTACTGAACGGACTTTATTACAGTTTTTAATTAAAGGCAGTGCAATTATTGTGGGATTAGGTTAATATTACTTTAAGGTGTATGCAAATTGTGTTTAAAGGAGAGATCGCGCTGTTGTATAAAAACTAGCCTGCTCGGAACTTTTGTTGCGTATGCAGCATAAACAAATAGAGATACACTAAAGAAATGTATTGGAAAATTGTAGATCTAAATAAATACTACGATAAAGTCTGCGACGGCATGTCTCTATCTCTTATAGTTTAGTCACAATAACTACTTTTGTGTCTTTTGTGACTAACTGATTTCCACGTCGGCAAAGGCGCACAGCTAGTTACTAACTACTACTTACTAACTAAATTAAAACATATTCTCTACGAATATAATCCAAGCAGCATTCATACATTAAACATTCTGGTTTCCACCTTTTGAGGTATTTTATGAAGAAGTTAATATCTTCACGCCTCTTAAGCCGTAATATTATATTGACATAATATGGAACTGGGTCAGACATGGTAAATAGTTTGAGCGTAATGCGAGGTGACATTACCGCGGGCTTTGGTGCTTGAGATATTATATTATTAAACGTTATCTAATACCATACCTACATTTTTCGATGTTTAAAAATCATAAAAATTTCGTTTGGAATTTGACTTCACATTAAATACAATAATGATATTTTGTACCGTAAGAAAATATAATACTGTGTAAGTATTTATTACCTTCTGCCCCATAATGTGTGTTTCCGCCATGACAACGTTACTTTTACATATATAAGATATAATAAACAATGTTAGGAGAATAAATAACGATAATCGACTCCATTATCATTGCAAGACCGCTGTTTTCGCTTTACGTTTTCAAGATCTTTCACTTTAGCCTAAACCATTAAAGTAAAAGCATTAAATATAAATTTTATATAACAGCAAAATCCATCGAACAAACAGAGACATGAGTAGTGTTTTTTTAATGTAAGTACTATAGAACTTTCTGGAAGACACAATGTTTATGTTATTTTTTGCTCCGATACCTTAATTACTGAATAAATAATCAATAAAACACATTTTAATATCTAGGGCTCGCAATTTATTCTTCTGTCCTACTACTTTATAGAATTTTCTATTAACATGATTTACTTGCAGAGTTTTAAATATATCTATAGTTCAGAAGGTGGTTGAATCTAGTTGAGTTTTCTTTAGTTGCTGTGACGTTTTAATATTGATTTGGGTAGACCTTGCTGGCTTAATAATTGCAAATTTATTTATTTATTTATTTACTACTAAAAGATATCTAATACATACAAACATAATTCAAAAGTATGACAGAATTTAGTTTATATTTGCATTTGTTATCGTATGTAGAAACACGCTGACCTCTGTACTAGTAACTACTGTATCACAGTAGGTCAGCCGTCCTCGTCCACAGTGAATCAAAATTTAAAAATGTAATAAATTGTTGATGAAATGTGGGTAGTAAAAAATCTTGATCGTGAGATACTGATCAGTAAGTATGAATGATATATCACATTATTCTACCCACATTCCATTTATACTTACAGTACTGGTAAAAAATTTAGAGCAATGTTTAACTTTATTCTATTTTTAGATTAACAATTTTAGGTACTATGAAATAAACTAAAAACTAGTTGGCAAATTAGAAATGAAATAGAATTAGTATGATAAAATAATAAGTAAAATTTTAAGTGTATATAGTTACTTTATTTTTATATATACATATTGTAGATACATAATAAAAGTATATATAATAAAATAACTTTGTTTATTTTTTATTATGTTTACATTTTATACTTATGTTATATAGGAGAGTTTAGTGAGAGTAGTTATCTGTGTGATATGAGTCAATGTGTGACATGAGAGTGCGGCTATATTTATTGGTGTGCTGTTTGGGTTTTATATTGTTCATTATATTAATATTTAAATAATAATTATACAAATTGTTATTAACTCAACCTGTCAATACTTGTTTGGCCTGTTCCATATGGTTATAGCTGTAAGTTTATCTCTTGTTGATGTGATATTCGGTAACATTTTCTATGTGAGAAAGTTAAAATAATAAGTGGAATTCTTGACATCGCTAATACTAACAATTTTAAAAAAATTAGAAGTTCCGAGTCTTCAAGACGATATCTAGTTCGTCATAGGGGTAAGTGTACTCCAGCGTTTGAGTCAAGTAGGTATATTTAGGTACCTATACCTAAGTGCAAATCGCATTAGCGTTGCGGCGCCGGCGGACATCCGCATTCAGTAGCAACAACACTTCATGCTTTTGACAGTGTTAACATGCCGATGTTTTATATATCGATATATACTATCTCAAACAAAATTGTTAAAAAAATTTCCGTGTCTCGTGTCCGTGTTATGATTTTGAGATGTTTATTAACTCAATATATTTTTAAATCTAACTCAAGATTTTAAACACTAATCTATCCGTATTATAAAACAAAGTCATAAAAAGCTGTCTGTCTGTATGTAATCGATTTTCTCAAAATCTACTGAACGGATTTTTGTACGGTTTTCACCTAAAGATTTAACTTTACCTTTAAGCTGCGGTATATATTCGTTCAGGACTCTATTAAAGCTATTATTATAACGTATATAATGTTCGTTCAGAAATATAACATTCGCAGAATATTTAATTATAGTACTTTGCCACATTTATTCTGCGTCTTTTTTGGATCTAAGTAATGAAGTCATAATTACGTCACGCCACATTACTTGGGATATTCACAATCTATATAATTGAGATAGAAAATGTGTACTTACTTACTTTTAGTTTAGTAACAGTATATTTAGGTTTATAATTCATTCCCTTAAGTTAATATTAATACCATTTACTTGCAAAATTGTATAGACCATTTTATAGTTATGACACATAGTTTAACATAGACAATAAAAAAAATAGTTTTAATATGAATTATTAATGTTAATATTAGATTTAATTATATTCTAGCCGTGTGGTATCCCGCTGCGTAGAATAGACCACCCTCATTTCTTACCGAGGTGTCGTAAAAGGCGACTAAGGTAAGTTGACGTCAGGCAGTAAAATATGTAGCCAAATCATGTGATAACATGATTGTAACATGTTGTGTCGACCCCACTTAGAGTGGGATAAGGGCAGGAGAATGATGATTAGATTTAATTATATTCATATTGGTTTCATTTTAAATTAGTTTAGCAGTCAAAAAAGCCAAATAAAAAGAAACAATCAGCACTTCGGATTTGTGATTTTAATACTTCTACTACTTCAGCTACTTTGCCAAAAAATGGCGAGGTTCACTTTAAAAGCGTAAAATTGAATATAGTCACGTTGATAGAATCCTCTGAAAGCGAATACTAGCCATTTTAATCCGTGTAGCTGCGATGTTGTGGGCAGTAATCAGCCGGCACCAAGCGCTGTGCCGCAGGATTTAGTTTCAATCAGGGAGGCGGCCGCGTGCTTTATTCATGCATACTAAACAGAGCGTACCTGCTTTTAGACGACTTTTTCAAAGCGATTTTTTTGTAGTTTCGTTTTTACATGTAATAGGTATCTCGAAGACTGTCACAGTATGCGCCTTAAAGTTACTTTTTATTACTATTGAAGATTATGTAATAGTAAGAAAGTCTGGGTTAGAGGTGCGAACAGCTAAGCTCTAGATTTATGGTTTATTTAATTAGTAAAATACCGGCGGTTACTTTAATTTAATTTACGATTTGAAAGAGAAAGAGTATTTTACATTTGAATTTGCTTTTCGGAAAGTGTAGCTATATGTATGTGCTTGTGGAACGTACTAATTAAGTTAGTAATAAAAAAAAATTATATTTGCTTACCACAGCTTCCATAAACACTACTATTTACGAAAGGCTTGTTCAAGTCTTCAGACAAGTAACTGACTGCCAGCAATTAACAGACGAAGGTTCAACAAAGGAGCCTCTTAGTTACACTTAATTAAAAACCAGAAATGAGGCATGAAAAGATTTTCCTTTCAAAATATGGCTATAGAAAACGCGCGATCATGAATAGTGCAAACAATAAATTTTTATCAATTGCAGTACTGAAAGGAGACGACATTTCATTATTTCATCGCACAATGAAATATGGCTGTTTGTATTAAATACAATACAATTGGGATTAGTGGGTTAAATTATAGGGTCAGTATATTTCGGAGATAGTTGTGGTGGATTAGTTGATGCCACTATACATAATTGTTTATTAAAGGCTGTCTATATGACGACACTTGTAAAATGGATAAATTTTAAAATTTAATGCATTAGTTAATTGCCCCGTCGTTTTAAAATAAACCTAAATCGTTGTTTACATACATAATCAATGTCGTGATATATTTCGGAAACGCAGCCAGCATTTTTGACTTACAATTCTTTTGACTTACTATAGATATGATGCGAATCGTAATAGCTTATATTTTGAAAGGAACTAAATTGAATATTTTAAGCTACTGATTATTACAATGTTTTCATAAATAATACAATTAATAACATAATTTAGAATAATCGTCCAATTCGTTACTATTTCAGTTATAAATATAGTTTAGTTTTTAACATATTCGAGTATATAATAGTTTATAATAATTATACTCAGATTAAATTTTTTTTTTTAATACAGTCCTAGTTTTATTAAGTAGATCGTATACTAATTGTTAGATTGGCTGATATAATAATAATTTATTTTCCTGTTACAATGTTTCCCAAATCTGGCAAGATATGATATGTGAAGCTATAATACATCGTCCGAACTAACGTTTCCCAAAATGTCTATCTGGATTTGATCGTCATAGGATTTATCCTATTATTTAAAAAAAAAACATGATAATATTTATATTAGCATGTGTTTTTTGAACTTAGTTTATTATGCTTCATCCAACTAGCGTTTCCCAGTTTAGGTTAACGTCATTAGCTGCATTAAAGAGATCAGATATAGTGTCGAACTTCGTAGTTTAAAGTAAGTTGCTTCTAAAAGAGCTTGGTAACCAATGTTTACCTCATATAACAACAGTTGCTATGTAAGAAGTTATTGTGAAATTGAAGAATGTTCTGTACATTTCTAGTTTACACGGACCATGTGAGAATTCAAGTGCACAATTGTGCCTATAGTAAAATTTACTCTAAGTTTAGCTGCTTTAATTTTCCGGGCGCAGTGTTGGCACAATGAAACGTGGCCTGCAGCCATCATTACCGTTGGTATGCGACTGAACCGCGTCTTTCATTCCAGGCTCCACTGTGCCAACTTCGTTGTGCGATGCGTGAATGCTTTTCGGGATATTAAAAGTCCCGTTTCTATTATGCAAGGATATTTAGTTTTTGCGTGGTCGTACTTTCTGGAATATGAAAATTTTAATATTGTATGTCGTAGTGTAGCAAATTTTTATAAGGCTATTATGAGTCCGGTAATAAAAATGTATATTAGTTAAACAAAAATCATTATATATGTTTTAAATACACACAAATTCAGTATCGTTAAGTAATAATAATAATAATAATAATAATCATTTATTAAGTGAAATCAACAATTCAACAACAACATTTCAATTATTTTAACAAAATAAAGATTTCGCTAATACTATGCATCAACTTCTTAAGTTACATAAGCTGTGATAGCTGAACTCTGAAACCGTATGCCTCTCTATAGGGGTATGCGCCCAGGCAGGAACTAATGAGATTTTCTACCTAAACTTATGTGCTTAATTGATATTTGAAAATTTTCACGCTTTTCGGTGAAGGAAAACATTGTGTGGACACCAGCAAATCGGCGAAGAGTAAGGGGAGCTTGCATGTCTCTGGAGAATTCCTGGGATATGTGTAGCATACTGATACGCATTGTATCATTGTGGTCGATCCTCGCTCGAATCCTTCTCTCCAAATACCCGGCAGTGGTGTTCCACTGCTGGGTATAGGCAGTATGGGTATAGTAACAGGCCGTTACTTTACTTTTTTAATTAACTTCTTTCGTATTTATAGTGTAATATAAAGTAAGTTTGAATTCTTTTTTCTCAAGATATTACAAAAAGTTCAAGTGAACCAGCGGTATTATTTTATAAGGTAAACAAGTTTAACATGGTTTGCTAAATACGTAACATATTACCCGAACTGCTTATTTGTGAAACGATATAATTGTCTCACGTAAGTGTGTAATGTTTTAATCATACCACTAACATCTACGTGATACTACAATTAGAGCAGCTCTAATGACACATCGCAGGTAAAAATTTAAAAGCTACCTGTATTTAATTTTCACTTTAAATTAAAAGCAATATCGAAGCAAGAAATTTATTAACGAAACGCGACAAAACGTTTTAAGTAGCCCCGTTTTAAGTTGTACCCTTAAGAAATGACTAAAACAAAATTAACTGAATGCTTTAAAGTTAATATATTATATCTTAAGGTTTTTAGAATATGGTCAGGCAAGATTTGGAACAGATATTACAGATTTTATTTAATTCATTTTCTCTGCATAAACTTATTAATATACAATAATTCTAAAATACGTCACAAAAAAACGAGTTAATACTTCCGAAGTAATATTTTTGTTTACTGAGGCCGTAACTGGTAAAGTTTTGGTTCTTCTATTGTGAAATAAATTGTTTGTGGCTTTCGATATATTAGATTGCGAAGCTTTTAAAGGCGCCGACGAAGACAACAGAGAAACTGTAAAACAACATGTTATAAGTATAAAACTTATTGGAAAGTGTAGGTCTTTTTATCAAACTTCGCTTATTCTTCACAAATGCTTCTACCAATATTCGTGCATTTGATATTCAACACGGATATGGAATTGGCGATATGCAAATACTATTTTCTAGACGATGAAGTCGTTCGGAATTATTTTGCATTTTGGTTCATTTATTGTAATTGTATTATTTATATATTGTATTGGATTCATTTATTGTATTGGATTGTATGGTCACATGCAGTATAATATAAATATTGATACTCTGATCGCTGGGTTTTCTATTAATACTAATACTGAAATATGAGTTGAAAATTTTGGGAGAAACCAAAAGTAAAAGTATTGTTATGAACTAGTGCTATGAAGGAAAAATATAATACAAACTAAACTCAATATGTGTTTAAGGCATTATGCAATGATATGACAAATTTTATATTGCAAATTAAAAGCGCTAAGTATTACGTGATGTTAAGGTTTATATTCTCTCAGTTACTGTAGTGTGGTTGAACATATAATTGGCATTACATAACGTTTGTTCAATTCGGTATAGCATCTATACCGAATTGAACAAACGTTATGTGTGTACTTTTAACATAATGTGTACTTTTGGTAAGTTCTATGTTGACCTAAAGGTAATATTTTCTTCAAATTCTCTGTTATTTAGAATATAATTAAACTTATTAAGTCACTCATTCATGTATTAACAAATTTCTTCAGATTATTTAATATAATATAAACCAAACAGAAACATTTAAAAAAGTGGCATCTACAGGGAGCAGAGCAAAGACCTAAATTATTCATGTTTGTCTTTAAGACGAAATGATCTACACAAAAAAGAAAAAAATAATTTATTTAAAATAAAAAAGTACAGTTAATAACTATATGACAATATATTAGGTCCTTACATATGAAATTGGCGTTTTGTCGTACTGGCCTCTTTGATCTCAAATATTACCTTTATGGTTAGGAATTCCAAATTCAAATTCATACAGCTATTTACTCATGCATTTGTGTTTCAAACCCCCTAATTCATTTGGTTTTTCTTCTTTTGTTTTTTTCTTTGTGTCACTCTGTTTACAAAATGGAAAACATGAAATATCGCGTTGTTTACGAGTATGAGTTCCACCGTGGCACCAGTGCTGCAGAAACTGCTCGAAGGATTAATGATGTGTATGGTGACGGTGTCGCAAAAGAAAACACAGTGGGTTTTTGGTTCCAACGTTTTCGTTCTGGAAATTTCGACCTGCGGAACAAGCCTCGTGGACGGCCGGAGACCAAAGTTGATAAAGAAGAATTGAAGGCTATTGTGGAAGCGGATCCATCGCAAACTACGTCCGAGTTAGCTGCAGGCTCCGGTGTTAGTGATAAAACTATTCTAATCCACTTGAAGCAAATTGGGAAGGTGAAAAAGCTTGAAAGGTGGGTACCTCATGAATTGAGTGAAGCAAACCGACAAACGCGCGTCGACTGCTGCGTTACGTTACTCAACCGGCACAATAATGAAGGAATTTTAAATCGAATCATTACCTGTGATGAAAAGTGGATCCTCTACGATAATCGGAAGCGCTCATCGCAATGGCTGAACCCTGGCGAACCAGCCAAATCCTGCCCTAAGCGAAAATTGACAAAAAAAAAGTTGCTTGTAAGTGTTTGGTGGACTAGTGCCGGTGTCGTTCACTACAGCTTTCTTAAATCTGGCCAGACGATAACGGCAGATATCTATTGTCATCAACTGCAAACCATGATGGAAAAGCTAGCTGCTAAACAACCAAGGCTGGTCAATCGCTCTAGGCCACTGCTGCTTCAGGACAACGCTAGACCACACACTGCACAACAGACGGCTACCAAATCTGAGGAGCTTCAATTAGAATGTCTTAGACATCCACCGTACTCTCCGGACCTTGCTCCAACAGATTACCATTTTTTTCGCAATTTGGATAACTACTTGCAAAGAAACTCAACTCCGATGGGGCAGTCCAAACCGCCTTCAAAGATTTTATTGATTCCCGCCCGAATGGTTTTTTTAGTAAGGGGATCAATGAACTACCTATGAGATGGCAAAAGTGCATACATAGCAATGGTACATACTTTGATTAATTAAATATATTTCATTTAAAAAAAAACGACTTTATGTTCCTCCCATAGAAAACGCCAATTTAATATGTAAGGACCTAATATTAAACACGACAAAAATATGTACAATCTAAATTTCCTCCTTATTTTTCTATAGCCAAGAACTAGTTTTAGCGGCTTACAATAGCGGATGGATACCTAGATCGGAATGCTTCAAACGCAGTCTTAAGTTTTTTATGGGGGCGAGTGCGCAGTAAAATCGTGATAACAGGCTGGCGGATATTTCCGCTATCCCTTGATACCTTTGCTTCGGAAAGGAAGAAATCTCTCGATTAAGACATTCCAAGAATTTTTAATAGAATTTATTTATTTATTTATTAATTAACATACATACTTTTCCAGGAGGATCTTCCTTGTGGTTTATGAGAAAATTGTTGCGTTATCTAGGATACGTTCGTTAAAGAAGATAGATAGATAGCCTTTTGGTATTATGACATCCAATCTCAAAAATTAAATAGCAATATATTAAATAATTTTTTTAGACATATAATTGAATATTAATTACTAAGGTTTCAATTATTAAATTAGTAGTATTTTGTTGTGATAGAATGACACTGACACTGGAACTCACTATAGATTTATTTCCGTTTGTGTTTAAGTATACAATAATGCGCAATATAAGACAAGTATAAACACCATAATTTAAGAGCATACATATTCATTATTTACGGAAATATACTTTTTGTTACTAGGAAATAATATTTTCGAATCATTTTTAAAATTAACTTGTAAACACACGTAATATTTTGAACTTCACTGTTTTATTTCTTCGGAAAACGCGATGTGTTGAAAACAGTTTTATATCAAGGTATTTTTTTCGCAGATTCTTAACACTGCCTATTCTTTTTTACACCTATCAAACATGATAAAGATCGGCAACTAGAATACAGCATAATATCGCCTAAACGGTCGTCTCATATTTTTTAATGAAACATGTGACAAGAAGTGCTTGTTATTGAAATTTGTCAACATCTTTTTCTTATAAATTGAATTATTCAACTTTAAATTTAGTGTTAGATAAACTATAATTATTCGTACGTGAAGAATGTAATTCGTTAATTTTTACTTAACCATAGTATTATTTATTTTACTTACATTGTAAGTTAGTCTTACAAAAGAAATATTAATAAATTTCTTTAATTTGATTTCTTTCTAATGCTTAATACTAATTACATTTTGATATTTTATATATTTACATTTGTTTTCTTATAACTATGCTACATTTTCTTGTATCTCTTACATGTGTTTTATATGTTGTTTTAAATTATGTTACATATCACTACTTTAATCTCGGTGCTTACAGTCTTGATTTTAGTTCGTTACAGTAATGGTCTGTTACCATGCTACTGCAGGGTAAAAGTCAGGTAAGTTCACCAAGTTCAGGGGGCCTCTGAACTTGGTTTACCTTGAAATGAGTCGAATTCGGAACAAATATTTGTGAATAGTTTAGTTAAGCTCTGTTTTTTTTTGCCCCAGGGCTTTTGTAATCTAGCTATGCCAGTGAAACAAAGTGTAAAGTAACAGCATTACTATTTGAAACTAAATCAAGAAATATATGATATTTTTTAAATTTAAAGGTATTATATTTCATTATTAAAAATGTAAAAGTTAACAATATACACGTAATATGAACCTTGTAAAAGTGGAAATAATTATTTAATAATGCCTTCGCTGTCACTGGAAGAGGATACTATAAGGAACGCCTTTATATTATGTGTGACAGATATAAAATAAAATACTTATTTACAATTTGTTATCTATTTCTATGTATTTTCTATATTTTTAAGGGATAAAAAATAACGCTCTTTAAATTAACGCTCGTTAAAAATTCCATAAATTAAAAACAGAATATTCCCGTTACGGTGTTTTGTTCATATTTTATAGAAGCATTTTATTGCAGGTTATTTGATACAAGTTTTTATACATTAAAACTCACTGTCTCTTCTAAAATCAAACTTTATTAGTATTCATGGAATAAGTATGGTTTTCAGAATTCTAGAAATGAGATGTGAATTTTAGAATGAAGAATCTAGCAGCTTTAAGTGCAATCGATGCCTGCAATTATAATGCACCCGAAGGATTGCAATAGATTTGATATTGCAAGCACGTCTTTTGTTTTAATCTAGTCTGCAAGCCACAAGTACATTATACAGAATGATAATATTTTCTATTTTAACTAGACCTTTCGCGTTTTAATAAGTCTTAAGAGATAGTGTAACAAGATGAGGCTAAATTTTGTTAGACGGTCTCTGTCTTGTAAAATGCAGTTATATTAAAGCCCATTAAATTATTAATTCTAGACTCGTCGTCTGAATTTTGGGATACTTTTTTTTTGCTTTTGCTTTATTAATATATCGCCTTTATATTATGGATCAGAGATTAATATATCTGGATACAAGCAAAAATAAAACAATGGTGAATCAAATGAGATTGAAATTTGAAGGTAACAAACGAAATTCTAAATTTCTTGGGATAAATGGATGAAGCCCACGCTTTATAATTTCTTTACAAATTTTCGGACCTCTGTTCTTTAGAAATGTTATATCTATAAAAATATTCAGCAATAATTTATTGCTAGCGGCAGGATTTACAAGGACACCGTCAATGAATAATAAATTTAGGATCTTGACATCTCGGGTTCTTCCTATAAAGGCAATCCAGAGAGAACTGAACCCTTTTATTAAAGCATATATTTGAATATATTCTTGCCCGTGAATAATATATTCCATGTCAAGTTAACTTTCTATGTAAAATTCTGCAAAAAGCTACGTCTATAGACTAGTCCATAGAGAATATATTTTAAACATCAATGCTTCTAAAGTAATAATAAAATTATTTTGCTATAATCCGCGATACAGTAAATAGAAAATATATATAGTGTTTAATGTATAGTGGATTATCAGTATTTTCATACCCGATACGTGCAGGATTCGTAAAAGCACATGCACAAACCTCCACCACTTCCACCAAAATACACAAGCACTACACAGTTTCACTATCACAAACTCAACAATCGTTTCGCCCCGCAACCGAGGCATCATCAGGAGATAGACTCCACGACAAAATCGCAAAGCTTCAATCAATGCTTCTATATATATTATCTAGATATTAATAGAAGTCAATTTTCTTGTTGTATCATTTATGAATTTAAAAAGTAAAATAATCAATTATCAATGGGAGACATTATCTCCTAAAAGTAAAGATTAAAAAAGGGGTTAAGTATAGCAAAAGCATTACTAATGGCCTCTTGAGGTGTCAAAATGACCGCTCTTCTCACAAATAATTAGTTTTGAGATTTTACTATGACATCTATATTAATAAATATTAAGTTATTGGGAATAGACATCATACGTTGTTTATTTTTATTTTTTCTTTTATTTTTGTTTTTTCTTATTCTGATTTCTGGTTTTATTTGTAAAAGTAATAAATAAATAAGAAGCTCGATAGACGAACGCAGATCTAAAGGTACTCATGCCAACAGTAATGCTAATAAATTACCCTGGTCTTAAAACTTCGTTTGCGTGTAAAATTTGTTAAATGAGTCCCGGTAATTTGTGCCCTTTGTATGAAAACACGTCTTTGCTTTAAAACTAAGACAGTTAGACTGAAACTTGGACATATTACGCTCGCTATTCTAATTAATTTATGTTTTGCAGGTACTTGGGAAAAACAGTGCCCGCTAATTAGGAGGATATTCTATTACTAATGTATATGTTCGTTGACATTGAAAGTGTAGGGCCAATTATTTTTTATCCTCGTTCGAATAGTATATAAAATTGAATCACTTCAAAGAAATATTTTTTTAGGCATTTTTCTAAGATTTTTGATGTTCGATGACAACGGTTATGATATGATGGTACAAAGGTATACTTTCAAACCAAAACTTTTTTAATGAATTCTGTTAATTGTTAAAACAGACTAAATTATAGACCTGATATAGTGGTAATCGAAGGATTTGAATTTGAACATTTCTTAGTGATAAAAGTAATATGTTACTACTATTGGTTCAAGTATACACCTAAAGTAACGGCCTGTTACTAACTCACTGCTGGACGTAAGCCTGCCCTCTCCCTTTCTGGAGAGAAGGATTGGAGCTAAGACCTAATGACGCGGATTAATAATAATGCGGATTGATAATATACTCATATCCCCCGAATTCTCTAGAGATATGCAGGTTTCCTCACAATGTTTTCCTTCACCGAAAAGGATGTGATAAATCACAATTATCAAATTAGACAGTGTCTGCCCGCGGTTTAAACTCGTGACCCTTTCGAAAGTAATACACTTATTTATGTTATTTAAGTGTATGTAAGAACCGTTAAGAAATTTGAATATAATATCGCTTCCAAGTCAATCATATAAAAGTATATCATGTAAAGACATACAAAACATCGTTCTTATAAAAAATAAAACATTCATAAATAATATGAGAGACATTTAAAAGTAATTTATTATTTACCACCTTAATAAAATCAATATTATAAAAACGCAGCTGTAAGTCAAGTTTCATTTCGCGTTTCTTAACAATGGCGGTTACAAGTCAATTGAAGTGTTTAAATAAAACCTTTTTATGTTGGAAATTTCTTGGCATATGGCCTGGGATAAGCCCTGGAATATTGTACAGATTTTATTCTTTTATGTACTTATTTACAACTGTGATAATGTATAATATTGCACTCACAGTGAATTTGTTCTATACACCTAGAAACATTGAGTTATTGATTCAAGAAGTTACTTTCCTCTTCAACGTTGTAGCTATTACCATAAAAGTTTTAATGATGATCTTTTTGAGAGGAAAAATTTACAAAGTTCTTAAAATATTAGACAGTGACACGTTTCTCGAAAATGATAATCCCACCCGAAGTATTTTAATTACTAATATGAATATATATACATTATATTGGAAAGTAATCGTTGGTTTGGGAAATTTTGCATTCATTTTTAAATCCGTAATACCTATTATAACGAATCTGTTAGTACAAACTTACAAAATAAAATTGCCTACCTCTAAGTACTACTTTTTAGATGAACATATACGAAATGATTACTTTGTATTTCTTTATATTTACCAGTCCTTTGGTATTTATGGATTGATGATGTACGATGTTACAATTGACACGTTTACAAATGGATGTATATTCTTTGGAATCGCTCAAATGAAAGTTTTAAATTACAAACTAAAAAATCTTTATTTGGATAAAAAAGAAAAATTTCCTAGAGGTTTAAAAGAAAAAGTTCAAATTAAAAAACTAAATGATTGCTTAAGACATTATGATTGCATTTTATTGTAAGTAAAATTTCTGTTTCTATCTAATTTATAAAAATGTTTTTCCTTTATGGACTCCGAAACAGCTGGATCGATTTAAATGAAATTGTCAGACAATCTTAGAATGACCCAGCGGATGATGATAAAGTTTGGTGGCGGAGCACATTTTATAACTATAATTAATATATCTTTAAATTAAGTCCGGTAAAGCGGGCTGGAAATACCGGTTTTAAATAAATACTTCTAACGACTTAGTGCTATAAAAATTTCTATACTAACATGTGACCATATATAGTTACGTTAAAAAATTTGAAGCTAATTAAGCTTACCATTCGGTTTTATGAATGAATTGCTAATTTTAAACTAATTTTAGGTACTGTCACGATATTCAGAATATATTAAACATCACTTTATTCGTTCAATATGCAATGGGAGCAATGGTCATATGTGTATTACTGTGCGGATTACTTCTGGTAATTTGTTATTATTTCTTTAATTGTTATTTTCTGAAATATTTGCGAAATAAGAAGATTCCAATACCTATTTTCAGACTTGTTATTCTATTTTCTGCTTTCATGATATTACTGTAGATATGTAGGAAGGGATACAGGAGAGATAATATGGGTAGGAACGGACCTGACCAACTAACATACTTAACATACGATAACATAACATTTGACTGATTCCATATACTTCGTGGAGTTAGTAAAGATCGGATAAAATTGTATCGTGTATGACCAAAACTAACCTAGATGACGTGAAATTTAATAACCGTACGAATCTGCGTTCAGAGCGAGACTGTGTGATATGTCTCCCTTATTTATCGGAAATATTTAACTATTAAAATTAATAAATGACATATGGCTGGCTCCTTTTTGGCACAAAGAATTAGCTTATCGATTCAACGCGGAAAAGATTCCAGCATTCTTGGGACTATTCCACGTGGACATGATTTGTATTGTACTAGCGTGTTAGTAATTTAAAACAGACATAAGTTAAACATTTATTTTGAAAATGAAAAATAAATAAATTGCAAAAAAATAAATGACATTTGATTATTTCTAATTTCTAAATACGATACGATAAAAATACCTATTTAATTATATTAATTGTTTAAGCCCTTAACAACAGAAGCGTATACATTTATGGTGGCATATCTATTAGGTATGGTTTTGCAAATATTTGTACCAGGCTGGCTGGGCACCAAAATTGCTCACGAGGTAAGAAAATTTAAACTTAATTTTATAAACTTTGTAGATCTTAGAATGTGTGTAGTCAAATCAATGGATGTAATTTCTAAAGCAATAATAAGGTGTAGTCACAATATAACAAAGGTAAATTAACAAATTTGCACAAAATGTTTAAATTTTTAAAAGTTTTCGGTGAAAATTATGGAAACTCCACTAAAGAATTTTAAATAAAATGTGCTGATATTGAGGAAGTATTAAAGGATGCAGCAATCACATGGCAAACACCCGTTGTAGCAAAAATGGCATACATGCGTGAGTTAAAACGATTAAAAGACCTAAATTAAATATCGAGAAAACTCTAAGCGAAACAAGAAGAGAAGAAGAAATATTTTTTGTGCTTTAATACACATCAACATAAATCAAACACCAATCTTACAATCATAAGGTTCACATTTTAAAATTTTAAATTAACTCAGTATCATAAATTAATGTTAAAGCTGAAGTTAATATTGGTAACATTGGTTAACATTTTCCCATGTAAGTGAGATTGCAAAAACTATAATAATAAGAAAAGAAATATGTGACTCATATACTTTTCTCTGTCTAATCACAAATAAGAAAGAGAGATAGATAATAAGTGTCATTTGCTTTATCTTTATTATCGATGGACACATTACTGGCTCCGCAGCTCTATAATAACTCTATGCATTTTCCACTGAAAAATATATGACTAATACTAAACTAGCATACGTAGTAAGGATGTTCCGGTTGGTGTATAAATGCTTTTATGCAGTTTTTTGATTGCTGAGTTCAACGTACATTCTTTTAGAGTCAAGAGTTAGTGTTTGCGGCATACAATAGCGATTGGATCTCTAGAACGGAGCCATTCAAAAGGAGTATCAAGGTTTTTATGGAGCGCGCTAACACTCCTATTGTAATAGTTGGCTTGAAATTGTTTCCACTGTCCCTTGAGACGTTTATTTCTGTAAGTATATACATATATATATATCCTTTTGTTACAATTTCAACACATTTTCAGAAATGATGTTTAAAAACTAGCTCATGTACCAGACATTTTTGTCTACATATTCTTACATAGTTTAAGAGTGGTAAAATAAAAAAGGCAAAATCGGATTGAATATATGATTGTTAGTTTTAATATTAATAAGCAGTAATATTGTTAAAAGTTTAATGAATTTAACTCTAGATATAAAGAAATCATAATGTCTACCATTAAGGGAATGGTATAACTTATAATGTATATCAAGAAAAACGAACAACTTGTTTGAGCACATTCTTCTCCTGTAATAGTATAGGAAGCCTTTACTTAGCAATTAAATAGTATGGCGAGTTGTAACATTTTTTAAGACGTATTAAGTTATATGTAAAACAAGTCAAGTTAAAAAGCTTTAAAAAAAAATTCATGTTCCTACTGGTGACCGCTGAGGAGTTCTCTCGTCTTGAGCCAATCTTTGCATCAGGTCATGCTTGTCATAAACATCCCGGTCCCGATGATAATGCATCATCGGGACTGGGTCAGTATTTACAATGTCAGCTCAATCGGACACCGGGAAGAGGGTCAAATTTAACTAGCAAGATTCCACCTTCACATACATACACGGCGTACTAAAGTAATAGTAAAATTATTTTGCTATAATCCGCGATAAAGTAAATAGGAAATATATATAATGCTAAATGTAGAGTGGACTATTCTTTTTCTATTTTATATCTGGAACATGCAGCATTCGTTAAAACACATGCACAAACCTCCACCACCGCCATCACAATACACAAGCACTACATACGTTCACTATCACAAATTCAACGATCGTATCACCCCGCAACCGAAGCGTTATCAGGAGTAGACTCCACGACAAAATCGCAAAACTATTATATAAACCTAATTCTATAAAAATTTAATTACGCGTATTAAAATAAATGCTATGTTCTATTATTTACAGATCTTGAAGACGGCATATTCCTTTGTGACGCTTCTAAGAAACTTTCAGGGTAATAATTAAAGTAAAATTGAACATAAATAAATCATGCCTATTAACATAAATATGTAAAATTTGTGTACTATTGTTTTCTTTTAACTTGAAGTGTTAATATACCTTTTTGATTACTTCTACGAGTTTGGTAGTTCATCAAGTCATCCACGTGAAATGCTCACATAAATATCATACCTTTCCATATATGCATCATACTTAATTTTACAGAATGAGCTTGAATGCTCCTTTTTGACTGGCCCGTTGGCGTAGTTGGCAGTAACCCTGTCTTCGGCTCCGTGGGTCGCGGGTTCGATTCCCGCCTAGAACCAACATTTTCTATTTAGAATTTGTTGGTTCTTCGAGTCTGGGTGTATATATGTATTTAAGTATGTATTTAAAACTATATATGTATATATTTACCAGTTGTCTCTCACCCATAACACAAGTATTAAGTTACTTACTTTGGGGATGGACGACCGTGTGTGTAAATGTCCCATATATTTATTTATTTATTATTATTTTTAAAATTTCATACCAATTAATTCGCATACGCAATATATCACGTGTTACCAATTAATTGCACCATTTCGTTAATGTAAGAAACTACAAACGGCGTCATTTCCCTCAACTAATACCCCGCGTCACCTGCGAACGTACTCGTTAGCGAAAACTCCGAATTGTCGTCGATTAAAATTACTAGCGTTATATCGGCGCTACGCTAATTGCTTCGTCTAATGAGCTCTCATTAAAATAACAGTTATAGTAATTTTGATTAAATAAATTTAATATTAATATGTTTTAGTATTTACCAATATCGACGATTGAGTTTATGTCACGAAATCTTATATACCAGTATGATGTTATTATTTGTAACCATTTCATAAACTGAAATGACCATGAAAATCCAATTTTATTAAATATAATACTAAGGTTTACTTATCTATACTTATTGTAAAACAAAGTCCCCAAAAAAAGTTCGTCTGTATGTAATAATAAGTCCGTAAGTAATCTACTTAACGGATTTTTGTATAGGTTTTACTAAAAGATATTGTAATTCTTCCGGAACGTTTAGGTTAATTGTATATTACGGCTTTACATCAATTGTGTTGAAGAGGTCGCTATACACTAAATACAGCAGAGATACACTAGAGTAATAAAATAGAGAATTCTAGATCTACAAACATACTAAAAAAAGTCTGCGATAGCATATCTCTATCTATGATGGTTAACTCACAATAACTACTTTTATATTCAATATTTCAATTGAATTATACTGATTTCTAGGTGGTTGAAGGCACAGGCATTGTTGAAATTTATAATTATTTTATTGTTTCTAATTATTTTATAATGGACACAATGTTATAACAATGCTTTCACAAGCGTCATGTAAAAAATCGTAATTTTTGACTGGCCCGTTGGCGCAGTGGTTAGTGACCTTGCCTTCAGCTTCGCCGGTCGCGGGTTCGATTCCCGCTGACAGCCAACATTTTCTATTAACAATTTGTTGGTTCTTCGAGCCTGGGTGTATATTTGTATTTAAGTATGTATTTAAAATTATATATGTAGTATACCAGTTGTCCGTCACCCATAAGTATTAAAACAGACGAGCGTGTGTGTAAGTGTAACAAATAATAATAATGAATAAATTGCAGATGAACACTGATGAACGGACATAAATCGTTTTTCCCCATTTACATTTTAATTTAATTGATCTTAAGGAAGTGTCTAGTGAAAGTCTGAAACAGTATAGAATAAATAAGTATGTTGTTCCCTTGCTAGGCAAAGTTCTCGCAAAGGATTCTGAACTTCAATTTGTATAACCAATCAAAACATTATGAACAAATTGGTTATATAAATATAGTAATTAAATCCTACGCTTGTAAGGTACTCGTATCAAAATATTGTGTTATTAATTATATAGCTGAAATATATGCTCTACGTGCGTTCTTTATACGAATGCAACCTATAGCCATAGCCAGTACATAAAAACCGCAGGGAAATAGCAAATCTCGTGCAACATGCACCAAAGACCGCAAGCGCTAATCAGCGTTGGCACATGATGACAGTATTGGCCATTGACGCACTCTGCAAATGTAGCAGGTTTTTATTTTAAATCGAAAAGAGATGAAACAAACCCTGGAACTCTGAACTGAATCACAAATTTAGATCACTTCTAATTAATTCTATTCTATATTAATCGATTTTAAAATTATCCATCATCATCAGCAACCCGTCTCTGTCCACTGTTGGACATAGGTCTCTCCAAAATTATCCAAGTAAATGTTAATTATTGGAGACGCCTACTATATTATTTTCATGGATGTACGTACTTTGAGAAGGGTTGCTTGCTGTCGCTTAGAATAATTCTAGTCCATATAATTATTATTAGATATTAGTGAAAGTAACTAATGGATTAACGTGCACAAGTGTTTAGTCGTTGTCATTATAAGATAAATGACATACATGATTAATTTAATCAACATGGTTAATTTAATAGCCACATTTTGTTTTCTGCGACTCTTGTTTTTGTCTTTAGTATTTAATTTTTTTGTTAATTTCATATTAGCAAATTTGTAGGAATCAAAATTTTTACATTGACCAAAAAAATACACTTCCATCTAATAAAACATTTTCGTAAATTAGATGAGCATAGAGTAAGCGTCACCAAATTGACTAAATGTAAATAATAAATAATTATTTTTTTATTTGTATATTAGACGCACCAACGAAATGCATACAATTGCTAATGCTTCAGTTACATATTTAGTAAATATATGTCTTCGTTTTGCGTGAACACGTCACTTGAAGGCATGTATATTGATTTTATTAATAATGTAATTTATCGATTGCTTAATACTAATAACTTCAGGATAAAACAAAATTATTATATTTACTATCGGAACTATTTTATCACTCATCAAAGTAAATACATCGAGCAATCCAATTTAGAAATTACCGATACTATTAAGAGACATCCAAAAGCTTCTTCTAATAAAGGAGAGAGTATCTTAATTTGAAATAAAATGTTACACTATACAACAGCGTAGGTAGAAGAGAATATTAAAATGATCATTTATACAATGTTTAAGACATGACCTCTCGAAACCGTATGATAGAAAGAAAGTCTCGAAGTGGAGTCGTTCGACTAAAAGTTTTCAACAACAGTTCAAACATTTTGTGGTGCGACTACAACGTTCCCCTTTCAGCGGGTATATTGGGACCAGGTCTTTGAGGTTTGTACTGAATGCATCACCGCTTATTTTATACAAATAGCAGAATCATATTAAATTTTAATGGCGTAACAACTCGAATGCTATATAATTACTTACGTTAACGCTGTTCACAAGTTTGCCCTCATTGAGACGAACCAGGAAAAAACTATGTGATTACTCGACTTGATGTTTGCATAACAACTTGTAAATTAGTTAGTAGTCTTTTGGCCATTTGTTTTGACACGGTAGGTATGGGCTTTTGCAAATAATAATTGACAAAGTAAACGGAAAAAGGACCCTTTGCCGTAAAAGGAAGTCTTGGTTGCGACTCCAATATTACAAAGTGACAGAGTAAACTGTAATATCACAGAGAAGCCAGGAATTGCGAGTACCAACTAGTCAACTATTTAGAATCTATGAAGATATAGAAAAGTATATCGAGCTAACCGCCAACCTCCGCTAGTCTGATAAACACCTTAATAAGAGGAAGAAGTAGTTAAAACCCAACCAATAAATAATCATACCAGAGTGAATTTTTAAATTCCTTTAATTGCATGTTCTTTTAACGTTTTAATGTTTTATTTAAAACAAGAATTTACAAGTTATGTCTATCTTGAATTACTCACACGCTAATACTTTATAAATCATGCCCATGTGAAACGGTCCAATGAATGCTGGCAACGTTTTCGCGTTGAATCGCCGAGCTAATTCTTTACGCAAAAAAGGGGACAGCTTTCTTGTTACCTGAAGAAGCAATCAACCGTGGTGTTAAAAACATAAAGTCGTTTTTTTTTAATGAAATATATTTAGTTAATCAAAGTATGTACCATTGCTATGTATGCACTTTTGCCATCTCATAGGTAGTTCATTGATCCCCTTACTAAAAAAACCATTCGGGCGGGAATCAATAAAATCTTTGAAGGCGGTTTGGACCGCCCCATCGGAGTTGAATTTTTTTCCTTGCAAGTAGTTATCCAAATTGCGAAAAAAATGGTAATGTGTCGGAGCAAGGTCCGGAGAGTACGGTGGATGTCTAAGACATTCTAATTGAAGCTCCTCTGATTTGGTAGCCGTCTGTTGTGCAGTGTGTGGTCTAGCGTTGTCCTGAAGCAGCAGTGGCCTAGAGCGATTGACCAGCCTCGGTTGTTTAGCAGCTAGCTTTTCCATCATGGTTTGCAGTTGCTGACAATAGATATCTGCCGTAACCGTCTGGCCAGATTTAAGAAAGCTGTAGTGAACGACACCGGCACTAGTCCACCAAACACTTACAAGCAACTTTTTTTTAGTCAATTTTCGCTTAGGGCAGGATTTGGCTGGTTCGCCAGGGTTCAGCCATTGCGATGAGCGCTTCTGATTATCGTAGAGGATCCACTTATCATCACAGGTAATGATTCGATTTAAATTTCCTTCATTATTGTGCCGGTTGAGTAACGTAACGCAGCAGTCGACGCGCGTTTGTCGGTTTGCTTCACTCAATTCATGAGGTACCCACCTTTCAAGCTTTTTCACCTTCCCAATTTGCTTCAAGTGGATTAGAATAGTTTAACACTAACACCGGAGCCTGCAGCTAACTCGGACGTGGTTTGCGATGGATTCGCTTCCACAATAGCCTTCAATTCTTCATTATCAACTTTGGTCTCCGGCCGTCCACGAGGCTTGTTCTGCAGGTCGAAATTTCCAGAACGAAAACGTTGGAACCAAAAACGCACTGTGTTTTCTTTTGCGACACCGTCACCATACACATCATTAATCCTTCGAGCCGTTTCTGCAGCACTGGTGCCACGGTGGAACTCATACTCGTAAATAACGCGATATTTCATGTTTTCCATTTTGTAAACAGAGTGACACAAAGAAAAAAACAAAAGAAGAAAAAACTAATGAATTAGGGGGTTTGAAACACAAATGCTTGAGTAAATAGCTGTATGAATTTGAATTTGGAATTCCTAACCATAAAGGTAATATTTGAGATCAAAGTGGCCAGTACGACAAAACGCCAATTTCATATGTAAGGACCTAATATATAACTCTTAATGAGAGATGCATACTTTCGTCCTTTCCCGGATTCGGCCATTTCCGCCACAGGTCCTGGTCTTCTTTCCAGGTCTTGACACCATTTCTATGATATGGGACGAGGCTAACGTATCAACGTATGTTGCCTCCCACATTAGGGCCAGTCCCCGTTCCCAAGGAACCAGCGTCAAACCGTCTGGTCTCTTGCTATCATCCCAACTTATCCCCGAAGGTTCGAGAAGAGCAGGAATGTCGATGATGGCAAGAGCTTTTTCATTTAAATATAATAATAAAATTTCCAATTGACGTTTGACGAATAAAGGGCCCGAGATATTTGGAAACAACCCTGGCCTGAATTTTATTCAATTATTGAACAATGGTGATTGGGATTGATGTGAATTTTATTTATACTTGTCAAAACAAGTATAAATAAAATTATGTTTATAGATTGATCGTGTTTTTATTACTAGCTGAAGAATAAATAAACTTTGTTTCGTCTATTTATATTATATTGTGAGACAATTCTTCTTTAGTCTTAAAAAGAAAGATCAAGTATAGATTACCTATTACATAGATTCCACCTTAAAACAGTAACTTAAAAAATTGCTATTCTACATAATATTATATCATAAGTATGATTACATAATTTGTAAAAATAAAAAATATAAGTTCAATTGAATTTATTAGACACATTATCGATTATTATTAAGTTTTTATTAACTATGTATTAAATACAATATCATTTGTTTTAATAGCAAAACGTAGTTCTACAAATTACGAAAAATAACCACTTTGCTATTGTAAATACTGTACTTATACTTAGCCAAGATTCATAATTTCCACGTACGGTAGTCATAAATTTTTTGACTAGATTAAGAAATATAATATGGCCGTGTGGTATTCGGCAGAATAGAATAGACCCTTGGAATAGAGCAAGTCTAGTTCATTATTTAAATATATAGGAATACCTAAAAAGGCCACGACTTCGTCGGTATTGATATCCATGCCGTAATATATAGAACTAGGCGTTAATTTGCAGGAGTCCATCATACGTAAGTAATTAAAAAAATATTATTAACATTTATAGAATTAGGCGTTACTTTGCGGAGATCCATAATACAAAAGTAATAATAAAATTATTTTGCTATAATCCGCGATACAGTAAATAGAAAATATATATAGTGTTTAATGTATAGTGGACTATCAGTATTTTCATACCCGATACGTGCAGGATTCGTAAAAACACATGCACAAACCTCCACCACTTCCACCACAATACACAAGCACTACACAGGTTCACTATCACAAACTCAACAATCGTTTCGCCCCGCAACCGAAGCATCATCAGGAGATAGACTCCACGACACGACACTCCACGACTTGACTTTGCGATTTTGTCGAAAATACTGATAGTCCACTATACATTAAACACTATATATATTTTCTATTTACTGTATCGCGGATTATAGCAAAATAATTTTATTATTACTTTTGTATTATTAACATGTCTCAAATACCTCCTTCAAATAGTAAGGTGAATAATATTTAAAAAAACATTGTCGCCGTCATTGTGACGAGTTGTTGAAAAAAGAATAATATAATATTCTTTTATCGTCTTACCGAGGTATCCTAAAAGGCGACTAAGGTAAGTTGACGTCAGGCAGGCGGCAGGTCGTAAAATATGTAGCCAAATTGTGTGACAACATGTTTATAACATGTTTATAACATGTTGTGCCGACCCCACTTACTTGTAGCATTTCAAATAAATCAAATCCATTGTTTTTGAGAATATAATATTTATTAAGAAACTTAAAAACTAATAAAACACAACGCCGGTCGTTGAAAGAGAATTGCACTACAAAAATGTTTTTGAAAACTTTCAGAATGATAACTGCCATTATAACTATAACACTAAAACTTGCCGGATCTCTTGTTACAGTTGTGTACGTTGTAGAGTTTGCTAACTGTTATTATGAGGGCTCTTGAATAGTGCTAATGAGCGTGGCCATTACAGGGAAGGAGTTAGAATGGGGAGCATAGCATCGGATATCACGTATTTTTAGAATTCTGATATAGGGATGTTCCAGATCACTGTAAGTAAGCAAAACGTCGGATTTTAATGGGATGTTTATATAATAATATTTTTTACAATGTTTAGTCGACATATTAAACCGCTATTTCTCGTTTAAATCTAATCAAAAGGGCGTTCAATTATTACTAGGACGCATTAATTATGTGAGCTGATTTCATGACATAAGTAAAAGATAAAATAGGCTAAATATTCTATTTTTTTTGAACAACAAGTACACATTATTTAATCATGGCATGAATTTTAAATGCTTGAGTGCTATAGTTTATTGCAAAAGTATTCATTCTCAAAAATTCTCCTTATTACTAGAAAAATATTGAAAAATATTCCAATGAGCTGTAAAAAAGAGTTTCCATAGTAATGACACTTTGGATGTTTCAGTGTTCATGATTAGGAAATGTTTTTAAGTAATGTCTAATTTTTCTGCGATTCAGATCTGTGTTTTATTGTACGTACTGTGTATCATTAAATATCGTTTCCATAAAGTAAACTCTAGCGTATCAGATTCATTATTTTATGTATGTAGATCAAAGATTTTTCCTTTGTATATAATTTTCAATTTTTCTTTTTAGTAGTGAGATAAAACAAATTCGAAGCGAATCCTTGAATCTAGTGACTCCGTGTAATCTTGTGGTCGTATGTCCGTCTAGTTAATGCGGGCTCTACAAACGCTATATAACAACGATTTAGCGAATTATTAAATCATACTCATTAAGATTCTACTACTGATCCAAACTGATCAGTAAATATAACATAAACTTTGTTTAAAATTAAACTAAATAAATCAAAAACGCTCAATATGTTCAACTATGATATGTTAAAGAAAACTAATTCTAGTACCCACATACAACTGTTACACCGTCATACAGGTGTTTCAAAACAAAATCACAAGAGATTAGCATTGTTCTAGTCTCGGTTGCATAGTGCAAGTTGTTAACACAGAGTGACACTTAAGGCGGCGAACGTGATAAAAGCCAAAGTTTTTGAATGGCAATTAAAAAGTAAAGTTACACTGACGGTAAAACTCAACTTATAACAAAAAATAAACTTATAACATCATCGTCCTCCTGCCTTTATCCCACTCTAAGTGGGGTCGGCACAACATGTTAACAAGTTGTCACATGATTTGGCTACGTATTTTATGACCGGCCGCCTGCCTGACGTCAACTTATTTTAGTCGCCTTTTACGACACCTAGGAATATTAATTATTCTTTTTTCAACAAACCGTCACAATGACGGCGACAATGTTTTTTTAATATTATTCACCTTACTATTTAAAGGAGGTTGTATTTGAAACATGTAATAATATTTTAATTACTGACGTATGATGGGCTCCCGCAAATTAACGCCTAATTCGAAGTCGTGGCATTTTTAGGTATTCCTATATATTTAAATAATTAACTAGACTTACTCTATTTCAATTATATGAAGGGATAAATAAATAAAAATAAAAATAAATAAATAAGTGACATCTAAAGTCTTTCTACATGATACTCATTGTTTAAAACAAATCTTCCCTCTTTATCCGGCTCTTGACCCAACTTTAAGAGCTTTTTCAGATTTCAGTAGGGCACTTCTTATAAGATATTATCTGAAGAAATGCTTCATTTAGTAGATAATATATAAACGAACTCAAAAAAAACAATTAATGTAAGAAAAACAGCTTTATAATAACATGGAAAAATACATAAGTGGCATGAGTTACATAATAACATTAAAGGTGTTTATAATACCTTTTTCTAAGTCGTAATAAAATACTAAAGACACTACTAATATACAAAAGATTTTTATATATCTAAATATGTTTTTAACTTAGCCTACTAAGATGTCACGTTTCTGGTCTGATAGGCCATAAGCTGTGATAGCCCAGCGGTGAGACCGTGCGACTCTCTAGAGACGACCATAGAATCAAACCCCGGGCAGGCACCATTGAGTTTTTCTATTAAAACTCATGTCTCTAATTGATAATTGCAATTTATCACACGCTTTTTGGTGACGGAAAACATCGTGAGGAAACCTGCATATCTCTAGAGAATTCTAGGGATATGTGTAAATCGCATTGGAACAGCGTGGTAGGTCTTAACTCCAAACTTTCTCTCTAAAAACGGAGAGAGGATGCCTATGCCCAGCAGTGGGATAGTACCAGGCCGTAACTTCCGGCGCGTCATGGATATATCTAGAAATTCACAAACTATTTATTTTGTGGATTCATTCGGAATTGAATCAATATTCGTACAGTATACCGGATCTATCGTTATTCTAGAACGATACTATCTTATAAAATACAAACTCTCTTATATCACAACAGATTTCATTTCAAATTCTAAAAAGTAAAAGCAGTGTGATCGGTGATAATACATTTTAGGTTCCATAGTAAACTCTCCACTGAGAAATGAAAACCTTTTATTAAAGCATATATTACAACACGGCTAGTCAGTGGCACTGAATAATATGCTCCTTGTTGCAAGTATTCTTTATAAAATTCATTCTATACTGGCTTTTATTGTCTAGCATTATTTATTATGCTAGTAAAAGAACTTAAAAGACTAACATGCACTATAAAATGTTGCTAGTATTACGGACATAATATTAAAATCTTTTGGTTTACAGTTTGTTGTTTACCACATGTTGGTGGAAAATCGTCGCACAATTGTAAAACACCATTGCGTCGCAGTACGAAGAAAACATCATATAAATAAAATGAAAACGAGTATATGCCGTTTTATTTGCGCTAAACTAAAAATTACTGAATTATTAGATCAATTGTAAATAATGTGGTTAACATCGGTGAATATCGCATTTTAGGTAAAAACAATAGGAATGACTTATTTCATATTTTCATATATTTCAAAACACTAAAGAAGTTCATGGTTTTCGCATGCAACGTTTTGAGACAAGGAAAAGTCGAAAATATTTACGTCGCATTAAATACAATAATTATAAGAAAGACGACAGCTGTAAATTAAAGTTAATGTAAACAATGTTTAATATTAATATAGTTTATATTTCAATATTTGTTCCTATGTATTATAAATCAGCAAAACATAAATGAATGTTTGTATTAGAATAAGGTCGCAAGTTCAGATTTGACTCTTAGTTCACGAAGAACATACAGCAAAGATATGGTGATATTGGCAATGTAAATAAATGCGGGTAAATTTGCCAAACCTGTAATTAGGGATTTCGTGCCCTTTCTATCAAAGCACACGTTAAAGGTGAGAAATTTTGGTATTTTAGCTATGGATCATTATACTTTGATCATTTGTGTTATTTTGTTTGTTATTTTGTTGTGTTTGGCATACTATAACTTTTGTAACAAGAAACTAATTCTTACTTTAAGAGTAATAATTTTTGTTTGTCAAATATTTTTAAGCTTTAAATCAATACTCATTTATGGTTCGGTGTGTTAATTTTCTTTAGGTGCTTTACCTAAAAAAAATTAGCTTCCACCCGCGGGTACTTGGCCTTCAGTACTGATTAAAATTAAAGTAGCATTGCCGAGTAGCCTCGTGCCTCTCCGGCCTTTTGATTAATATAAACCAAATTATATTTATCTGTTATTCACGCCCGCCATGTGTATCAGTATCATCATATGAATCATGTGACAACATGTTTGTAACATGTTGTGCCGACCGCACTTAGAGTAGGATAAGGGCAGGAGGATGATGATGATTCCTTGAAAGAAGATAAAATACAAATAAATAATTTCGTATCTAATATATGTTCGGATAGTGTTATGTCATAGTTATAGATAAAATACTTTTCGTTAGATTAGACTTAAACTCATTTGTTTTGTAATCTCGTACAGCTTTTAATGTTTTGTTTTTCTTCAGCAATCTGAAAACCAAATTAATTTGGACCAGTAAGTTAAAGTTTCAATCTCACGCTTCTCGAGCAAGCACCTTTAGATGTATAAAACAAAGATTCTCAAGCATTTTAAACTAATTTCTCATACGAGACAAGTTTTAAATCCATTTGCATTAGTCTGTCACGAAGAACTCCTCTGTTAAGCAAATTTTAATTATTCACGGTTACAGTATCAAGGTAACCAAGGTAACCAAAGGTCAATGCAAGGTCTTAAACATCAGACTAAAAGTTTTATAATATTTTCAATCGTATATATTTTCAAGTGTCTAATAAAAAACAATAACCAAGAAACTATTGTTAGGTATACTTTTTAAATACATATAAAGATTTATGTGTATGTGTGTAATAGGAAGCATGATAAATAGGACTAAGTTAAATATTTATTGGATGCAGAAGTAGTCAAATGTCATTAGTTATTTCATGAGATATGAAGAGCGGAATCGGTGTACACAACAAACTGACAGAAATTATAAATAAACCCATTGGGCTTGTTCTAGTAAGTCTTGTGTCAGCATTCAGTAGTGAAGTCTAACACTATACGGTAACCATAAAGTTTCTACTCTTGTCTACAAATGGACGTTCACTAACAGAGATGTACAAAGCGATTTCGAAGTCATACGAACCCTGCTTAAATTCAGTGGCTCTCATTTTCCTTTTTCAGTCTGTGTAGTATTAATGTTCCCACTCATTTTCACTGTGCATTATGCTTTAATTTCTTTGTATTCATTTTTTTTGTGTAATTTATTTTTTCTTTTTGTTTTAGTTTCTCTTTTTTGGTACACTAACTTACTATACTACCTTATGTATGTGATTCCATCGCTTAAAGTGGTTGTCTGAAAGAGATCACTGCTGTGATAAGACCGTCATTTACATTTATTATTATTAGATTTAAGTTTTCTGTAAATTGTTTTTTATTTTCTTATATATAGTGTAATTTTGTGCAATAAAGATGTTTATCTATCAATCTATCTCTTCAACAATAGCGAGTATACCAGCCACCTTCCGTCACGGAATTGCCACTTGCCACTTACCTCTCTAAAAAAAACTTCAGTCAACATTGACTAAGGTTCTTTTAAACTAGTATTCTCTTTTTTTAATTACCACGTAGATATACTATAATAATAAACTAATAGCTTTTTATAAAGCTAAGCGCATTTGAGTCTTCTTAATAGTACAAAGGCTCACGACCAAGTATGTAACTTGCATAATAATTTACTAGCAATGCTTGTTGGGTGGGAGTTCTTTGTGATCTTAGGTTGAACCCACAATTATCCGAAAGGTGGAATTTTTTAAAAAGAGATATATATATATATATATATATATATATATATATATATATATGTATATGTATATATATATGCATTACGATTTACGCGAATTCCAGGAGCTAAAAATGAATGCTTACTGGACAAACTTCGGTGGCAAGGTTCCATAAAAACTGTAACGGTACCCTCATCACGTTCGGACATCTTATTTATCAAATTGTGGGCGAACTCTTTGTTTCGGTCATGTGTTATTCACAAATATCACACTTTATTTGTCGACTACCAAATGAACTGAACCCTTATTTTATTCACTGTGTTGTATAATATAGTAAACATACCGAAAACATCCGAAATATTATTAAAATTGCTGATATATTTTTGGATTAGATTGGAAATATTATTTACACATTCAAAACATTTACATGGGAGTTCGAGTAAAACTGAAATCTTATCCAGATTGTTCCAAGTTATAAACATACATCAATAAAACCCGTGTACACGATGTAGACGATAGAGCATTTAATAGTCGTATCAAGACCACTTTTAAAATTGAAGTTACTGCCACACGGAAACCTCTAATTTAATGGAATTATACAATAAAATAGCAAACACCACTTTTGTACTTCTACTATAAAAAACTAAAGTGATCACAAATATCATATAACATTTCCAGTGAATAAAATAAACAAAGAACAGATAAAGACCGACTTATTATTTAAATTTTAAATAGTTTTTTCATATTCACTAAGAGAAATATGTGTTTCAAATAACACAAACTTGTATCGATATAAGAAACAACATAAATTTTATGTTAAAATAAAGTAAGATTTTTTATTGGTAAAAATTATGACCAATTTATATACATACATATCAATTTAAGCTACGACTAACGAATTAAGGACGAATGTTTATTTTAGTCCATTAACTAATTTTCTCTTGATTGCATATATTGAAGGAGTGTAAAGAATGAATATGCAGAATTAATTATCTGAAATATAAAAAAAAATTGTATTATTAGAACTTTCTACTAAATTTTTTGTGTAATCTAATCTACATCTCAAAACATGAAGCTTCAGGCATAGTTAAGTACTTTTTATGATTTTTATCAGTAAAAATAAAAATTAGTTTTATTGTAATATGTAGTAACGATATCTAATTTATAAAAAGATATAAGAAGTAATGAGTAAAAGTAAGTATTAACCATATCTGAATCATGGAATGATGTGATGTGATTAAAAAAGTATTAAATTATATCAATAATAACAAGAAACCTACAGAAGTAAAAGTATTTAGTGATAGCGGAAACATTTTCCCGCCAGTAATAGACAATGGACGATTAGCTCTTTCAACGAAGAGTCTCATACTGCTCTTGAAATGTCGAGATCGAGGCGTCCAATCGCAAGCGTAAATAGCTTGGGATAAAAGGCAACTCTGTAAATTTATTTAACAAAATAGCAACTAGCAATCTTTAGTGGAAATATATATTATAATGATTGATAGAATTTACTATAAGACTATTAAGAACCTTATCCATTATCCGAGTTCCAAACCAGCAGGGCACCAATATTTGAATAATCATTACAAAGATGTAGCTAGCCAGAAACATGTAGTACTGCGCTGGAGCAGGCTATAAAAATATTTAATATCCTTATATGTACCAATAAAGATAAATCAAAAAGAAATTCATAAATAAGGGATCTAATTATTTAATAATTTGGCTATTTATTGTACTTCCATGCTTTTGTTAAGCCTTTTGTTATGCTTTAGTTAGTAACTAACGTTCCATTAGTGTCGTTCACCTTTAATAGATATTATTAAGTTCCTCTAAAACCATAGGATACCTAAGTATAATGAGAAAAAATAATGGTTGGTAACAAAAACAAATTCATCACACAATGATACCCTAAACATTTTCCCATTAAATATTCAAATTAATCAAAAGAAAAATAACTTACTAAAGTAAAACGGAACAAACAGACACAGATAATACACGAAGCCATACTGAATTGCACAAATAATGTAATACTAAATACTTCTTCAATCAAACTAACAAATCTAAAACAGAAAGATTATATTAAATCTTTAACAAATAACTTGTTGTATCGGCGATTTTGTTCAGATCTATTAAGGCCTTAAACTTAAATATGATTCATCATGAATAATAATAAATCAATTCTGCACAATTATAAATCAGTACATAACTATATACTGTTATCCTGTTATTTGTATCGAATATTTTATTTTTATTGTATATTGGTCCAACTACTTAATCGTAACAAGCGAAAGCTTACAGCCCTAGCCATGACTTTTATATTTATAATGTGGATTGTAAGTTTAAATAGGGCTTTTAAGATTAGTATTTATTACTCTACTTACTTTCCAATTGCATCGTAGTATTTAATACAGTGATTTAATTTATTTGTGAAAGTAAGATTATCAGTTAAATTTGTGTTACATTGAGAGCTTGAAATATTTTCATTAGTAACAGTTTTGAGATTCTCTTCAAGTAATTCCAAATGGGCTATAACAAAGACCATCAGACCCAAGAAAAATGTGTCAATGTTAAGATTGTATAGCATGTTAACATGTATTCCTATACTCTGATAGAAATATGCAGGGTAAATAATCAGGTCTTTGAAATCTTCTCCAAAAAAAGAGTAACTACAAACAGGTAGAACGAGTGGAACTGATAAAAATAAATGAATTAAAAATGGTGATAAAACGTGAATTAAATTGGAGAAATACGAGACCACTGCCACCACATGCCAGTACTTTACATTAAACTGTTTAGCGTTTAATATTATCTTAGTTCCTTTTTCAGTATCAGGCTGGAATATTTCACTATCTAGTATTTCTAAAGTTTGACTAACTTTTCCTTTTATTATCATGCAAGTCACAACTTTCGACATCACAGCTAATACTGTGAAGTAAAATATCATTTCTTCGATGAAGTGGTCAAGATCTCTTTCCAAGTAATAAAAATTTATCGTTATCAATCCATCGTACAAAATGACGAACAAGAAGACGAAAGTTTTCGAATATAAATTGTAAAATTTCCAGTTAACTTCAAGTGTATAGATTCCAAGTATTTTCCAAAATGTGAAATTTTTATTAAAACATTCCGTTGGTTTTAAAATTTTCATTGTATTATTTGGATTTTTGTAAGAACTGTAGCTGAAACTAAATTAAGTATTAAATAAAGGAGTATTTTTATTCCTTATTAAAATATGAAACCGTATTACTAATCCCGGTTTGACTTCTATAGTCTACAATGTTTCAGTATAGTTTGTTATTATCAAAGTTTTTTAAGTTCATGTATTTTTTTAATTAATAAGTATAAATGCATTTCAAACGACACTTTGCCTTGTATTTTATACCTTTAGCCTGTCATTATGTGGTACATTTAAAATAAGCAACGCATTTCTAGTAAATGCATGACTTACCAATAACCACTTCGTACACGTAAAGATATGCAAATGAATGTAGGTTAATTGTAAGAGCCGTACTTTTAAATGAGATGCAATTAGTGAAGGTGACTTAGTCCACCTGCAAATGACTCTTGAAACTTGCTCTAATTGCCAAGTTCACTTCCTACCTTCCTGAGATTTACTTTGACATACGTATAAAAAAAATAACATAAATCCTTAAATATTTTTCAATTACTTTTTACTATTTGTTTCATTTTGTACATTATAAGCAAGAAATATTGTTTTGACATTACAATGATGGAGCTGAATTTTGCCTACCTACAATAATCATAAATAATAAAGTTTATGTTAAATAAACATTGCTTAAATTAATACATTAACTAATAATCAAAGAGAATGATGTGATTGATCTTAATGTAGCCTTATGGCTACAATAGGCTTATAATATTTATTTATGTAGGTTATATAAATACTTACACAACAAACAAAATATATTATACATAATGCCTTGTGTATGTTATTATACGATTAAATGAACATGTATATAAATAACATATCATATCCAATTTATTGCTTGCTCTGTTGACAATTTTATGATTAGGTACGATATATTTTAGTTTCAATAAAAATTGTTTTAAGTAGAATTTAAATTTTTTTATTTAGAATTTTTTATAGAATATTAGCATATATAATAAAAACTTTTTATTTAACTTAAAAGTACCTTCTTTCAAACTCTTCACGGCACTTCTTTATCGCAATCAGGCGTCGCCTAAACTCCTAAGCCAATATTTGCTACTGAATTGAGCGCATAGTGGCATAAAATAAACTTACCGGCAATATTTCCTTTACAAGATGACTGTTTTCAGCCATCTTATATAAGATATAGTTTATCCACAAGAAAAGGCCATATTAAGTATAATACTTAAAAATGTTATTTTAATTAAAAGTTTGATGAACTAGTGGCCTTTAAGTATCCCCCTTCTGAGAAAGACTTCTTTTATTTTTGTAGCAAAATAAAAATGACATTTTGCACTGCTCCAATGTGTACAATAGATTACACACATTTCAGGAATATTTAGGTTTTTTCATAAATTTTTTGTCCAAATGCCATAAACTGAATATTAGACACAAAGTTTTAAGTGGAAAACTCATTAGTACTTGGTCAACGTTTCAAATCATGACCCCTTGATAAGGATCACATAAAAACGTTCAGATAGCGTGGATGTAATTTATAGTTAGAAGAATTTTTTCTTCTTCTTGGTTGCTCTACTCTTGGCAGAGTGATCGCGGTCGTCAGTTGAGGGTTGATGGAACTCTTTGACGATTCGACGCCATTCTTTTCGGACGGCTGCCTTCCTAGTTCATTTATGAAGAGGGCCGTCAAAAACAGTGTTCACTTAGTCCGCTCATCGCATCGGTAAACTGCCTCGCGGTTTGTGCCTTCTGCATTCTCATTTCTCAACGCAGTTCTCGAGCAATGGACTCGTAAGTTCTAAATTCAGTCCATGAAATTCCGAGCATCCCTCTCCAGCTTCACATCTCGTCAGCATCACATCAGAGCGTCTATCCGCTTCTTTCATCTATCACTTTCCCGTAGTGTCCACGTCTCACAAGCGTAGAGAATATATGTACATAATTTAGATAGAAAGATATAAACAACGTAAATATCTTTAATCTTTATCTAATAAAGGTATAACAACATACAATACTATACAAAGGATATTTTTTGAAACGTGCTATACTTGGTGAGGTTAGGCTTTGATTCAGTCAGGAATTTGCCATTCCAGTGAAAACTTAGGAGTGAGTATATAACATTCTTATAGGGAAGTGCAAAGTTCTGTAAAAATTTTAAGTCAAGCCATACTCTACTTTAGAGTTTTGCAGCTGCAAATATAAGGAAGCTGAACTTATACGTATAAAGATATCAAGCTTTTTCAGAGACGCTACGTTGTTATAAAGTTCGAAAAAACACGACGAAATAAATAAAGATTCAAAGATTCTTAAATAAAGTCGTCATCATTCTCCTGTCCTTATCCCACTCTAAGTAGGGTCGGCACAACATGTTTCAAATGTTGTAACGTGTTACGTGTACGTTTGATTAGTAATTTTACGGCCGGCCGCCGGTGTGACGTCAACTTACCTTAGTCGCTTCTTACAACACATCGGTAAAAAATAAAGGTGGTCTATTCTACTCAGCCGGATACCACACGGCGGGGAAATTAATTAAGAATCAAAGAGTCTGAAATAAACTCGTATTAATTTAAAAAGGCTATGTAAAATAGGCTGTTGTATCACATTACGATCATTCATAATTCCTAGAATCCCTATTTCTGAAACAATCGAAATAAAAAATAATAATATATACTAGTAGTGATAATAATAATTAAAAACCAAAATATTAGGCATTCTTAAAATCTCCCCCATCCTTAGAGGAGTTACACAGTGTTTCGAGCTTTTGTTTCGTACAGCGGTGTGATGAGTCTCACACAAGTCCCCACTTGATTTTCCAAGAGCGTACAACAAAAGCGAAGCACGTCTCAACACAGGTATATTTTCAGGCAGCATCATTAGATCGCGCAACTAGACGATATTTTTATTCAGTAGATAGAGCATGCCTTTGGGCGTTCGTTACAGGGGAAGCCTCCTTTCCAATAGGGAAACATCCGTTCCTTTTTTTTGTTACAATTTTTTATTACAATTCTCTATATCTATATATCTATCAACAGCGTAGTCTTTAGACATTTGCATTGTCAACTATTTAGACGCCGCCGGCATCTGGTTTTTTCTTATATGCATAAAATTACCCCGTATCATCTAAATAATAGTTACAGTATTTTATATCCTTCGTCGCTGATTGGTCTTATATGAAAGCTGAAAATCACTCGAGGAACAATAATGAAACAAGCTCTTTTTATTACTTCTGCGTGATCAAATCAGAAGAAAGAAAAACGGTTTTTTATCACCTGTATGTTAGTCCCATTGTATAAGCTTCATTGTATCCAATTTCATCAATGTTGATGTTGCGGATTATCTGTGAAAGCGTAACAGACAGACGGATAGGAAGACAGGCATACTTTGGCATTAATAAACTAGTATGGATTGTGACTTATTGATGAAATCATCATCCTCCTGCCCTTATCTCACTTTAAGTGGGGTCGGCACAACATTTTACAAACATGTTTTCACATGATTTGGCTACGTATTTTACGGCCGGCCGCCTGCCTGACGTCAACTTACCTTAGTCGCCTTTTACGACACTTCGTTAAGGAATGAGGGTGGTCTATTCTACTCAGCCGGATACCACACGGCGGGACTTATTGATGAAATAAATTATTAAATTTAAATATAAAAGTAGTACACATTCGAAACAATGCATCATATTTATAATAAAATCGTGGTCGTACTTGAAAACTGTTTATACTAAACAACTAACTTCTAAAAATCAAATGAGTCCAATATTATAATACTAAAATATGGGCAACCGGAAACATGAAACATATAATGTAAATTGCACTTCAAAGTTTTTGTTGGCGCTTATTTAAATCTGCAACTACACTTCCAAACATCTTTTGTGTCCAAAAGATAACTATATAAATATTTGGTCGAGAAACACTTGTCAGTAATAGCAACGCTCATTAGCACTATTCAAGAGCTCTCATATTAACAGTTAGTAAACTCGACAACGTACACAAAGAGTAACAAAAGATCCACAAACTTTCAGAGCGAATAGTCCTTAGGAATAGTTTTCATTTTCAAAGTTCTTTACACGTCTACTCCAACTGTAACAGTTTAGGAACGTTATCAATTCAATTATATATAAAAAAGAGGATCTTCTTTTTCAACCGATGAACTTTTGAATATTGGTTTGTCTTTTAGAAATTGCGAACATATGATAAAAGAGAAATAGCAAGAAGTTATATTATCAAGGATTAGTCTTTTTGTTCGCTTGAGAATGTTTGAAAGAATTTTGGTTCAAGTTACTATTTCTTAATAAAATTAATTTAACGTTATCACTAAGCCTTGCTCGTGAGATGACTGAAGAATATAGAAACCAACATTTCAAGAGTTTTCTCTAAATTGTTACAAAATGGATAGGATACAGAAGGCCTCAAAAAGGCACGTATAGTCAAGAGATTCCCGGCTTTCACTGGCCCGTTGGCGCAGTGGGTAGTGACCCTGCGCACGGGTTCGATTCCCGCCAAGGGCCAACATTCTCTATAAACAATTTGTTGGTTCTTCGAGTCTGGGTGTATATTTCTATTTAAGTATGTATTTAAAATTATAGCCACTCTACTTTCTCCGCTTGGCTTCTTTCACCTTTCTCTCCCGGTAATTTTTTTTATATTTGTAAAAGTTTTTTGTATCTTTTTTATAGAAAAATATATTTATACATACTACTCACTTTTCAATATTGCTTTGTTACAACATTGCTCAAATTGTCATTTATGAAAATGAAATAAAATAAGAATAATAATAAAAATAAAAATTCACTAGCGCATTGTAGTAAATAAAGCGGTAAAGAATTCTGGAAATGAGTATGAGAATCCCTCTCTCGAGTCTCGAGAAGGAAATTTTAAATATTCTTATATTTCAATTTGAATGCAAAATGAAACTTGAAGTGTCTTCTGCAGTATGTACGAAATTTCAATTATTTTCGTTATTTTAATACTCAGATATTAATTTACAGCCGCCTTCAAAGGCACTGAAATTTCATATAAATAACTTAAAACTACAAAATATACTGTAGGATTTAATTTTGACAATGGCAACATTGAAACAATTTCAAGATTTACCTATCAAATAATAAGAATATTCGTGTAGACTCCAATGTCAAAGAAGAATTTATTGTTGTTTTTACTGGCTCGTCGGTGTAGTTGGCAGTGGTATTCATCCCGCGGGTCGCCGGTGCGATTTCCGCCTTGAGCCAACTTTTTGCATGAACATTAACTTTTTCCACGAAAAAATTTATCGGTTCTTCGAGCCTGGGTATACTTAGTTTAGGATCTTTGGTTTTGGTGGTTATTAATCTATACTTATTATAAAAGACAGTCTGCAAAAGCTTTCTGTCTGTATGTAATCGATCTTCTCAAAATCTACCTTACGGTTTTTGTATGATTTGTACTAAAAGATAATGCAATTCTCCCGGAAGGTTTAAGTTAATAGTACGTAACCGTTTTATGTATTCAAATTCAAATTCGATTAAATTAAATTAAAAAGACTCGCCTGGTGGAACCTTTAGGCACGTGCGCCGCGTATACCAGCAGAGATACACTAAAGTAATGTACACAAATAATTGTACAAATCCGCGACAGCATGTCTCTCTCTCTCTAACGGTAACTCACAATAACCTCTTTTATATTCAAAATTTTGTGACACACCGAATTCCACCAGGGCGAAGCCACTAGATAAGATAGTTAATAATAATATTTTAAATTTTAGAGCGTGAGCAATAATTTTTAATTTCCAGCGTTTTGAATTCTTTTCCGTTATCACTGACGGTTCGTCAGTGATAATGTGGCATTTGAAATAGTAAAAGATGAAAACGAATAGATAAATAGTGTACCAATTCATTAGATTTTTTTTACATTGCATAAAAAAGCATTAATTAATTTTAATAACAATACACAACAACATACGAACATAGTTGATTTAACATTAATAACATGTAAGTACATATTACATAATAATATATATATTTTAAATCATGTCGTTTCGTTTTGAGTTTCATTGTCATTGTAAAAGGTATATGAAATATTTTTCTTAAAAGCTAACATTACTTAAGCATGGATTTAGATTTTTTCTAAACCTTTTTACGTATTAAAAATGGTGAGCTTAAAAAAACTTTCTTCGTTTATTTGAAAAAGGGAATCCATCTGGAAAATTTTTAAGACGAACAAAGCTGCAAGCTCTTTACACTGAAGCTACTTAAGCAAGGAAATTATTTCTACAGTTATGACGACGAGGCAAGAAATTAATATTTCAATCAAGTATAACGAAACCGTGCTTCGCGAAACTGAAACGACCAGTGTACCATGAGCCTTTCCTACTCGACTACCTTCTCTAGAATAATGAGAAAATGCGGGTCAAGTTAGACTAGAAAATATTATCACTTCGTATAATCCTTCTGGATTGCAGAGTAGATTAAAACAATGGACGTGTTTGCAATTTTGAAAGCGGTGCAACCCTTCGGATGCGTTTTAATTGCAGAGGTTGAGTTGGGAATTGAAACCACTAAAATCTTACGTCATGGAATTAGATATCTCGATAAATTCGAATTATTAAAATTTTGTTTACCGTAAATTATCAAATTTAAGATAAAGTTTAATTCAGAGTTATATAAAAGAAATAGAATAACACAAAAATAGATATAAATATAATAGACTTAAACATAACGTAATACAAAAAGTGAAAATTGTGTTGTTTTGCTCGTGCGAAGGTGTCAATGTGGGAATGGTGTTGGAAAATAAGTGTGCTATTTTATTTAAATAGGGAATCCATATGGAAGCGAGTGATGAACGATGACATAATACAACTATCGGTCGCCCTATTGTCAAGAACGTTGTTGGCGTCGATTTTTGTCTTGCTTAGAGAAAATTATATTATCATGACATAGTAATTCCCGATATAAGCAATTACTTAAATTATTGTTAGATATGTTAAGCGGATAAATTCATAGGAAAATATGATTAAAGCGTTAAGGTTGTTTTATACCAAATTGATACCCCCTGCGTCTCTGTCCAGACAATAAAATTTAATATTATCTGATGACTCGTCTAATCTTGCGTAGTCTATATAATTTTTCTTGCGTGAGTCAAGGTGCCGTAATGCCTGCATTCCGCCACTGCAAGTTGGAAGGCTTCGAGGAATCATAACAGGGATTCTCGCTTACAGGTAATCCTCATTATTATAATTCTTAAAATTAAATTAAAATATTATTTAAATTGAATTAAAACATTTGTTATTCAGCTCCTGTAGTGAAGTGTTGTCTTTCTTTGTAATTATTTTTTTAAAAATTTGCTCGCTCTATCCATATATCGTATATCCATAGTTCCTTATCCATAGTTCGTGTCTTATTTAAAACCTTATTGTGAAAAAAACAGTCATTAAGCTAGGTCTAAACTAAATCTGTTTTTAAAAAACTCATTTAAGATAAATTACTAATCTAATTAAAAACACGATAGTTTGCTTCATATTATTTTATAATTTCATAATGAATGTTAAACATAATTCATATAATTGAACAATTCAGATGCCGAGAATTAACTTTAATTATTCTATAAATTTCAACAGCAACCCTTACATTATTAGCATTCACGGCGCACTATACTCTGAATAAAAGGGTCCAAATATTTCAGGTCAACTTAATTTGAATGAAAATTGCAAGTCTAATTTCTTCATGTTAAGAGTCCATTTCGCTTGCTTTTCGACGTCCTCTAATTAATTTAGTATGAGGAAATCTCTATTTCGTGACAGTGTTACAGCATTTGCTTTGCCGTTACGTTTGTTCATATTTCGAGGAAACGACTAAGTGTTTTGAGGAAATTGCTTTTAAACGTACTTTATAATTAATTCGTTAGCGCATTTCTTTCTTTATTTATTACGTCCGCAGTGGTTGAATGAGTGGTTGAATTATGAGCGCGTTGTAAGCATTTAACAAAAACTAAATTAAAGATGCATAATTAAAATTGAAATGCTAGTGTAATGTAGTGTAAACTCAAATACAGTCTTAGTAGTAGTTGGGACTAACTAGACTAATATTTATATTATATTCCATTTAGGTAAAATAGGTGCACGAACTTGAGTGTAACGTGTTTTTTTCATCCATGTTAGTACGTAATTTGTATGTAAGTGTTTGGTAATGCGTTTATACACACTTTTATACATTTTTAACAATGTATTATATAGTATATATTAAAGTTGTGGACAGATTGGACAAGGTGGTTGAGGTTTAAATTTTTAGGTATACGGTATCCTATTTTGTTCTTGTACAGAAAAGGCTTTGACATGATGATTTATTTATGATATGTTAAGATGTCAAAATCTATTCAACAAATCTGTACGATAGGTAAATTTTAATTCATTATATTTTATTATTAAAGCAAGTATAGCTTAAAAAAATAAATAAATTGTTGACATATTTTCTTGACATAACTATGTACAATTTAATAATATCTTTGCCTATGTTATAATGACACTACATAATTATATTAATTAATGATACTTTAATATTTACTTTTTGTGTACTGTAATGATAATTTCAATTTGCATTGACGTATTTTACTTTTTTTACTATAGATTTTAACTTTATTTCAATTATAACTCATTTTGACAGATTTTTACGCATGTTGTGTCCAGTTATAAATAGGTCGACAGTATACATTTAAACATCGGTGAAGGAAAACATCGTGAGGAAACCTGCATATCTCTAGAGAATTCTGGAGATATGTGTAACCTACCAACCCGCATTGGAGCAGCGTGGTAGGTCTTAGCTCCAACCCTTCTCTCCAGAAACGGAGAGAGGAGACCTATTCCCAGCAGTGGGATTGTAACAGGCTGCTACTTTATACATTTAAACAGTGATAGATTAATTTAGTTAAGATAATGGTTGTTGGCAGAAAACTAAATAATAAATAAAGAAATTACGTCTTTCAAGTAGGAGGAGGGGTGTCGTAAAATTATTCTAATTACTTTTCAACTTTACGTGAGCTAAGTTGTGTACTAATAAATTGCAGTTATATTTTATGATGTACTAGTTATGATACTATTTCATGTTATGTATATTATTTTGAATAAGACTTTTTCCATGAGACCTCGTCAAGAAGAAGATCTCATCATTCATCATTCTCCTGCCCTTATCCCACTCTAAGTGGGGTCGGCACAACATGTTGCAAACATGTTGTCATATGATTTGGCTACGTATTTTACGACCGGCCGCCTGCCTGACGTCAACTTACCTTAGTCGCCTTTTAAGATACATCGGTAAGAAATGAGGGTGGTCTATTCTATACAGCCGGATACCACACGGCATTTACCTTAGTCGCCTCTTATGATACCTCGGTAAAAAGGAGGGTGGTCTATTTTATTCTGCCGGATACCACACGACTTAAGAAAAAGATCTAAAAATGATAATTTAATTTAACCCAACCTCTGACATATGCCACTGCAAGAATTACATTTAAAACACAGGTAACAAAATCCAATGGTTTACAATATTAGTTGTATTTTGAAAAGTTTAAAAAATATTTCAAGTCTAAGTAAAATACAAATAAATATCACCATTCAATATTATAAATATGTATTCTATCATACATCCATTTATCTTTTTGTTATGTTCGAGCATCAGTTTTTTTTCAGAGAGTAAAAGCGACGTTGAAGCAACGCCCTCGGGAGTGATTCATCAGGTCGAGCGGACAATCCCGTATCTCTTTGATACAGTACATGAGGAATAACAAGCTTTTAAGGGGCCATAATTTTAGATTAAAGATCGAATGCTTTGGCGAAACTCTCGTTGTTACATCTGTGATTATTTACTGGCAAGTTATTCGAGTAACTTGGTAAAAACGTAAAATAAACGTCCTGTTACTATTCAAACAATCAAAACACACCTCCTCTCTACTGCTAGAGATATGGGAAGCATATTAAGCTGTTCAATGCAGAAGTCACTTAAAATAATTATATATTATATATTTACATATACAATATTAAAGCAGAGCAGAGACAAACAACGACGAATGACGGGATAAAATAACTATAAAATTGTTAGTCAAATATGGCAATCAATATAAAAGTATAATATAAATTGGCATTCTTGACGTATCATACAAATAGTCATATACGCTGCAGTTACTTATTAATTTACAAAGTATAATTTATATAATGGACTACTTGCGGTCTATCTATACTTATTATAAAACAAAGTCTCCAAAAACTGTCTGTCTATATGTAATCGATTTTCTCAAAATCTACTGAACCGATTTTCATACGGATTTTACTAAAAAGTAGTGAAATTGTTTCGGGAGGTTTAAGTGAATAGTGGATTAAGGTAAATTGTGTTGAAGAGATGCGCAGTTGTAAAAAAATTCGCTCGCTGAGAACTTAAGTCGCGTGCGCCGCATAAAAAGACAGAAATGCACTAAAGTAAAGTACTAGAGAATTGTAGATCTACAAAAATTCCACAAAAAAGCGGCAGTGTGTCTCTATCTTTTATGGTTAACTCACAATGACTACTTCTATGTTCAAAATTTTAATTAAATACACTGAATTCCATGCGAGGGAAGCCGCAAGCACAGCTAGTACCAAATATATTTATTATTTGAAAAAAGTATGCTTTTAAGTCGTGTGGTATCCGGCTGAGTAGAATAGACTAACCTCACTACTTACTGAGGAGTCGTAAAAGGCGACTAAGGTACTCGTAAGACATCAGATAGGTGCCCGGTCGTAAAATAAGTAACCACAACATATAAAAACATGTTTAAGACGTGTTTTGGCGACCCTACTTAGAGTGAGATAAGGACAGCAGAATGATGACGATGCCTCCAGTAAACGCATACTGTATCCAGGGGCAGGAATAATATAATGATTGTTAGTATTATTATTTTATTTCATATGGGTTCGTAGTATTCTGCATATAGCTTGTCATGATACCTAGTGATTGTATCGATACTATTTGTCATAATACCGCGAAATGTCGTTGTTGCTCCCTTCCATTTTTGTTTACTTGGGAGGGATCAGTTCTCTGAGCAGGCAGTCGGGTTTTGTAACGTTGTAGCTAGAACACCTATCATAAAATTGTGAAAGTGAAGTTGTGTTTGATTTATTTAATCTTGGCCGTCCCGACATGATAAAATCAAAATAATACCGTAAATATCATCATCACCGTGTACCTGTGATTTATTCACGCAAATGTTCCGCTGGTGTGTTACTTGAAGAAAACGTAATCCTAAACTGACACCCTTGGGAGTGATTAATTAAACTGGACTGGCTTTTGACGCTCACAAACTTTGCTTTATCTCTCTGCCAGCTTTTGCCTGCGGGAATCATTGTCTGGTCCACCTGGTTCATAATAACTGAAATGAAGTAGGTGTGTACCCCAAGTACTGATCCTCGAATGTTTTTAGAAATATATTGTTTTTTAAGCTAAATTGGAATTAAGACACATAAAATTAACAAACCGACGGGCGTTGACGTGGTAAGGCGTTGGCGTGGCGACCCTGCACAAAAAAAGCTTCCTTGATAGGTGTCCTAGACTGGACTAGCGTGAACTGCTGGAAATAGGCCTCCTCTCTCCGTTTCTGGAGAGAAGGGTTGGAGCTAAGACCTACCACGCTGCTCCATACGGATTGGTAGGTTACACATACCTCCAGAAGTCTATAGAGTCTAGAGGTTTCCGATCACGATGTTTTCCTTCACCGAAAAGCGTGTGATAGATTGCAATTATCAATTAGACACATGAGTTTTAATAGTAAAACTCATTGGTGCCTGCTCGAGTTTGAACTCGTGTTCCCTTCGAAAGAGTCGCACGTCCTCACCGCTGGGCTATCACAGCTCTCCTAATATAAGGCCCGCTTTATTATTAAGGGGGTCAATTCGTAAATGGACTGGACACAAGTTTAACCCTTTCGTTCCGGGCCATTTAAACTCAGTGCTATGTTTCTGGCACTGAAATATAACGAAAAAAATAATTTTTTCAGCTTTCAAAGTTATACAGGTTACCTAGGGGGCATAAAAATTTTAGGAAAGCTAAGGTGAGCATGGCAAAAAAAAAGTTTGGAAGATAGACGGCAAGCTGCTTCTTGTCGTTGCAGAGAGTTCATCGGCGGATATTAATCGGTTGAAGATGTAGAAGAATGCAAAATTTCGACCGTATCATTCAAACAAAAATGTTTGTACAAAAGTAATAATAAAATTATTTTGCTATAATCCGCGATACAGTAAATAGAAAATATATATAGTGTTTAATGTATAGTGGATTATCAGTATTTTCATACCCGATACGTGCAGGATTCGTAAAAGCACATGCACAAACCTCCACCTCCACCAAAATACACAAGCACTACACAGTTTCACTATCACAAACTCAACAATCGTTTCGCCCCGCAACCGAGGCATCATCAGGAGATAGACTCCACGACAAAATCGCAAAGCGAAGCGTTATGCAAACAAGCATTGTTATATAGTAATCGGTTCATCCCCACCTTTACCTCTGAACACGTGCAACAAGCTTGAACTTGAAACATTTATCTGCTCGTTAATGAGGGTGCCATTGTTATGCTTAATGATTTCTAATTGTTCCAAAATATTCAATTTTAAGCTTTTTTCGCAGGTGTGCAGTATTTCGAAACAATGGTCATTAGGAACTTTATGACCGCTTTCTAACAAATGTTTCGCGAAATGTGAATTTTGTGGCTTATTATTCCTGAAAGCGACCATATGTTCTTTAAAACGGGTTTCAAAATTACGACCAGTCTGACCCACATATGTATCATTGCATTCAGGACATTTTATTTTGTAAATACCACTCTTTTTCGGGCTTTCTAATTTGTCTTTATTATTGCATAATATCTTTTTTAAGCAGTTATTACTTTTAAAACCTAATTTTATATTTGACTTTGTTTTAAATATAGTTGAAATTCGTTCTGACAATGTTCCAAAATAGGTCAAACTGGCTTTGTATTTATTATCTTTGTAATGTGGCACCGCATAGAAGTGTTTTGTCAATTGCAACTTCTGTTTATTTTTTAATATATTTTGTACTAATTGCTCATCGTAGCCATTGGAATGCGCCATCTGGTTGATTATTTGCAGCTCATTGTTAAAATTCTTTTCCGAAAGAGGGACTGATAAGAGTCTGTGTATATGACTATGAAAGGCAGCAAGTTTGTGTTGCCAGGGGTGAAAGGAAGAAGCAGGTATGATCGTATCCGTGTAGGTTGGTTTGCGAAAGATCTCAAACGTATGTTCGTTGTTAGACCGTGTAATAGTTAGGTCAAGAAAGTTTAGTGAGTTATTCTGCTCTGATTCTAATTTGAAACTAATTTTGGGATGTTTGGAGTTTATATTATTAATAAAAATATCAAGTTGTCTATCTGTACCCGTCCAGCATATAATTATGTCATCCACATACCTATAATAGTAAAGTATGTTTTTATTAAGGACAATATGTTGATTTTCGAAGTGGTCCATGAAAATTTCAGCCATAAGCGGACTTAAAGGGGACCCCATGTCTAAACCATCCTTTTGATGAAAGTAATGGTCATTGAATCGAAAGTAATTTTGTTCCATACATAATTCTGTTAACTCTATTATTTCTGAAATCTCTCCAGGATGTAAACATTTTTTCTCAAGTAATGTGGTTAAAATGTTTATTGTTTCTTTGTATGGAACATTCGTGAACAAACTGTCAACATCGAGTGATATCAATTGCACGTGTTCAGAGGTAAAGGTGGGGATGAACCGATTACTATATAACAATGCTTGTTTGCATAACGCTTCGCTTTGCGATTTTGTCGTGGAGTCTATCTCCTGATGATGCCTCGGTTGCGGGGCGAAACGATTGTTGAGTTTGTGATAGTGAAACTGTGTAGTGCTTGTGTATTTTGGTGGAAGTGGTGGAGGTTTGTGCATGTGCTTTTACGAATCCTGCACGTATCGGGTATGAAAATACTGATAATCCACTATACATTAAACACTATATATATTTTCTATTTACTGTATCGCGGATTATAGCAAAATAATTTTATTATTACTTTTGTATTATGGATCTCCGCAAAGTAACGCCTAATTCTATAAATTATTTAAAAATGTTTGTTGTTAGTAACTTGAACATAATAAGAAAATATTGTGAAATAAAAAATTCTTACAGCCCATAAGTAATAATATCATTTTATAAACGTATTAACCTTCATGTTTGAAGCAGACCATATTTTTATTTTCGGGGAACGGCGACGTTCAAGCGATGCCTTTGGGAGCGATCCTTCAGGTCGGACAGATATTTCTGATATTATCTGTCTTTGATATTTTGTTGAGAATAACCATGTTAAAGTGTAAGTGTAATAAATGTCAAATTATTCTGAGAAACAATAATCGATGATCGAGGTGAGGAAAACAAGAACAGAAGAAAAGGAAAAGGACACTCTGTGTCACATCTCGATTTGATGGTTAAATATTATTAATTCTTTACTTTACCGTCTTTAAAGTATTTTAAAATACAAAAAAAAATCTGTTTCGCCCAAATAGTATGGAAGACATCTTCCAATCTACTTGCTAACATTTGTCATTATTTGCACCGTCAACTAATGCTTCAATTCATTGATGAGGATTTAAATAATAATGATTTATCGGGCCGTCAAACGTAATTAATTTTCATAAAATACTTATATAGTTAAGTAACAGTAGCGATGTACGATCCGAATAGTATAAGGATCCCAGAAAACTATAATATGAAAGAAATAAATTATTTGACAAATAAAAAAAATAAAAGAGCCAAGTTGCTCAAACACTTACAGTACTTAATACGATAATCCGCAATCAACTATTTGAAAGTGTTGTCACATTCAATTTATCCAAATACATTTTTAAAGTGTTATTCTTTCTTGAAAATAATAATATAGATTGATAAAGGGATGAATTATTTGATATTTGTTTTAGTGGTTTGAAATGTGGTTTGCAATTGGACGTTGCCCACCGAGGCGTCGTTTTTTCTTTTTCCCCTATAATAAATTGTACATAAAGGCACGCGAGCGAGTCACGCATAACATCTCATGGATTTATATCCCACACTTCTGTCGAAATTTAGATTTAGTGGCCCGCAAGACCATAACTCAGGGCGGTCCTTCTAGTTTTTCATTGGATTCGAAAGAATGGGATTGGTTGAGATTATGAAAAGTCATAATCTGTACCATAAATCTTCCAAATGTTCGATTTACACAAATTACATTTTGTTTGACATATTTGTATGAATATAATCTTTTATTTCTTGATGTAGGGTGTTTCTTCTCGTTTGGGGGACATTGGGGACTTCCAAGCTCTATAAATATACTTAAAATTAAACTATTACCTCTGCTAGTTTACTAAGAATGATGAACTTAGAAACTACACCCTTCAAAATATTATTAAGTTTTTAGGATATTGAAATATAATAATTTTACTAGCTGTGCCACCGTTTCGCCCACGTGGAAACCTATGTATCACGTATCAATCACGTATCGAAACCTATCTATCAAGTTTTTTCCGAATTGTAATGTAGAAAATAAAAGTAGTTATTGTGAGTTAAGTATATGAGATAGAGATATGCTGTTTTGGACTTTTTTGTAGTATTTTTGTCGATCTATAATTCTCTTACTTTAGTGTATTTCCGCTGGTTTACACGAAGCACGCGAGTAAAGCACCCGCAAGCTAGTTTAAAAAAAACATAAAATCGTTATATACTATTAACCCAAACCTTCCAGAATTAGACATCTGCAATCTTTTTTAGAGTGAAAATGTAGAGAATAATGTAAAGGAGTACAAAAATAATTTTGCAATAAGTATAGATAGATAAAGATGACATGAGGATAAAGCAGCGATTAGTTATTTTCAGACTGCTAGGAATCATCTCTCCCTTTTGTGTGAAGAGTTAGAAATAAGCTAAACACGCTGTTCCAATGCACATTCATAGGTCAAACAACAGAGATATCCAGCCTTTCGCACGATATTTTTCATAACTGGAAATGGTGTGATAGAATGAAAATATCAATTCGGGATGTTTCGTTTTTTTTTAAAATAAAACTTATTGTTTCCTCTCCATAACCATATGCAATTTTAAAATTAAAAAATTACATTTCAAGTAAAAAATGCATAAAGTAAAAATTTCGGCACATACGCAGTTTAAAATTGCGCCATTAGAGCACATACCAGACAGACGCCCGGCTTAATAAAACCGGCACTTGGGGTCCGAGCATATTTATTTCCTACTCAACCACTCGCATATGAGTTTTACGTCATTATTTTGGTAAATTTTTCAAAGCAAAACGTTTTTTTCCCTGCGAAATGGACCAACTCTGGCATGTTTTAATAACAGCCGTTAACTTTGCTACGGGTAAAGCAATTATTTCTGACATATCATTTTAAATGATTCCATCAAAATATAAAATGGCCGCAGGGCTTATAATTAATCAAAAGATTAATCGTTATTTTTTGTAACTTCGTAGCTGAAATGAAAATGCCGTGTGGTCCGGCAGAATAGAATAGACCACCCTCCTTTCTTACCGAGGTGTCGTAAGAGGCGACTAAGGTATGTGCCGTGTGGTATCCGGCTGCATAGAATAGACCACCCTCATTTCTTACCGAGGTGTCGTAAAATACGACTAAGGTAAGTTGACGTCAGGCAGGCAGCCGGTCGTAAAATACGTAGCCAAATCATGTGACAAAATGTTTCTAACATGATGTGCCGACTTAGAGTGGGATAAGAGCAGGAGAATGTTGATTTAAAAACATTAAATCATCATTCTCCTGCCTTATCCTTGTTTACAATTAGTAAGACATAAACAGTTGTTTCTACACGTTTTTGCAATGTAAAAATTAGCTTCGCGTCTATAAATATCTGGTATTTATAGACGCGAAGCTAATTTTGAAATTGAATTTTTGAGCATTGAAATTTTTTAATAATCATACGTATTCAAACGAAAAACGACTAACTTAGTCATCCGATTTCTGACAATGAAAACGCAGCACCATGAAATATGCATTAAATATTATCACAGTAGCCGACGAAACCGCCCCTTGGAGTCTTCTGAAAAGATTTGCAATTCACCGAAGATCACTTTAAAAAAGAGCCACTTAACAAAGCTCGGGAAGTCAAAGTGAAATGAATGCCTAACTACTGACCTACTTCCAAATGAGAGGGATGGTTACATAATTTTGCATATTCACGGCTTTTTTTGCTTTTTGGTACTCTAAACTATGTAGTTTGGCAACTGAAAGATTTTCTACACTTATTGTAAAGTTTTCAAAAATATTTTTATACCTATGGGAAGACTATTTTTGAAATGTTGAGTTTTGAAGGGTTATCATTGGTTCCTTATATATCGTTATAACTTAATAGTATTTCTTTTAATTAAAAATATAAAGAAATTATAAAAATACATCCAGTCTTCTCAATTAGTATAATGTAAAATAAAAAACATTCTCGTTACAATGGATATTTACTTATTTTTATTCAATATTACATAGCGTTTTGTTGATTCTTTTGCTTTAAAAAAGGCATTTTCTGTCAGGCGTGCGTCTCTATAAAGCATTTCACAATCTTCACGCGCTACACGATCTTCTGTCATATATATAGTTTAATACGAGTATAAACAAATACTCTACATATCTACATGTATCATTAAACATTACATCTTCATTTCGATTCATTTCTGATAAAAATATAATAAATAAAATTTTCTAACCAAATTAAAATATAAAGACATATTGAAGCAATAAATAATCCCACTGAGAGATATCAAATATTACAATTTCTCATTTTAACGGGATGCGTTTACAGAGAGACATCAATAGCTGAACATTAAAGAGACGCTCAGTCAGCTGTATAAGAACCCGCAGGCGTTCAAATAAAATTCTTGAAAATGATATTATGATTGCGGATTGAATAATAGTGTATATATTTTTATACAAAATGAATGCAATGTAACCATTTAATATGCCTTTGTTATTTTAGGTGTTATGTAGCGAAGTATTAGAATTATATTCATAATATAATCTATACTAATATTATTAATGTGGAATTCTGTCTATAACGTTTTCACGGCTTATCCACTCAAGCAATATAGATAAAATTCAGTTCAATTGAAGCCTTTATACCGGACTATCATCTATACATATTATAATACTACTACTGAACGAAATTTTTGTAAGATTTTTATTTAAAAGTAGTACGATTTTACCAGGGGGCTTAAGTTAATATGCAAAGTGTGTTAAAGAGATTGCACAATTGTAAACTCACCTGCTGGGAGCTTTAGTCGCGTGCGCCGTGTAAAGCAACAGAGATACACTAACGTAATGTACTATAGAATTGTAGATCCACAAAATACTACAAAAAGTCCGCGACAGCATGTCTCTATCTCATATGTAACACAGTAACTACTTTTATGTTCAAAATTATAATTCGGTAATAATTTTATGACATATATTTCCAAGCGGAGTAACCGCTAGGTGTTGAAAAAATCCCATTTTTCCGGGAAACACAAAATATAATATCATGGATTTTAACTCTAACTTAGACCTGAACGAAGTTGTCTATATCACTAGTATAATTATATATTAAAAACATCAATATATAAGTTTGAAATAAGTACAAAAGTAGTGATTAGAATTCAACAGTTCTATTATTCAAAAAATTTGTGGTAAAAGAGTTGTGTTGCTTGTGTTTCGTTGCAAAATGTTTTTCAGTATTCTATTTCATATCGGTGACTTAAGGCTTGACAAGTCTTATTGGATATAAAACATTCATTGCATTATTCTGAACGAAACATCAATTCTTGACGTGGTAAAATGCATGGAATGCTGTGTTGTTTGTTGTAAAATTGTAGGCACCTAATCATGCGGTAATATGTGATCGTAATCTACTTGCATCAGATTACTGCTGATTTTATATTATACAGTTATTTCAAGTACGTTAAATTTTGCCTAAGCGACTAAAATGGTAAACATCTGCAGTTAGTAAGTCCCATTACGTGAAACTATAGCTACAGGTTACTAGTTGTCCAACCTACTACTCAAAATTCCAACAAATATAGGTGACAGTTCCCGTTAACTCATCACTCATGTACATAAATCTGCTTGGCTTTACTCTTGAACATAAATATGTCTGTTTTGCAAATGTTTTAAAATTTGTAATTACTCAAATGAATGATATTAATTTCATTTTTTTTATTACTATCTACCTCCATCATGGATAAGACGGAGTCTTTTTCTGCCGAATTATCTTTTATACCAGTTCTCGCATCTAAATAATTACAAATATGTTACAAATAATTACAAACTCGAAAGAAAATCAAACTCGAGAAAATCATTGACTGCAATAGCAGTCAATGACTTTATGCTGCTCCTGACCTTGACCGTATATTATACCGTTAAAAATATTAGTATTAACTACTGGATGGAGCGAACTGCTTATGCTATATATTGACGTATGCTGATTGTTGGTCTCGTTAAGTTATTTGGCAAGATCCAAAATGTACAAATAAGTTTAATAAATGAGATGGGATTAAGCTTTTCGTTTACATTTTTGACCTGAATACGTCATTAGTGTATGGAATGAAGAACCAAAAAGCATTTGTACATTAGAAAAATTTTCACTACGTAAGACACCGTGACTAATATTATTGTCTAACTAGTCAAAATATAAATTTAAAAGATATATAGTTTTGTTATTTTATAAGTATGTTCTCATGGTATACAAAAATAAAATGGAAAATTTATTGGTTGGTCCGTTGGCGCAGTTGTTTGTTGGTTCTTCGAATCTGTATACATATATATATTTATGTGCGTATTTTTAATTATATAAGTAGTATAATTACCAATCTGCCACTCATCAAAACTATGAAGTTAATTATTTTGGTGACGGACGACCGTGCTACACGCACGGTCGTCAGTTTCCCATACATTTATTTATTTATTAAAGAAAAGAATAAATAATATATTAAAGAATTTTAAACGATAGGTGATGTATATAATAGACAAAGTAGGAACCGACATAAGCTTGCGACTCCTGCTTTGCGCCTAGCAAAAGTACTTAAATCGTTTGTGGGTTTGGGTATAAGATTCTATAATAAAATTCCGAAATCAATTTTTCCCATGCCATTACAGCAGTTTAAAAACACTGTTAAAAAGAGGCTGATACAGAAAGTCTATTATACTGTTGAAGATTACTTAGGTGATAAGGATCTGTGGATATAGGTGCACTTCTAACCTGTACAAGACAGTAATAAATAAATGTAACTAGTTTAAGATTTATATTTTAAAAAGAGCAACCGCCGAGTTTCTTGCTGGTTCTTCTCGGTAGGAACAGCTTTGCGACCCGGCAGTAAAGTTGACGATTCAAAAGCATTTGTTCACAAGTTTACTTGAATAAAGAATATTTTGAATTTGAATTTGAATATTAAAAAATTATTTAATTTGCCATTAATATGCACAATAGGCGTTAATGTAAAAAATCATCTTAAGATCGGTATTACATCGATTATTCTCATAGTGACTGAAAGAATGTTAATATAACATACAACTAGATAAGGAGGGTCAAAAAGACCGGAGGATTAAAAGCTATTGGCTGACTGCCCATCCAATTTTCTTTGTTGAAGTCTCCGGGGAGCCACACTGAGATTATCTTAACAAAGCAAAGACGAGGCCAAGTTCGCACGCCCTAAGAAACAATATTATCTACTGAGGAATCTTGCAAGAAACACAGCACTTTTTCTTTTCATCAGCTCGTTATATTATCTTTGGAATAAACGAACGCTTTTGATTATCTAATTAAAGGACAACAACTAAAAAAATCTACTGATAAAAAAGATTTCCGAAATGAAAATTAATATCTTTAATTATAACTTTAAGCTCTGAAATTAACTGTATGTTAGCCAATGAAGGCTATTTTTGTTGCGTCTTGTAAATTTGCTTATTTTTTGGACAACTAGTGATGGAACCTACGATAGGAGTGGGTGAACCTTAGGGCGTCTCCGTGGTTAAGTAAGCCGAACAATGACAGCGCTTATAGCGCTTTTCATACAGACCTAACTGAAACTACATAGCTCAAACCGAAACTGATCTAACTTTTCTTTCATATTAAAGTTTAACTAACAAAAATTAAATAAATTTAAAGTTATAAAAAATTATAATAATGACTGAAAACAACATACCTATTTTTCATGCATTATTTTTTTGCATGCATAATGACTGGCCCGTTGGCCTTCAGCTCCGCAGGTCGCGGGTTCGTTCCCGCCGGAGCCAACATTTTCTATAAACAAATTGTTGGTTCTTCGAGCCTGGGTGTATATTCGTATTTAAATATGTATTTAAAATTATAAATGTAGTATATCTACCAGTTGTCCGTCACCCTTGTGTTATACAAGTATTAAGTTACTTACTTTGGAGATGGACGACCGTGTGTGTAAGTGTCCCGTTTATTTATTATTATATATTATTTTTTTGGTAATCTTACTCGAAGAAAATTTCTGGGGGATCTCTTCAAAACTTAGTTATAAACACAGTGTTCTGTGCTTCCTTTTAAAAAGAACGTTGATCGCCTTTGATGTCGCAAAGACCTATAATTGACTTCTACAAAGCAAACCTACATTCTGTATTATTTCTTAAACAAGGGTTTTTTTATATTACAAGCCTAGCGTGACTGTTGACACTTACAGCGTGAGTTGACGGTATAATTTGAATTTTTATTTTATAAGCAGTTAACAACGTCTTTGAAATTACTTCATTAATTTTTAACAACTCCTTTCTTGGTTCTCATTATTTAAGTAATTTTATATGAAAAGGTAAGAATGCAAATAATAAATGAGAATGTTTTTATTGCTACCGGTACATACAGATAAATATGCATGGTAGAACTTTTGGTACGCAGAAGACTTTTGATGATTGTTTTACGTTTAATACGTATAATATTTATTGAAAAGGTTTTCTATGGTAATAAAAATAATAGATGAATGAGGTGAAGAGAAGATATTTAGCACAGCTTTCAGCACTACGTAAAATTTCTATATTTTTTGTTCTAGGTATTATTGCATTAAAAAAAAATTGTCGTTTAAAAAGCGTCATCCGAAAGTCCTGCGAAGTAAAAAATGTTTATACAAACGATCGACGTACAATTCCTCTTGATATACCTATGTTTTTAGTTGGTTGTATTATAGGAGTGCAGTTGCAAGGCTTTGTATATGTATCGACTACGATTACAGGAGAACAAACGAGCGCTGCAAGAGATGAGTTATGCTGAGGACTGCGATCTTCTCTTTGGAGATTTTTCGGAATTCCGTAAAGTTTAAGCCTGCCATACATTGTTTTCTCATTATTCCTCAGGCCTCAAGAGACAATGTAAAATAATAAAATATCTAGAAAGTGTATTTGAGATAAAACAGATATGATATAATACGGTTAGCGTCATTGAACCGACATCTCGAAGGATGTATCATTTGATCTCACTAAATGAAGTACTCAATATATCCCATAACACTCAACCGTCGCGAAGTCGATTACCACTTGAGGCAAATACTTTCCGCAATGCTTTTTTGATCAGTTTAACAATGCTAAATATTTTTTATAAAAATCCTTTAAGAGGTAAACTTTAATACTTCTTTTAATTGGAATCAGTTTTGAAATGTTTATAATCCATCTCATAATCGTCTAACATTGAAGTTTTTGTGAATACCGATATTCAACATCCGTCTTCAAAAAAGAAGTAAAAGATTTACTGTGATTGGACTAACACTTTTTGTTATATCAATGAAATTGAATGCACATTTTTAATTAAAGTTGAATCCTTAAAAGCTTATATTAATTACATCTGAAGAATAGCGGGAAAAGGGAATTAAATAAATCATAAATCAGTATTTCGCTTTTCTGTGAAAAATCCACGCTACAATCTGAAGCACCTTGATACTTTACGATGCTTTGAATAATTTTATCTATCCTTTAAAATAAAAATGTCAGTTTTATGTAAAGATTAATTGAGACTCGGCCGGAACTTTTAAATCAGACATAACTAATATTTATACACCGGGGTAACATATAGGCTATAGAAATCCTGTAAATTCAACAGGAATAGCATGACATTAAAAAAGTCATCTATTATCGAGGTTTTTTTTATTCACGATGTTTCAAAGTCAAGAAGCCGTGAAGTGTAAGAAGTGTGATATCCGGCTGAGTAGAATAGACCACCCTCATTTCTTACCGAGGTGTCGTAAAAGGCGACTAAGGTAAGTTGACCCGCCGTGGTATCCGGTTGAGTAGAATAGACCACTCTCTTTTTTACCGAGGGGTCATAAAATACGACTAAGGTAAGTTGACGTCAGGCAGGCGGCCGGTCGTAAAATACGTAGCCAAATCATGTAACAACATGTTTTTAACATGTTGTGCCGACCCCATTTAGAGTGGGATAAGGGCATGAGGATAATGTTGACGTCTCAAAGTCAAGTTTGTAAGTTAAATAAATAGCTTTTATATAAGAGACCTGATGACCTATTACATTAAAAGATATAGTAAATAAGAAAAAAGGTTTACATTTTTTTAAAGTTTTTTACAATTTTTCCAGAGCAAATGATAAATACTGAATTTAATGTTAATGAACTGAAATTGAGTTTAATAGTAATTGCAATTTAATTCCCAGTATAAATCTGATTGTTGTGATGGATATATTTGTAAGGTTGGTGAGTTTATTCCAAGAGTCAAAGGTCCACGTGAACGAAGTCGCGGGTAAAAGCTAGTATTAAATATAAGGTATAATTTCACAATACAAACCAATGTGTCATGTAGTTGAGATTATTGTTTGTGTACTTCTAAGTATGTAGATTATTTACGGGTTTATATAAAACGATATCAAAACAATTTGGCGTTCCACAATTTTAAATGGACAGCACGAAATAAAGGCAAAATTAACATGTTTACATTTCGAAACATGGTGATGATACTTACCAGAGAATTTATTCAAATAGTCATTTCCATATCCGCGGCACGGGTCAAGCCATTACAGATGGTGCAGTCCCTTCGTCCCCTAGTTGCGTCCCAGTTTTTAGGACAAACTTCGAATATAACACCGAAATATTTGATAAAGTGACACAAGTCGAAAAATATTATTTTTTTGATATTCTTACTATAAATCATAACTTGATTTCAAAATTAGAATCTGGCCTTCGTTAATGTGTTTTTTTAAATAATAATTTTTTTCGTTATTCTAAAACATTTTTTTATCTTTTAATACTTATTACTCTGTTTTGGTAATTTGATAACTTTTAAGTAAGAACTAATTAAATTTGTACAAGGCGTTGACATTAATATAAGAAATATAAATACGATATACAAATATAAAAGCAATGACAAATATTTTGATCGTCTCTTTTATATTGACGTTTTTATACCAAAATTGTAAATTCTTTGTTTCATATAATGGTAGAGTAACGAACGGCAGACACGGCGATGGTTGACCAAAATAACTTATATGTAAAATTTTTAATAAATATATATTTTCGTAATTTTTAAAAATTATTTTTTTTTGGTTATGTCACTCCATTACAATTTGTGTAAATATGTGAGATGAGGGTCAGCACCTGCATCATCCGCTTCTAATGGGACATTACGACAGACACTTTGAAAGAACGCAGGGTCGAACACCAGATGCCTTGTACAAGGGTCAAACAAAATGAACTAAAACTTTCAATTAATCTTTTGTTTATTCATTTATAATTCATTTCACTAAATGAAGGTGCATTTTTTTTATTTCTTATAAATGAAAACGATCCCTTGTCATAACGCGACGAAGATAATAGACGAGTTAGAATGTGGTATTCAATAATCTTAATATTGGGTATAATTCAGTATTCTGGGTAAATGAGTGATTTGTTGTTTAAACTTGAAAGACTGGATTTCATACTTTAAATTACAGGTTTCCAGATGATTATGGGTAACATCTTCTCTATGGAATAGTAATATCGTTACATATCGCTATGATGTCGATTAATATCGACTTCTGTTTTCTTTGAATTTGTTTTCTATCAAATTAGTAGCTGTAATTGAATATGGTGAATACTTTAAACTCAACTTTTATAATTCTTTCATTTCGCAAACGTTATTTTATCCTAAATATTTCTCTTGTTGTTGAAAACAGATTTATTAGATTAACATATGACATGTATGTTACATTACAGTTTTTTAATTTGCGTTAAAATTCTCAAAACCTTTCCTAGTATTAGACGAGTGACATCGTTTACATTTCCTTAAATATAGACCGTATCATTTGTTTTAAATTTTAATGTATTTGTTTTTTTTCTGTTACTCGATCCATCTTTCTCAATTTTATCGCCTAAAAATGTTAGGATAATGTTACGGTGCATTAGTATCGCATGCGATTAATAATTTACGAGAGAAGTGTCGTGATGGATGCTGCCCGGGGGTAATCAGCGCGGTAGTGGCTGCAAGTACGTCTAAAAGCTCGTTTTACATTAAATAACACTCAGAATAAAACAGCATACTACTATAATATAAAATTAACAATCCAGAAACCTGACCGTTTTAGTTAAAATCTTTGTTATTGAGTTAACAAATCTTGTTAGACCAATGCAATTAATATTTAGATCTTTCTGCTTTTCACAACTTTTATTGCTGTTTAGAGTTTTTAGGGCACCAATTTGATTGTTTTTGTCTATTGCTTAAGTTGGTTAGGTGTGTCCGAAGTAATGCATCTAAATTATATCTCATTCATTTTGGTTATCGAGTTTTCTAAATTTTTCTTCTGACTGAACTTGTAAATTTTTATTTGTTCAGATTACAAAAAATATGCGACCTTAATAAACATATATAAAAAATATATCTTATGTAGTAAGAGATGAATATAAATAATCATAAAAAAATATATTTCTATAGGAGTTTTTTTAAATCTTTATTAAGAGCTTAGTCGTGACCGACTATGTCGCCCTGTAAATACCACTTATAAATAGTTTTATCTACTACTAGTTCTAACACTTAATGCCCGTACGCCATTTGATTATTGAGTGCCCGATTTTCGAAACTGTACTAACCAGCTTCGAAATCGGACATTCAATAAAAATAAATAAAAACAATTTGCCAATGCTTATACGAAATAATCAATACAGCAAAAAATTTATAAAATATTGCATAGACATAATCAAAAAAGTCAACAAAAAAAATAGAAACAACTAGGATCTTTGCACATATATAATAATTATATATTAGGCAAAACCACGCGTTGCCCTAAAATATTGTAGGAAGCCCTATGCAATATAATAAATTTAGGTAAGTAGAATTAGCAAGTTAAGAATAAATAGTGTAATAATACAAGTTAAGAATAATAGAGAAGATGTAAATAGAATAAGAATAGTGACAGCAGTATGTAAGTACAAACAAATGACTCTGACTCTCGCATCAGAAGAACAAGAAAAAAAATACCTAATGCCTTATTTTACATTTTAACTAACATATTTGCAATGGTCTATAGGAGTTCATGAGTTGATTAATCTCAATTCAACCAAAAGTACAACTAAGAGTATATTATTATATTTGAATTAACTTTAGTACATTTTTAGAGTATCAATATTATAAAGCTTTATAATTATATTAATCATACTATTAGTAGTATGCAAAACAGTTACTCTATTTATTCTATAGTTGTTATTCTATTTCGTCACTTTAATTAAAAAAGAAAGCAAAAAATATGCCGTTCCTATATTAGAAACAAGAGTCAGATTTTTCTCTAGAAATAAGAGAGGCACATTTACGAGATCAAAGAGTAACGAGTGATGAGTCGTTACTCGTTAACATTATAATTAGCTATGAGATTATTTAAGCAAATAAACTCATTGTATTTAATATTTGTTGGAAAAATCATCTGAACGGAAAGTACCAAGACAGCAGCAAACGTAGGATGTCAGTCCGCAAACTATTAATTAGGAGCCCCCGGTCATCATCCGACAACAAGACAGCTGTCTAGCCGCTCCCCCATCTGTAAATGACGGGTGGTTTTTTTTGGTATTCCTACAATTGGGCCTTTGTTAATGAATCTTCTTGTAAAAGCGTAGGTTATATAAATGGGTTTTTGTTAATATGTTATTCAATTTTAAATAAGCTTAAATTTAATTACGTTTTCTTTCTCCAAAATGAATTTAAATAAAAGAGCGGTTTATACAATTTAATTCGAGCTTATAACCGCAACAAAAAATTTTAAATATTAAGAATATAATAATACAGTAGTACTAAGTTACACCGAAGCGTGGCCGGATTAAGCACACTAAACATATGTAAGTAAAATTAATATATTCAATGTAAAAACGAAAGTTCCAAGAAATATTGCAAAAATGTAAATAGTTTTCTTCTTTCTTCACCTTCAAATATCGTGTAAAACTACTATATCTTGTTGCCAGGTATTAGTAAATAATTAATATTTGGGCCTTATATACAAGGTTTTCAGTGTTACTCTGGAAACAACGATTCCCTTTGATCCTTATCATGAATGTGACGCTTCGAAATTCGCGAAGACAGAGGACATTGTCGAGTAAACATATAACACGTTTTCACGAGACAATCTAGGGGTCTATTGCTTAAATTGTCGAAAAATCACAAGTTTCTGGTGAAAATATATCATATTGGTGAAGTTCAACCGGTACGAGACGTTAAAAAAAGGTTTTCAATAAACGCATCAAAAACATGTCATATTTATAGTTTACATTTTACACTTACATTACAATTTACATTTTAAAATTACATTACACTTTACATTTTACACTTACAATTATACTTTGACGTTTGATAAATATCGTCTAGTTTGACAAAAATTGTATTAAACAATGATTTAATTAAAATTTATTAAAATCATATAAAATATCTTCATATGTACAAATTAATAATGACAAAAAGTTTAAATATCTCAATCAAACTTCGATTGTTTTTTGAGTAAAAAAAGTCTTCGGCTAGTCGTAGTAACAAAATAACGATGTAGAGCAGCTCCTTGTAACCTATTTGTATGGAGCATATTTTGCATACACTCATTCGTGTATTTACTGATACGCGGTTTTTTGTAAAGATTTCGCATGGTTTTAATAATACTTTTACGCCCAACATGTCGGGAACACAACTTTTCGCGAATTGCTTCTTTAACATATTATTTTCAAGTCTCGTTTACGTTTATTGTAACGATCAGGACACGTGACGTGTTTGAATTTTTCTTTTTGGAATAGGAAAATTCCTTATGTACTTAATGAGGCTGTTGAAGTTGCTTACAAAATTGACGCCCATCGCAAAAAAACAAAAAAAATATCCTCAAAGTTAGAACTTATATTGTACCGCGTTTCCGTCTTATATATTTTTTGTTAGTGTACTCTAAATTAGTATTTATTTGGCCGCAAAATAAACTCTTCACTCCACGTTATATTTAGTTTTTAAAATCGGCATTATAGTTACAAATACAATTTACTGAAATCTCCATCAGTGATGTTTATGACAGTGCTAAACATTTTTATGTTTGCTTAGCTTTTAAATTCTTTCTAAAACTTAATATCATATATGTATGTTTTATACGGTGTGTGCTTGTGTATAAATTAAAGATATTGAGAGGGTTAGAAAATTTGACATAAAGAAGATTTTTATATTTCCCTCCCTATCCCTCTAAAGTCATAATAATACTCGTATTTTATAAAAAATAATTGTATGGAGTAAGTCCATACTACAACATTAATTGCCAATTTTGCGGCTTTTATCTGCGAATTCCATGGGTCCAATGTGTGATGTATGATTATGGGTAAATTTGCTTCTTTATAGCACTGTTCTATGTAACTCTTCAAACAATTGTCTAAGGGCTTACAAAAAATAAACATGAAAAATATAAATACAAATATATATTCCTACGTAGGATCGATAAAGTCTATGTGCCTTATTATAGACGCTCGGAAACCCGATGCAAAAGTCATAAATTTAAGCCTGACCCTTTAAACTGTTTTCGAACAAGCGTAAAGCGTAATTGAATAAAAGGGGTAATATAACTTATACGTCAAAAGGGTCGGTATTATACAGAATAATAATTTCCTATCGCCATAAAATGATTTTATATGAAATGGCATATTAATTTTATAGAAATTCATTTGACTTATTCAATCAACTTATAGCTGCATTAATTTGTCTAATTCGCAGTTTTTAAAGAAAATTTGTAACCAAGATATCATGGTGAAATATTTTATAGTAAATATTGTCTTCAATAAGAACATTTGATACAGCATAAAAACCTACATTAACCCAATATTAGAACATAGTATGTATTATTCATTCTTCTTCTAAATGCAAACAAACATTTTTATGAAACAAAATTATTTAAATATTCGAAGACGGCTATTTCTTCTGTAACTTTAGCAAATTCTTCACAATAATTCGGAGGAAAAGCCGTCGTTGAACGTTCTAGTTTTTAAGATCGTTCTAAAGAAAGTATAGACCACCCTCCCAGAGTAATTATTACCATAGATGGACACTGACAAGCTTCTGGATATTTGCGTTCGGTCAGTCATGGCTTCCCACTTTACTCTAAATGGATAATGTATATATAGTCATTTTCATTTCACCAGTCATTCTTATATCACCATTTCGCGTCGGTCTAAGGCGTTGTCCGATCTAACAGGAGGTTTTAGCACGAGGTTTGACGACAATAATAGTCTTTCTGCGCTACATTTCCGCTCTAATTTCGAATTCTTGACGATCACTCCTTATCATTGATTGGAGGAACAAACGTAAATCTTTATGATGCACTGACATTGTTAATATTTGAATAGTTCTAATTTTGATTTACAACTTTATAAGATTATAGAATTGAGATGTACTAGATATCTTATATCCACTAACTCTGTAATAAAAGTTCAAACAGGGCCATTTTGCGGCTGACTTCCTCAGTCTAGTACCCACTTTTGCTCTTATTTATTACAGGGAGCGAACGTGCTCAACGCGAATTTGTTTTCATAATATTTCTCACGAGCACCGCTTGAGCATTATGTGGTAACCGTACATTCAAAATTGAACGTTAAACGCTTCAGCCCAGAGTATAAAATTTAACGTGAGATTAGGATATAAGTACATTTGTCTACTTATTTACTTTATTGCGACATTTTATAATATACTACGTTTGTACGATAAGACGCAGGACTCATCTGTTACATTAAAGTGCCTTGCGAATATGGTAATGTTACTTTGAATGTCTTCTAAAAAATTACGTGTTCTGTAATTTTCCAATAAATTAATCAATTACATTGAATTGGTCTCTGAGGGTAGAGCTGCGATGACTCAGTGATTCAAGGTTTTCTGTTAAAACTTGTGTCTAATTGATAATTGGAATTTTTTACGCGTTTGGATGAAGAAAACATCAGAAGAGGAAACCTGCATATCTCGATTCTGGAGATGTATGCAACCTACCATTCCGCATTGGAGCAGCTTGGTGGGTCTTGGCGTCAAGTTTTCTCTTCGAAAAATGGAGAGAGGTGGTTTGGGAGGAAGAAATCCTCAATCTTCTCATTTCGCCTTATGTAAATCTTATGCTAATTGAGAGCCTATTTTCAAAAGAGCAGCAGGCCTATCATGAACTCTTATTGCGTCTCAATTGAAGACGTAAACGAAATTGTTTTGCTTTTTCATACCATGACGTCTTAAAGACGTACACTTTAAGTCGTTGCCGAATGAGCTTTCGGAATTCATCCTAAGAACATGTGAGTAAAAGAGACAGAGTTTAGTTCATATAACATTATCCTTTTCAAACATTACGACCCCAATGCAATTCACACTTCATGGTACGAAAAGAAATCAGTTCGCGGTCTTCGTTTACGTCTGCAATTGAGTCGCAATAAAAGTTCATGGTAGGCCTGCAGGTATTGTAAGAGGTATAGAGAGGTTAGAGCCATGTTGGATATAAAAAATACGTGAGAGAGATGATCACTTTTAATATTAATCCCGATTCAACTAATAAGTAATTTAGCCAGAACTAATGCAAACGAGTATAAAATTTTTTTCGCTTTAAAGACTATCACATGCATTCCTAAGGTCTGCGATTAACATACAAAAGGATTTATAATCAAAGCTGATGAACGCAAACGACACTATGTAATACGCAATGTAAACAAAATTAATTAAAATCGTTTCCAATTAATATTTTCATTTCTGTTTCTAATTTGCGACAACGCGTTTGTAATTACAGTCTATGAACTAATCTAAACTATATAATTAAACTGTTTTAACCCTGAACCGATAAAATTTATTGTCCATTTATTAATATTATAAAAATAATTATTATTTAAGAATTACCTTTATTACTAAATGGAATAATAAATATAGATATATGGGACAATCACAAACACGGCTGTCCGTCCTCAAAGTAAGTGAATAAAATCCTGGGGTTATGGGTGACGGACAACTGGTTTTAAATACGTACTTAAATATATACCCCAGATTCGAAGAACTAACAAATAGTTTTATATAAATAATTAGCCCTCGGCGTGAATCAAACCCGCCACGTGCGGAACTGAAGGCAGGGTCACTGCCAACTGTAACAACAGGCCAGTCGAATGAAGTTAATAGAATAAGAAAGACCAAAGTCAATCAGAATGCAATGGACAGGTTGAGTCCGCTCAACCTGTCCATTACGTACGTACACTCCGTTGTACGTACGTAATCAAATCAACATCAGAAGTTTTATAGAAGAACCAACGTGAGATAAACCAACGTTGTTACGCTAGAGTGGTATTGGCCAGACTATATTGTCCGAAGAACCTTGGACGGTAAGGGTCTCTAGTTGTTGTAGTGGTGGTAGTAAACCAAAAAATTACTGTTAATTAGATATGTAAGTGGACAGACGATCTCCAAAAGATAACAGTAGAACGATTTAAGCGACACATGACAATTTTTTTGAGGAGACAACAGTGGACATTATTTTTCGAACTTACTGTATGCTGTTAGCCCTAACGGTTTTTACACCGTCACAGTGGACGTTCAGTGTTGAGGAAATAAAGAGAAGGAGAAGCGAATACTTAATAGTCAAAAACGTATTCTATTAAGAATTTAAGCTGCAATGAAACATCAAAGAAGTAAAGAAGAAGAGATAAAGTAAAATTGATTTTTTTAAGTGTTGTTCAACTATTTGAGTCTCGTGTAAAGCACCTGCTGCATCCCGACCGCGTCCTATACGACCCAACTTTCCATTTCGATGAATGTTTCAAAGTCGTTTACGTTGTTATTGTTTTCCATTACCAAAGTTCAATGGCTGGGACGCGGTCTGCTGAATTGGTCTTCGTATCGAATTGTCTAACTTTTATACCGTATTTAAATGTAAAATACGCGTTCGATAACCGAGACATAGGGAATGTATCGATGAACAAATAACAGAACCGAAACCTAATTGAATCCGAAGTCATTTATTTGATATAATTTCTCGCTTCGTTGCCTACAAATCTTTTTAGAGAATGTTCCAGTACTTGTTTGTCATCATCCTCCTGCCCTTATCCCACTGCAAGTGGGGTCCGCACAACATGTTACAAACACGTTGTCATATCATTTGGCTACGTATTTTGCGACAGGCCACCTGCCTGACGTCAACTTACCTATGTGCTGAAAACATTTTTATGTTACAAAAACTCTTAACTCTCTCTCTCAATATTTCAATTTTTATTAAGTAGGGTGTATCGGTACAAAAATACTAAAAACATCTTACGTATAGAAAATCTTAGAACAAAAGCACTAAAATATAATTTCTTAACTAAGCAATTATTCAATTAACCATTAAGTAGGTACTTAATGTGCCTACATTTTTTAAATGCAGAAATATTTAAATAGTTTTCCATAAAAGCATTTGGGTCAAGTTAAACCAAGAATCCGTGTAAAATCACTTAACGAACCGTAAGAAACAACACGAGCCAACTTCTTGTTTAAAGCAATTTATAATCAACATTGCATGGGCGACTAACAATATTTTCCATTAGCAATATATTATTCATATCTGCACAATCTTAATCTTGTGCAAACAAGAGAAAATAATTAAATGGACCGACGGTCGCACGTTGGAAACTTGCCATAAATCGTGCAGAAAATATGAACGACATTGTATTTCAAAAGGCTTATTAAGAAATTATGTACACGGCATAGGAGTTTTGGCTCAGATAATATTCACGACGAGAATTTAATAATAATGGGACATTTTTATTCCAATGCTGTTGGTGTGCTGACATCGCTCTCTGCATTATTAACACCTTGCCCCCTTGTATTTCGGTGTTCCAACGTCTGATAGATTATTTATGACGCATTACTGCCAAATATACTGATGATGATGAAATGTGAAATTCATTAAAAAACCTATTTAAATTTTTTTAACTCATCATGAGTGGTTTAGTTTTATATTATGCTAGCCGTGCCAACAACGGCTTCGCCCGCGTGGAATTCAGTGATTTACGAAACTTTACCCGAATTTTCGAAATTTTGAACATAAAAGAAGTTATTGTGAGTTGACCGTGAGAGATAGAGACATGCTGTAGCGGAATTTATTCTAGTATTTTTATAGACTTACAATTCTCTAGTACATTACTATAGCGTATCTGTGCTGGTTTACGCAGCGCACGCGACTAAAGCTCCCAGCAAGCAAGTTTTTTAACAGTTGCGCGATCTCTTCAACATAATTTACATAATACCGATTTGTACCATTTATCTAAACCATCCGCAAGTATCTATTTTTTGGTGAAAACCGCACAAAAATCCGTACAGTAGATTGTGAGAAAATCGATTATATACAGACAGACAGCTTTTTGGGACTTTGTTTTATAATAAGTATAAATAAGCTGGTTCGATAGTTTCCATCTAACTAGCTTCTTTTAAAGATCGCGTGACAAATTATATTTTCTTTCGCTAAACATTTGCTCAGAACGAGTATAATAAATGTGTACTTATAGATTTAATAAGTTTCCATATAGGTAATATATTAAATGCACTAAAAAAAAATTATAGACGTAAAAGATTTGATTTAATAGTATGTTTTGAATTTAAACTATCGTGAGTGATATTTATAATTAATGGTTAGAGACCGGCTATACTCACGTCCCATTTTATCGGATGAGCCCAACTAGTTTCAGACCCATACGGGGCTACTTACTACTAACTAGTCAGGCTCATCCGATAAAATAAGACGTGAGTATAGCTGGTCTCTAAACATTAATTTATAGAATGTGTAGATATTATTCCTTTAGTAATGCTAAAAGATTGGTTTACATACATAAGGCAATAGACTCTTTCTTCATTTCCAGTGCTACTTAAATTATATATTTGTAGTAGATTTAGTTTGTAATAAATTGAATTCGAAATCGACTTTCCCTAATTTTCCATAGATTCTTGTCAACTAGATTAAATTTGTTAACCGAAGTAAATACAGCCTAAGCTAGATAAGGGCCCCGGAAATTGCCTTAGAGTAGAACCGAGTGGCCATAGCTAGTGGCGCAAATGGGTGATGGATCGGGATTTCGCATGACCAAGTAATTGTTACCTCAGGTGAGTTGAATAGGTTAACCAATAATAAAATATATTTTTTCAGGATGATGTATTAGACTTATAATGTTGTTAATTTTTTTATTTATTAAGTAAGGCATAATATGCATCACATTTAGTAATAAAATTATTTAAATTCATTTTTTTTTATACCAGTTCATTATACCATACTTTAAAACCGACAAAATGTGAAGGAGATACCTTTGTTTCTGAGTAGAATCAGGGGTAACTTCTTTCCGAGGAGATCCAGTAAAAAACTTGGTCGATACTCTTTTAAAAAACAAATGATTTCTCCCTAAAGGAATCGCGTGAGTTCACATTATTAACTAATGTTAACACCAAGAAGAGTTTGTCGTATTTGTTATAAAACAAATGTTTATGACTGTCAGCGCTGCACCCCACAACATGATTTCAAATGACATAATGCTATTAAGGTGGAAAAATTATCAATTTTCCTAATAGCATATGCAGCGGAACTGAGTTTTATGTATATACGTTTAATCCCAAGATATTCCATAAATCCTTGGTCATTTTATTTGGAACGACCAGTCGCGTGCACTACTCACCTTTCTTTGAAACTAATTCACGAACTTTTATTGTGACACCTTAAGTGAGTCATAATGATAAATAAAAGTTAAAAATATAACTGTGAATATAAGATCGATAACAAAATAAAAAAAGATAACATTTTTGGTAATGTACACTTACTTTACTTTTATTATTTTACTTATGCTACCTTTTACCCAAAAGTAAAGAAAATATTATTTTTGTTATAATAAGAGAAAATATTTCTGCTAAATGTATTTATTTATTTATTTAGGTTTTCTAACAAATTGCTTACATTAATTTCTCATATACATACAGGATTCGTAAAAACTCATGCACTACCAACCAACCACAATAATATAGCACTGCACACATTCACTACCATAATTATGATATTGTGATGTGTGTGAGATCTCTACAGGCCTTTTCTAGCAATATATCAAAAACAATAACATATTAGATCAATCGGGAGTTAAAGTTCAAAGTTTTAGACAAATGATAAACAAAAAAAAACCAATTTGGCAACAGAGTATGTGTCTAACAAATACTTGTGATTGTCTGTGTCAAATGTATTTTAGCGTGTGTTATTTATTTAAGTTTTATTTATTGAATTAATGTACTTTGCATAAAAATATATGCGTTCTGAACTTCTCGTACGTTATAGTTTACACGTGTGCCAAATTGAATACTCCTCAGTCCGCGCAATTTTCGTAAAAAGGGGTCCAATGTTTTGTCTATCGGCCATAGCACAATTATGAAGTTATATATATACTTTGGGAACTGAAAACCGTGTGTGTAAGTGTTCCATGTATTTATTTATATAAATATGACATGAAAAACGCGACGCATTGGCGGCAAAAGTCCTTTAAACGTGTACTACGGATAGTCCGATGCCATTTAAGTGAATCGCTTTTGTGGAAGTGATGGAGGTTTGTGCATGTGTTTTTACGAATCCTGCACGTATCGGATATGAAAACACGACAGTCCATATACATTTAACACTATATATATTTTCTATTTACTGTATCGCGGATTATAGCAAAATAATTTTATTATTACTTTTGTAACTTATAGGCTATGATACAGGTTCTAGAAATCCTGTTGATTTAACAGGAATAGCACGAAATTAGGAAACGCTATCTATTATCAACCTATCAAAGTTAAGTCATATCTGTAATTTGAAGAAGGTTATATATATCACGTAGTGTGACTTACATCGAAAGAGCTATTTTAAAAAAGTTTTAATATCTTATGGTATTCTATTTACTAGTTACTACTTAGTAGACTACTCAGTAGTTTCTAGTATTTGCATTGGTATTGGGGAAAACTTCGTTAACTATGCGCTTGTAAATAAACAAATATGTCGATGATGTACTGAAGCTGACGGCAGTTTGTTTTTGATTTCGTCCAACAAAGCGTACTGTGTCGAATGCTCGTTCCAGCCTGCATTTGTTACACATCGCTGCTTTAGTGTAAAGCTAATAAATTGTGAAATCGTAATATTAAATATTTTATTAACAATATAACAGATATTTAATATTGTGTAAATTAACCGTCACAATAAAGGTGAATGAGAATTTATATTGATTGAATTTGTTAGTTGATACTGTCAAAATACGAAGGTATTCTTACGGTTATATATATTATGTAATGTATATAAGGGGTGTAAGTTTAACCAACGAGGCTCTGGCGACCGATAAATGGTGGTATAAACATTCATATAGCTGACCTAAATTCTAGCAGACCGACAGTGGGCAGCAGTACTGTCTTAGCACTATGTATTTATCCGATATAAAAAGAAGTCATTTTGTTATTGCAGACTTAGATACAGATACGGATAAGCTTATATATAATGCTAAATGTAGAGTGCGCTTTCCGTTTCGGATTCACAAAAAAAAACACAGGCATGAACTTCCACCATCGCTACCACAATACACAAGCACTACACTCGTTCACTGTCACAAACTCAGCAATCGTTTCACCCCGCAACGAAAGCATCATCAAGAGAAAGACCCCACGACAAAATCGCGAAGCGACGTATCATCCAAGCAAGCATAGTTATATACTAATCGGTTCAACACCTGCCATTTATTTTGCCTCAGAACACGTGTTACAAGCTGAAACTAGAAACATTTATCGGATCGTTAATGAGTTTGCCATTGTTATGTTTAATGATCTGAAGGCTCGCAAGATTCGCAAGGTTCATTCATAATTTCTTATACTTCCGTTAAGCCTTTGGCGCATTCAAGTTGTAGAAACACTCACGTAAACTCCATACTTTCGCTATTTAATACTAGTAGAATAACATCCAATAGATGACATCGAATTGGATTAGATTTGATTCCCACATCCATACATAGTTATCTTGAAAAGCTCAGTGTTGCGAATGCAAATCGCCCCTCCGCGTTGCCGCGTCCGCGTGGATCATCTATAGTTTTCAAGCGAATGACGTGATTATGCACATCGGTGCAGATTTATTTCATTTACGTGGTGTTAATCTAGTTTGATCTAAATGTTTACAGTTTCATTCGATTGAAATGGGTTATATTGTTACATTAGAATATCTAGGACAACATTTAACAATGTTATATCTGTTTGTGCAGCTTTCATTAAATGTTGTATCTGTGTTTGGGAACCGGCTAAATATACAAATAATTGTGGCAAGATTATGTTACAAACTTAAATTTTCGTGATTTTTCTGTATTGACATTACTGACTTGATGTCCCAGTATTAATGAGATTACATACTACTTCAAAAGTAAATTGAATAAAATTTAATGATTCAATTAAATATATAGAAAACATTTTACCCATAACTAAGCAACAATAACAACACATAAAGAAATCTCCAGCTTAATATAAATATAAAAAAGGGTAAGCAAAAAAGGCCGAACGGAATTAACGCTCAATCTTAATAGTCACGAATGTATAAAGATTATTGTTATCATGAATAATGGCCGCTTGAGGGATGCCGTAAAGTATTCAAGCAAAGTAAACAAAATCACATATTGGTCTATGCGGCGCTCGCAGATTATTACTTACGTCATGTATGCATTATTCATGCTAGTTCCGTAATATTGTTGCCATATTTTAGCACTCCCTATGTCAGTTCTAAATGATATACCTTATTGATATTAGGAGGGCATTTATCAATATGAAATAAGTCAGATATTTAGAGGGTAGTTTGGCATGGAAACCAAAAATGAAATCGTAAGGTAAAAACTGATAATAAAATGATAATTTTACCCAGGAACTTTGGAACTTTGATAATATAAATGACCACATATTTCAATTCCGATGGCAGACATGAATATGATTTGAAATTTAATATTGACAATCGCTATGCTATCACAGAACTTTGTGGTTGGAGGAGAGTGGAGTTAATTAAGTTGAATTTTACGTTAACAATTTGATTTTTTCTTCAAACAACATTTGTAAAAGTAAAGCATTGTATGTTAGACACCATGTTGGAGTTGGATAAGTCAGAAAATTGAAACTTCTTCACAATGAAGTAAGTCAAAGAACTAAACCTTCAATGAACATATAAGATATAAGGATAATATAAGTCAGATTATGGAGATTACATGACAAATTAGTGCATTGATATCTCTATCACTAACTTTAAATTGGTGATTCAGAAGAGCTTTTCTGGTGTCTAAAAAATCTATTAGGTCGTAACTTTAACTTTAATTTCGGTTGTTACTTATTGTATTATCTCTTTAATTCAAGATTTCATTGAGGCTAAATAGTTTGGTACAACTAAATAAAACCACGATGATATAGAAACCTATAGGCGTCGATACAGCTGAGTGATGTGGCGTGAAGACCATTTCAGTATTTTCCCAATAGGCTAGATCTAAGGTGCTCAAGCTACAATCTTGTTAACCTGCAACGTATAGGAAAATACTTGTGCATAATACCCTTTTTTACATGACAAAATTCTTCATTGGTACTGCTATACGCGGAGGACGAAAGCAGTTATGCCGGACTCTTACCGGCTTAAACTTCATGGTGTTCCTCCTTGCTGCTTGGTGTCGAGGGCACAGGAACACTAAACGCATCACGTCTTCACCCTCGTCATCAGCCTAGTCCTGCTGCTTTTGGTAGAGCCTGGACAGATCCTATTACCATAACTGACGCATTGGGAACACTATAATGCATCATCCAGTTCTAGTAACCTTTCTCCAGTTAGAGCGTCGAATCCCCCTGTTTTAAAGCCCGGATGTCCTTATAGGGAGTGGTAGTCGACGGTATTGGGCACGCCGTCACTGTCCCAATCGCCTACCACGGATAGGGTTGTAAGAAGTTATCTCCCGAACCCTGATGCAAAATACTATAAGATATTAAAAAAAATACATAAAAAATGCATGTTCGTTGGATATTTTCGCCGTGGGCGTCGTGGTAACACCTAGCCTGTGTCTTTAAGTAAATAGAATTTTCCATTTTAAAGTATTTCACGTATAAAATGCTTAACATACGAGTAACTACAGTGTGGGCGGTATAATAGAGCAAAAAATTATATAACAAATTTTTATTAAGACTTCAAAAACATTTTAGCACGTCATAGCAATTAAATTTTTCCATATACCTAGCTTAAACTTCTTCTTTAACACTAACATCCATACAAATGTTATAAATGTAAACTAAAGTCTGTCCGTATGTTATGCTTTAACGGCTAATTTTAGTCCAAAAATAAGGCGGTAAACGTTGAAAGGGGAACGGGACGTTTTTTTAATTTTTAAACTTTTTTTTGTAAGAAACTAGCTGTGCTTTCGAAATACTGTCCAATTTTTTTTGGGTTTTACTCTGGACGACTTTTGTCAGCCCATCAGCCATCAAGTAAGTTTCAATGGACTAAAACGTCAATTTTTTAGACGTATAAAACTAAATTAACAAAAAGCTCCATGAAGCAAACAGTAGTAGTTCAATATTTACAACTTTTATGCAATAGATGTTAATGGCAACACCAGCAGGTACGCTTTAAGCTCACTTATAGCCTTTAAGATAGTCAAAAACTTTTGGCATATCTTAAAGGCTATCCTTCTCCTCATCACACTGAGGAAGTAGCAGTAGTTTTTCAACTATGATCAGTTCGAAACCGTTTTGCGAGTACACCGACCGGAAACAAATAGTTCGAAAAATACCTTAATGACATTTTCGCGTGCAATGAGATAAGCGTAACCGTAATTGCTCTGATCTTTATTTAATTAAATAAATATTTATAAAATGGATGACAAAAAAATCCTCGTGCTGTATTCATTTTTACCAAAGATTAATTATTAAGAAAAACTAAGATTCATAATTTAAGATTAGTAGTTTTTCCTTTTTCGCACAAAGAATCAGCTTAGCGATTCAACGCGGTAACGATGCCAGCATTCTTGGGACCATTCCACGTGAGCATGATTTGTGCTAGCGTGTAAGTAATTTAAGATAGACATAACATTACACATTCATTTTCAATGTATGAAATATTGTAGTTAAGTGGTAAGCAATATTTATTACCCTAACACTGTGAAGATTTTTGGAGAAATGGTTGGTTGCTAGCAATACTAGTAAATTTTACATGCATACGAACTACAGGCTGTAATATTTTACGTTGTAATTAATGTTCACGAAATAATGCGTGAAATATGTTAGCATTCAGTTATGTAACACTATTATACAGCAAAGGAGAAAATCACAAAAACATAATCATTGTAATCCTTGTGAATTCTGGGTAATATCATTACATGATTAACTAGACTTAATCCTCACAGTGTGATTGATATATGTCTTAAGTACCGATAAACAATTTTATCAATTGATAGAGATTGGAAATCTATTTTTGTTATATCTTTAATACAAACACAAGATAATAAAATAATATAACGAAGAGCTCGACCGCTGTTTTGGGACAACGACATTCGGACGCCGGTTGGCCAAATTCAGTTACACCGACAAATTGTTTTCCTTTCTTATGGTTATTACACGACAGTTTTAGTACGGTAATACGGTTTACGTTCAATGAGACATTTCAGTAAAGTTTATTTGTAACAATATAATATTATATTGCCTTTAAACTGGACACCGCAGTGTTTGTAGTCGTCCTGCTAAAGAGAAGCTGGAATCAGGCAGAAAATTTAGAACTTGGAAAAGCATTAAAGATATAATTTATACAATTTTTTTTTATTGTGTATAGCTCCACTTTTTTACGGTTTAGTCGCCTATTAATCCTGTACAATGGAAGAGTATAGATTTTCACTGATCATGTTGTTCTTTTTAATTTAAAAAAAAAACTATTATTCATAGATGGAATATCTAAATGCGACACACGGAAACAAAAATAATTACATATTTTTTAATAAAAAAACAAGTTTAGTTGCATGTTGTGTTTATATTTAATACAGTTATTAAAGAAACTTGACAAAGAAAAAAATAAAGAGACTTACATCTGACAGTTTACATTCATCAGTAGAAACGGTAAAGAAAATTGCAAAGACGCTAAATTATCATGGACCACGGTAATGAGATGAATCTGAAGGTTCAAAAAAGAATAAAATGGATCTATAAATAAATAAATAAATAAATATATGGGACATTTACACACAAGGACTCCGTCCCCAAAATAAGTAACTTAATACTTGTGTTATGGGTGACGGACAACTGATTAATATACTACATATATAATTTTAAATTCAAATACACACCCAAGCTCGAAGAACCAACAAATTGTTTATAGAAAACGTTGGCCCTCGGAGGGAGTCGAACCTGCGGCCCGCGGAGCTGAAGGCAGGGTCACTACCCACTGCGCCAACGGGCCAGTCAAAGGATATATTTTTCTATTGTAGATATCAGTTAGTAGATAATATGAGATCTTTTAATAGATCAATATAATACATGTACAAAGTATTTTAAGCATCGAGTTAAATTTGTTGAAATTTATATTAAACTAAACGAGCCTTGTTTGTACAAATTATTTGAAGCGTGTCAATCAACCGCCAACCCCCTGTTATTTTCTATGTATGCAAATGATTACGTTGTTGTAAGCCGCATTAGAATAATGGCGGTCGTAACAATTAACTTTTCGCATGTGAAAGTATTGAATATGCTATGCTTTAATTATTCTATAAGACTACTATCCATTACAGATTTCGTCCCTCACCTTCTGCGCTATCTGTCTATTGGTCATTAATACATTAGCTGGGGACTTGGCCTTGCTTCTTAGTGTTTTATCTCTAATGAAATAAAAATTGGTTACATTAGAAACAAAGAAAGAAATTGATACTTTAAAAAAAGTATTCTTAAACATTTATGAGATGTTCGATATGTATTATGGATATGTGAGGATTTATCGTATAAACTAACCTCGTGTTATCAAAAGTAATAATACAAAAAGTAATAATAAAATTATTTTGCTATAATCCGCGATACAGTAAATAGAAAATATATATAGTGTTAAATGTAATGTGGACTATCCGTATTTTCATACCTGATACGTGCAGGATTCGTAAAAAACACATGCACTTCCACCACAATACACAAGCACTACACACGTTCACTATCACAAACTTAACAATCGTTTCGCCCCGCAACCGAAGCATCATCAGGAGATAGACTCCACGACAAAATCGCAAAGCTCTCGTGTTATCAACAACACCGGAAGAGTCCCTTCCGCATAGTCTTAACTGGCCCGTTTGCGCAGTTAGTAGTTGAGCCTGCCTTCAGCTCCGCGAGCTTTGGATTAAATCCCCGCCGAGGTCCAATATTTTCTGTAAACAATTTGTTGGTGCTTCGAGCCTGGGTGTATATTTTTATTTAAGTAAGTAAGTATTTAAAATTATATACTTATATATTTACAAGTTGTCTGACATCCATAACACCAGTATTATGTTACTTAATTTGGGGACGAACGACCATGTGTGTGTAAGTGTCCCATATATATTTATTTATTTATTTATAGTCAAATATTTCGTATCCTTTAATTATGCCTCTTGAAGGAAATGTAGTTTTCTGAACTGAACTTTGCAAGTGATTAGTAAGTATAAGAACTGGGCTTGAATTTCAGCGAAAGTTCACTGCACCCTCGAAAGCTTAACCATTTAAAAATTCAATAAAATAATCGTCAGAAACCTCATTGAGGTTTCAATATACAATTCAATACGTATAGCGATGTAAGGTATAATTTCGCAATTTCTTATCGCATAATGGCGGCATTTGTGTAAACAAAATATTGCAAAATTTGCATTACACTAGCTCAAGGTAAGGCGGGCGGGGCAAGGGCTTGTCATTAATAATATAGCGTAAAGTTGGAGGGCGTTTCCCGCCCTATAGACGGGGTTAATAACCCTTGTTAAACTGTAGAGGCTAAGTAGTTTTTATTTTTCGTTTACAATAAGCGTGTTTTATGTGTGCTTTTTATAGCCACTTTGGAATTTGTTTTCAAAATTCAAACGAGAAATTATGGGAATTTTTTTACGAGTAGTTTGCACATACACTGCTGGAGTTATGAATTATATTTATTGCAACTGCTGTAACAATATTACTTCGTTAATTATTTTAACCATTGAGCACTAACTTATTCTCCCTTTTATTTTTTTTTATTATACGCTATAGTAAAATCTTTATTATGATTATGTTACATAGAATGAATATGAAAGCTTTTAGCCTTTTAAATCCAATATATATTCGGTATTGATAGATGAATTTATTAAGTCATTTCTAAGCATTGTACAGCTTAGTCTCTATCACGATATCTCAGAAACATTTCAGTTTCTGTTGAGCCTACATTTATATAAATGTATATACATGAGTATATACATGTACCAAAATGACAACGGCTACGAATTTCTATCCAATTTCGGAGTGATAAGAACTGTGACGACCGGACCATTAATAACAAAGTCGTTATAATATTAAAGATGCGTAGACAGTTCTTCGTCGGGTTTCAGATGACAAATTGTTATCAGGTCGGTAGGCGGCAAGTGGGCAATAATTCAGTCCGACGCAAAACGAGGCCAGGGCAGCCGCCGTGAAATTGACTGCACATATTTTAAAATAATTTCAACATTCGGCGCCGCATTTTTCGAAAAATACTCTTCAGTTCTGTGAGCTTTAAATATTTTAGATAACTCCATTTTAATTCTTTACAGTAATTCTTCAATCGAAAAACTACGATAAAGTTTTTTATTGTCATAATTCGCTTACCCTTATCCCTCTAGTTGGGGTCGTCACAATATGTCTTATTCTTCCATTCTCCTCTATCATTCGTCAACTCTGGCGCCACTCCTTTTATACGCATATCATTCTTCACACAATCCATCCATCGTTTCTTCGGCCTCCCTCTAGTCATACATCCATCTACATTCATATTCAAAGCTCTTTCAGTCACATGGTTTTCATCCCTCCTCATTACATGACCATACCAACTTAATCTCACACCTCTAATCTTCTCTACAATGGGCGCATCTTTCAAACGTCCCCTAAATAATTAATACGAAATGAGTATACTCATCCCCCTAATAATAAAATACGAAATGAGTATACTCATTTCGTATTTTATCCAGTCTTGTCACACCACACATCCATCTTAACATTCTCATCTTATTTGCATGCACCTTCCTTTCATCCTTTTCTTTTATTGCCCAACATTCTGATCCATACATTACGGCAGGCCTAATGACCGTTTTATAAATTTTCCCCTTAAGTTTAAGGGGCATTCGGGGTCACATATTGTCCCTGAGACCTGTTGCCACTTCATCCATCCATTCATTCTATTTCTCACATCGCGATCTATTTCGGCGTTCTTCTGGAAAAGCGAACCAAGGTACCGAAAGTCGGAGCAGACTGGCAAATCAACACCATTTAAGGTAATTGGGGAAAAATTGGAGGTACCACTGAAAACACAGTACATGTGTTCACTTTTGGTTAGGTTAATTTTTATCCATATTTCTCCAATTTCTCTTGCCATTTTACAAATCTACTTTGGACCTCAGTTCCATTTTCACCAACAATGCCTTTTATCTCAAAAGCCTTTTATCTTTTGTATGTATGTGATTTTATAGTTTCGACGTTTATCCATACTATTTTTGCGAAAATCTCACTGTCTTTTACCCTTTCTCGGCTAATCCGCTGGACTAATATTAATGAAATTGGGCATAACTTGAGTTTATATACCGAGGTAAAGGATGAAAATTTCCTCTTTTTTTCATAATGCGGGGAAAAACACATATTGCATTATTAACTAGTATTATATAAAAGTGATGGTATTTAATTGATATCGCGTAAGAAACATCTAGGATTCAACACATCAATATATTAATAGTATTGGTTATCAGATCGTTATTAACGTAGGAATAAAATAGCCCTAGGAGACAACACATCGATATCTTAAAAATATTATTTATAAAACCATTATTAACGTATTAATAAAATAGTCTAAAAATTAGATACTAAAAGTTATTAAATTTCTGAAACGTGATAAAAAATTTATCGTGAAAGTTGAAACGTTCCAAAATTTCAATATTATTTTTTCGATTGGAAAATATGAAAACTAATATGCAAATTTCAGTCTGAAAAAGTCCATAAATTTTAACTTAATAGACTACAATAAGTTAAGTTAACATGTTTATAATCTTTGTGAAGGGTCACAGATAATATTTTCATCATCACTATCTTACCATTATATTACTCTAATTGCGTCGGCACGTTTTTCGCTTCCATTCTGTCCTATATCCTATTCGTAAATTCTAGCGCAACTCCTTTTATATGCATATCATACTTCACACAATCCAGCCATCTCTTTTTCAGCCTCACTCTAATCAATATCCCTCCACATTTATATTTAACACTCGTATAGTCACATAATTTTCATTCCCATTATGTCCGTACTATCTTAAATCTTGCACTTCTCGTATTTTCTATAATGGGAGGTAACTTTCAGACTTCTCCCTATATACTCATTTCGTATTGTATCCAATCTTGATAAACTTAATTACTTGTAAGCAAATTACCTCGTTTTGTTTTATGTATACACGACTAATGAAGCGGGACGCCGCGGGCACAAAGCGACTATGATGTGTGTTTAGAAGCCACAATAATCAGGGCCCAAATTAATCTGTCGTATTCCCTGTCCAACGTTAGACAATCTCGTAAAACAACACCAATGTTTATAAAGCTATAATGGAAACACCTGTGTTATTTTGTTTCAATTAAAATTGTATTGCACTTATTTTCTACTATATACATATAATAAAATGTATATTTTTGCCTGTTTGTTAACGGGGTTAGGGCCTATTATCTTTAGTAAAGGATCGAGGCTTTCAATACATTGATTTACGTGTTTTTCTACATAATCTATGTGCTTCATTGTTATTTAAAAATTTTCGTATCTAACACTTTACGTTGTAGGATAGATGGTCTATCTATCCTCAGAAAACTTGATACCAAAAATACTATTAGATTAGATATTCGCAAGTCTTAATCTATCCCACAAGTACTTGGAAATATGGTCTCCATTTGCTAGTCTTTGCTTCAATCTGCATTAATTTATTTTAAGTTTTTATTACAATGAATTCAACCGTGGTAAAGATTTTTGATTACGATACTATTCTATCAGGTTTTTTACCATTGTTATAGTTAACGATGTATGGAAGTCTTAGATGTAAATTAGAAACCTAAATTAATTTTAGAGCTTCAGAGATTTAAGATATATTTATAAAGGCCAAATTTAGTTGTGTTTATTACTATATAGCTATATCAAGAAAAAATGATGCAGTATATTTTAATAAACTCTGAGTGCACATTAGAGCCTTAAAATATTTAGCAAGTGAAACTTTGTATAATTTAATTAAGAATTTTAGAGGAAAATTTGTACTCGTATAATTTTAAAAGCTTTACCTTATACTGCTCTGGAAACTAGGTTTAGTGCTATTCAGGTATATGCTCTAATATAACCCGCATGTTCCCTAAAAATGATATTTTTGGTTGTATGATCATAAATCGATCATCGGTTATCCATATATTAAATTTAATCTGACCTGTTATGCAACATACGTTCTGATTAATATAAAAATCGCTTTATTACGAACAAAACTGATTCTACATCTTTCTAAAGTACAAATATAACGGGTTCGTAGGTAGGTATTATGACTATTTTCGATTATGTTATCGATTCACAGACGTAATAATATATGAGGTGGAATCGTTTATGGAATACGGAACCTGAAAGTTGATGATAATTTACATTGTCTATTATTATCATAATTTCTTTAAAATATTTATATCGTACTACCTCTCCGGCTACGCGTTACTGTAATCTGTCATCATCATCATCCTCCTGCCCTTATCCCACTCTAAGTAGGGTCGGCACAACACGTTAACATGTTGTCACATGATTTGGCTACGTATTTTACGACCGGCCGCCTGCCTGACGTCAACTTACCTTAGTCGTACTTTACGACCCCTCGGCAAGAGAGAGGGTGGTCTATTCTACTCTACCGGATACCACACGGTGGGTCAACTTACCTTAGTCGCCTTTTACGACACCTCGGTAAGGAATGAGGATGGTCTATTCTACTCAGCCGGATACCACACGGCGGGTCGACTTACCTTAGTTACCTTTTACGACACCACGGTAAGAAATGAGGGTGGTCTATTCTACTTAGCCGGATACCACACGGCGGGCGTTACTGTAATCTGTCTGGTTTCGAATTCCCCTCTAAACAGAACTCAACAGTTTAAAAAATGCTCTGATCACCACTAAACTTGACAGCATCATCCGCTGGGCATTATAAAGCTTGTCTGAAAATTTAATTAAAATCGATACAGACGTTTTGTAATCTATAAAAGATGTACAGACAAACATTCATTTTGACATATTAAGGAAAAGACGATAACGTATTACTACGATTACTAGAGCGAGACAATTTCTGTAAAATTTGTCGGTACGTAATTTATAGAAATAAACGTTACTTTGCTGAATTCCATAATACAAATGTATAGTAGCAAATTGTTTATCTAATTGCTATAGACTGCGATTGTACAAGGATTACGTCAAAACAAACGCAAATTCTAAATTACTTATTGGTACAAAAAATCCTAATCAGAAATAATAAATAACTAAAATAAGTGACTTTAGTAGTATTCCACAGAAAGTTATCATAATACAAATTGGCTAAATGTTTCAATTGGTAAAATATATTAAGTAACATGAATGCGAAGTCATTCTTTCAATTAGTAAAATAACATGAATGTTAACTGATACAGAATAAACGCATATGTGTTTTTGGCGTGATATTAATTCATCGCTTTCAAAAGGGATGCAATGAAAGTCAAATTGACGAGTTACACAGATTGGAATTTTAGTGATCGGTTTTCATTTGTGTGTATGCACATGGCATTGAAAGACGCGTTAGTTTTTTATCCTGTAACGTATGCATGAACACATACCATTAGCTATTTGATTAATATTGCGTAATGGTTTCGGATTTTGTTTGCGTATCTGATAGTCGCTTACACTTTCAATTTAAATTGTAAATAAATTATTTGCGTGTATCACTATTTTTGACATCGGATCGGTTGGGTTGATACTATCAAATTCAAATTCAAATGATTCTTTATTCAAAGTATTACAAGCACTTTGAATCGTCAAATTAAAATTAAAATAAAGCTACGACTGGTTCGGATAAGTGCTCTAGCCAAGAAGAACCAGTAAGAAGCTCGGCGGTCACTCTTTACAAAAATAAATATATTACTTTACAACAGGCTACTTTACTAAAATCTGGCTGTATATTTGTATATAAGTATGTATTTAAAGTGCCGTAAAAGGCGACTAAGGTAAGTTCACCCAACGAGTGGAATCCGGTTGAGTAGAATAGACCACACTCTTTCTTACCGAGGGGTCGTAAAATACGACCAAGGTAAGTTGACGTCGTGCAGGCGGCCGGTCGAAAAAAACGTAGCCAAAACATAAGACATGTTTGTAACATACATTATCTTCTTACGTATTCGTGACGACATAATAGTTAGTGGTAATCTAATAAAATCATCTAAATACCTTAAAAATATGCACATAGCTTTTTAAAGGAATCTATATATTTTACACATAAATATGTACTTTATTTGAACTTCTATTTATTTATAGTCAAAAATCGTAATCGATACATAAATTTTTCCTTAATATTGCAGACACATATTAGATACGTGAATTCTATCAGCCCGACGTCTCAAGCAATAAGTTCCAACAGTTGTGAGAATTTCTGAAATAGACAAATTATTTAGAAATCAATTTGTGGCGCACAGAGCGGCGGCAATCGAATCGCGCCTCGCTTCGCAGCGATATTGCGAACGTAATAAACTGCTTCTCCGCGAGATTATTTCCACTTCAGCCAATACTAGAGAAATTCTTGGCTAACATCGACATGTGGTAATGCTGAATCGCACCACAAAGCAACGTAACTCACTTATATTTTTCAAAGAGATTTAATACACACATTTTTTGTTTTATATTAATAAAAACGTGTGAGTTTTTCGTGTGGTATCCGGCTGAGTAGAATAGACCACCCTCATTTGTTACCGAGATGTCGCAAAAGGTGACTAAGGTAAGTTGGCGTCAGGTAGGCCGCCGGCCGTAAAACACGTAGTTTGTACAATATTTAGCCGTTAAACACGTAGTTGGTACGACTGACCGTCTAGTCGTAAATCTTGCAACAACATGTTAACATGTTGTGCCGACGCGACTTAGAGTAGGATATAGGCAGGAGAATGATTATGAAAAACGTGTAAATTTCTTATTGGGAAAACCGGCATATAGTGCCATTGTATTTAAACGTCTGGGATATCCAGGGCATGGAGATCTGATTTATACAAAATATATATATAAGTAGTAATAATATATAATATATGGGACACTTACACACACGGTCGTACTTCCTCAAAGTAAGTAACTTATTACTTGTGTTATGGATGACGGACAGCTGGTAAATATACTACGTATATAATTTTAAATACATACTTAAATACAAATACACACTCAGGCTCGAAGAACCAACAAATTGTTTATGGAAAATGTTGGCCAGTCACTACAAGATGTCTTAAATGCTTCAACACGGGTGTTCATTGTATAATTTAGTACTGAGAATCTAATGGCTAACATACGGATATTACTATATCGAAACATAGTAAAGAAAAATTAAACTTAATTATTAATTAACTTTTCATTGAATAAACACAATATTAATTATATTAATGCCTGGTGTTTGAACCCAGTATCGTCTCTAGAGAGTGGCACGGTTTCACCGCAGGGCTATCACAGCTTAAATAACGAAACTAAATAACATAAATTCGAATGTAGGGAAACAGAATATCATAAACGTGTAAACTTATCGTAGAGGTTTCGTTGAAATGCATTCAGTGTTCACTTAACTCGACTTGAATATTTCAGTTCGTACAAAGGTTCAGAGACGTCTTTATTGAGAGAAGCACATGCTATTGAAATTAAAATATTCCATATTGTGTGATTTCTTTATTTGTTTGCTACAATGGGAGGAGGAACGCAACGCATCACTCAACGTCATATTTAGACGTGTATTTCAGTATTAACATTTTTATTATCAGACTTCACTGATAATGTGTCTTAACACGTCAATAATGGTTGTTGATGTATAGTTAATGTATAGACGTTGAATTTAATAAATAAGTAAATTTCTAACGACCTCAAAAGGTCGAGGGTACCCGCTGGATTCAAGTGGTACATTATCGTATGTTGTGGAGATTCCATTAAGACACCTATGTTTAGTGGCGAAGGTCCATATTATGTGGACAAAGAAGAAAAGAAGATAATTTTCTAATGTTTGCAATTTTTTTTTTTAATTTATAGAAATTATTATTTAATTATTTAGGTATAAGCGGCGTTTATTTAAAGAATCTTTTACTATTTTATCCTCTTCCATCGAAATATTCGCCTAGGCCAATGGATAAGGTCATCAAAATACGAATTGAGAAATGATTTGTGAAACATTTATTTTGGTTTAGATTAAAGGTTATTTATCAAGTTCTGGCATTGAAGTACCGATCACGGAATTGTATCATCAGTCTCCATGCTATTTATATTAACCTGAAACTGAAAGGTTATATTTCATAAAGCGTTCAAATATCAAGAAATCGTAGCTGAAATAAAATGTGGCAATTCATAGTCCGCAGAAACGTGCTGTCAGGAGCGATGATGTATTTGAACGTTTTCATGGAAGCCGCTGAGCGCTTTGTCAACGTCCGATATTAGAGGTCATCGCTCATTGCGCGGAACAAACTGCCCGCAGTACGGCTGTGAGTTATAATATTTTCATTTATTTTGCCCTACGACTGATGACGTGTTCTGTTAGTGTCGTTTCGTTGACGTTTTTTTGTTAGTTCCTTAAAAGATTTCTCTATTTTCATTTGTATGTTATCGATTTTTGTATAGGATAATGTGACTATAACGTGATATCAAATATTTATATTGATCATGTTAAGTTATTATACAATCTGTGGCAGAAAAAATGCTAATATAAACAATGACGTTTAAAGATTTTTCTCAATGGGATTTTAACATCATACTGAAACATTATTATAAAAAAGCATAAGGCTTTTAGAACCATAATAGGCAAGTTTTAAAATCTATAAATATTACTTACAATATACAATTCAGTAATACAGATACAAATTTTATATTTGTTTGAAAAAAAAGTCATATAAAGTTTATCAACACAACTGTATCAGAACAGAAAGCGAGATCTTTGCCTTATACCTATATATTTTTACAGTGGGAAACTTTTTAGCAGTAAATGTCAATAGATCTATTTTTTTTTCTTTCCTTTTATTATTTAATTTTAGTTTTATTTTTAATTTTGGTTAATCCGCCGTGTGGTATCCGGCTGAGTAGAATAGACCACCCTCATTTCTTAACGAGGTGTCGTAAAAGGCGACTAAGGTAAGTTGACGTCAGGCAGGCGGCCGGTCGTAAAAAACCTAGCCAAATCATTTGACAACATGTTTGTAACATGTTGTGCCGATCTCAATCAGGCAGGAGGATGATAATATTAGGTCCTTACATATGAAATTGGCGTTTTCTATGGGAGGAACATAAAGTCGTTTTTTTTTTAATGAAATATATTTAATTAATCAAAGTATGTACCATTGCTATGTATGCACTTTTGCCATCTCATAGGTAGTTCATTGATCCCCTTACTAAATAAACCATTCGGGCGGGAATCAATAAAATCTTTGAAGGCGGTTTGGACTGCCTCATCGGAGTTGAATTTTTTTCCTTGCAAGTAGTTATCCCAATTGCGAAAAAAATGGTAATCTGTTGGAGCAAGGTCCGGAGAGTACGGTGGATGTCTAAGACATTCTAATTGAAGCTCCTCTGATTTGGTAGCCGTCTGTTGTGCAGTGTGTGGTCTAGCGTTGTCCTGAAGCAGCAGTGGCCTAGAGCGATTGACCAGCCTCGGTTGTTTAGCAGCTAGCTTTTCCATCATGGTTTGCAGTTGCTGACAATAGATATCTGTCGTAATCGTCTGGCCAGATTTAAGAAAGCTGTAGTGAACGACACCGGCACTAGTCTACCAAACACTTACAAGCAACTTTTTTTAGTCAATTTTCGCTTAGGGCAGGATTTGGCTGGTTCGCCAGGGTTCAGCCATTGCGATGAGCGCTTCCGATTATCGTAGAGGATCCACTTTTCATCACAGGTAATGATTCGATTTAAAATTCCTTCATTATTGTGCCGGTTGAGTAACGTAACGCAGCAGTCGACGCGCGTTTGTCGGTTTACTTCACTCAATTCATGAGGTACCCACCTTTCAAGCTTTTTCACCTTCCCAATTTGCTTCAAGTGGATTAGAATAGTTTTATCACTAACACCGGAGCCTGCAGCTAACTCGGACGTGGTTTGCGATGGATCCGCTTCCACAATAGCCTTCAATTCTTCATTATTAACTTTGGTCTCCGGCCGTCCACGAGGCTTGTTCTGCACGTCGAAATTTCCAGAACGAAAACGTTGGAACCAAAAACGCACTGTGTTTTCTTTTGCGACACCGTCACCATACACATCATTAATCCTTCGAGCCGTTTCTGCAGCACTGGTGCCACGGTGGAACTCATACTCGTAAATAACACGATATTTCATGTTTTCCATTTTGTAAACAGAGTGACACAAAGAAAAAAACAAAAGAAGAAAAAACAAATGAATTAGGGGGTTTGAAACACAAATGCATGAGTAAATAGCTGTATGAATTTGAATTTGGAATTCCTAACCATAAAGGTAATATTTGAGATCAAAGTGGCCAGTACGACAAAACGCCAATTTCATATGTAAGGACCTAATATTAATTAATTTTAGAATTCAATTTTAAAACTTTACAACAGGGCCATAATATCAATTACGGTTCATACTTAATTATGATGCAATACGTTTGATACAACGAGTAATTAACGTAGGTGTTTTTATAATATAACAGATTAATAAATATATAATAAATAAGAAGTTATAAATATATGGTACTATTTACATAAAAATAAACTAATAAACTAAACAATAATTATTAATATCGGGAATCTAGTATTTTAAACATTGTTCACGATTATAATCACAAATTCAAAATTATTCGAGCATAGTTACTTAAAGGCTTTGTAGTTGCTGCTTTATATTCACCAGAAAAGTTAGAATACAGCAATCGCGATATCTTCTTTAACCAACCAAGTTGCGGTCGGAAGTAGTTTCCTTGTTCGACTTTATTTTCTTGGCAAATCGTGAAAGCGATCATGTGGCAAAATACTCTTATGGATTTTGCCCCGGGGAACTTAGACTAGGGAGTTCTACCTAACAGTTTGTAGTTGAAACGGTGGAATGTATTTGAGAGCAAAACGATGTTCGGATGTTATTTCTATTAATGGGAATGGTATAGCCGGAAGTTACAGTCTTTCCTTTTTTGCAACTACACTTACTTGAAATTTACTTGTACTTACTGAAAAGCTTTCAGTTCGTCTTAAGATGTACGTACCAAAACTTAAGTGTTTTAGCAATATTACAAAATACTCAAAATTTCACAAAAACACCTTGTGTTAAACTTATATAAAACTTATCATTCTCTTGCTCTTATCCAACTCTAAGTGGCGTCGGCACAACATGTTTTAAACATATTGTTACATGTTTTGGCCTAGTGATTTTGCGACCTGACCTGACGTCAACTTACCATAGTTGCCTTTTACGACACCTCGGTAAGAAATTAGGATTGTTTATTCTACCCAGCCGGATATCACACGGCGGAAACTATCAACCAAAAAATCTCCCCAAAGCATTAGTGTAACACTTGGCAGTGAGAAAGCATGTCAGTTAATATCAAATATTTTCATTGGTAAGGTTAGGTTAGATGAGAGGAATTTCGTTTTATGCAGAATAAAGTAAGCATCTTATTGCACATGAAATAAAATGTCTCTAGGTGATCGTTTTGTTGCAAAAATGCTCCAAGTTTTAATCCCTTGGAAATTTGTAGAGTACATAGTCTCGAAGTATAAAAATATCAAGTGTAACTTTAAAATGGACGTGACATTTATCATTCAGTAATGTAGTCAGTTTCGTAGTGTAGTTCTTACTCAGCTAATTTAATAAATAATACTAGAGGCAACGTGTCTTTGTTTCAGTGTACGAATTCATTTTTCTTATATAAGCGGTGTTTTTTTTAACCATAATGTTATTTGAGTTTCGATTCGACTGAGTTGCACTTCACAAAATTATTATTGAAATTAAGCTGTACTTACTTTCTATACTATGCAAAGTAAATAAAATAAGCCATGCAATAATAATACCTAACCGAGATTATGATACTTGAATACAATTAATATTAAAAATTAGATATATAGTACAAAATATATTTTAGTAGAGGAACAGACAATCGAGAAAAAGTAATAATAAAAATGATATAGCTATAATCCGCGATACAGTAAATAGAAAAAATATATAGTGCTATATGTATAGTGACTATCCGTTTTTTCATACCATCGAGTATTTTCGTATCGTTTCATCGTTTTTTCATACCCGATACATGCAGGATTTGTAAAAACACATGCATAAACCTCCACCACTGCCACCACAATACACAAGCACTACACACGTTCACCATTACAAACTTCAGAATCGTTTCGCCTCGCAACCGAAGCATCATCAGGAGATAGACTCTACGACAACATCGCAAAGCTTTGCGATTTTGACGAATCCTGCATGTATCGGGTATGAAAAAACGGACAGTCCACTATACATTTAGCACTATATATTTATAAAAAAATAATTTTTATTATTACTTTTGTATTATGGATCTCTGCAAAGTAATTAATTAATAATTATATAAAATATTTTTTATCGAGGTTTAACACAGGACAGGGTACTCGAAAATACTGTGATGTCAAAATTGACGGCTCAATTGTGTATATCTTACTAATCTTACTAATTTAAGTCTAAATCTTTTGCGTTTCAGGACCTTATTCAACTGAACTTAGATGATTGTAAAAATGTTATTGACCTGTTGGTATCTATTACATTTTATGATTTAAAGGTAATAGTTTCACCTGTATGCGAAGCGACATCTATAGTTAATATGTTGTGAAGCTTTTACCTGGGATGTTCAGCGAGGCTCTATTATGATAACGAAGCCTGTACTGGACTCACCGCAAACATTTAAATGGCGCCGTCATGGTAGTAGTCCCTTTGAGACACCTACCCGAGCCATTTCGTCTGTTGGTTTGTTGTGGAATCATTTTTACCTCATAGTTTTGTAATATGTAAAATGGCTCATTCGTGCAAAACATTTTTTACCTTTTAGTGAAATGAGGCAACGTATCCAGCTGGATTTGTCCACTATTATCCAACAGTGTGTTTTTGAATAAAAAATTTCGTATAAAAAATATGTTGTAGTAGCAATTTGTAAAATTGACGGTCCTTGGTCAATTTGGAAAATAAATTTAATTGCTTTAAGAGTGAAAGACTATATTAGAGTTCAGTTAATGTGAAATAAGAACAATAAAAAATTGCATCAGAATTTAGTTAAACACACAAAAGCAAAGATAGATTTGGTTTTAAGTGTAGAATAGAAAATTTTTAGGCCTGGAGCGATTTAATTAAGTAGTATTTCTGTAAATTAATAAAATAAACATCTGTTTGCGATATTGGGATTAAATAATAGCGTAGAGATTATCATATTAATTCAATTTATTTTATAGAATTTTAGAAACTGGGAAACTAAACTAACCGTAACCTCCACCTTGTTCTAATAATAATGAATGAATACTTTAATAATGAAGTCACAATATCACAGTACGCATCAATCGTAACCTCAGAGTCTCATCTAAGGTCCAAAACAATAAACACCGATCTACCAGGTTATAGGATTGGTTGCCTTAAACACAGTTATCGTAAAAATCGCCGAATTGGATAAGATAGATTTACGAGTACATACGCCAACCATCTCCAGCACGTTAATTTCAGAAAGAGACCGTATTGCTATAAAACTGCCAACTACCGTTCATTACTACCATAGTACTAATAACAGGTAAGGAGTAACGACTAGTCCTAAGTTGACTTAGGTCCCTATCCCTTCCAACTGCGTCTTGCTTTAGCATTGCCTTCTTATACTCTCTTTGAACACACATATCGTTTTGTAATTAACGTATTATTAAGTGCTTGTAAATGACGTAAACGGCCAACAAACGTCCATTGTTCTACATAGAATTGTGAGACCAATTGTCCTCTAAATTATGTATTGATTTGATTGATGGTTTAGTAATGTTACAATATCCTTTGTATAAACTGTCTACTTTTGTTCAGTTAATATTAGAATAAACATAAATTCGTATAAGGCGAATCTTATACAATACGATTCTTTTATTTTGTAAAGAAATAAACTGTGTCATGCCTTTGAATATATGTTAATGCATGTTAGTATGTATTTATATGTATAACTATACGCTGTGTGTAAACGTTGTTCTTTGAATTGATACATCTAACGAAGTAACATGGCTATCAGTTTTAGTGAAACTGAATTTGTCGTATTTATCACGGTTACTTAGTAAAACCTTTTTTACCTTCAAAGGGAACTAATGTAAAGCAAGTATTAAATACTATGTAACAATGACGACTAATATTTTATTTATAGAGGGAGATCTCTTTTTGATTTAAAATTAAGGGATCAAACGGGGTAACGATATTTTAATTAAAGCACGTCAAAGTCCATATTAGAGTATCATAGATAATTCTCGTTGCCTAGGTACTACGAATTTGTTGCAATTTCACCGGGCAAAGGGAGGATATTTATTTTAATCAAGGGCCGGAACGCGAACTTCGCATATCCTTTTGTGGGTGTAGTAATTTTAATGAGTTTTATGCTACACCAGATACATAGGCCGGAGTACAGCATTTGTGAAGGAGATTTTAAGCTCTACACACATACTTAATCACAAAATGTTGATACATATATTAGTATATAGTATAGTATAGTATAGTATACCGGCAGGAGACTGGCTCTCTAATATCCTACACCGCTTTTTATACCTACTCCCCCCTTTAAACTACAATCGACACCAGTTTGTTACTACCCCCCTTAAAATTGTTGTAAGACGACCTCTTCAACTCAATTTACATAAAACCGTTATGTATCTATTAAACTAAACATTTAGGAGGAATTGCACTATCTATACAATATCTATATATAATTTTAATAAAAACCGAACAAAAATCCTTTGAGTAGATTTAGAGAAAATCGATCACATATAGAAAGTGAGCTTGGAGACAGAGGGACTTTGTCAATAAGTATAGATATAGATTACACAAATAATCATCCATCCTTATACAAATTTTAATTTAATAAAATGTTATACTACTTATTATAAGTCGTGTGGTATCCTGCAGAATAGAATAGACCACCCTCCATTTTTACCGAGGTGTTGTAAGAGGCGACTAAGGTAAATGCCGCGTGGTATCCGGCTGCATAGAATAAACCACCCTCATTTCTTACCGAGGTGTCGTAAAATTCGACTAAGGTAAGTTGACGTCAGGCAGGCGGCCGGTCGTAAAATACCTAGTCAAATCATATGACAGCATGTTTGCAACATGTTGTGCCGACCCCACTTAGAGTGGGATAAGGGCAGGAGAATGATGATGTTATACGAATTATAATATTGTACGCTTAGTATTAAAGTAACCCGATTTAAATTTAGGCTTAAATGGGTTGGTTATCCTTTTAATCCCATCTATGACATCAGGCTACGAACTATTAAAAAATATTAGTGTTTTCTTGCTCTTCCAGATTCTGGATCTCTTTAATACCCACGAGTTTTGTAGGCGCTACTTTTTAAAACAACTTAGAACTAAGTCACTTTACTATTAATACATGCAATATATTGTCACGTATTGTTGTACGCAAATGGCATGATCGCGCAAAAACACAAATTCATGCTTATGCTGATGTCAAATTCTAATTCAAATTCAAATAAGTCTTTATTCAAATTGGCCTATTTCAAGCACTTCTGAATCGTCAAATTAAAATTAAATTGAAGCTACAACTGGTTATGAAAGGTGCTCTAACCGAGAAGAACCAGCAAGAAACTCGGCGGTCACTCTTTTAAAAAATAAATATTACAATTTTATATTTACTACTGTTAACAATTATAGATTACAATATCATCTAGTGCATAGCTGTCGATACAAGTACCCATGATCAGTAGGCAAAGACAAGTAATGTTCACGAAAATATTCAAGCAATCACATACTGACGTTCTTAAATGCAATGCTGTGACATTACTTTGCAAATAATATTTTTAAAAAGCTTTAAAAAGTGAAACCAGGCTCATTAATTTCAGTATAAAATAAACTTTTGCGTTTGACCCACTCAACATCTACGTGCTCTTTACAAAAAAATATCCAACTCCTGAGTCCATCTCAAATTAATTACATATTTCACCGCGGTAATTCCGCTTCCGTATTTAATAAAGTTCAAGCACACCGTTCGTGCCACTTACCCTAAATTACAAATACTCATATAATTTTTTTAAGGGTTGGTAACTCATTTACTTTGTAAATACTGCACACGAGCGATGTTTTTTTCGACGGACTCATTTTTCATGACATTTTTTCAGAAACTGTTACGTCGTTTAATCAAAGCTTCTGGTTATTCAGCTCTTTTTAGTTTAAAATTCATAAAATTACACTAACGTATTCGTCGCAAAAGGAATGAAGTCAAGTGAGATTTGCGGTAACTTTCAGCATTCGTTTTAGCAACGAAAATGTGAAGGCGTCAAAATGAGTCGTGAATGGCGTTTTCTTAGCTGTATGGAATTGTCGTATCGAAGCAATGTATAAACGCTAACTCAGTAATAATTATTAGAGACGCTAGCGTCTAAATCATGGTTTACTTCGTCTTACTTAAGTCTCGTTGAAAATCCACAATATAGAAGAGAATGGATTATTGTTGTTACGATTGTAATTCAAAAATTCAAATTCCAATTAAAAATATTCTTTATTAACAAGTGCTCCTGAATCGTAAACTCTACTACTGGTTTGGAAAGCTGTTCCTACCGAGGCGAGCCAGCAAGAAACTTCGTGGTTGCTCTTTTCAAAATAATACTTGCAACTAGTTACATTTAGAAATTACTTTCTTGTACAGGGTCGAACAGTAGCTATATCCGCGCATTCTTATCACCTCAGTAATTCTCAACAGTAGGCTTTCTGTATCAGCCTCCCCAGAGTTTTTGTAAACTGCCGTAATGACAAAGATGCCGTAATGTTTGCGGAATTATAATATAGTCTTATACCAAAAACCAAACAAACGACTTACGTACTTTTGCAAGGCGCAAAGCAAGAGCAGCAAGCTTATTTCGGTTTCTACATTGTCTCTTATTTACATCCCCTAATGTTTTATAATTCTTTATATTTTTATATACAAAAATTAAATTGCTTAAAATCTAAATAAATACGATTCATTCCAAAAACTAGAAATTATTATTCTTCGTGAATACATCTAACCCTTTACTGTTCAAGGGTACCCATCTATAAAGTTGCCTGAAATATTTAAAAAAGAGATCGTAAAAGGGGTACAAAGCCAATAAGGCTTTGAAGATGAAAGAGGCGGTCAATTGAAACACTGAGAGGTCTCATTAAACGAGTTTCGACACTTATTTTGCTTCACAAAAAAAATCTAGACGGAGTGGTTGTATATATGTGCTGACTTAAATTAAATCAAAGATTTACATATTTAAACATTTTGGGTAACAGTTTTAGTCCCACAGCTGGAAAAAGACTCCTTATAGAGACGACTATAGGAATTTAGGAGGAATATATCGAGCTACGCCCATGTTTATTGAATGGCGGATTGTGTAGACTTGCGGATCTGAAACGTTGTGACTGACTATGGGCCTTCTAAGGAAGTTTAAAGTCATTCAGCGGGCGATGATTGAAGTATCTCAGATCAAGTCAGGAATGAGTTTTCTCAACGTGTTGCGAAGCTAAAGTGGAGATGAGCGAGGAACCTGCGGAGAACCGTTGGTCTCAACGTGTTGGAATGCGACCCCCAACCGGAAAACACAGCGTCAATAGACCCCTACGAGGTCGACTGACAATCTCAAAAGTATCGCGGGGATCCGCTGGATCCAAGCGGCACAAGATCGTTTGATGTGTAGATCCCATGAAGATATCCTATGTCCAGCAGAGGACGGCCATCGGTTTAAGTAGATGTATAATTAAATGTAAATATTAACAAAGCACCTAAGTTATTAAACAAAACTGCGTGCCTAGAGTTTGAAACCGTGAACTCTTGGTATAGGTCACGCAGTCCTACAGTCTAAACACCAGGACATTAACATATTTAAGACTAATTATAAAAAATAACCAGTAATTTATTTTAGGTTTTTATAATTAAAAACTTCATCATCATCCTCCTGCCCTTATCCCACTCTAAGTGGGGTCGGCACAACATGTTACAAACATGTTGTCACATGATTTGGCTACGTATTTTACGACCGGCCGCCTGCCTGACGTCAACTTACCATAGTCGTATTTTACGACCCCTCGGTAAGAAAGATGGTGGTCTATTTTACTCAACCGAATACCACCCGGTGGTGTATAATTAAAAACTTGTCATTTAATTATGAAAGTTGTTTGAAATTGCTACGCAAAGTTTTCGTTAAAGTTGTCTTATTTTGTAACTCATGTTTAAGCTCTTAATTACTTTTCCTGGTTGTCTGCAAACATCCATCCCGCTACGAAATGTAGGCTCCGTTATTTACTCTTGCTCACATGCCTTGCTTCTCGCTCTCTCTTTGCAAATATTTATCCCTCAACGATAAACCTGAGTTACTCGTGGGTAAAGCAATAAACTTTTCCATTGTATTTCACGTGGTTTGTGATTTCAGGGTTAGGAAAACATTAGAAAAGCTTATCGTTTATTTAATTGAACTCGACGGACGCAATCTTTTCAAAGTTGTAATTATATTAAAATATTACTTATAAATAGTTTTCCCACAAAAAATTACATATAGCTACTAATAAAGAATGAATAATACAAAACACCCGTCACATCACACAAGGTGGCTCCTTGTTATTCTGTATCCATGGCAACCACTATTTGTTGTCAGGTGTTGCGTCGACAACGCCATCGGCGGTGTTCGTTATTCATCGGCTACATTCGGAATACGCGCGATAGCAGCGACCTCTTGTAATTACCCCTTACACTACATTTTTAATTTCGTAAATTGTATGAAAATTAGTGTGGTTATTGAATTCTTAATACTTTTCGCATTTTGTTATAAAATATTTTTATAAAGAGAGACGAAGTCTTAACGCAGCGTTGATACTGTAAATATAGAGGCCCTTAAGATAGTGTTAAATCTTTTTAGCATTTCACACCTACAATTTTAACTACTGGACCCAAAACTGATTCGTATTCATAATGCACACCCTCTCGTAGCGATCAAAGGAATCATCACTTTGTGTTTGAGAAGCATTACAATAAAATTACTAAACTTTTACGGATATTATTGTTAAAAATCTAAAATAAGGTATCGATTAACCCCAAGAACTAAACGCAATGGTTCCATTATACTTTAAATTACTTACGCTTATGATGTTTTATTCAACTATTATGTATACAAAGAGAACAGTTCCATATACTAAAATGTTTTTAGTAAAGCAAATATTACAAATTACGCAATTTTGGACTGAAAATCTATTTATCATTGACGTAATTCGTGTAGCTATTGGTCAAGCGTCCTCAACAATGTGTGCCAAGCAGAACATGTTAATTATGTCCCGAGTGATGCTTTGCCAATGTCACGAACCCCGTTAATTGTTCCGCGTCCAAAAGGCAGATTTATTGGAAAGCTGTTAACAAAATATGTGAGTCAATAAATACCAAACATTGATTGGATACCTTTACAAACGATACTCGGGTAAATTATTATAAATATCTACATAACGCTGCTGTTAGACTGTTTGAGACATAGAATCTTCTTAGAATACTGGCCTACTTTTATTTTATGCATCAGGTTTATTTAGTGATCGTTGTCGCCCGTCCCACAATTCCCTACTGCCAAACAAACCTATTTGATGACAAATTTAATAATGAGTAGAAAATAAGTGGTAATTATTAAGGTTCATTGTAATATAACAGTGTTCTGCGTAATTACATTCAATAACCCTTGAACTGCACTAACATGAACCTGATGAAATTTACTATAGGCACTCGAAATCATCTTTGTATTTTAAAATAATATTTTAATTATAGCGTGACAGCTTGTAAAAATATCATTCATCCATAAATGAATAACTAATTGGTACAGAGTTATAGTACAAAAAAAAGAGCATATGCATGTCATACTTCACACAATCCAACTATCTCTTTTTAGGCCTCCCTCTGGTCACATATCCATCCACATCCATACTCAACACTCGTTTAGTCATATGATTTTCATCCCTCCTCATTACATGTCGATACCATCCCAATCTTGCCCCTCTCGTCTTTTCTATAACAGGCGCAACTTTCAGACTTCCCCTTATATACTCATTTCTTATTTTATCCAATCTTGTCACACCACACATCCACCTTAACATTCTCATCTCATTTGCATGCACTCTTCTTTCATCCGTCTTTTTCATTGCCCAACATTCTGATCCATACATTACGACAGGTCATATGACCGTTCTATAAATTTTTCCCTTAAGTTTAAGGGGCTTGTTGTGAAGCTTATATTACATATTAAACAGAAAGATGAAAGAATCAGTTGTATATTATTTTAAATTTTACTTTGATCTAAATTTCAAACTTATTTTAAAAATTGAAACAAACCAAACTTGGACACTAGTTATCGAACAAATTGTATTAGCCGCAACAGCCAGAGGGGTTGTCAGGTTGGAGTCAAAGATATGTATTTCTATAATGAAAAGTAGAATATATTAACCAAGCTTGCAAAATTTGTTAATCGTAATTTCAAAGAGAAGAGGGTACGTTTTCATTTTCATCAAGGGCAGGAATGGAACGTGAGCGTTGCGTATCCTTTTGTGGGTGTGGTAATTTTAATGAGTTTTGCGCCAGGCTAGCGACACAGCCCGAAGCGAGCCTGTATTAGTAGCGAGTGAGAGTTGGAAAAGGAGAGACTACATAGCCTCTAAAGTAAACATAGTGCTGCACGTTCAAAGTATCGATAAGTTATAAGTACATGGATGCAAGTCATTGCAAGGATGCAAACCCAGTACCTAGTTGATAAATCATCAATTTTCAAAACATTACTAACTATATCAGTTCTTTTGAGTTATCGGTATTAAAAAACTTAGATGTCATAGAATTTATTTTTTTTAATTGAAATAAAAAAAATATATAATAAAAATCATTTATTTTCGCAACAGCATTACAACCGTTAAACTAAGTTACTTTTAAGTATGGAGATATTTGTGCCAGTGGATTTCGTTCTTTTATTTTAGTATATTTAAACATATCAATAAGGCTATAATGTGTATGATTGTGGATGTGTGTGTGCGCATGCATGCATGTGGGCGGCATTTGTGTGTGCGTAATTAAGATAAAGTTTGAGGTTGAGTGAATTTCTGAATCGATGAGTATGAAACTAGTGTAGTATAGTGTATATCAATTTATAGTCGATTTATGATTGAAATTATTCTCATTCTAATTACTTATCTAATTAAACCACATATTTCGATATTACATACACACATCTCTAATCACGCTATTAATTTCGTCAGCCGTTATAAGCGAAGCAGTTGGCGTTATTAGCCTTGCCCTTTAATGCGTAATAATTTACTGCACTTTATATTAAAACAGAACATTTAAAAGTTCCATAACAACGTTGGGGCTTTTGCATATTCATACAGAGGGAATTCAAAAACTTTTACGTTAGTCAAGTACTAATTACGAAGCAAATGTACTTTTTTGTTTTGTCAGTGTAAAGTATAAACAAATATAATATGTCCGTATGTGGAAGTTATTTTCAAATAATATATGAACAAGCATAATAACGATGCAGTTAATAGTACTCGTATGTACTAAGTACTATGAAAAGCTATAGCTGATAAAAAATATATAAAAGTATATAGATTTAGATCTAGAAATAGATCTAGGGTCTTTTCAGGAGTTGATGTTGTTTTCGAGGATGAACCAAGTTATAATTTTTTGTTGTTGCGATCGTCGTCGCACTATTTCGCATATGATATATTTTTTAACATTATTTTTAAAGGAAAACTTTAAGAACAAAGAAAAAACCAAGTACTAAAGTGCATCACGAATACTTTATTTTTCCTTTATAATGTAGTCTACACTGTTAACATATCGGATGGAGAGGGATCTCCATAGCAGGAGCTATGACTTTCACCTAGGACATGATTTAGACGCAGGATATGTGATAAATAGATATTCCTTTGTGCTCTGATACCCGCAACAAAATTTTTCAACATTGCCTTCACATTACTACCACTTTCACAGCAATTGTTTATTTTTAGTGTAGACGATAACAAAGATAATAACAAGCCTTCGAGAGTAATTAATAGTCTATTAAGGAATATTAGGGATAATGAAACGATCATTGTCTCTGAACCGACTTGTTTAACGAAGATCTCAATTGGGGCCTCAGTGAAACTAAGTTTTTTACGCTATAAAAGTGATTAACATTTTCGGAAATATTTTGAACGATTTACATCCTTTATCTTGTTTTCCTTTTGAACTTTTTAGTTTTATAATTTTTCAAAACATATACTTAGGCATGTTAAAATATAAATAAATGATAAGCGATAGAAATAGCATTGCCGTTTGCAGTCCGTCTCCGAAGCGAGGAACATAACACTTTCATTCATGTTATCCTGAACTTAATGCAATAAGTTACATCCTCTTCAGATTTGTCATGTAACTTTATATTTATAACGTGATATAGATGTTTTTTTTTTCACTTCCAAGACGTGAAATGTATATGAGAATTCTTCCCCATAGTCACAGACATCGCTTTATTTTTCAGTGGCACTTTTTATTTTAACTATACCCAGTTTATTAAAAACTCATGAAGTATAATATGAACCATAGCATAATATCACTTGTGGTAGTTAGTTTTACTCGCGAATGAGTTTGAATTTTGGTGGTGCACAGAATTTGTACAACAAAACGAACAAAAATCACTGGATTTTTGTTCGTTTTGTAAATTCCGAAAAAGCATACTGATACTTTTTAAACTTGACTGTCAGATTTATTAAAACCTAAGATCGTTTCAATTGGTTAATGTTTCTGGAAATCTATCTAGTACAAATGAGACTCAATCAACTTTAGACTCTTTATTCCGAAAAAATAGTAATAAAATTTATCAATAAACTACTTTTGCTGTCCAGTATAGTGCTTTGCTATACTTTATCATACTTATGTAGCTAAAATATAGCAAAGCACTTTATTAAATGAATAACCACATACCTTTAGATTTACACATCACTCCTACTACGTACCGAGGAATTCAGTAACCGTGTAAACACGTCCAACTTTATATTCAGAGCGTCAATAAAGCCACCTAAGATGTTTAAAGAACCGACAAAAAAAAAGCGTAAAGGGTACGAAAGCAATTGAATGGCACTGAAAATGGAAGAGGCGGTCAATCGAAGCACCGAGAGAACTCATTACATGGGTCGGTTTACCTACTTCACTCACACTGAATTGAACTGCAATATTGGGGTAAAATCACTTTTCAAGCTTGTCGGAGTAATTTTTTATAATTCATGTCCGCCGATTTGTAATAGTGTAACATTATATTATGTTTAAATTGCTTTAAAAGTGAAGTGAAGTGAAAGTGAAATATCTGAATAAATAGTGTTTCTGATTAAATAGTATTTGATTCAACAAAAAAAGATTAAACAGTACTGTTAATATCTGTAAAATTTGTAAACCATCGTTTAGTAACGTTGTGAGTCGTTAAGAACAATAATTCATAATTATATGTTTTAGTAAATTAAATTAATTTAATTTGCAAAAAAAACATTATAAGCTTAGGCGTTGATGGACTTGAGGGCAAAAATATAAAAGAAAACCAAAAAATAAAGATTTTTTCATTCGTAAATAAATTTCAAAGAATGAATAACAATGTAACCTTAAACATCAATAGCGAATTCAAGTGAATATAAAGTAGATACGCGAGGAAAATACAAGAACAAATTTGGTATAAGGTACCAACTTTCTCTAACTTTTCTATTTACTTCAGAGAACAATTTTATGATAGCATGTTAATATTTAAGATACGGAAACATTATATACAAATAAATATTTCATTAATATAATGTTTATTTAATGTTAATTTTTAAAATGTTTTACGATCAGGTGGGATAATCGTGAAAATTTTGTCATAATTGATAAAGAAGCTTTTCCTTTTTGGCCTATGGAAAAAACTATAGCTGGACTATCTGTATAAAATCAAATCAGGGATCTATAGAATATAATAGATGAGCTATGACAATAGGTCACTATGCAGAGCGTAAATGGAGATTAGAGTAAATGTGTCCTACATTAACATTAGTAAGACAGATTTTGAAAAGTTTACGGAATTGTCACCATCGTTCCTCCATGAACCTATAATGTAATATAGTGTCATTGTTCAATATATTTACATACCAAAGTTTCCTAATATGGCATATAATTTAAATTTATAATATAAATTTATGGGACACTTAAACCCACGGTCATCTTTCGCCAAAGTAAGTAACTTAATGCTTGTGTTATGGGTGACAGACAACTGGGAAATATATACATATATTTATTAAATACACCCAGACTCGAAAAAAAATGTATTTAGAAAATGGTTGCCCCAGCGAGATTTAAACGCGTACCCCCGGAGTTCAATGCAGGGTAACTGCCACCTGCGCCAACGAATCAGTCAGACTATTAAGCCTTATCAAAAGGCAATCGAGAATTCGTTAATTGTTATAATTTGCAACATCAAAGGCAACTTTTCGTCGAAAATGTCTAGTTCCGCAATTCTTCAAAAACTCTTAATTACTGTTGGCAGCCCGCAAACATTCATTTTCAAAATGTAAGCTTCATTATAACAGGTCGCAAGATGCTTCTATTTCGGCAAATATTTATCACTTAACAAGACGCCTGGCTTACCTTGAACAACTTTTATGTGGTGTTTCATTTGCTTAAACTTTCCATAATCTTGCAATATTACATCGTGTAAGTTTAAATTTACATCATCATTTTGCAAATATTGTTTATTCTACTGAATGACTTTTAAATTAATATTTCCCCAATCTTCTTAATTTGGAAATGTTGTGGTTTAATTGGCCTAGTTAATCAAATCAATAATCAGTCACTTTCACATTCAATCAGGTTACTGAGCCTTGAAATCTATTACTCAGTTAATAGTATCTCCATAGTTCAATATCGCGCTTTGTACTGGCCAAAAAGGCTGGTAATAAAAAAGTATCGTATGAACTTATGCCCTTCGTAATTCATAAAATGTTTTCTTAATTATCATACAAAGCGCGACTTTATACAAAGTAAAAGTAGCGGCCTGTTACAATCCCATTGCTGGGAATAGGCCTCCTCTCTCCGTTTCTGGAGAGAAGGGTTGGAGCTAAGACCTACCACGCTGCTCCAATGCGTATTGGTAGGTTACACATATCTCAAGAATTCTTTAGAGATATGCAGGCTGCCTCACGATGTTTTCCTTCACCGCGTGTGATAAATTGTAATCGTCAATTAGACACATGAGTTTTAATAGAAAATCTTATTAGTGCCTGCCTGGTTTGAACTCGTGTTCGCCTCGAAAGAGTCGCACGGTCTTACCGCTGGGCTATCACAGCTCAGTTGCACGGTCTCACCGCTGAGTTATCACAGCCCAATCGCACGGTCTCGCCGTTGGGCTATCACAGCTCAAATACAAAGTAAACTTAATGATTACGAACTTCGTCCTATATATTTGATGCCTTACGGATCATAATTTTTTCCAACTTTTCAGCAGTCTTTTGTCAATATCATAAGTGGATTGCTTATCAAATAATTCCACCGCTACACGAGTAGCTGGCAATTTACTTTCAATTAGAATTTAGTCTTTTTTAGTTTTTTACTTTATTAGACAAATCTTTATGTTTTACGGTTTTATCAAACCAAATCAAAATAATCTTTGTTCAAGTGAGCTCTTTCGAGCACTTTTGTATCGTCAAGGATTAATGAAGCTACAACTGGTTCGGAATGTTGCTCATACCGAGAAGAACCAGCAAAAAACTCGTCGGTCAATCTTTAAACATTTTCAATTTTACATTATTAAGCCGCAGTCTTGTATGAAGCTCAAAGGATTTTCAAATCCAGGTATTTTTATCTTCCAAATAATCTTCAATTTTGTAATATGCTTACGTATAAACATATCTCTTACATTTGATTTAAACCTTTCTGTAGACTGGTCTAGTATGGATAGCCGTGTGGCATCCGGCAGAATAGAATAGATCACCCTCCTTTTTACCGAGGTGTCGTAAGAGGCGACTAAGGTAAGTGCCGTGTGGTATCCGGCTGCGTTAAATAGACCACCCTCATTTCTTACCGAGGTGTCGTAAAAGGCGACTAAGGTAAGTTGACGTCAGGCAGCGGCCGGTCGTAAAATAAGTAGCCAAATCATGTGACAACATGTTTGTAACATGTTTTGCCGACCCCACTTAGAGTGGGATAAGGGCAGGAGAATGATGATGGTTTAGTATGGATTGCGATATTTTATTGTAAAAACGAGTACCCAGACTAACGAGTTGCTAACTCTGCTTAGTCGCGACACAGAAATCACAAGCTTATTGTGACCTCTTGTAATGTCTATGATAAACTTATATATTTTTATATATATATTTTCTCATCTCGACTCAAATATTATTTGAGATTATTTGTTAATTTCAAGTATTCTTTAAAAAAGTGATATATGCGACTTTTATCATAATGTACAACTAAAGTAAAATACACATCGAGTGTAAAATTTGCAAACCTATATTAGATAAACAGATATTTAAGGTGTCATTGCTTATGGTGGATTGAATTATTTTTAACAATATAATTATTTTATAAGAACACTATATTTTTGAGTAATTTAATGAGTTCGCACATTTTTTACTACTGAAACAATGCTTGCTGTCACTCAATAAATATTTTTTGTATGATTTTTTTTAATTAAATTGAGCATTGAACTGTTTTATCATTAATATACAATAATATTATTGGGTTGTTCATCCCCGCCCTTGCCATTAGGGATAAGTCGCTGTATTACTTGAACGTACGCTTCATGATTTCAAAAAGATTATGAAGATATTAAGCCGTAAAATAACAATAGATGCGAGCACAGCTGACAATTTATGCGCAATAAAATGAAAATCTTATTCAAATAACTCAGAATAAGGATTGAAATGTCTTCAAAGTCATAAATAATGATTATTGACTGGCCCGTTGGCGCTGTGGGTAGTGACCCTGCCTTTAGCTCCGCGGGTCGCGGGTTCGATTCCCGCCGAGGGCCAACATTTTCTGTAAACAAATTGTTGGTTCTTCGAGCCTGGGTGTGTATTTGTATTTAAGTATGTATTTAAACTAATATATGTAGTACATCTACCATTTGTCCGTCACCCATAACACAAGTATTAAGTTACTTACTTTGGGGACGGACGACCGTGTGTGTAAATGTCCCATATATTATATTATATTATACTCTCCTTTCATTATCGCTTATCTTTTTAATTTTATATTAATTATTCTTATAAATAAGCTGTAGTTTACAGACGCTTATTAATGAATGGTGTATTAGATAAGTTGAATCTAATTTTGTTTTAGTATTTATTAATTTAAACTTTTCCCATATATGTATACATATTTATTTATACTCTATTATCACAAATGTGAACGTCTGCCATTCTGGCTGTCGCCTGTTGTTCTGTCTATTAAGTTTTCATAGCTAGTCCGCTTGACCAACTGATCGGGTTATGCATAGGATGAAAAAGCGACTTTTGGGAACATTATTTACAGTACGTAAATGCTTAAGTTGGGGTATATAAATAAATTATGACTAAATGATAAATTCAAATTCAAATTCAAAATATTCTTTATTCAAGTAAACTTGTAAACAAGTGCTTTTGAATCGTCACCTCTACTGTTTCTTCAAAAAGCTGTTTCTACCAAGAAAAGCCAGCAAGAAACTTGGTGGTTGCTCTTTTCAAATGTAGTTCTAATAACTAGTTACAGTTGGTCATTACTATCTTGTACAAGGTAGAAGAGTAGCTATATCTACGCATTTTTATCATTTATATAATACTCAATAGTATAGTAGGCTTTTTGTATCAGCCTCCCTTTAAGAGTGTTTTTAAACTGCTGTAATGGCAAAGATAAAATCGATTGCGGAATTTTTATAGAATCTTATACCCAAACCGACAAACGACTTATTTACTTTTGCACAGGCTCAAAGCAAGAACCGAAATATGTTGTTTATAACAAACGCAATGCAAAAAAATTGAGAATATTGTTATTTCTCTTATCATTAAATAATAATTGACTACAAATTCCAAAAATTAACTGTTTAATATTTACTTTAGTAAGCTATGTTTTGGCTGAGGATATTACTGTAAATAAAACAAGTGCCCTAGTGACCAACGCCCGGGATATTAATCCTTCGACCCACACTTCGTCACTGTCCGGTCCTTCGATGCTTAACCGGGCTTAACAGACATGTTTGAATTTAAGGCTTTGGAAAATGCGGTCAGCGTCCCGACCAATTGGATCAATCCGGGACATCTGATCCCGGTTTATTATGGCTTACATACGAAAAAAACGTGATATTCTTCACAGGTTTAATTATACGCTAAAGGGTAGACATACGTTTTCATTGATGTTATGAATTACTAAATATTATTCTTTGTGGATAGTTATTAACTACAACAGAACTACTTTGCTGTAATCTGTCTTTGTTAGAATATATGTAATGCTAAGTGTATGAGGCAGGCAAAATTCACATACCTTACACATGTAGGCCAAGTCACCAGATACCACTTTAAGTGTGGTCGGTTCAACATGTTAAAACATGTTGTCGTTACGTATTTTACAACCGCGCGCCTGCCTGACTTCAACTTACCTTAGTCCTATTTTACGACACCTCGGTAAGAAATGTTGGTGGTCTATTCTACTCAGCCGGATACCACACGGCGGCATTTATTTATATATATTTCATTTAATATAGGCGTTTTAATGGATAGCTTTTTTAAGCTGTGATAGCCCAGCGGTGAGACCGTGCGACGCTTTCGAGGGGAACACGAGTTCAAACCCGGGCAGGCACCAATGAGTTTTCTATTAAAACTCATGTGTCTAATTGATTATTGCAATTAATCACACGCTTTTCGGTGAAGGAAAACATCGTGAGGAAACCTGCATATCTCTAGAAAATTCTGGAGATATGTGTAACCTACTAATCCGCATTGGAGCAGCGTGGTAGGTCTTAGCTCCAACCCTTCTCTCCAAAACTGAGTGAGGAGGCCTATTCCCAGTAGTGGGATTGTAACAGGCCGCTACTTTAATGGATAAGCTTTGTTTAAATTCAAAAAATTCAATTTACTGTAAAATTACCGGTATACATTTGAAGGCTAATTTAATTTCACGCTCATTCTAGCGTAAATCAAGCCTCGAAGGCATCAATGCGCGCGACTGATTTGTCTCCAAGTTTGGTGACCGTAAGTAATAGACAACAATACTTTTTAATTTTTGTAGCGCTATATTACAATTTCTCTTATCACAATCAAGAGGTCTCAGTCTCAATTCCAGTTCAAGAAAACTTTAAAGATTTTTCTTATCAACCGACTAAGGCCTGATTTTGAAGAGATGATTTAATTAAGCGGCAAAAAATCATATTACTCACAACATATTTTTTCGTCATTGTACGTTTAAGGTTTATTTCTATCTTATCGAAAAAACTAATAGTAATTTTTTTTTAAATTGTGGCTTATAAAAATTTAAAAATTTTGTAAATTGAAATATTAGGTCCTTACATATGAAATTGGCGTTTTCTATGGGAGGAACATAAAGTCGTTTTTTTTAATGAAATATATTTAATTAATCAAAGTATGTACCATTGCTATGTATGCACTTTTGCCATCTCATTGGTAGTTCATTGATCCCCTTACTAAAAAACCATTCGGGCGGGAATCAATAAAATCTTTGAAGGCGGTTTGGACTGCCCCATCGGAGTTGAATTTTTTTCCTTGCAAGTAGTTATCCAAAATGCGAAAAAAATGGTAATCTGTTGGAGCAAGGTCCGGAGAGTACGGTGGATGTCTAAGACATTCTAATTGAAGCTCCTCTGATTTGGTAGCCGTCTGTTGTGCAGTGTGTGGTCTAGCGTTGTCCTGAAGCAGCAGTGGCCTAGAGCGATTGACCAGCCTCGGTTGTTTAGCAGCTAGCTTTTCCATCATGGTTTGCAGTTGCTGACAATAGATATCTGCCGTAATCATCTGGCCAGATTTAAGAAAGCTGTAGTGAACGACACTGGCACTCGTCCACCAAACACTTACAAGCAACTTTTTTTTAGTCAATTTTCGCTTAGGGCAGGGTTCAGCCATTGCGATGAGCGCTTCCGATTATCATAGAGGATCCACTTTTCATCACAGGTAATTTATTTAAAATTCCTTCATTATTGTGCCGGTTGAGTAACATAACGCAACAGTCGACGCGCGTTTGTCTGTTTGCTTCACTCAATTCATGAGGTACCCACCTTTCAAGCTTTTTCACCTTCCCAATTTGCTTCAAGTGGATTAGAATAGTTTTATCACTAGCACCGGAGCCTGCAGCTGACTCGGACGTGGTTTGCGATCCGCTTCCACAATAGCCTTCAATTCTTCATTATCAACTTCGGTCTCCGGCCGTCCACGAGGCTTGTTCTGCAGGTCGAAATTTCCAGAACGAAAACGTTGGAACCAAAAACGCACTGTGTTTTCTCTTGCGACACCGTCACCATACACATCATTAATCCTTCGAGCCGTTTCTGCAGCACTGTTGCCACGGTGGAATTCATACTCGTAAATAACGCGATATTTCATGTTTTCCATTTCGTAAACAGAGTGACACAAAGAAAAAAACAAAAGAAGAAAAAACAAATGAATTAGGGGGTTTGAAACACAAATGCATGAGTAAATAGCTGTATGAATTTGAATTTGGAATTCCTAACCATAAAGGTAATATTTGAGATCAAAGTGACCAGTACGACAAAACGCCAATTTCATATGTAAAGACCTAATATTTGATTGTTCTGACTCAAAAGGATGCCTACCTTTACTTTATATCAACAGAGGATCTTAAATGTCAGAAGACCAACAACATACAACATCGGTAGTAGAATGTAGTTTATCTATGTAGATTAACAAGAAGAGTAATCAAAATATTTCTTAAAAATATATTCCTGGATATCAAATAAAAACGGACTACATAATAAAACAAGTTTCTGGCCATCTTTCCATTTAAAGTTTTTGCCTCAATATCATGCACCTGGATAGGAAGAAAAGTATCAAAACTGAGTGAAAGAGTGAAATAATTCGGGTCATAAATTCAACTTTTATTGCCGCAGAGCGAGGGCGGTCGTCGTCGGTTTTAGACGCCACATCGACATAATTTAACTTTTTCTTATTATCTTTAATGCTGATGCCGAACGCCTCGCCCCTGAATATTACTGTGTAAGCATTTTTGGCATACAATATAACAGTTTTTGATAGTATGAAAATACATTTATTTTGTACGGATGTAAGAAGTATGCTTATCCCAGAAAGTCTTAATTACCTTCTATCTACCTTCCTGACGAACAGAGCAGCCTCAGATATTAATATTGTAATAATTTTAACTATAACCTATAATTCCATACCAGGCATGAATAACTTAAGAAGTCCATAAAGCAAATCTTTAAGTGCAGCCATAAATAGGTTTACTTTTAGTATACGTTTAAGTGTGTTATTATATACTAGCTGTGCCAACAACGGCTTCGCCCACGTGGGATTAATTGATTTACGTAACTTTTCCGGAATTTTCGAAATTTTGAACATAAAAGTAGTTATCGTGAGTTGACCGTGAGAGATAGAGACATGCTGTTGCGGACTTTTTTGTAGTATTTTTATAGATCTACAATTCTCTAGTACATTAATTCGGCGTATCACTTCAGATTTACGCAGCGCACGCGGCTAAAGCTTCTACCAAGTTTTTTAAAAACTGCGCTATCTCTTCAACACAATTTACATAAAACCGATATGTACTATTAACGTAAGCCATGCGGAAGTATCGCATTATTTTTTGGTGAAAACCGTACAAAAATTCGTTCAGTAGATTTTGAGAAAATCAATTACATACAGACAGATAGCTTTTTAGGTCTTTGTTTTATAATAAGTATAGATTAACCAATTTGCTGTACGATATAAAAGACGTATCGACTTCACTGGAATATTCACCATATAAATTCGAGGAGGATTGCCTAATCCTAACACATTTTTTGATAAAACTTATAAAAGGACTTAAGTCGACTTATCAACGCCTGAATCGAAATATTCATGCCTGGTGCGGAATTATAATACTCGTATTTAAATAGCGCGCCGTTGCAAAAATTTCGGGACAACCTTTATTGCGAATACGTGCATAGTTATAGACCTAACTACAATGATTATGTTATTATTTTTTTTTTCTTCAAATATTTAGTAATTTGTAAGAACAATTCAAACAACTTATATGAATACAGAAAGCCTACTATACTGTTGAAGATGATAAGAATGCGTGGATATAGTTACTCCCCGACCTTATGCGAGATAACAATGACAAAATGTAACTAGTAGTATATGTAATCATATAATACAAAATAAATGACAATATTATTTTGCTTTAATCTGCGATAGAAGAAAATATAATATGTAATGCTAAATGTAGAGTACATGCAGGATTCGTAAAAACTCATGCACTACAACACAACGATACACAACGAATTTTCTATTATCGCAGATTAAAGCAAAATAATATTTACTTACTTTTGTATTATAGACCTCCTTAAAGTAACGCCTAATTATATAAATTAATGTCCGTTGAGTTTCTTGCTTTGGCTACTATACTGCTTAGGATTACTTCGATGATAAGAATGGTTGGATATAGCTACTCTTCGACCCTGTGCAAGACGGTAATGACTAAATATACCAAGTAATACGAATTATATTTTAAAAACAGCAACCGCCGAGTTTCTACCTGGCTCTTCTCGGCAGGAACAGCTTTCCGAACGAGCAGTTGAGTTGACGATTAAAAAGCACTTCTTTAGAAGTTTACTTGAATAAAGAATATTTTTAATTTGAATAAAATAAATATGAACCAAGCTACGTCAATACACACCTTTCTGAGAAGTAAAGATAAATTATTGTACATTTGACAAAAAAAAAATTTTTGTTCTGGAAGTCTGTCATTCAATATCTGGAATATCACTTTAATCCAAAGTAAATACCGAATGATTTATCGGATCAGACGCGTCTAATACGTCTGAATCTTGTAAAGTGAGAATGCTAAAAACTGTGCCTAAAATGTCGATGTTAGTAATTGACATTGATCAAGCGAATATCTTTTTATTTACTTTTTAATATACTATTACTAGTGGTACCCGCGACTTCGCGCCTACTTAAGTTTTTAAATACAATATAAAAATGAAATATGTGTTTTTTCTTTATTCCCGTAAGAAAACGTATTTTCTTTTATTCTTTATATTACCCCGGTGTGAGACATTTCATCAATATTGGTCGAGCGGATTAGCCGTGGATAGTTTTTTTTTGCTCACAGTGAAGTTAGTTATAATTTACACTGGAAGCGCATTGCCAAATAACGACGAGTCTTTGACGACCGAGTGAATTATACAGCAATTTAGGCACCCCAGGTTTCCAAAATAGATCCTGACATATATTTTTTATTTAAAATTTTAAAATGACTTATTCGGTCATCGTACTGTAAAATGTAAATTATATAGAGAGAGTTAAGCACTCCATCACGCCTGAGTTAACTGAAGTATTTACATTAGTACCATAAATTTGTAAGAAGTACAGAATACCGACACGCACCGCGCCCTCCCAACAGAATAATTAATGAGTCTACGAAATATTTTGAATGTCTAAACACCTCTTGCATTTGATGACGAGCAAAGTTGGCGGAAAGTTAGTTTTGAACTTCGTTATGAATTAAATACTACAAGTTGCGGGAATATATTATCTTTGCAGGAAATATAACGTTCAACAACTATTAGCTACTTATCCTCTTACGGAAAACTTATGCATGCTTGCCTATGTCCAATATTGGCCTTAAATCCGTTGATATCACAGAATAAAGAGTGTTGCAATAATGGTGCCCGTGACTTCGTTTAACCAAAAGCAAATTTTTCGATTTTTAATATGGATGATTTCGTTGAACAATATATTATTTACTTAACATTCACGTGCCCATTTTTTTAGTAAAATATCAATCAATTGAAGTAATAGGCAGCGGGGCAATTCAAAATTCTAAATCATTTTCTACAAGAACAAACAACTATATACAATAACGTTATTTCAAATAACGTTATTGCATAGTAAAGTAAAGTAAAGTAGCGGCCTGTTACAATCCCACTGCTGGGAATAGGCCTCCTCTCTCCATTTCTAAAGAAAGGGTTGGAGCTAAGACCTACCACGCTGCTCCGATGCGGATTCTGGAGATATGTGTAACGATATCTCAAGAATTCTCTAGAGATATGCAGGTTTCCTCACGATGTTTTCTTTCCCGAATATTGCAAATATATAATAATAAGTAATGCAAGAAGTAATAAGAAGATATTAACTGTAAGAAACGTCTACAAACCTATTTACTTAATTCAGCGAAATTGCGAGTCGCGACAAGAGCCTGACCCGTTTAATTTGACAACGCCGTCTGTTGCATCCTCTGATTAACTTCCTGTTTCAAATGAATTTCCCTTTGTTGATCAAATTATCTTAGTACTATGTTTAACAAACTGATGTACTCGTATTTAAGTTATAATTAAAACTATTACAGCTTCGAGGTCGAAGTACTTATGTAATTAACAATTTTAGACTTGACTATCTGTGGTTGGAAAACATTGTAATTATACTCTGGTAATTTATTCTTTTATGTCGATATTTTGAACTATTTTCATTAATTGTGGTCACAAGGACATTACAAATGTGCTACTGTACTTTCATTTGAGATGTTACGTTATAGTCAATGTATAAAAACCGGCTATATTTACGTCTTATTATATCGGGAGAGCCCGACTAGTTTCTATTCCATCCGGCGCTCTTTTTTCATGAGATTTTTATATGGCGTTTTCATCGCATTCAAGAAAAGAAATAAACGCTTTTATAAGTGTCATAATATTACATCATCATCTTTTAAAATATATAAGAGTTCATCTGAAAGCCTCTCTCGACTCTAAAGGACTGCCTAAGGTCCGTACAATACATTCCTATATAGGCTATAAATCAATTCGACGACATGAGATATTAAGCTATAATAAAGAAAAGAAATAGTATATTTATAAGCGTTAGACACCCATATAGTTGCCTTATAACATAAATAATTTGAAAAATTGTGTACGGAAATACCAGGAACTAAAGTAAGTGACTTATTAATCTCTATTATCACTTTCCAGTGAGGTTCCTAGAGTTCTTTGTGATCATTATTTTATGTGTCTTTAATAGTCAAATAAGTAGTTCATTAAAACGATATGAGAATTAACTCGTGCACGCACCTAATTATTTAAATAGACAATACAATTCACGTTATTCAACTATCAGTTCTAGAACCTCTTGCATAGGATGTGAGTTATCTTCCCACTGCTGAATAGAAAATTTATTGTTCGTATTTGATTTGGACAAACATACAATCTTTATTATAGTTTGCTGATAGTTTTCACTGTAACGTTGTATTCTAGATAACGAGCCCTAACATTGCGATTGCTTATCTGGCATTGTATAAATCAACCGCCCCTGCGCTTCTTCTGTGCAAATAAAAAAGTTAAGGAGAAATTTTGTTTGAATAAATCAAGCAATATTAAATATATTGCTAAGAAATTTTACAATTGTTTCTTTTGATGCAGTACCATTTATGATAAACACACTCACCTTACTAAAATTGATCGACATAATTGTTAATTGAATCATAATCCATAATCCCTTATTCACTTGTTTTTATATATAATTTATAAAATTAGGTGTAACTTTGCCGAGGTCTATAATACAAGTACATTTAGCATTACATATATTTTCTTTTACTTTTCTTTTATCGCGGATTATAGCAGAGGAATATTTTTTTCATTACTTTTGTATTTTTATTTCGATCGTCTTATTTTATCTTATTTTTATTTTGGACGGTGAAGTCCACGATAAGAATTAATAAGTATAAGATTAGAAAATTGACAACATTCAAAATAATAGAAGAGAATATACTCGTAATATCCTTACATAAGAACATAAATGATTATTGTGAAAATAATTTTGTTTTTGAGACACAATTATTTCTAGCACACACTCAACACTTTTTTTCGTTTTCTTGTCTTTTTGGTCTTATTTTTATAAGAAGTTTGTGTACTTGCCAATTTGGTGGTTTATTTACTTAATAGTTTTATCGCAATAATCTTTTTGTAAATTTAGAGAATGGTGTTTTGGTTTTCTCTAGACAAATATCTAAGAGGACATAGATTTGTAAGAATGTAGCTTAAATCTAAACCTGAACTAGATCTAAAGCCGTATCTTAACTATGAGTATCTAACAATACAATTATTTATTATTTATCGCTTCATCAGTGTATACAGTTTATTTGCAAGACGGCAACGCCATAATTAATCGAAACTCATTACCGTTGACTTCATTCTTTCCCGATTATCATTTGTTTTATCCTGGGAAGGGCTCGGAAAAATACATTACGAGAGGCTCTAGCATTTGTCTTCGTCGCCTTCGCGGCCGACGTTAATTAATATGGAATACCCTTTGGGTTTCCGGCTGTTTACCATTACTTGATTTATGTCTCTATTTCAAATTTTTTACTCCTTTAATTTCTTGAGAGCCCTTGATATGGGTCACTAATTTATTCCTTTAACGTATGAATTAAAAAGGTTAATTGTGTAAATATTTCATTTTCAGAACATATTTATCCTTGCATGTTACGCAAAATGTGTTTTCGAAGAGACTAATTGCAGCTTGCATACATCAGGCTTGTCCAAACCGGATTGGCGTGCTACACAAATACCTCAAATACTTTAAGAATGTACAAGTTTTGGTCGCTGACTACTGAAAGTTCAGATTCCCTCAGCGGGCTATGGTAGGTATGTTCTGACTAATCTGTACGTGATCAAATCAGAAATGAGGAGATGCGTTAAAGGAGTCACCGATATAGCTCAGCGTGTTGCTAAGTCGAAGTGGCGATGGGCGGTCACAGAGTGCGGAGAGCCGATGGGTGATAGGGACTTAAGGTGGTGGTAGAATAGCGATCCCACAAGAAAATGCAGCGTTGGTAGGACTCTACGAACAGTCTACGAAGGTGACTCATGACCTCAAAAAGGTATCGGGGACAGCGGCTTCCCGTCCAAGCGGGACAAAATCGCATGGTGTCGAGATCCTGTATACAAACGAAGAGTTATGTCCATCGGCTGAAGGAGAGAGAGATACAAATTTTATCCTTTCCTTCTCCATATAGAAAATGATTGAATAGCATTGACGTGTAAATCCATTAAGATAATATTTAACGTTTACTTTGAACTCTTAATAAGGATCAGGTGTTCTAAGCGTTTGGACATATTAGCCTAAAATATCTTGTGTTATATTTAGACTTTGAAAATAATAAATGATTTCCAATAAATGTTTTGCATTTTCTTAACGTGCGAGATTAAAATGCTTGCAAAGTGATCATTTTAATGTGACGTAACGCTAAAGTGCGGTAGTTGCGGTCGATGAGCGCCTGAATGATGGATGGTGATGACGTAGAGCGAGTTTCCTTCTTATTTCCACGATCTGTATAAAATATAACCGTAAAACAACAATAGCTTCATAAATAACTTTTTTCTATTTGGATCTTTCGATTTGTTATATAGTATTACAGTATATTTTAAACAATGTAATTTTTGTACATAAAAATATAAAGAATTATAAAACGATAGGTGATGTATATAATAGACAAAGTAGGAACCGACACAAGCTTGCGACTCCTGCTTTGCGCCTTGCGAAAGTACGTAAATCGTTTGTGGGTTTGGGTATAAGATTCTATAATAAAATTCTGAAATCAATTTTGGCCATGCCATTACAGCAGTTTAAAGACACTGTTAAAAAGAGGCTGATACAGAAAACCTACTATACTGTTGAGGATTACTTAGATGATAAGGATGTGTGGATATAGGTGCACTTCTACCCTGTACAAGACAGTAATAAATAAATATATCTCGTTTTAAGATTTATATTTTAAAAAGATCAACCGCCGAGTTTCTTGCTGGTTCTTCTCGGTAGGAACAGCTTTCTGAACCAGCAGTAAAGTTGACGATTCAAAAGCACTCTGTTACAAGTTTACTTGAATAAAGAATATTTTGAATTTGAATTTACAATTAAAATACTTACAAAAAACGATTAACTTTAGAAAACAAAAAGTTTATGACAATTCTTATTTTGTTTACATTATTATCTTGATCTCGTTAAAATATTAACGTGATGAAAGCTATGAAATCTCTATGCAAAGATTTAACTTTTATTAGTTCAATTGTTTCTTATTGTATAAGACATCTTACTCTGTAATAACGAAAACATTAAATACTTTGATAAAGTAGCAGATATCTATTAAAGACAAATAAAAAGAAAATATTCACTCTTAGATTGATTGTCACATTTAACTTTAGTATTTTTTGACAAACCTGTCCGAAATTTATAAAGCGTGCTGAAGTTACCTCTATGAATGATGAAAGTTATGTCAAACGTATATTATAAGTTGTTCGTAGATATTTATTCGTGAATTAGATCATTGCTGGAAGTGTTTTGAAAAAAATAAATAAAATAAATATATGGGACAGTTAAGCATATGGCTGTCCGTCCTCACTAAGTAACTTAATACTTGTGTTATGGGTGAAAGACAACTGGTAAATATATACGTATATAATTTTAAATGCATAAAATGTATTTTTTTACTCCCGCTCATTTTAACATACAATCTAAAACAATAAAAAAAACATAAAACCTATAATGTACACCAGACATAGTTCTAAGATAATTGTTCCAAAATTTGCTCAGTGAACAAAGTAACGTGCGTTAATTTGAGATTAAGACGTTTATCTTATTTAACAGGACCCCAAAAAATACAAATTTTTAACTGTTATTATTAACCATATGAAATTACACTTTTTATGTAGTAGTAGTAGTAACGGCTTGTAACTATTCCACTGCTGGGCATAGGCCAACGGTTTTAACAGAAAGACTCATTGGTGTCTGGCCGGGATTCAAACTCGTGAACCCCTCGAAAGAGTCGCACGGTCTCACCGCTAGGCTATACAGCTTCCACTGGGCTTCCACAAGTTTTTATGTATTGTGATCTAAAAGAATACGTGAAGAAACAAAAATAAGGTATAATAAATTAAAATATCAATAAACAAACTCTCATGAAAATATAATGTACACAAGAAGCGTTTTAACCTTCGTATAAAAAATGGAGAGTGGCTTTGAATGTTCAAGAACATAAGCTTTCAACATAAAGCATGATAAATCGACGATGACTGTGTTTGCCAGTCTTCTGTGTTATTTGAATGACTACTTATGTAAACGACATCAATTGTGGATTAACAGGCATTTAAAGGATAAACCATACCGTAATAAAAGTAACGTAATATATTGTAAAATTCAGAATTTTTATGCTAACGATTAATATGTATGGTATACATAAATTCCTGCAAAAATATTACGAACTAAAAAAGACTTTATGTATAGACTAGCTAAATTATGTCCCCTTTGCTATGGCTGTCTAATATTGATTATTAAAGTTTTAAATTGCCATTCCCAAATAACGTTTGGGTCCCTATAATCACCAATATTTGACACTGAACATTCTTTAGTAATCGTTCTATATTCATTCAATAATAACCTGTAACAGTTGGTAAATCCTTGATCTTGAAGTTTCGTCAGAATGAAACTACCGTATTTATTTAGACCTTTATTATATACTAATGTTTAGCATATTTAACAAATAACTTAATAAAACAAAATAGTTCATTCAATAGCTATAATAAGAAGCACTATGAGGAGGAAATAACACGAACGTGTTTTTATTAAATGAACAATTACCATTTCTAAATTTTTCGGACCTATAAAAAAGTTGTAAATGGATTGGAGCTCAATTAGCACTTCATTCGCTTGAGATAATAGAATAATATTCTTAAGAATTCTTAAAAGTTAAAGAGATTAACCTCAGTAATATTTTATATAAACAGTAGATCTAGTTGATTTATCATCTTTGTTATTCGGCCGGCTGCTAACTTTAAACTAGATCGTGTTTTAGACGGGCCTTCCCTTTGAATGAGCCTGAAGACATTTGCTTCTTAGTATTACTAGCATTAAATTTAACTTTACCTTACTTTGCCAACTTGAACAGTTGAATAGACAGTTTAAAATATTTGTTACATTAACATGAAACAGACGGTGAGTTGTATATCTATACTTCTAGACAAAAATTATAAATGCCTTTTTCTGTCACACTTTCACGGCGTAAATATTGATAAAATTTGTTACAACTGAAACCATAAAGTTATTATACTAGAGAGTGTGGGAGCAATGGGCAGGCCTGTAAGTGAGAATATCGTAATAAATAATGAGTGGGATGAAACTTGTATACTGTATACGGCAATAAATAATGCACATCGAGGTTTAGAGAGAGAAATCGGCTAGAATCTGCTTCATAGAGCATTATCTCTGTCGCACAGACTCTCTAACCTGTGTGAAACGTCACATACTAACTGAGTAAAATTGACTTACACTTTGTCTTATTACACAGAAAAGAGAGATAGAAAGATACACACTTATTTGCTATATCTTTATTGTAATATTACATAGTAGCCACATTTAAGGCTGGCTTTGCTACTCTAGTATAATAGTATAACTCTATAATCGAAACTCCCAGGGAAAATGACAGTGTGAGGTTTTAAAAAATTATGGTATTCAGAAAAATGATAATTTTTTTTTTTTTTAATATTTTTAATTATGTAAAATTATTTTATTTTTTATATTATTTTTTTACAGCAATGCTAAATGATATTTCACATAATATAAAACAAAGTTTATAATATGAATAGTTCTATTATTATAATTGCAGAAAATATACTCAAAATATTTTATAAAATTTACTTATTTATTGAATTTATACGAATTTTACATCAAATGTTTAGAAAATTCGAAGTCATATCTTTGATTGTAAAAGAATTCTATAAAAATACATAATATGAGAACTAAGTTTTATATTTTCTATTTATGAGAAATTAAGTTACAGATAGCAACGAAATTTTTAAAAAAGTTGCATGAATTATCATACATCCCATAAAGGAAATAAATATTCGATTTCCTTGTTAAAAGTTAAATTTGACTGTCATTTATAAAAAAAAGCTTTTGAAACATTCCATCAGTTAATGGCACCCAATTCGAGTGCGTGAAAAATACTTTTTCCGAATCCCTAGAGGTCTGATAACGGAATTAATGCGTAATGTTATCAATGCGAGATGGGACAAGCTCTAATGTTCATCAATCACGAAACCAGTGAACTCGTGAGTTGCTAACAAATGCCAATGAGTCTCTTTTGCGGTATCTTACACACTCGAAACGTATACGATTTCTTTAAACGCAACAAAGACAAAATTTATGCTATAGCACTTATCGTAATATTTATAATTTATGTAATAAATATAAAAAATATATTTTTTTACTTATAAAAAACTCCATGTCATCTATCTATATTTCCTATATGTTTATTAGACCTGTGGCAAAGATGTAATAGCCGCACGGTGAAACTACTATAATTATGAAAACTACTATAATATAAATATAAACTACATGTTATGATATTTGCAATTTATCGCGCAGATGAAGAAAAACATCGTGAGGAAATCTGCATATCTCTAGAAAATTCTAAGCATATGTGTAACCTACCAATCCGCATTAGAGCCGCATGGTGGGTCTCAGCTCCAACCCGTCTCTCGAAAGAAGGAGAGAAGAAGCTTACGCCAGTTGGATAGTAATAGGCCGTCACTTTACTTACTTTTTACTAGACTTTACGGCAACGTTTGTTATAGGGGTGTTGAGACAAAATTATATATTTTATATTAAAACTTATTGCTGCTTATTTTTATTATTGCTTATTATCACTGCTGCCATTGATTAAAAATTACAAGGCGAAGAAAATATTGCATGAAGATGAATGAAAATAATTTACTAAATTCAATTTCATTGATTAAAAAACATTATATAATTAATATAAAGGTAAAATGGGGAATACACCTCACATTCAATATGTTTTCCAAAGTTTTTAGATCATTCACTCCCGCTTCAAGAGAGCTTTCAATCAACATTTATAAAACTATTACTTTAGTTGGTGGCAATTTTTTCATAAAACTGTGCGGTACCTGTCGTAAACTTATACGACTGACATTCGTGCAAGAGATATTAAGCGTTGCTATCGATTTATAATTTTGCGATGAAGCATGATGTAAAAACGTGTCTAGACTGTGTTTTGCATATAAGAAAATGATGAAAGTCGGACTATTAATGAAATATTGCTTTAACATTTGAAATATTTAAGTCCAAGATGAATGTTCATCAAAATAATAAGACAGACTTTTGTATGTTTTAAATTAGCTTATGTAGTGGAAGTATTCGTGAATTATATGCTAATTGAAAACTTTCACGATATGCTATTATCGATTATATATAATTTGCTCGATATTAAGAACAAATTATACATAACTGTAAAATTATGGTTTTTTATGTATGCCTGATCAATCTTCTTTAACCTAACTGGCGCAGTTTAAATTCAAAATAATTAAATAATAAGAATAAACCAAAATAAAGTAACGCTGAATATTTCAATAATTGAATAAAAAATCGTAAGGTATTGATGATCATACTATGTGTTATTTCAAATGGCAGAAAGGAGGTTAACAGAAATTTGAAACAAGAAGTTACTGTAAGGATGCGACAGACGGATTTGACAAATTAAACAGATGAGGCGCTCGTTGCTTATACTTACTGTGAATCAAATAAACAAACCTTTATGTCTTTCTCTTCGTATGTTATTTTATTATCCTTAAAAAAATTACATTCAGACTATTTATTATAAATGCCAGTCTTTCTACACTGACAGTTATACTTTCACGGCTAATCTACTGGACCAATATTTATAATATTTAGTACAATTGAATCACAAAATATATATACTGGGAAAAAATATAAGATATTGTAGACAGCAACAATTTTTAATCAATGTCTCAATTTATTGTTGCTAGCAACACTATAGTTACCGCCCATCCAGGAGTACATAAGTGACTAGGTCATTAACAGAGCTCTCTCTCTCCTTTACGATCGGTTCTTGCTTGCGGAAGCTCTGTTAGTTGGTCGATTCACGTGAGTCATTTTATTTATTGCGTTGTATGGTTACATACGTGTTAGTTTCTCTTTTTATAAATCCAACATTGGATCCTAAAAATATAATATTCAAGAATGGAACAAAAAATTTAATAATCAAGGGTAATTTAACAGTAAATTTGATCCGAACGCAGACACCACTAGTTTTTAATATTTCTAATGAAAAATACCAATGTATACAAAAAAAAAACAATTTAAAATAATAGTTGACGTTCGGTAAACGCGGGCCAACATCCCCAGCTATTGGTACCCTTTTTTTGAAAAGACATGGAACTAAAGTTTTTGAGTACTAGAAACGACAAGATGACAGTCAGCGCTGCTAGTCGAACTCATGTGATATTTGAGGTTTTTTTTTACAAAATTTTCATTATAATTATTAAATAATATAACTATACTAGTGCATGCATAGCAAAGATAAAAAAGCACATGGCTCCAATTTGCTTATTCTTCAAATCATATATATATATATATATATATATATATATATATATATATATTCTGTTTCATCATTGATTCACATTAAAGAAAATATATTTAAATTCTTAATAAGTTACACTGTCGCTGACGTTCTGGGTGTATTTTTAGTAGTAGTAAGAGGTTGCCACTGTAAACTAGGGTTGAGGTACCTCAAATTACGCTGAGTGGTGTTCCTTTTTACAGGATCACATTTCTCTGCCTTTCTTATTGTTTTTGTAAAACTATGTTTTTTTTTAATTTTTTATATTTTATGTACGTTTTATGTATTGTTAAATTGTCCTATGTAGGTAGTTAAATGTGTTTTCTCTGTAATTAAAAGATTTTTGATTTGATTTGATTTGATATTAAGCGATATACGTATATTTATGTATATACATGTATGTATATGTAACGATATATATGTGAATTAATAGCCAAAATATTATCAATGTGAAAGCTTATTTTACTGTCGCCAATCTGCCAACACAACCCATCCGTAACAAAAACAATCCAAAAACAAACAAGTTCGTGAATCAACAATTATTTGGAAATTAAACACCAAAGAAAGTATTGCACTGTACTTTGCAAGACTAAAACAATACACTCGAAAGGCATAAGCTATGTGTCTGTCCATTGTAAATGTATATAGGTAAGCTTTAGTTCAAAGTACCTGAACACATCGGCTTGAAGGCGGCTAAGTAAATTTACACTGGACAGACAGGCTCTAGTGAATTGAGCATGCAAGTCTCACAATGTGGCCCATTTCAATGATTATTCAACCATCTAAAGCAGCTTATGCGTCGTACTAAATTTCCTTGACCATCGGTGACCGAGTTGCAACTCGAGTGGTCTGAATCGTCCATAATACATGCCATTAAATCCTGAACATCTACATGAGCTTTGTCGCTGTATGAATTACGTAACGGATAGGAAGTTTCAATGTTTATCTTCTTCCTTAGTATTGCAGAATACAAAATTAGATAAAGCCAATTCCATGAAAACTTTGTAGTGTGCACACGTTTTGCGAGTCCCTCATGAATAGACACTTAATTTTAGCATTACATAGATTTTCTCTAATCACCGATTATAGAAATATATTTTACTTCGGTCTATCAAATGGACCGAAGTCTCCCTAAAATATTATGTGATAGCCCAGTTGTAAGACCGTGTGACTCTTTCGAACGGAGTCACGGGTCAAAACCATGGGCAGTCACCATTGAGATTTTCCTGTTAAAACTTGTGTCTTATCGATAATTACATTTTTTCTCACACTTTTCGACAATGGAAAACACCGTGATGACACATGCCTATCTCTAGAGAATTCAGGGGTTTTTGTAACCCAACAATTCGCATTCGAGTACGGTGGTTGGTCTTAGTTCAAACCCTTCTCCCTAGAAATGGATAGGGCTATGCTATACAATGGGATAGTACCAGGCCGTTAAATTATACAAAAATCATCTAAAAGGTATTGATATTCTTCAAACTCGAAGAATTGAGAAATGTCAACTGTTTATAAATCTGAAAAGAAGCTGTACATATAATCTGCGAGCAACTTTGTGGTAACTTATGAATGCATTTTAGTCCATTTGCAGTTCATAAGTATACAGAAATGAAATGTTTATTTGCATTTTTGTTATTAAATTCTAATTTTAACAAGAAGTTAGCAAAATTTCAAACACCAAAATTAACATAAGAGTATTAATTAAGTATATGCTAAAAAATAGCTTACTATTCTGAAACTCCCAGAGGTTGGTTAGGCGTTTCTAAGGTATATTCAAACCAAACGAAGTTGTGAATCAAGCAGCTCCCCTGGCGACCTTCCACCTAGTGAAGGCATCCGAAAGGTATTCTCCTAGATTAATGTTCGTTTTAGACACATTATCCTTATAAACTATTGATATTCGTGACTTCGTTCGCGCCAATTTCAGCGGTTAAGTATCCTGAATAATTCAATATGTATTTTGCATTTTTCTCGAAAGAAAACCGGTAACTTTTATCCGCTATGTTAACCCGGTAGGTTCAATTGTGCCAAAATTCATTAATATTGGTCTAGCTTATTAGCCGTTACATTATAACAAACAGACAGACAGACTTTATAATATTTATAAGCTGTGCCTGTTGCTTCGTATTTAATTGAATTTTTAAATATAAAAGTACTAATTTTGGCTTAAGATAGAGATATGCTGTCGCTGATTTTTTATATAATTTTTGTAGATCTAACTAGTTACGCGGTAAGTAAAGCTCCCAGCAGGCAAGTTTTTTTACATACGCGCGACCTCTTCTTCTTTTATTAACCTAAACCTTCCAGAAGAATTGAACTTCTTTTTAGTAAAAACCGTACAAAAATCCGTTTAGTAAACTGGGAGATAATCGATCACATACACACAGACAGCTTTTGAGGACTTTGTATCATAATATATACTAGCAGATTGACTAGTATGGACCATACCGTGTGCTAGGAGTTAAGACGTTTTTATTATTATCCTACAATATTTACATATTAAAATAATACTATCTTTCAAAGTTAACTAACTTATGACTTCTTAATAAATATGGAATGTAGATAAATCAATTTCGATGCAATATTTATAATGGCAAAAATGACGGTCCACTTATTAAAGGAAAAATAAGAATCTATAAATAAAACTATACTGGATAATTTATTCTATACTTATGATTTATTATTTTACACATTAGTGGTATTAAAACAAGTATTTTTATAAGCGCCTGTAAATAATTAATAGCAAAAAGTGACCAAGTTATATGGCTATTGTATTGTAATATTTTCTCATAGATGATTCTTTGTAGTAGAAGTAGAATAGACCACACTCATTTCTTAACGAAGTGTCGTAAAAGCCGACTAAGGTAAGTCGTCCCACCATGTGGTGAGTAGAAAATACCACCCTCTTTCTTAGCGTGAGGTCGTAAAATACGATTAAGGTAAATTGACGTCAGGCAGGCGACCGGTCGTAAAATATATAGCTAAATCATTTGACAACATGTTTTTAATATGTTGTGTCGACCCCACTTACAACGCCGTGTGGTATCCGGCAGAATAGAATAGACCACCCTCCTTTCATACCGAGGTGTCGTAAGAGGCGAGTAAGGTATGTGCCGTGTGATATCCGGCTGCATAAAATAGACCACCCTCATTTCTCACCGAGGTGTTGTAAAAGGCGACAAAGGTAAGTTTACGTCAGGCAGGCGGCCGGCCGTAAAATACGTTGCCAAATCATGTGAAAACATGTTGTGCCGACCCCACTTACAGCGGGATAAGGGCAGGAGGATGATGATATTTTTCGTCATTTTGGTTATCTATAATAGATTACTTGTAGTGATAACATGATAAAAACTCTTTGGAATTGAGATATTTGTAATAACGATTTCCTGCCAACAAACATTTTTTTATTTTTGTATTTTATTTTCAATCAATAAATAATTGTTTAAAAACAATAAAAAGGCCGATTGCTTCTAGATTCTTATTAAAAGTTTAATTTATTTTATTTATTTATTTATTTATGTACCATAAAGAAAAAAAAATACGTAAGAAAAACATTATCAATAATAAAAAAACAGAGTATAACGGTCAACTTATCCCTTTAACAGAGATCTCTACCAGCTAACCTACGAAGTGAGACAATTTATAGTGCAACAGCTATGGTACTACTATCCTAACTTATATACTAATAAATATATATATTTATATAAATAATATATTGTAAATATAAATATACTATATATATGATAAATAAAATAACAATAATATACACATAAATATCAACAAATACATTATGGGAGTAAAGACATATAATGTTTCTTTAATCTAAGTTTAAAAGCATTGGGGGAAAGGTTAAGGTGTTGTGAATCTTTAGTTCCTTCGATCTCTCAGGGGAGTAATAAAGCGAACACTTACCAGCATCCAGAACAGTCACGCGTTGCGGGGCCCCGTCTGCTGATGTCCGTAGGTGCATCTACTATATGTAGTTTTCACTAAACTCGCGGTTATTAAAATGTCTGTATAAAAGGAGCTCGGAGTCGTGCGAATAAGTTCGACCGTTAACGTTTTGAGTAGTAGTTACGGCACGCGTATGACGTCTATGTTGCGTCGATTGCAACTGTCAACAGGAGGAGGCTTGTGTTGCCCATTAAACCCCTGATCGATTTGGTAGAAAATACAGAATATAAATTTGACATTTGAAAGTACTAAACATGCCGCCGGCCATAAAATAATCTTTTTATTTTATTAAGAAACTAAACTAAGCTAAAACTAAAATATACATAAAACACTGCCTACTGAACAGGCAGAGGGCAAACCTTAACTACAGGTCGCTTGGTAAACGTATTACCGATGCGTACAGTAACGACACGAGTAACGCCGTCGGCACCGGGATGCAGTTGATGCACGCGCGCTAAGCGCCATTGCAATGGTGGCAACGTGTTGTCGATCAACACGACCACAGAACCCTCGTTAAGGGTTGTATTGTTAGTATCGTGGAACCATTTACCGCGTGGTTGGAGTTGGTGAAGATATTCAACACACCAGCGTTTCCAAAAATGTTGAACAGCTTGCTGAATAACCTGCCATCGAACAAGGCGGTTTGGGTTATCATTGGATAAGTCGAATTCTGGTAGCGCGGTTAATGGTTCCCCGATTAGAAAATGACCGGGAGTAAGTGGTAGTGGATCCCCGGGATCACTACTGAGTGTGCAGAGCGGTCTAGAATTGAGAACCGCCTCAATTTGACAAAGTAATGTCTGAAATTCGTCATGTGTAAGAGTGAGTTTACCTATAACTCGGTAAAGGTGAGTTTTCATACTATTTACCGCTGCTTCGAAAATTCCTCCAAAGTGAGAAGCGTAAGGAGGGTTGAAATGCCATGTAATGGCAAGATCAGTCAATTTTTTTGTTATGAAGGACTGATTTGACTCGTCTTGTAGAAACGCGTAAAGTTCGGATAGGTAGCGATCGCATCCGACAAAATTACGACCACAATCCGAATAAATATTGGTGCATAAACCACGGCGGGATATGAACCTTCGTAACACATTAACAAACGATTCTGTTGATAAGTCGGGAACTAGCTCCAAATGGATTGCTTTCGTTGACATGCACACGAAAACGCACACGTATGATTTGTATATTTTCGCCTTTCTAAAACGACTTGATTTGAGATAGAAGTGTCCAGCGAAATCTACCCCTACGTGTAGAAATGGACGAAGAGAGCGGACTCTCACTGCTGGCAGAGGAGCCATTACAGGTTGCGGAGCGACAGGACGGGCAAGAGCGCAGGGGACACAGCGATGTGTTCTCATACGCACTGCATCGCGGGCGCTTAAAATCCAGTACCTCTGAGCGAGAGCGTACTGTAAAGTTTGCGGACCGACATGCATATTAGTCTTGTGGTAAAAGTCTATAAGTAAATTGGTGAAGTGATGCTTCTTCGGTAAAAGAATTTGATGCTTGGCATCGTAAGGAACGTTAGCACGGTTTATTCTTCCGCCGACCCTGAGAAGTCCCGTATCGTCCAGAAAAGGCTTAAGTTTTTGTAGACGCCTAGTACACCTATCGTCATCCTTAAGACGTGAAAGGTCCTCAGAAAATTGTTCCGCTTGAACAAGGAGAATGATTCGGTTAAGAGCATGGTTAACTTCTGGAACCGTAATGTAGCTTGTCGGATAAACTTTAGTTTTTCGACACTTATGGTAAAATCGAAACACAAGTGACACTATGCGCAACAATTTTGGCAAAGATGAAAATCGCTCAACGAACTCTGAGCTAGGTTCGGTCTTTTGTGACACATGCGTGTGTTTTCGACGTTCCTCGTCAGTATGACACGGAACGTTAGATACTGGCCACGCTGATTGAGGCTTTGTGAGCCAGGAAGGGCCATTAAACCACTGCTGATGGTTCAGCTGGGATGGTAATACACCCCGTGAGGCTGGGTCTGCGGGGTTATCCGCAGACGAAACGTGATGCCACTGTAAGGAAGGAACGTTGCTTGTCGTATCCGCGATGCGGTTCGACACATATGTTCGCCATTTGTGTGGGGACGAACGCAACCATGCAAGTGTTATCGACGAATCAGACCACGCAAAGACTTCTTCAATCGTTAACAAATTGCTATAAGTAGCAAGAATTTTTTTAACAAGCTTTGATAAAAGGTGCGCAGCACAAAGTTCCAGGCGAGGAATTGTAAGTTGTTTTAAGGGCGCAACTTTCGTTTTACCTAAAAGGAGATGTGCGTTGATGGCGCCACTCGAGTCTACCACGCGAATATAGACGCAGGCAGCGTATGCCTTTTCAGATGCGTCTGAGAAGCCATGGAGTTGCACTTGACGGAGTTGGTGACAGGAAAGCACGTAGCGAGGTAAAGTTATGGTTTGTAGAAGTGGAAGCTCATTAATGAATTTGTACCACAACTCACAAATACCTTGAGGTGGAGCCTCATCCCAACCTGTACCTGATACCCACAAAAGCTGTATTAAATGTTTTATGAATAATGTTATGGGGCTAAGAAAACCCAAAGGATCGTAAATTTTGGCAATTTCCGCAAGCATTATACGCTTCGTACATTTATGTTGAGGGGTATCTGTTTGGTAGGTAAAGGTATCTGTTTTAGGATGCCATTTGAGCCCTAAAACCTTGACGGTGGTATCCGTGTCAAGCGCCGAAAGTATAAGTGCATCGTCGTGGTTTGACTCTGATTCGTTCAGACGAGACAAGAACTCAGCACTGTTACTAGTCCATTTACGGAGTTTGAAGGTACCCGCCTTACAAATTTCTGTAAGCTGCTGTTGGAGAGCTAAGGCATCTTCGAGTGTGTCGGCACCAGTAACAATGTCGTCAACAAATACTTCGTTGAGAAGCACTTGCGAAGCATGTGGATAAGAAGCGGCCTCGTCAATCGCTAACTGACGAAGTGTCCGAAGAGCCAGAAACGGTGCTGACGCAACACCGAAGGTCACTGTGCGTAAACGAAATTCCTGCACAGAATCGAGAGGAGAGAATCTCCAGAGTATGCGTTGAAAGTCGCGATGCTCTTTACAAAGGTCGATGAATCGATACATCATTTTGATGTCTGCAGTGAAGACTATCTTGTGTAGTCTGTACTTGAGAAGAACTTCAGTAATGTCCTGATGTAGTTTCTGACCCGTCAGTAAGTTGTCGTTAAGGGAACGACCCGATGTCGTCTTACACGAGGCGTCGAAAACTACCCTAAGTTTAGTGGTAGCAGCACATTTTTTTATCACGCAGTGATGAGGAATGTAGTACGGAGGCGTGTCACTGTTCGCAGAAGCAGAGACAGGCTCCATGTGTCCCAAGTCTAGGTACTCCTGGAGGCACCTATTGTAATCTGCTCGTAAAGCAGGGTCACGTGACAACCTGACCTCCAGTTTGTTCAGGCGAGAGAGGGCAACAGCACGTGACTCGCCGAGAGGAGGTGAGTTCTCTTTAAAGGGAAGGGAAACCGTGTATTTCCCGCTTAAGTCGCGTTTGTGAGTTTCGACGAAAATCGACTCACAACGCAGTTCATCTTTGGAAAGATGTGTCGACTCAGGTACTGACTCTAGTTCCCAAAACCTTTGAAGTTGTATGTCTAATTGACAAGTACTGAGATTAGTGCAAATCTGTCCCGAGATAGTATACGATATTCTACCGTTTAATAGGTAGCCAAAAATGCTGTTAATAGCCACAGGAGTTCCCTGCGGGCCCTTAATATTGTCGTGCAGCAGAATGCTGTCACTATAGTCCGACCCTAGGAGGAGTTCAACGGGACGCGCAGAACGCAATTCTGGGTCCGCCAAAGTGAGTCCTTTAAGATGCGGAATTTGTTCAAATGAGTTCGGTATATTCGGAATGTAACTAGTTATTTTTGGTAATATGAGAGCTTCGATAATCAGCTTAGGTTCCGGCTTATTGTGGGGTGTAACCTCGCATAATACGTACCCACGCGGTTGCGCGTTGCTATCACCTATGCCCGTAACAGTGGTGCTCGTCTGCGCGGGGTACCGCGGCAGGCCGAGGCGTTGGACGCACGACTCAGTAATGAGCGTGGCCTGCGAGCCCTGGTCGATGAGGGCGCGCACCGAACGCGGAAAGTAAGGTCCTTGCTCCGTGCGACGGACGTTTACGAGCGCAGTAGTAAGCAGAACCGTACAATTTTGTTTATTAGAGAGCCCCGTAGCTCCATGTGATGGAGTGGGCATTGAAATTTCCGCTACCGAGTGTAACTCAGGGGAAGGAGAATATTCTGACGTCAGTGTGACGTTTTGTACGGACACGTCTTCATGTAATGAAGAGTGATGCCGCTGAGCGCAAACGCGACAACTGTGGCGCGATTTACAATCTTTAGTATCGTGACCGACGAACAAACAATTGTGACAAATTTTATTTTCTTTAATAAAATGGTTACGCTCACTTAAGGTAAGCATTTGAAAATTGTCACATTTATATAAGGGATGCGAATTATCCTTGCAATAAGCACATTTAATTTTATTATGTAAATCGACCGCAGTTGTAGCATGAACGCTCATAGAACGCGTTGAACGCGGCGAAGTATAATTATAAGCGCGCGGCGCAGTGTATTGTACATCGGAGCGCGAGCGAGTAAACGATAACGCGCGGCTCGCCGCCTGCGCGTGGCGTGATGACATCACCGCAGCGGCCGCACCGGCCGAGCCGCCGGCCGTGCCAGCCGCAGCCGCCCGGCCTGCCGCAGCGAGCGCGCTCGCGGGGCGCGCGGACGCCGACATTACCTCGGACGCCGATAACTCTTTATCGAGAAAGTCAAGGAGTTCGCTTACGGATGGAACTTCACTCGACGAGCGTAAAGATAATTCAAAACGCCTCCGTATACTGGGCGTAATTTTGCGTAGCAAAAGATTTAAAAGAATAAAACTCCAGCTAGAAACTGGAAACCCTAAAGAATTTAACGCTGTAATATTTTCATGATAGATATTTAGCAAGTGACGTAAGCTAGATTCGACATTTTTGTCGTTCACTGGTTCGACATCAAAAATATTATCTAAATGCTTTGTTGAAATTATTCTTTTGTTTTCGTAACGATGGACTAAAACCTGTAAGGCATTTTCATAATTCGAATCAGTGACAGGTATCGATTTAATTAGACTATAGGGTTCGTCTTTTAAAAATAATAGCAAATAACGAAACCGTTCGACATTTGTTAACGATTCATTATCGTGTACGAGTGATTTATACAAGTCATAGAAAGCATTCCATTCGGTTAGTTTACCGTCAAATGTTTGTAATGATAGCTGCGGTAAGCGTATGTGTGACTGCAACCTGCTGCAGTGTGCGTGGCCGTCGAGCCCGCAGGCAGGCGACAAACTAGCGATACTTTGTTTACGCGTCTCCTTCATAGTATCTAATATTACTTGAACTTGAAAATATAATGAATCAAATTCATTGCGTATAGCCAAATGCTCATCTTTGGAGAAATTTTCAAATTTAACGGAAAGTTTCTCTATTTTAGCCTGAACTTGAAAGAATGTTTTCTTAATAGAATTTAATTCCTTTGAACGAACACGGAATTCTGATGGATTATTAGAACAGTCCACTATGCGTTGCATACTGTTTAAAGCGAGATCGCGTTCGAAAATTAACTGTTCAAATTCCATTGTCTCTAAATAACCGTTATATCGAATGAAATTTAAATGTGTAAGAAAAAAAAGAAAATATAAACAAATATGAATGTTAAAAGAAATTTAAGTTAATAAAGAAATATATAAGGAAAGTAAAAAAAAATATTTTATTTAACACGCTGTGTTAAATGCTGTGCAATGATGTGTCCAGTACGAAAATACATGAACAGCTAGATGGGTAAAGTACGAAAATACAGTTACCGCTAAAATAGGTTTGGTACGTAATACCTAAACGCTAAGATAGTAACTTAGTACGAAAATACTAATTACAAATATTTTATGTACGTTGTACAAAATAATAAAAGCGTAGTTTGTGACTAGCCTTATTTTATTCGCCGGCGTATGCCGAGACTCCGAAGCCCGAGCGACAAAATTTTAAACTCCTACCTACTTTACTTTTAGAAAAAATAATGAAATGTAATTTCACCGAATTTTGCGTATTTAGCAACAAATCTATATATAATTAGAAAATACTCGTCGAGATTACACTGTACACATCGGTATTATCGTAAAATAACACGCTAAATGCTTGTAATTTGAATCTGAAGTTGGTTGGCCGGCGGTTGAACCCGCGCTAAGCAACAACTTTGTATGACGAAATCTAATTAATTTTGAAATTATTATTGCAAAATTAATTAAAGTACGCGAAGTTAAATGAAAATAACCAAATATAATGCGGTATATCCGGCTCGAAGAGTAGATGTTGTGAATCTTTAGTTCCTTCGATCTCTCAGGGGAGTAATAAAGCGAACACTTACCAGCATCCAGAACAGTCACGCGTTGCGGGGCCCCGTCTGCTGATGTCCGTAGGTGCATCTACTATATGTAGTTTTCACTAAACTCGCGGTTATTAAAATGTCTGTATAAAAGGAGCTCGGAGTCGTGCGAATAAGTTCGACCGTTAACGTTTTGAGTAGTAGTTACGGCACGCGTATGACGTCTATGTTGCGTCGATTGCAACTGTCAACAGGAGGAGGCTTGTGTTGCCCATTAAACCCCTGATCGATTTGGTAGAAAATACAGAATATAAATTTGACATTTGAAAGTACTAAACATAAGGCTATCATAGATAATGCTGTATGACAACGAGTTCCATAAGACGTGCAGCAAGAACTGTAAAAGATTTAGCAAAAAATACTGTATTGTAAGGTGGGATGATAAGTGATTTCTTAGGCACACAAGATCGTACAGGCCTGTCAACGTATACATATATAATTTATAGAATTAGGCGTTACTTTGCGGAGATCCATAATACAAAAGTAATAATAAAATTATTTTGCTATAATCCGCGATACAGTAAATAGAAAATATATATAGTGTTTAATGTATAGTGGACTATCAGTATTTTCATACCCGATACGTGCAGGATTCGTAAAAGCACATACACAAACCTCCACCACTTCCACCACAATACACAAGCACTACACAGTTTCACTATCACAAACTCAACAATCGTTTCGCCCCGCAACCCGCAACAAAAAGTGATCACTTTGCGATTTTGTCGTGGAGTCTATCTCCTGATGATGCTTCGGTTGCGGGGCGAAACGATTGTTGAGTTTGTGATAGTGAAACTGTGTAGTGCTTGTGTATTGTGGTGGAAGTGGTGGAGGTTTGTGCATGTGCTTTTACGAATCCTGCACGTATCGGGTATGAAAATACTGATAGTCCACTATACATTAAACACTATATATATTTTCTATTTACTGTATCGCGGATTATAGCAAAATAATTTTATTATTACTTTTGTATACATATATCGTATCTAAAAATAGGCAAGAACAGTGTAGATTTAATTTAACACTGAGATTAAAATTTAATAAGCATGTGCGATGATCTTATTATTCCAAGTGGATTTAATTAAAACAAAACATTTGTTTTACATTACATTTTGTGATAGGATGAGGGTCTGTTTTTTAGTCGATTGGTGGTAAGATTTCTAAATAAATTTATATGTTAAATACATATTCAACCTCGGTCAAGTATAAAAATTAATAGAATGACGAAAACAAGAATTAAATAACGCTTGAGTACGAAATAGAACCTACGCATAAAACGCATGATTAATTAATATATGAGAGAATGTTTTAAAATGCTAACTGTCCGGTTACGCGTTGCTTAGACGGGATACGAATTCTCCTCGAAATAAAATTCAACAGTTAAAAAAATGCTCCGATCTCTTCTGAACTTTACAGATACATACTATTTTAAAGATTCTCTGAAAATTTCAATGAAATTGGGTTGGTCCAGCTGTTTCGGAGTTAATGCATACAAACAAACATTTTTGATTTTTGATTTTGAACAAATATTCATTTTTGTATATAGAATAAGAATAAGGAAAACAATTTGGATTTACCCTATTAATCAAAATAGACTGCAATAAATCAATCTATTTTATTTTGATAAAATTACCCAAAAATGCCCAACCGCACCACTTTATAAAGTAAACAATTGAAATAAAATAGATGATAAGCTTAAAAGCCTATCTGTGTTATTCTTCTCAATGTAAGTTTAAGTAGCCGCAAACTCAGTGACATCTAAATTACCACATGGGCGGAAAACGTCATTTGTTTTTCCTAGTCTACGTCGTTAATTTCCTAATTACACTTTCAGAATAAAACCGTTTTTATTTCGTCGCATTGTCCCTTTTTTGCGCAGATAAAGGTGACGTTCGGCGAGTATGTAAAAAGTCCTTTGAGATTCGCAAAATATCCGAAAAAACTCTACCCGACTACTGAATTGAAAGCGATTATTACGAATATTACGATTATTATTACGACGTGGTATATATTACGATTCAATGGATTTTTAAAAATGAGATATTAACATTTGCTAAGGATAGTTTTTACATATAAAAAAGCCGTGTGGTATCCGGCAGAATAGTATAGACCACCCTCCTTTTTTACCGAGGTGTCGTAAGAGGCGACTAAGTTATGTGCCGTGTGGTATCCGGCTGCATAGAATAGACCACCCTCATTTCTTACCGAGGTGTCGTAAAAGGCGACTAAGGTAAGTTGACGTCAGGCAGGCGGCCGGTCGTAAAATACGTAGCCAAATCATATGACAGCATGTTCGCAACATGTTGTGCCGATAGAGTGGGATAAGGGCAGGAGAATAATGATAGTTTTTATATATAAATGACTGGCCCACCCAAGCACTACACACACTACGACAACCTCAGAGAATCTATGTAATGCTAAGTGTATGAAGCAGGCAACGTTCATATACCTTATACAAGCAGGAACAGAAATCACACGTATCACATTAAGCCACCACCAATAACGCATAAACACTACACACACACACTGAGACGATCTCTATGATTCTTTCGCCCCGTAACTGAAGCATCATCAGGAGGATAGGCTCCATGACAAAATCGTAATGAGCCGCACCGCTCAAGCAAATCCGGATAGTGAAATTCACCTTTAACATTCGTTCCATGCGAAAGATTAATGGAAGAAAAAACACGATGTACAAATTTGCATACCATTCCCCGTCTCCTACCGAAATTAGCCCTAGTTCTGCATTTACGGCTTTGTTTAAATTAGGAGGATTCCGTGCTTTGCTCGTAATATTCAGTTTTGTCGTTTCTTTTTTTCACTTCCATTATGTTTTTCTATGAAATGTTATGTTTTTTAAGTTATGAAAGTAAACTGTGAATAATATCAACACAAGTTTGGACCTGTAATAATTTTATATTATGATATTTCACAGTCTGATTGTTAAAAATATTATAACATATATAATATATGTATACGCCGTGTGGTATCCGGCAGAATAGAATAGACCACCCTCCGTTCTTACCGAGGTGTCGTAAAAGGCGACTAAGGTAAGTTGACGTCAGGCAGGCGGCCGCTCGTAAAATACGTAGCCAAATTACGTGACAACATGTTTGTAACATGTTGTGCCGACTCCACTTAAAGTGGGATAAGGGCAGGAGAATGATGATGATGATATGATATATTAACACACACGGTCGTCTGTCCCCAAAGTAAGTAACTCAATGCTTGTGTTATGGGTGACAAGTGGTAAATATATACAAATATAATTTTAATTACTGTTAAAAAGAGGCCGATACAGGAACCCTACTATACTGTTAAGGATTACTTAGATGATAAGAATGCATGGTTATAGTTATATATATTTTCGACCCTATACAAGACGGTAAAAACTAAATGTAACTACTAGTAAAAATTATAATTTGAAATAGCAACCGCCGAGTTTCTTGTTTGCTCTTCTCGGTAGTAATGACTTTTACTTGTAATATGGAATTCCGCAAAGTAACGCCTGCTTCTATAAATCAGTAATGACTTTCTGAACCAGCAGTAGAATTGACGATTCGAAAGCACTTGTTTAAAAGTTTATTTGAATAAAGAATATTTTGAATTTGAATTTGAATAAGTACTTAAATACAAGTCTACGCCCAGGCTCGACGAACCAACAAATTGTCTATCGAAAATATTAGCCCTCGGCGGGAATCGAACTCGGGACCTATGGAGCTGAAGGCATGGTCACTGCCAGCTGCACCAATGGACAGGCAATATTATATTATTATAACAACAATTTATATCATTCATTTGACGTAACTGATTGTTTTGCAAATTTTTAATTCAACGTTAAGCCAAAACGAATTATTAATTAGCTTTAATACCTAACAGAATCGGCCTTGCGAAAATTTGACATTAACTGCATTCTTATGTTAATAATTGACATTAAAATTAATAATTTTATTTATTTTATTCGTTATTACCTTTTGTGATAGACCGGGGCTTAATGCCAAATGCTAAAGAAAAAGTTAATGTAGTCTATGATGTTCTTGCTAAAATATCCGTATTAGTTTTTACTTATAAGTGACAAGCTATACCTGCGACTTTGTTCGACCGACCTTATTCTTATCTATACTTACTTCTATACTAATATTATGAAGAGGGAAGGTTTGTATGTTTCTGTGTGTGTGTATGTACGTTCGTAATGTTTTCACGTGAAAACTACTGGACCGATAAAAATATAAAAAATTTTTCACCATTGGAAGGCTGTTTCTTCACTGAGCAACATAGCCTATATTACATTTTTAAAAAAAAGGGATCCCAGATAAAATCGTTATAAGATGTGAAAAATGTATTCGTAAAAATCTTTCAATGCGTGCGCTGCGGAAACTATTGAACAAAAAAATATGATAGAAAAAAAAAGTTCTATAATGTTATAGAACGTATCAATATCCACAAAAGAATCTGCGATAACATATGTTTAACTATTATAGTTTTGCTAATATAACTACTTTTTTAATAATAATAATAAATAAATATATGGGACATTTACACACACGGTCGTCCGTCCCCAAAGTAAGTAACTTAATACTTGTGTTATGGGTGACGGACAACTGCTGGATATACTACATATATCAGTTTAAATACATACTTAAATACAAATACACGCCCAGGCTCGAAGAACCAACAAATTTGTTTATAGAAAATGTTGACCCTCGGTGGGAATCGAACCCGCGACCCGCGGAGCTGAAGGCAGGGTCACTACCCACACCGCCAACGGGCCAGTCAACTTTTTTACATACAAAGTTGATAAAAGTGCATAGATCACTAATCAATCAAACCGTTTTATCAATTAATCCTTACCCTATTAAATGATATAATGGTAAAATACTTTTTAAATTATTAAAATTGGACATTCCAATAAAAAAATGTAACGAATTTAAAAATGACAATCTAAAGAAAATAAGGTCATAACAAACTCATTGTCACCATTATAGTTAGTTAGTTATTAGACCATTATAGCAGGGCCTGCAACTGATGAGTTAGCTCTTATTCCAAGGATACCAATGATATACACGGATATAGCTTTTAAAAGATTTCAATTTCCAGTTAAAACTTCCTTTGCCTTAACCGTTAATGAGTTCCAGGGACAAACTTTTAATTTACTAATATAAATATTTAGTCCGACTTAGTAGCCTTTCCACGAGATCGGTATGTACGCGGGTGAAACCGCGGGGCATAGCTAGAATACCATAAACTGTGTCAGTTTTTCCATTTCTCTAAGAAAAAATAGCAACGAATTATAATCATAAAAAATTAATGTAAAAAAGTTAAAAAATTAAATATTATTATTCTTCTATGGTAATAATGTTTTACTATATATATATATAAGGAAGTTTTTTTTGTAAATATAATTGTACTAGCTGTGCCTACAACGGCTTCGCCCGCGTGGAATTCAGTGATTTACGAAACTTTTCCCGAATTTTCCAAATTTTGAACATAAAAGTAGTTATTGTGAGTTAACCGTGAGAGATAGAGACATGCTATTGGACTTTTTGTAGTATTTTTATAGATCTACAATTCTATTGTACATTACTTTAGTGTATCTCTGCTGGTTTACGCAGCGCACGCGACTAAAGCTCCCAGCAAGCAAGTTTTTAAACAACTGCGTGATCTCTTCAGCACAATTTACATAATACCGATATGTATGTGCTATTTACCTTAACCATCCGGAAGTATTGAACTATCTTTTGGTGAAAACCTTTGTACGGTTTCATCCGTTCAGTAGATTTTGAGAAAATCGAACACATACAGACAGACAGCTTTTTGGGACTTTGTTTTATAATAAGTATAGATAGATTATTTCTATTTCAATCATAATTTTGTATCCAAATTGATGTTACAAATAATAATTTTAATTTTAATTACAAAACCGGATTTCGTATAATAAAATAATATGGCTCATAATGTTTAATTTGTTCAATTGGAAAAAATAGCACAAATTTTAGAAAGCAACATCATTGGATAAACAATGCTTTCTTATGACAACAAATTCAGTGTTACCAGGGATGATGGTTACATTTAGATCTTAACACTCTAATATAATTCAATTACTTCTGAATACTAGTACTGAAAGAAAAATTTAAATCTTTTGATGACCACAAAGGTTCTTATTTACATACAGTATGTAAAATTTTATTTTATCCTTCTTACAATTAAACAATTTTCTCAACAAGTTTTTTCTGCCAAACTGATACTTATGCAGTTTGTCTGCAGTATGTTCTCATTAAACATAAATTAAAAATAAGACGAAAACGAATTCAGGTTTTATAGTGTATATCGATACACTGTATAGGATTAAATAATATACATGATTAAGCTTACATTTTATAACTTTATTCTCAACAGTACTAAATTTCCTATTAGATGAATATAATGATTTCATCGGCATATTAAACAACAATTTTGTATCTTGTATCTTTTCCTGGCACTAGTAATTTCTCGAGGTCAGAGTGAGCAATTGACATTTGAGACAATGTTGTTCAACTTTACACCGTTGACGTCATTTATACATTGCTTTGATCTTGAAATTACAGAAAAAATCTATCGTTTTTATCATTACAAACTCTTTTTGCTTTGCTAATATGCTGACTAGCCTGTTCGAATTTCTTCTACTAAGAAGACACAAAAAAGACGTAATTTGATTTAGAAATTATATCAGAAAATTAAAGAATTTGAATTATAATTAAAATTATTCTTTCCAATCTAAATAAACTTTTAAAATTACTTTGGAATTGTTAAAACTACCAAACTCTTCTAAATTGACGTACTAGACCAGTCAACAGAAAGGTTTAAATTAAGTGTTAGAAATATGCTTATACGTGAATCATATAACACAACTGAAGACTATTTGGATGCTATAAATGCCTGGTTTTGAAAATCCTTTCCACCTTATACAAAACTACGGTTTAATAATGTAAAATTGAAACTGTTTAAAAGATTGACCGCCGAATTTCTAGCTGGTTCTTCTTGGTAAGAGCTACATTCCGATCCAATTGTAGCTTCATTAATCATGTTGATTTTTGATGATTCACAAGTGCTCGAAAGAGTTTACTTGAATAAAGAATATTTTGATTTGATTTGATCAAATAAACATGTAAAATTACTTTTGAATCGTTAAGTCTACCAAACTCTTCTAAGTTGACATTCATTCGACCTTTCGTGAAATAATGTTGTGCTATGTAATAATAAATATAATAGATTATTTATGAAAATCGACAATAAACAAACATAAAATGTTGTATGCAAATAAAAATAATGCTTGACGAAGTTCGGTTCCACATTGATTGAACGCAAAAAGGTTAAAATATTTTTTAGGTAAGCACAATTATTTAAACTTTTGGATCGTATTAACCATGTTTTGGCTTATATATTTTATATCAATAGAGTATTTTTCAATGATATATAATTATGTTTGAAATAATATAAATGGTTTTGCTTTCATATTTATCTCACATACATTTTTATTTCTACACAATACTTTAGTTTGGAACGACCAAAACGTAGCAACATAGATGTTTCGAGAATGTTTATAAACAAGTTAACTAGAATATGAATAAACATTAGCATTTCTAAGCATGATAAATATTTAAGTGGGTGTCAGAGGAAGTTATTGATACAGTACGCAAGTTGTAAACTGGTTTAAGTCCGGTGGGAAATTTGCAATCTTGGTCTTCCCCTAACAAAGTTTTCAACTAAAATCCTATTGTTTTGTGTCATGGGAAACTGAGAACACTTGATTAGACCAAAGCCACAACATGGAGAGTTCCTTATTGTATATTGTTCTTTTATTGACACTGTTCAATTTCCTTAGTTCAAATAAATATATATATATATATATGGAACACTCACAGACACGGTCGTCCATACCCAAAGTAAGTAACTTAATACTTGTGTTATGGGTGACGGACAACTGGTAAATATATTACATATATAATTTTAAAAACATACTTAAATACAAAGACACACCCAGGTTCGAAGAACCAACAAATTGTTGATAGAAAATGTTGGCCCTCGGTGGGAATCGAACGACGCACGCAGCTGAAGGTTGGGTCACCACCCATTGCGCCAAGGGGCCGGTCAAATTCAAATTCAAATTCAAAATATTCTTTATTCAAGTAAACTTGTAAACAAGTGCTTTTGAATCGTCAACTTTACTGCTGGTTCGGTAAGCTGTTCCTACCGAGAAGAGCCAGCAAGAAACTCGGCGGTTGCTCTTTTTAAAATATAAATCTTAGAACTAATTACATTTATTTATTACTGTCTTGTACAGGGTAGAGGTGCACCTATATCCACACATCCTTATCATCTAAGTAATCTTCAACAGTATAGTAGGTTTTCTGTATCAGCCTCTTTTCAACAGTGGTTTTAAACTGCTGTAATGGCATGGCCAAAATTGATTTCGGAATTTTATTATAGAATCTTATACCCATACCCACAAACGATTTACGTACTTTTGCTAGGCGCAAAGCAGGAGTCGCAAGCTTATGTCGGTTCCTACTTTGTCTATTATATACATCACCTATGGTTTTATAATTCTTTATATTTTTATGTACAAAAATTACATTGTTTAAAATATATTGTGAAGCAAATGTAAGAATACCTATTTCCTTAAACTTCTTTCGCAGGGAACCACGCGGATTTAAATTGTAGATGCCACGTATGGCTCTTTTTTGTAATACGAAAATTTTTTCACTATCCGCGCATTTACCCCACAGCAATATTCCTTAAGACATAATGCTATGGAAGTAAGCAAAATAAACAAGTTTTGCTGTTTCGACATCTGTAAATTGTCTTATCTTTCGAACAGCGTAGGCTGCTGAACTAAGTTTCCCTGCAAGAGTTTTTATGTGTGTGCTCCATTGGAGTTTTGAATCCAAGGTCACTCCCAAAAATACAGTTGTATTTTCTGTTTTTAGTGGTACATTATTTATGGAGAGCCTATTTGCTGTTTTTGCAGCATTAGGTAATGCAAATTCAATACAATTTGTTTTCTTAGAGTTTAGTACCAAATTATTTACCCTGAACCAATGGGCTACTTGCGATAAACCACTTTTGACTTCGTCAATATTATGGTCATTTCTATTTACTTTAAAAATTAAAGATGTATCATCAGCAAACAGTACAATATCGCAAATATTATGAATGAAATATGGTAAATCATTTATATAAACTAAACACAGAAAGGGACCAAGGATTGATCCTTGAGGCACACCCATAACTAAGGCCATACCGGATGACTGCACCTCATTAATGCACACTCTTTGAATCCGGCTGTGAAGATAAGACGCAACGAGACGAAGCGCACTGTCTTTAATACCATAATGGCCCAGCTTTAACAATAAAGTCTCGTGCTGAACGCAATGGTCAAAAAAAGTTCAAAGAAAGGACATTATTTTTCGTTGTAATTCACCGCTGTGAAGGAAATTTTGATTGAGCCAAATGATTATTTATTGAAATTTAAATTGTTTCTTTCTTTTATATTTAGGTAACACATAGAATTAAAAAATCAGTTATACTTTCAAGAACAATGAAATAACACATATAGAAGTTATTGAAATGCTTAACTTGGCGCGAACTAAATCGCGGGTAACACTAGCGTTTCATAAAATCCCCGAAAATTTCTAATGAGCTTTTAATAGCATCACACACAGAAGCAACATCACTACAAGCGGATAAGAAATATAAATAAAAATAAAATAATTTTTATAAGAGCTTGCCAGATAAATATAATATGTTGTGAATAAATAACACTTATTCACTGATCCTTTTATAAGAATTTGTCTTGTTATCGGTAAGCCCCTTGTATGTTTGTTTTTTTTCAACGTACTCACTCGATTGATTGTTACGAATTTGTAATAAGCTTTATTAAGTGTAATTTACTCAAATCAAAATATTATCCTGTTTGATTAATAACAATGAAAAGTTGTTTATCGTAACTTATTTTTCTTATTGATTTTTTCACTTACTTAGTGATAATTGAAGACTATATTATGAGATAGTGTTTAATAACGAACGGATATCTCTTATATACAATATACAATTCGTGATGCCAGTTATGACCTACGGATTTGAAACGTGGTCGCTGACTATGGGCCTCAGAGTCGCTCAGCGGGCGATGGAGCGGGCTATGGTCGGGCTATCTCTACGTGATCAAATCAAAAACGAGGAGATCCGTAAAACAAAAGTCACCGACATAGCTCAGGGTATCGCGAAGCTGAACAGGGGCCATAATCCGAAGCACCGATGGGCGTCTTAAGGTCTTAGAATGGCGAACCCGCAATGGAAACGCAGCGTTGGTAGACCCCCTACGCGGTGGACTGACGACCTCAAAAAGGTCGCAGGGATCCGCTTGATCCAAGCCGCAGAGGATCGTATTTTATGGAGATCATGGGAAGAAACCTATGTTCAGCAATGGATATAGGTCGAGAAGAAAAAAATCTCTTACATAATTTTACACAGCAAAATGCAGGAATGCAAATTTTAAGGATTTAAAAAAAGGCGTTAAAAAGCCTCAGCATCTCGTTCACGAACACTTTATTTTTTGTAAATATTAATATTATAAAAACATGAGCCTAGTTCATATTAAGATCTATTGAAACCAACATTTACACATACTTCAGTGAAATTATTTAAAAATAGAGGACGAGAAATTTTATGTTACACGTTATATAAAGGTTTCAATAATAAACGTATCCTGGTCACACTTTTCTTAAAATTATATTACTTCTTACTAGTCTTTATTACTCTGTATTACTTATATTAGTCTTGTATTTATAAAAAAGTTAAGCTTCGATTATATCTTACTGGGGATAAGGGAAAAAATTAGAATACTGAATTAACAGCATAACTTTGCTCAAAGAAGATAAGCATTTTTTTGATAATAATTTTGTCATCAATATTGCAAACCGCACTTCGCCACCGAAAAAGTTAAACAAACAATTAAATACTAATAATAAAACAAACACAAAAAGTAAGAAATTAGTTTCAAGATAGCATAATAAAACAGTCAGAAAATCTAATAACTCATAAATTGTTTGAGTAATTACTTTACTAATAGCCTGTCACAGTTAATTGATAACCAATTTAAACTCTAAATTGAAATTTATTAATTTGGCGAAACAATTTATCACCAGATCATCTATAAAGGACCAATCATCAATCTTTTCTAAAAAGCTCCTTAATTGAGCGCTAAAGTAAAAATTACATTAATACTAAAATCGATTAAGTGTGATTGTTAATATTCTAAATAATTTATGAAACAATTTTATAAACTATGAAAGTCATGAAATCTGTGAACTTTATTATAATTATGGCTTGACTAAGAGATCCACCTTTCTTGTTCTATTTAACTAGAACAAGAAAGGTGGACCTCGCCTTTTGTACGGTACAATTAATGTTTTTTTTTACTGTTTTATTCTGTCTATTTCTTCTTTTCTCATTGTGGTGTACAATAAAGTGTATAAATAAATAAAAAAATAACTATAGCTTTTAAACATGATCCATGATCTAGTCCATATTTTTCTTTAAACATGGTTAATTCATTTCCTTACTTGTTAAAGTGGGCACTGGAGTAACACATTGATAGTTCACTACAAGTTTCAGTCCAGTTCTTGAATTTATGGCTTCCAGGAGTGTCTTGCGACACTATTTACTTCGCCAATGTCACGTAGGATGGAAGAATCACGTTTATAAACTTTTGATCGGTTAAAATTTGTATTGGTCGGTTTAATTTGACACAGTAGAAATAGGCAGAATTTCAAGTTAAACCTTCAGCTAAAACAACACTACAACACAGTATATAACACTTATAATACAACATATATAAAGATACAGTATATTATTATTTATAATTTGATTTAGTTTTTTTTTTATAAATTGACGTATATATTTACAATATGGACTAAACACGAGGGTTAGTAAAAACTCTACATTTATGGGACGAGCGATTTTATTAGGGTTGACATTATTAAACGGTAAAAGTAGTTTGGGACATGAGAGTAGGAGATGGGACACAGAACCTTCATCTAAGCCACGTTCACATATGGAATGATCCCTAATCCTGAGCTCAGCTAACACTACAAGGTTAAAAGTTTTAATTTCTTCGTTAGCATATTAATCTGCTAATTGTCATATATCTAACATTTTAGCTCACGTATCGCTAAAATGCAACCAACTACATTCAATATCTTTAATACCGTAGTGGTTGACCTATGCCGAACGTGGTTCCAAATTGAACATGGTGAAATTCTTGGCGAAAATGGACTTTTTTTAACTTTCCCCATAATAAGCGTTATTAATATGGGTGTAACTATAATTATGTTAATCACAAATTTGTTAGATGAATTTAGTGATAAAAATGACGAAATTCGTAGTGGTGTTGATTAAACAGAATATTTTTTAGATAATCTGTTACTTTAAAATCTTCTTACTTAACATATTCACATATTAAAAAAAAGAAGCATCCGATATACTTTTTTTAATACTATCTTCTACAAATAATTATCTTTCTAGTGACTTATTTATCTGACTGAATGATTATTGTGGCTTGAATTAGTTCCATCGCAATACTGTTGGACAATAAGTTTGACAAACACGTGTTTATAACTTTATACTTTCATTTTTTATTAATAAATATATGGCAGAAATACACATACAGTCATCCGTCCCTAACGTTAATTAATACTTGTATTATAGGTGAGAGACATCTGTTAAATATAAACATGTCATCATCATTCATCATTATCCCACTCTAAGTGGGGTCGGCACGACATGTCCTAAAACATGTTGTCGTATGATTTGGCTACGTATTTTGCGGCTGGCCGCCTACCTGACGTCAACTTACCTTAATCGCCTTTTACGACACCTCGGTAAGAAATGAGGGTGGCCTATTCTATGCTGCCGGATATCACATGGCATTAACCTTTGTCGCTCTCTTACGACACCTCGGTAAGAAAGGAGGGTGGTCTATTCTATTCTGCCGGATATCACACGGCGGAAAATGTTTAAAGACATAAATATAAGAATATATTATAGAACTTCGAATACTTCTTATTGAAATCCATCTCATAAACCGTCCCGGATCAATTGCCTTAAGTTAAACAGCGTCTCAGCGGTACATGAGAGCTTATTGAAGTTAAAATAAAATACTGCACATCTGAATATGTTTACTATTGACATGGGAATTTTTCGCGTTCCATGTCTTCGGAAATTGCGTCTTGGTCGACTTAAAAAAATTGAATCCAGTATTGCTACTAAACTTCTATACATAAACCTAAATTTATCTTATTCAATAAATTTCGTAAGTTTTACTGAAAAATCCAAGTCTATAATGGTTTTACGAATAATCCACTGGACAAATATTGAAGTATTTTAATACATTTTAAACTTAAACAGCGAGCTACATTTTCAGGAAAAATGAAAAATAAAAAAAAACATTATTTGTGTTTAAGCACTTAGATATTTGCTAAGTTTACTTAGTTTCGAAATTGACATTGTCAACGGCGTATAAAGAGATAATAATTTAAAATATTAATAAGTAGCTGACACGGCGAACTTCGTACCGCCTACCAGTCAATGAATGGTGTGTTTCCTTTTAGCTGAACTAATTTAGGCTTTGATGAACGTAATGCAATGATACAAAATTCTGAGCGCAAATATTAATCATTTGTCATTATTTCTGTACCCACGCAAAAATATTTGAGGAACTTTTATGTATCTGCTAAATGCACTTTTCAACCCTTTTAATTGATGTAAAAAAAAATAAAGACAATAGTTTATTCACACTTTTTTATAAGTTTCTACAAAATATATTTACGCATTTAGAACGCATGCATAAATGTCAATTACTTACAGTACTTAACAGGATGACGACAAATGTTTGGCAGGTACGAAACGCATGAACATTTATTTTCATAATTATGTATTCATAGATTTTTCATTGTTCCTTAAGATGTATTCTGCTATTCGGGGCGGAGACAAATCCAACAAATCAAAAACTATGAAAATTGGTCCAGCAGATCTCGAGTTATAAGTGTTGTAACAAACCCGACTTTGTTTTATATATATAGATTTTACTAGAACTTTTATGTCTGTAATACTAAATACTGATTCCATTGAGATGGAATGAATATACTGTGCATTCGAATGAATTTAAAATTCGCTTGGGAATTTTTCACGTTCCTAATATATGGAACCCGTATTTCTAGATCGTCTTAAACAAATTGAAACTCTCAAAACGATTCGTTCTCGATTGCCTCATAACGTCTACTGCAACCTAGAATTCCTGTAGTCGATACCTACTTCGTTTGTAAATTTTATCGCACAAATCGTAATAGCTGATAAAACATTTCTTCAATAAACACATTTCTAAGAGAAATATCTTGATATCTTAATATATTGCGACAAGCTGTACCCGAATTTGGAGTCAACTTAAAAGTTTAAAATACCCTCAATTATATAAGTACGTGTTCCTGAAGGAAAAATGAAAATTTTTCACTATTGAACATAGGTTCAAGAAATTCATACAATAAAACAAAATTGTGCCAAATTTCGTCGCCATAAGTCGTCAAGATCTTTCTGAAAAATATTGAATGTGTTCAAATATGTTTACCACTAGTAGTGTCAGTTAAAAAATCTGGTAAAATTAAATAATTTTTAAAAGCTTTTTTTTAGAAGCTATGCTTACGAAGCAAAAAAACAATACTTCTCCGTGCTTTAAGCTGTATGTAGATTTATTTTATATATCGGATTTTAATTGACCTACCCCACTTTTAAATTTACTTAACTACACCTTAAAATTAGCGTATAACGATACGTGTGACAGTACTAGAGTACAGTATCGTAATGTTAGTAAAATATTGACGTATACTATGAACGAAATTAAGAGGGATAAAGTTGGAGCATAAAATACAGACAGCATTGTCACAAACTTTCAGTCAACTCAACTAACTTCAGATGTAGTTTATATCAGATGGGTAATAAACATTGAATTTATGACAGAATATGTTACGCCAGCAAATTTAATCGTATTTTAGCATTGAGTTATAAAATTTTATATACTGTGTACATAAATATTAAAGTTTTAGAATCGGAATGTCTAAAGGCACTTTTATAAACTTATAAAACAAAAATAGTATCAATAGAATAGAAGTAATAAAGATTTATGTTCGCTCCGACCAATGACTGATTAACCGTTCACCCTGTCTATGTAGATATTTGGTTTTATGCGAATGTGTTCTTTTCTAGAGATAAACATAAATACACAACCGTAATAAATAGAAGTCAAGAGCCAGGCCTATTTATATTTTATCAATATTAACATAAACAGTTAACGTGTCTGCACGATGCGTTAGTATCGCGACGATATTACTGCGACGATGTGACGAGTAAAAAAGACTTGCGGTTGCGGTGAAACGCGCGACATGCCCGCAGCTAATGCTCCGCACGTCATATTTTATAGAACTATTGCATGAATTCAAGCAATCAGCCGCGATACGATATCGGAATATATGTCGCCTCATGGACTTCAAGCGAATATATACAATATATTCACTCATTACGATAGATTCGCTCGTAGATATGATTTCTTAGTAAAGCGTCTATTAGTATCCTACTTGCAAAGCCCTCCTCTCTCTTAAGACTGGAACTCAAACCTGACTAGTTGCGTATTAGTCCAATGTGAGTTAGCAAATTACACACATTTCATAAAGTTCTTAGAGATATTTAATTTTCATCGTGATGTTATTGTTTAGGACGCGATAAATTTTAAAGTATCATGTACTTGTACCCAGCCTATGTACTATAAAAGCCCATATCTTATTTAAAAAACTGCTTATCCTGAGGTCGAACACGAGATTTTTTAATGATCAAGGTATATCAACGTTCACCCATCATGGAGTTATTAGACAATGTAAGTGAATGTATGTAAAGATAATTATTATTTAAATTAAATAAATTTATTTAAATGTCAACTTTCATTAGATTAAAATAAGGACATACATAAACCGTATACAATAATATCCGATGTTGTGTGAAAATAATTCAAATGAAAATTATCTTGCTTTCTAAAGTGATATGGAGCTATAAAATAGACGACAGAATGTGACACTATCGAAAATATTTTGAAGCATTTTAATGATTATGGACATACCGATATTTTATGAGCAATAAAACTAAAACAAGATAAAAAAGTAAGCGAAAACATAAGAAGACCAGCTATTTTACTTTGTAAATTATGTGCGTTTAAGTTTGAAATAAATTAATATGTAATGCTCAAGAATAAACACTCGCTTATGGTACTTTCTGGAAAACTAAATCGTCAATATCATTTGCATGATAAGTCACTTAAAAGCGACGTTTCATATATTACGCAAATTAAAGTTAATTTTCTCGACACATTAAGTTATTTTATCTTATTCTCATTATTATTCAAGTTCGCAGGAACCGTGATGGTATAATTTAAGAAAAACCTTCACTTTAGAGATTATATACAAAGAACAGAGTAGTATCAAATTCATTTTATGTCTATGAATGTATGAGTATAGATCATAAATGCTTTATTTATAAGAATTCACATAACACATAAGGTAGCGGCCTGTTACTATCCCACTGTTGGGAAAAGGCCTCCTTTATCTTTATTTTGTGAAAAGGGCTTGTAGCTTAGACCCACCACGCTGCTCCAATGCGGATTGGTAGGTTACACATACCCCAAGAATTCTCCAGGGATATGCAGATTTCCTCACGTTTTCCTCGATATTAATTTAAATAGATAACTCATTGGGTCCTGCCTGGGGTTTGAACCCATGACTACCTCGAGAGAGGCAAATGGTCTTATCGCTCGGCTATCAGAGCTTACGTAACATAACACATGTCATTTCAAATTATGCTTATAGATTTATTACATGATAAACGAAGAGATTTCGTAAGAAAGAGTATAATAGTCATAAATGAAATAAAAAGTAAACTTAATTTATGTTGTATTTACTGCACAATATATCAATGGGTCATGGAGCGAACTATCTCTTGTGATCAATTTAGGAATGAGGAAGATCCAAACAATAACCAAAAATATCAGCGATGTGGCATTACGTGGGATAGTTATAGTAGGGTAGGTACTCGTAGTAGGAAGAACCGATAGGCGTTTGGGTCCTAAGATGCTACAAACTTCTAACCATCTATACATCTATACATATATACATATTATAAAAAAAGTCTCCAAAAGCTGTCTGTCTGTATGTAATCGATTTTCTCAAAATCTACTGAACCGATTTTTGTACGGTTTTTACACATAGATAGTGCAATTCTTCCGAAAGGTGTAGGTTAATACTGTTTTACGATTTTATGTAAATTGTGTTAAAGAAGTCGCGCGTTTGTAAAAAACAACGGGCCTACTTAGAGCATTAGTCGCGTGCGCCGCGTACACCAAAAGAAATAAAGTAATGTTGCAGATATTTGTAGATCTATAACAATATTACAAAAAACTCCGCGATAGCATATCTCTATCTCTTATGGTTTACTTACAATAACTACTTTTATGTTCAAAATTTCAATTAAATAAAATTAAATACGCAGACAAAGCTAGTTGTTTATATAATTATTAAATAAACATAGGGGTTCACAACGCGAAAAACTCGAGTTACCGTTGAGTCGAGTAGAGTCGAGTAAGGTTCGAAGTGTCGGCAGAGTTGCATCTACCGCGGTCAAGAACTGAGTTCGTGATAAAATCACATCGCGATAAAATCGAGGTTTCGATGAGGTAAACCGTATGTTTATATAATATTTAATATGAATCGGAAAAGTTTAAAAGCTACCATTGTTTATACGATTACGTAAAATGTATAAGCGATGTTATAGCACGGTCCGATAACTAGGAAACTTTAATTAACATGGTTGTTACGAGAGACTAGATGACCAATGCATAAACAATTTTCCACTCTTGACCACTACGCTCACCCGTAACAAGCTTTACGATGATCACTCTACTAATAATAAATGCTTATTAGATTTTCATAGTGTTGTGTCTGTTCAACATCACAATGACGACTACACGTTTGTCTTTTATATTGACTGGCCCGTTGGCGCAGTGGGTAGTGACCCTACCTTCAGCTCCGCGGGTCGTGGGTTCGATTCCTGCCGAGGGCCAACATTTTCTATAAACTATTTGTTGATTCTTCGAGCCTAGGTGTGTATTTGTATTTAAGTATGTATTTAATGTACTATATATGTATATATTTATCAGTTGTCCGTCACCCATAACACAAGTATTAAGCTACTTACTTTGGGGATGGACGACCGTGTGTGTAAGTGTCCCATATATTTATTTATTTATTTATTAACTTATATAAAATATATTAACACATATTTACTAAAAAATAAAATGAATGGAACTAACAATAATAAAAAAAATTTTGATATCTATTTTGATGCACTACAATGTTTCAGAAAGTGTATTTTGGAAAACCTTTAAATTTAACTTAATTTTTTAACCTTAAAAAAACTCATTTTATTCTAATAGTTTATATTTTACTTTTATATTTTTCAAACGTATATTTTTGTTTTTCATTTTTATATCAAAATTTGCATCAATTATTGTTTGAAGTGTTATGTAAATGTTGTGCGTACCTGTAATTTGGAAATATATAGAAAAGATGATATATTGAATGTTTATATTAGTTTATTAATGTATAAAATTTCTAGTTGGTAAGCCTTGTCAATAAAAAAAAAAACTTAACAACTTGTCTCCACAGATGGTCAGTAATTATAAAAAAGTAAAGTAACAGCCTGTTATTACCCCACTGCTGGACATATGCATACTCTCTCCTTTTTTCGGAGAGAAGGGTTTTAGCTTTGATCCACCGCGCTACTCCTACGAGAATTGGTGGGTTACATAAATTCCTTTAGACATATGCAGGTTTTCTAATTATATTAATTAGGCACATAAGTTTTAATATAAAACTTCATCGGTGCCTGTTCGGGGTTCAAACCCATGACCCTATGAAAAGAGTTACACAGTCGCACCGTTTGGCTATCACAGCTTTTAGTAATAAGGTAAGTAAGTCTATCAAGATATACAAAAGTAATAATAAAATTATTTTACTATAATCCGCGATACAGTAAATATAGATAAATAGAAAATATATATAGTGTTAAATGTATAGTGGACTATCCGTATTTTCATACCCGATACGTGCAGGATTCGTAAAAACACATGCACAAACCTCCACCACTTCCACCACAATACACAAGCACTACACACGTTCACTATCACAAACTCAACAATCGTTTCGCCCCGCAACCCCGCATCATCAGGAGATAGACTCCACGACAAAATCGCAAAGCTATATGCTAAATCAATATCATTTGGGACTGGGACAACTTGAATAACGTTTAACGTTTTTAAATAATTCCTACAACACTTTATGCTATTAATCATTTTCTTTTATCACAAATCTATCTTTTTGATAAAGAATTAATCATTTGCACTAACATTATTAACTATGTGACAAAAAAAACAATGGAGCAAGAGAAATAAAAAATTCTTTTGATAAGGTTTTTGTTTTCTTCAATGCATGTTGTCATATAAGGTATCCTCTGTTATTATAACACTTTAAAACATTTCAATAAATCATTGTGTTTATTGCACAAGTGAGTATATCCGGGTATACGGAACCTTGATGCTTAACCATATTATCATAAACGCACTACAATCAGAAAATATGGTTAAAAAGGTTGAAACATTTCTCAACAATAAGTTAACAAATTATTAAGAAAACTCCCATTATTTTCTGAATTAATCTCAATTTTTATTCATTCATTGGTCTTAGGCCCTATTTTTGAAGAAACTTCAGTGTCCGCCTACTATCCAGGTGATACTGGCTTTAGCTTAAAGGGTTTAATATGACAAATAGTTAAAGTCGTAACATACTAATTCGAAATGTAGATATAAATAAAATAAAAATAAATAATAACATTTTTTTTTTCGAACTGACTGTATGCTGTTAGCCCTAATGGCTTTTACAGCGTTACCGGGGGGACGAGCGAGCGCAGAAGCATCGTCAAGGTTGCGAAATGCAGAGAGTAGAGCGCAGAAGCTCTACTTAAGTCAGGGAACGTCGTCCTAAGGGTGCCTCCTGTGAGGCCGGACCACGGCTTAGGGCGACGTGTAGTGGAGGGTTGATGGTATGACTTAGATTAGTAATTGCGGCGTCGGAAGGGTGACGAGAAGCCACGACCGACCGACGTCAGAAAACTGGGACCTCGTCTTCGCCGGCGAAGACGCTGTGTGTGTATTACGTGTATCTGTGTTGGCGATCGTTATTTGATCGTCGGGGTCATACAGGACGCTTTTTGGACGCCTATATTTTCGGTGGTCGGACCTAACTGGGATATAGGTGGAAGAAACTGAAATAAGGGGGTTCGGGTGTACCTCAGATTTCTCGAAGTAAGATTTCGAAAAACGTTTAAAGATGTGAGTAATCGATTCGAGGTCTCTATGGAGGTCAACGTTCCGCATGAACCACGGACAACCAGTGGCTGTACGCATAAATCGGTTCTGTAATCTTTGGAGCCTGAGCAATCTGACCTTTGAAACGTGCGCGAACGCAACGCTCGCATAGGACATTTTTTGTTTCGATCTGTACGAGACATCGGACGGCGCAAGTGCGGTGTTTATTACCTACTATTCATAATTCTTATTTCGAGTTATAAGTGGTTGTTTTTGGCAAAACTATAGTGATTCGAGTGCTGTGTAGTAAGCACTACGTTTTTATAAAATTGCAACTATTTAAAAACTAGTTAAAATCAACTAAAACAATGTTAGTTTAAAGTTTGTGGCGACTCACGGAGAAACACGTAAGCGACGCGTTCCGCACGGCGCTTGCGGCATTCTTCTCGCGAACAAGTTCATGTTTATGATTCGAACGTTTGTTGTCAACAATATCTAGTGCATACGATTAATTTACTACCTCAAATATGAGTTCCTGTAATGCATGCCAGCAGGTTATGAGTGCTGGGGAAAGAATTATCTGTTCTTCGTGCAATAATCATTACCATTACGGCTGTGTTGGTATATCCAGGGAAAATTATTTTAAATTATCATCTAAATCCAAGGCGTCTTGGAAATGTCCCGAGTGTAAATTACCACGGAAAAAGGGTGATAATACTAACACACCGGTAAAAACTACAGATCAGGAATTCTGTAGCGAAACAAAGGATCAAATTGATTTATTGTCTATAGATAATCGTTTTAATCAGTTCGAGAATACTTTAATGGCAAAAATTAATAGCTTGGAGTCTTCAATAACTGCGAACATAAATAAAGAGCTCGGTTGCTTCCGGAATACACTGTCGTTAATACCGGACCTTATTAAAACGGTTGAATTCTTGTCTACCAAGTTCGATGAGGCTCAAAGTGAAATTCAATTTTTAAAATCGGAGATGACTACATTGCGAACGGACAACTTGAAATTGCAAGAAAATTTACGTGATTTAAACTTTAAAATATCAGAAATTGAACAAAAGGCTCGTGAATCCAACATTGAATTACAATGTATACCAGAGTTCTCGAAGGAAAACCTAACAAATACCATCATTCAACTCGGGGATGCTATCTCTTGCCCTATAGGGGAAAATGATATAATTTCATGCACTCGCGTGGCCAAAGTAAACCCTAACAGCAGCAGACCTCGATCTGTCATATTGAGACTGCCTTCGATGCGTAAACGAGATGAATTCCTCAGTGCTTGTCTACGATTCAACAAATCCAACCCATTAGATAAGCTCAACAGCTCCCACTTGGGTATAGCGGGCGATAAGACGCCGATTTATGTGTCGGAACATCTCGCACCTGCCAATCGCGCTCTGCATGCTCTGGCACGCAGCTACAAAAAAGAACACAGGTTTAAGTATTTGTGGGTACGCCACGGTCGAGTGATGCTAAGAAAGGATGACTCTACGCCAGCCCTATGGATAAAAAATAGCGATTTTCTTAAACAAATAAAAAACTAAGTTCGTTTTTTTTGTAAATTTATATAAAAAAAAAAAAAAAAAAAATATTAATTATTTTTTACAATGTATTCTTTAAACAATTTAAATGTATATTACCAAAATGCAAGGAGTATAAGAGGCAAGCTTGAAGAGTTATATCTGTCTAGTGTTGATTGTGAGTATGATATTATAATCATAACGGAGACCTGGTTAAATGATGGTGTTCTCGACACTGAGGTATTAAATAATAACTACAATATTTATCGACGAGATAGATGTAGCACTAGTAGCATTAAGTCAGAGGGTGGCGGTATTGTAGTAGCTATCTCAAAAAAAATAAATTCTAGTCGAAATAAAAATTGGGAAAGTAGTAATGAAGATTTGTGGGTTAGTATTTTATCACCGGGAAATCTACATAATAAAGTCCACATTTGCACTGTATACTTACCTCCGCCATTGTCTTATTGTAAGCTTGACTCACAATTAACATCAATTAGTGAAACTATGTCTAAAATCAACAGGAATGAGAATGTTCTACTCTTAGGAGATTTCAATCTTGGGTTTTTAGAATGGGTTCAGTCCAACGATAGGTTATCTATTGATACAATTCCTACGCAACCTTCTTGTAGTCATTCAAATTTAGGGTATTTAGTGTCAGACTTTATAGCACTTCATAATTTTAGGCAGTACAATAATATTTTAAATAAGGACGGGAAGATGCTAGACTTAGTCTTTTGCAGTGGATTGCTGCAAGCTTATGTTCGTCCTGTAGATAAGCCATTAACTAAAGTAGATCTCTTTCATCCGCCTTTGATGATCAAAATTAACGTTCACAAAGAGCAATTCCTTAAACCAATCACGCAAACAAAATTTAATTTCTATCGTGCAAATTTTACAACTTTAAATTCTGAATTAAATAAAATCAGTTGGGATGATATTTTTAGCACAAACGATAATATTAATGAAATGGTTGATACATTTTACTCAATTATTAGAAGTCTTATTGAAAGGCATGTCCCGAAAACGAAACCTAAACGTGATGGTTACCCGGTTTGGTACACCTTCAATCTCATTAAAATAATAGAAGAGAAGGAAGCGTATCGTCGTAAATATAAGAAAACTAAATGTCCTCTAGCCGAATATGATTTCCAAGAAGCTAGGAAGAGGTGCCACATTGCGATTAATCGCTGCTACGTTAATTATAAAAAATATATGGAGGATCAAATTTGTAAAAACAATACTAAAGTTTTGTGGTCTTTTCTTAAATCTAAGCGAAAAAATCAAGGAAGTATTCCAAGCGAGATGAATTGGAACGGCAATAGAATTTCATCGCACTCTTCTATCTGTAATGCATTTGCTACACATTTTTCATCTGTTTACGCACAAAATCCGGATACTAATTTTAGTTCTACAAATAATGATTCGGACGGTATTATTTGTAATGTTAACTATTTAGCCGGCTGCAATATTTCTTTATCTAGACTTTCTTTTAATCAAATATTAATTGAGAATGCTTTAAAGAAACTGGACTTAAAAAAGGGTGCAGGGCCTGATCGGATACCAGCAATCTTTATCAAAAATTGTGCCTCAGCACTTTCCTATCCCTTGTATCTGCTATTTAATCGGTCACTATCTACTGGGATATTTCCTGACAAATGGAAAACTGCTAATATTGTGCCAATTCCAAAGAGCGGACAAGCGGATGACATTGAGAATTATAGGCCTATTTCTTTATTACCCATTTTAGGCAAGGTTTTAGAGTCCTTAATTTGCACTACACTTTCATTTCATCTGACATCTGTACTGGTCCCTCAGCAGCACGGTTTTAGACACAAAAAGTCTACTGTATCTAACTTAACCAGCTTTGTAGTTCAAATTACAGACGCAGTGGATAGAGGTTATCAAGTGGATACTGTATACATGGATATGAGTAAGGCCTTTGATCGAGTGAATCACTCTATCCTACTAGCTAAGCTACGTAACATTGGTATTCATGGTCAATTACTATCTTGGTTTTCGTCCTATTTGCACGAGCGTAGACAGAAAGTTGTTGTTTGCGGGCATGAATCCGAATTGTTTATGGTTCCCACAGGTGTCCCCCAAGGATCCCATTTAGGCCCCTTATTGTTCTCAATCTTCATTAACGACCTTTGTAGCCACATCAAATCTTCTGAATCCTTGTTATTTGCGGACGACTTAAAAATTTTCAAAATCATAAAAAATTCGGTGGACTCAATCGCTCTTCAAAATGACTTGGATGCGATAACAGCATGGTCTACTAAAAACAAATTACCGATGAATGTAAATAAATGTCAATATATTAAATTCACTAAAAAACGCACGCCGTTGCCTACGTCATATAAATTAAATAGTTTGTTGTTAGAAGAAGTGAACAAAATTAAAGACTTAGGAATTATTTTAGACAAGAAGCTGTCGTATAATGCTCATGTAGATGTAATTATTAAAAAATCTTATAAACTTTTAGGTTTTGTCTGGCGAAATTGTAAATCTTTTAAATTAACTAAAACCCTTAAAATTGTATATTATGCTTTAATTCGTAGCTTATTAGAATATTGCTGTAGTATTTGGAACCCTTCTTATAAAAATTCCATATGTAGAATTGAAAGAGTTCAGAAACGCTTTCTTATTTTCCTGACAGCACACGAAAAAAAGCAAAGTGAGCTAACTTCTTACGCTAGAAGATTAACCTTTTTTAAAATGAAGACCTTAGAAAATCGTCGTTGGATTGCTGATCAATTACTTCTTTTTAAAATTATTAACAATGAACTGGATTGTCCTAGCTTGTTGGCTAAAATAAACTTTTCTGTACCTCGTAAGAATGCACGATATAGAAACTTCAAACCTTTCGCCCAAAAAACTTGCAGAACCAATTTAGGCGCTCACAGTGTTCTGAATAGGATTTGTCGCGAGCATAATATATTTTTTACGAGAACACATACTGACATTCTCACAATGAGTCTTCATAAATTTAAAACTATTTTGCACAAGTATAAAAATAATTGAGTGTTGCCTCCTGTATTTCTTATTAGTTTACATATATTTAAGAGTTAATTGTTATCCGTTTAGACAGTACCTTTTATCCGCACTTGCAGGAAATTCATGCATGCTGTTTGCCAGTAATTGGACTTGCACAGCTTGCATGTTTTTAAAGTATATTAGTTTTATTGTATTATGCTAGTGTAATGTCTGTTGGCGAACTATTTAATAAATAAATAAAAAAATAAAATTGGTCTTATGCAAGTTTCGTAGAGTGTCACTTTGTTGCGGAGTGACATCTTACTTTTCTTGCATAACATCGGATAAAGTCGTCCCATGACATACGCAGCCTTATTGCAGAATATGTGTATGTGCTCGTGGAAGGTCATGGAAGGTTGAAAGGTGACACCAAGGTACTTGACTTTCTGTTGCCAGTGAATCGGTGTATTGTAAAGGGAAATTTCCGTAGGTGTGTCTATGTGAGACCGAAAGCATAAAGCATAAGTAACTTAATACTTGTTTTATGAGTGACGGACAACTGGTAGATGTACTACATATATAATTAAATACATACTTAAATGCAAATATACACCCAGGCTCTAAGAACCAACAAATTGTTCATTGAAAATGTTGACTCTTGGCGGGAATCGAACCCGCGACCCGAATCTCAAGGTAGGGCCACTACCCACTGCGCCAACGGGCCAGTCATGATGTATGTATTTATTGGATGAATAAAACCAATAAGGTCCAATTATTTATTTGATTTACGGGACTCTAAAACATTGCTGTCCCGCTACAGGGCAAAGACCACTATATTGTTGTTTTTTTATACTTCGGGGTGAGTGGCCCTCACACTGAGCTGTAAACCGGGATTAAATTGGACCAGGAAGTTGGTCAACAAAGTGAATGTAAATAAGTACAAGTTTACTTAAATATCCGTCTTTTAATTTAGTCACTTATAATAAGCATTAAATAATATATTTTATTATAATGAAAAAAAAAAGTATTTTATAGCAAGTATTCTATTTAACATGTTTTTTTTTTAATTTCATACTTTCCCACTCATCAATTTAAGAAGAAATTTTGAATACCGCCCAGTTTCTAGCACCGAATATGTGACTGACATAAAAAGAGTAGTTGCGATATTGGTTAAAATTATCACACATTATCCATAATACGTTGATGGCATAATGCTTTTAATTTATGACAAGCTTTTAAACGCAACTTCGTTCGCGTGGCCTGCAGTCTTATTATTTGAGTAAACCTACTTATATTAATTGTGGTTAAAGTCGGTTAAACTTAAAAGCTAGACATATGCTGTGTATTTTAGAGGGAACAATTTTGTAGTACATGATTTATAAATAACTTTTACCGTTTACGTTGAGCACGCAAGGAAAGCTTTAAATTTTGCCGTTTCCGCAATATTTTTTATTGCTGCTCCTTTTTTAATCATTTTAGCGTAATGTTATATAGTTTATAGCCTTTCTTGATAAATGGACAATCTTTCACTCAAAAAATTTTCAAATCGATCTAGTAGTTCTTGAGATTAGCGCGTTCAAACAATCAAACAAACTCTTTAGCTTTATATATTAGGTATAGATACAAGTAGACTTAGCTTGTCCACTAGAACGGAAAGTATGAGAGCTGATAAAATTTTTAGCAATAGTATTTGACAAAATACTATAGCTCCGTAAAGACTTCAAAAATTATTATTTTTTATATGAATCGTACCTTAGTAGAATCATTAGTATTTTTTATTAATCCATCAGTATTAAATTATCACTCACGTCGTCAACCGAAAACGATACATCTCGACTTTGAGAAAATATGTGGTTTTCAATCAAATATGTGATGTCCATTAAATATTACAAAACGTGTATACGACATCACGCATAATATATTATTGTAATTAAACACTTAAAACGATCATATATCTTATAGGATCATATGGTAATTCAGTTACACAACTTGAGGCTCAAATTTTATAAGCAATGTGGTTTTTAAGTTAGTTAGTTAAGTAGTTTGTGGTTAAGTTAAAAAGCAATATGTTGGTAATGCGTTAGGGGTGGTGATTTCATATCAGTGAGCAAAAAGGGGAGAAAGAGAGGGAGAGGAAAGAGAAAGGAGAGGAGAGAGAGAGAGAGAGACAGGGATCGTACTGGGTACAAGGTCGCATGGGGTGGACCTGTTTACAAAAGAAATACAGAGTGTACAGCAGAGATGGGGGTCATATCACAACGATACCCTACGTTGTGCTCGTCACCAGTAGCGTGAAGCGTCATCAGGTTTTTAGTCGGTGAGAGTCTGACCCCATGGGTATTTTCTGATGTGAAAAAAGAGTTCAGCAGTTGACATCCATTTAACTTTTAAAACGTTTTATCCAATCCACTCAGACAGGATATAATGAAGAAAAGTTAGTAAAAAAGTCCAATAATTATATTGTTCAAAGAAATAGACATACATACTGTAGCATCACAATATATATAGTCATATTCTAAAGTTTGTGATTCCTGTGTCGCGACTCAGCAGAATTAGCAACTCATTCGTTGGAGTCGGTATTTGCTTCTATAACAAAATTCCGCAATTCATACTAGACCAGTCTACAGAAAGGTTTAAATTAAATATAGGAGATATGTTTATACGTAAAGCATATTACAAACAATATAACAGAACTAACTACTTTGCTATAATCCGCACGGGTTAAGCGAATGCATGCAAAGCTAATGTGTATGAAGCAGGCAAAATCTACGCACCTTATACATGCAGGACAAGCCACCACATGCACCCCAAGGCGCAATTCACCAGCAACAACGCACACAAAAGCAGCACACACACCCACCACCACAATCTTGACGATCGTTTCGCCCCGAAACCGAAGCATCATCAGTAGGATAGGCTCCACGACAAAAATCGTAATGATTTACGATTTGCGTGCGTTGTTGCTGGTGAATTGCGCCTTGGGGTGCATGTGGTGGCTGGTCCTGCATGTATAAGGTGCGTAGATTTTGCCTGCTTCATACACATTGGCTTTGCATGCATTCGCTTGACCCGTGCGGATTATATCAAAGTAGTTAGTTCTGTTATATTGCTTGTAATATGGAATTACGCAAAATAACGCCTGCTTCTTTAAATCATATAAAGCATATTACAAAATTGAAGATTATTTGGATGATAAAAATGCCTGTATTTGAAAATCCTTTCAGCTTCAAACAAGACTGTATTATAATATGTACAATTGTAAATGTTTAAAAGATTAACCGCCGAATTTCCTGCTAGTTCTTCTCGGTAAGAGTAACATTCCGAACCAGTTGTAGCTTCATTAGTCATATTGATCCTTGACGATTCAAAAGTGCTTGAAAGGGCTTATTTGAATAAAGATTATTTTGATTTGATTTGATTTATGCTTTTCGTCGGCTTAGCTGTAAAATAAGTCTTTATCCCTTTTGTTTTTGCGTTACGTGCAACACATTAACTTAGTTTTAAAAACGGCTTCTAGATCTGAGTTCCATACCCTAATACGTTTTTAATAAATAAAGGTTCGTGAAAGATAAAGAAGTCAACAACTTGTAACTTAATTTTTTATTTAGAGAAAATTGTAGATTTATATAGTCCTATTATTGTACCCAATTAGTAAATAAAAACTCATTGAATCGGTGGAAATGTAAATATTACGTACTCATCTATATTTTGGAATTTTAATCTCTTTGCCACAATTCTCGTAACTTAAGAGATATGAATAATTGAGCGTATTATTTTATTTTTGACCTTTGTTTTCCCGGAAAGGTAAAGCTTGAAAAAGGAATTATTCACTTATATTTTATCACAATATTTTCGTTGTGTATGTAGCGGGTTAAGCGTACGAGAATAATGATGATGAGGATACTATATCAAGATTAATACAGAAATTTACAAGGCAATTAGATAATATTCGCGTTATTTAAAGAAAATTAATAAAGTGTATCACATATGAATCAAATCAAATCACTTTCTCATGTCTCACAATGACATAAATGTATATTTTTTTCAATTTCATTATCAAAATTAGCATCTTACAAAACAAAACATAAAAAAAATATATATATTGTATAAAACCCACAAACTCTGTTCGCGTAAATTCGTTACAGGATGCCAAAGGAATTTGCGGAATCTCATTATGGGACGACCTTGCGATGCTCTGATTATAATAGATCACCGAATTTTAATGAAATCATGCCAATAAAGCAAACCTGCTCGGACAGGACTTGTGAACAGCTGTTATGTGATTTTTTATTGCTGTCGCCGACCGGTGCGCCTGGCGTCTTTGTTATCAATATGGTTTTTTAACTAATCTCATAAACAATATCGAGGTTATTTAAAAATCGATATGCCTATTAATTTTATGTTTCTTATTATTAGAATAATGTAATCTGTCACATTCCTCCGTGGTATTTATAAATGTGTGCGGGTGAAATAGAAGCAAAATACATTGATAGTAGTAGTAATTTTGCATAAAAAATATGGACATTTATATGTCGAACATTCGAGAACCTTTTAGTTATAAAGATACACGAAAGGAATTTATTTATTTATACTTTATTGTACACCATATTTTATAATAATAAACATTTGATTAACACTAAACATAAAAATTAAAATTATTTCATGCACAAAAGGCTTATCGCTTACCATCGATTTCTTGCAAACAACCTTTAGATTAGAAAAACTGTAAAGCACAGAGACGGTAGGCGGTGTATAATGATAAATATAATAATAATGATAAACTCCTGTGGGATATTGATTCAACAATAATTGTTCCGGTTATTATATCGGTTAATGGTCTTATCGCGAAGAGCCTCGACCAACATCGAAACATCTCAAGAGGGTCTCGCTTAGTGCTGGATCAAGCGCAGGATACAGAGGGCAGTGTTGCTTGAGACGGCACGGATCGTGAGGAGGTTCCTCACTCTGGAACCCTTACCACCGGGAGCTTGGGTCCTCTCTCCGCTCTCCGTGATGGCAATTTTTTTATATTTTTAAATGTTTTTTTTAGAAAATATTTTAAAATGTAATTTAATTTGTATATAAATAAATGAGTGATTATAAAATGATAAACTCAAATACTAATTAATGAGTACGCACTTATACATAAACAAATTACAAAAATGATAACACTATTATACATATTAGTTAATTGTAGTCTTGTCAATTTTATTTGATTTAATGGTTTAACGTCCTGTCATCTCTGCTGGACATAGGCCTCAGCCATCAGCTGCTCCTTAGGTTTGGTAGGTTACACATATAAATTTACACATATGCAGTTTTTCTATATCGAAAAGCATCTGATAAAGTTGTTTATAACAATGAGGTGCAGGAGGAAAAAACTCCTTGTGCCCGGGGATTTAACCCATGAGCCGCATTTGGCTATGAAAGTTTTGTTTTCAATATCGTTAAGTTAAATACAATTGTGTCATATTGTCTCACAGTAATGTTTTTTTTTTTAAAATAAGAACTTCTTTTTAATGACTTAGATATATTCATATTGCAACTGATATTCTTAAAATTCCATTACAAAATCTAATTAATGGAATCTTTTACGTGTAAGTAACGGAGATAAACTTTACCAAACAATTTTGTTATGCTGATAAATATAAATATAAATATATGGGTTGTCTTTGTTTGTTCTTGATCCTTCTAGTAAGACTTTCGACCAATATTTTAAGAGTCTACCACTTTATTTAGTCACGGTTTAGAGACGGATTGATCGGATTGTAAAGAAAAGATACACTACTATAAATTCTTTTATTACAGTAAACCTTAATATGAGTAAACAGAAATGTCAAAATGTGCCTTGTGGTCTCTATAATTTTTAATTATTATATACAGGTAAGAATAAAAAGATGCACTATAACAAAACTACTTCGCTACAATCCGCACGGGTTAAGCGAATGCATGCAAAGCTGATGTGTATGAAGCAGGTTAAATCTACGAACCTTATACATGCAGGACAAGCCACCACATGCACCCCAAGGCTCCTCCACCAGCAACAATGCACACAAGCAGCATACACACCCACCACCACAACAATCTCGACTGTCGTTTCGCTCCAAAACCGAAGCATCATCAGGAGGATAGGCTCCACGGCATTACGATTTTGTCGTGGATTGTATTCGCTTAACCCGTGCGGATTTTAGCGAAGTAGTTATGTTATAGTGCATGTAATATGGAATCCCGCAAAGTAACGCCTGCTTCTATAAATCATATAAAGTTAAAGTTTTAATGGTTGGGGCATATTGTATGAAAACTGATAGGCGTTTGGGTCCGAGGTTATTTGTGTAGGGTCAACAGGCAGTAAGGTTTGCGAATTGCAGTACCTATGAAGAGTTTGCTCATGTTAAGAAAGCTTGAAGTCGTGATCCTGAAAACTTAGTGTTTGTAGATATCCTTCAGAACAGAAGACCTCACAATAGACGTATAAAGCTGCTAGATCCAAAGATATAAAAATCGCTTGAAGAGCTCTTCCATAATTCAGCAGTCGACGTACATTGATTGAGACAATATTTCTTTTGTTTCATTCTTAGTATTATAGATTTTTTTCTGTCCATTGCCCTATACCGAAGGAACCGATTTACAATGACAGAAAGGACGAATGCAAAATTATAATAAAATTTATCGATTCACACGACCTATAAGAAAGTTATCGTTTTTTATGTGTGGGAGTCAACTACGCGTCAACTGGAAACCTTTATGGCGAAACAATAAAAATGAAGAGAGTGCGTATTCTTTAACATTCTGTTTTATGACATAAAACATTATATCTATCAATTAATATTAACATACTTCGAGATTTAGAAGGCAAATTTGAAGCGCTATTAAAACAAAGAGATCTAAATGTAGAAAAAGATACAACTATGATATAAATATTATTACTAATGTGATAATTTTGTATCCGTATCCATGTTCTAGATTAAGTTTATAATAAACGATACTTCAACTGCAAAGATAATTTCATTATATCATTATACTTGAATTTTATTTGCACATGAGCGATTCGAGTTTAGAAGATCGCTCTGTTATAAAACTCATTAGCCATAGGGTTGTGACTTGGAGTGGAAAAAAAAACGATTCACTTGACCCGAATAAGTCGATTAGTAATCGATTTTTTTCTGACTATTTGAAAAGTTGTGTTTTTAATATTAATAGTAAAAAGTAAGTAACGGCCTGTTAATATCCCACAGCTGGGAATAGGCCTCCTCTCTTGAGAAGTATTGGAGCTAAGACCTACCACGCTGCTCTAATGCAGATTGATAGGTTACACATATCCCTAGAATTCTCTAGAGATATGCAGGTTTCCTCACGATGTTTTCCTTCACCAAAAAGCATGTGATAAATTGTAAATATCAATAAGTTAATACACATAAGTTTTTAATAGAAAAACTCATTAATGCCTGCTTGGGTTTGAACCCATGTTCGCCTCTAGAGAGTCGCACGGTCTCACCATTGGGCTATCACAGCTTATATTATATTACATATTTATAATTAATTAGAGAAAATACTGATTAAATGGACTAGTACTAATAAAAATAATATAAATGCGCTGTTTGCGAATAATCGTTGTTTGTTAAAAACGATTATAACAATGGAATATAATAATAAAATAATCGATTAATATAAATAATCGATTATTTTTTACATCACACATTCACATTGGCCATTATCTATACATATTATAAAACATATTTTCACATAATCTATAAAAGATTTAGATAAAGTATAAAGTCCAATTCTTGAGAAAGGTTTAGATTATTAGTAAATTATGCGGAATTGAAAAACCGCTTTTGATGAGAGGTAGAGAAAGTCTTGGAGTAACATATATATTACATTTTATTTTAGAATCCCCGAAAGGTTGACATAGACACGGAAAACAGTGTAATTCTGATTTCTACACGGACGTAGCCATGAGTACAGCTAGTACGCTAATAAATTCTATACAAGTAGCTTACACTAAAGGGTCAGAATTATTTCTCTTAGATCAGTTTTTTGCCTATCTTTCGCCTGAGCGTAGGATAACATCCTTCACTATTCAAGGTGTAGATAGTGCTTGATAAAATTATCGTAATTATTATAGTCTTATATAAATGAAATTGTTCTTTGAAAGTCAAACTGAAGCATCTACAGTTTAGTTTCTTAAAAATCAAATCAAATCAAATTTATTTCAATCAAATACACAAAGATGGTATTACAATAAGGCTTAATATTAAAACTTCATATTAACAAATATAATCAGAAACGATTTAAACAAAGAACTGGTTCCCTTCCTAGATTTTTACAATCTGTGTGAAGGAGAACCAGCCCTCTCCCTTTCACATTAACATAATACATTTTATAAGTAAATAGTTAGAGCGCATATTGCATTTTCTACAATTTAACATAGTTTAAGAAGAATAAAAAAAAAACTAGCTTAATTTACCTTTACTACGTTATCTGGTTAAATAACAATTAAATAAAAGAAAATGATAGTGTAATCTACCTGTGAGTGTGTGTATGTGTGAGTATAGGTGTATTTGTGTAAGAGTGTGTGTACATGTGTGTATGTGTATAATAGCGTGAGCGTTTGTTTCTAACAACCGAAAATAATATTTCCAATAGGATGGTTGTTTGTGTCTAACGTTTTGAATTTATATTAAAGAAATATGAATGTTAAATTATTTAAATTTCACCTTAAAACGTGTACTGGTATTTGTTAATCTAATTTAAAAACATTATTCAAGTTTAATTATATCATTCAACTCGAATTCCAGTTTCTCACATAATAGGATATATTCTAGAAACTTACGAATATTTGGGTTACTTTTAGTAGATAAATATAAACAGAATTGATCATGTTTTACTTTGTCATATTTTGACCCATAGTGATTAAAGCATAGCATTGAGAAAAAGATCTTAAAAATAACAGAAGTTGCATTGTATTCTCGAAAATAACTTGCGAGGTTAAATTTGAATCAATTTTTCTTATTATATTTAATGACATGACAATGTCCGTGATATTCCATCGTTGAGACCGTGCTAATTTATGAATGGTTCCAAATTCCAAAACCCGGGCAGGCACCAATTAACTTTTCTATTAAAAGTTATGTGTCTAATTTATCACACGTTTTTCGGTGAAGGAAAACATAGTGAGGAAATCGGCATATCTCTAGAATTCTGGGTATATGTGTAAACTACCAAATCGCATTGGAGCAGCGTGGTAGGTCTTAGCTCCAACCCTTTCTCTCCAGAAACGGAGAAAGGACACCTGCCCAGCAGAGGGATTGTAACAGGCTGTTACTTTCCCTTTTTTCAAATCGACATAGTTAATTGAAATGAAACCCCAAAAAAACTTCAGGTTTTACATAAATTTTATTTCATATAATACAAAAATGGATCATTAGTGTAGAACCTATCCAGGGTTGGTTTCGGGGTGGTGGCTAACATTTGTTACTGTTGAATACGATGGTATGGTTGAATAAAATCTTTTGCTTCAAACAATGAAGTTGGGAGCTGTGGCAGACCATTTGTATGATATATATGATCTCTGACAACAAGGAATCTGCAGTAGTTGTAAGTTAAATTATTAAAAATATATTAATATTTTTGTGAGGAATTATAGGCAATGCTTATTCAAAGTATCATGCAGTGAAGTAACCAGTGTGTTTATATGAAAGCTCGAATATTTACAAAAAGTGCACATGAAATATGCAAAATTTCACGTCGGGTGAAAACTCGACTGAGTTGACATTTTGACTGAGACATTTCCTTTATAAATTATAATAGGTTAAGCTAAAGGTAAAGGACGAGGGTTAGTATTAATTGTTACCTATTAAGTGTATTTATTTAGAGGTCGTATATTTAATATCGGACTATATTCGTGAAGTTTCTATATCTAAAAGCAAAATGAGTTACAATTCAATAAAGAAACAATAAGCTCGTTGAATAATAAGCTTTTGAATAAAATTGTCGCTCGTGATCTGAACAATAAATGTCTCAATAAAATTAAGAAAATTAATTTAATCGAGAGTTGTTTAACGTATACTTTGTTACAAGTTCATATCGTTCGGTATTAGTGTGAACGAAATCAAAATTACTACTAGCTAGTAGTACTACTAGTAGTACTAGCTAGTAGTAAATAAATAAAAATAAAAGTTCTTTATTTCTGTTACAAAATTTTTACAAAAACTTACATAACGAAATAATTTACAGATTGTAGAGCTACTTAAACAATCGTTTCACCGATAGCTAAACTAGAATCCTTAGATTCTGTGCTTTAGCTACCGCTTCTCTTAGATGATTGAAGGTTCATGCAATAAGTAACATTTAACATGTCAATTAATTTCATTTTGGAGCAAAAATAGTTATTATTGTTATTATTAATTTTAATTTCTCAGGTAGAACAAATTATATTTAACAGAAATTTTCACAATACTTGCCATTATACATTTAATAAAGAATTATTAGAATATATTTCGTAATCCATATATTAATATATTATATAAAAATTTATTTAAAGTTACTATTAATTAAAATAGCTGACATATATAATAATTATTTTAATTGCATTAAAACAATTATAATTCATTCTATTAAAAATATTTTTTTTATTTATTATATGCGTGTATATACGTGTGTGCAAAAATAGTGCAGAAGTAGTAGCCTAGCATTACAATTTTGCCGTGGAACCTATCCTCCTGATGATGCTTCGGTCTTAGGGCGAAACGATCGTAGATTTGGTGGTGGTTGTGTGTATTGCATGTGTGCATTGTGGCTGGTGGAGGCGACTTGGGATACGTGTGGTGACTTGTCCTGCATGTGTAAGGTACGTCTATTTTGCCTGCTTCATACATATTCAAATTCAAAATATTCTTTATTCAAGTAAACTTGTGAACAAGTACTTTTGATTTGTCCACTCTACTGCTGGTTTGGAAAGCTGCTCCTACCGAGAAGAGCCAGCAAGAAACTCGGCGGTTGCCTCTTTGGTTGGTCTTTTAAAATATATATCTTATAACTAGTTACATTAAGTCATTACTGTCTTGTACAGGGTAGAAGCGCAGCTATATCCACACATTCTTATCATCTATGTAATCCTTAACAGTATAGTAGGTTTTCTGAATCAGCCTCTTTTTAACAGTGTTTTTAAACTGCTGTAATGACAAGGCCAAAATTGATTGCGGAATTTTATAATAAAATCTTATACCCAAACCCACAAACGATTTACGCATATAGCATTGTATGCATTCACTTAACCCACGCGGATTATAGCAAAGTAGTTCTGTTGTAGTACTGTATTATGGAATTCCGCAAAGTAAGGCCTGCTTCTATAAAGTTATAAGTTTTCTTGCTCGTCACAGACATCGCGCCACTGCACGACCGCCGGAGGGATTTCCCCTGCCTCGCGAGCTCCTGCGATCACCGTCACCGAGGCCCGACGCGGACGACGAGGACGACGAGGACGACGCTACGGGCGAGAAGGCAACACCGGATATGACGACACCACCTGATTTGACACACAACCAACCGGATATGACACCACAAGAATTTCACGCAACGGACTGGGAGTTATTATTCCCAGACCAACCCACCGAACACAACATCCCGCAGGTCACCTAAGGTGACCTGGGCTAATCGGACCGAACACTGACCAGGCCCACAGGCCAACGAGGATCAGCCCAGGCAAAAAGGTTCGCCTCGAGGCCCGTACCCCGGCACCCTCACAAGGGTATCGAGAAGACCCAAATCGTCACAGTTTTGGGTATGTAGACGCTAAACTACGCTTTTTTGCAATGTTCCAAAAAAACACTTTTATTAATTCGGTCGTTTAAATACTATGCGTACGATATGTATAATTAACAAATGAGAGTTAAGTACTATAGTTCATTAAACTTTATACAGGATATTTGATTTATGATTTAAAAAGATATAGGCTAATTATAAATCGCCGCTTTTAAAAAAGTCGTAAAATCCAAAATTATGTAAGTGGGTATATAAATTAATGGTGTTTCGTTTATTTTATAACCAATTTTTTGGTCTCCCATACTTGATGTTTTAACGATCTTTTTCATTCCTAATTTGGATAATATACTGTAATTCGCTCGATAGGTTTATTTAATATATATATCGTTTTGTACCATGTCGACGTATTGAAATATTGCAGTTGCTACCTTTATCCAAAAACAAAACATTTATTGATCACGAGCTGACAGCTGCATCTTTACTTCTGATAGATTTTTATCAACTTTTTCTTCTATTTCTATTCATATTCTCATAAGATCTACGCAATTCAATAATATAAATAATATGGATATATGACATTCCTTACATTATAATCATGATTAAATTCTATAGAATGTTGCAATCTTTGAATGCTCTTTCCTTTTTATTTGATGTGAATTAAGATTGATCTATTCATTTTAATGAATCACTTTTTGCTGCACTTTCTTTGCACAATACTGCTGCAATCAAGTTAATGAACTATCAAGCCTTTTGTTGTCATGCCTACACGGCTTTTATTCCTAATTATAAAGACTTAGGATGCTTGTCATGAACCTGCACAAATTAATACCTATTTTATAATATTTAATTAATTGAAACACCAAAATTCCTTTGATATAATCAAAACTATAGAGCGGACATATTAGCGCACCCGGATACGGTGCTAATTGGATATGTCATGTACGCCAGTGGCTTACCGCCCACATAGTTCCGACTTGCACTTACATTAATTATTAGGAAACGTTTGTGGTGTGCTATGCAATCCTTTATATAAGTTATATTCGTTTTTTTATCTCCAAATATTCGTTACTTTGATTATATCGTGTGGGAATAACAATTCGATTCATTAAAACGCATTTGTGGACACTAGAATCAGTAATTATTGAATCGCGTTGGCCGAGAATATAAATTACCACAATTAATTTTATTTTTATACAAATTGTAAAAATTATACCAAATTTAGCAGGGTAATATATATTATAAATTGTTAGATCCTCCATATGGAGATAAAAACTAGCTGAGGATAGGCCAAATCAATGCTATGGAGCTTAAAACGGCTAGGTGTAGACTACCTTTAAAATACGTGGATATAATTATCTTTATACATAGTTTCGATTCGTTAGTTATTTTTATGTGAATCGAATAACATAAAAAATGGCTATTATTATTTTTATCTGAATCGAATAAAATGTAGATATTTGTTGATCAATTAACTCATTGTCGACATTCATAGAATTTTAAAAGACCTACAAGTAAATAAATTTACATAGCTGCAGATATTCTTGATAGTGTCAATTATAAATAGATATACGCCCCTGTTTGATTATAAACGTACGTTTCCTTAAGATTTATTTCCTTAACTATTTTTATCTACTCTGATACTATAATACAAAGATTATTAAACTGAAAACAAAATTCTTATGACAAACATTACGTACAGAACAAAAATAAAAAATTAAAAAGTTTCATTACGATACAGGTCTTGTATGGACACCTGTATCATAGTGTAACTTTTTAATCATAACGATACACCTATACAACTTCCAGCTGGACCATGGAGGTGGAACCTCTACCTTAAAAAAAAGGTTTCATTGAATGGGTCCGCGGTGACGCAACACGCATGCGCAATCGATGTTTGCGCCTTGGCGTCAATATATGACATTTAAAAAAGCTTTTTAATATTTAAACGAAGTTTAGTTTTGTTTGTAAAAAAATAAGTTTTTGTGTAAAAACATGTCTGAGAGCGGGGATAGTGGTAATTGTACACCACCAGATATTCTGAAAGCTGCGTCAAACATGACTGTGAACCTGTTGCCGACGAAATCTAGGAGCAACTATATTAAATGTTACCACGAGTTCATGGAATGGAAACGTACGTTTTACGTATTATAGTATGAGAGTAGATAATAGTAGTTTATGATACTGTTGCATAATAAGGGTTCTTATAACACGAGTGTGGTATAAAAAAACGAGCCGCAGGCGAGTTTTTTTTATAGAGTCACACGAGTGTTATAAGACCAAGTTATGTACAGTATCATACACTACTTTATCTACTCTCATACTATAATACGTAAAACGTACGTTTCCATTCCATGAACTCGTGGTAACATTTAATATAGTTGCTCCTAGATTTCGTCGGCAACAGGTTCACAGTCATGTTTGACGCAGCTTTCAGAATATCTGGTGGTGTACAATTACCACTATCCCCGCTCTCAGACATGTTTTTACACAAAAACTTATTTTTTTACAAACAAAACTAAACTTCGTTTAAATATTGAAAAGCTTTTTTAAATGTCATATATTGGCGCCAAGGCGCAAACATCGATTGCGCATGCGTGTTGCGTCGCCGCGGACCCATTTATTGAAACCTTTTTTTTGAGGTGTATCGTTATGATTAAAAAGTTACATTATGATACAGGTGTCCATACAAGACCTGTATCGTAATGAAACTTTTTAATTTTTTATTTTTGTTCTGTACGTAATGTTTGTCATAAGAATTTTGTTTTCAGTTTTATAATCTTTGTATTATAGTATCAGAGTAGATAAAGTAGTGTATGATACTGTACATAACTTGGTCTTATAACACTCGTGTGACACTATAAAAAAACTCGCCTGCGGCTCGTTTTTTTTAACCACACTCGTGTTATAAGAACCCTTATTATGCAACAGTATATTAAACTACTATTATTTAGTCGAATTTAATTAACAGACCAAGTGGCTATTATTATTTTACGTTAGAATAGCTATAACTTATTCCTGAAACCTACATAAGAGAAATAATTACACAATACTCCGTTTTGTTGTATCTCAAAGGATTAAGACAACGTTATCGATGAAAGTTCCCAGGTGGCTTGACCTTTTCCGGTATTTTTGGCGATTATCGTCGTACTAACACATATCATTGAACAAATTATACACCTAAACTTAAGATTAACAGGTGTATACTCCTGCTTAATTCATTGAGAGTAACTAAAGTAACCGATTAGTTAGCAGAATAAGCAAGCTGAAGTGGTAGTGGGCTGGTCACGTCTGTCGCATAACTGATGGCCCTTGGAGCAAAGAGTCCTGCAGGGCGTCCTCCGTCTCGCTGGACTGACGCCATCAGAAAGGTTCTTGAGACCAGCTGCGCATTGCGAAGAAGCGAGATGTCTGGCGCAGACATGGGGAGTTCATTATCCGTGTCGTCAGTGGGCTGCGATTTACAAAGAACTCTTTGGCTTGTCAAAAAAGCACGGTTTTGTATTTTGTAAACATAAAATTCACAATGCACGATCTGCTTTAGCGCGCAGAAAAAAATTCGTGAGAAAAGCTGCATATCTTGGAAGAAATTCTGTGATATATGTGATCCGCCCACCCGCATTGTATTCGCTTGGCCAGCCTAAATTCCGTGAACCTTTCGACAAAGAGGCAGGATATCTTATAGGATATGGTCAGCATTGGGAAATTAAAATACTGTTATTTTTAGACAAAGAGCTAGCAACGCGTAATAACTCTATTTCATAACTGTTTTAGACATTGATCGTGAAATGTTATTTATTGTTAACGTATAGGTACATTACATAAAGCGCACCCAATCTTTTTTATACGAGTAGATAGGAGGGCTGTTTTTTAAAGTCAAAACTGTAACTTTATCTTCCTCGGAAAGATACAATCTTAGTGGGTATTTAATATTTTAGATATCTGTGTCGATTTAATTTTGATTAATTAGGTCTGTGCCTTACCATATTAAGTATTTTGTTAATAGAACCAACTCAGGTAATTTTAAGATACATTGAGACTTCTGATGACGGCATTCCGAACTCGTGGTAGCGTCGTCCTGCTTATATTAATCCAAACTATATTATTATTAATTATCTTTAGGTCTCAAAGTCAATTCAAAAACAATGCAGTAAACTGTTAAAAATTATTGCAATTCTTTCTTTATGTGCTGTAAAATTTGTTGACGTTTGTGTAAAATTTGTATCAGTTTTTTTTTAAGAAAATACAGTACAGTACAGAATACAGTAGTTCTATATAAAATGCAGTTTCAAACTTTGCTTTAACATTTGGAAAAGACGTAAATGGTGAATATTGAACGTTGAGACGATATTTCAAGTACGTTTGAAAGAGATCTGCTGATATAAAAGTAATTTCGCCGTTTAAGAGTTACTGGCACATTGATTGATGGCGGTACCATCGACAAATTCACTTTAAAATACGCGACTCAAGAAATTTAGTTTTATGTTTTGTGTCATGCATGCATTCAGTCTGGATGTGCCAGAATCATGGATTGAAGACATTTGCTTTGTCTTGATAATTCTGATAAAGTAAAAATAGTAGTAAAACAAATAATTTATAGAATTAGGCGTAACTTTGCGGAGATCCATAATACAAAAGTAATGATAAAATTATTTTGCTATAATCCGCGATATAGTAAATAGAAAATATATATAGTGTTTAATGTATAGTGGACTATCAGTATTTTCATACCCGATACGTGCAGGATTCGTAAAAACACATGCACAAACCTCCACCACTTCCACCACAATACACAAGCACTACAAACGTTCACTATCACAAACTCAACAATCGTTTCGCCCCGCAACCTAAGCATCATCAGGAGATCCACGACAAAATCGCAAAGCAATATACATATCCACTATACATTTAACACTATATATATTTTCTATTTACTGTATCGGATTATAGCAAAATAATTTTATTATTACTTTTGTAGCAGTAAAACATTTGGAAATTTTAAGAATTGAAAATATTATCAGATATTACGTAACTCAATTAAAAGCCATTATTTCATTCTTTCCTGTTCAGTATGTCATACAGGTCATCAAAAGTTGAATTTAATACCGAGTTAAATACGCGAGCGATTCCCAAGGATAACAGTTCATTAAGTTTATACATAAAAAATGATCAAATCCTTTGTCTGAACGTTATTTTCAATTATAACATTATAAGATCACAAACCGGTGTCACATAAAATGAATTAAATGTTGTACTTAAGATTATAGATAAATTTAAAATATACGCCATATTAATAATTATATTCACATGTGATGTGAAGTGCCTTCCTGCTTCGTCGTAATGAGGTCTTATGTTATGCGATATTTATGCATTAATGCCGGTATATGTTACCACATTCCAACTATATAGAAATGGTTGTTCTTAGATCGTGTCATAATTGAGTCATCCGCGTACCTGTGCCGAAACGAGGTCAATGTGATATTTTTAGGTGATTTGTACTGAATTAAAGACCAAACTAATCAAGCTTCATTTTAATTATCGCGGAACTATTTTGCAATTTGAGCTTCTATCAAATGGAAGACTTTTAATATAAATTAAAAAGAGTTCAGCTACATACATTGTAATCCATGTTTCAATGTCATCTATACTTATTATAAAACAAAGTCCCAAAAGCTGTCTGTCTGTATGTAATCGATTTTCTCAAAATCTACTGAACGGATCGTTGTACGGTTTTCACCAAAAGATTGTGCAATACTTCCGGTTGGTTTAGGTAGATAGTACATATCGGTATTATGTAAATTGTGTTGAAGAGATCGCGCAGTTGTTAAAAAACTTGCTTGCTGAGAGCTTTAGTCGCGTGCGCTGCGTAAACCAGCAGAGATACGCTAAAGTAATATACTAGAGAATTGTAGATCTATAAAACTACTAAAGAAAAGTCTGCGATATGTCTCTAATTCTTATGGTTAACTTACAATAATTACTTTTATGTTTAAAATTTGAATTCTAGAATAAAATTGTGACACGCAGGTTTCCACGCGGACGAAGCCGCTTGCACAGCTAGCTAGTCTATGATATAACGCTTCGGACTATTAAAAAAGCTTGTGTTTTCTTGCTCTTCTAAGTAATGGGTCACTTTAACACTCGCGAGTTTTCAAAAGTAATAATAAAATTATTTTGCTATAGTACGCAAAGTTTTGCGATTCTATCTCCTGATGATGCTTCGGTTGCGAGGTGAAACGATTGTTGAGTTTGTGATAGTGAACGTGTGTAGTGCATGTGTATTATAGTGGCGGTGGTGGAGGTTTGTGCATGTGTTTTTACGAATCCTGCATTATGGTATGAAAACGGATGGTCCACTCTACATTTAGCATCATATGTATTTTCTATTTACTTTATAGCGGATTGTAACAAAATAATATTATTGTTACTTTGGTACTATGGATCTTCACAAAGTAACGCCAAATTCTATACATTTCACACGAGTTTTGCAGGCGCTTTTTTCGAATTAGCCATAGAACAACTTGTGCATTAGGTCACTGTAATAGTAAGAGTGCAGTATGTTTAATACATTTATTATATAGGGAATGTAACTGTCAATATAACGATATAAAACCTAGACTTTAACTTTTTCTGTATGTCAATAAAATCGATTGAATTAAACAGATCGATTGAATATTGTATTGAACGAAGGTGGAATGAATTTGCTTTTTATTATCTAATCTCAGAAGTTATTTGTGTCAACATTGTAAAGTGAACTTGTGAAGGTGGCGCAACAGCCCGGATATGATTTTTTTAATTCGCGGGCAAGAATTGTAAGTTTACAAATGGAGAAAAGTTATTAACCCCTATGTAGAAGTAATACGGCATAAAGTGGGATGCTCGATTTGATTTGTTAACATTTCTATACAGCTTGGGTTTTATGCACTAAAATCATAAATCACGCATTTATTTCGTGAGGCACGGCTCGCTGTGGCCACGGTTCGTGCTTATCTGTTATTTGCAGTGGAACGCAGAACTCCGTTGGTTTCGGTAACATGTTGATAAATATTTGGGGGACGATCCCCATCCGCAGTAATACGATTGTTCAAAGCCTGTTCAGTAGACTTGCCAAACAATTTTTATAATGCGGATATTTCGTCTGAAATGATATTGTTTCGTTTTGTAGCTTTCGAAATAAGCAATGGCATCGAGAATCATTTTTTAACTTAAGTTAAACTGAAACCAGCATTTCCATGTAAAATAAACGTAGATTAATTACGTAGATTAATTTAAAATCCCTTTTTTGTTACATTACAATTGACGTTATTTCTATACGATAAAAAAAGAATTGATTTAATAACTCATCAGCTATTTCATAGCGTAACATAACGATAAAAAACATAAAGCGGATAAAAATCAAATGATATGTTCCTTTAGATGATAAAGATTTAATGTATATCGACAATAAATATGTAATTTTACGCTAACATCGATGATATTAATTAATGTAATGCAATCAAACGGCAGTTAAATTACATAAAAAGGATGCCTGTACCGTTACCAATCGTGAAATATTTACTGCCAAATAGGGATGTGACTTGGATTGGAAAAAATCGATAACTGAATAATCGATTATTCTCCTGTCAAAAGAAATCGTTTTGAAAAAAATCGATTAATCCGAATCTAAAAATTCCATTATTACAAGTAGATTTCTTTTGACTATATGTAAAGTTGCTTTGTTAATATTAATAATAACAACAAAGACTTTTAAAGTGGACAAGTGATAATAAAAAATAACTAAGATGTTTGCCAAATTCGAATATAATGTGTAGTTTGGCCATTGGTTACATTCAACAACGCATATCTTATACTAAAAGACAAGAAAAAGAAGAGTAAAATAATCGATTAATATAAAATCGATTATTTTTCACATCTCTACTACCAAACGATAAATGAAAGACGATCAAAAAATTAATGTTGTAACGTTATTGTACTGAAAGGTTTAACGATAATATTAATCGAATGACATACCAATCAATGCGTACCGCAAGCATCTAAACGAACAGCGCAGAGTAAGAATTATGATATTACGGGATATTACATTACGTACCATATAACCACGTCATACCGTTACAGTATTTATTATTTTTTTATTGTGTTTATTAAACGTGTTATGAAATTGCAACCTTACACATACAGACAAAACGTTACACCTAAGCAATTGAATTTTATTCATATTAACATTATCTATCTATACTTATTATAAAATAAAGTCCCCAAACCTGTCTGTCTGTATGTAATCGATGTTCTCAAAATCTACTGAACGGATTTTAAGTACAGTTTTTACTAAAAGGTAGTGCAATTCCGCCGAAAGCTTTAGGTTAATAGCACATAACCGTTTCATATAAATTGAGTTGAAGAGGTCGTTTTACAACAATTTTTAGTGGGGGTGCTAACAAATCGGTGTCGATTGTAGTTTAGAGGGGAGAATAGGTATAAAATGCGGTGTAGGATATTAAAGAGCCAGTCTCCTGCCGAGACTCAAGCGATTACAACATGCTCAACACTGAATTTGCGGGCGAAGCCGCACGTATTCTAGTCATTTTTTAAAACTCCAAAGTGTTCAACATTGTACATTTATTTCACTCAATTAGAAACAATCAATCAATAATAGTCAAGCCTAAATCATAATGTGATTGAAATTAACATAAAGTATATGTTCGGTTTTATATAAATTATCATACATTCGCTTTCCCGGAAATATCGTGAGATTACCTGCATTTGTCTTGAGATATCCTGGAATATGTGAAACGCACATATTCAAGGATTTGCACATTTTAGCGGCGTGATGGGTGTAAGCTCCAAAGCTTTTCAAATAAGGTTACCTATGCCCAGCAGTGGAACAGAAACTTTACTTTACTTGTTTCAATAAAATTGATTATAGCTACAATAAATTAAATTTGTTGCATGTGGAATTAAAAATTTAATTATGAGGTATTTCAAGACGCATACGCTATGCATTAAAACAAAGAAAACATTAGTCATCTTTTTATAGTAATTTAGCGTTGCATGTACGTGTCACTAACAGTTTTTAATTACTACGGCCGTTTTTCATAAAAATGAAATAAACATAGTGTATTATTCTAGGAAAGTCGTAGCCAGGACGGTAAGTGAAAGTGTCACAATAAATAATTAGAGGCAAGGTGATACTCATATACCTTATATCTTTGTCATACCACACATAAAAAAGAGATGCAGGTAACAGATCTCATTTACTTTCTCTTTTTTGTCGATGGACACATTTTTGGCTGGCCTTATTATTCTAGAATAATAGCTCTATGGAAATAAATATCCAAACGTCATAAGGTCTTATTGAGAATAAAGCCTGTAAATTTCTAATTTGGTAGACACAATTATTTTGATCTACATATATAAGTACAATATGTACATACGATTACACAAACCTGCAGTCTGCATAAACTTTAATCCTTGCTAGGCCGATCATAACTCTTCTATAAATTTTTTCTAATCTATATACAAACGAAATCCTTGTACTAAGAGCGCAATTTAAACTATTCGTAACAAGGGTGGCTAGTTTTGTAAACACCGACAAAGCATCCATCAAAGCGGCTTAGTGGCTTATCAAAATCAATTACGAGTACAAACTCGAGGCGTTCGTTATTAGTTACTGTTGGATCTGTAGCTACCTATATATATTCTTGTTGTGATTGAGCGTGTTAAGTTAGATCTAAATTAATGTGCTAATAAAACTTTAAAATGTAAATAAATTTTGAACTAAATCTTATATAGGTACTTGCGGAGTAAGGTGTGACAAGAGCGTTACAAAAAGTGTTATATCGGCAAGAGAGAGACAATTCGAGCACACAGATTCTTGTTTAAAATGTCATTTTTTGTTTCCAAAAATATAGTCTACAAACATATTATAAATATTAAAAAACACGAATAAATCCGAAACTTAAACTCAGTCCATTCTTATTTGTTTTTAGATTGCTTCATATCCACTTCTCGTGTCATAATCATAATAACTTCACCGCATCCCTCACTTATAGAGATAAGTTATAGCCATTTTATTAATAATAACCGGTATATTTCAAACAGGACTGCACAGGCGTTATCAAATTTTCCCATTAGTTAAAGCTTATAAATTTAGTAGTATCTAATACTAGTAGTACTTACTTTAGTACTAGTACTAGTAGTAGTACTTTAGTAGTAATCCTTCAGATTGATCCATAATCATTAGTACACCAAATTACAACGCAGGAACATTTTTTAATGATACGTGGATTTGTTGACAGAATATCTGAATACAGTATTAACAGCGTCTTGCGGTGTCCTATTAAAAAACTCATGTACAAATTCAGATGTTTATTAGATCAATTAATTGGAATTTTTTTTCAAGAACAATCGTTCACGGGTGATTGGTGATCAAAACCAACTTTTTATCATAAACATTATACATTACAACATAAACCGATGTACAACACCTTGTCCACGTGTTAAATATTACCACAATGTAATTCTCGCTTAACATCACAATTTAGAATAAGGTTAGAGCAGTGTTTCCAAACGTGGGGCTCACGCCCCACACTGGGGCGACTTGAATGTTAAAGGGGGGAAATCGGAAATGGACTAAACACGAGTTTAATCCTTTCGCTCCGGGTCATTTATATACAATGCAAGATTTCGGCGCTAAATTTAACGTAAAAAGCGATTTCTTCGTAAATCATTTAATTTTCTTAGTAATCTTTTTTTTAATTTTATATAGGGGGCTTAAGAATTATGTAATGTGGGGCATGGCACAAAAAAAGTTTGAGAAACACTGGATAACACTGGTAGAGTAAGGTCGGCATATAAATTTTGCAATATAAACTTCTTTTATATTTAATGTATATTCAATTAATATTGCTGTCAGCTGTGTTGCTAAAATGACAATATAAATTAAAAAATATAATGGAAAACATTTTATCAATTTAATTAAACTAAAATCAATTCCCATGTTCGCGAGATTTCAAGGAATTGAATTAATCATTTTTCAACAAAATTCATGGTTACATGCGATATAATAAATAGTTGTATCGAATGAATAAATAGTTGAGAATTTAAATATTTTAATTTAATAATATATTTATCGATTTTTCTGTATTCTTGATTGAATTGTAACCATAGTCACGTAGTAAAACTATTCAAGTTGTTCCGAATATGTTGGGTACATATTTGGAGACATTTTAACCTTCTTACATGACTTAAGCAGCTCAACAGATAGCTTTTGTAAATGTACTGAGGTTGGCGGCAGCGTATGTTTATTTTATTATATTATTAACGTCAACTCTGGTAGCGTGAGGACAAACTTCAAATAGTTGTTACAAATCAGTGCTTTAATATTTCCACACAATATTTATAACAAAGTGGAAACCTCGGAACTTCTCCTTGCCTCCTTCAACAGAAACTCTCAGTGTTATAACGAAACCTTATTAGGCTTTACCCAAACATTGATGTGATATGAACATAAAATAACGGCCAAGTAGTACCCCATTATTGGATTCGTTGTATATTCTTTAGAAGATTGGTTGATCGGTTGAAAGGTAGATTGACCACGCTACTGAAATGTGGATTTGTAAGCTACACATATTCTAGAATATCTCCAAAAATATGCAGTTTTCCTCGCGATTTTTTTCCTTTACCGAAAAGTGTATGGTGAATTGTAAATTTCAGATATTTTTTTTTTTTTTTTAATGTCAGGAAAACCCATTATGGGTCATCACCGCCCGACGGGGACGAGCGGCGGGTATGTCGGACTCTCACCGACTAAAAACCTGACAGTGCTCCACGCTGCTGGTGGCGGGGACAGGGTACCGTTGAACACATTACCCCCATCCGAGCCAGCAGCAACTCTGTACCCCGGAGTGCACCACCTCCAGGTCGGGGCCTCTCTAAACAGTGGCCCCTCCCACCGCTAATCGATGCATCAGGAGCACCAGATGCATCGAGCACCTCGGGGACCTAATCCAACTGGGCGTCCGATTCCCCGTTCGGAACGCCCAAGATCCCCGTTAGGGCGGCATGCGACGGTCTTCGGCGAGTCGTCTGCGCCCCGCTCGCCTGCGGCGGATCGGATCCAAGGACTCGACTTCCCGAATCCGCCCCGCCGCCTCCTTCCGCAAGATAACATTCTCGCAGAAGGAGGCCATCGCTGCCCACGATCTCTCCCTGTCCACCATGGCACGAACCACGGTGGGCAGGGAGAGATCGTGCCCCACCTCTGCCACGAGCTCCGCCCGCTGAACCGCCCAAGCTGGGCAGTCTGCGAGCGTGTGCAGCGCCGTATCAAACTCAGCACCGCACTCGTGGCACACACCAGACGCTTCGCGCTGGGCTACCCTCCACAGATACCTCCCGAAACAACCATGTCCGGAAAGCACCTGCGTCAGGCGGAAGGTGAGGACCCCATGCCTCCTGGCGACCCAGCCCTGGAGAATGGGCTGGATGGCTGAAATCGTCCAGCCTCCTGCACTGGGCGATTCCAGCCACCGCCTCCATTGGCGGAGGAGCTCCTCCTGAGCTGCCTTCCGCCAATCCAACACTACTGCCGCAGAGTCACCCTCCGATGCACGAAGTTCAACTCTATGGCGGTAGGCCTGAGCAAGCACCCTGGCTTCAAGGTCCCACGGAGGAGACCCAGCCAGGGCGCAGGCTGCCTCGCCGGAAATAGTCCGATAGCCTCGCACTATCCTAACCGCCAAAATCCTCTGCGCCCCGCGCAAAAGAGGCAGGGACTTGGCGGTCAGCCGCTCCGCCCATACGGGAGCGCCGTACAGGGCCATAGAGCGGACCACCCCAGCGTAAAGGCGCCGGCAGCCTGCATTTGGTCCCCCCACATTTGGGAGGAGCCTGCTCAGGGCTCCGGCGGTCGCCTTCAATTTTGGGGCGAGCCGCCGAAAGTGGGCCTCGAACGTCCATCGGCTGTCGAGCGTTAATCCCAGGTACTGAAGAGTACCTGAGATTTCGATGGACGACCCACCCACCACCAACCGGGAGCCCACTGGGGGTGCCATCCGAGGCTTGTGGAAACAAATGGCCTCGGATTTCTCCAAGGCCACCCTCAGACCTAACCGGCGAATCCGGGCCACGACGTAAGCCGTGGCCGCGGTCGCCAGCACACGGGCCTCCCGATGGGTGCTCGCGCGGGCAGTCACGAGAGTGTCGTCTGCATAACAAAACAGACGCACTCCCGGGGGCATTTGCCCGCGCAGCACCCAGTCGTAGCCGATGTTCCACAGGAGAGGACCCAAAACTGATCCCTGCGGAACACCGCACGACATCCTCCGCTCCTTCCACGTACCCCCAGCCGTCGGGTATCTAACAGCGCGGTCAGCGAGATAGTCACATACTACGCGCTGCAGGTACCTGGGGATACGGTGGAAGCGTAGGGCCTCCTTTATTACTCCCCAGGGCAAGGTGTTAAACGCATTGGCGATGTCTATCGAAACCGCCAACACAACCTCACCCCGGGTTGTCGCCTCCTCCGCCAGGACTCTCACACCCTCAAGACAGTCGAGGGTGGATTTACCCCGGCGGAATCCACACTGGAGACGACTGAGGTTAGGCCCTACCTCCTCGAGGTGCTGGACGATGCGTGAAGCCACGATGCGTTCAAGCAGCTTTCCCGCCTCGTCCAGCACAACAATCGGGCGATACGCGGAGGGTGTATCGGCCGGTTTTCCCGCCTTCTTGAGCAGGACCAGTCTCCCCGTTCTCCACCTACGGGGAAACAGTCCTCGCTCGAGACAGGCACTGTAAATTGCCCTAAGCCTTGATTCTAATGGGCCCAGGGCGAGCGCCCAGGCGCGCCCAGGTATGCCGTCGGGACCGGGGGCAGTGTTTTTCGCTCTCATGCGAGTTACTGCCTCCGTTAATTCAACCTCCGAAACCCCCGGTGCACCCAACACAGTGCCTTCCTCTTCAAGAAGCGCCATACGAGGTGGCGTCACCTCAGCTCCCTGCGGGAACAGGGCCTCCACAACGGAATCCAGAAGCTCCGGCTGAAGACTCTCAGTAAGAGGAGGTGCTCGGGCGCGAAATTTCTTTCGAGCAGCTATATAGGGCCTCCCCCACGGATCTCGTTCGAGCTCTTCAGCCTGCTCCCTGTAGGCCCTATCTTTAGCCTCGCCAATGGCCGTCCGCAAGGAGACGCGGACAGTCTTGTACGCCTCGTACCGACGCCTCTCCTCCTCGATGTCGCGTAGTCTGCGACGTCTATACCGGGTGTACTGGCGGCGTACGACCACGCATTGTTCACGCAACCGTGCCAACTCTTCTGACCACCAGTAAACCCCACATGTCGGCCCTGTGCTACGCACCCTCGGCATGCTGGCGTCACAGATAAGCGACATCCGTCGCTGGAGGTCCTCTACCTCCGCAGCGATATTCTCCCTCGTGGGCCCTGCCACCCACGCCTGGACGGTTGCAACTTCGATCAAGAACTCGGGGTCCATCCTTTTGACAGACCACCGTGGGCCGTCACCTCTTCTCCGAGACCGAAACTGAGATTGGGGGGAAATGAGAGTCGGGCGCGTGGATACCTCAAACCATATATAGCGATGGTCCGAGAGTGACTCCACACCCACCATTACCTCCCAATTACTGACACACGGTGACATGGCGGTGTCAACAAAGGTGACGTCGACTTTGGAGCCGCCATTCCATCGCACGCATGTGTCAGCTGTCCCCCGGTTCATGACGACCAGCCCGTTCGAAGCTAACCAACCGTCCAGGAACCTCCCCCTCATGTCTGTAACTGGAGACCCCCACGCAGTGGATTTGGCGTTGAGGTCTCCAGCCACGATCACCTTGCCGGGACGCAATCTACTCACCAAATCGCCGACTTTAGCCATTAAAAGCTCAAAGCCGGCGAAGGATTCGTTTGGTGAGTAGTATACTCCGACGACGGATACTTCTCCAATCTTGGCTGAGACGTACCCGCGTCCTTTCTCCAGGCGCTCCAGAGCTGGAGAGCTGAGTACAGCCCTAGATGTGATGGTCACCAGTCCAACATCGTCTCCGAACCACTCTTCTCCAGACGGAACGAAGTAGGGTTCGGAGACCACGGCCACATGTACCATACGCTCCGCCAAGGTTTGAAATAGCAGGTCCTGAGCCCTGATGGAGCGCCTGATATTTGCCTGAAGGAATCTCAAAGAGGCCATCAATCAGCGACCTCCATGGATTCCCCTAAAGCCTGGCTCATAGAGGCTTGAGCCGGGTCAGCGGGTGGCGAGGGGACCCTTGGGCCATCACCTCCCTTGCCTCTCCTCCTTGGAATGGGCGGTGCCTTGCATTGCGCACTCCCCGCCCTGTGATCAGCCTTTAATCCCGCCCGTTGGCAGCTTCCACAATGTGGGACTGCCGAGCAGGACTTAGCCTTGTGCCCATTTTGACCGCAGCGATAGCACTCATCACTGCGATCTATTATAGATGTGCACTCAACTCTTAGATGCCCCTTTTCGACGCATCTAAAACAACGACGAGGGCGAGCTTCCAGCAGATGTACACGGGCGGAAACCCATCCCACTAAAATTCTGCCCAAGTCCGACACCTTTTTCGCCGCGGCGACTGGACACCTTATCCATAACGCACCCAGGCCAGCACCATCCCTGTGAATAACGCCGGTCTTGATCAGCTCGGAAGAGCAGCTCCCAACTTGGGCGACCACCTCAGCAACCTCTTTTTCAGTAGCGGCGTCATCGAGACCTACAATGCGCAATTCTGCACATTTTGTGGGTGTGGATATGTGCACTGCAGGTTCGTCCGAGAAAAACTCCTTAAGCCTATTGGCCAGGCCGCTAGCTTTTTCCTCCTTGGAGGGCCCAGAAACTTCATACAATCGAGCCCCTGTTGCAGACTTCTTCAGCCGCATGTCACCCAACTCGAGGTCATCGATCTTCATATTTCGACGAGCTCGAGTTACCACCTCCGAGTATGTGAGGCCTTTCTTCACTGCCTCCTGATCAAGCGTTATAACCACTGCCGCTGATCTGGGTGTTCGAACCTTTCGCCTTTTTTTCCCTCCCTTCTGCTTTTTGCCACGTAAATTTTGGGTTGGTTGTATAATGTTGGCCTGCTTTGGTGTGGAAACTCCTTTGAGGCCCCGGCGAGTAACCACAGCCCAACCTTCGCTCATCGAAGCTGGAGCCGGTGGTAGTGGACGCGGTTCTACATGGAGAGGTTTGGCCTTCTTTCCTGCCTTTGCTTTTTTATTTCCTTTCTTGGATGTATCCTTTATTACCGGCCCTCTCGTTCCCTCGGATGGAACATCTACCATCTGTTGAGAAGGTGGTGGCAATAATGTCGACGCCATCGGCACAGCCGAAGTCCTATCTCGTCTTCTATCAGCCGCCAAAGGTGGCCTGAGTCTCTTCTCCGGGAGTAAACGATCTTCAATACCATCAATTTTGGCGTTTATCATATTGCCTACCTCTCTGATGAGCCTAGCATCTCGCTCATCCTGCAAAGCAATAAATCTAGCCAAAAGGTTGTCGTCTTGGCCAACATTTCGTTGCTTCTGGACAGGTGGATCGGTTTGCACGTTCGTCATATTGGCCAGCATTTCTTTTACTAGAGCCAGCTCCTGATTGACGCGATTCAGCTCGGCATTCATGGTGGCATTTTTCGCCTGCAGAATTGCCGCATCCGCAGAGGGTGTTCTGGACGCGATTATTTCAGAGGCCTTAGCAATTTCGGCCGCCGCCACGTTCAGATCGCGCTTTAATCCCCCTTTGAGGTTTTTGGATTTTGCGGCGACATATTTAATTGCCTTGGCACATTTATCCAGACTTCCCTGTAATTCAAAGAAGCTCTGCTTTTCAAGAGTTTCCTCTCTTCTAGCAATTAAGTCCGGTGTTTTCTCGGTGGGTTTCCCCTTCGTTTTTTTCATGCGCTCTCTCATATCAACGTTATCTATCTCCATCGCTGTTCTATCGCTAGAGGAAGACCTCGATTCGTCAGTCCACGACTGGATCCGATCTTCATCTGCAATGTAAAACGTGGAAGACTTTCCTCTCCTACCTCCTCTGTCAAGTCTCTGTCTTTTGGTAGAGTCCGTACCTTCTTCACCCGTGTTTATAAACTCAGGTGGAACTAAATGCTCTGCGTTAGCCAGGACAGTCAAATCCAGATTCTGACTTTCATTTGCCATCTTTCCGTCCAGTTTGGAAACATCTTCAAAAGATGTTTGTTTCCTCTTCCGATCTCTATCTCGGACTACTTGCTCTCCAGCATCCGGAAGAAAAGCGAGACTCTGACTCCGGACTCCCATCTTACAACCAGATATCTCTGATCGTAAGATGGGACTCCCGTCTCTGATTATCTTTCCACTCCTTAACTCCAAACCACGTGGTGGCCCCCCAGATACGATGGGCCGATCTCGATCAGCGGCCACCCGTTGGACTTCCAACAGGCGACCTCCGATCGAGACAAGGGATTCCCTGACTTGGTCAGGACCCTCCTGGGTAGATTTTTCAATTGTACGTTTATCCATCATGGTGTTTATAAATTCCCCAAATACTCCCCCCCCTAAATGTGGGGCCCTAGTGACTGGACTCCCCCCAGCCATTCATCCCATCGGCAAGCCCCGGACCTTGGGATTGGGGTGATTTTTTAAAGAGGTTTTCTTCCTCACAGCCACCAACGCAGCCCCCGTTCCCGTTGCCGGGTTTACGGTTTCGATCGACGATGGCCAACAGCCTTGTCCAGTTCGACAGCCTGACTGGACCCGTCGCCCAAGAACTCGTACCCCCGAGTTCAACCTCTCCATATTGCCCTCTGCTAGTCAGAGGGGCAAAATGGAGCGGCCATGTCCCCTAGTTGGTCCGTTCGCCATAGCCGGAGAGAGCCCTATAAGGTAATCACCGACTAAGCCCAGGGTGCACCGGCCCGCGTGGCTATTAAAATAGCAACAACGACGGGCTCACGGGGAGGTCGACCAACGTAGCACCCCAAATTTCAGATATCTATTAGTCAAGTTTAAGTCATTGTTGCTCGGCTGTAGTTCGAACCCGTGACACCTCCGAAAGTGTCACACGGGCTCAGTGTTCGGTTATCAACATAAATGTAATTCATCATTATACATAAGCAATAACTATAACCCCATTATTCCACGTAAGTGCTTATATTTGTATCATAAAATAACTTTCTTTAGGAAATTCTTTGCTTAAATAATTTACAATTCATGTTGTGCTTGGTAGTGGAGCTGTGATAGCCCAGCGGTGAGACCGTGTGACTGTTTCGAGGCGGTCACGGATTTGAACTCTGGGCAGGCACCAATGAGTTTTCTATTAAAACTTATATGATTATGGGTGGCGCGGCGCATTACGATTTTAGTCGTGGAGCCTATCCTCCTGATGGTGCTCGGTTTTGGAGAGAAACGATCGTCGAGATTGTGGTGGTGGTTGTGTGTGCTGCTTGTGTGCATTGTTGTTGGTGGAGGCGCCTTGGGTTGCGTGTGGTGGCTTGTCCAGCATGTGTAAGGTGCGTAAATTTTGCCTGCTTCATGCACATTAGCTTTGCATGCATTCGCTTAGCCCGTGCGGATTATAGCAAGGTAGTTAGTTCTGTTGTAGTGCTTGTCAAACTTATATGGCTAATTGATAATTGCAATTTATCACATGCCTTTCGGTGAAGGAAAACATCGTGAGGAAACCTCTATATCTCTGAAGAATTCTGGGGATATATGTGTAACCATTGTGCATTGGAGCAGCGTGGTAGGTCTTAGCTCCAACCCTTCTCTCCAGAAACGGAGAGAGGAAGCCCTATGCCCAGCAGTGGGATTGTAACGGGCCGTTACTTTACTTTTTTTTGGTAGTGAAGGTGAAATGAAAACATTGTGACAAAACTTTCATATCCCTACAGAATAATGAGATATGAGTAACAGGTTAATCCGTATCAGAGAAACGATGAGTAATCTCCCAAACCTTCTCTTCAAGGAATCTTTGCAGGTGTCGCATCATATTAAGAATAACATTCTCAGAATCTGCAAGGTTCTTAATCCATGTTATAAATGAGTTCTTGCAAACCATAAAAATATAAATATTGATTATTTCCGACCGAATATTTGAACTGGGGAAACAAACTAATTCATTTTGACCTCTGGTTCAAAATGATTAACAGATTCGTCATTCTATAGAAACATTGTTTTTAAAAATGTTATTACGCTGCGATTTATATTTTATCTATACGTGCAAATTTATTCTAATTGTATATGGAGTATCTATGCTTATTATAAAAAAAGGCCCCAAAAGTTAACTGTATGTGGTTTTTCTCAAAATCAAATGAACGGATTTTTGTACGGTTTCTACTAAAATGTAGTGCAATTCTTCCGGAATATTGAAGTTAATAGTACATTACTAATTTAAATAAATTGTGTTGATGATAGCTTTATTCGCGTGCGCTTCGTAAACAACCAGAGATACACTAAAGTAATGTAGTAGAGAATTGTAGATCTACAAAAATACTGCAAACAGTGCACGACAGCATCTCCTTTGATTAACTCAAAATAACTTAAGTAAAAAAACTAATAATAAAAATATATTCGTGTTTTTACGAATCCTGCACGTATCGGATATGAAAATACGGATGGTCCACTATACATTTAACACTATATATATTTTCTATTTACTGTATCGCGGATTATAGCAAAATAATTTTATTATTACTTTTGTATTATGGATCTCCGCAAAGTAACGCCTAATTCTATAAATTATTCAAAATAACTACTTATATGTTTAATAATTGTAACAAACAAAATTGTGAGACACAGATATCCACGCGGTCAAAGCCGTTGGTAAAGCTAGTTTTTTTTTTTAATATTTCTAAACCGTAGTAGGAAAAGGTAACAGTCAACAGTACAGTTAGATTCTAGTAAACAAACTTTGCAAATACACAGAATTTTCTTTAGAAACTCGTCTGCCTAATTGATATTTACGATGAAGGTAAAAAACGCGGAGAAACATGCATATCTCAAGATAATTTATAAGATTTGCATATCTCGATACAACAAACTGCAAGAATGTGGTGGGTCCGAGCTTGGTATCATTATTGTTACTTTAAGCTCTTTTCAATATTTAAAAGCTCGCTCGTTAACGTTCTCTTATCAAAATGTATTTGTTGAATTTTTGTTCGCTTTATCAATGCAGCCAATGTTTCAAATACACGCTCCGTTATCGTAAATATAGTCTTGAATTATGTAATAAGATTTACTGACATGTGTCATACTTATCTGTCTCTTTTAACTTATGGACCAAAATTTATATAAAGATGAAATGAAATGGCAAACCAAAAATTGATTATCGAATTTTATCATTGATATACCTTAGGAAATATATAATGTCCGTACTTTCCTGAGACTGTTATTTTTTTTGTAAAGGATTTATATTTTGCACTCTTTACTTTCATAATAATAAGCTTTAATCCTTGAATGATATTAGTATTATAGTAATATAAATACCTGATTAATAATCCAGACTTTTTTGGTTTGTTCTTCTGGGAATTCATTGAATTTGACAGCTTTTTTGCTTTATTTCTCTATTTTGTAGTAAATAAATCATTTAAAAAACCTTAGAATGGCAAAGAAAGCATTGCTTAACATAATTTCATCATTTTGGAATTTTGTCGACGAAAATCATGCTAATCCTTCTTTCACACATGAGTGTGTTCACCCGATAAAAAAGGACGTGAGTATAGCCGGTTTCTATACAACAACTAAAAATACCATTCACGATACTCTGAAAGATAGTTAAAATTATTAATTCCCAAAAATTAACCCAATTTTGCCAAAATCAATGTATTGTACATATAAATTGCTTATATTCCCAAATTATTTAATTCGTTACTATACACAATACAAGATAATATCAGAACTGCTAAACTGATTTCAAGTCAATTTAATAAACAAATGATAGGTGCTCCAGTTTTACATATTTAATTTATTCGGAATTTATTATAATTTTTAATAATTTAGAGATCCTAATGATGCGCGGAACTGATTCACGGAATCAAATAATCGGTTCCTTATGATTAAATATGCTATAATCGATATTTTTGGACTAATTAATTTGAGATTTCTCGATTTTTGTCTTGTAAACAATAATAGTCATAGCGTAGTATTTCGTAGCGTAGTAAGTTATAGGTATTTCGGAAAAAGCGCAGTAGGTATAATATAATGTAATACGTACATCTGTACGTAGAGTTATTATACTAGAGTAAGGGAACTAGCCTAAAATGTGTCGTTCGACAATACCGTACCGGGCGTGAATAACTTGACATGTCCAAAACTCACACTTTTCAAGGCAGCCATTCGTTTACGGTTTACGTTGAGGAGAGTTATTTAAATATGCACAAGTTTGTATAAAAAGACTTCACTGAAATATTCGTCATATAAATTAGACAATCCTAATGTCTATTATGATTAATCATCATCATCATCATTTTCCTGCCCTTATCCCACTCTAAGTGGGGTCGGCATAACAAACATGCTGTCACATGATTTGACTACGTATTTTACGACCGGCCGCCTGCCTGACGTCAACTGACCTTAGTCGTCTTTTACGGCACCTCGGTAGAAATGAGAGTGGTCTATTCTATGCAGCCGGATACCACAAGGCATATACCTTAGTCGCCTCTTACGACACCTCGGTAAGAAGGGAGGGTGGTCTATTCTATTCTGCCGTATACCACACAGCATGTCTATTGTGATTAATCATACAAAATAAACAGACAGCAAAGTAGACTTATTATCTGTCTCTCTTTTTATATGTTATTAGGCAAAAATTATATGAGTTTCATCTTCCGTCTGTTCTATGTTACTTAGTTTGGGAACGGACGACCGTGTATGTCATTGTCCCATATATTTCCTTAACCAACAACACTTAGTCTACTTATATGTTGAATAGAGGATTGTCTATTCACTCTCAAAATATTGAATTGATTCAATGATCATGATAAAGTATATTTTGTGATATATTTTTCCATAACAAAGAAACAACTATTGATTGTCGCATAAAAAATGATATTCAATTTAAATCTAATTGATTTTGATATTAAGATTTAAATTTTGTCTAAATCTAAAGGTTACAGACCAAGCCTTAAGAATTCGAGAGAAATATTATTTTACTATAACATGTATATGTTTACAATAAAAAACAAAAAGATTCATTCAACTAATGGGCGCATTTTTATAGGTTTAAAATCAACAGCAATATTAATATACTATTATACATAAAGCTCTATTTCTAAATATTTATCTTACTCATGTCTCTAAATAAGTTTTTTTTTAATTTCTATTGTAGTCCAACAAAGGTTTATCAAACCAATAATAGTAGATTATGATACTGTTGCATAATAAGGGTTCTTAAAACACGAGTGTTACAAGACCAAGTTATGTACAGTATCATACACTACTTTATCTACTCTCATACTATAATACGTAAAACAATATTGCAAATAAAACGCTGAATATAACAACAAATTTATTTTTACTTGTAATAATTATTGATGTTCTAAATATTCATTTTCCATTCCATCATTCATTGAAACCTTTTTTTTAAGGTAGAGGTTCAACCTCCTTGGTCCAGCTGGAAGTTGTATAGGTGCATCGTTATGATTAAAAAGTTATATTATGATACAGGTGTCCATACAAGACCTGTATCGTAATAAAACTTTTTAATTTTTTATTTTTGTTCTGTACGTAATGTTTGTCATAAGAATTTTGTTTTCAGTTTTATAATCTATGTATTATAGCATCAGAGAAGATAAAGGTTATTTCAGTGCCTATCAATAACTAAAACATCATTATCACGCATCTGAATGATTATGCATAGTTATATTAATTATTAATACAGCTATGAAGTAAATATTACTATAAATTTAACGTTGACAGCTTAATTTTCATGGTGATCAGAAAAACATGTAGACTAAATAAATATTTGATGATTTCGTTTATTCTTATTCTAAATTACTTATTGAAAGTTTATTATATTTAGTGTAAATCTTTAAATTTGCATTACCTATTTGTCCGATAATAAAAATTTTGAAAATGGTGACATGGAATACCCTATTTGTCATCGTATAAGAAATTAGGTATTGCACAATTTAATAACAGTAAAAGATATTCAGAATATGTTTTGAAAAAATTCAAGATAAAAATAATTATGTAGATAATTGAGATCTTTAATTACTTAATTGGATTTCGGTGGAGGAAAACATCTTAAAAAAAAGTATAAGAATCAAATTTTGAAAACGAGAGGTAGATGACCTTGTGGTAGAGTTCAATATATCATGGGAATTTATGTCAACCCGGCTTCGTTAGTTTAGCTATCTTGAATTGCAGAGGATTGAGTATTATAAAAAGCGTGCTTAGATGTAACAGTAGATGTAAGCTCAATTTGCAACATAATCCTAACCTCCCTAAATACGCCGTGAAAAGAACTAACTTATGTATATCGTAGCAATACGTAAACTTGACTAAAGAGTCCGGATAAAAATGTTAAGTAAAGTAGCGGCCTGTTACAATCCCACTGCTGGGAATAAGCCTCTTCTATCCGTTTCTGGAGAGAAGGCTTGGAGCTAAGACTTACCACGCTGCTCAAATGCGGATTGGTAGGTTACACATATCTCCAGAATTCTCTAGAGATATGCAGGTTTCCTCTCGATGTTTTCCTTCACGGAAAAGCTTGTAATAAATTGTAATTATCAATTAGACACATGAGTTTATTAGAAAAACTCATTGGTGCCTGCCCGGGTTTGCCTCCTCGCGTTCTCACGACAGGGTCGCACGGTCTCACCGCTGGGCTATCACAGCTCAATAAGAGTCCGGATATTGTAACATATATTATATACATATGCCAAATAAATAAAAACGAAAATTTTTATTAACTAATTTGGTTGTCCGTGTTAAAGAGAGTATACCAAAGAATATTAATAACAACTTAGTACAAATGCAATTTTCGCATTCAAAGGATTTCATTACGGTGTGTTGTGCAACAATGTTATAAGAATATCTAAGCTATTAAACGTTCAAAGCCTTCGGTGTCTTTTGGTTTGAGTAAACAATATTTTGGCAAAAAAACACCGGAATCTTGGCGATAAAGCGGCGCCCACGCATGCATACATTAACTTTGTTATGAACATGCTCTAGTTTTTGTTTTTTAAACAGTTATTTAATGTAAATAAATACTTCTGAATAACAACGTTCTCACATTTGACACAGCTTTAAATGTGTACAGGTTTTTAGTATTATTTTGATCCATTTTAAATCATCGATATATTTATTGTATCAGTATAGCCTATACTACTGACCAAAATACATATATTTAAAAAAATAAGATATAGAATAGTTTATATAGATAACTATTAAAAATAAGCTTTCAACTTTCTTCCAAGTTTAAAATAAAAGATGTAATAGAGGCTTAATCAATCTCAGATATAGCAATATTCGGTCAATACAGTTCAATATAAAGTCGCTTTTGCCCGCGGATTCGCTCGCGTGGAATTTGATCTGCCAGATTAAGTTTCGTGACAGATCGTTTAAGATCGCAATAGTAAATATTAAAAAAAATATATATTTATTTAGTTACTCTTACATCCGAAATTTAATGTCTAACTTCAAAACTGACGGATTCCACACAATCTTCGCGCGCCGCGCCTATGAGGCACTCTATGGCGCTCCATTCAAGTTAATCATATCATGATAACTTTAAAATACTATATTACTATAAAATTATTCGGCCAAATTACTTAGTGTGAAGGACAAAGTTTATCTACTTGAAATACTAATAGCGACAAATGTATTGTTTTTATAAGAGTTTGATAAATATACTAAAATGTGCAATGTAAAATAGCATTTAATTTAATTAAATTTATGATAAATAATTTTGTTTATTGTGGCTTCCACATAAAAGGCAGAACTATCAATAAAAAGACCAGTTTTTTTTCGACTTTATTGACATATATCGTTATATTACATAAAATCATTACAATTGTAGTCCGATGTATAAGCTATAAGGTAAGTAAGGTAATAACTGTAAGGTTACATCCAAATCCGTCCATTTATAATATTAGTAGGATAGGACTAGTAGGATTTGTAGGAAAAGGAATAGGAATAGGAAAGTAGGAAGTTTACCTAATCTAATGTCATGTTAAAACTTCTGACAAATTGATCCCACAGAGTTATGTTATTAGAGTAGGGGAAAAAACCTAAAATGTATTCATCGATATAAAAGAGAAAGCAAATTAGACCTATTATCTGTCTCTCTTTTTTATATTTGATTAGACAAAGATAAATGCATATTTTTCATCTTCCCTCTCTTATTATTAGTTGCGATACTCTCATTTATATACTTGCCTATGACTGCCTTACTGTATTATAATAATTATATAAACGGTCAATGCATTAATGGTAAACTACATTATATTCTATGTCATTAAAGTGTTTTGTAAGCTTTCAGAGACACTTGTAAACATAACAGCTATTCAGTAATTTTGGAAATTATTTCAGAATTCACATTCAATCAACAAAATTAGAAAAATTCTTAGCTGAATATATCGAAGGTTCTTATACATTTTCAAGCAAAAGAAAAAGGTAAAAATCGAAACAAAATTACTGTTAAGTAATTTTATTACGAATCGGTACGAAACAAGGACTTGTTAAATTATACAGAAAATAACTACGCTGATCAAAGTTTTTATAAATAAATTCGAATATGTATATGTATTTTCATAGAATTTTAATAAATTTTCATATATCAACCCGTTGTCTGTGTTTGCCGTTATAATTTCACTATTCTTTTCGAAATTTATTATCTCATTGATTTTGCTTAGATTATAATATATTAGTTTTTGCCCGCAGCTTCGCTCGCATGAAATTTAATTTGCCACAGTAAATAATTTAGTTAAATTTATGATTCACAATTTTCGTCATAGTGGCTTGCACATGAAAGGTAGATCTATGCTGTCGCAGACTTTTATTTAGAACTATTCAAGACAAACAATACTACGGTATATACTACGGTATATAATCTTTGTGTAACTCCAATAGTTAAGGCAGCGTACGCAGAGATAGCTCTCAGAGGCCAGATTTTTTCCGACTTTATTGAAATGTTTCGTTATATTACATAAAATCATTACAAATACAAGTAGCCTATATGTTATTCTGATGCATTACCTATATAACTGTAAAGTTTAATCCAAATCCGTCCAATAGTTTTTTCGTGAAAGAGTAACAAACATCAATCCATACCCACAAACTTTCGCATTTAAATATTAGTAAGATAAAAAGTAAGATAAGATAAGATAAGATTAGTAAGAAGTAAGAAGACATTATGTATATGATTCATATAGGTTTAACAATTGTAAATTTGCTCCCCAATATATGCTATAATGTTAGATTATTAGGTTACTTCGTAGCTCGAATTCCAAATCTGAGGTCATCGGATCTGCACGGCCTTGCGCGGTCGCCGACCAAAGATGACACCGCGACCTGAGATATATCGAATTCTTCGTCTCGTAATCTAAATTATTGTTAATAATAACAATGTCAATAAATAATATACCATATCTTAACTTCATAAAGTATATTTTTAAGTGTGGAACTCGTTTTTAGTGTTCCGTGTCAAAACTGGTCAAAAAGAACGCTTACAATATTGTGACAGAAACTTACAATTTAAATCGAAAAAAAACTAATTCAAGCGTACACAATAGTTCAACTATTGTGTACGCGTATTTCAACCTTAATGTTGAAATATCCATAATTATTTACTACATGGTTTTCCATTTTTCCGCAAAACATACTTTTTTCTATTCTATTGCTAGACGATTACTATACAATATAGGCTTTAATTATAGTAAATGTCATCAATATTGCTTCAGCTTAGACGTTAAACCGTATCAGACAGATGGACTTTCGCATTTATATTATCAGTAGTAAGTATGCAAGAAAAAAATATGAGCCGCTGTCTGATTGCTTGGTACTGATATGTTATAATTTATGTTATTTCAAATGATGTTTGTAGTTCATAAATGATATAAAAAATATCGTCAAATAATTTTAAATTATAAATAGATAGGTTTAGTTTACGTATTAAAGGGGTAAAATATGACTAAGGTAAGTTGACGTCAGGCAGGCAGCTGGTCGTAAAATACATAGCCGAATCATGTGACAACATGTTTTATAACATGTTGTGCCGACCGCACTTAGAGTGGGATAAGGGCAGGAGGATGATGATGTTGATGTTTGGATAATTAGAATATTGAGAGTGGGAATTAATTCATTATTTGTTACAAAACCGAAGAAGACAAATGCCAGTAACGTGTTGAACTTATCAAGTTTTCTGCGGTATATGCCGAGTCATAGCAATCTTGATTTCAGTCTAAATTTGTATAATTTAACCATAATCTATTTTGCGTTTTTTCTATTATATATAAATGTATTCGAATTCTTAATCTGCCGAAGGTACTGTTCTACGAGGTGTTATTTTCTTCAAGAATTGACCTCTTTATTATCTTATCGCATATCATCACTTAACGGTACTATCTATGTTAAATGACGCTACCTATAACAGAGAAGTACTTATGAAGGGGTATAATTAATTTTTTGTTCATAGAATAGGGTGACCAATTGACCATTTATACAGCTCGGACTCGAGTTTTTCCATTGTTTAAAAAACTGTATAGATTAACTTTAAGTTAATATCCCTGATCCCTGGACCCTGATCATCGAAAAACATACCTGCATGTAAAACATATCAATCAAAATTTATTATAAATATGTCCACAGTAAACCTTGAAATGAATTGTATATATCAATTACTCATCTACGTTTCTTTTATGAAAACTTTTAGTTGCCTCCCATGGCCTTCCATTGATGGTCCGAAGATGAAAAATTAGAGTTTATAAAAAAATTACATTTAACGAAAAGGTTTAGGTTAAGTTTAACCTAACATATCCGAAACCTTTTATTTCAAATGTCATTTTTCGTAGTTCAGAAATTTAAAAATTCCTTATTTAGAGAAAATAGAGATAATTCCAAAATTTAGCTATAACATGGTTATACTGTGTATGACCCACAATAATTGATTGATATCTTCATTTCATGAATGTTTGCTATTAGACCTCTTAGTCTTAAATCGATTGAAATTTATTGATTATATTTACCGTTATTATATTAAAACTGTAATTATAATTTTTAATTTTCATTCTTAATAAGCACCTAGGTTAAATAAATGATAGACACTTTAATATTGCTTTTACAAATAAAAACTTATTAACTAATCTCTTATCAAGATTTAATTTTAGTACACATAAAAAAAATGTTCGACATTGTTTGCGATCTTCCAGTGTTTATCTTCCGTGTATACTTAAAAAGGAATACAGACTTTAAAATATTATATTATAAATTTAAATAAAATAAATTTGAATTTGAATTTGATTTTTGAACAAAACTGAACACAGACGACATTACAGCACAAATAATACTTTATTCGATATTTGCATGTATGATATGAAAAAATTAAAATACTTGGTATTTTCTACAATTTTCTGGTAAACTGTTATGGTATCTTAACATTTATGATATTATTATCATTTAGTTTAAAACAGTTTTTTTCGTGTTGTCGGTTATGCACCGCAAATAATTTTGATGAAATTTTCAGACAATCTTTAGATTGATCCCGCGGATGATCCTACAAGGTTGCTGCAAAGGAATGGGCATACTAGTTATTTAATAATACATAAATTAAGAAAACCGCTTAAACAAAAATGTTATATACAACTAGTGTTCTTTGAAAACTTTGTAACAAGTTCTTTGGGAGCTACTCGTAACAGGTAAATTGGAATACAAATTACAATAAAAACAGCAGCAAAGAAGGAAGTTAAGAGGGATTGTTATCAATACCGTTATTTGGGACCAATTTAGAGGACCTTTGAGCTTCACCTACTTATGCATCGTGCAAAATTCCGTTATCTTTTATTTCACTTTACTCGATTCTTGACGCTTTTCAATTAATTTTAAATGCATGCATATTAGCAATTTTGCATAAACCAAATTTATGCAGACAGGTAACAATTTGGTCTTTTACAATGTTTCCACACGAAGGGCGTTTCTTGAGTTTCTTTTTATGTGGTGTTTTGTATATTATTTACGAGGTTTTTTTTTAATTTGTTTTATCCTCTAACAATTCCGTTTGTTTTTTAATATGTTCAATAAATTTATGTACAAAAAATACATTACAATTTATAATATTTTAAGTGATATTTTTTTCTTTGAATTAACGTTTCCTATTAACGTTTCGTATTTTATTGTATTAAATGTTATTCTACAAACAGAAAATTATTCAATTCAATCTCACTTAATTAACTGTTTAAATTAATTGTGATGTTATGTATAATTATACCATACATTATTAAGTTAAGTAGTATCAATGATTTAAAAGTCAAAACAACCTAATTATATTGTATTTTATTATATATACTTCTACGAAACATAAAACCGTCACCAATAATTTCCTCAAAGTTGATACATATTTAACGATTTGAAGCCAGACTCAATAACCAAAACCGCAAACGAGAATCAAAAGGAATTTTAAGAATGTATCGACAATTTAATGTTCGGGCGGATGTCGGAGGCGGCGCGGTGGCGTCACGCGCAGGCGCCGGCGCGGACGACTTGTGGGCATAAACATCGCCTTATTGTGCAACTACAGTTTCCATAATTATTGTAAAAATTAAGAAAATATTTAAAAAAATATTATTTGGCATATATTATTAATTGTCTGACCCGTTGGCGCATCTCGCAGTGACCTTCGCGAGTCGCGGGTTCGATTCCGAGGGGCAATATTTTCTGGAAACGATTTTTTAGTTTTACGATTCTGGGTGTGTATTAGTATCTAAGTAAACATTTAAACTATATATGTATATATTTATCAGTTGTCTGTCACCCTGTAACACAAGAATTAAGTTACTTTCTTTGGTAACTAACAGCTGAGTGCGTAATAGTCCAACATATTCATATATTTCTTTATTTATATCTTCATTAACATGCTTCTAAATAAACTGTGATAGCCCAGCGTTGATACCGTGAGGCTCTTTTGAAGGGATCTTAGGTTTAAACACCGGGCAAGTGTCATTGAGTTTTTCTGTTAAAACTTAAGTGCCTATTTGATATTTACAATTTATCTCATGCTTTTTGCTGCTGGAAAACATTGTGAGGAAACCTGCATATCTATAGAGAATCTTAGGGATAGGTAAAACCTACCAATCCACATTGGAGCTAGGGGCTTTAGCTAAGACACTTCTCTCCAAATACGGAAAGAGGAGGAATATGCCCAGCAGTGTGATAACAAAAGGCCGGGATTTTACTTTTTTCTTACTTTACTTTTAACAAGCATTTTACATGGAAAGTTTGGAACACTGTCGTTTCCTTAGTCTTTAAAAATTTAACTATCAATAACCTTAACATTCTTTTTAATTGATTGACATTTGGAAAATATTTTTAGTTACAGAACAGAATATATTAGACTAAACTAATAGCACCTACTTATTTCACACAATTAATTGAAGACGTGCGAGGTTTTGTTAGTTTTGTTCATAGTTTAATATGAAATGACATGAAATTTTATGGCTTTTAATCTCATATTTCACTATTGTTAAAACCTACAGATTATTAGTGTTTACATATTTTTTAAAGACATATTTACATTATATGTTCATCTAAAATCATCATCATTCTCCTGCCCTTATCCCACTCTAAGTGGGGTCGGCACAACATGTTGCAAACATGCTGTCATATGATTTGGCTACGTATTTTACGACCGACCGCCTGCCTGACGTCAACTTATCTTAGTCGCCTCATACGACACCTTGGTAAGAAATGAGGGTGGTCTATTCTACGCAGCCGGATACCACACGGCATTATATGTTCATCTAAAATATAGCATTTAAAAGTTTTTTAGTATTCTAGGTGGACATGACTTTAAATATGAAAATGTTGGCCACAATAATTGCATGTAAACAGAGTAAATAAATATCGCGACACGATTTATGTAGAGTGAAGACGAAGTATTTCAGTGATATATATTCTTAAATATTCCGCTATAAATTTGGACGAGTCAAATTGATGTAAATTTTTGCGATGGATTTTTTTTAAGTTTGCTTATAACTATTAATTAAGTTCATTGAGACAAATAGAATCGTTAACGTAGTATAAATTTATGCTTTAAATATTAAGTAAATTTTAAAATACTTAGAAAGCAAATTTTGAACAAATTATCTATATTTGGTAAATAAAAGTACTTTGCGATAAAAATATTTAATGGACATTAATTATACCTCTGAGAGTAAAAAAAGTAATAATAAAATTATTTAGCTATAATCCGAGATACAGTAAATAGAAAATATATATAGTGCTAAATGTATAGTGGACTATCCGTTTTTTCATACCCGATTCATGCAGGATTCGTAAAAACACATGCACAAACCTCCACCACTGCCACCACAATATACTAGCACTACACACGTTCACTATCACAAACTCAACAATCGTTTCGCTCCGCAACCGAAGCATCATCAGGAGATAGAGTCCACGACAAAATCGCAAAGGCTTTGCGTAGTCCTGTTTATGGGACACATATCGACTAAAATAGAAGCAAAGCCTTGGATAAATGTCTGAAATTTGCCATGAAGATAAGAATGGAGGTATTTACTTACTTTAAAAAACTATTTACTTATCAGTAAATAGTTTTGAGGAACCATATAAGAGACAACTTAAAAGTCAAAAAAGACGAAAGGTCATCAAGATTTCAACGATAATTAATATCGAGCAAAGTTGTTGTAATTCAAAATGGCAGCAGATGCATGTATATGTAAATACTATTTACTTATCAGTAAATAGTTTTTTAAAGGTTTCTATTATGAATTTAGAATATTCGGTAAATAGTAAGTAGTCTTTGTTTCCGTTAGTCTGTAACTATGTTTAAAGTCACTCACTCTGATATTACATTGCCTATCTGATGGTTTTTATGGTTGTTTGCCCTGATTTTTTACTTCCTTTACGTACGTCGCCGTATTACTTCAATTTACGTTTGTCTTCTCAATGGTTCTTCACATATCTACCTTCTTTTTTAATTTTCAATACGTCTGATATTCTTCGTATGTTTCTTCTTACGTTTAATTGAAATTGCCTGTTCCTTGTTCTATATACATGCATCTGCTGCCATTTTCAATTACAACAACTTTGCTCGATGTTAATTATCATTGAAATCTTGATGACCTTTCGTCTTTTTTGACTTTTAAGTTGTCTCTTATATGGTTCCTCAAGAGGTTTCCTCTCACCTTTTATTTTTATTGCACGCTTGAAAATTATTTGTACATATGTTTTCAGCTAAAATGTATATTACCTTCGAGTCACCGCTTTTAAACTATTCTCGTTGGTTCTAAGTTATTGTGTATATTAAAACTACAAATACAGGTCACAAGGTAACACTGACGTTAATATTCGACACTTAAATAAATAAAGGTTACCTCTGTATGAAATGGTTTAGTTTTCAGTGTGCTATAAAAAATATACGACATTTATATCCGATTTTTTACATCCATAAAGCTTAATAAAGTTTTCCTCGTAACTATGCACACGCGAATTTATTTTTCGAGTATATTCACTTTGAATTCCATTTAAATTAAAATAGTTGACGTCAGTTTTTATGAATAATCGTCAGCATTTATCAACTCCATACGTAGTTTTTCTCCTCGGAAGTGTTCAATTTTATATCGAAAAAATAAAAAATACTATCGGTTACTTATATAATATTATTATGTTCTCAAGTTCTAGCATCTGGTTAATGTTAGATATAATCATCGATATTTCTTAATAGTTTTATACATAACCTATGCACAGGTTTGTTAGGCACTAGAATGAGTAAGTCTAATTAAGTTTATTTAGTAGTTAGTTATTTTAAGTTTAAGTTACTTAATTCGATTCGTGACATGTTCGTTATCTAATCATCAATCTCCTGCCCTTATCCCACTTTAAGTGGGGTTGGCACAACATGTCTTAGGCGTATTTTTATATATATATTAGTATTTTACGACCGGATGCCTGCCTGACATCACCTTACCTTACGAAACCTCGCTAAGAAATGAGAGTGGTCTATTCTATTCTGCTCAGCCGGATTACACACGCCTATATCTGTTATCTAAATTGTCACAATTAAATTTAACAAATGAACTATTTACATATGTATATAACGTTTAAACGTTAAATGCATACATTGTAGCAAATGTAAAATGTAAAATATATGTTTTATTCCTTCATTATAGTATGAGTTAAATAATATAATCAAAACCCTATTTAATAAAATACAAAATAAACTTCATTACGCATCATTTCTTCAACCTATTCACGATTTGTGCGAATTAATAAACTAACGAACGACTTATGATACGATAATAAATCAATTAATTTAATAAATGATCTGATACCGTACATTTTTAACGAGAGGTCGTCAATTGTGTTTTAAATTATTCAACCGACAACACTGAGAGGAAGAGTTAATATAAAAATCAAATAACAAAGTACGACCTCCGTCAAACAGATTCTGGGAGGAATTAGGTATAAGAACTAATAATGGCTGAGATTCTAAAGAATCCTTACGTCTTCCTAAGAGGCTCTACAATAACGGAAGGGTTATTTTTTAAACGAAATGATAAGACAACTGTAATTATTTATTCGAAATGAACAATTATCATGCAATCTTGCGTCGGCGTTCGCGATACGATTTAAACTGTAAATAATAAAACATTTGCATTTATATGACTGTAACTGTAGTCATGTAATAATGTTAAATTGTAACTGAATATTAGTATTTCATTAAAGAATATGACATGGTTATTTTAAAGTACTTTTTAATTTAGTTTTTGTTTTTCTTTCACCACTAGATATTTACTATTAAATTGAGGTATCTTTTGAAGAGAGTTCAGAATTTCCAAGCGAATTGCCGCATAGATTTTATAAAGTCTTGTGACAAAAGTAATTATAAAATTATTTTGCTATAATCCGCGATACTGTAAATAATAATATATAAAGTGCTAAATGTATATCAAAGCAGGCTTTGCGATTTTGTCATAGAGTCTATCTCCTGATGATGCTTCGGTTGCGGGGCGAAACGATTGTTGAGTTTGTGATAGTGAACGTGTGTAGTACTTGTATATTGTGGTGGAGGTGGTGCAGGTTTGTGCATGTGTTTTTACTGCATGTAACGGGTATGAAAAACGGATAGTCCACTATACATTTAGCACTACATATATTTTCTATTTACTGTATCGCGGATTATAGCAAAATATTTTTATAATTACTTTTGTATTATGGATCACCGCAAAGTAACGCCTAATTCTATAAAGTCTTGTGACCTTTTTTATTTAGTACTATAAAAATACTACTGTTAGTTTTAGTTAATATATAAATACCGGCTATACTCACATCTTATTTTATTGGATTAGCCCGACTAGTTTCGAACCCGTCCGGAGCACTTATTCATGAGCTCTTTACACGACGTTATCGCAGCGGGATCTGAATCCCGGGCTAATCCGATAAAATGAGACGTGAGTATAGCCGGTATCTATATATTAACTATGAATACTACTCACAATAGTTTAAATTTAAAAACTGGTAGTTTCTTAGTAAAAAAACCGATTTCTTCTTTAAATGGTTTACACGAAGCAAAACGAGGCTCAATATATATGTATATGACGACTTTATATGAATATTCATAACAGTAACGAATTTAGGATTTCCTGAGGTGACTTTTTGAATCTCACAAAAAAGTGAAGTAAAATATTTATTTATTAACTGAAACATTTTTGTGCACAAAAATATTTCAATTAGAATAAACACAAAAGGAAGAACATTCAAAATGTCATGGTTGGTGGGCGAGACAACAGTACCACTGTATATCGAGTAAGGACGAAGTGAAGGTCGCATTCCAGGTACCAGTTACTTAAAAGCAATGCAGGCTCTCCAAAATATGTACATGTTATTTAATATGTTACTGTGAATTCAGTTATGGCCGAGATGCACTTTGAGTCAGAATTCAGTTTAAGATTATTATTTGCTTCGTTCGGATTTGTAATACGGTAAATTAAAATACATCAAATTGTTTTTTCACCTTTCTATTATCGATCTATCTATAGATAGAATAGCATAGTGAATCTCTTTTTTAAATAAATAAAGATTAAAGATCCTTTAGATTACAACATCTGAAATTAATCAAGAACTAGTTAATATAGATACCGGCTATACTCACGTCTAATTTTATTGGATTAGCCCGACTAGTTTCGTACCCGTCCAGGGCAAGTTCCCGCCGCGATAACGTCGTGTAAAGATTTTTCTCGTATGTTGAGCAAACCAAAAATGCTTACTTGCAGGTAAATTACTCTGTTTACTTGATTTCTTTGGAAGAAATCAAGAACCAATTTTGAAGAAGTGTTTTAATTATTAATATACATAACTTTGATAATAAGTTCTAATGTCGCACATGCTATGCGGAAATATAACTATTGCAATATTTCAAGTCATCCCCTTCACTGATAATAGTCACGTTTCATATACTATTGTTATCCATTGTCATTTGGAGGAAATTAAAATGCATTTTGCATCTTACAAGACATCGCAAAATATAAAATGATGTTATTTAAACCATAATTTGACGAATCTTGACACATATTAGGCAGCAAACCGTGACCATAACCATTGTAAGCTAAATTGCTATGAGTTGTCCTTTATATATATTTTAGATAAATTGTTACTTTTATCGCCCATTATTTGATACTAATGATAATACCCATAGTTTTTATCCCACTAAAACGGTATGATGTAAGTGTTTCTGATGTTTTACTACATACATTACTATAAAAGACAACGTATACAATAGATATAACGTATTTTATTAACTATAACCATTTATTAGGAATCACATTTGTATAATTCCCTGAAATGTGATTCGCAAATTTGCGCAAATTTCCACGAGATTAAAGGAATTGATCCATCCACTAATGAAGTTTTAAGAAAGCTCAAACACGTCACATATAAAACTATTCACATTTTATAATATAGAGAGTTTTAAGGAATATGTAATAAACTTATAAACAACATAATAAAAGGATTATAAATTCTACATCCTATTAGCACTTCATTAATATCTTGGGCTACAACTTTCTACATATATATGTTTCCTCTCTCATAAAATGAGAGTCAGCACTGAAATCAAGTTCAGTCAAGGTTAGAAGATTTAATTGTAGACAGTTCAAACTAAATTAATAACGTCTTGTGACGATCTCGATCATATTACATATTGGTAGAGTTATGTACTGAAATGATAGTGTTGAAGGAATGTCTATAAATAAAACTATTTGTTGTCATGTGATATAGTTTTTCGGAATCAGTATTCGATGTTCTTTACATATATGTGCATTTTACATGAAAATATTTTAAAGAAATTGTAGTCTATACATTTCAGGAGACCCATACTAAATTTCCCATAGCCGCCGAACGTCTCGCGATCCATCTAACATATTTTAGATGGATATATTATAGGTGTGGATGTCTGGCGGCCGTTGTCGGGATCGCGTGTGCTCTGGTGTGGTATGCAGAAGGCTTACGTAAACGTAATGGAACTAAATTGTAGACTTTATTCTAGGTTTCGCATGTATCGTGCGGGGTTTACCTGCTTTAGACGTGATATAGTCCTACTGAGGACTCCCTAAGCTATGAAGCTTAGTGTCAGTGATACCACGAAGGTTAGTGACATTATTCAATGTCATAGGATCACTGGTAGGGTCTTCATTAACAAGACTACGGACTACCTTTAGAAAATTTGTACAATTTGACATGATCATAAATATTCGTTCAGACTGTCACAAGGGTATTTCAATTATCGATGGCTAATAAAAGAAAATAACACTGTAAAAAGTAATTTATTTTCTCCTCATCATCCTCCTGCCCTTATCACGCTCTAAGTAGGGTCGGCACAACATGTTACAAACATGTTGTCACATGATTTGGCTGCGTATTTTACGACCGGCCGCCTGCCTGACGTCAACTTACCTTTTTCGTATTTTACTACCCCTCGGTAAAAAAGATGGTGGTCTATTCTACTAAACCGAATACCACACGGTGGGTCAACTTACCTTAGTCGCCTTTAACTACACCTCGGTATGATATGAGGTTGGTTTATTCTACTCAGCCGGATACCACACAGCAAAATTTATTTTCTCCATAATATGTGTTTAATAAGTGGACTATTAAACGGCAAATAAATAACTATTTATTTAAGTTGATTATTATCATAATTTGATGTTCATGTTCATCAAATTAATGGTCAATTACTATAAAAATACTTGCAACAGATATGTAAATAAAATATACAGATTAACCAAAGCTAATATGTTACTGTAAAATTTTTAACGTGACAAGGACAGCTAATTAGATATATAATTTTTGTCGTCGAAATCCGTCAGCTTAACAATATAATAAACTATACAACTTCCATCTTCATACCTATTCTATTCCATATATTACTTATGCGATGTTTGTTTGTTAATTTGGAAATTCATTTATTAGATTTACAAGTTGCTTGAGTGAATCATGACGCACCTACTGTTTAAAGTTCGTAAATTCAAATTTCGCTTGAGGAATGTACATCCGTAAAATATTGTATGCAATATAATATATCGTATATTAAACTAGATGAAAGGTCTGTAGATATCCGTGAGATGTATCTCTATTACTTGTTTGTTCAGTTATTATTAATAGTGTTTTAAGAGCGATCGCGGCCAGAAAAATACATCTTATTACCGATGTTTATCTGATTGATTGTTTGATGTCGCACCTAATTATACAGCTTAAAAAATATATTTATGTATTTTATTTATATTTTAACATAAGAATACATTCTTATTTCTTATGTGAATGTATATTTTCTATGTGTGTACTCTAATTTTGTATGATTGCAATATGTTTCCATTTAATAGTGGTTAAGTATTAAATGGAAACATATTGCAATCATTCAAACTTTAAGTGGTTAAGTCAGCCGTGTGGTATCCGGCAGAATAGAATAGACCACCCTCCTTTTTACCGAGGTGTCGTAAGAGGCGACTAAGGTAAGTGCCGTGTGGTATCCGGCTGCGTAGAATATTCTACCCTCATTTCCTACCGAGGTGTCGTAAAAGGTGACTATGGTAAGTTGCCGTCAGGCAGGCGGCCGGTCGTAAAATACGTAGCCAATAATGTGACAATATGTTTGTAACATGTTGTGCCGACCCCACTTAGGGTGGGATAAGGGCAGGAGAACGATGATGATCTCTATTCTACAATCATAAGGTCGCATTAAATAAAGGTAATTAACGTATTTTCATTGTAGGGAAGGAAAATCGTTATAAACCTGATTGCTATAGTGTGACTCGTGAATTAACAAAGTGTAGAATGACGGCTATTAAATACAAGGCTCGTTTAGAAGTTCACGTTTTCTAACTAAGAACATAAAGGTTTTGCGCCAAAGAATTTCAGAAAAATCATTATAGTTGATGTATACCGGGTAGAAATTCCACCGGCAGAATAGAATAAACCACCCTCGTTTCTTACCGAGGTGTCGTAAGAGGCGACTAAGGTATGTGCCGTGTGGTATCCGGCTGCATAGAATAGACCACCCTCATTTCTTACCGAGGTGTCGTAAGAGGCGACTAAGGTAAATTGACGTCAGGCAGGCGGCCGGTCGTAAAATACGTAGCCAAATAATGTGACAACATGTTTGTAACATGTTGTGCCGACCCCACTTAGAGTGGGATAAGGGCAGGAGGATGATGATGTATACCTGGTAGAAATTATTTATTAATCACTACCATAAAGTGTTATTATTGGACTTTTGTATCGTAATTGATTTACAAGTTACTTATATCGAAATATATAACCGAGAAAATTATTAATATTCAGCGCGGAATACCATATAACAGGGTGCTTTAAGATTACACTTATTCAATTTATATGATTTTATAGCCCTAATAAATATATTGAAATCTTTTGTCCCGAAATGAACAGTAGCGGAGCTTGCATACAATTTTGAATAAGAATTTAAACATTTTATTCTTTTATTTGGAGTTGTAAATTTGATCAAAAGGATAATCTCTCTCTCGCTAAAACTTTATGATAAGTGTTATTTAATAAAATTTATAAGGAGAATGGTCTTCGTATTTTTTTTCCGTTAATTTATCAAGGTTAAATAACAGTTTATGATAAGTCACTGTTTATGTTAGGTACCACAGATGATTCCACTGTTCAAAAGCATGAGTCTTTTAAAAGATTTTTAAGTAACTGTCTAAAGCCTATATCATAATCACGGTGTAAAATATACGACTAATAACCAAAACACGATATTTAAGTGCAACCATATTATGTACTCAGCAACTTTCTACCACCCTCATATCTTACCGAGGTGTCGTAAAAGGCGACTAAGGTAAGTTGACGTCTATAATTTAATGTAGCGGTGAAATTGATAGAATTTCACCGCTACATAAAATTATAGAAGCTTATAGATTTGTCCGGCACTCATAGTATTTCAACTTATATATGAATGCTTCAAAATTTATTATTCCGAAAAATTAATGCCGTGAGTTTTACTATAACAAAGACTATTTATATCTATGAATATCTGATTTTTATGAGAATTTAATTATCTACCATATTTACGTATCTACACATAGAGAGATCTCCAATACGACTCATGTCTTCTTCTCTTATGCATGTCACATGTCAGGATTTTAATTCGGCACACGATTATTACACTTTTAGCACTTTTTACCGATATGTTGACATTAACCGAGTTTAAGAAATTTTTGACAAAGTTTACGACTTTTTTCCATATCGGTATTTAGGTGATCAGAACCAAATATTTGTGACTCAGAATATGAAACTAATCAAATACACCAAACAGTTCAAATTTTTAACTACCATTTAATGTAACCAGGTGCATTTGAAATTCAATAGTATTTTATTGGAAGATTATAAGTTGAGTTGTCCTTTGTACACTTGTTTCATGAATAATGTTACGTTTTTTAGTGTTACATAAATAATAATAATAAATAAATATAGGTAATATATATTTTATCTGAATCTTAAAATCTTGAGAGCTTTTATGTCTTCAAAATGGTAAATTGCATCTCCGATCATCAGTAAAAAAAGTAATGAAAATTGTCTTAAGTGTCTATCAGAAAAAGAAAACTTGATTTTTTAACAATTCGATATTTAGTAAATATATGAAACACTTATTATTCGATCACCACATTATAGCGCATTATACATACTTGATACAATAAAGATGAAAGCTAATAAATTGATTTAAACTTGCCAGTTCTCTACGGATCGCTTTAAATGAAACTGTTGAAGAACTTATAACTTTATTGCACAAATAAAAATACAAAAAGAACAGCGAATCTTGAATTATATGTAGGTAGTCGCGCTATACTTATATATAATAAATAATATACTTATATATAATATATAAGTAGGTATTATAGGTAGAGTACAACTTGCAAAGGGCGGTCTTATCATGTTAAAGTAAGTGTAGCCGCTTCATAAATCTATCGGAATTGAAGTTTCGGTCAAACACTTAACGTATAATTAGTTAAACAATTTACATCATTATATCACAAATTTATATGATGAAGACGACCTTGAAAAGGCTAACAGCTCGGAATTCTTAAGTAATTAGTAGTTATGACGCAGCGAGAACTGTCATCGGTTGCGTTAACAGTTACTGTTAGTAGTATCTGGTATTTTCTGTATTCTAAATACTTAAAGTATGTCTGGATATGACGTTGGATTTCATGCGCAAGGGTTTTTAAACCAAACATACAGCAAACGTTGACTATTTTAACGTCTAAAAGTTTATATATAAATAAACAATAATAAATATACTTGCACACACGGTCGTCCATCCCCAAAGTAAGTAACTTAATACTTGCGTTATGAATGACAGACAACTAGTAAATATACAACGTATATAATTGTAAATGCATACTTAAATATAAATATTTACCCAGGCTCGAAGAACCAACAAATTGTTTATAGAAAATGTATCTATCTATAATATATAAATCTATATATAAATCTATCTATTTAAATTGATAATTATATTTTATGTTTAAAAATGTTATGTAGAAGTATTAATATTGGTACTAGTAGAAAAAAGTACACAGGCCTGAGCTAGGGCTAGCTGGCTATACCCCAGGCACGCAATTATGAGTTATTCTTAGGAAATTATCATTAGAAATTATCATGCACTTCTCGGTAATGAAAAATACTTGATACTAGCTGTGCCAGCGGCTTCACCCGCGTTGAAATCAGTTGTTAAAAAAATCAAATTGAAATTTTAAACATAAAAGTAGTTATTGTAAGTTAACCGTAAGAGATAGAAACATGGTATCACGGACTTTTTTGTAGTATTTTTATAGATCTACAATTCTCTAGTACATTACTTGAGCGTAACTATGCTGGTTTACGCAGCTCATGTGATTATAGCTCCCAGCAAGCAAGTTTTTTAACAACTGCTCGATCTCTTCAACACAATTTACCGATATGTACTATTTACCTAAACCATCCGGAAGTATTGCACTCTCTTTCGGTGAAAACCGTACAAAAATTCGTTCAGTAGATTTAGAGAAAACCGAATACATACAGACAGATAGCTTTTTGGGACTTTGTTTTATAGTAATCATTTTTATAGAATATAAAATGAGAAATATTCTAGAATAAATATTAGCTTATTTAAAATAAAATAGAGAAACTTGGTAAGGACCATACCCCTCTTACCCTTGACAAAATATACTTTTACACGGTATAGGGGAATAACATGTACGTAACGTTTAAATCTCCACTGTCTAAACAAGATATGCCGCATTTGAGTAAATTAGTCAACATTTAAATATAGAAGTAACTTTAAAATTTTGATGTCGTAATGATGCATCGATAAGATATACTTATTGGTCAATGACTCATATTCAAAATATGTGTGGATTAACGTAAAAACACGATAAAAGTTGTTGTTGGTGATTCATTGTACTCTAGTAGTCAAAGTTTACAAATAAATCAACTGATGTTGTTTATCAGGAATTATAAAAATCTATAAATCAGATAAACAGGCGCTGAGATTTTGATTTAGATAACGGGTGTACGTTGATTGATTTTTCACCCGATTCTCTGTGATTTATTTTGAAAGTTAGCAATAACTGTCACATAATGTGAACTGAATAGGTGCCATTATTTGCATATTATCTGTAACAGGTTTACATTTACATGAAAGTTTACATGGTGCGTAGACTATATTGCCCTATTTACACATTTGATGGTGTAACTTGCCAGCCTAAAAATTACATTATAAACTAACTGATTCGGCAAACTTTGTTTTGTTTAATTATTTCCAGTGAATTTTATATTTTTTACCTATAAAAACTATTTATATTATATTTTTAAAAATTGTTAAAAAAAATGTAACGGTTGGACACCCTTTGGGGTATGAAAAATAGATAGTAGCCGAATCTTAGACTTACCGAATATGCATATAAAATTTCATAAAAATCGGTCAAGCCGTTTCAAAGGAGTATGGTAACTAACACTAACAACTAACAACGAGAATTTTATATATAAGATAATATATTTACACAATTGAATAGAGTTATTAAACGAAAGTAGGGATAAAATATGTACATCGACAACAAATATAAAAGTTTGACTGTCTATTTATCAATATTGATGAAATTTGCTACGATTTAAGTATGGATAAGTGGACTAGAATGTGGCATTAAAAATCCCGTTTTTTCTTCAAGACCTTGAAAAGACACCTAATAAATAAATTGTAAACTAATGGGACAGTTACACACGCTGTTATCTGTCACCAAAGTAAGTTACTTAATACTTGTGTTATGGGTTATACAGACAGACAAACAAGTGATAAATCGAATAAAGTTACATGTTCTATGTATAAGCATAGAATATATAACTTTATTCTTCGGATAGGGCGAAATATATACGCACATATTTTTAAACAAATACATACATAAATATACCCAGACTCAAAGAATCAACAAGTTCATCATCCTCCTGCCCTTATCCCACTCTAAGTGGGGTCGGCACGACATGTTATAAAACATTTTGTCACATGATTCGGCTATGTATTTTACGACCGGCCGCCTGCCTGACATCAACGCCTTAGTCGTATTTTACAACCCCTCGGTGAGAAAGAGGGTGGTCTATTCTACTCAACCGGATACCACACGGTGGGTCAACTCAACTTAGTCGCCTTTTACGACACCTCGGTAAGAAATGAGGGTGGTCTATTCTACTCAGTCGGATACCACACGGCGGATCGACTTACCTTAGTCGCCTTTTACGACACCTCGGTAAGAAATGAGGGTGGTCTATTCTACTCAGCCGGATACCACACGACATTCAAAGAACCAACAAGTTGTTATGAGAAAATGTTGGCCCTTGGTGGGACTCGAACCCGTGGCCCTTGCAGCCGAAGTCAGTGTTACTGCGCCAATGAGCTAGTCGACACATGGTATTGGTCATTGAAACTATTTTAGTCACCACTACTTAATTATTGTATTAATGTGTTATATAAACTATGGTTTCAATACAATAATTATATCATGGTCAGCAAATGCATATTGCTTTTTAGGTCGTCATGTTAAAAAATAAAAACATAATGATCTGATGATGAATGATGTCTAAAATAGTCGATAAGTGATACTTCTAAAGGGGACGTAGCGGTTGTTTAAAATATGTTTACTCATGGTCTTTTTGCATTCTTGTAGTCTCTCATTGTTAAAATTCCTACTAAGTGATGGTATAAAATTTGGTCAATTTCAATTTAGTATTTAACTTAACTAAAAGAAGTTCTATTTTAGAAATAAGAAAATTAGGTGCGCGCTAAAGAAAAAAAAAAGAAAAGATGTTATTTAAATATCAACCGATTTTAATATTTTTTTTACATTTTAACATTAAGCATATGGCTCGGTATAGATTTGCTGGCGAAATAAAAATAGGCGTATTATAATTAAAACTCAAAAAATAATAAACACTTTTTGAATATATATATATTATTATAGTGAATGTATAGAAACCGGCGAGAACTAAGAACTGAGCGATATGGCCGTATAAAGGTAGTGAATAAGGGACCCGTAAGGGCTTGAAACTATTCAGACTCACCCGATGGAATAAGACGTAAGTATAGCCGGTTTCTATACATTAATTATGAATACCACTCATGATAGTCTAAATTCAAAAATAATTTTCTTGTTCTAATAAGAGCAAGTAATCAAGTCTAAAAAGTGACATATTACAATACAGAGAAAGCAAATAAGGGTGATCTGTCTGTCTCTTTTTTTATGTGTGAATAGACACGAGTGTTATCTTCACCGCATTATTTATTGTGTCTTAGTCACTTATAAGCTGTGATAGCCCAGTGGTGAGACCGTGCGATTCTGTAGAGACAAACATGGATTCAAACCCGGGCAGGTACCAATGAGTTTTTCTATTAAAACTTATGTGTCTAATTGATATTTGCAATTTATTACACGCTTTTCGGCGAAGGAAAAACATCGTGAGGCAACCTGCATATCCCTAGAGAATTCTACAAATATGTGTAACCTACGAATCCGCATGGAGCAGCGTGGTAGGTCTTAGCTTCAATTCTTCTCTCCATAAAACGGGGAGAGGAGGCCTATTCCCAGCAGTGGGATATAAACAGGCCGTTACTTCAGTCACTTACATGCCTGCCTATGACTACTCTACTCTAAGTATAATAACTCTATATTATCTAGAATATAGAATATAGAATTCTCTATATAGAATTTGAAGTGAAGAAAATTTATAGAATTTCCTTCACTTCATATTCAAGACATAGAAGATTCATGAAATTATGAAATACAACGCATCATAGATGATTAAAACCACATAAATGTCATAAACCACATAATTTTGTTAATCTTACAGGAAAATACATGACTAATAAAACAAATACTACCCACTAAGAAACGTTAATAGCTTTAGTTTAGTTGCGTATTTCGGTTATTGTAAGATTCATTAATATTATTCGGAAATAAATTATAAATTACTAAGTTATAAAAGTCTCGGAACAACAGTAATATGTTTTTTATAAAGTGGTTTTATTGTCGTCAAATTATGAGAATCCAAAGTCACTTTGATCATAAATTCCAATTGTGTCACATCAATTTAATGTCAATCAATGTAAATTAGGTATAACAAGAAATTAGCTACTAAAAGGACATTTATTAATAATATTTTCTTATTTAAGACAATATTTTATTGATACTATGTTTATAAGAGTATCCAATCCGATTTATCTCCATAATATACAGGATTTTATCCCTAAGGTTATAAGTCGTGATTTGCGTGATTTAATATTAGTTATACGTATATGAAAGTTACATGAATTTCAAAAATTAAATACAAAACAATATCAATTCATTTCTGCTACGATTAATGCTCATTAATCGTAGCAGAAATGAATTGATATTGTTTCAAAAATGTATCACACTAAAAAGACCTTAAAGTGTCCCATAATCCTGATTATGACAAACAATCACAAGAACAAACACACGTGTAGTGTTTTTGTAAGCGAAGTCAAATCAATTTCGCCAGGCGACTATGTAAAAGATATTAGTGTGCTAATATGTTGTCAATTCCACTAACAAATTATATATAATGTTAATATAAAGTAAACCCTAATTAAATAATATAAAAATAAGTATCAGGTCTACACAAAGGTAAAAAAAAGAATTGGCTATGACAGAAAATATGACAGAATTATTTTGTTATCCGCGTTTGTTAAGAGAATCTGTGTAATGCTAAGTGTGTACGAAGTAGGCATCGTTCACATACCTTATACATGCATGACCAGTCACTATACGTATCACAAAACTGCCATCAGCAAGACTCCACACAAGCACTACACAGATTCAACACGACAATCCCTAAGATGGTCCCGGCCCCTAACCGAAGCTTCATCAGGAGGATAGGCTCCACGACAAGATCGTATTCGAATTGACTTTAACGATAACATCTGTACTATGAAATTTGGCAAAGTAACCTTTGCTTCTACAATACATTAAAAAAAATTGATGTTCGTATGAATTGCTGTAGGCGATAAGACCGCCCTTGCAAGTTCTTGCAAATAATATATATAATATGTATGTATTTTTTTTCCCTAACGTTCACAAAAAGTACAAATAAATAAATAAATAATAATAAATAAGTCATATCTTATGTTAGTTTATATAAAGTGAAGCCTAATTTAACAATATCAAATTATATTCTTTAAATAAGTATAAAAACGTGTATTGGCCTAATTATATGAATTTTAGAACTTTATATATAAGGAATAAATATGAAAATAATTACAATTTGCACCACGTAAAGCTTAACGCATATAATACGCGTATAGAACCTGTGCATAATACGCGCGTAACTAATGTTTTAAGCAGCGAAATTATATATCTACATAATCAGATGTATAAAATAAAACATCCACTTACATTAATTTAAAAAATGACTGCATGTATTTAATCACTCGTTTATTAAAATAGGCGCCATCACTCAAAACCGATTGAATTTACCGCTACAGATTAATGCGGTACTTATTCATGGTGTACTGCGAAATGTTATACGCGAATCAAGGCGTTATTCAGCTAACCGTGTGTCCTAAATCAATCAATATTGCTCACGAGCTGCACAAAAAGTAAAACGGTATACTAAAGGTGATTTGCAATAGGTCATGTTTGAACAAGCCTTTCAATAACAAGATTTTACCTATAATTACAACTTAACCGGATATTAAATGATAATTTATAATCTAATTATATGCTGTAATAAACTGAGTTCCGGAGTGAGAGTAATTGTATGTAATGGTAATACTGGAGACGTAAATTCCGAAAATACAAAAAAAAAACTTTTGGCGACTTCTTCAGTTTCATATTTCTGATCTAATTCTACTGAAAAACGCCCAGGTAAAAGTTAAATTTAATATAAGGCAAAAGCAATAATAATATTATTTTGCTATAATCCACGATTTATCCGAAGATTTTCCGTTTGATCATCATTCTCCTGCCCTACCCATTTAGAGTAGTATAAGACGAGTAGATTACATTTAGTACATTTAGAGTAGTATAAGACCACTCTAAATGGGTTCGGCACAACATGTCTTAAACACGTTATGTGATTTGGCTACGCTATTTTACGACCGGCCACCTGCCTGAGGTGATCTTAACGTAGTCGCTTTTTACGACACCCCAGTAAAAAATGAGGGTGGTCTATTCTACTCAGGCGGATACCACACGGCGGAAGATTTGGACCGCCTATTATAACAGACTAATATTGTTAATATTTTTTATATTATGGATGTCCGCAAAGAAACGCCTAATTTCAAAAATTATATATTACTATAAGGACTTTTTAATGCATCATAGTATACTAAGAAATATACTCATCTACATACCAACAGCTCCATCCGGTTTACATCAAATCATAACTTTAATTATTTATCGCCTTAGTTGACAACTGGCGTCAAGGCAATACTTCTATGCGTCAAAGGAATAAACCCATACTGGAAACTTCCTAGAAATTCAAAATGTTTACCGCATAATAGAAATATTTTGACAAATAAAATGATTCATTGAAAGTGAAGGATAGTAAGCTTATCTATTAATAATTCGGAATGTTAACCATACTATATACACCATACCTCGAAATTAACTCACACTTAATAACGGTGTTCATAGATAACGAGTTAAAAAAAAACTATAACATAATTCACTTATGTTATTGATATAATAATAATTTAATTTATTGTTTTATCTCTTGATATAGCGGTACAAAATAAATTGTTTTTAAAATTCATTGCCAAATTCACACAAATGTATGGAAAATATTATTAATTTCCTGAATACTTTAATCGAATCCGCAAATTATTCTACTTTTCGTTAAATCCGGTTTGGTTTTTAAATACTCGTTGGGTGCACCTGAATTGATCAAATCCTATATGAGATCATTCACCCAGTAAATTAATGTCAAAATCATTTCTAAAACAAGGTTTATGAATAAAATCTTTTAAATAAAAAGCATATGTTAATAAGTAGTTAAATGACATTTAAAATTAAAAAACAAACTACAATTTTTTCAAAGTTTTTGTTTGTTTTAGTGATAGCTGCGTTTCTTGTATTTGAATCGTTATTTTGAACAAGAGTATCTGTTGGCCGCGGAATCTCTTCCAGGGATTCTTATAACCTCTGCCTTTCCGGGTTCCGTTACCTGAACAACTTGCCTTGCCCACGATTGATCAGTAGTATTTGGATCACCTACAGCATTGTTATACCACCGTTTATTGGTGACCAGAAACTCATTGTGCATCGAGAGCAGTTAAGGTTGTTAATTTAGGGGACTGAATGGAAAGAGTAAGAGCAAGGCCCTTACATATATTACACAACATTGACTCGTATCAACTAATTTTCAGCACCAAAAAAGCCCGCAGTCCAAAAGTCTTTATGTTATTCAAATTTCATTCTATAATAAAACCTTATTAACTCAAACTACTAATCATTAGTCACAATAATATATTTTATAAGTAAAATAATCTCACACTAAGTTATTGGTATACCAATAAATTATTGTGAAGAATTTTTGAATGCCAAATATTTCCGTGGGCAAACCCGATCATTAGAGAATTTACAAGGCGTCCTGTTTATTTTAAATTTGTTTAAATCAATAATGTGAAATTTTACAAGGTCGTGCTAGTTTTTTGAATGCAGAAAGTTTGTATCAAGAGTGTTATATTGGTATTGTAAAAGACATCAATATTCGAAACATTTATTATGTGGTGATTTTTGATTCCTGCATAATGTTTGTCTTATGTTTTAATGTTACCTCTCAAGGAACATTAACGTTACGAAGTATCTAATAGTAGTTGTTTTTAATTATCTCATTATATTATTATAAAGACTTTGTTATTATTTTGGTTAAAAATGTTTCTTCTTATGATATCTATCTAATTGAAAATATAGTTCAATGTAGAAAATGTAAAATAGATTAAAACGTACAAAAGCTTAATGGAAATGTGTCAAAATTTTAATTCGTATACGGCGAATTGAAATGAACAATCGTTTTCCTCTAAATTTTGACCTTAAGTACTGCAGTTATGTAACACTGTAAAATTGCAACAATCATTGTTATTTTTTATTCATTAAATACGAAAATATGAGATTTTATTAAATGTATATGATTCTTGATAATAAGTTTTATAAATGTAAGCATTTCCTCGTTACATGTCAACTTAAAAATATATAAAGACATTTTATTGTTCACTGAGAAATTCCTTTTTCCAGAAATCGCCTGACTCATTCTATGCGAATCCACATATTATGTATTTGTGGCGTAAAATATTTAAGGTAAATTGATATTGAAATGTTACAATTCTTACTCTTCCACGAAGAACGATATGCAGAAGAATACTTAATTGACTTTATTCCGCCCATTGCGTCTTTCGACGATTGGTTTATCGGAATTTTCTTCAGTAAATCAAAACAATTTTTATCGCAAGGAAACATCAATTAACAGACTCGTTATATCCCATCAGTTGATTCATCAAACTTCGTACCCCATCTATCTATCCATACTATCAAATATGTTTCATTAAATATTTCCTTTTTTGAAGATACTCTAACTGATTAACTGAAAGTCACTCGATCAGAGTTTTGTCAATATATTGAAGGCGTCTCACAGTCTTCTTTGTCTCCTTTGCACACTCACTTTTCTGAGATATTAAATATGTGCTATTTTTTTTCATACAGACCTTCTTCTAAGAATAATGAACTCATAACAGAGAGCTTTATTTAATTTTGTGCAGTCGTTTGGAAGTTATGCGCATACAAACATAACAGTGATACATTTTTATTTATATAGATTAGTGACGAAAGACATTCCTATTCTATAGAATAACTTTAAGCTTACTACAGATTTGTCTAGAAGTTCTTATGGGATATGTAAAATTAGCATCGACTTTTCAATTTCCTTTTAAAGGTACGCCTCTGCAATTAGATATACAAAAGAATGAAATAAGTATAATATGATACGGTATATGACACCAATACCCCCGATAAAGTCAATTTGATCGACAATGGTATGCAATGTTAAAAAATACGTAGGCCGTTCCTATGTGTGTGTATTTGATGTGACGCAGATGATTCGCGCGTGTGTTCTGGTTCCCGCAAAGAGATGAACCGATGTAGCAAATGTATAAAAGCGAAGCGTCGATTTCGAAATCAACATAGTGTTTTGAAATTCTGTAAAGAGTGTACACACCAGTTCGTGAACACATTTCCGCATAGTGACCACTACTGCAGTGCAAGTGATTGAACTGTACGATTTCCCAGTGATTATTTTCCTACAAAAGAAAATCTTCAGTGCACTCAGGATGAATTCATACGTGGTAATTTTTTTAACTGGGCTCTATTAAAGGATTAACCTTTTATTTAAATTTTAACTAGCAATTTTCAATTTCCATTACTTTTACTTAATTTTAATCTTATAAATTAAATTATTTAACAAAAATATTCATATAACGATATTATTTAAGTGTTAGAATTCATATTTTAAGAATTGTAGGTGATATAAATCAAATTTAAAGTTTATTAATCAACTAAAAGCAAATTATATTTAAAATGAAGTACCTGTTTCAGATAAAAGCAATAAAATGAAATGTTTATTTTTATTAATACAATGTGCAAATATGTGCATATAAAATGTAATATCTTCATTTGCATGTTGTAATAAAATAATAATTTTCTGTTGTTATGTTTACAGGTTGCTTTTGTAGTTTGCGTATGCGCAGTCGCCGCATCACCTATTCAAGATGGCAAATGGCATCCATATAAGTTTGGAGATTCTGGCAAGTAAGTAAATGTCACTAGTTAAGTGAACATTGTTGCATATTATAACATTATAGTAATGCAATGGTGTGAATTACCACATGTAAACATCTTAATCAGTAACGCTCTACAAATAATAAAGTTATGATATCTGACATTGATAATGTTTGCAGTAGCCTTAACGTTATTGCAATTAACCTTTTTAAATTGAATTTAAAAAATTAATTGCTATTAAACGATTTATACAAAATTTCCAACTTGATAATAATTATCAATATTAATATGAAATAATCAAATATTAAATATAAAAGTATTGCAATTTAAATCACTTTAAATCGATCAATTATCGTTATCGTTCTGTATCGTTTTGACGATTTCTCATTCAAAGCCTGGAATTGTTTGAAATTACCCTATGTTTAATATTCTATATAGAGACGAGGATTGGAAATAGTTATAAAATAGTTATATATTTTATATAGTTATTATATTTTGATAAAAGAGCAACCGCCGAGTTTCTTGCTGGCTTTCCTCGGTAGGAGCAGCTTTCCAAATGATCAGTAGCGTTGACGATCTAACAGCACTTGCTTACAAGTTTACTTTAATAAAAAATATTTTGAATATAAATACTAAACCAATTTTTTCTTTCCAATTCTTATAGAAAATGCTCAATTCGGAAATATTTTAATTATTACTGATTGCATTGGTAAATATTCGAATATATTAAAAATCACACAAAATATAAAACAAATTGAGAAACATCAAATGAATTGTTTTGAACTTCGCCTGAGACTCGTCAAGTAAAACAATAAAGATAATCAATTTAGAGTTAAAAAGAAAAATTAGAAAAAGATAAGAAATTTATGACGGTGCGACATTAATATACATTAAAGCTTAAGATTTGAGTTTTGTATAAACTTGCTTTGCGAAAATAATTTATTTAAAAACAACAATAAATGATTCGGTTTAAAGTCTCGAATATGTTGTAGCATCAAAAATTCGCCATATGGAAATTTCGGTTGTATACTTTCCATAGAGTTATTATACTAGAGTAGGGAAATCTAAAATGTGTCATATTATAATAAAGTGAAAGGAAATGAGGATGATCTATTAGTCTGTTTTTATGTGCGATTAGACAAGGATGAAGTATATGTGTTTCATCTCATTATTTATGTCATTATCACTTACAGGCCTCACTATGTCTCCCATACTCTAGTATTAATAACTCTACGGTATCATCACTACATACTTAAATATGCAACCTTCTGCAATTAACCTATTTAATATAATAGAAATTTAAATATTGTTCGCCACGATATCAACAGACATATCCTTGAGAATACGGACTTAGTCCTATTTATTAAAAACTAGCGATACCGTGCGATATTCGTCTGCATCGACTTTAGTGTCAAAGTACCTGCAATTCTGTACTCTGTTCTTTTTGTCTTTTTCCGAAGTAAAAAATGGGATTATTTTATTTTTTATATATCAACGGTATATAAGCTAACAGAGCTAGCTAGCTATGTAACAACTGTACCAAATTTCATGATTATTATTGCAGTGGATTGATTTTAATATCCATATTGATGTTATAAATGCGAAAGTCTCTTTCTCTATGTCTCTCTGTTACGCTGTTACCAATATCATTTGTCAAAATTAAAGCTATAAGCTTTACCAAGCCACCAAGCTAAAATATAGAATAAAAAATCCCATCTTTATTTCAGAAACAGGGAAAAACATATTTCATTATTGATGGTGCTTAAACATCTAATTTGACGGAACGATGTCTCGGGTACATCTTACAATATAAGTCATCATTTTCCTTCCATTATCCCACTGTGGGTGCGATCGGCACAATCTTTTGTTCTTCCAGACTTACCTATCTTTTGCCAACTCTGGTGATACTCCTTTTATATACACGTTTCACACAATCAAAGTTTTTCTTTTTAGGGCTCACTCTAGTCACATATCCATCCACATTTATATTTAACACTTGCATGATTTTCATCCCTCATATGGATGTTATTAAGTCATTGTTTGCAAATGTTTAAACGTTACTCAGTAATAGTTTCTTTATTCCAGGTACATTCCAACTGATGAAGGCAAATACATACACATTCCGAATCCATATTTGCACATAGACAATCCTTACGATGGCGGATTCGGTCCTTACACACACGATTACGAACCGTACGTAGAAGCAGCGTCTCAAGATGTATACAAATTGGTGCTAACGGCGCCTGAAGAGTACAATCCTTATTACAAAGATGGCTACTACAGGAACAACGGTATTAAGATTCTCAATCAAAAGCACCACTACGATGAAGACAAGTATGATTTTGTGTAAGTATTTCTTTTTTAAACATATCAAAGAATGCATAGAAATACTTTAAATTTTTCGATTTGGTTGTTATTATACTGTACGAACTTGCTGATGCAATTCTGATTTACTCTACTTTTTACTTTTTTTTGATACGGATAATTCAAATTAACAAATTTTTAATTGGTTATAATAAATTTTCAATTTGTATGACATAACGACTTTAAAAATTTTATTTTTCTATCTGTACAGCTTTCTTCTCAAGACGTAAGCGCGTACATAAATTTTCCTGCCCTTATTCCACATTTAGTGGGGTTAGCACAATATGTTTCTCGTTTTCATTCTATAGTATCATTCGTCAACCCTGGTGCTACTCCTTTTATACGGATGTCATACTTCACCCAATCCAATCGTCTTTTTTTTTGGCCTGTAGTCACATTCATTTTTAACACTCGTTTAGTCACATGATTTAACATAATCATAATATAAACAAATTTTTTTATAATATTTTGAGTTTGATTTGCTGCATATAATGTTATGATGAATCTTGTGATATTTATATCTTATGATTAATCTCAATTTAATAGATCTTGTAAATCTATTTCCTTAACATCAGTTACATAAATGACGTATAAAATTCTTGGCATACCCGAAATCATTTGACGCCATAACAGCTATTAACATACTAAGTATGTAATATACCAAATTTATAGATTCGTGTCGCCTTAACAATATCGGCCTTGCGTAGTTAAATGTCGGACTTATCATATACATTTGCATTTGAGATAGCTACGATGAACCGTTATGCTAATTTTGTCAGCTGGAATTTTGTATATCTGTGATATTATATCAGTAGGTAAAACAGAAGCGTTTGATTTAAAAAAATATAGCCAAGGATAATAAACATTAATTAGTACTAGGAACTTCCGGAGGAAATGATTTAAATTCTCAATGATCTAGTTTGTCTGTGTTTTTTAAATAATATATCACACTTTAAAAAAATAAATACTGTCTTACACATACAATATCGTTATGTATTATATTTTGACTTCGTTAAGAATACTCCATGATTTTTTAAATTATAACATATACTTCGAATTATATATAATGTGATGAAATTTGGGACACATATATTGTTTAATTTGGATTTAAGATATATAACTGGGCCTACTTTGTACCTTTTACTTAATTCCACGAATACAATATCGCGCGCTATAATTACAAGCTTGGCCTTAATAAGACTGTTAAAAGATTTAAAAACTAATTATTCTGTTACTTTCCCATAACTGTAATGATTCACATCCGTATATATTATATCGGAACAATTCATAGGAACAAAAAATTTGACCTTGACCAAGCAAAAAATTTCAACGCTCAAACTAGCGGCGGTCAGAGTTCAAAGTAATTTATATTCATTTACGACAGATATATCGGCATTACCATATAACATATTGCCCTGCTACTTCGACTACACAGTACGTTTATTTACGATATATTAATATTATATTCAGTCTGCTTTTAAATATGCCATATTTTACATTGCAATTTAAAAGTACTATAAAACGTTTATATTTATTAATTAAAGTATTTAATTTTATTCGCAAAATACTTATTTTATGATATTTATTTCCAGTTTTGAAACTGAAAACAAAATTCGCGCGAAAGAAAATGCCGTATTGAAGAATGCAAATACTCTTGACGAGGGCATCGCGTCAAAGGGATTTTACGAATACATCGGCCCTGATGGATTTATGTACAGAGTTGACTACACCGCTGATGAGAATGGTTTCCGTCCCAAATTGAAGAGGCTAGAGACCCCATACTCCGGAAAGTGGGTGCTGGAAAAGGTCAACTAGAAAAATAACTTACGATTCCAAAAATGAGATATTTCCTAACAATTTCCTCATATAAATCAGTATTTTGATTAAGTAGATGATACTTGAAGCCATTTTCATGCATTGACTTACTTAATGGGCAAGTCACGAACGAAAATATATCACGACTATGACATTTCAAAATTATGTGAAAAAATATGTTTCGGTAACATTAACAAAATGAATAGTCATTTATTAAGGCGTTGACTCTAATATTGTACAAAGATGTTTGAAATTTGACATGAATGTTCCTGACTTAGGAAGTTTTATGTCTGCGTAGGTTATTTTAATTTATACCTTAGTTTTAAGCGCGGATTTAGATACTTATTTATGAAATTGTGATAATAAATTTATATTTCTAAAGATATGATTTTAATTTATTCAATAAAACTTATTTTTTAAATTTTAGTTATATTCTATTCTTATTTGTATGTCGGTGCCAGTTTTACAATGTCCTAAAACAAAATTAGTAACATTAAACGTTTATTAGGAATAAGGGTCGTTGGCCTGAGAATGGTTAATCTTGGCCTTTAGTTTTTATGACAAAACGACGTTTTGTTCTTTTTCTTCAGTTTAGGAATATTTAAAAGTTTTTTATTTTTATTCACAAATAAAATAAAGATAAGTTGCATTTATAACAACATTGAGCTTAAATAAGCCATACGGTTTTGTTCTATTAATGCGTTTGATTTAATGCTTATGAAAAATTTTGGAAAACTTGCAGTGAAATATGAATCGCGGTACTTCAGCAATGAATAAATATGATACACATAAAACCATCATTTTTGTCTAACTTTAAACCACAGTATTCAACCCTTGGTTTATTTGTCTTTCTAAATTTGCATCTACGCAATAAATATATTATTTTTTAAACACGGTCACTGTGACTTTAACATATATTGTTTTTTTTAATACCGAACCCTAAAAGTTTCACCTGCTATCCTGAGTTTAATAAAAAGCTATATAGCTTTCCAGGTACGCTATTTCATCATTTAAATTAACCTTTCGAAAGTCAAACACCGAATAACTAATTCCAATTGAAAGGTCATGACGCGTTGAAAATCGAATAAGCACGAACGAAAGATCGTGAATTTATGCGTATTGGGGCAATGGCAAGAAATTCGGTGAAATTGTTTTGGCTCAAGATTGTGGAGGCTTTTATAGAGATCAGGGGACGTTGACCGAGAGGCACTGCCAAGTAGTTGGCGCCGCTGTGCCCGACGCATTGCGATCCTGCCGGGTGGTGCACTGCGTATTGCCTTATCTCCACTCTTCACCCAAATAACTTACGACCGTTACGATACATTCCATTGCCAAATAGGTCCAACCCATTATTATTATCCTAACCAGTTTCTTGAACTTTTTTACGACGCTAACGGGAACTGGGACGTAAATTAAGGAATTACACACGCCGAACTTAACTGCCAATTTCGGTGCATCGACCCGTATATTTTCATGGGAGGTCGTTGGGTAACAGCCATAAAGAGCGAACGACATTATGTTAGTAAGCTTAATCTGAATATAAGAGCTTATGGAAATGGAATCGAAATGCAAATCTCTGGTTATACGTGCGCCGAAATAAGGGATTATAATTAAGGAATCCCTATAAAGGTAGTGGAAATCTAAAGGATTGAGCGACTTACCATCTTTTTCATAAATATAATCTAGTTAATACGGCAACTGTTTTGATAGGACTTTAATAAATATCCACTTTTTTATTTAACGTATCCATCACTTAAAGTTTTTATTTATTCTTTTTATCTATAGTAAAACATACATATGTTGTTGTTACAAACTGCAATTGGTACAACTGCCACAAAATGGTCGTAGAGAGCTGCTCAATCTAAGAGACACAAAATTGTGTGTTGTGGAAATGCCTCGAAAAGTTCTATGTCCAGCCTATGCAGTATGCAACCTGCCATGGCAGGTTGAATACCCGTCAGTTAAAGTACAAGATTTTTTTATAACTACTCGCTTAGATAGACGGCTTGAATTGCCACTTAAATTTAAAAGCTATTTTTTCCAGTCTTATAAAACGCATTACAGTGTACTACGCGGATAATTGATAGAAAACGAGGCGCGATAACTAGTTTAGCTGAACAAAGCTTAGCAGAAAACGATTTAGCAGTTGTGAAAAGCGGAAGAAGGGCGGACGTCGGCGCCTGTTGGCTTAATTGGCTCCCGACCAACTTGGAAAAAAACCTTCCATGGGAACGTGATGCGGTTAAGGGAAAAGAATAGAGACCGAAGCTACATAATTTTCGTTAATTTTAGAGTTCTTTGAAAATAAAAATTGCACATATATAAAACTTCGATTGTTAATACTGTAAAGTTTTTTTTTTAAATTAAAAAAACATATAACATTGCTTATTCCTCTCCGAAGTAATAAATTTTAAATATATAAATGGATCATGTTTTTATGAAAATACGAATGTACTTAAAATCTTACTTAAACTTAAAATAATTTGAATTCAAATTCAAAAATTTCTTTATTTGCAGAAACATTGTTTACAATAGGGTGTATTATGTTTAGTATCTAGTAGAAATGTTTCACCTAGTATTATAGGCATTTAAATTTACAAATTAAAAATTAAATTAAAATTATGTCAATATACTAATTTCGTTTTGGATGTCAATAAAAATATAATGTCTCAGTTATCTATTATTAATCTAATCTTATTCTTAACATTAGTTAAAGTTGAGATTTATTATTGACTAAGTCTACTCGTAAGATAACTAAGGACCAGAAATTTTACTACTTCTAATACGGAATCACTTTGTAAGAATCCCAGCCGCCCTTGACTACTAATTTTTTTCACTCGTACGGACAAGAAACTTTAGGCGCTATTTTCTCCCTCACGTATAAAGTCCGTAGTTAGTTTAACTTCTTTAACTTACGAAAAAGATCTCTTATTATTGTTGTATGTTAGATTAGTTTAAAATTAATTTTATTATGAAGTACCACAAAAGTAATAAAAAATATATGTAATGCTAAATTTAGAGTGGACTATCCGTTTTCAAACCCGATGCATGAAGTATTCGTAAAAACATATACAAACCTCCACCACCGCCACCACCGCCACCACAATACTCAAGCACTACACCCGTTCATTATTAAAATCGTTTCGCCTAGCAACCGAAGCATCATCAGGAGATAGGCTCCACGACAAAATTAAAACGTTTTTACGAATACTCGGGTATCTGGGATGGAGACGGATAGTCCACTCTGCATTTAGGATTATCTATACTTATTATAAAACAAAGTCCCAAAAAGCTCTGTTTGTAATCGATTTTCTCAAAATCTACTAAACGGATTTTTGTACGGTTTTCACCAAAAGATAGCTAAATACTTCCGGATAGTTTAAGTATCTAGTACATTTCAGTATTATGTAAATTGTGTTGAAGAGATCGAGCAGTTGTTAAAAAACTTGCTTACTGGGAGCTTTGGTCGCGTGCGCTGCGTAAACCAGCAGAGTTACGCTAAAGTAATGTACTGGAGACTTAAGCGAAAGCCCCTGGCACAGCTAGTATATATATATTTTCTATTTTCTTTATCGCGGATTATAGGAATATATTTTTATTATTACTTTTGTATAATGGATATCTGCAAAGTACCGCCTAATGCTACAAATTATTTAAAGCTTGAAGTACCAATTAGGTATATGTTACCAACTTCTTGCAAGCTTTAGCTTATATGAAGCAAAACTAGCCGTAAATAGGACTTAATTTCAACCAAACCAGAATTAATAATTAAATGCTGTGCTGGAAATGAATACTCAGATGAATTTTCTCGAGTGGATGGAAGTAAAAATACACAATTTTTAAGTCAACTAAATTCAAATAACTTAAATAACAAATAAATTCAAAAGTGGAGTACCTTTTTGAACATATCTTTCTCTTTTACTTATATCATACAATATAGAGATGAAAAGCTTCATAAAATCTTTGTGATTGGGAGTATGTAATGTAAAGGATTACATGGAAGATGATCAATTAGATTCAGATTAATTGAAGACTTTTACCGATAAGCGCTTTCAACTCTTCCGGTGATAGGAATTATTAGGAAAACTAATTTGCTTTGCTGTCCCTAACTTACAGTTGATAAAAATCCAAAGTAATTATCAATTATAATTAGGGAGTGTTAAACGAAGAAATATTGAAAATATTTTTTTTAAATATGCCTTAAAGCAAATTAGAGTTTTATCGATTTATAAGAAAGAAAAATTTGTTAAAAACAATTGAAGTAAATATTATTCGAAACAAATATTCAATTTATTATTTAAAATATTATAAATAAATAATCTATAATTTATTTTTAATTGATACGTTAGCCTCGTCCCATGTCAGGGAAACAGTGTCAAGACCTGGAGCTGCGGCGGAAATGGCCGAATCCGGCAAGCGGCGAAAGTTTTTATCTCTCGTTGAGAGTTATATATTTGTGCCGTTTGCAGTTGAAACCCTAGGGCCATGGAGCCAAAGTGCAAAAAAAAATTTGTCCGTTTTAACACCTCGGTTGATCGCCTCTTCGGGTGACAAGAGGGCTGGCTCCTGTTTTGCACAAAGAATCAGCTTAGCAATTCAACGCGGAAACGCTGCCAGCATTTTTGGAACCATTCCACGTGCGCATGATTTGTATAGTAGTAGCGTGTAAGTAATTTATAGATATAACTTGTACATTTTTGTTATTCATATAATAAATCTTATTTATCCAATAACAAATGCGAAATTCTTGTACAAAAACGAACTGTGTTTACTTGTCAAACCTTTAATTGTACCACGCCTCACTCTGCGCTCTAACAATATTACTTTGTTACACATTTTCAACCGAGAGAAAACTCAAATAGCCACACACTTTTACGGCACATTAACAAAGCCCAACAAAACTCTATTTACCTTCCTGCAAATTGACCATCGAAAAACAATTCTTCCAGTTTAACCACATTGAAATAACATAAAAGTTTGCCTGCGAGCCTGGACCGATTCCAAATAAGGTAACTGTCGTCGACATCCGCCGGGGCCAAGTGTGTGCAAAGCAAACTTTATTCTGCTGTTTTCGTAACATTTATGCTAGGGATACAGTGTCCGAAATGCTTTGTTTGATGAAGTAGATGTTAAGGGGTGACCAAATGCTTGCTTCCGGAGTCAGTGGCTACTCGTTGAGTTTTATAGGTAATGGATTGAATTTGTGATTATTTTTACCTTTTGCGGAATACATTTATCAAATGACAACTAATGTCATTATTTTCTTATATCTTATAATTTATCACCGACCAAAATTTTTTAAATTTTTCTCATTGATTTTTTTAAACTTTAACGACTCCTGGTCATTCGTACGAAAGATTGACTCAATGCTAAGGTTTTCATGTTTAAACTCTTTACTGCATATACAATAGAACAGTGGAAGCACCATGCAAATTTTGATTGAGTTTAGATTGATGTTACTGTACTTTATTGAAGTAAATTTTTATGGGGATAAGAACAATTTTTTTAACAACTTTTTGTTATTATTAAAAACCTCTTATTTGGAAGAGTTTAATCTTTTATTATCTAAAACTTACGTTTGATCGTCAAGTTGTTAGATTGAAGGAAATTTGTACATTTTTAATGCTCAAAACTATTAGTGCATCTTGCAGATAAAATTTCCCTAACATGAGAGGATCATGTGGCACCTTCATTCATCGTTCGTTGTAAAAGCAAAAGAGAAGAATAATTGGATGGTAAAAACCCCTAATAAGTTTAAAAAGTATTAAAAGTATTGTTTACGAACTTGTACTCGGCTACCTTAATAGATTTAAACAAAATTAATCATCTCAACTAGTTAACTTCTGTTATATGTGTACGATTAAAGACTTAGAATTTCGGTAGAGGTACAAATCCTCTGGCGTTAAAGGGATTAATCCCTTTATGTTTTTGAATAATACAACCTCCTCGTTTAACTTTTATATTTGAAAATGATTTTGCCAAGAATCGGTTTTATGGATATCGAAAGCCACTGGGCGTATACGATACGAGATTATTGCATTTATATCTAAATAATCAGTAAGAAAGGACAATGACCATGAAACCGAGCATCGATTAAAATAACTTATCACGTTGTGCGTGAGCGTATAATATATACCTACATGAAGTATAAATGGTTACAAAGTTATTTAGTATCAATAGATAATTAAGTACCAAATTAGATAGAATTAAGAGGTAAAAAAATAAGCTGTGATAGCCCAGCGGTAAGACCATGCGACTCTTACGAGGGGAACACGAGTTCAAACCCGGGCAGACCAATGAGTTTTTCTATTAAAACTCATATGTCAAATTGATAATTGCAATTTATCACACGCTTTTCGGTGAAGGAAAACATCGTGAGGAAACCTGCATACCTCTCGAGAATTCTGGAGATATGTGTAACCTACCAATCCGCATTGGAGCAGCGTGGTAGCTCTTAGCTCCAACCCTTCTCTCCAGAAACGGAGAGAGGAGGCCTTTGCCCAGCAGTGGGCATAGTAACAGGCTGTTACTTTAAAGAGGTAAATTAAGCTTTTGAAAATAATATGCAAATTGATCGATCAATCTTATTTTTCTATTTAACTTATTTATATTTTTTTAGTGCTGGATATTTCTCTCGTCAAAACAGTTAAATGCATTCGATCTCGTATTGCTTCAATCTAGAAGTTCACTGCGCTGTTTAAAAGATCTCCTGTTAGCCTTGATGTTAACTTATATATATTTATTTATTATACTATTTATGTACTATGAAAAAGGTTAGAAGATATTATTAATAAAAAAGTGTACGTAAGTCAACTTACGCCTTTGACAGAGATCTCTGCCAGCTTATCTAGGAAGTGAAACAATTTATAGTAATGCAGTTTTGGTATAGAAATATCAAAATTATGAAGTTTAATATACTTATATGTTTGTAATAATACTTACTAATAATATACTCGTATGTTAATATTTAACACTATTAAAAATAAAAAAATTAAGTTACAAAGAAACCACGTTGTTTATAACTAATCGAAACGCAGAAAGTGCAAAAAGTTTGTAATAAAAAAGTTCATACAACCTTTACTTATGCTTAAAAATATTTAAACCGATACATGTCCGCGGTTCTTATCGAAAATGTGATTTCCATTTCGCTTCATGTGCAACAAAAATCTTTTTATAATTAATAACTTTTATACATGGGAGTAGATAATACATGTAATATATATATGAGGTAGGTAGGTAGTATATGTAGCGATGTTTAGGCAGAGGGGGCCATGCTATTGCTTAACTCTTTAATATTGTGCATAAACAACTTTAGTTTTTATTTTTAATTATTCCAACTGAAGCTTTAATTGACTAATACAATATAACAAAACTAGTAGAAGAAATAAAATTCTTGTAAGTTCATAGTAGTATTTTTTTTAGTTTAAAAACATTATATTTTCATTATTACTCTTAAAGATTGGAGGTATATCCTAGTTTATTGTAAATGTTACTTATATTAGTAAAAATGTAGATTAATTACCTACATATATCACAGAATGACCTCCAATTTTTTTCTACCAAGATATAATTTATTACGAGTTATTTGACTTTAGCGTATATGGAAGTTCAGACATCCTACGCAAGAAGTTAACTTTAGTCCAAAAATATATTTGCTGTATCCAATGCATTCATTGTGAATCAGTCTGTTATGAACATTAATTTCATCTGTTTTGGTTATATGAGCGACATTCTCGGGGACCTTTACCGAAACAATATATTTTTTGAAAACCAAATTAAGAGCTTTGTACTTGGATATTTATCTTGACAGGTTAATAAGATTATGTATGATATACACTCATAGCATGCTTTATTGCATTATTTAATAAGCTTTCACAAGGTTTTTCATAACGTCATTTTTGAAAATACTGTGGCGTGTTGTTGTTCCTAAGAAGGACCGGCGCGACTCACGTGTTTGGAATACTATTTAAAATTCTTTATTTTTTAATATGTCGTTAATGATTAGATGACATTATTTCAAATATTCTTTCGGCTTATTATTTTTCTGGCAACTACATTGTTTTCATTAGGCACATAATTACTCAAACCGACTGCTTATTTTCGATATATGATGACAATAACTAATTTATATTAACCTTCGACACTGATAGTATCCGGCAGAATAGAATAGACCACCCTCCTTTCTTACCGAGGTGTCGTAAGAGGCGACTAAGGTAAATGCCCTGTGGTATCCGGCTGCATAGAATAGGCCACCCTCATTTCTTACCGAGGTGTCGTAAAAGGCGACTAAGGTAAGTTGAAGTCAGGCAGGCGGCCGGTCGTAAAATACGTAGCCAAATCATATGACAACACGTACATGTTGTGCCGACCCCACTTAAAGTGGGATTAGGGCAGGAGAATGATGAATGATGACTGATGAAAAAAAATCAAAATTTATGGAGTGTTTTAACTTTATTGATAATTTGAAAAATTCCACAATTCAGATACTTCTACAACTGCGCCGTTTAAATATATATATTTATATATATTACTGATTTTTTATAAGTATCTTTAATCATTTAATTACAAATGTTACGTTAGACGTATTTTGCTATAATCCGCGTTTATACAAACGCGTGTGTATAATCGCGGATTATAATAAAATAATGCTATCATAACATTTGTATTATGGAAATAAGTAAGCACCTACTTCTTTAAATTATTTTACATTATCTATTTAATGCGTTGAAGATACCCTGTAAGAATACACTAAGATAGTTCAATAGTCAAAAAGTATCTACAACACTTTGTTCATAAAAATAAATAGTACGCTATTATCATCTAGTATAAATTCACTTACATACAGCAATGAAAATAAAAAATACAATACTTTCACAGCTGCTTCAGATAAGTGTCGCGAATCCCCTCCGCACAACTACAATCGTAAAGCTGATCTTACTCCCGTCTTGAGGGTAACGTATGCTAAAAAATGCAAACAGGAAAATTTAATGGCACGTGAAGTATACCAGCCAGCAGTAAAAATAAAGCTCCCGGGATTGCCCTCCACATTTCGAAACATAACCACTGTTTCCAAAACAATATTAAAGAAACTAGTGGCTCTATAATTGAAATAAAAAATCCCTGATGGTCGAACGATGAAACTGACAGGATTTGGACAGGTACCTATAACTTCCCATAAATGATATTTCACCGTGGGCTTTGCGTGGAAGGAAATAATTGAGTGAATACTCCACACACCTGAAAAATTCCTGGAATATACAAATCCTGCCGATTCATAGCAGCTTGTTGGCTCTAAGCTCTAATGGAAGGTAGAATACTGTAGTTAGTAATTTAAAGAATAGCTTAGAAGTAAATTCATACCTATAAGGTATGAATTTTCAATAGCGTCGGTAGTAAATGAGAGAAATACAAACATTTGTATTTATATTTTTCTGTAAAGAAATAATAAATAATATGATATGAAATTAACTTTATACTTTTATTTTATTAAATAACAATAATAAGTGTATTTTCTCTCTAATAATCAATTTTCAATGGTTTTTGTCTCATGCTCTTATTTTATAACGACTTTGCTTATTTTGTTCAAATATATACTGAATTTGACTTTGAAATTATTTTGTTATTATTGTAACATTCCGCTTCATTAACCATGGAAAAAAATGTTTTTGAAATTTCATAAGTAGGTGATTCTTATTATTATAACCTTTTTATCGATACGGCAGCTGTGATTTACACAGAATTACTAAATTAGCAGAACAAATGGGTACTGAGAAGATTTTCTTTCATCATTGACATTTAATGTAACAAATACTTTAATATCCTTTAATACCTTATAAATATATAAATATGCAATTAAATAATTTATTTAAATATAAATAGGTTAAGATTTAAGTTTAGAAAGTGCAGTCAAACAACAGAAAGGTCAATGTATAACAATGTTTCTGATATAAATTTTCTGAGCGATGATATCATTGGAAGATAGCCAAGCGCATGCAGACAGATGGTAACACCAAACAACAGTCCTATCGTGAGTTACCTATGAACTTATATTTATGAAAGTGTATCCCCAACTATCCATGAAAAAGTGATCCGTGGAAAAGGTCTCGACCCTCAGCAATGAGGAAAACGACGCAAGAAGAAGAAGAATCCCCAATGAATCGAGATCGAGACGAGAATACTTGGTTGTTATAAAAATCTAAAGAGACCATTATGCACATTGCTTTAATATAACTTGAATCGCTTATTATTCTAAGCTATTGAGTCGAACACGAAAATTGCGTTTAGTTTTGTTTATGGAGGGGAAAATGGATAAGATATATGATGGCTCGAAGCTTGAAAGTAATAGCAGCAACGATTTATATTGAATTATGACTACATATTTTAGAAAATATTACTTAACTCTTTTTCAATAGAATGTAATAAAATTTTGTGCAATAGGTAATAAAATGTTTTATGCACGATAAAATTCTTTTCATCTGTCAGTTTTTAATCATTCCCTAGTTTGCTCTAAACTCATACATTCGTTAAATTAAACCACTTTCAAGTTAACAAATTTTTTGAAAACATAAACATTAAATGTATAGTGTCTGGCTGTTATCCTTCTATCTCCTTGGATAAAAGGATACAGACCTTACACCCATTACGATGCTTCATGCATAACTTCCTAAACTATTACTTAACCGAAACTGTTGTAGTCCGATAGATGACGGTGGGTTTTTTCGTATATATAGGTAGTATCACGATTTTTCTCTTTATTTTTAGGCTTACAGTGAATTCATATTAATATTATAAAAGTGTTAATCAGTCTATCTGTTAAGCATTTACGACTTTAATCCACTGTGAAGCAATATTGAACAACTTTAGTACAAATATGTATCCCGAATACATATTTGTACTAAGCTTTAAGATCAGAAAATATATAGAATATAAAAAAATCCTATTTTATTTTAGGGAGCATGAAAAAAGATATCTATATCTATACTAATATATAAAGCTGAAGAGTTTGTTTGTCTGTTTGTTTGTTAGACTAAAATCATGCTAAGATGAGTAGGAGAGAATCATTAACAAAAAATACTACGAAAATGGTAAAATATAAAGCTTTCTGTTCGTGGGATACGTATACGGTGAAAGTTATTAAGAAATCATGTACTATAAAATAAAATCAAAATAAATATTATGAGTTACTTAAATAATAAGACTGCAGTCCACGCGAACGAAGTTGTGGTTAAAAAGTAGTAATTAATAAAAACATAGACCATAATTGAGAGTTTTGAAAATTTAAGTTGACGTGAATTTGGTGGGTACAGGACGGGGTAATTATTGATTTTTTTTTTGTGAAAATTCACATTTTGCCCGTTTAAAGTTTAAATACGCAAACCCAGGTAGAGTTTACACGATATGAGTATTAAACCATATCGTATCAATTAAGTCAGATCATAATAATAATTTCAATAGGTATATGGGAACAAAAACCTTTCTTTCAATGACTTATCACAGTTAAAGGAACTAAATTAAAGCTAATTCTTAATTCGTAATGGACAAAATAAATTAAAAGAAGCTGATTTGTATTTCTATACCATTACTTAAAGATAATTAATAAACATTTTGAGGAGCCACTTTCGTAAAGACATGCCTGTTCCCGAGTGTCACTTCAATATTTAATTAAAAGAAAGCAAAAAGAAACTGAGAAGGTTGGGTGATTTGTCAAATGTAATTAAAAAGAAAACGGAGGAACTGACGAATTACGGCAAGTCTAACAAGATGACAGGAACTGAAGCATTCGCTAAGTTGTCGACCTTTGTTTTCGGACTAATTACATAGTTAATGAGAAGCTGACGACATTTTAAGATAAAAACAAATACGAAACATTTTTACGTGAATAATAGACGAATTCATTGAATTTACTTACGTTAAGCAAATTTATAATTGAAATAATGAAAACAAATGTTATATGAATGAGTCTTTTTAATTTTCTATTTTAATTTGAATCTTTCTATTGTTTAACTTACAAACATTGATGGACATAACTATTAAACAAGAGCTTCGCTTTTACAATAAGATTCCGCAATCCAGTCTACAGAAAGGTTTAAATTAAATGCAAGAGATATGCTTATACCTAAAGCATATTACAAAGTTGAAGATTATTTGGATGGTAAAAATGCCTGGATATTAAAATCCTTTTAGCTTCAAACAAGACTGCAGTTGCGATTGATCATTAACTTGCGAGCTTACTTGAATAAAGATTATTTTGATTTGATTCGATTGAGAGATATTCACGGCATATGGTTTAATACTGTTTATAAAAGCAGTATTAAACGATATGGCGTAAATAGCCGCAGGAAACCGCTGAATAACTAGCGGCTTCCAACGTCCTTTTTTAGAGATACGGTATACCAGTATAGTGGGATCTTAAAACATAGCAACTTCCGTTGCAGAGTCGTCTGTCCCAGACCCTAAAATGCAATCGATGATCGATCAATCAAACTAATTACTACAGATCTTAATCATCTATCTAATACATATTTCTCACGCCAATTAGTGACTAGATGTATTGACATGAAAGCCATTTTCGATTTCTATTTGCCTGAAATTTATTTGTTGGAACCATTATGCTGTTAAGGTTTATGCGTGGAGTCTTGTTCACAGATTAAATTTTATAAATTATATTTCTATTAATGTAAATTATAAACGATTAGCAAGCTCAACATCTCCATAAACCTTGCATGATTTCCGATAGGTGTGTTGAAATATGTTATAAATTATTAGAAATGCCTTCCTTACACGTGCACCATTTTGTAGATAGAAATAATATAATAAGGTCTTTGCGATTTAGTGCAAATAAGTTCATACTTAATCGTATGAAATACAGCAATATCTTTGATATGCTTTTGATTTTAGCAACAAATTATGTCATGTAAATAATCGATGTCGACATAGAAGTATATTTAAACGTTTATTTGTTCCTTTGATACTAGAGCATCTAATTTATATAGAGATAGTTACCTTTAGTAATGAAGAAAGAAAAAATCAAGAAAAATGTCTGTATACGGTCCCTAATATGAGACACAACATAAGTTGGTATGTTGGCCTCATCTTATATAAAGGAAATGGCGTCAAGACCTGGGGCAGCGGTGGAAATGACTGAATCCGGCAAACGGCAAAAGTGTGGATATTGTAACTTACAGAGAGATAAAGTGCTTATTTTCTCTTAAGAGGGCTATTACTTTATTCGCACAAATAATAAATTAAGCGATTTAACTCGTAAACGCTGCCAGCTTTTAGGACATATAACTCGTGTATTCTCGAAATGAATAATAAATAATTTATATATAATTAGTTACAAATAATAAGATAGAAAACATTATATACATTATGCAGGCAATAATTGGAACGCCAGAACCTTTTTGGTTCTTTAAAAAGCAGCACCACAGACGTTCGAAAGTTATAAGTTTGTAGAACTACTAAGGAAATCGCGACCAGGAATTTGTATAGTTTGATCAATCCAAGAGTTGGGTACCCGTATCCGGGAGCGTTTTGTACATACAAAAGACCGAATTGCCTTCACTGATTGAATTATGTCTCCCCTTTCCGCTATGGATGGGTCTTGCCTTTTGTGGGATATTTATGTTAAACTAGTCATGATAAAACGCCTCGATTATGCGCTCTCTCCAATTTAAATCCCACAATTTTTCAATCTTCTCTGACTCTGAGACAGGAATTCATTCTCAATTATTTTTTTATTTACTATGTAGTTTAAGTTAATTATTTAATCATGAGTAGTGGAATGAATAAAGTTATTTTAGTTACGTGAATTATGTATAACAATTACAACATAACGCTACGAACAAGCGAAAAAAGTTCGTAATGCGTATGCCATAAAGTAGAAATTGGACGGGGACAATGTGTAAAAAGGGTTCGTAAACTATATGTAATAGAGTTCAGATTCGCTTGACGCTTATTCTCTGGAACATTCAGGTCGTTTACGATCTCCCCAAGGTCTCGCGAACGTTCTCGAAAGTCATTTTTTTCGATATATAAGCAGACGTATCGTGCGCCTCGACGTTTAGTTTATGAATGGCGATCAAGAGCGAAATACGAAGCGAAAATAAGACTGAAATAATAGTGACCTCGGCTTTCTTTTTGGACAACGGACTGCATATAGACTGTAAGTACTAAGTTTGTAGTGAAAAGTTGAATAAAGTGTTTTTAACGAGTCACCAGGTATTTTTATTTAAATCCACGAACCCCAGTAGGTAAGGTAAGGTTTGTTGTTATTGCAACAAATAACAAATATTGTTTTTAACACTGAGAGTTTCCGTATGGTAGATAAAAGACTTTGATTACGATTTGATTTGGACGGTTGATTTTGATTTGAGGTTGATTTTCAGAAGTATGTCGTGTGGTATCCGGCTGAGTAGAATAGACCACCCTCATATCTTACCGAGGTATCGTAAGAGGCGACTAAGGTAAGCCGACCCACCGTGTGGGTCCCGGTTGAGTAGAATAGACCACCCTCTTTTCTTACCGAGGTGTCGTAAAAGGCGACTAAGGTAAGTTAACCCACCGTGTGGTATCCGGTTAAGTAGAATAGACTACCCTCTTTCTTACCGAGGGGTCGTAAAATACGACCAAGGTAAGTTGACGTCAGGCAGGCGGCCGGTCGTAAAATACGTAGCCAAATTATTTGACAACATGTTTGTAACATGTTGTGCCGACCCCACTTAGTGTGGGATAAGGGCAGGAAGATGATGATGTTGATTTTCAGAAGTGTTAATAATAAAAATTATCTTTTTCAAATTTTTGAACCTACAAAAGACATTAACATCGATTTCACATCGTCTAAGAAGCAATAATCATATGAACTAGCTACATTTCACTCTCCGGGGTATTACGTTCAAAGGATAACATTTAAAACTTTAAAACTTACAAACTATAGTCATGTTTCTGTTTTAGTTTACTTGGAACTTCATACGGGAGGCTATATACTGCTCCAGTCGAGCGTCAAAGCTTACAATTATAAATTTTTCAAAATATGATTTCCGCTTTGTTTTTTGTTATCGCCTAATATGATCGCAAGTTAAGGACACTTTAAAATAGAAGTTGGCTATTCAAACACATATAGTACAACGGCCCATTATTGGGCTAATAAAAGGCAGAATAAATTATAAACGTACAATTATATACTATTATTATACAATATAATTATAATATAATAATAAATGAATTAATAATAATAAAACTAGTTATCACTTAAAAATACCATCCTATAAAGTCGAATCTGTATTTGTGTTCGCCACGTTGAATGTTAGGATTTCAAAGTTGTTCCTTAAAGTAAAGTAGCGGCCCACTGCTGGGAATAGGCCTCCACTCTCCGTTTCTAGAGAAGTTGGAGCTAAGACCTATCACGCTGCTCCAATGCGTATTGGTAGGTTATACATATCTCCAGAATTCTCTAGAGATATGCAGGTTTCCTCACGATGTTTTCCTTCACCGAAAAGCGTGTGATAAATTGCAATTATCAATTAGACACATGAGTTTTAATAGAAAAACTCATTGGTGCCTGCCCGGGTTTGAACTCGTGTTCCCCTCGAAAGAGTTGCTCGGTCTCACCGGGCTATCACAGCTCCTCCAGTTGTTCCTTGTAATGCTTTAAATGATATTATTTACTGTAGGGTTAAATTTCGGTTGATGAGCTTTCATCGACAAGTGGATACATAATAGGTGAAGAGAAACGTGTTATAAAAGTTCTTTGCGAGAGAAGTTTAAGATAATAGGCACTCTTACATTTGCTTCACAGTACATTTTAAGCATTTTAATTTTTGTGCATAAAATATAAATAATTTTAAAACGGTGATGGATATAATAGACAAAGTAGAAACCGACATAAGCTTGGGCTCCTGCTTTGCTCCTAGCAAAAGTACGAAAATCGTTTGTGGGTTTGGGTATAAGATTCTATAATAAAATTCTGCAATCAATTATGGCCTTGCCATTACAGCAGTTTGAAAACACCGTTCAAAAAAAAGAGGCTGATACAGAAAGCCTACCTACTTAGATGATAAGAATGTGTGGATATAGCTGCACTTCTACTCTGTACAAGACCGTAATGACCTAACGTAACTAGTTATAAGATTTTAAAAAGAACAACCGCCGTTTTTCTTGCTGGCTCTTCTCGGTAGGGACAGCTTTCAGAACCAGCAGTAGAGTTGACGATTCAAAAGCACTCGTTTACAAGTTTACTTGAATAAACAATAGTTTGAATTTGAATTTAATTTGAATTTGAATTTTCCTTATAATATGATGCACACCGCGAAATACAACTATAATAAGTTTCGAAATTATTGTCATATATCCGAGAATTGGTTTGAATTACGCCATCACATATTAAAATACGTCTATATTTTAAACATATTGTTTTTACTTGAGAATGTAAGCTTTAAAATGATATATATCTACTTCATCAGACTGTAAAACCTAAATATGGTATTTTTCTTTTATTTACATCGTAATCGCGAATCCTGCTCAAGATTGTTGATCGAGCGGTGTAGGCGCTAAACATTTTTGGGTATCATGTCCAAAGCACTATAGAAAAACAAAAGGCGAGACAATAAATAATTATGGCAATCGGAATGTTTGACCAATTTAGTCGTGATCTGAATGTATTCTAATTACCATAAAGCTATTTTTGATATCCAATTATGTATAGACCGAAGTATTTTTTGGACATTTTTTGTATTGTATTCGTGCTTACTGATTTTATGCTGAATTCTTAGCGTATTAAAGTAAGTACGATGTATTAAATATGCCGTGTGGTATCCGGCTGAATAGAATAGACCACCCTGATTTCTTACCGAGGTGTCGTAAAAGGCGACTAAGGTAAGTTGACCCACCGTGTGGTACCCGGTTGAGTAGAATAGGGCACCCTCTTTCTTACCGAGGAGTCGTAAAATACGACTGAGATAAGTTGACGTTAGAAACGCGGCTGGTCATAAAATACGTAGCCATATCATGTGACAACATGTTTATAACATTTTGTCACATGACCCCACCTAGAGTAGGATAAGGGCAGGAGGATGATGATGTATTAAATATTGGTTTCGCCGCGTAGTTACGCCCGTTGCGCAAAGGTTGTGTTAAAAATAAAATGGCATATTTATCTAGTTAAAGATGAAAACAGAGTTTTTTTGTTAATCTAGCTGTGCATGCAGTTTCGACCGTGCAGAAATCGATGTATTAAAAATATGTATAATATTTCAGTCAATTTACATAAAACCGTAATGTACTGAACTTAAACCTTTCTCAAACATAGCACTATCTTTTAGTAAAAACCGTACAAAAATCAAATCAGTAGATTTCGAGAAAATCGATTACAGGCAGACAGCTTTTGGGGACTTTATTTTATAATATGTGTTAATTATCTAGGACTCTGAATTTTCATGTTCAAGCTTGTTGCACATGTTCAGAGGTTAAATAAATGGTGGGGTTGAACCGATTACTATATAACAATGCTTTGTTGGATAATGAGTCGCTTTGCGATTTTGTCGTGGAGTCTATCTCCTGATGATGCTTCGGTTGCGGGGCGAAACGATTGTTGAGTTTGTGATACTGAACGTGTGAAGTGCTTGTGTATTGTGGTGGAGGTTTGTGCATGTTTTTTTACGAATCCTGCATGTATCGGGTATGAAAAAACGGATAGTTCACTATATATTTAGCACTAAATAAATTCTCTATTTACGATACGCGGATTATAGCAAAATAATTTTTATTATTACTTTTGTATTATGGATCTCCGCAAAGTAACGCCTAATTCTATAAATTACTCTAAATGTTATTGAATTACAGTATTGAACCTATCTGCTATCAAAAATAATTTCATCAATGTAAAATTAAAAATACAAACCACCAAAAATAGAACAATAATAGGGTTAAAGATCTTTAAAAGAAAATCCTACTCTAAAAGAACCTTTAAAACAATTCGACGTTTCGAAGCCCACAAATGCAATTATAGGCGGAAGAAAAGTGGATTAAGATGGGGTCCATTGTAAATAGAAATCCGAGTGACTCAAAGGCTTTTCATAGTGAAAACCTGAAAAAAATATTAATAAAAAAACTGGAAAACAACTTGTCGGCAATGTGTCGACCCCGAACCAATTGAATTTCAAAGCTGACAAGCGTCTACCGCGAAATTTATTCAAGGAATAAATCTGAAAATTTGTAGATCTAAAGGCATGAAGGCAAAGTGGTGCCAACGCATCGACACAAAGGAATTTCTAAATTTCACAGCTTCCGTCTTGGCTGTTTGTATTTATATGGGAGGGGGCGGTAAGAAATGACAAACGAGCGAGGGGAAATAACTAAAACTACAGGATGACACTTCGTGACACACACAATGTGACACTTCGTCGCCGAAGGGGTCTATTGGCTGAAATTTAATTCTAGATTCACATTCTGTGTTTATTATTCACATTAGACACTAAATACATAGGAAACTAGCTGTGCCAACAACGGCGTCGCGCGCGTGGAATTCAGTGATTTACAAAACTTTTCCCGAGTTAACCGTGAGAGATAGAGACATGCTATCCCGGATTTTTCATAGTATTTTTATGGATCTACAATTCTTTACTACATTACTTTAGCGTATCTCTGGTAGTTTACGCAGCGCACTTGACTAAAGCTCCCAGGAAGCGAGATTTTTAAAAACTGCGCGATCTCTTTAACACAATTTACATAATACTGTAATATTTACTTGAACCATCCGGAAGTATTGCACTATCTTTTGGTGAAAACCGTACAAAAATCCGTTGAGTAGACTTTGAGACAATCGATTACATACAGACAGACAGCTTTTTGGGACTTTGTATTATAATAATTAGGATACGTAGTTATATAACTACGATCAGGTTGATATTGACTGGCTTATTAGCGCAGTGATCAGCCTCCAGCTCCGCGGGTCGCGGATTCGATTTCCGCGAAGGGGCAAAAATTTTCTAAATACACTTTTTTGGTTCTTCGATTCTGAATGTGTTGAAGTATATATTCAATACGAGTATATGTATATATTTACCATAACAGAAGTATTACGTGGGAAACGACTTTCTTTTGGGGACGGATGACCGTGTGTGCTATTGTCTCATTTATTTATTTATTTGTAACATTTTTCTACAAATATGACTGAACTATTAGTGTGAACCAGAATTATTTAATGCAATGTATCTTCACAATTTACCTATTATGAAATTAAACAGTTATCAAATGATCAAATGATAATGAAATTTAACGCTTAAATTGCTGTAAATCTGCCAGTACCTGATTTAAGCTACTATTGCTTAATAACGCAATCACCTGATTTACCTTGCAACATAATCGCTTCAGTAAGCTTTCATAGAACCTCTATTCTCGTTGTTGCTAGTCTTGTTAATACTAATTAGAGTTAACCAATATTGACAGAATGTCTATGCTTTAGTGATAATTTTGGACCCTAATCTAGCACCTTACTGAAAGCTTATTGTAACTTCTGGGAAGTTGTTTGTAAGTTTCACCTAGAAGTTATATTTGAGAACGTTTCACAATTCCCATTTAATTTATAAGCAAGCAAAATAAGACGAAACTTTAGTGTCTATTAATTAATTAATCAATCTAACAAACATTTAATTAGAATAAGATATTAAATAGTTTGAAGGCGTTTCTTGTTTGATACAAGATACGTAAGCATTATACTGAAAGGAAAATGTTTACATTAATGATGTGTCTAAAATGAATTGGACATACTAACGTATAAAGTTGTGTTTAATATAATTTGATTTCAAAGAATAATCATATTTTGAACATAAATGCCTACAATAAAGTTGAAACAATTTTCTTTGTAATGTACTAATAAATGCCTTGTGTTTATTTACATATATAGTTAGTGTGTTCAATTGTTATTCTATGTGAAAATTTTCTTGAAAATACCAATATTTCTTAAATTCGATTTGATGAATTTGACTGGCCTGTTGGCGCTGTGGGTAGTGACCCTGCCTTCAGCTCCGCGGGTCGCGGGTTCGATTCCCGCCGAGGGCCAACATTTTCTATAAACAAATTGGTGGTTCTTCAAGCCTGGGTGTATATTTGTATTTAAGTATGTATTTAAAATTATATATGTAGTAAGTATATCTAGCAGTTGTCCTTCACCCATAACACAAGTATTAAGTTACTTACTTGGGGACGGACGACCTTGTGTGTAAATGTCCCAAATATTTATTTATTTATTTATTTTTATGTCTACAAATATTCAGCACTACTCATATTAACAATATTTTATAATACCTTCTACATACAAGCATTATTTATTAGTTTTTTAAAGACATACGACGTTTTGGAGTAACAAAAAAAATATTCATGGCAGACTGGTATATTATGATTTTAAACACTCAAAAATAAAGTAGATACTACATTAACTTGCCGTAATAATCTTAATTAGAAAATTAACTTGCTTTTTTGAATACCAAATTAACGAAAGCAACATTTAATTTAAGTGTTATTGAAAGGTAGGGTCTGAAGGTAGGGTCACTACCCACTGCGCCAACGGGCCAGTCAAATGATTACATGAGTCAAAAAATGAGGGTAATCTATTTGTCTCTCTTTTTTATGTGCGATTAGACAAAGATAAGTATAGGAGTTTCATCTTCCCTCTCATAATTTATTATGTGTTTGTCACTTACAAGACTGCCTAAGGCTCTGCCCTACTAAGGGATAGGAATTCGACATAATAGGAATTTGTCTTTGATTATTTTTATGTAAATAGCAAAAGCTTTTTTACTGATAATTACAATCTCAGAGCAAAGTATTGAATTATAAAACGCCTTTACAATTTCTGAGAGCAATAACACTTAAATTAAATGTTGCTTTCGTTAATTTGGTATTCAAAAAAGCAAGTTAATTTTCTAATTAAGATTATTACGGCAAGTTAATGTAGTAACTAAAAGTAGTTACTCAAACAAACAAACAAACAAACAAACAAACACTCATAAATAAAGATTTATGAGTGTTTAAAATCATAATATAGTCTGCCATTAATATTTTTTTGTTACTACAAAGCGTCGTATGTCTTTAAAAAACTAATTAATAATGCTTGTATGTAGAAAGTATTATAAAATATTGTTAACATGAGTAGTGCTGAATATTTGTATACATAAAAATAAATAAATAAATAAATATTTGGGACATTTACACACAAGGTCGTCCGTCCCCAAGTAAGTAACTTAATACTTGTGTTATGGGTGAAGGACAACTGCTAGATATACTTACTACATATATAATTTTAAATACAAATATACACCCAAGCTCGAAGAACCATCAATTTGTTTATAGAAAATGTTGGCCCTCGGCGGGAATCGAACCCGCGACCCGCGGAGCTGAAGGCAGGGTCGCTACCAAATCGAATTTAAGAAATATTGGTATTTTCAAGAAAATTTTCAAATAGAATAACAATTGAACACACTGTTGTTTAAGTATGTATTTAAAATTATATATGTATATATCTACCAGTTGTCTGTTAGCCATAACACAAGTATTAAATTACTTACTTTGGAGATAGATGACCGTGTTTGTAAGTGTCCCATATATTTATATTTATATTTATATTCATTTGCTTTCTATTTATTGTAATATGCCACATTTTATGCTGGCTGCGCTAATCTAAGTGTAGTAACTAAGTGATGATAAAAAATATATATGCAGAAGTTGGGCAAGACAAGTCGTGTTTGACATTTAAAAAAATCTATACAGCCTTGGCCTTGAACAAACATTGACATTTAAAAAACAAAAGGACTTTCCCTCGTCTATACTATGTTGCCTTTTAGAAGTTGTAGGCGTTAATTAAGAACTAACTTCTAATTTTACGTCCTCGATATATTTAAATTGTAATTCATAATTCAAATTCAAAATATTTGTTTTAAACAAGCGCTTTTGAATCGTTTACTTAACCGTGCTCATATCCAGAAGTATCATCAAGAAACTCGGCGGTTGCAGATTTAACATTTAGTCATTGCTGTCATGTAAGTGTTCAAAATATAATTAAGAAAACGTATTTTTTCCAATTTAAGTGATTCTCAACACTATGATAAGCCATTAGTATAAGAATTTAATACCCTCGATGATTCTACACACTAGGCTGTACCGGAAAGCGTCACGGTTTAAGCAAGCCCTTTAGAGTCTATATCAAATTACAAAAATTCAACACAAGTACAGTTTAATACGTGATTAAAATTAAAGTTTTCTTAATCTCATCGCTTACCAGAGGTAACACGGATTAGTTAAGTAATAAAATATACTCTGAATTTAATCACGCGTAACTATTTAAAAAAATACAACCGTCTTTAATAACTTATATTCAACTGAGATTTTGTCCTCGAAGCCATCTCCTGATGATGCTTCGGCGCGAAAAGATCATTGAGATTGTCGTAGTCACTGTGTGTAGTGCTTGTTTAGTGTGTTGTTGGTGGCGGAGTTTTGTGATACGTGTTGTAACGAATCCTGCATATATAAGGTATGAGAACGTTGCCTGTTTCTTGCACTTAGCATTACATAGCTTTTCACAACAAACGCGGATTATAGCAAATAAACATAAATTTTATACAACTATCTCAAATAAATTTATTACTATCTGTATAACAATATTTTAATTAAACTCTGATAATGTGTTAATATTTTTAAGGTATACGTTTTTATAATTCTGATAGTGTTAATATTCTATCTAAATAGTTTTGAAGGTGTTTCACACTTTAAATTAATAACTTTCAATGTAACATAAATTCAGGAGTTATGAATAAACATACAAAAAATAATTTAGTTTCGATGACTTTTAATTTACGGCTAACAGAAATCATTTTTCTATTTGATGATAAAGTCACGCTCAAAGATCACCGCACGATACGCCTATCGTGAGAACTTACTTTATAGCTTTAATCTTAAATAAAGGTAAACCTTGTTTAATATTAGTACAAGTAATGACATATTAATTATACTTACACGAATTTTATCTTGATGACAAAATATTCCAAGCAATACAACAGAACTAACTACTTTGCTATAATCCGCACGGGTTAAGTGAATGCATGCAAAATCGTACTGCAAGTACGATTTTTGTCGTGGTTGAACTATTTAAGACTGCTTGTATGGGTAGCGCTGCGCAGTACGATTTTTGTCGTGAAGCCTATCCTCCTGATGATGCTTCGGTTTCGGGGCGAAGCGATCGTCGAGATTGTGGTGGTGGGTGTGTGTGCTGCTTTTGTGTGCGTTGTTGCTGGTGAATTGCGCCTTGGGGTGCATGTGGTGGCTGGTCCTGCATGTATAAGGTGCGTGGATTTTGCCTGCTTCATACACATTGGCTTTGCATGCATTCACTTCACCCGTGCGGATTATAGCAAAGTAGTTAGTTCTGTTGTATTGCTTGTAATATGGAATTCCGCAAAGTAACGCCTGCTTCTATAAATCAGACAAAATATTCTTTCATATTAAGATCAGCTTCGATAATGATATAAATATTTTAATTCGTATAAGATTTAGTTTAGAAATAGTTACGTGATTTAAATATTGCTACCGGAATGTAAAATTATTAGATAATGGTTAATTTAAACATTAATATTAAGTTCCTTGCTACTTACTACTGATAGTAATTAATAAGGCACTTAATCTCACTTCTAATTCGATTATGTGAAGCATCATTAGTTCTTAATGTAAGAATTTGTTCATAGGCCTATATATTCCTAGGTACTAGATACTCATTGATAGGGAATAGAAAGGATATTCTTATTTTACGCTACAACGTTAAATAAAGATAAGCAGATAAGATAATCTTTGGGTTACTCGTACTATATACCTTATAACTAACGATTTTCCAAAGATTAATTGTAGGTGTAACAATTTCTTATAATAAACAAGCTAAAAAAAATTACTGTATGATTGAAAAATGTCAAGCAATTTAAATGAAACCTAGATTTTTAAAACGAAAATAATGGATCACTTAAAATTTACAAATTCTTTACAGCAATACAAATATATTGAAGTGACTATAAACAGTTTTACTCGTTTAGTTTTAAATACGATTGAATTAATCACGTACCTTTTTTCTGGTCACCGGTGCAATCTTCGTGGCTCGGTGTTGGCGCCCACCATTTAATAAATCAGAAGAAATGACATCGAGAGCGTTAACCAGTCAACAACTCTATGGGTGGTCGACGGCCAGACGCCTTCACCTACAAATATAATCACAAAAGTGCATAAACAGTGTCACAAAGATTCATTGTAATCTGTATGTAAATAATTAGTTATTTGATTTCAAAGATTTTATAAAAGCCTACAAATATGTCTTGCTGATTAGGTCTGATTTACGAACGGAAGCAGTGTAAGGTTAATAAGCCGCCTAACTATTAGTTTTATATTACAACTTGCTGTGCCAGCGGTAACGCTCGCGTGGAAATCAGAATGTTACAATTGTTTTCTAAAATGCAAATTTCAAACATAAAAGTAGTTACTGTGAGTTAACCATAACAGATAGAGATATACTATCTCGGACTTTTGTGTAGTATTTTTATAGATTTACAATTCTTTAATACATTACTTTAACATATCTCTGCTGGTTTACGCAGAACACGCGACTAAAGCTACCAGCAAGCAAGTTTTTTAATAACTGCGCGATCTCTTCAACACAATGTACATAATACCGATATGAACTATTTTCCTAAACCATCCGGAAGTATTGCACTATCTTTTAGTAAAAACCATACAAAAATCCGTTCAGTAGACTTAAGAAAATCAAACACTTACAGAAAGCTAAAGGGGACTTTGTTTTATAATATGTTGTAGGTTTAGATGCTAAACATAAGTAGACACTTGACATAAAATTATTTTTGAAATTTATGTGAAAAAGCACAGTATTTGTCAAATGAAAAATGAATTATATTGTGTGATGATTATATTTTATTTTCCTAGTTGACCTTTGATAACACTGTAACTGAAAGCCCTTTAAAATAATTAAAATAAACCAATTAAACTTAGCGTCTGTGGAGAAAACTCGATTAGCGCGATAAAGTTCTAAAACAATACAAAATAAATCAATTAATAAAAGTTTGTACAATGAAGCAGAACACGTCGAGAATGTGATTACAATTACGCAGGCGAGTAGCATTTACTTCGTTCACGATTCAACAATTTTAAAATTTAAATTTTCTTAAATTAAAAAAAAAAATTTAGAAAAAAAATTTGTAATTTAAAAAAAAAAAATTGTAATTTCGAATCCGTATGTAACAACATTAGGAAATACTTGATAAAGCTGTTAAAGGAAACGTTCAAATTATGTTAAACAAAAGAAACTGTTACTTACGGAGATTAAGAGCAATTTTTCTTAAAAGCTAAACAAATGAGATACGATTAGATGGAGAGAGAGACGCTAAAGCTATTTCTGACGAGTTCTGTGCCGCGGACAAAGACAAATCGTCATTCGCCTACCATGAATGCGACGCACTGCCACCGCTGATTCTATTCCAGTTTAATTTGCGGATACCGTCTTAACATCAACCTTATAGAGCTGGTAATATATTTGGGATATCTTTGCAAAATTCAGAAGTAACAACATAAATTGATGCCATTTTAAAATTATTGTTATTTCACTTTTTAGTTACCTATCCGTAATTGACGTATATATAAAATATTTATCTTATTTTTGTATTTAGCTTTTTATATTCTATTGAGGTACTTTGAAAAATACAGATGCTTGAAATTTGCATTACAAGCTTTATTCATAACAATCGTTCTAAAACAACAGTATAGTTTATGTTACCAATACTCCTAATATAAAATGATTTGCACTTTGCGTAAGACATAAGAATATTTATATATTTTGACTGGCCCGTTGGCGCAGTGGGTAGTGATCCTGCCTTCAGCTCCGCGGGTCGCGGGTTCGATTCCCGCCGAGGGCCAACATTTTCTATAAAACAATTTGTTGGTTCTTCGAGCCTGGGTGTGTATCTGTATTTATGTATGTATTTAAAATTATATATGTAGTATATCTACTAGTTGTCCGTCACCCATAATACAAGTATTAAGTTACTTACTTTGGGGATGGACGACCGTGTGTGTTAGTGTCCCATATATTTATTTATTTATTTATTATTTCCAACTGTTTATTCAGTAATGATATTATTACTGCTACTCTAAAAAAATCATATACATTATCAGTATTATGGTGATAGTTTCAACTTTCACGTAACGTGTTAACGTCCCAGAATCGAAAAAAGCATTACACTCTCTATTTCTCTATTTCAGTAGCAAGATATAAGCTTTTTTGTTTTTTATTTATAAATTTATTTTATAATTTATAGATGAGCGCTTAACTGCAATTATGTCTAATGGTAAGTGATGATACAGTCTAATGTAGAACGCGCATGTCTAAAAGCTGCTTAGTAACACTTTCTTTAAAAATACCCACATTATATATGCATTGATAAAAATGCATACCGGGAGAGAATTCCATTGATTGATTGGGAAATGAGGAATCGAAATGCTTCGTGCGCCTTCGTGGGATATCTACAACGTAGGGGTGAAATATATCTCAGTGCCTAGCGATGCGATAATAAAAAGGCGATGGAGGAATAAGGTGAAGTACCTGAGAACACTCGAAATAGAATCTGTAGAAGACCAATAGACAACCAATAGACAGACCAATAGACCCTGCGCCGATGTTGCAAACTGTGCAATTTGCAATTGTGTTAGATATTGTGTTAAATATGCTTATAAATACTCATAAATTCATGTAAAGATTATGTGATTGTGTAATAGGTAATATAATAAAAAGGATTAATTTAAGAATTTGTTGGTGATGGAAGTAGTCATTCATTAGTTGTTTCATAAAAGGGAAACGGAAATCCAAACAACAGAGATTATAAATAAGCCAGTTTAGTCTATTCTAGTCAGTCTGGTGCTAGCGTTTAATGTCAACAATAGTGAAGTGTAATAATTGTTTAGGATTTGATCGCCAAGTCTTCTGTCACGTTTATACACCAAGTCCAGCTAACAATTGTCACGTTGCACCAATGTGTTTTAGCAAAGAATATATTTTTAAAATCTCTAGGGATATAAGTTACCTCAGAATCTATTTTTTATCCGGAATACTTATGTGTATAGCCGTACAAATAATATTTCTAGATTAATTATTGTCTCTTTTATAAACATCTATATTGTCTTGAATGGAGTGAATTTGGGCACGATATGCAACTTTTGGCACCTTATCCAGGTTCTATTTACTCGATACAATTTTGTATTCTTACTGCGGGCTAAAGGAAAGTAACGTACCCTAACGTTTTATTTTATTAGGTTCTGAAACTTACAATAAAACGAAAACTATACCAAGAAATCTTTTGATCTATTCTAAATATTTATTCAGGTTAGTAATGAATAAAATTGACAATGCAAATAAAATATTAGTAATTTTTTAAGGTGACAAAAACGGTATTATAATAGTAGGTTTAAAAAAGACACCTGTTAGGTACATTTAATATTAAATAAATAAAATTTAGTAAACTTACATATAAAAACCCACATCTTACTGAAAATTGTTGGAACAATAGAATGAAATTAGTTTGAACAGAATTTTCTGTACCTAAATTTTACTTTTCCGTCTGGTTAGTGCTCATCCAGTGTGAGACGATTCTTACTGCTTCATTCCGGTGAAGATTTTTAATTTCTTTTTTGAATTTAAATTCAGTGCTCAGTGAATGCGAAAGCAAAGTAGTTGAGGCATATCTTTTATTCCATATTGTAAGAGTTACAAAAAATGGAATTGACTGAGATATATTTTGCTTTTGTATACATGTATTATAACTATATCTTTATAAAATATTTATTTATACAGCGTATAAAAATAAATTGGTACTAATTATAGAAATAAGATTTTTTTATTCTTGCTTCGCTACCGACTACAATACAGATCGATGGGATATTTTGCATAGAGATATGTCTAAGGAACTACTTTTAATCTCGATATCGAATCTTACGCTGACTGACTAAATGGTGGCAAAAGCTATTATAAATATAATAAATCGATATATGACATTACAAATCTTACTTACATTAAACAAAATAAATCTATATTTTCTAATTCGATACTACTAAAAAAAATTAAACGTAAAAAAAATAATCTCTGGTTAACTTATTTTATCCCGCATCCACTAAATATAAATTCTATTTTAAATTCAATTCCTTCTTTATTCAAGCTTGTAAACAAAAGTTCGAAAAGCTGCTCCTACCGAGAAGACCCAGCGGTCTCGGCAGTTGCTCTTTTCAAAATATAATCCTTATAACTTTTTATCATTTTGTTATAACTATCTTGTACAGGGTCAAAGAGTAGCTATATCCAAATCCATGCATTCTTATCTTTTATGTAGACCTCAATAGTTTAGTAGGCTTTTTGTATCAGCATTCTTTTAATAGTTTTCTTCAACTGCTGCAAGGGCAAACCTAAAATGGATTGCGAAACGATATTATAGAATCTTAAATTTAAGAGGTGCTGTAACAAAATGTTAAGTGAAACTTTAAATCGAATAATACATATAAACCAAAATTCAGTGTTGCAGTGTTTAAGGGCAATTTTTCCCTAAAGCTAAACAAATGAGACACCATTAGATGGAGAGAGAGAACGGTTAATCTATTTCTGACGAGTTCAGCGACGCGGACAAAGACAAATTGACATTAGCGTACCACACGGCGTGAAAGCGTTCCACTTCTGTTTCAATTCCACTTTTATTTGCGGATTAACTTCTTATTAGTCACGGCGGTGCGATGAGGCCCAAGTCTGATATCACAAGCCTTATAAATGACTCAATTATTTTGCCAATGCTATACAAAACTAAGTATATAATATATATGACTGTTATTTGTAGGACTCTCATGCATACTACTTCATTGATTTAATAGATCCTGTTTCCCTTCCAATTTATGTCTTAGTAAGTGACTAATGCAATATCATGTTTTCCGAACCAGCAGTAAAGTTGACGATTCAAAAGCACTTGTTTACAAGTTTACTTGAATAAAGAATATTTTGAATTTGAATTTGAATTTGTTTTTTAATAAAAATCGCAGCATTTTGTATTTCTTATTGTTGGTTGATATAGCTTGATTGTGCCGTATGGTATCCGGCTGAGTAGACTAGACCACCCTCATTTCTTACCGAGATGTCGTTAAAGGCGACTAAGGTAAGTTGACGTCAGGCAGGCGGCCGGTTGTAAAATACCTAGCCAAATCATGATAACATGTTAACATGTTGGGCCGACCCCACTTAGAGTGGGATAAGGATAGGAGAATGATGAATGATAATGATTGATATAGCTTTATTAGATATAGTTTAATGTTTACTATATAAATAAATTTAACTATATCTAAAATCAAATCAAGAAAAATTTTATACATATGATCAAACTATATATATATGTATATATAATACTTTTTACTTTAATTTTGTATTTTGATTGAGTTTATTTATGTTCGACACACTTAGGATTGGTTTTAAATTATTGTTCACAGTTTTTTGTTTTTTTATTAATGTAGTAGGTGTTTTTGTATTAAGAAAATTTGAAACATGATAAACTCTTATACTAGTAGCAGTTATCAAGACATATTAAAGTTAAATTGAAATGCACACAGCTAATTGCTTATTATTAACATTTAATCTAATTTGTAGGTTACTCATAGCATACCCATTAGTTTCCAAAAATACACAGTGACAAACAGTTCTTATTAAATTCGATTGTGTTTTGTTAAGCATAAATAAGTGAGAGAGTGACCAAATAACAGGATTAGCTTTTAAGTAGTTAATTATAAAATTTAAATTGGCAAAACACCTTCAAAGCAACAGGCGACATGGAAATAGTAATGGGCGAGAATGCATCGAGAATAAATAACGTCAGGCATATTTTAGAGAGGACAAGTTGAAAAATGCCGAAATGTGTCATCTGTCAGTCGACGTTTAGAACATGTTATTTTAAAAGTGGCTACTTTTGTAGCGTGCGTTTAAATGGACGAATAGCCGTCTCGTTGGGTGTGTTTGACATGTTCTCCTTCGCTTTTAAGTTTTTACGTCATTAGATATATACAAATATAAATCAACAAATAGATCAAATAGTTTTATTACTCATGCTCCTTCCGTTTTCTTAAAACTCGATGACATAATAATGTTTGTTACTTTTAAGATTATATTATAATGTTTGCTTACATATATTTTATACATTTTATGTTTACTTGTTCTCATTGGTGAGACCGCACGAATCTTTCGAGGGATCACGAGTTCAGACCCCGGGCAAGCACCAATAAGTTTTTCTGTTCAAACTTATGTATAGTATCAAGAAAACATCGTGAGAGTACCTGCATATCTCTAGAGCATTCTCCGGTATAACCTACCAAAGCGCATCGAACCAGCGTGATGGGTCTTTCCCGGCGAAGCCCATCCCACCGGTGACGCTGTAAAAGCCAATAGGGCTAACAGCATAAGACAAATTCGAAAAAAAAAAGATGGGTCTTAACTCAGTTAGTCCTAGCACTTATTTCCAAAAATGGAAAAAATAGGCCTATTCCCAGCAGTGTTATTGTAACAGGACGTTACTTTTACATATATTTTGAACATACAAAAAATATATAATCTTATCTCGTTATGGCGGTTAATTATTTAAATTTAATCTAAAAACACAATAAACCTGTAAAATAGTTTCGTTTCTGACAAAGTCACGTAATATGCTTTTTTAATTCCATCCTTGAAATTGGAACATCACTATTGTGGATAAAGCTTAGTCTTTATCTTGATATGTATAGTTATCAGTTTAAAGGATAAAGAGAAATCATAGAGCGGTGATTTGATTATTATTTAAAATTGGTAACGGTCTGCCACTATCCTGCTGCTGGGCTTAGGCCTCCTCTCTCAGTTTTTAGACAGAAGGGTTGGAGCAAAAATCCACCAAGCTGCTTCAATGCAGGTTACATATATCCCCATGATTCTTTAGAGACATGCAGGCTTCCTCACGATGTTTCCTTCATCGAAAAGCGTGTGTAAATTTCAATTATCCATTATACAACTCTAAACTCATTGGTGGAAAAACTTATTATATCGTGAGTTCGTTCTTATGTAGCTCATGGAAACATTAAAACCGAGTCATCATTCTCCTACCCTTATCCCACTCTAAGTGGGGTCGGCACAACATGTTACAAACATGTTGTCACATGATTTGGCTACGTATTTTACAACCGCCCACCTGCCTGACATCAAATTAACTTAGTTGCCTTTTACGGCACCTCGGTAAGAAGTGAGGGTGGTCTATTCTATGAAGCCGGATACCACACGGCACTTACCTTAGTCGCCTCTTACAACACTTCGGTAAGAAAGGAGGGTTGTTTATTTTATTCTGCTGGACACCACATGGCTAAAATTAAAACCGAGTATAAATTAATAATGATTTAAAAGTTTCATCGGCATTAACTATATGCTGTTAGCGCAATGGTATGTATAGCGTCACCGGGTTGGTTTTTAAGAATCAATGTCTATTGTATCTTTGCCAACATTTCAAGCTCATGTTTATCTTTGCTTTCTTGATAAGGGTAAAGCGCGGCTGTGTGCGCGGTGAAAATTTTTCACCGAGAATACGCCTTAACGGATCTTGGAATGTTATTAGATAGGACAAACGAACGCAAAAGCATCGTTAAGAAGTGAAAGTGTTTCGAGTAGACCGTAGAAGCTCTACTAGCTTAAGAGAACGTTACCCTTAATATGACTTCCTGACGTTTGTCTAAGGGCTTAAAAAGTAAAACAGTTATTCTATTTTGTATAGTGCTTAAAGAAATAATACAAGACTTTATATTGAATAACACTTCAAAATAATTATAAAAGCATAGGTATATTTTTACTTGTTATTATCAAATTTCATATATAAATAATATAAATATAAATAAATAAATATATAAATATTTAGACCTTTCTTAAGTTATGAAAGACACAGCCGAAGGACCCAAAAAAACCAAAATTAACTTAAGAAAAGTTTTATTTAAAAATACAATTAAAAATATAAAATTAATATTAAAATTAAGAGAGATGTCTGGACTAACGCGATGTTAGAATCAGAATAATGCAATCCTTTTCCCACCGCACCTGGCATTCGTTCCGATGAAGTTATTTGTTCTTTGAAATTATTGCGCAACGAAAAATGTTCCAATGTTGTGATAAGGTAAGCACTCTACGTCCAAAGCTATGCTATAACTCCTCCATCCTCAGCTCAGCAACTATTTTAGGACAGAATGATAAAATGTTGCTGGAAACTTCTCGTGTTGATCTTCTGATGGTTCCGGTGTTACATTTTCGAGATGAAGAGGTTTTTCTTTAATGTTTCTTGCCCTCTTGTGCCAATACAATATGCCAATAATAGCAAGTGCAAGTGTACTCAATATTACGTACAAAGGGATGGTGGTATGATAAATCGTAGATGCCTCCCTGTTAATGTGCAATGTAGGTTGCAACATAACTTTGCTATGAATCGATTGTAAATTCTTCAGATCGATGGATTTTAGACTTATATGATCGACACTTGGTTGCTTTGGATTATTTCGATAATCTATGTTAATAATTTTTAGAGGTTGCCCAATTGTTATGTCTTCGGTATTATGTATGGAAAAATCTCCTGCATGAAGACTGCAATCTGTAGGAACGGTTGCCAAATAACTGCCGTTTAACGTCATGAAATCGTCCCGACTACATATGTTGTGTACTTTCGTTGGTCGTGGAAATGATAAGATGTAATGCTTCTTATCCAATTCTTCCATGGCTTCCTGTGTTAAAGTTATGGTGGTCATCTTGCATGCTTCTTGCAAGGTCTGGTTACGGATGAGAGTCTGAACACAATCCGGCCAAGAGCGAAACTGATTGTTGCTTTTCTCGCAGAGATACCGATTATTATACTTCGGGCATTCTGCCTCCATGTACATAAAATTATTCCTGGTGGTAATAATGTAGGGGAAAGGAGGGAAGAGGGCCTGCTTATTTCTATTCGGGAATACAGCTAATTTATAAAGATCAAATAATTCTTAAGAGATTATAGGTACCTTAAAAACTATATTTATTTGCCTATCACTATAAAAATAACCTGGTTTTATTATATCATAGTACTGCCTAAGTTCTATTCCAAAAATTTGGCCTTCATTATAAATTTTCTTTAATTTCTGTAACATCTCCTCAATCACATCTATACTTAGCATAGAGTGATGGGTGCTAGAGGCTCTAATGAAAGCTAACGAATTCTCAATTCTTATCAATTCCTCCAGTACATCATCAATATTTTCTGTTATTATAGAAAGTAGCTGAGCAAACTTTGCATACTTAATTAAATGAGACTCTTTATATATTTTGTCATCTAATAGCATCGATAACGTCGAGTTAATTTTACGTTGATTTTCGACTAATTGCGTTATGATATTACTATGGTAATCCATTAATTCTTTGCTGATACTAATGTGACTATTGTATTCGCTAATTATTTTATTCTGAGCGCTCTCTAAATTTGCTATAGCATTATTATACTTAATCGCGTCGGCGTGGTCCAGATTACCAGTAATACCTTTGATTATGGACCCCAATCCGTCTATAAGACCCCTCTTTACGCGATTAGGCTCTAGGGTTTTCAGCTGAGTCAACACCTTATCTAATTTATTACTAAGATAATCAATTTGAAGTTCATATAAAGAGGTAGTGTCGTTTTCTAAAAGTCCAGTAAAGTCATATAATTGTGTCTGTATCGAATAAATTTTACTCTCAATATCGTCAAGTCGAATATATTGTAGAAACGAATGATAGTGTGTTATAAGTCTTGTCGGTCCCAGTCTAAACGGTAGCAGTCCAGGTCCATCTTCAAGACTCTCAAGTTGAATGTTCTGAGCTACTGCCGTCTGAATAATCAGGCTGTATATTGATAGCAGAGTCCTGCAACAATGTCGGATCTTTAGGGACTCTTTTTAATCTATGCTTAGCTATTGGATCTTTTTTCTTAGAGGTATAGATATGTATAGGCAAGTCGGCCAAAACCTGATCTTGCACGTAGCGTGCCGCCAGCTTTTGTCGGCTCGCAGAGGGATTATTAATAAATACCTGTTGATTAGGTAGATATTCAGCCTCTGGTTCCCGGTTTTTATTCCGATTTTCAATAATGGCTGTACGGTTTTGCAAAGTAAGTTCATTAATTGTCTCGTAGACAGTACGCATTTGTTCTCTATGATTTTGAATATATAATTGCATTAAGTGCTTTGTTAGGTCGATATCTAATGGATCGCGGGGGTCAAAATGTCCTGTCATTATATCATAGGGTCGGCATTTTGTAAAGCTATGCACAGAACTGTTGTAGGCAATTATAGCGTAAGGCATAAGTAGTGTCACGGGGTCGTTTTTATTTTTAAGACGTAAGATACGAAGATGTTCGAGTAGAGTCAAATGGAGTCTCTCTATGTTACCATTGTCATTTGGGCAGTGGGGTAGCGTTCTATGATGGCTTATTTTATGCACATTCATAAATTCCTTAAAAATTTGATTATTGAATTCGGTTCCGTTGTCCGTAACTATCGTTAAGGGAAGTCCGTGATGTGTGCAAAACTGTAACAAGGCTTGCACCACACTTAAAGCAGTTCCATCTTGAATATGGTATGCCTGAGCATATTTTGAAAAAACATCTACGATGGTCAAATATTTCTCATTTTCAACTGTAAATAAATCCATATGAACTATTTCAAATGGCTTGGTTGCCGGTGGCACTATCCTGAATTGTTGTTTGATTGGGTTACGATCATATTTGGCCTGACCGCAAACTACGCATTGATTTATGAATTTAGTGACGTGATCTCTCATTTTAGGCCAATAATACCGTTTGGATAAAGACAAGTAACACTCATTTATTCCGCGATGATTAGTTTTCCCCTCATGATATTTTTGAATTACGTCTTGTTGTTTGAGATAGTCGCTAACATTTTCTAACTCCGATTTCGCTAATACCAAATCCATAGATGAACTTCTAAATTTTTCTTGTAGTATGGGAATAATATCGTACATGGATAATGTCGGTTCAATGAGTAAGGCTGTTTTAATTTTTGGATTTACAAATTCTTTTATAGTATCTACTACGTCTTCTTCTAAGTAGGGCTGGCGTACTTGAACATCTATTCGCATATGAGTATCAAATGGCTTTGTAGTTTTCGGCTTACGTTTGATGTCACCTACTACGGTTAAATGTAATTGTCTACGAAACTTGTTAAGTGGTTCGTCGGTAATCGGTATTTCTAATATTGGGTTTTCCCTATTGGTATGCGCTGTATCTGTTGAGGAACCTACTGAGATACGGTCCTCCGACGGGTTCGCTACCATCGAGCTAACCTCCTCGTTATAAAGTTCTATTCGGGATAAAGCGTCTGCATTAGTATTAGTACTGCCTTTTTTATACAATACGGTAAAATTATATTCGCTAAGCTTAAGTTTCCACCGCGTTAAACGAGCGTTTGGTTCCTTCATACTCATGACCCACTGAAGAGGTTTGTGGTCAGTTAAAATTTTAAATTTCCGGCCGAATAAATATGGGCGGAAATATTTGGTGGCCCAAACGATAGCTAGTAACTCCTTCTCGATGGTGCTATAATTAAGTTCGCTTTCATTAAGTGTTCGAGAAGCATAACATATAGGCTTATCAGACCCTACAGGCCCTTGGGAAAGAATCGCACCAATCGCTACATTCGAAGCATCCGTAGTTAACAAAAAATCTTTAGAAAAATCGGGATACTGAAGAATAGGGTCATTAGTTAAAAGACTTTGACATTTTTTAAAACAGTTCACGTATTCCGCATTCATTTGGATTTTACTTCCCTTTTTTAAACATCGGGTAAGGGGTTTAGTAATACGAGCAAAGTCTGGTATGAACTTCCGATAATAACCTAAGAGGCCTAAGAATTGTTTAATTTCTTTATTAGTTTTTGGGATGGGGTACTTCTCTATTGCTGCTATTTTCTCAGGATTAGGTTTTATTCCGTCTTTAGAAATTATATGCCCTAAGTATGCCGTCTCTAACTTCAAGAATTCGGACTTGTCCATCTGGACTTTGAAGTTCGATTCCCTTAACTTTTTAAAAACCTTTTCTAAGTTAACTAGGTGTTCCTGTAAGGAAGTACTGAATACGACTATATCGTCTAAATAGACAAGGCAAACGGTGTTTTGTAACTCTTTAAGTACGTTGTCCATTACGCGTTGGAATGTGGACGGTGAATTTTTTAAACCCATTGGCATTCGCAAGTACTCATAATGTCCGTGTTCGACATTAAACGCAGTTTTGGGTATATCCTCGGGATGCATTTCTACCTGGTAAAACCCACTAGCAAGATCTAAGGTAGAAAAATATTGACAATTGCCCAGTTTGTCTAGAACATCTGTAATGTTTGGTATAGGATACTTATCATCTAGGGTTTTTTCGTTCAGTTTCCTAAAGTCTACAACAAGACGCCACTTAGTTTTCCCCGATGCGTCTGCCTTTTTAGGGACCACCCAAATGGGTGAGCTCCATGCTGACTCCGAAGGCCTAATTATTCTCTGGTCTAACATTTTTTTTATCTGTTCTCTAACCTCTTCTCTATGAACAAACGGATATCTATAATTTTTTGAATGAACTGGGATCTCATCAGTAGTTCTAATACGATGTTTTATCTTATTAGTGAACGTTAACGCTTCCCCTTCAATATAAAATACGTAAGGGTATTTCGCACATAAAATCTCCAAATTAGCGCGTTCTTCCGCGTTTAAATGATTTGTACGTAGTCGCGATAAAACTTCTTTTGCACGGGTTGGCAATTCAGATTTACAAAAATTTTCAATGTTATATATTTCGGTACAAATGATTTTATCCATTGAAAAAATAACGTCATGTTGAGATGGATTAAAAACTTCTAAAATTCCTCTGCCATCTTTGACACATGTTAGGCAGTTGGAAATAATGCAATTCGAAATTATTTGCTCAGGGACTAACACTTCACCATCTCGAGTATTAATAGGTAACTTGATTAATTTCGTCGAGTTTGCAGGTATCATGCCCTCGTAATAGTTAACGTTTCGGGAGTTATACATATGAATAGGATTTGTAGATTTATCAGTGATCAGTAATCTATTCTTTAGGTCTATCTTCGCAGCCCATTGCTCAAGTAAGTCGAGTCCAATCAAACCGTCGAAGTAATCATGAAATTTGTACACGAAAAATTTTAAATCGTCACAGTCTTGTATTTCTTGAAAAGAGGGTATAGTAATAGAGTAATCACTACGTGTCGTTGCATGTACATTTGTAACTTCAAACGGGTCATAATTTAGTGTAATATTAGAATAGTGTCTAGCTACAGCTTCCGGGTCAATAAACGACTGATTAGCCCCGGTGTCAATTAGTAGTTTAAGGGGTGGATTATTAATCTGCAAGTAGGGAAGCTGCCTCTGTGACTGCATGTTAACTTCTATTTTGGCTTTTTTTAATTTCGGGACTTTCTGAAAATCCTGATGAGTTTCGTTCATTGACGAAGGAGAGTCATCCATAGTTGCGGTTGAATTAAACTGTGTTACGTCATAGTGTAGTACCTCATTGGGTTCAGGGTTATAATCGTTGTCAAAGTATTCAGTGTCAGTCGAACAATAATAGTATGGTTCAGGGTCACAGTAAGGGTAATAATCCGGATAGTCGGGGTAATAATTTTCATGTGAATTCATTTCATGAAGGTTCATTTCACGAGGTTTGAAGAAATTATTTTGCGGTGCATTAAATCTATTTGCATTAAAATTTGTTGGTGGTAGTGGCTTAGATACATAATTAACCACTCCACTCATAGGTCTTGGATACTGATTATTTATCGGGTTACGAGGCGATAATCTAAAAACATTGCTTTGGGGATTATAGTTAGGGGGTAAAGCGCGAAACATTTGTTGGGTGCGAGTAGGTATATTAGACTGGTGTTGATTTGGTTGTTTCCCTGGGTAATTTGGTTTCCAGCCGTACGGCTGTGGATGAAAATTTAGAGCTTGCCTTTGCATTGACGGCATGGCCATTGGCGGAGGAAAGTTGAATGCTTTCGGTGTTGATGGAAATACTGCAGGTATTGTCATATTTGGTTTAGCCAGGTTATGTGGCTTTCTATCATTAATTGCTTCATTTCTACTTTGCATATAAGCAGCATTCAACTCTTCCTGCACAAATTCCAACGCTTTTTCAATGCTCTCGGGGCGCATACAGCGTATACGCGAACCTAAGGGCTCTTTTAAACCACGAATATAGGCCTGTAACGTCAATTTTTTGTATAAAGTGCGTTTAGCGTCTATTGTTGTTGCCAACGATTCATGCAACATTACATATGTCATTATAGTACTAAATAATGACTGGCACCGTTCATAATACTCCTGCGGTGTGCTATTACCCTGTGTAGCTAATGCAAGGTCATTGTAAAGGGCGGTTTCATTTCTCTGGTCAGAGAAATTATTAATTAATGCCGTTCTAATACCTACCCAATTTTCAGGTATCCCATTCGAATTTATAAACCGCGCCGCCGGTCCCGTTATTTTATTTAAAATACCGTTTATTAAACATAAATTTGGTAATTCAGAACCAGGTTCCGTCCCTACATAATGATTTACAATTTGATCGCAAATTGTAATGAACCGCGGTAACACATTCGCATTCCCGTCGAATTCGGGGACCGGGCGTAAAGCCTTATAAATAGTGTCAGGGTCGTGGACCGCCATACTATTCTCTTTAATAACTTGCAATTTACGATTAGTATCTAAAATAAATCTACGAGAGGTCCTACTCAATGCAGGCCCCCTTGGGTTTGATTCTCTAGGATGAAAAATCTTGGTAATTTCTTAAAGTTATAGGAAAAATAAGGACATAGGAATATTCTATGTACTTACATAAAATTCATTTCGGTTTCTCTCGGGATCGATGTCTTGATATTTCCTCCGGGCTGGTCTTCAAGGTTCTTCAGATACTCGCGAGATAGCGACGTGGAATTTAATGTTCCCTATCTAAGCTATCTATCCCTATTTTACTTTTTTTGAGTATCCGCTCCGACTGCGCCAGTTATGAAAGACACAGCCGAAGGACCCAAAAAAACCAAAATTAACTTAAGAAAAGTTTTATTTAAAAATACAATTAAAAATATAAAATTAATATTAAAATTAAGAGAGATGTCTGGACTAACGCGATGTTAGAATCAGAATAATGCAATCCTTTTCCCACCGCACCTGGCATTCGTTCCGATGAAGTTATTTGTTCTTTGAAATTATTGCGCAACGAAAAATGTTCCAATGTTGTGATAAGGTAAGCACTCTACGTCCAAAGCTATGCTATAACTCTTATGAGATAACCGCCATGTGGAATTATGACTCAACAATAATTGTTCCTATTGTTGTTTCGATTCATTGCGAAAAGCCTCGATCAACATCTTCAGAGGCTTTCGCTTAATGGTTCGGTTAGGTTAGGTTAGAGTCGGATACAAAAGGTGGTATTACTCGAAACGGCACGTATTGTGAGGAAGTTCCTCACTCTGGAGCTCTAGCCACCGGTAGCTTCGGTATTGCTTCCGGCAGTCGACGATTTTTTAAATGTTTTTTTTAATTATTTAGTTTTTTTATCATAAAAAATATTTAAAAATGAAAAAAGTTGATGTTAAGAGAAATAAAAGATAATAATAATAGAATAAATATATGGGACACTTACACACACGATCGTCCGTTTCCAAAAAACTTAATACTTGTGTTATGGGTGACAGACAACTGCTAGATATACTTACTATATATATATAATTTTAAATACATACTTAAATACAAATACACATTCGAAGAACCAACAAATTATTTATAGAAAATGTTGGTGGTTCCTAAGCGGGAATCGAACCCACGACCCGCGGAGCTGAAGATAGGGTCACTACCAACTGGCCAGTCAAATACATACATATAACGTGTAGATTCCTAGTGTAAATATAATCCAATAAATTTATCAACGAAGCATTTGATTGAAAAATTTTGTAATAACATACGTCTATTGGAAAATCAATGCGATGAAAACTTAATTATCTGAAAATTATATTAGTTCAACATCTGTCGTTAAAATCCGTATCGGCAAAACAATTTTCTATCGTTCGCTGGAAAGTTTTCAGTACTCGTATCTATAGCGACCCGGCACCGACGTAGTTAAGTTGTTATAAAACAAAGAAAAGTACGTGGCAAAGGAAAAGAGAAAGCCAGCTAAGTCCTATCAAGGCTGTCCCTGTCAGTGGTCGAAGTTCGGGATTTCAGCTATTTATTGCGATCCCGCAGGATCCAAGAATTTACGCGTTGAAAGATAAAATATCCTGTTTTCGTATTAAGGCTACGATCCTGAGAAAACGTTTTAATGCTGATGTCATACAATATATAATACAATGATGCTTCTTCATCTTTTTAACCGATGGGAGTTTATTGCTGAATATCTTCAAAGGATTTTCAAACTAATGTGCTGCTTGGATCCAAAGGCGTACTGAAACTTTTTGAAGTCTCTCTACATAATGGGTGACGCTCAAACCTTCTTAAAACTACGTTTTCAATGGCAGCATCGCTATTGAGCTGTGATAGCCCAGCAGTGAGACCGGGCAACTCTCTCGAGAGCGTCTCATGTTTAAACCCAGCAGGCATCAATTAATTTTTATGTTAAAACTTGTTTCTAATTGATGATTGCAATTAATCACACGCTTTTCGGTGAAGGAAAACATCGCGAGGAAATCCATACTAACTATAATTATATATCTAGAGAATTCTGGGGATATGTGTAACCTACTTTTCCGTATTGGAGCAGCGTGATAGGCTCCAACCCTTCTCTCCAAAAACGGAGAGAGTAGGCCTATGTCCAGCAGTGGGATAGAACCAGGCCGTTACTAAACTTTAATACATTTAAATTAAATGATTTTTAGAAGCAGGCGTAACTTTGCAGAATTCCATATTACAAGCACTATAACAGAACTACCTTGCTATAATCCGCACGGGTTAAGCGAATGCATGCAAAGCTAATGTGTATGAAGCAGGCAAAATTTACGTACCTTATACATGCAGGACAAGCCACCACACGCACCCCAAGGCGCCTCCACCAGCAACTAACTATGCACACAATCTCGACGATTTTCGCTCCGAAACCGAAGCATCATCAGGAGGATAGGCTCCACGACAAAAATCGTAAATAACTTTGGGGCACCGTGGTGGGTTTTAGCTCCAACCCTTCTCTCCAAAAAAGGATAGAGGAGGACCACGCCCAGCCGTAGGATAGTAACAGTACTTTACTTTATCCCAACGTTTTGGAACGAGAACGTTTGTAATCCAATATCGATTAACCCATTACTTATTGCATTATTTCCCACATAAATGCCTTCCTAGTAGGCTAAATAAAAGCTTTTTTTAGTTTTACTTCGGTTTACAGGAGTGAGAACGCTGGTGCACAAACCCATCCTGAATTTCAGTCAGCGACTAACCTCTTTTCGAAAATTAGACACTAAATTAAAGCAACACGACGCAACAAAGATATAAAATACGCATAGTTTACATAAAATCTGATACAAATGAAGAAAGGAATGACATTTCACTCCTTATTTATTTGTGATATATATCGAAAAAATTTATATTGAAAAAGTCTTAAAACAGCGAAAATCGTCGCAAGAAAATTCCTTTGAACTGTTCACAGCTGCTGAACTGTTGTTTGCTGACGGACAATATTTATTTTTATAATCGAAAATTTTTATAAATGCTCCACGTAGCGTATAATTTATATTATATTTAACTTAGTGGATAAAAGCTTAATTTTTACGGAATGACGGGTGCAAAGCGGTCTTTGCTTCGTTATATATTGTTCTGGTTTGTAGAGCAGATATGCAAAATCGAATGGAGTGAAAGTTCTTTGTCGTCCACAATTAATGTATACGATTCTGTCGTAAAATCATCATAAGAATTTTAAAAAAAAACAAAAGAAAACTTATGCACGTACTCGTACTGATGTATAACGGGTGGCTTTCTACAAGAAATACTTTAAAGAGATAATGCCTACGTCATCTTGCATCTTTGTCAACATTTGACCATCGTATGTGTTCATGTCTCAAATACTGTTCATTTGTAGAAAAAAAATAGTTAGGCTAGCATCCATCCTCTTTACCGCATAAAACTATCTACATAATACTATTGTATAGGTGTCACCTAGACAATCTTCTAAATAGATAAGCTTTTTTTCCAAATACAGATAAAAATATTTAAAAAAAAAGGTAAAGTAATGGCCTGTTACTATTCCCACTGCTGGGCTAAGGCCTCCTCTATCCTTTTTGGAGAGAAGGATTGGAGCTAAGACCTACCACGCTGCTCCAATGCGGATTGGTAGGTTACACATAGCCATAGAAATCTCTACAGATATGCAGGTTTCCTCACGATGTTTTCCTTCACCGAAAAGCGTGTGATAAATTGCAATTATCAATAAGACACATAAGTTTTAATAGAAAACTCATTGGTGCCCGCCCGGGGTTTGAACCTATGTCGTCTCTAGAGAGTCGCACGGTCTCACCGCTAGGCTATCACAGCTAAAATATTTTAGTGTTCCCGTAATTCAATTGAGGCAATGAAGTTGTCTAACACACCCTTTTTACTTACATCAGATAGATTTAGAAGACATTATCCTTCAATATGATCCTAAAAAAGATGACGAGCGATCTCGAGTGCCCTAACCTTTAGGTTCGCTGGGAGCAATCAATAAAGTCGCGTATGTAATTTATATCTTACACTTAATTCTCTTGACTGTCTTTATGGTGCGTAGTAATTAATATTTATTATATTATTTTTAATATTTATAAATTTTTATTTATAATATTTATAAATCATTTATCCCTTATGTTATAATAAATGCAACAAAAACTAGCCAGGATAAAGGCTTTTTAGGTATAGACTTTAATGCCAAAAGTAAAGAGTTAACTTCCTTTGCGACTTAAATGCTGAATTGATTGATTGATTAATTTATTTTGCATTCTACGGCAAAAATTTATTACGGAGAGACCTAAATATAATTTTGAAGATGTGTATTACTTACCATTCAGTGGTGCAAGCAACATTAATATGTTGAATTTATAGCACTGGGTAATCCCAGTGCTAGAAATTCAATAAGATTTTACTTCTAGTAAAACTATTAAGACGTGATCTGTTGATCTTTATGTATAGGTATATTTATGAAAAACAATACGCATAGATATCATCAGTGAAGCGTTATAACTAATGGTTAGCTATTATTAGAACTTTTGTTTCTCTAGCACTTTCCTCTCTGGCTATTATAGACCGATGATTCTGCAAGTATTGTTTTGTTCAGCCATTGTTTGCGGCAATGGCTGCGGGCAGACGCGTGGCGATACGATTTATTAGCATTAATACCGTTTGTATGCTAAAGAAAACATTAACGATTTTTATTTAATTTTGTTTCAATAAAATCACAATATTATTTTAGTTTAAAAAAATCCCATGACATTGTTACTCGTATTAATATCTAGTGATTTGATTTATGACTATCAAATCAATAGATTTGTTTTAATAATGAAATTTTGAAAATCGTGAGTAAAAAAATTAGTTAATATTTAAAAATTTACAAGCAATATAACAGAACTAACTACTTTGCTATAATCCGCACGGGTTAAGTGAATGCATGCAAAGCCAATGTGTATGAAGCAGGCAAAATCTACGCACCTTATACATGCAGGACCAGCCACCACATGCACCCCAAGGCGCAATTCACCAGCAACAACGCACACAAAAGCAGCACACACACCCACCACCACAATCGTATCTACCACAAAAATCGTACTGCCCAGGCAGTACGATTTTTGTCGTGGAGCCTATCCTCCTGATGTTGCTTCGGCTTCGGGGCGAAACGATCGTCGAGATTGTGGTGGTGGGTGTGTGTGCTGCTTTTGTGTGCGTTGCTGCTGGTGAATTGCGCCTTGGGGTGCATGTGGTGGCTGGTCCTGCATGTATAAGGTGCGTAGATTTTGCCTGCTTCATACACATTGGCTTTGCATGCATTCACTTAACCCGTGCGGATTATAGCAAAGTAGTTAGTTCTGTTATATTGCTTGTAATATGGAATTCCGCAAAGTAACGCCTGCTTCTATAAATCATTTAAAAATTTACTATCATCAAAAGTAACTAAAAACCTTTAATCATCATACAGCTGGGATAAAATATCCTATTTTATTGGGAGGACGTATATTGAGCTTAGACTTTGCACGCTTTTTTCACGGTGCTTTTGTTTCCCCGTAATAAAAATTACGGCCTGTTTCTATCTCACTGCTGGGCATAGGTCTTTTTTCTCATTATTGGAGAGAAGGTTTGGAAGTAAGACCTACCACGCTGTTCCAATGCGAATTGCTCGTTTACACAGTTTGGCTGACACATTTTTGGCAAAAAAACAAAATACAATCTAGCTATAATTTATCTGGCTTTTCATTTATTGGATTTTTATCTTGTTCCTTCTTTGTTTTTCGGTATTCAAATAAAGTAAAACAAGTTTCTGCTGAGCTGACAACTCATTAGCTATCTTTACACACATACAAATGTCCACCCACAATCGTTGTTACCGCCCAGTGATGTAAAAATCGTTACAGGTAACAGAATATGGTATAATTCCAAAAAAATTTACCACGAGTGGTACTTTTCTCTTAAGCTTAATTTGGCATATAATCTTATTGAAATAAAAACATCGTATGCAATAAATTGCATGACACTAAACTAACTTTTAGAAACTTTTTTATAGTTCATCTGTTTTATGAATCCTCCACGCATAATGTACGTGTATGAAAAAGGATAGAACATCTTTCTCCCTGCATTACGAAGATTTTCTCGCGGATTATAGCAAAATAATTATTTAAAATAGCAATTCATAAACAATAAAAATATTTGAATTGTAGTTTCTTTAATTTTGATTAAGTGGTTTTATTGACTTCTGAAATCCATTTAATTTTTCTGAGTTAGGCATAATTTTGACTCGCAACTCGTATCGACGTATTTATCAACATCGCTGATAGACGAAGGTAAATATAATCTATACTTATTATAAAACAAAGTCCCAAAATACTGTCTGTCTGTATGTAATCGATTTTCTCAAAATATACTGAACGGATTTTTGTACGGTGTTCACCAAGAGATACAATACAAGTAAATAAATAGTACATACCCGTATTATGTAAACAGTGTTAAAGAGATCGCGCATTTGTTAAAAGACTTGCTTGCTGGGAGCTTTAGTCGCGTGCGCTCTTTAACCAGCAGATATACGCTAAAGTAATGTACGAGAGAATTGTAGATCTCTAAAAATACTACAAATAAAATCCGCAATAGCATGTCTCTATCTCTTATGGCTAACTCACAATAACAATTTTTTTTTTAAATTTGAATTCCAGAAAAAATTGTGACACGCTCATTCCTACGCGGGCGAAGCCGCTGGCATTGCTAGTAACATAATAAAAATGACAAATGAGTCCAGATTGTAAATAAAAAGGCACATAGTTTTATTTCGCAAATAAATGTAAAAAAGTAATTCACTACGCCAAATGAAAAAGGAGTTTGCGGCTATTCGAGGCTTTGTACTTCAAAGGGTGTATTTTTGTTCGTATCACAAATTACGACCTCGAGACAAAAGGATTACACAGCTAAACGGGACGCATTGAACCAAAAAATACGTATTAACCAGAGCAACCCGGTAGGTACTGAGACAAATAAAGTATCAAAGAACAATGCTTGCCGACTGACTGAATAATTTTAGCCTGAGATAGTTTCACCACACAAATCATATTTAAGGACAGAATTTTATTCTAATTAATTGTAATATTGCGACTGATTAGAATGCCATTCCTGTTAAACAATTATTGTAACGATTATCTAGTTAATTCATTAGTAATTCATAATAAAATACCATTTTTTCAGACTTTCATTTAACTTACAATAAAGGTTTATAAAAAAGTTCAAATATGGTAAGGATTAAAACTTTTAACATGTAGACGACTAAACAAAAATGTGTATGTAGAATGTGGTTATTTCTAAAGCTTTGAAACAAACATTGAAAAGAAAAGTTTTAGCATTAATATAAGTATATTAGCATTAATATAAGTGTATTAATGCTAAAACTTTTAAAAGTTTAAAAATATAGTATGAAATACAATGTACATAAACGAGTATATTATATTTTAGTTGCTACAGGCTTAAAAAGGTGTTTTAATCCTTCTGTATCGAAACTTAATGACATATTTTTAATTGTAATTTTCTCAACATCATCCATCATTCTCCTGCCCTTATCAAATTCTAAGTGGGGTCGACACAACATGTTTTAAACATATTGTTAAATGATTTGGCTAGGCATTTTACGAAAGGCCGCCTGCCTGATGTCAACTTTTCTGAGTCGCCTTTTTCGACACCACAGTAAGAAATGAAGGTGGTCTATTCGTGTGGTCTATGTTGAGCAGTGGACGACCATTGGTTTGAAATGAGAAAATAGCTTAAGGGAAAAACCTTATTATTAATTTTACTCAAATAAAATGATGTAATATGGTCACTCTATTTTGGTATGCCATCGGCGCGTCGCCTGATACATGGTCCATAGAAGTAAATTAATTGAGGAAGCGATACAAATTCAATTTTGGTTGGAATGAGAGCGTAGTAAGAATTTGGAATTTGAAAGTATATAACATTTTTAAACTGAATGATTGTGTGTAGTTTAAGTTACTTTTCGGTTAAATTTTAAATATTTGAATAATTTTATAAGGTTTAATTAATTTAACATTATTAGAAAAAAATGGCCATTAAAATTTCCGTACTAATTATTAATAATTATTTAATTTTCGATCCAAAACAGATAATTTTCGCTGAATATTATTGACAGAATAACAAAGTATTCAAATTTTTTTCTATTCCATATTCATATTATAATTGCCAAGTGGTCATATAATTGCCAAGTGGCTGAGTCAAATAGTACTACCCTCATTTCTCACCAAGGCGTCGTAAAAGGCGACTAAGTAAGTCGACCCGTCGTGTGGTATCCGGCCGAATAGTCATTTCATACGTGGTGTAAGTTAAATATGTAGCCGAATCACGTGACAACATGTTTATAACATGGTGTGCCGACCCCACTTAGAGTGGGATAAGGGCAGAGGGCTGATGAGGATGATGATTCATATATTAATATTAATATTTTATACATTTTTTAAACGGTATATTGTAATATACTCTGAAGTTTCCCCTTCCCTTATAAAATAATAAAATAATTTTAATAAATAAACAATCTTCAAATAGATTATCTTACGTACTACAATACTAGCAGGTAAAATGTTGTCATCAAAATAATTATAATTAGGTTTATAAAAATATTATTTCTCCGCAATTTTATCGATGTCATTTCCAGTAACAATGAGATTTTTTTTTATTTCTTTGGACATGCAGTATCTTTACCGCCCTCGAGGGAAATAACGCACTGTCACGCAGAATATACTGCCCTGCCACAATTAGAGATCGCCAGAATTGCGTAATTAGAAACCATTAATCGATCTTGCATACGACAATGTACTACCCTCGTTGCGGTCCTAATTTCAGATACGTATCGCATTGTCTCGGTGGCAGTGAAAGTTATTGCACCCTCTTTGTGGTGTTATACCAAGATATATGAATTCTATATTCTATAGATTAAACTAGCTGTGGACATCAGTGAATTTTGAACATAAAAGTATTTATTATGAGCCAACTATAAGAGACAGAGACGTTGTCGCGGACTTATTCGTAGTATTTTTGTATATCTACAATTTTCTTATACATTACTTTAGTGTACGAGTATATCTGTTGGTTTAGGCGGCGCACGAGTCCTAATCTCCAAGCAAGCAAGTTTTTTTTACAAATGCGCGATCTCTTAAACACAATTTACATAGAAGCGTTATGTACTATTAACTTAAACCTTCTGGAAGAATTGTACTATCTTTTATAAAAACCATACAACCTCCATTGAGTAGATATAGAAGTATAGAGGGCTGCAAAGTACTGATGTTAATAAAAATTATTGCAGTTATTTTATTTTATATCATTACAATTGATGCATACGACTTCGTCCGCTGCATTTTAAGTTAAATCCCTGAACGATGTAAAATGTGTGTTTTTCCAGTACCTGAAGAAAACACTGGATTTTTTAAGCCTTTATGTTAGCCCGGAATAAATGTTTACTTGAACCTAATCATCATTCTATTGCCGTTATTTGCCCGACCCCACGACCGGCTGCCTGCCTAACATCAGCTTAGTCGTATTTTACGACCTCTCGGTAGGAAAGAGTGTGGTCTATTCTACTCAGCCGGATACCACTCAGCGGGTCAGAGAAGGGTTGGAGCTAAGACCTACCACGCTGCTCCAATGCGGATTGGTAGGTTACACATATACCTAGAATTCTCTAGAGATATGCAGGTTTCCTCACGGTGTTTTCCTTCACCGAAAAGCGTGTGATAAATTGCAATTATCAATTATACACATGAGTTTAAATAGAAAAACTCATTGGTGCCTGCTCGGGTTTGAACTCGTATTCCGCTCGAAAGAGTCGCACGGTCTCATCGCTGGGCTATCACAGCTTAAATATAATACTACGAGTATATTTCCTTTCATAAGCGTGCTATATCAGGCCACTTTTCTATACGCAGCCATCGAAAAACGGTATTGTTACTCGTAAGATACCCCACATTTGGCCGACGTCCACTTTTTTGTCAACACTAACGCGTTTACCCCAACCTAACCGCTAGATGATCACTGGGAAGAGTAATGTTCCTAAATGGCAGGAAATTACCGAGGCACCTTATCGTGCGATTCAATAAGGCCGTTGGAGGGAGAGAATAATGAAACTGCAACTAAAGCTGCTATTCCCTTTATATCCTTTTAGTGCGCTCGTCAATAGAGGTAATTGCCGCTTATTCGATCTTTCTACAAAGTTGCCAAATTGTAGACACTATTTGACCTTTTTTGTTCTGTAATAGTTATTGTTAGTTTTACTTTTTATTTAGATAGATTTATTTACTTCTTCAAATAATATTAAGTTTAAAATATACGTTTAAACATAAAATAAATAAATAAATAAATATATGGGACACTTACACACGGTCTTCTGACCCCAAAGTAAGTAACTTAATACTTGTGTTATGGATGACAACAACTAATAGATATACTTAATACATATATAATTTTAAATACAAATATAAACCCAGGCTCGAAGAACCAACAAATTGTTTATTGAAAATGTTGGCACTCGGCAGGAATCAAACCCGAAGCTGAAGGCAGGGTCATTACCCATTGCGCCATCGGGCCAGTCAAATAAAGCACAGTAGAAGATTATATGAATGAAAAAATGTTTATATTCGACAATCCTTCCAGCATCGTTAAAGACTGCAGCTTATTTATGTAAACTAAAAATGTTTTAAACATTGACATTGTTTCATGCTGGTTCTTCTCAGTATGAGTAACATTACAAACCAGTGGTAGCTTCATTAAATCTAATTGATTTGACGATCCAAAAGTGCATGCAAAGGCGAACATGAGAAAATATCATCTTTATTTGATTTAATTTGATTACAAGTAAGTAAATATTATTTTTAATTCTTCGAATTCCTCTTATGGGACCTTTTCAGCAGGTGAAGATAAGCAGTCGTCTCTCCGTTAACTGTAATAAGTTCTTATTGTAAACTCTATAAAGTTAACCCTATGGTTTTAATTTACAATATAAATATTATATGTGGTAAGGAAACGTTAGTTGACTGCATGAAACGGAATGCAAGTGAGTATGTTAGCGAGACGGTGTTACACGAGAGAGGGAGCAAGGAGAAAGGAAGGACGTACGACTTAGGACGAATGTTAAAGTGTGCACTGAGAAATAAAACAACTTTATTAAAGCTACGGAGTTTTTTTGCCTTGGATAGCACTAATATTACATATGACAAACACTCTTTCCTTCCCGCGGCTATGATTGAAAGCGCAAAATAAACGCAAAGCCGCTTATACGAGGATAGTTAGCAAAACAAACAATCGCTGTGGATTATACGTTATAATAAGGTATAATTGTGCACGCACGCTACAAACAGTTTACAGTAGACATTAACTACGAGCGCAAATAAACTGCTATATAATAAGCCAGGTAAGAAGTCTAGTGAGGTCCGATGAGATAAGTTGTTCCGTGTCTACAGTTAATCAATTTATGTGTACACTTTTTTCTCTTTATTTTTAACACCACTTAATTCTAATACAAAAAGGACAAAAAATACAAAACAAATAAAAAGCATTAATATAACAAAAATATTAGTATTGTCTGTACCTACACTAAACTTATTTTATTATGTTTTTATCCCTATTTTAGATTTTTTAAGTTTTATATATGTAAACTGTATAAACTGCGTATGAACTGCTGCACCCCAGCGTATAAACCCAGCGTATAAACTGTAATTTTGCCTAATTTTGTCAATATTTGTAGAGCCGATTAACCGTATAAGCGTTTCTGGCAGATAGGCTTTTAGTTTTGTTAGTATAGATAAACGTAATTGCGAATCACTTCTATATAACGTTATATTTAATTTATATGCACTGTAATCAAGCAAAATTAATTGTAGGCCGTGCTAACTGTAATTGTTTACACACGCAAGGCTGTTTGCATCACATACAAACTATTAACGCATACACCTGTAGAACCCGTAAAAAGAACGAATTTAACCTTCAACAAAACGTGTACCGCATAAGTTGAGCTACGTCTTGAGGGAACAATTTTGTTCGTAAAATGCGTGACGAAATTTTGGACGCGGTACAATTTTCTGATCGTACCCGCACTCGACTCGACACTTAGCTTTCCCTTTTCAACAATTTCACGAGCTTTTTACATCAATCTTAAACAATATTTTATTGTGAGTTGCTTTATTTTAAAGTGGTGTTACGTGCTGATTTGTTTGAGCGATTGTATGCCTTTTAACCGGGCGAGATTTGTGTATATTATAAATATGAATTGTTATTTGCATATTTTTTTACAGCAAACGTTATTTGTTGTGGATTTTTAACATATGACGTATTGTATAAGGGAAATCTGAGGTATAAATAAAACTTAGATTTCTCTTGGACAGTTATTATTATTACTAAAACATGTGACATCAGGACTGTCAAATACTATCATATATATCTAATTTTTCTGGTGTTTTCTAACGAACCTTTTTTGTTAAATTGCGAACACAATAAAAATATAGACTCAAGTGAAGTTCTTTTATAGCTTTAACCATCTTGAAGTCATGGTGGATTAGTAAGAGAACGTGACCAGAGTTTCATGGGTTCAAAACTCGGACAGGCATTTATGAGTTTTTTATAGAGTTCAGCAGAGTTTACGATTCAAAAGCAGTTGTTTACAAGTTTACTTGAATAAAACATATTTTTATGTTTTGTTTGTCTATTCTCGTAAAAGACAGACAGACATATTTTGCATTCTAATACATACTAGAATGGATACAAAGCTTACAGTGTAAGCAAAATGTTGTTCAAAGCTTTCGATGCTCATTACCGTAAAACCTTTATTAACCATTTAGCTTTAACACACCCATTTGCATCTACACAATAGCGATATTACAGGTTTTTAACCTTATTCTTTTTTGTAATGGGAATCCAATATGACTAAAGTAAGTAACAATGTTCATAATAGCCTTTATTAGTAGCTGTTAGAATAATAACTCTTCTAAACTTTTCTAATAATGTTTTCTTTAAGATGTGTTGGAAATATCTATAAAACTATTGAAAATTCATAGGTGCATACTGGGGCTTGAACCGACCATCTTCTGGTAAGGATCACGAAGTTGCACCTTTAGCCCATCAAACCTTTAATTTTATGTAATTTTACCGAAATATATTTAACGTCTCATAAAAAATTTTTAACGGCTTTAACAGCATTATTGGATGCGACGGGCAAGCGCAGAAACATCGTCGAGGTTACGAAATGTGGAGTGTAGAGCGTTGAAGCTCTACTAGCGTCGAGGAACATCGTCCTAAGGATGCCTCTTATGAGGCCGGATCACGACTTAGAGCGACGCATTGTGGATGGCTGTTGATATAACTTTGATGAGCCATAACAACGTCGGAAGAGTCTCATTAGAATCGTCTCCGTAGACATAAAGCTTATTTTCATAGAGCAAACGGAACAACATAACACAGAGCCCGTGAACGTTCTATTACCGTAACAACACGATATTACGTTTACCCAAAAACCTTTATAGCGAGAAAGGCCATTCTGACCCCGACCTAATCAGCCGGCGCTCCTTTGGTAGCATTTAGTTCTTACTGTATGTAAGTTAATAGAGGAATTGTGCCTATGTTGTATAACGACGTGCTTATTAACTGTTAGTTTTTCTTTTAATCTCATAACATCATGACTATGGCGCATAACTGCCCTTTAATGTTAGAAAGAAAGAAAGTAAAATAGCTTACACGTATCATTAATCGCTTTGTAGATGTTGTTTTCAGAATAATTCGATTTGGAATAGGTTTAAGCACGTCGTGTTTTACTATAGTTTAAATTTATGGTAGTCGATGTTAAAATAATATATCATCATTCTCCTGGTCTATACCACTGTAACCATATTGTTATATGTTGTGGCTAGTTCTTTTACGAAGGCCTGCCTGACGTCAACTTACCTGAGTTGCCATTTACGATACATCGGTAAAATGAGGGTGGTCTATTCTACTCAGTCGGATACCTCAGGGTGGCTCAACTTACCTTAGTTGCTTTCTACATCTGGGTAAAAATTAGGGTAGTACTACTCTACTCAGCCGGAAACCACATTGCGGTAAAATAATATAAGTAAAGTAAAATTTATATAAGTATGGTTAACTTTTACCGAAAACAAGTAGATTTTTGGTAAATCTTTGCTCTAAATCAATTACACATTTATATTATTTACAATAGTGTTCATAGTCCGCAACCACTAGTCGGTTCACTTTAGCGTAATCAATGGACAATTTAACACATAATAGAATTATATAATTGACACATTGCTTCAATACAACTACGGGTGTATTTTCACAATATCCAATATTATATTAAACACCTCTGAATATTGTTTAGTTTTAATGGTAATATTAATTTGATATTCAATTATAGCTCTTGGTGATAACAATTCAAAAGCTATATATAATACGTTAGTACTGGCAATTAATTATTATGTGTTTGCGAACCAAAACTGAGTTTATTTTATTAATACAATTTACATATTTCATATACGTTAAATATTTGGACAATGATTTCGTTCCTAACATAACTGTAACATTAGATCAAAAGTATTTATACTTAATATAGATACCGGCTATACTCACGTCTAATGTCTAAACTACTACTAAACTGAAACTAGTCGGGCTAATCCGATAAAATTAGACATGAGTATAGCCGGTATCTATATTAACTATGAATACTACTTTGTGATAAGCGTATATCACCTGAGGTGCCGAAAATTACGATCTACCCGCAGTCGAGGAGCAAACTACAAGTGAAAATGCTTATAGTGTATTTTTTTCTTAGCCATTGTAGTTTTATTTTCAAATTTGTAAAGGACATCATCGGGTGTCTATATTTTCTTACAGTTTTCTTAAAAAAACTCCCCATATTAAGCTACCCAAAGTGGCTACCCACTCTATCAAGCACCACTAACTACACCACGAACTTCACTTGAACTTTGCACGAGTTCTGAATTGATGAGATGGATTCATTCCATCACCTACGTGAATAGCTTATTAAGCTTGGCAAATATGAAATCCTTTATTTGAAATCTTATTGAGGCGAGGCATAAATAGAATTTGAACAATTATATGTATTATAAACTCGAGACTCAATTCAATTTCTATATTATACTCGCCTCAGCTTCGCAAGTCTAAGATTTGTGTTATGCATTGAGTGAGACCTGCGCTTGAATTTATTTTTGCGCGTGTAACTTTTTATTTTGTGATAGCTCCAAATATGTTTCTATATAATATGTCTAAGATGCTTCCTAGTTATGTGGAATACATGACCAATTTTTCTAGAACTTAAAATTGGTAAAGTGCGTTCGCAGACTTAAGACTTATAAAAACGAATATGCAATGCATAAATTCTTTCGTATATAATAAAGAAGTGCTCAATAAGGTAAAAGTAGCGGCCTGTTACAATCCCACTGCTGTTAATAGGTTTCCTCTCTCCGTTTCTGGAGAAAAGGGTTGGAGCTAAGACGTACCACGCTGCTCCAATGCGGATTGGTAGGTTACACATATCTCCAGATATCTCTAGAGATATGCAAATTTCCTCACGATGTTTTCCTTCACCGAAAAGCGTGTGATAAATTGCAATTATCGATAAGACACATGAGTTTTTATAGAAAAACTCATTGGTGCATGCACGGGTTTGAACTCGTGTTTCCCTCGAAAGAGTCGCACGGTCTCATCGCTGGGCTATCACAGCTCGCTCAAAGGCTACCTCAATAAATTACACATTTAACTCTTCCTTATAAATCTATATCTAATCTATGAATATAGTCTAAAAATGAATACTGTAGTTTTTAAATTTTCGCGAACAGAAAGATATACGTGGTTATGAAGTTCTTGATATATTGTGTAATTTCATATAGCGAGCGGGTTGGCGTCGTATCACAAATATTACACGAAAGTAAAATAATATTCTTTAGCCATGTCTATCAACGAAATACTAAATTTACGAATCCAAACCAACCATACTATCCTATACTTCAATATACACGCAGGATAAAAAAAACACCATCACCGCATACATAAATACTTATCTATACCTTTTATAAAACAAAGTCCCCACAAACCTGCCTGTCTGTATGTAATCGAATTTCTCAAAATCTACAGAACGGATTTTTGTACAGTTTTCACAAAAAGATCAATACTTCCGGATGGTTTAGATAAATAATACATATCGGTATTATGTAAATTATGTTGAAGAGATCGCGCATTTGATAAAAAACTTGATTGCTGGGAGCTTTAGTCGCGTGTGCTGCGTAAACGAATAGAGATACGTAATGTACTAGAGAATTGTAGATCTGTAAAAATACTTCAAAAAAGTCCGTAACAGCATGTCTCTATCTGTTATGGTTATCTCACAATAACTATTTTTATGTTTAAAATTTGAATTCTAGAAAAAAATTGTTACACGCTGATTTCCGGGCGAAGCTGCTGGCAGAGATAGTGTACAATATAACTTAAACTTGTTTCGTAACTTGTATATTTGCTAAAAACATTTTAGCTATTAATCTAAATTATATCAATATCTTTGCTGAAATAGTAAAGATATTGACTTCATTTAACGACTTTTGCTTAACACAATATCTTGAGATAAAACTCTTGGAGACCCCTAGTACTACTTAAGCTTATCTTATTGGTAAATCTAAATTGAATTCTGAGGGGTATACACTCCATAAAATACCCCAATGCAAGTAAAGTATCGAAACGTAGTATATCTTTCGGTGCAGATCTTAATAAGAGATCGGATATCTTTATAGGATAACAAGGAATAAAGTTCTTTTTTTATATCTTGGGAAAAAAATGATTGAAATTAAAATATCATTATATAAAGAATTTATAATTAGATAAATTACCAGGTTATAAAGCACTTAATTAATTGAAGAAAACCAAAATTAAGAAATGATGGCTTGTTGCTAAAATATAGACAACCTGACAAGATCTGAGAAAGATATATTTTAGTAAAGTATCATTAGAAAAAGGTATTTAGTACAAAACGATACAGTGTGAGCCTCCACATATTTCATGGATTTCCAGTAATATTGGTGGTAATATTTCCAGAAGCTTTATAATGACTGCTCACAGTCTGAGATCTGGATACATGCCGTTAAATAAATTTATATATCTCATGAAAATAAATAATTAACCTAATTGTGATGTATCTATCTTATTAACGACGTACAGCACTTTTTAACGGAATCTGCGAGATCCCAGACACACAGGGAGATTTTTATGTGATTTATTTTTAAGTTTTAATAGACTCGATACACGTATGTTTATTAAGCCACATTCCGTCCCACATTAAGAGATAGTGTAATTTCTATGCAAACTGACAAATCTCATATGGGATACAAATAAATATATGGGACACTTACACATACACGTCCATCCCCAAAGTAAGTAACTTAAAACTTGTGTTATGGGTGACGGACAACTTGTAAATAGAGTACATATATAAATTAAAATGCATACTTAAATAAAAATATACACCCGCCAAGGGTTAATATTTTCTACAAACAATTTGTTGGTTTTTCCAGTCGGAGTGTATATTTTTATTTAAGTATGCATTTTAATTTATATATGTACTCTATTTACAAGTTGTCCGTCACCCATAACACAAGTTTTAAGTTACTTACTTTGGGGATGGACGTGTATGTGTAAGTGTCCCATATATTTATTTGTATCCCATATGAGATTTGTCAGTTTGCATAGAAATTACACTATCTCTTAATGTGGGACGGAATGTGGCTTAATAAACATACGTGTATCGAGTCTATTAAAACTTAAAAATAAATCACATAAAAATCTCCCTGTGTGTCTGGGATCTCGCAGATTCCGTTAAAAAAAACCAACAAATTGTTTGTAGAAAATATTAACCCTTGGCGGGAATCGAGGCCGCGGAGCTGGAGGCAGTGTCGCTATCCACTGCGCCAACGGGCCAGTCGAGTAATACGTTGTTATAGTATTCTAGTACAATATTAATTTGGTTTCGCTATTTAATCTTCAAGGCTATCAAATATTTTATCAAAGTAAGTAAGGTCTTACGAATCAAAAGTTAAAAAACTTCGAAACTAGTTTTATAAATTTTTGTAGGGCATCTGAAATGTCAGGTCAAGACTTCGGAGACAGTCAATTTTTTATTTTGAATAACGAATGGAATCGTTTGTAATTAAAAAGAACATAAATTAGTACGACTTTCATTTGTTTTAAGAGCCTACAGGTTATTTATTTCTTTTAAACTTATTAATTATTAAATTAATAATTTTATTAATATAAGTTCGTTTTGGTCGACGCTTAGATGTGGTCCAGCAAATTCTTAGATCTTAAGATTTTACAGAAAATAAATTCATAAAGTAGAAAAAAACTTTTCTACTATTATCTTTGTAAAGTCTTAATTCAATAATAATATTGCGAAAGTCTGTTTGTTTGCGCGTCCGTTTTTCACGTCTGAAAAGTATTCAACTAATTAGATTTTTGGTATCAATATACTTAGTTTAAAGGTTAAAAAATATTAAATATTATTTTTGTGTATATGCAGGCAAAGTCGCTTCTGTGTATTTGTGTCGCTTATATTGCAAATATATAAATTAAAGCATTACAAAAAAAGTGTAATTTCCATAACTGCTTGTTATCTTTTATATGCTCAGTTACGTGTGTGTAAGTGCCCCATATATTTATTTATTTATTAGTTATGGAATATCACTTACATCATATGTTTCAAGCGCAATTAACAACTCGAAAGATTAAGATTTCTACAGTTCACTAATTCAACTGCTTTATAAACATTACGTTACAAAAATGAGAATGGAAGTACGTAAAGTTGAAGAACTAACAAAAGGAAACTTATCAATACAATAAAAACGTATTTATCAAAAGTCAGACTCACTTTTGATAAATACGTTACAAAACTGTTGCCTCGATCATTTTTTACAACCCGCGCGCAAGATGAAAGTCGGAAACGTCTTGCTTCACTAATCGCCAAACACATCAATGTAGGGTGTTCGGTATTAACAATTTGCCAGCAACAGGGTAGTTAATCAAAAGTAATCGTATTCCACTTTGCAACAGTAACCTAAAATTAACCTAAAACCTATAACTTTTGTCCAAACAGCCGACGTTCAGTTTAAGCGGTATGTTGCTTCAAACATGGTTAGTTAAATTTCTCGTCCATTTACACTGATATTTCGCACAAAGTTAGGTTTCTGCGATGTAGTCAGAAGTGATAGTGATCACTGTTTAAAGACTTATCTCTAGACACCAAGACATTTCTGTCCCCAAAATAAAAAAGTTCTTTTTTCGATATGTCAGCTTTGGACCTACATGTACGCAATTTATAATTAATCCATTAAGTACATATTTAAACGCACACACATCCTAACAAACTTTCATTTTTTTAATAACATCAAAATAACTTACCATTACTTTTAAAATCTCACAAACGTTATTTGTTCTTTTTTTATAAAATTTCTGCTTTGACTCAAACAATTTGGTTTAATAAAACTTTAAATTATATTAGTTTGTGACATCTATCAAGTTCACTTCAATCATTCTCCCCATGACTTTGTCCCGATGGCGTATCGATATCCTTGCTATTATTCTACTTGTAAAACTTTGATTCGATTTCCAACTTTTGTGGTGTAACAAAAGATTTTATTTGCTACTTTATCGAAACTTCAACCGAGTTGATGAAGTTTCTTTTTAATAACTTTCAGATGTCTGGCATTTTATTTTTTAGTATTTCGAGAAAAATCTTAAGGTTTTTATCTCCGAATTTTGCTTCAGATAATACTGTGTGCTATATCTAATTAAAAACGTAGATATTTGAATCGACTAAAGCTTGCATCCATAAAATTTATACTAATCATTTATACTCAATGGGAAAAGTTTTTAACTCAAATTGATAAATCGGTGTAGCGTGTTCATTCCGACACCTGGAGACTTTAATGTCTATCGAGTCACCAAACATAAAGGCATATAGCCTTATTATTGCTCCTATAAATACACTAAACTGTCGTATATGTTCATCAATGTTAATTTACGATTTTGGTATAAAATATATTATAACAAGATAAATAGATATTCATATTAAACATTATTTATTCTGGAAGTGTTGGTAAAATGTAATATTTTTTGTTGTAATTGATTTAACACACACTGTCAGGACAAAATTGAGTTTTGTATTGAATTCATTGCTTACGTGATTGCAATTATAACAAATTCAGTTTCAAATTTTATATTAAATTGTGAATATAGTTGCATATTTTTTAATAATATGGCAGCAAAGGGATATAAATATTTTATGAAGTTTTTTAGTCACCATTTTTGTACATGAAATACAAACTGTTGATTGCGAATACATTAGCATATTAGTAGTTTATATTTTTGTCTTTTCACCTATATTATTTATTTCTATTTCCAATTCGAAATCCATACTCGAACGAACAAAAAATCCAAGTTTTACGCCGAATGCTTCCAAATTCATCGTGCAGTTTTCATCCATAAAATTTATACTAATCATTTATACTCAATGGGAAAAGTTTTTAACTCAAATTGATAAAAATACCGGATAGTATTTATATTTCATAGAATAACATAACAGTATTTTCTAAAGAAAATAGTATACTATATAGTACTTCAAAAATTTAAGATATCTTTAAAAAAACAAAGAAAATTCATTTCCAACTTCACCATATTCTGGGAGAGATATGGCTTAATATTGATTTTGTATACCGATAGTACTTACTACGTACTTGACATTGTTTTAGTTTTATAATGTTTTGGTACATAATGGTCCCAATTTTTTTTATTTAAAGAGTACTCCAATAAAAACTAATATAAAAAATATTTTATAAATTATAATGCAGTAAGTAGCTTTAAAGGTTTTTTTACTCGTATAACCGTAGATTTTAATTTTTGATACAAAATTAGCAGCTCAAAAATATTGAATACAGAGGCGAAAACGAAAATATAAAAAAAACTACACAACTATTTTATAAGAGATAAACTAAATATTGTAAGAATAATTTCATAATTTTAATTATTGTCAGATTAATTTAACGCGTACAGAATTTGAAATGTAGGCATAATTTTAAACGAAATATTTCTTTCAAAAATGAAACAAACGTTCTCTTTGATTTATAGAAGCAGGCGTTACTTTGCGGAATTCCATATTACAAGCAATATAACAGAACTAACTACTTTGATCGTCGAGATTGTGGTGGTGGGTGTGTGTGCTGCTTTTTTGTTCGTTGTTGCTGGTGAATTGCGCCTTGGGGTGCATGTGGTGGCTGGTCCTGCATGTATAAGGTGCGTAGATTTTGCCTGCTTCATACACATTGGCTTTGCATGCATTCACTTAACCCGTGCGGATTATGGCAAAGTAGTTAGTTCTGTTATATTGCTTGTAAACGTTCTCTTTGTAAAAGTAATCTCATAAAAATAATCTGGCCAATTCTTTTCTCAGTATTTATGGAAATAGACAATAATACGCAGCCGCGGTTGATAATACAGAGCATATTTTACAAACATTGTTAGGGGCGCAATACAAAACCCGTTGGCGGGATAAGATACAATCTTTTTCTTTATTAAACTTCAGGTTTTGATAGGTGCGTTCGGGGCCATGACACGGGCTTCCCCTAGGAAATAAGTTGACATATCCCAAAGGAAGCATAGACGGTTGCTCGTAGGATTTAGTTACTGCAATTCGAAGACTTCTGTTGTTAATACAAAATCTTTTAATACATTTTTTTTTAAGTTAATATAGTTGATGTTAAATTTTATAGGTATTATAGGAACTAACTCATCCACTGTATTAATAAATACACTACATTGTTTATATTTTTAAAGAGTTATTGAGTGATTGTTTCCTACCTTCGACTACGGGGGTTGAAAATTCGATTCCCGCCGAGGGCCAACATTTTCTATAAACAATTTATTGGTTGGTTTGTTCTTCAAGTCTCGGTGTAAATATGTGTACTATATATATTTAAAATTATATATGTACCAGTTGTACGTCACGCATATCACAAGTATTATGTTACTTACCTTAGGGACGGCTGACCGTGTGTGTATTTGTCCCATATATTTATAAAAAAATTTACCAATCATAAATTCGTCGCAGTAAAAATTTTACAATGAAGACCTAATAAGATCCGAGTCTCAATATAGGTAATAAAAGAAGATGGAACTTAGCAAATAATTTCTTTGTCATACATTATGTCATATATGGCTTATTAAAAAAAAATGTAGTATATCTACCAGTTGTCCGTCACTCATAATATAAGTATTAAGTTACATTGGGGACGGACGACCACGTGTGTAAGTATCCCGTATGTAAATATGTTTATATTTATTTATTTATTTATATCGTTCGCGCTGTCTTTGAACCTAACAAAAAAAAATAGTAAAAAAAACCAGAATAACGTGATGAATATAAGAGAAAATTAATTACCTAGCTCTTTAGGACAATTTAACCAGTAATATAGATAGGAGATGAATTCAAAACAAAAGCGATAATGTAAAAGCATATTAGTACAAGAAAAAACGTTTATTTAGCAAACGCAAATTGTATTAATAAAGGCGCCCGCATTGGCTTAAAGCAATTTACATTTAGCTAGTTTGCATAATTCGTGCGCTCTATTTTAATAAAAACAGCTGTGGAATAAAAATTCATTCATTCATAACACGGCGCCACAAGTCACTCACAAAGAATTTGAGGTTATTTTTCTCATTTCAAATTCTCCGTAGACGACTAGAATCGTAAAAAGAGGATTATACTCGGTGCTCGCGTGGCGGATAGAATTCGTGAGAAAGAGCCGAGTTGGCAATATGGGTGGGTGCTTTATTTACTCCTACCCACTAAGCTGCATATAATGAAAACGCACTGTCGTGTTCGGCGTCAAGCGTCAAGTAAAAATTTTAACACTACACCGTAATATCTTGGTACTTATTTCTTTGATATAGTACGAATTTCAGTGCGGAAAACGACTGCTGTCATCTTCTTCATCTCCTAAACAAAGATATTTTTCGGATTTCGCTGCCATAAAATCTCTTATGCCATATGGATCCAGAGGCTCCATCGACTGTCTTGATATCGTTTATGCGCATAGTGCTTTTTAAAAAAAAAAGTAAAGTAACAACCTGTTACTATGCCCACTGTTGGGCTAAGGCCTCCTCTCTCCGTTTTTGGAGAGAAGGATTGGAGCTAAGACCTACCACGCTGCTCCAATGCGGATTGGTAGGTTACACCTAGATTCTCTAGAGATATGCAGGTTTCCTAACGAAGTTTTCCTTCACCGAAAAGCGTGTGATAAATTGCAATTATCAATTAGACACATTAGTTTTAATAGAAAAACTCATTGGTGCCTGCCCGGGGTTTGAACCTATGTCGTCTCGAGAGAGTCGCACGGTCTCACCGCTAGGCTATCACAGCATAGTGTTTATAAGAATCCATTTTTTATGTTACTATATTCTCTTTTTGTAAGTTTGTCTAGAAGAGATTGTTTTCAGCAATAACGCTTTTGAACGCCTTATTGTATATTTAGTCAAGTTCTTAGGGTTCATTTTATCTGTGTATGCAACAAAGAATTTCTATTTAGTTTAGGTTTTAAAATTACTGCGTTTATCGGTGTAGCGTGTTCATTCCGACACCTGGAGACTTTAATGTCTTTCGACTCACCAAACATAAAGGCATATAGCTTTATTATTGCTCCTATAAATACACTAAACTGTCGTATATGTTCATCAATGTTAATTTACGATTTTGGTATAAAATAGATTACAAGATAAATAGATAATCATATTAAACATTATTTATTCTGGAAGTGTTGGTAAAATGTAATATTTTTTGTTGTAATTGATTTAACACACACTGTCAGGACAAAATTGAGTTTTGTATTGAATTCATTGCTTACGTGATTGCAATTATAACAAATTCAGTTTCAAATTTTATATTAAATTGTGAATATAGTTGCATATTTTTTAATAATATGGCAGCAAAGGGATATAAATATTTTAAAGGGATTAAAAGTTTTTTAGTCACCATTTTTGTACATGAAATACAAACTGTTGATTGCGAATACATTAGCATATTAGTAGTTTATATTTTTGTCTTTTCACCTAAATTATTTATTTCTATTTCCAATTCGAAATCCATACTCGAACGAACAAAAAATCCAAGTTTTACGCCGAATGCTTCCAAATTCATCGTGTAGTTTTCAGTGAATGTCTTATTCTTGAATTTCAAAATGTCTAAATTTCTTTGTAAATCGTTATGTTTATGTATATGTATGTATACTAGAAAGTATACTTTTAATATGTTTAATGTCTTTTATAGTTTTTCAAACTTTAAATCACGTTTTAGCTACTCTAGAGTGAATTGTTTAAAAATCATTTTAAAAAAGTATACCATTCCTTCATTCCTACTTCTTATATTATTACTATTATTATTATTACTATTCTTATATTATAACTTTTATTAATTAGATAATTACGAGGTTGTAATTCTTGTAACCATCAATATTTTGAGGCATGTGAGTAAATCTTCAATTTAGGATGAAGTTGCAAAGATTAAGCAATTTGCTTTAAGAGGTCATATAAAAATGGGCCCCTAACTCTCATCTTAATTTATTTTATTGTTATTTCATAAATTGGTAGAATCGAAGTTATAGTAAGATTTTTAAGTGCAGCAGTCTGGCTGGATATCAATAGAATATATTTCTTTATTCATTATTTAGTTTTATTCTTTAAAAAAAATAACGCCTGGCTAAGTTTATTAAAAAAAATCTAACTACCTTAATGCCTGAAATAATAGACTACAAACTCAAGTTGAACCACAATTATACGTATGAATTGTTTGACTTTATAATTGTTATAAATGCATAATTCCTTGGCGACATGCAAACTTGTTATTTACCAAAGCAATTTAATTAATAGTTATTATGATAACATCAAACACGTTAAGGTTAGCTGTTTACTTAATAGTTCAAAAGCTGTAAAAGTAAAACTTTACTTATTATTGTTGTATAAAAATATTATTTTCAACTTTAGTTTATTTACACTTTTGTAATTTTAAAAGAATGTTTTCGAACAATGAATCCAAAAGTAATAATAAAATTATTTTGCTATAATCCGCGATACAGTAAATAGAAAATATATATAGTGTTAAATGTATAGTGGATTATCCGTATTTTCATACCCGATACGTGCAGGATTCGTAAAAACACATGCACAAACCTCCACCACTTCCACCACAATACACAAGCACTACGCACGTTCACTATCACAAACTCAACAATCGTTTCGCCCCGCAACCGAAGCATCATCAGGAGATAGACTCCACTACAAAATCGCAAAGCTTTGCGTATTATGGATCTCCGCAAAGTAACGCCTAATTCTATAAATTAACAATGAATCCAATGGAAGTCAGATCAGAAATTCATCTCATGTTCTAAATGTTGAAATCATATAGATTCCGATATTTGCTCCGTTGTTCCGTTGTTGTACAGAGTCTCTAATATGGATGATTTGGAAAAAATCGCAATACTAGCAGCTGAAAGAGCTTAAATTAGTGAAAAAAATTACGAAACCATTCTTTGTAGCGATATTTGTAATGATGTAACTTCACGGTTAGGCAAGTCGAGAGAACATTCCTTCCAAACTACTACAATGCCAATGTGCAGATTACACAGAATATGCAGTTTTCCACACAACGTTCATTATGAAAAAGTGGATTAATAATATTTATAAGCCATCATTCTAAATCCAACGCGGATGGGCAGCGTTTGGGTAGCTACGCGAGATCTTTCGTCAAAGATGTCTCATTGCCAAATTCTTCGAACAGTGCATGTTACCAGTGAGACATTCGGATCCGAAACGTGGTCGCCGACTATGGACCTCATAAAAAAGCCCAGAGTCACTCAGCGGGCGATGGAGCGCACTATGCTCGGAGCCGATACTACGTGATCGAAGCACAAATAAGGAGATCCACAGAAGGTCCAAAGTCACCTATGGCTCAGTCAATATGGCTCAGAGTGTCGCGAAGCTGAAGTGGAGATGGGCAGAGCACATAATGCGGACAACCGATGGACGTTGAGGTCTTTAGGGTATTGGAATGACAACCCCGCACTGGAAAACAAGGGGAACCGCTGTGTCTAAGCGGCATAATCGTATGGTGTGGAGATCCCGTAAAAGATCTATGTCCAGCAGTTACCGTCCATCTGTTGACGAAGAGGATTATAAATATTAATTAAGCACAAATTAAACCCCATATTAACTCCTGCTATGATTGTATGGCCAACAATAAAAATCTATAATCCGTTAACATATTTGTTAATGCAATAGAAATATTTTGGTTAATAATTTACAAAAGTGACTACTGAGATATCTACGCAATTGAGTAAATATGCACTGTGAATATGATGATTGATAAAAAAAGTAAAATAACTACCTGGTACTTTCTTCTACGGGGTGTAGGCGTCTCTCGGTTTTTGGAAAGAAGAATTGGAGCTAAGGCTTTCCACGTTGCTTCAATGCGGATGGATAGGTTACAGATATCCCTAGAATTCTGTAGAGATATGCAGGTGTCCTCACGTTGTTTTCCTTTACCACAAAGCGTGTGATAAATTGAAATTATCAATTAGACACATAAGTTTTAACAGAAAAACTCATTGGTACCTGTCCTGAGTTTGAACCCGTGACCCCCGCGAAAGAGTTATACGGTCTCACCGCTTGCTTATCAAAGCATCGTTTATTTATAGCAATAAAGTAATAAGATGTGTATGAATATCAGACGAAAGTATATAGGAGTGCCAATCGCTCTACAATATGGTCTAACGCGGTTGCTTATCCGTAATACGCCGTCTTGTCACCCGTCACGCGATCTCCTCAGTTCGGGACTTCTTGCTTTTCCCGCTTCCATTCAAAATGTCACTCTTCCCATAATTCCTAATTGAATTAAAAGATATGTCAGTTTAATATTAAAATATAATGAAAATGCCGTCGTTAAAGATGAACGTTGCTAACTCATTTGTTTTCAAATAATTTGTGCATTACGATTTCTTATTTCTTAATTTTTGGATAGTACTATTTACTTTTAAATTCTTATCATACCGAGCAAATTCATGTATAGTATCATATTACTACTGTACGATACTATAGTTACTATACTAGTATAGTTTAAACTATTCTTTAGTTTTGTTTATAGAATTATATTTTTTAGTATCCCTCAGATTTATTTACATTCATAATTTACTTTTATAAAGCTTAAAGATATAATTTTTTTTTAATGAGCAAAAATTTTCAAGTTTTCTAGTTATATTTGCAAGTGATCATAATAATAATTACTGAATCATTATATATACGTTAGAAGGTCCAAAGAATTAAGCTAGAAAACGAATAACGTATTATAAGAACGGAAGCTGCAATGAAATGAAATAGCTGAATCTCGCGTATGTATCGGACATAAATATGTTATGGCTAGAAATATAATTTTGTATCCTCCACAAGAGTAGTAGCTATTTCCCATCAGAATATTATTTGTAAGACGCCAACGTCGTCTACAATACAATATATACAGAATAACTTGCCTCGAATCACAATTTTGTATGCGACAGTAAATCGGTTGTTCTTATTTCAGCAGACAGCTTGGAGGCGACTATTCTATTCTATACGTTCATATCAGTTGCCATAAAAATGTTTTATGTTAGTGGCTAATAAATGACATCAGCAAATTCAGTAAGACAATATAAGAGGCTCTCTATGCATCCGTTTCCTCCTTTTATTTCCTCCCCTCGCAATCATTGTTTCGTATGAAAACGAGGGCGCCGATCCGCCGCTTTTGGCAGACGCTTCCGATAATATTCTCTTGTTTATGTTAAGATTTGCCACTGTTTATACCGTAAATGTATTCCTAATTGGATTGGGTCATCTAAACAACGATAAAAGCTTCAATATTGTTACTCTTATATAAAATAACGCAATCGTTTCCGAGCAAACTTTTCATCCATCTCCGTCCGTGACGGTGCCGTTTATTTCTCTTTGCAATGTTTCAAATCTCTCTATTGTTTGAATTTCCCTTTGTACGTATAACCGAGATTGGTTTTACTCTTTTACACCTAAAGTTATTGTTCTGAAGTTCCACACGTCATTACTCAATGTCATACATCAAATTCTAAAACTTACTCCGACCTAGCTGTTATTTGAAATCATTTTATTGATTTGAACAACGTATTTTCTACGTAAGTAATATACAAAATGTTACCTGAATGTTTAGTTAATTTATAAAAAATAATTAATTTATATTTTAAATACAAGAATATATGAAATAAATGAAAATAACACTTCAATTAAATTTGAAGCAAATTGAATGTTGATTTTCTTTTAATTTTGCGTATTTAATTAAATCTAATATCATATATCCTACATTTATGGGTTCAATTTCCGCGCTATATTAAATATTTACCCCGTGCTCTCTTTATCGAACCAAAAAAACCTGAATACGTTTTTATATTTTATTTAACATTTTATTAAACACTCATTAAAGAGTAAATAATTTTTGTGATCTATTCTATAAAAAAATTTTGAAGTCTCTAGCTATTAAAAAATTAGTATGAACCTTTGGATTGGCATTCATACTTATTTAATGTAACTATGCGTTATAAAAATTCATCGTACATGTACGAAAAGATCTCCGAAAGAAAATATCTCTGATTTTGTCCCCGATGTTTACTTTTGGTGGTTAAGCTGCATCTAATGAAATCCCCTGTCAGGATATCCTTGCACTAAGTTGTAGCGCGACCGCGTAAGCTTGATGCATTGCAAAGTTAGCTGAAAGTTAGTTTTATGGGTTTAGTGCTCGTATTAAGCCGCTTAACTTGACTTGTCTGCGAAATTAAAATCTTGTATATTTATTATATGCTTAAACACTATTGTGTTTAATATTTCATAGTGTCAAAATTTCACTATTGAAAATTATGCAGTATATTTTGTAGTAGTAGTACGTATATATAAGTAGCCGGTACATATTTTCACATGGGTCGAGTGTAGTAGTCAAATATCGTCAATTGCTGGTTGACGTTAATAATTGTCGTGGTGTTGCATTGGTCTTGTCTACTTTGGCATAAATATACATTATTTTAGTTGTTATACCGTATTTTTGTTAAATATTTCAGTAACTAAACAAAAAATTAATTAGTCGAAAACCCTAAACAGACTTTTTAAAATGTTCTTCACAATTATAAAGAACTAGTACATATTTATGTGCATACATCAAATTACTCTCTGTGTTGGCTGAATGGTGAGAAGAAGTAAATTTTGCCTGGGAGTCAATTTCAACCTTTGAATTTCCCTAAAGAATTCCTGGGTCATATGTATGTATGTATGTAGCTTGCCACTCATCATTGGAGAAACGTGATGAGACTAAGTTCAAATTTGTCGCTCCAAAAGAAAGAGTTATACTTTGTTATTCATATGACCGAATAAAATCTTGAATATTACAACCTAAGTATCAAGATATGTTTGTAAATCTGTTGACGAAGCATGTGAAGTTTGAGTTGGTATTTCCAGCGTTCTTATACGCGTTCGCTCTTAGCTCATTTCAGGGTGTTATTCCGATCACGAACACGTGAATCTCGTTTATTAAAAATAAATCTCTAATGCCATGGAAGGGATATCCCCTTCCATCTATCGAATAAGAATAAGATGGTATCTGTTTAAATTTTTTTTCGTTCGAGACAACCCAAAAGTTTATAACTATATACCTTTATACCTACCTTTTTTTTTAAAAGAAAATAAATGTAGTCTACATTTAGTTTCTTTAAAAAAAAAGGTATTAAGCGACCGTTACGGTTGCATGAACATCTTAAATGAAAAGTCGATTCAAAAAAATTAATTAAAGCAGATTTTTTAGTCCCCAACTAGGTCATACCACCCTCATGCCTAAAACTATGACCAAAAGTATTCGGGCATTATTCGACGGCGCTGGTTTCAAAGTTCATATTGCCTTAACAATGGACGAAGTTTTTAAGTAAGAACGTGAAGAGAAATATGTAAGAATGAACATAGTTCAATCAAATCTGGATTTGAAGTTTAGTACTAGGCATATTAAAATACTTCAACTGTCAAGCCATACTATAACGGTCTTTCCTTTTCTAGAGATATTATCGTCAGTTGTCGTGTTCATATTTTGAATATCGGTAAATGGCTGTCAAATTGTAGCAAATTTTCGAACTATTACCGAACAGAATTTCACCGTATCTATAAGTCCCCTATTGAACAATAGAGCGTTTCAACCTAGTGGGCATCTAACGCTTGACCAATTTTCTTTTGTGAATGCCTACGATTGCCGAATACCCGAGTTCAGAAGGCTTTGATTGAGCCACTATTTTTGGAAATGCATTGATTTTACTCAATTCACTGAGCATTAGAGGGGAAAAAATTCTTGGATTTGTATAGTGCAAAATCGTGACGTCTGTCCGCCCTTTTCTGCTTCATATGTTATGTGCAGAGTAATAAAATCTTTCAAATTGCAAACGCATTGTTTTAATATTCAGTTTGAAATGTAGCGTATGGCGTTATTTTAAATTTCGGATAATTTAAATGTGTGAGCATATACATAATTTAGTTGGGACGTTGGGTAGTCTGTTGGGATAATTACTTATATAGCTTTTCATGAATTTTAAAAATTAAAGATTAAAATACTTATAAAACACCATTTTTATAATATACACAAAATTTCAAAGTTAAAAGACAAGTTATGATAGAATTTTGCTGCTGTAATCACCGTTTGTTAAGAAAATAAATGTAATGCTAAATGTAGGAATATAGCGAAATAATTCTATCTTAAGCTCTGTGCTATGGAATTCTGCAAAGTAACACCTTCTATAAATTAATCAAAGTCAAAAAAAAGACTTTTATGTTTCAACTTTAAATTGGACACGTTAAATACTTTCATTAGGTCTACAATAGAAATGTGTGTATATGCGTACAAGTTGTGTGACTTGAGTGATCGAGAAAGGGGCGCGGCCTGTTGTATAACTCTATCGGATTATACAACAGGCCGCTAATTGCTGGGAAGTTTTTGTAAAATTTAAGTCTTGTATCTTTTAATGCGTAGGAAAAGTTATTTCCAAAACTCTACCGACTGTATACTTTTTAAATTTTTAATGGCACCTATTCTAGGTGTGATATATATAGAACACTATAATAAAGCATAACGAAATATATTCGGAACACGATTGATGAATTTACATTCCTTTCCATTACGGTATGAAGGTTTTTACATATTTACCCGCGGTCTCGGAAGCCCATTAGATTTAGGAACAAATTTATAATTAAAACTTACGTGTCTGATTGATAATTGCAATTTATCACACGCTTTTCGGTGAAGGAAAAAATCGTGAGGAAACCTGCGTATCTTTAGAGAATTCTAGGCATATGTAACCTACCAATCCGCTTTGGAGCAGCGTGTTAGGTCTTAGCTCCAATCCTTCTCTCCAAAAACGGTGAGAAGAGGCCTTAGCCCAGCAGTGGGCATACTAACAGGCCGTTACTTTACTTTTTACTTTATTCTAGGTGAAAGATATTTAATTTTCCGACAATGTAGATGAATATTTGTTCTCGTAAGCCTTGTTCTTGTATCCGCGAAATAAGTTCAACGAATGATTTATACAGCCACGCTCATCCCGCCTTATTTACGGCTCGTACCGTGGAATAATTGCCGGGCTGTATAAACGTTTGTAAATGTAGAAACGGATTACCCTATAACAATTGTGGGAACTGTAATTTGTTTAATAGAGCACCTTTGTTAAATAAAAACAACTTTTTAAATATAAAACACTTTAATTAATATTAGGTTTAACCATTTTTTTTTATTCGTTGTGTATAATATTGATCTTTGCAAGACAATGTATTTCATTAAAACAAGTATTGCAAAAAATAAACATATATCTTATAAATACTCTTTCACATAAATATTATTATATTTAATATAAAGTATAGTAATAGTTGCTGCACATTTTGAATAAATAATATAATACAACATCTTAACATCACGCTCTGTTTATAATTCATAAACATAAGCTTTAATTTTGAATATTATGTTTGAAGTACACTCAATATTTAAATTAAAATACTTAATTTTAATTATATTAAAATTTTAAAGATAAATTTGATTTGAATACAAGTTAAAGAACAATAAATAAATTTCGATGTTTCTTATAAAATCAGTATTATCTCAGTGTTAGTTAATCCTGACTAAATAAATGAAAACATAATTGCTTCGGTGTAAGCTGTCTTGTTAATCTGAAGTTAGTTACCTAGAGAATAATTAATGCCACTTGTTTGTAGGTAACTATTTTTTCATGAACACAATACTCTAAAGGTTGTATATCGTCTTTAAAGCAGACTGTTTTTTTATTATTTATATTTCAACAGATTGATATACATCAACTCATACGAGTTAAATAATAAATGGAATGAAGTTGAGATAAGATATGATATATACGATGCTATAAAAAAAATTAAGAAGAGATACGTTCATAATACATAACAAATAAGTTTAAAAATTTAAAATTAAAATCTCGTTCTGATATGCTCCGGCATAATTAATCTTTATTTTCAGAACCAGCCGCTCGCCTGTGCACATACACTGCCCTAACTTTATACCGTAAAATAAACAATTCCTCAACACGCCAACAAAAACAATGGAAAGTGAAACCCAAACATTTTAGCTTATGTTTTCCAGTGAAAAAAAGTTCTTTGCCCGTATTCAGCTGACTGGCTGAGGCCATTGTTGCCACGATCAGAGCCTATTCATGGTTGGATGCCCAACGGGGTCCCGAAAACATTGAAAACCGTTCTGAGTTTTCCTTATCCTTCTGATTTCGATTTTGTAGATATTGCATACATCAAATTTTGCTTATATGCTACTTTGCGCTATTGTGTTTATTTGGATCAACTAAAAAAGTAACGGCCTGTTACTATCCCACAGCTAGGCATAGGCCTCTTCTCTCCGTTTCTGGAGGGAAGGGATGGAGTTAAGACCTACCACGCTGCTCCAATGCGGATTGGTAGGTTACACATATCTCGGTTGGAATCTCGTTCTGATATAAAGTAGCGGCCCGTTACAATCCCACTGCTGGGAATAGGCCTCCTCTCTCCGTTTCCGGAGAGAAGGGTTGGAGCTAAGACCTACCACGCTGCTCCAATGCGGATTGGTAGGTTACACATATCTCCAGAATTCTCTAGAGATATGCAGGTTTCCTCACGATGTTTTCCTTCACCGAAAAGCGTGTGATAAATTGCAATTATCAATTAGACACGTAAGTTTTAATAGAAAAACTCATTGGTGCCTGACCGGGGTTTGAAATTGTGACCCCCTCGAAAGAGTCGCACGGCCTCACTGCTGGGCTACCACAGCTTGGATCAACTAAAAGGGATGAGAAAATATTATCGATTTTTATATCAATTTATTTTTTCTTATAACCAATTTTCTAAATATTATAAATCGATTTTTAAGAAATCGGTTGTATTAATTACACTTTTTTTGTTCTTTTCTATTTATCCTTTTTTTTAAATAAGTTTTGCGTTGTAGTATGAACTGTATGAAGCCAGCATTTTAATAGAATTTTACCAACAGAGAGAGCATCCTATCTTCTATTTTTTTATTCTTAGTAGTACACATCGCCGTGTGGTATCCAGCTGAGTAGAATAGACCATCCTCATTTCTTACCAAGGTGTCGTATGAGGCGACTAAGGTAAGTTGACGTCAGGCAGGCGGCCGGTCGTAAAATACGTAGCCAAATCATTTGACTACATGTTTGTAACATGTTTTGCGGACCCCGCTTAGAGTGGGATAAAGGCAGGAAGATGATGAGTAATCCACATCAATTATTCTAATTAATTATTCATATGGAATTAGGAATTGAATTATTATGTACATACAATGATTATATACTATTTTTGACAATCCAATCCGTTAAGTTATTTTCGCCCTCTCTCCCTCCCATCAACCATATTTCTTTTTGAACATATCATCTTCAAAGGAATTCCACCTACATAAACTTGGTTTTTATGTGTGGGGTCACTACTCAACATATATGTGTGAGTTATGGAACATATCTACCCAAATTAAAACTGTAAGAAATCATAACAAAATATATTCGGAACACGATTGATGAATTTACATTCCTTTCCATTACGGTATGAAGGTTTTAATAATTTACCCGCGGTCTCGGAAGCCCATTAGATGTAGGAACAAATTTATAATGCAAATACGATTACGCGAGCGCCACCACTGAGAGCTAATGCACGGCGCTCGCTAGGAATTGCAAACTGCAAGTGAATCCAATACATAAATAAAATATTGAGTGTCTTTTAGAAACTATTCACTGCTTCAAAAGCTTTAAACCATGCTGTATTTACTGCAAGCTTTATTTCGAATTCAAATAAATACACTTGTTTTAAATCGTAACACGACAAGTCCAAAAGCTTTTTAAAAAATTTCATGTTCCTACTGTTAGCCCTTGAGGAATTCCCTCGTCTGGAGCCAATCTTGGCAGCAGAATTAGGTCATGCTTATCATTAGCATGCATTGTCATCGGGAGTTAACTTGTATGGAAAATTTCAGCTTCATCGAATACCGGGAAATCGGTCAAATTTAACTTGCAAGATTCTCCCTTCATACTCGAACATAAACTTAGCTAAAAGCTTTTAAGAATATGACATTTTATATTCGGACAAGTACATCAATATTAATTTATAATTGATAACTATAATGCTAAATATAAAAGTAAATAGTTTTTTTTGTTGAGTTGTGAAGGCATGCGCAGAACATTGACTTTTTCCTTGATGTTGAGTGACAATATAGCTCGATGGAATTTATATTGCTCAAAGACTTTGTCAACATCCAACTTCGAGAACTGTTCATCAATTTCTACACATTGCGGAATAAATAAGATAACAATCGTTTTGCGACATCGAATTTATGCAAATTATTTTCGTGTCCAATGACAAATTATACTCTTTACAATGATAATATGCAAAAAAATATAATATTCATTCGGGATTTTCAGTATTCAATCTGAACCAACTCACTAATGCTCGGCCGTTTTATGTGCCATATATATTTTTCGTGCGTAAAAATTAACGAAAAATTATTAAAAGGGTTTATTTTCTTTTCGATTTTAAATCTGCCTCAATTAGAATCCAACGTACTTATCAAAAATTATTACGACGATTGATTATCGTTATCAGATATAAATATCAATAAATAGATAATAAATGCTTCAATATACTGAACTAATACGTAGGATAAAAAATGCCGTACTTCCTTCGGAAATATGATAAAACTATATAGTACATAATTGAGAATATTTAAACACTAAAGACGATGCAAACAAAGTCGCGGGTACAACTACGAAATACTGCACACCTGTGAAAAAAGCTTGAAATTAAATATTTTGGAACAATTAGAAATCATTAAGCATAACAATGGCACCCTCATTAACAAGCAGATTAATGTCTCTAGTTCAAGCTTGTTGCACGTGTTCCGAGGTAAAATAAAGGGTGGGGATGAACGAAGTACTATATAACAATGCTTGTTCGGATAACGCTTCGCTATCATACTTTTTCATACTTTTTCATTCATTCCATCGATCGCCGCCGTAGCGTGCGGATGTCCCGGTCGAGCGCAATCCCGTTTGTGCTCCCCCCGCCAGACTCACGCGTGTGCCGCGAAAGATAGTGAAATAGTGCTCAAAGGACTTTGGACTGTTTGTTCGTTCAGTGCAAGTGGATTGTGTTAGTGCATCGTTGTTGGATTAGGTAGTGTGGTGCTTCACGCATAACACTAGCCGTAGGTGGTTCCGTCCGTGCGTAAGTACACTAATTTATTATATTAGGTACTCACCTCTTTCCCCCGAAGGGAGAGAGACTCGGGCTAGGGTTTTCACCTAGGTACTCACCTCCCTGCCATCCGGCAGGGAGGCAAACCTACACCAGCGGGCCATCATGGCCCCAATACGCTCCACGGGGCTTCCGCTCCTGGACGCTATTTATGAATACCTCCGGGCGCACCATCCCGCCGTGTTAAAGGAGTTAACTAACGCCCTCCCGCCTTCCCAGGCAGCGAGTGGCAGCCCGGCAGCACCTTCTCCTCCCGCTCCGGAGAAGCGCTTATCGCGCTCCCGCTCCGTGTCCCCCGACATGGAAGTAGAGGAGCAGTCCGACGCTGAGTCCGAGTCTCCTTCAGAGACGTCTGAAGCTTCTGAAGCTTCAAAGTCCTCGTCCCCCTCGACCTCAGCTGCATCAGAAGAGGACGACGGCTTCACCGCCGTCCTCTCAAAGAGCCAGAAGCGAAAGCTGAAGGCTCCCAAGACCGTCCCGCCCAAAAGGGCCACCAGCGACGCGGGTTTACCAACCCAGCGTCCCGCCCCCAAACCCCAGCCTGCCTCACAGGCTCCCCGCCCCACCGACGTCGACCAACTCGACTCGCCAATGACGGAAAGGAAGGAGAAGGTGCCGCCCCTATTTGTCAGGGAAAAAGACAAGTGGCACCGCCTAATCCCGCGCATGGATGGCTCGTCCATCCCTTTTACATCTGCCCGGTCCACTAGCCAGGGCATTATGGTGCAATGTCCGTCTTCTGCGGACCACCGTCGCCTCACGACGCTCCTAGACGCCGAAAAGATCGGCTATCATACCTACGCCCTAGAGGACGAGCGCGAACTCCGCGTCGTCATCCGGGGCCTTCCCGTAGAGCTCGACGTCGAGCTAATAAAGCAGGACCTCCTCAGCCAGGGACTGCCCATCAAACAGGTACACCGCATGTACCACCACAGATCCAAAGTTCCTTATGAACTTTGTCTTGCGGTTCTCGACCTCAGTCCTGAAGGCAAACGTGTCTTCAGCGTTAAAACCATATGCAGACTATCGGGTCTGCGTATAGAAACACCGCGTACGCGTGGGGTCATGGGGCAGTGCCATCGCTGCCAACTATACGGCCACTCGCAGCGTAACTGCACCGCACGACCAAGGTGCGTAAAGTGCCTGGGCGACCATGGCACTGTTGACTGCCCCAGAACGGTTCCGTCCGAGGAACCTCCCAGCTGTGTCCTGTGCAGGACTCAAGGGCACCCCGCGAGCTATCGCGGCTGCCCGAAAGTCCCGCTCAGGGCAAAACGGGGGGGCCGAAGGGCCGCCCGTAAAAAGGCGGCTCGCGCCGCCCCCAAACCGGCTGAGAGGTTCGTCCCCGCACCTCTGCCTGCGACAAATGCCTGGCACAGGAAACAGGCACCCGAGCCAACTGTGCCAGCGAAGCCCGCTCAAGTGGGGGCAGCGAAACCCGCTGCCGTCACCGCGAGCCAGCCCGCGCCCCAAAAGACTGCCGCTCCTAAAGCGACAGCCACCCCTCCAGCAACGAGCTTCATGGACGACATGAAACTCGTTTGCGAAATAGTGACCAAAATTGACACTTCGGAGCTGTCAATTTTGGCAAACAAGCTGAGGAGTAATCCTCAAAACAGATTAATGGCCTTGCTCGAACACTCCAGTTTGGTGCAGGCCATCGCTAGGCTTTAAGCTTTTCCCCTTAACGAGTAGGAAAAGACCCCACTCCCTCAAGCTAGTTACGTACAACGCAAACGGGCTTATCGATCACATGGACGAAGTCCGCGACTTCGTAGTTGCACACAACATCGACATTCTTTTAATACAAGAGTCCTTCTTAAAACCCCAAATTCGCAATCCTAACATTGCGAATTTCAATTTGATTAGAAATGACCGTCTGTCATCCCCAAAAGGCGGCACGCTAATTTACTACAAAAGAACCCTCCACTGTTCTCCCCTTGATTCCCCTAAACTCACCAACATGGAGGCTACTGTCTGTCAGGTGGGTATGACCGGCCATCAGTCGATCATACTAGCTTCAGTCTACCTAAGTCCCACTAAACGCGTCCTCGAAAGAGATGTCCGCGCTCTTCTCGCACTAGGCGACTCCGTAATATTGGCCGGAGATTTCAACTCCAAACATGACCAATGGAACTCACGCCGTACCAATAGGAACGGCAGAATCTTACAAGGTCTCAATGGCCTTCCAAACCTCAGCTTTGAGGTCATAGCCCCAAACGAACCGACTAGGTACCCGCATAACGGGGACCCAAACAAAGCCGACGTGTTAGATATATACATTATTAAAAACGTAACTCTCCAGTTACGTTCTATCGAAGTCTTGCATGAATTAGACTCGGATCACCGCCCGGTTCTAATTCATCTAGGTCGGATAGACTCCGAGGCCCCTGCCACCAAAACGATCATAGACTGGAGTAAGCTAGGCGGGAAACTCCAGTCCTTAGAGTCAGACCACTTAAATCAAATTCCTGACAGCATAGACTCCGTGGATAGTGCCAAATCCGCGGTCACCCACCTTACTAAACACATAACAGACTCACTCAAGGGTTGCTCCAAGGTAGTCCCCGAAGGCCACGGCCGACGGAGACTACCCGACGACCTGCGTGACCTACTTAGACGCAAACGTGCCGCCACTAGGGCCCACGACGCCTACCCGACTGACGAAAACCGGAGGACACTCCGGCGACTCCAAAGAGAGGTTAGGGAAAAACTCCGCCTCAATCACCAGTCAGACTGGGATAACAAACTCTCAGCGATCTCGCCGAGCCACCAGGCCTTCTGGAAACTCTCGAGATCCCTGAGAGGAGACCAGTGTGCAGCTACACCCCCATTATTACGTCCTAACCGTCCGGTCGCATTCGACGATATCGATAAGGCCGAGTGCTTGGCCGACAGCCTTGAGGGACAATGTACAGACAACCCTAGCCACCCCGAACACGCCAAGTTCCACATAGAGGTGGAATTGGCGGCGGCTACGATATCCACGAAGGCTCCCGAAAGTGAGCCACTAGCCCCCACCACCGGAGAGGAAGTCCGTTCCATTATTAAAAACTTGAAGACTAGAAAGTCTCCAGGTCCCGATTCCATCTCAAACAAGGCACTCAAGTGCCTCCCCGACCAACTGATACACCTAATAGCTTTGATTTTCAATGCCCTCCTGTTAGGTTGCTCCTTCCCCGACGAATGGAAGGAAGCAATAGTGATAGGTATTCGTAAACCGGGTAAACCCAGCAATCTCCCGAGCAGCTATCGACCCATTAGCTTGCTCAACAGCTTAGGTAAAGTCTACGAGAGAGTAATCCTCGCGAGACTTATAACGTTCATAGAGTCGAAGAAGCTCATACCGGATGAGCAATTCGGCTTTCGCGCCAAACACACCGCGGTACAACAAGTACACAGACTTACCGAAACCATCCTCAATGGCTTCGCCAAAAAACGGTACACCGGTACTGTTTTCTTCGATGTCGCCAAAGCCTTCGACAAGGTATGGCATGCGGGTTTAATATACAAACTCGCAAACCTAGGCATTCCCGATAGGCTCGTCCTCATCATACGCGATTATCTCACAAATCGCTCCTTTAGATATCGTATCGACGGTACGCTCTCCTCAAGACGTACCTTACGCGCCGGAGTCCCCCAAGGTTCGGTACTTTCACCGTTCCTTTATTCACTCTACACGAGTGACATCCCACGATTCTCCACTAAATCTAGTGTAGCCACCCATCTCGCCATGTTCGCGGACGACACCGCAATCTTCACCACTTGTAGGAATCCTACAACCATTAGCGATAGGCTCCAAACAGCGACCGATAGTCTCGGAAGCTGGTTCCGCCGGTGGAGAATCGAAATCAACGCAGACAAAAGTGCAGCAATGTTCTTTGCCAGGTCTAGGAGAGCCATGGACTTCATCCAGACGCCCCCTAGAGTCTCAATTTACAACAAACGTCTAGATTGGCAAAAGGAAGTCAAATACTTAGGTGTTATCTTTCAACCCACCCTATCCTTCATCCGACACATCCGCGTTGTCCGCAACCGGGCGGCATACGCCATGGGACGCCTCTATCCGATATTGTGCAAAACTAGTAAACTGTCACTTCGCAACAAAGTGACGCTTTACAAGACTTGCATTAGACCAATAATGACCTATGCGAGCGTCGCGTTCGCGCACGTTCCTAAGTCACGACTGTGTCCGTTGCAGACACTCCAAAATCGATTCATGCGTACAGCCACTGGCTGTCCGTGGTTCGTGCGCAACGTGAATCTCCATAGAGATCTCGACCTTCCCACGATAGCCGATCTTTTCAAACGATTCTCGAAGACCTACTTCGAGAAAGCGTCCACACATCCTAACCCCCTTATAGCGGCCGCATCCAACTATAAGGTGTTTAACTTCCCCAACCGATTTCACAGGCGCCCTAAGAGCGTCCTCAACGACCCCGACGATGTTATCACAGCATCCAACAAGACATACACACAATACACACACAAACAGCGTCTTCGCCGGCGAAGACGAGGTCCCCGCTTGCTTGTGTCAAGCGGCCGCAGCCCTCTGCCGCGGCCGCCGTGATGCAGACTTCCTCAAAGTCAATGTGTTAGATACAGTCCTCCAAAACGCGCCGCTTTAAGCCGAGGTTCGGTCTCGCAGGAGACACCCTTAAGGCGACGCTCCCAATAAGTTACGAGTGCCTAAAAAACACTCGCTTCTTATCAATTTTACCCGGCGAAGCTTCTGCGCTCGCCCATCCCACCGGTGACGCTGTAAAAGCCATTAGGGCTAACAGACACATTCGAAAAAAAAAAAAATAAATAACGCTTCGCTCTGCGATTTTATCGTGGAGTCTATATCCTGATGATGCTTCCGTTGCGGGGCGAAACGATTGTTTAGTTTGTTATAGTGAACCTGTGTAGTGCTTGTGTATTGTGGTGGAAGTGGTGGAGGTTTGTGCATGTATTTTTACGAATACTGCACGTATCGGGTATGAAAATACTGATAGTCCACTATACATTAAACACTATATATATATTTTCTATTTACTGTATCGCGGATTATAGCAAAATAATTTTATTATTACTTTTGTATTATAGATCTCCGCAAAGTAACGCCTAATTCTATAAATTACTAGTGATGAATCTATACATACTATAAAAGCAGTCGGACTGAATGTGATCGATTTTCTTAAAAAACACAAATTTGCCATTCTAATATACCGTTATATTTAAAACTTTGGTTAACACTTATCTTTTTTATATATGAACCTATACTGTAAACTCAAAAACTATGATGTATAATATATGTTATAGCGCTTGAGTTTCGCTCCATGCCAGTCGCATAACTGAGGATGTTGTCCCAAAGCAGACTGCGGTCATGGACAGTCTTGTGACCGCTTCACAAAATAATACCTCGACCTACTAAAACTAACCCCACTTGGATACTATAAGGTGTTATTGCAAAAGTGAGATAACTCGGTAGTTGAATAAGTATAAAGTAAAGTAACAGCCTGTTACTATGCCCACTGCTGGGCTAAGGCCTTCTCTCTCCGTTATTGGAGAGAAGGGTTGGAGCTGAGACCTACCACGCTGCTCCAATGCAGATTGGTAGGTTACACATATCCCTAGAATTCTTTAGAGATATGCAGGGTTCCTCACGATGTTTTCCTTCACCGAAAAGCGTGTGATAAATTGCAATTATCAATTAGACACATAAGTTTTAATAGAACAACTCATTGGTGCCTGCCCGGGGTTTGAACCTATGTCGTCTCTAGAGAGTCGCACTGTCTCACCGCTAGGCTATCACAGCTTTGAATAAGTATAAGAAGGTGTTATTTTTAAGTTTAGCTATTTACTTTCTACCTCATAAGAGCACGCCAAGCCATCGAGTCAGTTTTTATTTGCCGTTTAACTATTAAATTATTTATTCTATACCTTGGCCTTGCTTTGACAGATGTCATTGACAGATCTCATTCATATAAGTAACATTAATAAGCTATACCAGTTGAGCACTCTAGGTGGATAAAAATGATGATGAAATTTCATTATATCATTTAACATTAAAATATAGTACGATGTTTCAATAATACAGAAATAAATAAATGGTAAGAAATAAAAATAATATATTACCATTTTTCAACTGCGATAGAATAAAGTAAATTACTTAAAAGTTAATACGATTAATCATATTGGACGTGATGTAATATGAGGTCTTCAAAGTGTTATCCTTGAAATGCAGGACATCATGTGCATACATCTCGTTAGTAATATAGTTCAGCCTTTGCAAGTTCATAATATTCGCAAATAGAAGTCACAGGCAATTTGAATTATAAAGAATAGCTTCGAAATGTTATGATGTAATGAGCGCTGTGTATGTAATGTTTAGTTTATGTAAGTAGTATTTAAGAGATATTACAAATTATTTTTTATTTAAGATAAATTTGTAAACGTAATAAAACTTGTAAATGTAAAAAAACTATTACTATTAACTCTGTCTCACAACAGTTATCATAAAATAGCGACAGCAAAAACGATTTCTTCCTGACAACATTCCATCATGGTTAAGGATACTGAAAAGAACCCACAGCACAATGCACAACCCACCTTGGTTGTGCATTGTGCTATTGTGACATATATTATAATAAATAAATACACATAAACTGTATATAAAAAATAGATATTTAATGATTAAATAATATAAGATAAATACAGAGAACTAAGATAGCCCAGCGGTAAGATCGTGTGAGCAATGACTTGTTCTGTTAAAAGTTACGTGTCTAATTGGTAATTGCAATTTATGACAAGCTTTGAGGTAAAGTAAGAGAATTCTGGGGATAGAGCTTGGTGGATCTTAGCTCCCAACCCTGCTCTCCAAAAACGGTGAGAGGAGGCCCATGCTCAACAGTGGAATAGTAATAAACCGTTAATTTTACTTTGTTTTTTAACTAAAAGTCTATACGGTATTCTTAAACACAGTAACGCCGGCGTGTACTAACGGTGGCTCGCACAAGACTTTCTTATCTGACGGCACGGGTCACCGGTGGGACGCGTATGATTAAAAAAAGTAAAGTAGCGGCCTGTTACAATCCCACTGCTGGAAATAGGCCTCCTCTCTCCGTTTCTGGAGAGAAGGGTTGGAGCTAAGACCTACCACGCTGCTCCAATGCGGATTGGTAGGTTACACATATCAATAGAATTCTCTAGAGATATGCAGGTTTCCTCACGATGTTTTCCTAACCGAAAAACCGTGTAATAAATTGCAATTATCAATTAGACACATGAGTCTTTATAGAAAAACTCATTGGGGCCTGCCCGGGTTTGAACTCGTGTTTCCCTCGAAAGAGTCGCACGGTCTCACCGCTGGGCTATCACAGCTCCCACGTATGATTGTTCTATGGAAATTAAAGTAATGTTAATTTAACTTATACAAAAACGGCACGAATTAATCACAATAAACACTGGTGTTATACTGAGCAAGCAACGTGTATACAGCTCTGAACAAGCAATAATCGCGCACCATGAATATAGGTGCCAGCATGAACGTTTTTATAAGTAAAGTTTTAGATTGCTTATTTAGATATTTTTAATGTACACAGTTACCAGGCTCAAAGCATTTTGTACAAACTACGTACTTTTTAGAAACGTAACTTGTTGAGATCCTCACAAACCCCAAAGTATGAACAAGTGTTTGCATCAGACAAGCGGCAGGTCATTAATGCACCCCTCAAGCGACCCTCTACATTCAGATAAGTAAGTAAAACAACTTTATTTGATGTCGCGTCACTGGACAGAAACAGACATGACACCAGGGGAATGACAAACTTTATGGTGTTTCACTTACTTTTTTTTTTTACACTTGGGTTTGATTATAATCATACCTAATGGTGATGGCTTCCCATCGTCTGGAAATCTAAAATGAAATTGTAGAGATGATATAGACCAATTTGTTTAACTGTTTGGATTTTGAATATTTCCCTAAGTACTTAGTAATAATCATTATCATCGGATGATGATGATGATTACTAGGGCAGGAGGATTCCTGCCCTTATCCCACGGGGGTCGGCACAGCATGTTATAAACATGTTGTTCCATAATTCGGCTACGTATTTTACGACCGGCCGCCTGCCTGACGTCATCTTACCTTAGTCGTATTTTACGACACCTCGGTAAGAAAGAGGGTGGTCTATTCAACTCAATCGGATTCCACACGGTGGGTCAACTTACCTTAGTCGTGTTTTACGACCCCTCGGTAAGAAAGAGGGTGGTCTATTCAACCCAACCGGATCCCACACGGTGGGTCAACTTACCTTAGTCGTGTTTTACGACCCCTCGGTAAGAAAGAGGGTGGTCTATTCAACTCAACCGGATCCAACACGGTGGGTCAACTTACCTTAGTCGCGTTTTACGACCCCTCGGTAAGAAAGAGGGTGGTCTATTCAACTTAACCGGATCCCACACGGTGGTTCAACTTACCTTAGTCACGTTTTACGACACCTCGGTAAGAAATGAGGTTGGTCTATTTTACACAGGCGGATCTCACACGGCATTAAGTACTTATTAATATGTATAAAATTAGTAATATAACATTAAATTAAAAAGCGTTAATATTATTTTAGTGTTCTAAAAGCTGAAGAGTCACGCATTAAGGGTAAACTGGTTCTAACCTCTGTGAAATATCAAAGGGTATACTGTTTAAAGAAAACCTTACAAATACAGTAAAGTAAATACTACATGTTTAAAGAAAACCTTACAAATACAGTAAAGTAAATACTACATAATGATATTAATACGAAGGCATCATTTTGTCGTGGAGTCTATCCTTTTGAAGATGCTTCGGTTTCGGAACGAAACGATGGTAGAGATTTTGGTGGTGGTTGTGTGTATTGCCTGTGTGCATTGTGGCTGGTGGAGGCGTCTTGGGATACTTGTGGTGGTGAATTTTGCCTGCTTCATACACTTAGCGTTACATACATTCGCTTATGGCTAAGTAGTTCTGTTATAGTTTCTGTAATATGGAATTCCGCAAAGTAACGCCTGCTTCTATAAATCATTTGTATCATAACTTATTTACGCCGTTCACCCTTGATGCCCTTACCAGATAGAGCAGTTCCCTTTACCTCCATCCATTAACGGTTAACATTTAAATACTTTGACCGTATTGTATGAAGCACAGAGCGTAATGGAACTTCTTCGTGCCGTAAATGCTTTGCTCGATAGCCTATTTCCATTTGCGGGAGCGTCGCACACAGACAATTCTTAAGCGTCACTTAAAACGTCCCACTTTCCCCACAAAGGAACTTTTATGAATGTGCCTCGTCAGATTGAGGTATCATACGACTGTGAATGAACATGAATTTACAAAGCTTACGAATTTACAGACATTAACAATCATAGACCTGTCCAGGGTTACTAAGGTTAATTAATGTATTCCAGCGGAGATGTAACAAAATATGATTAATGACAACCTAAAATTCGAAATAAGTTCGCCGGAAAAGACGGTCAATTTTTTTTAAGCAAAATATTATTAACTTTTTTCTTATTTTTTTTGGTTCTTCACGGTTTTACAATATACATTTTTCGTCATTTTAATACTTTTCTATTAGTGCATATTATCAATTTAATTTATTTTAAATAAAAATAAGTTATAACATAATTAATAATGTCGAGAATTTTATTTATATTATATAATATAAATTACTTACAAAAATTACTAATTACTAAATACTATAAGAAATGCCCCGATCGCCACCAAGCTTTACAGGATCATCCGCTTTGTCATTCTAAAGTAAGGTCCGAAAATTTCATTTAAATCGTTCCAATCGTTTCGGAGACTATAAAGGACATACAGTTCAAAATTTTTTTTTATATATTAATAGCTGTCCGGCTATGCGTTGCTTTAGCTCAGGCTGGTTTCGATTTTCCCTCGGAACAGAGCTCAACAGCTTTAAAAAATGCATTGATCGCTACCAAACTTTACAGGATTATCCGCTACGGCATTCTAAATATGGTCTGAAAATTTCATCAAAATCGGTCCAGTCGTTTCGGAGTCTATAAAGGACATAAATTTTTATATTTAAGATTTCATAGTGAAAGTTTTCCGAATAATAAGTACATTACATTCCGTTCACTTTACAAACGAATCGAATCAATCACTTCAACGAAGCAACGGGCGACACCACCAGATGCCACTGTTAAATCCGCTGTAATCCTGAATCTAGAAGCAAGTGTTTATAAACTGTACATTTTTGTTATATATAAAAAAAAACTGTTTATTAATTATTATTCGTAACTATTTAATGATTTATATGTATTTTGTAACATCTTTTTTCTCTCTGGGCAATTGTCGTTTTTTATTCCCCGATTGTGGGTAGCTATGATAAATAACAGTAGGTACCAATCTTAGATGCTGTCTAAGTTATAGTGTTATTAAGTTTAAGATTAGTGTTACTATTCGTATTTGCAAACCCCTGTCACAAGTTATAATTAAGGAACATTGACTGACACGTTGGCGCTGTGGGTAGTGACCCTGCCTTCAGATCCGCGGGTCGCGGGTTCGATTCCCGCCGAGGGCCAACATTTTCTATAAACAAATTGTTGGTTCTTCGAGCCTGGGTGTTTATTTGTATTTAAGTATGTATTTAAACTTATATAGTATAGTATATCTATCAGTTGTCCGTCACCCATAATACAAGTAATAAGTTACTTACTTTGGGGACGGACGACCGTGTGTGTAAATGTCCCATACATTTATTTATTTATTTCTCTCCAATTATTTTATGCAGAATTCTAATGATTTTAATAAAATTTAGCTCTCTTCGCATATATCTTTAAATTAAATAAATAGGGTGCTTATTAATTAAGTTAATTCAATTTCACGACAGTCGACTGCCTAAAAACTTAAAATTTGGCGAGTAATCTTATTAAACGTTTGCTAATGAAGAACTCTTAGTGCTTAACTTTTGCTAATAAAGAAATAATTTTTTTGGGGGCTTAAGTTAAATATTTATATAATACTATATTTAGTTAATTATTTTACTCATAGGTATTCGTAACATTGAATATAGAAACAAACGATGTATTTGTATAAAATGAATAAAATGTATTAATGTAATACTTTTAATATATATTGATAAAGTTTTCAAACCATCTTAATAAAAATACAATATCCTTTTCAAATAAATATGTACGCGTAAACTGATGGATTACGTAACAAACTTTATAGTTATATTCAGCATTCTACATGTTGACTGGCCTATTGGCGCAGTGGTTAGTGACCCTGCCTTCAGCTCCGCGGGTCGTGGGTTCGATTCCCGCCAAGGGCCAATATTTTCAATAAACAAATTGTTGGTTAATAATGATACCGGCTATACTCACGTCTAATTTAAACCCGTCCGGGGCACTTATTCATGAGCTCTTTACACGACGTTATCGCGGCGGGAACTGTATGAATACTACTCACGATAGTTTAAATTTAAAAATTGTTGGTTTTTCGAGCTTGGGTGTATATTTATATTTAAGTATGTATTTAAAAATATATATGTAGTAAGTTTATCTATCAGTTGTCCGTCACCCATAACACAAGTATTAAGTTACTTACTTTGGGGATGGACAAGTGTGTGTGTAAGTTTCCCATATATTAAAAAAAGAAACTTACTTAAGAACGTAGTATAATAATTGTAATATTATTTTTCGATTTAATAATTATACTCTTTAATTATTATGCTGTCACATATTTATAAATTTAGAATAGGTCATGAACTGGCTCCATAGAATTATTTTACTAGTGTAGGAATGCCAGCTTAAAAAGTGTTCACATCCTCCTGCTGTTATCCCACTCTAGGTGGGGTTGGCACAAAATGTTACATATATGTTCTCACATGATTCTTTTTTCGCACATGCATAGTGAGCAAACGTCTGAAATGCTGAAAGCTAAATTTTATGTTATTATTTGCTGTGACACTCTTATTTACAGGCATGCCTATAGCTTCCCTACTATACTAAAATAACTCTATGACTGGCTCGTAATGAAGCTAATATGGAATGAATGTTACTTAGTTTACAAAAAAGAAGTCATAAAAACCAAAAATGAAAATGATCAATGCAGATCATTTTTATTAAGAATTAAAATTTATGATTTATAGAAGCAGGCGTTACTTTGCGGAATTCCATATTACAGGCACTATAACAAACAACAATGCAAAATTTGCATTGCGATTTTGGCTTGGAGCCTATCCTCCTGATGATGCTTCGGTTTCGGGGCGAAAAGATCGTCGTGATTGTTGTGGTGGTGGGTGTGTGTGCTGCTTGTGTGCTTTGTTGCTGGTGGAGGAACCTTGGGGTGCGTGTGGTGGCTTGTCCTGCATGTGTCAATGTTAAATTTTGCCTGCTTCATACACATTAGCTTTGCATGCATTCGCTTAACCCTTGCGGATTATAGCGAGGTAGTTTTGTTATAGTGCCTGCAATTAAAATTTTTGTTTTGATATTTTAATCCTTTGTATTCATAAACATTTCAATATAAAACAGACAAAATGTTTATTCCAATCAGACCAAACGAACTTCTTGTTGCGTTGTTTTTCTTACAACCGCCGCCGCAAATATTTCAAGAGGCGTTTTAATGAACCGGCATGACGCAGATGTGCGGCAAATCTATGGTAAGCCTCTGCGAACATAAAACCCCGACTTAGTTCATGTCGCTTGTGGTTTAATCACAGCGGTTTTACAGTTGAATCGTTCTCTATGCTTTGCAATCGAATTGAATTTTATCAATTGCAATGTTTTAGTAACAATCATCGTGAAAAAAATATATTCACATTTAAATAAGAAGGTCGCAACAGACATTATATAAACTGACCTGAACAAATATATATGTATACATTTCAATACCAAATTTTCAACAATATTGCTATAAAATAAGTTAAGAATAAAAAACACGGGTATAAATTGCAATTCTACTTTACCCTAACAAAAGTAATAAATATTTTTGGGAAATCGTTTTTAGTTAAATAAGGATGATAATTTAAATGATTTATAGAAGCAGGCGTTACTTTGCGGAATTCCATATTACAAGCAATATAACAGAACTAACTACTTTGCTATAATCCGCACGGGTTAAGCGAATGCATGCAAAGCCAATGTGTATGAAGCAGGCAAAATTTACGTACCTTATACATGCAGGACAAGCCACCACATGCGCCCCCAAGGCGCATTCACCAGCAACAACGCACACAAAAGCAGCACACACACCCACCACCACAATCTCGACGATCGTTTCGCCCCGAAACCGAAGCATCATCAAGAGGATAGGCTTTATAATAAAGCCAGTCTAACTTACTTTGGAAAATTAACAGATCGAGTGGCAAATATATTTAAATCAAAATCAGGTACTAAACTCTCCTTTAAAACTAACCAATCGCTTCGTAATTTGTTGTGTAAAAATAAAGATATATTAGATAAGGGTAAAAAATCCGGGGTTTATAAAATAGATTGTCCTGAGTGCAACGGTACATATGTAGGTCAGACTGGCCGAAGTTTTGCAGTTCGATTCCGGGAATATATGGCTGCGTTTAGGAATAATAAACCACAACATTCTAATTTTGCAAAACATTTGCTGGAAAGCGGTCATAAAGTGCCTAATGACCATTCGTTTCATATTCTTCACACTTGTGATAAGGGACTCCGACTCAATACGTTAGAGCAACTTGAGATAATAAAAAAAAACAATGGCCACTTAATTAACGAGCAAGTAAATGTATCTAATTCCGTTTTGCTACATGTGTTCGGAGGGGAGGGTATTGGTGGGAGTTGAACTATTTAAGACTGCTTGTATGGGTAGCGCGGCGCATTACGATTTTTGTCGTGGAGCCTATCCTCCTGATGATGCTTCGGTTTCGGGGCGAAACCGAAGCATCATCATCGAAGAAGGTCGAGATTGTGGTGGTGGGTGTGTGTGCTGCTTTTGTGTGCGTTGTTGCTGGTGAATGCGCCTTGGGGGTGCATGTGGTGGCTTGTCCTGCATGTGTAAATGTTAAATTTTGCCTGCTTCATACACATTGGCTTTGCATGCATTCGCTTAACCCGTGCGGATTATAGCAAAATAGTTAGTTCTGTTATATTGCTTAAGGATGATAATTTAACACGGTTAATAAATTTTATACTATCCTAAGTTAGTTTTTTTTCCTTTTAAAAGAAAGTACTTTTTTATAGTAATAAATTAGTATCTTTCAATAATTTTCCCTTTTATTACTAATTTTATAATTCAGCATGATGTATTGGTCAATTTTCATAAATTTTCATGGCTTCCCATATAACTGATCTGTTTTACAGTTAAATCATTATATATCATTTGCGTAGTGTTCAAATTAATTGATTTAAACAGAACTACAAATGTGACAACTTTTGCTTTATTGTGATTTCGTCGTATATAGATCTAGATTATTTTTTATGCATGAAATATACATAATTATTTAAAAAAAATTGGCGATGGTTTATGTTGAAGAATGAATGAAGAATGAAGAAGGAATGAAGACATAGTATGAAGCGACATACGCTGGCGCGCCCTGCTTTGTGCCTAACAAAAATATATTAGCCGTTTGTGGGTTTGAGTCTATATAAAAAATACAAAAAGCCATTACAATACTGTTGAGGACTACCTAGATGATCAGATCACGTGGGTATAGCTACTCTTCGACTCTGTACAGAATAATAATTGCTAAATGTAAATAGTTATAATTGTATTTTGAAAAGAGCAACCGCCGAGTATCTTACTGGCTCTTGTCAAACGGAACAGCTTTTCGAACCAGCAGTAGAATTAACGATTCACATGCATTTGTTAACAATATTACTTGAATAAAGAATATTTTGAATTTGACTTAACCCTTGATCTACGACTTGTTATCCATATCAAATTACAAAGAATACTATTTCTCATATCAAAAGATCATATCACAAGCCAAGAGAATTTTGTGATATAAACAAGTTCTTTACCGAAGAATCCATCACTAGGTATCCTCAGAGACATACCAAGACAATATCTAACAAATAAAGTGTCACTGTTTATTCATGCCTAACGTATCAAGTAACTGAGATATTTCATACTGAGTTGCTATAAATATCTCAACGGTATATATTACCAGTTATCAGACAACCAGCTATTTTTGTTTACCCATTAATTCATCAGAGTAGTAAAATTTATACGCATTGCGGAGAAAAAGTTAGGCTGGTACTTATCGTAATTTATACTACTATTAAATTACAAAAACGTGTGTACGTGTTTGGTTGTATACATACACATATGTACGGTAAACGTTTATATGATTATGTATAGATAACAAAAGTTTGATTACAATGATAATAATGAAAAATCATATGAATTATATATAGTTTTATGTTTTGGCTTCATTCAACTAATTGTTCTCAGTACTTTTCTGAGAACTTTCATCATCCTCCTGCCCTCATCCCACTCTAAGTCGGCACAACATGTTATAAACATGTTGTTTCATGATTCGGCTATGTATTTGACGACCGGCCGCCTGCCTGACGTCTACTTACCTTAGTCGTATTTTATAACATCTCGGTAAGAAAGAGGGTGGTCTATTCTACTCAGCCGGATACCACACGGCGGGTCAACTAACCTTAGTCGCCTTTTACGACACCTTGGTAAGAAATGAGGGTGGTTTACTCAGCCGGATACCACACGGCATTACTTTTCACTGAGAACTTTATGGTTCATTTATGAACTTTATGGTTCTATCAAACCAATGAATTAAACTTTGGTTAAAAAAGGTTAAAGTTTACTTTATTAAGTAGTACACTAACAATAACGTTGTGAAAAGTAGTTTTGACAAAAAGTCTAAATTTAAAGTCATGGATTGCCCCTCTCTAAACTTAGAATTATTTCTTTCCTTTCTCAGGAGTGAAATTGAAATCGCACTGCGATACATAATAAAGGGCCCTTGATATTTGTTTGTAGAAATAGAGAAAGTGGATGCATTATCCACCCTATAAGGAGTCCCTCGTATTGAAAGATTCGTGGCCCTCGCCCATGAATATTTGAGTGGCTCTTACGATACTCAAAGTGGTGAATGGTGCTATAAGATCATAGATATTCTTCAAAAATTTCGGACGTTGCTTCTTTCTTTGATATATCTCTATTAGTAAAGGTTCAATGACAAGGAAGTATTTTCTTCTTTCTTCTTCATTTTATTTGAATTAGAGTTGCATATGGGTTGTCTGAGTTCTTCAAGTAGAAGGTCTTCAGTCAGAAATTAGGGATGTGAAAACATAATCTATTTTTATTTTAATCGTTATTTTTTTATTATAATCAATTTCCTAAATATTATTAATTTTTTTTTTTCAAATCGATTTATTAATTACACTCTTTTACTTCTTCTTTTTAGTCCTTTTTCCTGGTCTTTAAGATAAGATATGCGTTGTTGTATGAAACCAATTTAGCTAAACTACAGATTTTAATCGAATTTTTCAAACATCAAACCTGGTATTGTGTTATTTGTACTTGGTTATTTTGATTAGACTTTATTTTAATTCATTATTAATAAAAGAAAATTTACATAAAGTAAAAAAAAGATTATTAATAATCGATTTTTCCGATAAGAGGTAATCGATTTTTTAAATCAATTTATTTATATAAGAGAAAAATTATTACTTATTAATCGATTTTTCTCTCATGACAATAAATTGATTATTTATTAATCGATTTCCCACTACAAGATTCATCCCTATCAGCAATAGGGGGGCAGGAGGCCATTGCTTTCACTATCTATACTTTTTATAAAACAAAGTTCCAAAAGTTATCTGTCGTGAAAGGTATGTGTTAGTCGCCTGCGCTGCGTAAACCAGCAGAGTTACTCTGAAGTAATGTACTAGAGAATTGTAGATCTATAAAAATACTACAAAAAAGTCCGCGGTTGCATGTTCCTATCTTTTACGGTTAACTCACAATAACTACTTTTATGTTCAAAATTTCAATTCTGGATAAATCTTGTGACACAATGAATTCCACGCGGGCGATGCCGCTGGCACAGCTAGTTATTTATAATCCCATATTTTTGAGAGCATACAGTGTGTTAAAGGCTAGAGTTTCTGTAATAAAACTATCTATGCCATTCATGAAGTACAAGATAACAAACGGATACACATTAAATATAAAAATAAATATAGAAGTAAAACTGACGTCACATGAGCGAAACGGCTCGCTTTACGACCGACCGAACGCGAAATATGAGGGTCGTGTTGACATTATTTATGTGTCCCGATAAAATTTATTGGACGCAAATTTTTATACATAGCCACATTAGTTTATGTTAAGCAGGGTAATGAAATATTGCCTGTTAACATGAAATTACCTAATTTCATTCTCTACTTACTTCTTTTAGCCATGATGTCCTTGTTATGGATTAATGATATATAGAAGTAATAATCAATGTTAAAATACATTTTACCAAAGAAAAATATTAAGAAGAAGTCTTCTTCGACTGCGAATATTTGCGGTGCTTAACCGAGGGCCTAAAATACTAACCTATTGTAACGATTTAAGACGCCGCTATGAAAGAAATTGTTTTTAGAGAATATAATATATTTTTGGTAAATTCAATTGTTCTCCCATGAAGAGGTAGAAAATAATAATTAATACATAATCAATGTATATCTGGGTGACCGAGCTTTGTTAGGAAATTTTTTTAATATTCTGGTATATTTTCCACTTCGAGACCACCCGATTCCAACTGAGCTATTATGAAAACAGCGACATTTTAAACAAATGGAACCTAGTTAGATTGATTTATACCCTTCAAAACCTACATTCCAAATTTCATGAAAATCATTCGAGCTGTGTCCGAAATTTAGATATTTAATTTATTTAGCTCATTTAAAGGTACTAGATAGATATATAATAAAAATATTTAGGTAAATCTATATTTTATCGATTAACACATCGAGTTTATTTAAATAGGATAAAGATAGCAACAGTCACGATCGTACAAAATATCATAGTCGTAGAGATTCCACTCACTCTTACACTTCCATGCGAAAACCTCAGGTATTTAAACCAAGAATCCCACAGAAATTACAACAGAACTATATACTTTGCTATAATAATCCGCGCGGGTTAAGCGAATGCATGCAATGCTAATGTGTATGAAGTAGATAAAATTCACGCAACTTACACATGCAGGACAAGTCACTACATGCATCCCAAGACGCCTCTACCAGCCACAATGCACACACGCAATACATAAAACCACCACTAAAATCTCAATTAATTAATTTAAACAAAAAAGGGATTCATGTGGTGACTTGTCCTGCATCTGTAAGGTAATTTTGCCTGCTTCATATACATTAGCATTGCATGCATTCGCTTAACCTGCGCGGATTATAGCACAGTAGTTCTGTTATAGTTTCTGTAATATGGAATTCCGCAAAGTAACGCTTGCTTTTATAAATCATCCAACAAACATACTCAACGCGATACCCATTTTCTCATTTACGTTACAATAAACACCATATCCGCTTGCATAACAATACATTGAAAAAGAGTGTGTACTGATAATAAAAGGATTTTATGTAAATTAAATTTCTAAATTAAAGTAAACAGGATAGCAAAGTATTGTTTGCCTGTATTTTAATGTATCCTAATTTCACACTTTCGTTGTTTCGGTCGCCGTTACTCAAAAAAGATATTTGGAGTCTTAATATAAAATAGGATAACCAAAACAAGATTAATGTTACTGAAATCAAAAATTATATTCTCATCGTATTCGCCATTTAATTTAGAGACATATTTTTGCTACTGTTTCTTTTCCTATAAAATAATCTGTGACCAAATTTAAATAAAACTCTCTGACAAAATGGCTTTCACGGCGAACAAATTTTGTAAAAAAATTGTACTAAAGAACAGCAATGATTAATGTAAATAAAGAAAATGCGAATTGTAAATTTTTGTGATATCAATCGCCGATATAATTTTTTTGTTTAATAATCTTTTAACTTTGTTTTATAATGATTACTAATTTTTTTCTTATTGGATATAGTTATAAGTTTTTTTTGTATCGGTGGAAACTTAGTTGATTTCTGTCTACATCATAAGTTTAATATTTAAGTCTTATTATAATTGTTTTTCCCCTAAAATAAAAAAAAACAAAAAAAAATATTCATATTTTTAATAAATTGTATTGAAAAAGGGAAAGAGGAATAGGAGGCAGTACGATTTTTGTCGTGAAGCCTATCCTCCTGATGATGCTTCGGTTTCGGGGCGAAACGATCGTCGAGATTGTGGTGGTGGGTGTGTGTGCTGCTTTTGTGTTCGTTGTTGCTGGTGAATTGCGCCTTGGGGTGCATGTGGTGGCTGGTCCTGCATGTATAAGGTGCGTAGATTTTGCCTGCTTCATACACATTGGCTTTGCATGCATTCACTTAACCCGTGCGGATTATAGCAAAGGAGTTAGTTCTGTTATATTGCTTGTAATATGGAATTCCGCAAAACATTTTTGAAAACAATGAGTATTTAAAATATAGTCGATATTAGCTTTGCATAGAAACTGCAACTAAATAACCACCACACTCACAATAGGGGTCTGCGATAACAAATCGTTTGCATATAAATAGATACATTTAACGAGATCTGTCGTTGCAGAGAAAAAAGAACGAAGTAATGACAAAGGGAATATCCATCTAGCGGTCTTCTGTAAAGCGGTGTATATCCGTACGTCGCGATTAATTGGTTTTTTTTGCTTAGTTAGAAACATTAAGAGAATTAAGAAGATTACTAGATTAGTATCCAGGCTATTTAGTGAATATGACCCGTATTTTAAAAAAGAAGTAATGCCTCGTTTTTTAATGTCATGTAAATACTACAACTTAATATTAAAACAGTTATACAAAATAATATAAAATATTTCAAATAATTTATAGAAGCTGGCATTACTTTTCATAAATTCCATAGTACAGAAGTACTATGGAATTTATGAAAAGAATTATTTTGTAACAACGTGAATATTAACTGCTTCCTACACTTAACATTACTTAGATATTCTTAGACTGACCCGTTGGCGCAGTGGGTAGTGATCCTGCCTTCAGCTCCGCGGGTCGTGGTTTCGATTCCCGCCGAGGGCCAACATTTTCTATGAACAATTTGTTGGTTCTTCGAGCCTGGGTGTATATACAGATATACACCCAGGAACAGCTTCCCGAACCAGCAGTAGAGTTGAAAATTGAAAATTGAAAAAGCACTTGTTTACAAGCTTAGTTGAATAAAGAATATTTTGCGTAGTGACTCTTCCGCGGGTCGCGGGTTAGATTCCCGCCGTGGGCCAACATTTTTTATAAACAAATTGTTGGTTCTTCGAGCCTGGGTATGTATTTAAGTATGTATTTAAACTTATATATGTAGTATATCTATCTGTTGTCCGTCACCCATAACACAAGTATTAGGTTACTTACTTTGAGGATGGACGACCGTGTGTGTAAGTGTCCCATATATTTATTATTTATTTATTTATTCTAAACAAACGCGGATCATAGCATAATAATTCTATCAAAACTTTTGTAATATATCATCATCCCACCTTAAGTGGAGTCGGCACAACATGTTACAAATATGTTGTCACATGATTTGGCAACGTATTTTACGACCGGCCTTACCCTAGTCGTATTTTATGACCCCTCGGTAAGAAAGAGGGTGGTCTATTCTACTCAACCGAATACCACACGGTGAGTTAACTTGCCTTAGTCGCCTTTTATGACACCTCGGCAAGAAATGAAGTTGGTCTATTCTACTCAGCCGGATACCACACTATATACAACATCAGACTACTACACTACCACACTATAAACATTTTTAGTGTTATCGTATATCTATAATGTTCAGATTTACGACATTAAACACCTCTTTATTCTTTGTATTATTTAATGATAAAGTAGCGGCCTGTTACAATCCCGCTGCTGGGAATAGGCCTCCTCTCTCCGTTTCTGGAGAGAAGGGTTGGAGCTAAGACCTACCACGCTGCTCCAATGCGGATTGGTAGGTTACACATATCCCTAGAATTCTTTAGAAATATGCAGGGTTCCTCACGATGTTTTCCTTCACCGAAAAGCGTGTGATAAATTGCAATTATCAATTAGACACATAAGTTTTAATAGAAAAACTCATTGGTGCCTGCTCGGGTTTGAACTCGTGTTCCCCTCAAAAGAGTCGCACGGTCTCACCGCTGGGCTATCACAGCTCTATATTACTATTTATATGCTATTTATACTATTTAATCATATGAACGCTTAAAACCAAAAATAGATAATATATTATCTAAGCTTCATGGAGTTAACATAAATTGCAATTAATTCACGTTCAATTCACAGTTAGGAGCATTTAGTGCAGTGCTGCGCGTTCGTAACATGATACAAACACGAACATTTAATTAGTGAATCCGTTCACTATTTATCGTAGGTAAATATTAAGATCCTAAATTATTTTAATAGTACTCATTTTATCATCGAAAATGTTTGACAAGACGGTAACAATTTTTGTTTGTCCTGGGTTATTTTGAGCGTCGCCTTTTAATGCAACGATGTATCATCATTACGTCTTTTTAATATTGAATTATTCCACTTTACATTTTATATTTTAAAATCTAACATTATTATGCCGAATACTGTATGTTATAATTCTTCTATAGCATTGAGTTCTATTAACTCCAATTTAGTAGTCGCTGTCGAAATGGGGTTTTAAATCTCTTTTGGTCATCGAAAAAGCGTACAAGATTCAATGGAGTGTTGGAATTGCAATTGGAATGTCTTGAACCACAGCAAATTACAAGGTCAAGAGATGTTTTGTGCCGTTTAAAAAACTAGATGCCGCATCCTAGTTGAAGCCAACCTTTAAGTAAAGCCAGGCGGGCTTTGCTGCTATTACTAGCTTTCGCATCGAATATTTGTCGTTTCATACAGAAAAGATTTATATTCTGTAAAAGCAGTCTACAGTTCTGCGTATATCAAATAGCAAACGAGCAAACGCATACGCAACACTCCGCTCCAGTCAAGTAAATAATTATTCTTGTTTCTTGTACGACAATGGGAAATATTTAAATAAATAATTATTCTAAGACAAATGTACTCTATTTAATTCCAGACAAGCAGTTATACTCTTTTGAACCGATTATACCAAATCTAGCTTGGTCCAATCGTGATAAACGGGTAGCTCCGTTGTTAATCTTCGCCTAGCGTTTATTGCATCAGTCTAGCGCTTTCGCGAAGAATAATGTACTCCATTACAGCTAAACAAAGATAGGAATCTTTAATTTTAAGTGCGCTGAAATAAGCTTTAAGCGAAAAGTAATGACCTTGTAGTTATACTCGTAGGGTGATATCCTATTTTACTTTTCAATTCTGGGTTTGCTTTAAAAATTATGAATCTCATTAACGTTTGAAATGAACCCCCTTCAGAGTTCTTTGATAAAAAAATATATAAAGCAACGAACGTGGCATTAAATCAATAACTCACGAATAATTTAAACGCATGGGGAGTTTCATGTTTCTCTTTAACAATAAAGGGTGCTTTAGGTAAAGAAAAACGATTGTGATTGATGCAAAAAAAATTAACAACATTACATTTAGATTTTTCTCACAACATAATTTGATCGATGAACGCTAGACTTTTGATACAGCATGGGGCAAGCAGAAATTTATAACAGACAATTATGTAAATTTCTTCATGCTAAATTTTATAATGTCATTTGCGGCAATGAACAAACGGCAGACCAAATATTTTAAATTAAGTCTAACATAGGTTACACAGGATTCGTTTATCTAAATACTGAAGTAAGAAGAACGTTGCGGGTAAAAGCTAGTAATGAATAAAGTGAGGCACTAACTCATATAAAGCTGCATATATTGGTGCAGTTAATTATTCATCTCATTATTGAAGTTTTCAGCCTTCCTTTGTGTGATTCAGCCCGAGTGCGCGTCGATAGCCTAGTTTACCGCCAACTTCACTACTGCGGAAGTTTTAGAGAATAATACGTCGCCTCAAGTTAATACTTTACTATTGCTTGTGGTAGATAATGTGGAGCTTGAATATTGAGATTCTTTCAGAGAGGTTTAACATCTAAGTATTCGGCATCTCGTATTAAGGGCAAGTGTATTGAGAGGTCCTCATCCAGAGGTGGCGTACTCTGGGATTTAGTGTTGCTGCTGGCGGGGATGGGGGCAATGTGTCCTTGTCCCCGCCACCAGCAGCGTGGTAGAGCACTCAAGTTGTATTAGTGTTACGCAATTTATTAATAAGTAGTATGGCCTTCGCAGAGCTTAATTCAGATACTCGTATATGAAATATACTTATAAAAAATGCTCTGATATACACTAAACTTTATAGGAACATCCACTAGGTTAATATAAACATTATCTGAAAACTTCATGAAAATCGGTCTAGTCTTTTCGGAGTCTATAAGGACATACATCATCATCATTCTCCTGCCCTTATCCCACTCTAAGTGGGGTCGGCACAACATGTTACAAACATGTTGTCACATGATTTGGCTACGTATTTTATGACCGGCCGCCTGCCTGACGTCAACTTACCTTAGTCGCCTTTGACGACACCTCGGTAAGAAATGAGGGTGGTCTATTCTATGCAGCCGGATACCACATGGCACATACCTTAGTCGCCTCTTACGACACCTCGGTAAGAAAGGAGGGTGGTCTATAAGGACATACAGACAAACATTAATTATTATGTATATACATCTATATATATAAAAATGAATGGTTTTTCTTTATGTCCCTTGTACTTATGTTTATGTATTTCATATACAGTACTTAAGGTCGAACAATAAGCTCACGTGACTTTGTTCAGACACCTATGAGTTTCAAGAAATAGTGCTTGACTGAATATTCATGCATTGTAACAAAACAAAGTTATCGTATATCTTAAGAAGGCACCTGAAAAATATGTTTGCTGTTAATAAAAGTTCTCGTATAGTCTCTAAGCTCCAATCTATCTAAATCTATCTAATCTTCTCTCTCGACTAGTGGCTAAGACCTTTTAAGCTAGAGGAACAGGAACAGGCTTTGGGTCTTAAACCCCTGACCCTCTTTCAGACGCTGTCACACCGATCAAGCAATATTGAATCTGTATTACTAACATTTTTCGGACACGTATCTCCTCGGGGAGATGCCTCTGTAGAACGCCTTGTAGTGCAGGGGAAAATCGAAGGCACAAAACTGCGCGGCAGATCACCGATGCGATCGATGGACCAAATGAAGGCTGCCTTTGATGGCTCTCTTCATAAATGTACCAGGAAGACAGCCGTCCGGAAAGAATGGCATCGGATTGTTAAGCTTGCTACAAACCCCCAACTGACGTGACAGTAATTCTTCTTCTTCTTGGTCGCTACGCTCTTGGCAGAATTACTAACATATTATAGGATTTGATTTAGAATGTATACTGTATAGTTACGGGTTATAGTGACATTTTCACAGTGCTATGTTTGTGAAAGGCGAAACCTGAACATAAAAGGGTAAAGATATCGGCTTCACTGTTGTTTCAGTCGCCACGTGAAATAATACCGCACGATAAGTGCACGCTTGAAATAATTTTCGTGGAATATAATGGAAATTAAACCATCTTTTTGTATGCTGATATATTAGTAATTAATGCGTAGTAAATATTTTGTGATATATTTACGAGTGAAGGATAATTATAATTATTATTTTATATTAAAGCAAGTCAAGTTAAAAATGCTTTTAAAAGAAGCAATATAACAGAACTAACTACTTTGCTATAATCCGCACGGGTTAGGCGAACGCATGCAAAGCCTTTGAAGCACTGCTTCATACACATTGGCTTTGCATGCGTTCGCCTAACCCGTGCGGATTATAGCAAAGTAGTTAGTTCTGTTATATTGCTTGTAATATGGAATTCCGTAAAGTAACGCCTGCTTCTATAAATCAGCTTTTAAAAGAGCTTTTAATAAAATTCACGTCCCTAATCTTAACCGTTGAGGAGTTCCCTCGTCTGGAGCCAATCCTGAGAGCAGCATCAGGTCATGCTTCTCATAAACAGGCATTGTCATCGGGATTCGGGACTGGTAAAACTGGTAAAAAACCAGTATGTAAAATTTCAGCTCAATCGGGAAGTCGATCAAATTTAACTTGCAAAATTCCGCCTTCAAATAAGTTTTAAGTTAAATAAAAGATTTTAATAAAGAAAAAAGAGCTATGATATTAACGAAAGTAATGAAAATATTATTTTGCTATAATTTGCAATAAATGAAAATATATGTAACACCAAATGTAGAGTGTACTATACGTTTTCATACCTTATACATGCAGAATTTATAAAAACTAATACACTACCAATAACACAACCACCATCTCAACAATCTCCGCTGCTTGGAGAGTCTATCTCTTGACAATCCTTCGGTTACGGGGGAAACGTTTGTTGATATTGTGATAATCAATGTGTGCAGTTTTACCAATAACACAACAATACTCATTGTTGTGTTATTGGTGTTGGGATAAAAGAGAAAGCGCGCAAAGAGATCTCATAAAAGATCTCAGGCTCTCTTAGTGGGCAGCTAACCGAGCTATGATAAAGGTGTCTTTGTCTAATATAATCAAGGATCCAAATAAGCATTAATCACAATTTTAACTCACCGTGTCACGATGCTTAAGTAGTAATAAGCAGGATACGTAGCCCTAATGTATCATAGAAAGCACTGATAACATATTGCGCATTCTCTGTTACCATATACTGTTGTCATAATCATTATTTTTTTCTTAAGACATTAAGAGCTGCTTTTAGCCACGTGTAGTGTCCATATATTTCTTGTTCAAGACATTCTTCCATTACGGTAATGAGTGCAGAACAAATGAAATGGTGCTTCGAGCTTTCTCTTGAATAAAACGAGAAAGTTTTGTTGTTGTATTAAGAGGTAAGGTTGTTAGATGTTACTTAGGTTTTTTGTGGCTACCTGTCAGATGTCATTATTTGATGTTATACGATCGTCATTACAAAGAAATAACAGAGAAGTCTTGAACTATATAAAGTTAAAGTATACTTAGCCTGTCACTATTTCACGGCTGAATAAAAAACTCCATATCTCAGGAATTTGTCCGTCCAATATATATATATATTTTTTAATAATAATTATGTTCCAGCTGATTCTCCCGTTTTTAATTAATTTAAGTCAAGTTATCTGGAGACCACTGAAAATCAGCAGTGAAGCTTAGGCTTTCAGTCTGAGTGGCCGTCCATTTCGTCCTTTCACACAGCTGTGTTTTACATGGTGTTTTTCATGTTAATTATTTTGTTTTATAGTATAAAATATTTTAAGTATCCTTATTTTTTTTTTTGGTTTGTGAAAGGGGAATAAAGATCTTCTTCTTCTTCCTTGAATCCTATCTTGACCAACAGTCTTCTTCGCATGAACAGACCCAATCACCGGCCATTGTCTGCAAATAAGCACTATTTAGGTGTAGTTCTATTTAGGTGCGACTGACAGCCCAATTTGCAGAGGATGCATGAGGGAACCGGAAACACCATCTCACGTCATGCTATACTGCACGGAGGTGGCAAAACATCGGGCGAATATCTTTGGCTCACCGAGGACATTGCAAGAAGCCTTCGGGGCTCCGTCTGGGGTCCTTGGTTTCTGGAAGGAGCTTGGCTGGCTGGAGTAACCAGCCCGCTTTCACCCTCATGCACAATGGTCGACAAAATGCGACTAATTGCGGAAAACAGCCCGCTCCAACAAAGAAGAAAAAGAAAATCTCAGGAATTCTTTAGGGATGTATGTTTTCTTGCGATGATATGACCGTTCAAATATTTAATATTCCGACTTTTCTTGGTAATATAATGGTATATATTTCCTCTACTATGATGCTATGTTAAATCATATGCTCATTCGGTTTAAAAAAAATTTCATTGTTATGTGGAAAGTATTTCAATTACAACATAGAGTTTTCTTCTATGTATCACTAGCTGAGCCCGCGGCTTTTCCCGTGTGAAAATCAGTATGACACAAAGTTCTTCCCTTGTAAATTTAATCTCTCTGGGAATTCTAGGATAAAAGTCTATGTTCCTCCACAAGCTCGTCTTCTTCTCATTCTTCCTATAAAAAATCGATTAAGCCGTTGCGGAGAAAGTATTCGTAACAAAAATCCGTTCAGTAAATTTTAAGAAAAACTATCGCAGACAGATAGTTTTCGGGGACTTTGTTTACAATATGTATAAATTAACGAAATAGTTCAAGAATGAAAAGGTTATTTAAATTAATTTGCGGTCCAAAGTTGAAAGAAAAAACCAAAATTATTTACATATTTCTTACTGCATTAGTGATGCACCAAAACGTTATTGTTTTAGTGGCCAATTCTTTTAAGGCAATTCCACTGGTGATGTCGACAATTTTAGATGCTGATTGACATAAATAAAAGCAGGTTATGTTAGTTAATATGATAAGAGATTAAAATTACCTTCGTATTTAATTGGTTCTATAAAAAATAAAATAAAATATACATAGAATATAAAATTAAGAACCATATGTATCCAATTATACAATAGAATCTTAACGCAGCCAATATTCACGGCGCACCACATAAAACAATAAACCAGCGTAACGACGTAGTTTTAACAAGCGCGTTACCACTGTATACCGAACCGGAATTACCATATAAAACACATTTGCATTCGCAATTAAGGAGTAAACCTTGTAAATCGTAACACCACTACCAGTTTTACCACGTCTACGGCACATGGGTTAAATATGTAAGCCTACTACTAGCTTGAGGTCTGAATTCAATTTCCAATTATTTAATATTTACACTTTAAAGTTTTTATAAGAGATCGGAACTAACATAGGTTTCATGTACTTCAAATCAAATCAAAATAACCTTTATTCAAATAAACTATTTCAGGCACTTTTGAATCGTCAAGCATCAATATGATTAATGAAGTTACAACTGGTTCGTAATGTTGCTCTTACCGAGAAGAACCAGCAAGAAACTCGGCGGTCAATCTTTTAAATATTTTCAATTATACATTATTGCTGCCTTGTATGAAGCTGAGAGGATTTTCAAATCCAGGCATTCTTATCATCCAAATAATATTCAATTTTGTATTATGCTTTACGTATAAGCATATTTTTTACACTTAGTTTGAATCTTTCTGTAGTATTGTACTGTGTTGCTGTGTACTTACTACTTATCCTATATATTACTTTATCCTATGTTTGTCTCAATTATAGCTGTGTACTATATTTGTTATCATAATTTCCATTGCATAATTCCTGACAATTCGAATGTGCGATGCGTTTAAGAGGCCATGACAAGCCAACACACGTCTGCTTGTCGAGAAGTCCCCTGACGCGTACAAATTGAGTCCTCGCCTTCTGCACTCTATTGGTTCTGACCGACATACGAAGGGAAGCTATTAACATTTAAACCATAAAGGGACGATATTCCCAGATTTTCAAAAAGCCTGAACTATTGAGGACGTAACTATTGTCTGTCTAGCAGATTAGCCTCGATAGACAGACAGACAAAATGTAGCAGTGTGGACTTGACAATGATTGAAGCCATAAAGTAACGACCTGTTACTATTCCACTGTTAGGTATAGACCACCTCTCTTTATTTTTTTTATTCTTTTCTCTTTATTCTTTACCGAAAAGCGTGTGATTAATTGTAATTATTAATCAGACATATAATTTTAGACAGAAAGACTCATTGGCGCCTGCTCGGAGATTGAACCCGTGACCGCTGGGCTATCACAGCTGGGCTGTCAATGCGTATTCAACATAGACGTGTAAGAAGGTGTTTAGCGTATTAAACGTGCGAGGTATAAACAAAAAAATATACTTACATTTCTTCTCTCATTACTGATTTACTTGAAGAGAAATACCAATGGAGCCTTCAATAAATCACTACCTACAATAAGCAATAGTTAGTCCTTAACTTGGCAGCGACATATACTCTAAAACTTCCGCAGCAGTGAAGTTCGCACTAAACTAGGCTATCGACGCGCACTCCAACTGCGACTCACAAAGGATAGCTGGGAACTTCAATAATTACATGAACAATTAACTGCCTTGCACCGATAAGAGCATCATAAACTGTTAAAAAGGGCTAGTACAGAAAGCCTACTATATAATTGTGAATTACTTAGATGATAAGAATGCATTGACATAGCTATTCTCCAACCCTAAACAGAACAGTTAACTAAATGTAACATGTAGTAATCAGATTATATTTCGAAAGATCAACCACCGAGTTTCTGGCTGGTTCTTCTCGGTAGGAACAGCTTTCCGAACCATGAATTCATAATGTGTTATAATGTGTTGTAATCTACGTATTAAAAGAACCTTGTTTTGATATGTTTACATTTAGTTAAGTACCTAAACATTGGAGTATAAGTATATTTCTTCTTTACTCAAACTAGGAGACAGCGTCGACCTTTCTTTATTTTTTATTTTTTTTATCTGCATATCTAAACCAAATGTATAATGTGCAAACATTGAAATTAAATTGGTCGTATAGTTCAAGTATTAAAATATATATTTTTATTTTGGAAATGAATCCGGCAAGCGAAAGTACGCATCTGTCATTGCATCGCATCGCATCGCATCTGTCATTATATATTTGTGGCGTTTGCAGTTGAGACCTAGGGCCATGGAATCAAAGAACAAAAACTGTTTGCGTTTTAACACCTCGGTTATTTTGCTCTTCGGGTGACAAGAAGGCTGGCTCCTATTTCGCACAAAGAATCAGCTTAGCGATTAAACGCGGAAACGCTGCAAGTGTGTAAGTAATTTAAGATAGAAATTACTTGTACATTTTTGTTGTAAGTAAATAAAACTTTTTTAATATATAAAATTATATATAATATTGTACTCCACTTAACACTGTTACATGCAAACACCTTGTTCGTGTAATATTGGTTTACATCTCTGATAATGTTCTTGACATTTCCCTCGTCAGTATCTCGACCCCTGATACTGACATTCGATATGTTTCGGGAATGATCTGAGTATCTGAAACAAAAAAAAATACTTAACTACCCACATTAATATATTTTCTTTATGTATTTATCCATCTTTACTTGTATCAGCTGTAATGGTCATTTTTAAAACGTAATTGACTAAAATTTGGAGTCATTGATTATGCCATTAATTTGCGGACATTTAATTAATATTTAATTATTGAAAATTTGCGTGTTATCTTAATTGATTAATTGATTGATTAAATCTAGTAATGGATAAATCATTTCATTCAATCATTGATCGGAAAATCCATCTCTTAATTTACATTTATATTTTTATACTTTATTTTTAGTACACATCTTTTTTGTGTAAATACTATATCAAACTATCGTGCCCGGATTTTGAAAACAAACTTCTAATAAAACATCGCAATATCACTTGATAAAATGACCCAGATTTTGGATCCATCGAATAAAAAGACTTATTGTCATATATTATTTAATTCACATGATACATTATCGCTATTTAGCATCGGAATTGATAGTCTACAAATCGCAATGCCATTTACATTTTATACAATAATAACTTGAAGATAGCTAGCTTTCACTCAAGAATTGTTCTATATTTTAGTCAAAACCGTACAAAAATCCATTCAGTGCATTTTAAGAAAATCGATCTCACACAGACAGAATATAATACAGAGATTATAAATATGTGTAGATTTTCTCAAGGAGTTAATATGTTAAGGATTAGGGACTTTTAATTACATATGATTTTTTTGGCATTTATTGCTGAACAATAACTGAATATAAAAAAATATTAATTACTTTAAAAAAATGTTCCATTCCATAAGTTTGAAAAATAAAATGATCTATCTATCTATCTATATAGATAGATAGATCAAGGTATCTAGGTAGGTAGGTAGGTAGGTAGGTAGGTAGGTAGGTAGGTATCTTTCAAGTATTTAATAGCACAACAAAGTTCCTACTGTAGAAATTAGATATGAACGATCATAAAGAAACAGCAAACAGTAATATTCTGTGAAAGAATACCAAAAGCTACTTCAGTGACTGATGCTGTATTCACCTCACGTAGACCGTAAGTAACGGCGTCTTCGCAGAGCATGTGACACCTAGCGTTAGGTGCTGTGAAAAATGGACCGTTTTCCGACGCGCGGATAAATTTATCTTCGCGACTATTGCACGTTATTCGGGTGTTAATATTCATTGTGGGACAATGCTGTCTTCTTTCGAATGTGCACTGTATCTTGCATATAAAATTTTTGGAGCTCCGTGAAAATATCTGAGATTTTTTAGAGCTGGAAGTATATAATTATTTATAAAACGAATTAAATTGTAAACTAAATTGTTTTTTACGGTTTTGGTAAGTCCATACAACATCAGAAATGCCAAAAACTATGTGTTGACGAAATTTGGCATAATAGAGGCTTTTAACTGAGTTTATTGGATAATTTTTTTTAATTAAATATTAATAAATTCTAAATCTGGTGCCTTCTGAAACATAAACATAGCAAAGTAGTTCTGTTATAGTTTCTGTAATATGGAATTCCGGAAAGTAACGCCTGCTTCTTATAGAAGCTGTCATTTAATTTTTAAGGGTTGATTGTCAGTCATGTCTAGATTGTATGCAATATTGATTTAACAGCATTCCAATAAAATGTTCAGTATAATGATGTTGTTAAAATGAAAAGTTTAACCTCAAGTCACACAATATCTTTATCCAGTTTCATGAAAGAAATTAAAACTCTTTCAATTAATCTTGGCCTATTTTTTTAATTGTGAAACAGAATATAACACTGTTGAGTTGAGGCTTTTATAAATTTAAATCCTCATATAATAAAATTATCATGCCCTAGTCGTAAAGCATACGGGAAAATTAAAAATATATATATATATTGAGCAGATCGACTTTGCGGATTAAAATAAGTTAATAAATCGAGAATACACCGTGATATACATTACAAATCGCAATGTTAGTCCTAATTTCTATGTGACCTTTATCACAATTGTAAATTTGGCTGTTATGAATTATATTCCACAATACGCCGCGGGTGTTATTCGCGTCTTTGCTTCATTTCAAACAGATAAGGAACACGACATTCTGAAAGGCGTCTGCCCGCATATCGTTTGTCACTGGTGCCCTCTGGCGCTCGCGCTCGTACTTATCACAGCATGAACATAATGCTACTGTATTGTATTGTCTTATCAGTACTTTTCTGACCTGTTATTCTATATTTCCCTATTACTCTCGCATTGTATTGTTTATTGTCTTTGGTACAATTATACGTTGTAATCGCATTCATGTGATAGCCCAGCGGTGTGACCGTGCGACTCTTTCGAGGGAAACACGAGTTCAAATCCGGGCAGACACCAATAAGTTTTTCTATTAAAACTCATGTGTTTAATTGATAATTGCAATTTATCACACGCTTTTCGGTGACGGAAAACATCGTGAGGAAACCTGCATGTCTCTAGAGAATTCTGGAGATATGTGTAACCTACCAATCCGCATTGGAGCAGCGTGGTAGGTCTTAGCTCCAACCCTTCTCTCCAGAAACGGAGAGAAGAGGCCTATACCCAGCAGTGGGATTGTAACAGGCCGCTACTTTAATCGCATTCATGGGTTCATTTTGTATGTTAATTTATTTCATATACTTTTGATATATATTTTTAATTATTTTCTTGGATAAAGACTCTTGTCTTCTAAAAGAAGGAATAGAGTATTGATTTTGTAACATTGCTTTAATGATTAAAGTAGCAGCCCTTTACAATCCCACTGCTGGGAATAGGCCTCCTCTCTCCGTTTCTGGAGAGAAGGGTTGGAGCTAAGACCTACCACGCTGCTCCAATGCGGATTGGTAGGTTACACATATCTCCAGAATTCTCTAGAGATATGCCGGTTTCCTCACGATGTTTTCCTTCACCGAAAAGCATGTGATAAATTGCAATTATCAATTAAACACATGAGTCTTAATAGAAAAACTCATTGGTGCCTGCCCGGGCTTGAACCCGTGTTCCCCTCGTAAGAGTCGTACGGTCTTACCGCTAGGCTATCACAGCTTTAATGATGATAGGCGGGTTTCACATATTTCAGGAAGTTAGTATGATATGATATTTTGCTTTTACCGTAAATATATGATATTTACCGTTAAAGTCGAAGAAAAAAAAAGATGAGCTGTAAATTTATATTTTCTCTCTCTCTGTCTGTTTGTGTGGCTGACTTGCCTCTTGCAAAAAAATGTTGTGCCCTTAAATGTGTTGTACAATGAATTTTTTATACGTACGTAACGATTTGTATTGAAGATTGGGTAGAATGTAAGAGAATGCAAGCACAGCGTGTAGAAAGTCTACACGCCATGCTACATTTGTTTATATATCACGGTAAAAAATAAATATAACGCTATAAAATACAATGAGAAGCTGCATTACTTAGATAACAAAGAGCATGCCACCTGCACCTCATTTGTCACGCGCCATGTTGTTCTTTCACCGAACTTGTTTGCCTATCTGTCCCGTCAACTTCCCTCCGTTTTCACGCCAAATTGCTTACCGATTCAGATTGTAAGGGTTTAAAGTGTTCAATATGCGGGCGCACAATTCGTTTAGATTGATGGGCCGCTGTAAATAGAATGCAGTGGAAAATGTCGATTCGGAACTGTGAAGTGGATTAAATAAAAGGAATTGTTCCTTCTCTGGCAAATTGGGTTATGCTAATGCTATTTTTTGCCTTTGTGTATAAACAAGGATTAACGTTAGGGAATGTTGAAATTGAATTGAACATCAACATACTATTTAGTTAAATACATAAGTAGTAAGTATGTATTAGGCAGTTATAATCATCATCAAAATGTTATATCTATATATATCAACATGTTGATTGCCTTTAAATAAGCTTTAAAATAAATCATCTCCTTTATTCGAAAAATGAGACATGTTTCTTTAACGCCTGAAACATATTAAAAGATCGATCATAGTAAAATTAAATAAACAAATACTTGATATCATCATTCTCCTGCCACTCTAAGTGGGGTCGGCACAACATGTTTTGGCTAGTTATTTTACGACTGGCCGCCTTCCTGTCGTCGATTTACCTAAATCGCCTTTTACGAAGCCTCGGTAAGAAATAAGGGTTTTTTATTCTACTCAGCCGGATACCACACGGCGAAACCCGGATACAACACTTGATATATAGATAACAAATTGGATTTCAAATCCAAATTAAATTTTGGGAATGTACGGACGATTTATAAAGACTTAGCCAGCGATATTGTGATAAGAACGTGAAATATGCCCTTAAAGTGCTCTTAAATCCTAATTAAGTATTAAAACATTTTACAAACAAAAGCCTTAAGTCTGGGTTATAAAATTTTTCTCTTTGCCTTTTTATTTCTTTAAGATTTATATTTTAATAGAATCCGAACCTTTGAAACAAATGAAGCAGAATATCAAAATTTTTCAGGGCACAACTCGTAATTTACCTATGTTTGCGTATTAAACTATTAATTTGTGACGAGTATATTTTATTAATTTTAGTTTTATAGTCATTCATAGCAGAAATTCATTTTAAAAAGATTCATCTGTTCTTTTTGTATTCGATTTCTTATAAAAAAGTTTAGACATTTTATTATTATTGTCCTGATTTTTCGCCCCCTGTCAACCATACTTAAACATTTATATCATTACAACAAGCTATTCTTTTTGCAATAAAATACGTAAACAAAATGAATATTTTGATTAATTGTTTTCCGTATTCTAGATTTTTTTTTCTCTCGCGAAAAGCCATAAATGAACCGAACCCCAGAACCAAAATTACAGACATAGCACTTCATATCACAAAGTTCGAGTCGCGATGGACGAAGCACATAGTACAAAGAACCTAGACGCATCCCAAGATTGACGGCTCTGCATCGGAAGCCACAGTGATGGTAGATCGTCACCAAAACGCAATTAAAACCTTAAAAAGCTCGCAAAATCATTACAAGAACCAAATTACAAGATGGTTTGCCGCTTAAAGATATTGGTGTCGAGCTTTTTTCTAAAATAACTTAACTTACTAGTGGTAATTAAACTAATATTACGAATTTGTATAACTTTAACAAAAATAAAAATTCAGGTTTAAACGTTTTGTATTATAAAATATACGATGACAGATTAAAAAAAAAGTAAAGTAAAAAGAAATAAAGACATGAAGTTAATGTTTTGAATAGTAGGCCGTATATTTCACTGAATTAATAGACATAAGTAAAGTCGAATAGCTTAGAAAGTGGTCGGTATTTCAATCTTTTGTCCTCGTTTTATACAGGCTTAACATATATATTGTCGTATTATACAGAATTCTACACGCTTTTATATCATACTAATAGCAGGCGTACGTCCACCAGCTTAACATAATTAAGTTCGTGCATATAATTTTAGAAACCATACTCCACGTAATTTCATGTAGAGACTGAAATAACAGTGCATCAAAAGTCATTGACTATAAAATATCCGCTCGTGAACAGAAGAAAAAGAAGCATAACTTTATTATAAAAATATTTCCTATTATGAGTAGATAAATTATTATATTATATTTATTATTATATTATTATATTTATTATTATTATATTTTTTTTATGTTTAAATATAATGCAGGATATATAGTCATTACCGTAGTACCGAAAAGTAATGTATGTTGGTTGCTTTATTGCTGCTATCTTTTCCAGAGAGTATGTAATCCACCGAACGTGTAAAATACGACGATTACGTAAAATTTGTGAAAATCCTCTAAAATCTACCTTTGGAATAGTGGAAATAATAGTGATTATTTACTTTTCTAGAAAATCATATCAGAATATTCAGCAATTCAACATTTTTATCAATAAAAATATTCATTTAGAATTATAGTCCAAATTCAAATTAAAGATCAAACTATTAAAATGTCGCAGACATTGTGATTGTGAATTCCAAAATAATTTGGCATAAAATAATTATACAGCGTGCGTTGTGGTTTTTCGAATGTTTTCTCATTATTTAATTCGCAAAAATTTGTTGGAAATTTTAAAGCGTTGACAAAGGCAGTGTACTGAAAATGTCAGGCGGCCGCAACGCCGAACCAATTAAGCGTATCTCTGCCTATAATTCTCTCCACTAGGGTTGGGGACAATAGCGGGAAATATGGCAAAAATCGCAAAGTACAACCGACCAGACGATAGTAATTCGATTGTCGCCAGTCAGAATTGATCAGTGTTAGGTAGATTAACGTGAAATCTGATATTTTGAGGGATGGCCAATTTCCTTGCTTCGTTAATGGATAGGGAGGGTGACCATCGTTAATAAATTATCAACATAATTAAGGAAACGCACGAATACAAGCTGTGACTAAAGACCATGTAAATTAAATTTAGTTACCAAATACAAAGAGAAACTAAACATTTCTCTAGCCGCCCAAAATACAAGTTTACCTAGTATGGGGGCTACAAGTCAATGTTATCGCATTTAATATCAAGTTCAGTTAAGTCAAGATATTTCCTTTAGTAATCTGTTTTTTAAAAATAAAAACATTTCATTTCATTTCAAAACATTTATACACCTGTTCGACTGTAGCGCAAATTTTCTTTTACTACGTTATACTATTCTTTTACTGCGAACAGGTTAAAAAATAATTAAGTATTAAGTTTATCTACTTAGATATTTTAGATAGTTTATTTACTCAAAAAAATATTTCAGGTTCATCTACGTCATCCCGACGTTGGAGAAGACTTCATTTATATAGAACTAGTTATTGCCTGCGGCTTCGCTCGCGATGAATTTGGTCTGCCACAGTAACTAATATAATTAAATTTATGATTCACAATTTTGATCGTAGTGACTTCCACATACAAGATAGATATATGCTGTCGCGCTATTAAAGATAAACAATAATACGGTACATCATCTTTGTATAACTCCAATGGTTTAGGCAGCGTACGCCAAGATAGCTCTCAGAGGCCAGATTTTTTCCGACTTTATTGACATGTATCGTATTACATAAAATCATTACAAATTGTAGCCTATATGTTATTCCGATGTCTAACCTATATAACTGTAAAGTTTCACCCAAATCCGTCCAATAGTTTTTTCGTGAAAGAGTAACAAACATCCATCCATACTCACAAACTTTCGCATTTATAATATTAGTAGGAAATAGGATTAGTAGGATATTGAATTCAGTCTTTATCACTAGTCATTTACAGCTCAGCTAGTGTATTCGATTTTATTGCCATTAACTAAAAATATTAAGGCTAGCAATTATAGAGACGATTTCAGAACGATCTTCCTGCACAAACTGTTTCAATCAGAGATTGAATCACGGCGAACTTTCAAGCGCTTCAAATTCAAAGTAACTTGTACTTAATTCGTCAAAAAAATCTTGTCACATTTTTTTTTATTGCTTGAACGCGGTAATCTCAAGAGCTACTGGACCGACTTGAAAAATGATTTAGGTGTAAGATAGTCCATTTATTGAGGAAGGCTTGACTATATAACATCACGCTAAAATGAATAAGAGAGAAACAGCAATAAAAAATATTGCGAAAACGCAAAATTCAAACCTTTCCGCGCGTGTGCTAAGCAAACAGTGAAAGTTATTTAAAAATCATGTAGGTATTACAAAATTGTTCCCCTCTAAAAGTTCTAAACAAAAGTCCGCGATAGCATATGTCTCGCGTTTTTAGGTTAACCCACTTTAAACATAATTAAGTATTACGGTTTACTCAAATAATAAGATTGCAGTCCACGCAAAAGAAGTTGCGTTTAAAATATAGTAAATAATAACTCCATGACTACTCAATTTCTTAAAAATTGCGTTCAATATTGATTGATATTTCGTGAAATTTTGTTCGGTCTGCATTATTTCGACGCATATTTAAATTAAATTGCAACTTTATCATTGCTTCGGAAGAGCGGGACATGTAAGTGGTCATGACAGGACAAAACGCGACTACATGTTGACAAATCCCCGATGTGGACAAATTGAGTTCTCGCCTTCTGCACCGCATTGATTCCGATCGACAATAAAGCGATTGCCATTATCGTGTTAGCATACTGTCGCTTATATAATTGCATTAATAATTTGATAATATATTTTTGATAAATTACTGGTCGTATATATATTTTTTTGCTTTCATGATATAGTATTCTTTATACTTCCGTCGATTATTACTATATGATATGATGATTATGATAAAATTTAGCATAATAAAAGGTTAGAAGTTATATTACATAAAATTCATCGGATAATATTATTACTCTTTGCCAAAGCAAAGGGAAAACATCACATAAAATTATATATAATAGCTTACAATAATTTAACGTGTTGAGCTTTTTTATTATTTATATGTCACATCAACAAACAAACAGTCATTTAAAACATAATTCAATGAAAAGTTTAATGTTTAAAAGTCTATACTCTAGACTAACATGAAGTGTTTTAAAACTACGCCACTTCTGTATTTTTTTTCTTATAAAAGTAAATTAATAAATAATGACGTTTCGTAAAAATATAACAAAGTATATGTGGAACCTAAAAAGTATTCGACTGAGTAGAATAGACCGCCCTCATTTCTTGCCGAGGTGTCGTAAAAGGCGACTAAGGTAAGTTGACGTCAGGCAGGTAGCCGGTCGTAAAATAAATAGCCAAAACATGTAGCAAAAAGTTCAAAACATGTTCTGCTGACCCCACTTAAAGTGGGCTAAGGGTAGGAGAATGATCATGTGGAAATGAAAAACGACGTTTTAAATTAGTACATTATTGATAGTGGTTTAGTTACGATACAACTGTTACATATCTCAATATTAAAAGAACTATTTTACAATATCTAAGTTAATATATTTCCAACCATTTACGAGATAAAAGTCGGACCTTTCATAATACTAGTACTATATTACACAATGCCGTTTGAATAGCAACAAAGGAGGATTATGGTTTATAGCAATTCAGCTCTTTTTCTTTGTCCCTTTGTAAAGGTTCCATGGCTAGACCGATTTTGACAAATGAGGTGTCAAGAGTTTCTTATTTCGCCGAGTGCCGCTGGCAAGATAATCTTCCGGCCATTTCTGCTCGCTATTTTGCAATAAAAATCACTTTTGCCCTCTGTGCAAGTAAGTACATACTTTGGGATTACACAATTTTAATAGTCATTTTGCTATTTACCGAATTGAACTTCTATATTTTATCATATCATTCTTAGTTATAGTGTTACAATTATAAGTAGTTATAACTAAGAACAATTCTAAACATAAAAATAAAAACAAGAGAATAATGAAAACATAAGAAAACAACAACAAGCATTAAATATTACAACTCTGAAATTAGAATTTTAGTACATTTAATAATATATAATATCTATTCATATTATGTACATATGGTACAAACTTCATCGCACACTAAATCTAATACTGACGAAATTTCAGGAGCAAATCAGCGAAACTAGTCTAAAGTTAAACCTAAAGTGACAGTTGCCTAATGAGTGCCTAGCTAAAATAGCGCAGCTTGCAAACGCAATCGGTTAGCAAGGAGCGCTGCGAGCGAATCAACAATTTGACTTAATAAGACAAATATCAGTTCAGACGGCTTAACTATATAAAATTAGCGCATAACATAAGCAAACTAAAATTAAGGTCTTAAATTTACTAATTATATACCATCTAATATTTTGTGGTTTGTGTGTCCGTGGGTTTGATGATATAAATTTAGTTGAGCTGAAAAATAACAAACAATTTATTATCTGGCAAGTAATATTTGTAGGTTTCATTTAGTGTTTTGAGGTTAGATAATAAAATTTTCAAGAATAAAATACTAAAAAATTTCATTTTCACGTTATACCAGGTCTAAAATTAGGTAAAACCCACTAATTTTCCATTTACACCGTCAAAACCCAGAAAATCTTTAGAGAAACGTCTCCTCCCCGCTATAAAATATAAATAAGAATAAGTAATAAAGCATAAGTATAGTACCTTTTTATCGACAAAATATGCAACAATATTGTATATTAATGAATAAATATCATTAAAATTAATAACTTCGTTAAACTGAACGCAAAAAAAGAAATTATTTAAGTAACAGAGCTGCATTGGTTACTTGTGGAAATATTATTTATTTCTTTATCGTACAAACATGAAAATATGAAAAAAAAGAAAAAAAAATAGCACATGTACTAAGGTGGACTTATTCCTAAAAGGGATCTCTACCAGCCAACCTTTGAGTAACAGAAAGAAATGAAAAGAAGTGAAATATGGATAATGAAAAATGGAAGGAAGAGAAAGAAAAATAACGAAACACTATATACATAGATTAAAGTAGAAAAATGATGCAATATAGATAATAGTGATTATTTGAATTAATTAAAATTTAATGTTTTAATTAGTGGATACATTATCTACTAATTTAATTTAATACTGATAATAAGCTACTAAATTTAATTTAAATGACTTGAGACAAATAATGCTAATAGAGAAGGAGATTTGCGGATTGATGTCGGTAAATCATGCCACAGCTTTACACCTTGAAAGCTAAATGATCTCGAGTAAGTCAGTGAGGAGCATTTAGGGAAGGCAAGATCTAACGTATTTAAAGATCTTAGCCGGCCACATCCAACATCCGACAAGAAGTTGAAACGCTATTTAAGATATATTGGAATTAAAGGAATAAAGAAATTTTGAGCATCGAGTTTGGACAATCAACGGTCATTGATTAATTTAAGAAGAAAAAAACTTTTATCTGACTCCGAAAACATAACAGCAGGCAATTAAGCAAAAATCAGGCAATTTAGCTTACATAAACCCTTATAGAAATACAGTCCATGAATGATTTGTTCCATGACTTTTGTAATAATAGTATAATACGGTGAGAAGTTTATTCAGTTTTATGACTTCTTAGGTTCATCTACTAGTCTTAATGGGCCACATTCGAGTAATAATCCGTTTTGCAAATTATCCTTGCATCAATAGGCGGCGGAATACGACGTTGAAACGTCACATTAGCTTGATTTAGGAATATTACCCGACAACCCTTTAATGAGAGAGTTACCCTGGTTTAAACTCACTTATATCCTTTATACTGTACACGAAAATTTCAGCGCCTTCTCGATAATATTGTAGTGTGTAGTGTGTGTATTCTCAACTTTATTGGAAGATTGTTCTTCAGTCCATAGGAATTTTGATGAATCATGTCCATATATAAATTTTGAACTGCATACTAATTACACTATTTGTTCCCTGAAATCATATGCTTTTGATTACCTATCAGAAGCACCAGATGCCAGACATATATATATTGTGGTAATTTAATCTCTATAATTTGGACCGCTACAAGTTAATTTGCACCGTTATAAAAATATTCAATGTTCAAACACGATTTCATTCGCATCGCAAAATATAGAGCCATTTCTGGATATAAAACAGATAGATTCCCTCAAAATTCCGGTCACGTTATCATTATCCATTTAACTATACATACACGTACATTTGGGTTTAACAAATTGTACTCCAAAACGAAAGGTATTTTCTTTAGGGACATTTAGATGGTTCAGGTGATTAGATTTTATCTCCAAAATTAAGTGCTTTCACTGCGGCTTTGAACTGAAAAATTGTAGTGGAAAATGTCTTAGGTATTTTGGAAATAAATTGGGAATACAAAGCTATTCTTTTTGTTATAAAGATCATTATTTTAAATGGTGATTATAATAATTCTGTTAATATTATATGCTTATCGGCTGCAATAGTGATGATACAACTTCAAAAAACACGCTCTTTAAACTTATAATGTCATTTCAGGTGTAAATGTTAAATTACTGGTGCACATTCTTTTCATCAGCAATACCGGCAGAACTCATAATTCAATAGTACGAGTAGGTTGTTATTTTAAACAAACTAAAGTATTTTTTGCCACTATTGCAGTCCATGAGCGATATGCCTCATTACCTGCTTGTATTATAGTAGAAATGGCTCACTGATTAATAGTATTGTTATTCTATTTCTAACAAATAAATTAAAAGTCCTGAAAAGTTGATTGTAGCGATATACTTCCCATAAAATATAATAGTAAGTTACCTTGTATGAAAAAAATGAAAATATTAGCCATGTTTACAAAGGTTATGAATTTATTCAGGTAAACATTGACTAAAATGAATTATCCGAACAATGTGCTTCGGTAGATTATTCCACATTCAAATGATACGCTAAGGAGTTGAATGTCTCGCAAGAACGTACGCGCTCTCATCTTTTCGCCACATTAGGTATGATAATTGGAACATTCAACCCGAGACGAAAGGGCACTTGATTTTGGTTATAATAACAACTTTATTACTTTCGTAGCTTAATTTTTGTTCAACAATTAAATTTCCTTTTGATATACTCAAAAGGAAATTTAATTGGTGACACTTCTAATTTCTTGTTTTTTAAAGAAGTACTTTCACGTTTCTCATTTTGTTACCACCTTGATGGAAAAATTATCCATATCCGTGTTTAGATTAAATTATCTTGCAACTCCAACATCGATCAGTTTTCACGATTCATAAATAGTTGAGCTACGTCAGTAAGTGCGGGTATTTCTATATTTTCTTCTTTTGTGATTTTATGATTTAATCTAATATTTTCGGAACGGGCTAGTATTTGAAACATATTTATATATAAACATATTTATTAGATGATAAACTAAAAAAAACAAAGATAAACTTTGATCTTTTGTGAAAAGATATATCTAATGTGAGTCCTATTAAAAATTTTAAACCCCTCAAACGTCTGGTGAGCACTATATGCACAAATTCAATTTTGAAAAATCAAAATGTGTTCGTCACCAATAATAAATGTTATTATTATATAATGATTTATTATATTGAGTGGGGAATTTTATAACAAATACAATGGTATACAAATCATATGTATAATTATTATAGTAAATAACATAATCTAAAAATAAATGTCAAAAATCGTTCACCCCCCTTAACGGTCAGACGGTCATAGTGCAACTGGGATGAAAAATGACGGACGGAAAGGAAACGTTGTGAATTATATTGATACATATAACAATACTCCCAACTGTTGGATTTTTTGATGATGATATAACGTTTCTTTTTAAAATACATTAAATAATAGGTGTGGTTTTGAAATACGATGGAATTGAATTGATAATTAAACAGATTATCCGATCACTAATGTGTCTAGACTACTTATATATATGCCACAAATATCTCTGAAATCCCTTGAAGATACAAATCATCAACATTGGACGTTCAAGGGTAGAAAAGGGAGAAACAGGAACAGTAAGGAAACGTGAACTTTCTTTGAAAATGCTTTGTTAGTTTAGAGTGGACCATGAGTTACATTGAACAAAATGTTAGACATTGATTTTGCATTATAATAACTGTACTTTTGAAAGTTTGATATAGACTGTAGGAATGGGACATTGTTAGTAAATTGCTAAAATAAAAATACATTGAGGGGCACAATCCCCCGTGCCTGCGCAGTCAAGTGGCATGCACTTTGAGTGACGGATGACCTGTTACTTGCCCAGAAAAATGGGTTGATTGTTTTGTACGAGAAAAAATTATATCAGTTTTATTATATCATGTTTATTCAACTATATTTATCATTTACTAGCCGTGCTAATGCTCGCATAGAAATCTGTGTAATAAAATCCGAGTAATTAACATAATATTTTTAATGAAAATTATGAACGTAATCAATCAATTTCATATCAGGACTAAGAGTGAACCTTAAGATTTCTAAGAACTGCTAAGATTTTGGCAATCGACTAATCTATGCCAAATTTAATTATAAATGCGAAAGACGGTTTATATGTCTGTGTATATGTCCACATAGGTATTTTATTCGTAGAAACTTTATAAAAGTTTAAAGAGGTTTATACTCTTAGCTTTTATAGGGATTGGTGATGAAAGGCTGTAAAAAATATTAATATATTATGTCGTTACTAAATTCGCAATTTACAAAACAGTAACAAAAATATAGTCTAGCTTCTATAGTATTCTGAACACGCTAATTTGTAAGATTGATACGCCTATGATGCGACACTTTACCAAGGTGCTAAGCCAACAAAGCTAGTCGTGAAGGTCATTCTCTACTAACTTTTTTAATATTATAATTTTAACTCATTATTATATTGTTTTTTTCTTTTTCTCGAATTTTGTCAAAATTTGCATCCCTAACAAAATTAGACCCTGTTGTCTGAAATAAAGAATTGTTATTATTATTCAAGTTTAGTGTTACAAAAAATATATATATTGTAATAATTATCTAAAAACAAGATAACGATGATGCATGAGATCTTGTGGAATGGATTTTATTTATTTCTCACTTCTGTTGCGTGGGTGACAGTGAGCACTAAATATTAACTAGTTGACGGTTACATTTCCAAAGTCTGACAGTACTGGATCTGCAGTGTCCGGCAATATTATCATGTCAAGGATTAAATTTATGACTTTCTCTCATAAGTAGATTTGTTAATCCGTATTATTTTACTACGATAATTTCACCAAGCTAAAGACCGCCAAGTAAAGATCTTTTTTGGAATTAATAATTAAGCCATCAGTAAAAATAATTTTATATTTCGTCAAATATGTTCGCTCATACGCAAACAAACTGTTTTATGCCGTTATAAGGAATAAGACCACATCATTATTAACAGAACTACAGCCTGGCTTCTATAGTATTCTGAAAACGCTAATTTGTAAGATGGAAACGCCTATGATGCGACACTTTACCATGGTGCTTGTTAGTTAGTCCTGAAGGTCATTCTCTACAAACATTTTTAATATTGTAATTTTTACACATTATTATATTGTTTTTTTTTCTTTCTTGAATATTGTCAAAATTTTTATTACCTACTAACAAAATTGGGCCCTGTTGTCTGAAATAAAGAATTGTAATTTTCATTAAAATTAGTGTTACAAAACATATTCACATTGCAAAAACCACTCGCACATACAAAAATTAAGGGTAGTTTAACGCTTAAGTCAGTGTAAACAGGGTAGTTTAACGATTAAGTTAGTGTGAACAAAGGTACAAATATATCTACTATAATAGTATAGAAAGAATTAAATCAATTATCAAGTTTTATATCTTTTCAATACGAACGTAAACTCATCGACAACTTGAATAGCCGAGAATAGCCTTTGAATTTCACGACTGTTAACAATTTAAACAGGAGTTCAGAGAAATAATCTTGTTAGGTAACAACCTGCGAGGCAAGGGCTCTCACCGAAGTTAGGGCACTTCACTCCTATCTCTGTAAGTTTCGCACCCGGCTGATGGTATTACTGTGCGACGTAGACTCCTAATGAGACGGTATTGCTTAGGTAATATAGATCATCTTAACTACAGCAATACGGATATTGCATAATAATATTAATAATGCAGTTTCAGGGAACTCTAAATTTGTATTTACATCCATTTTTAAAATTTACTTGCCCGTTGGCAGGTGGCAGTGACCCTGTCATCAGCTCTGCGAGAGCCGCATTTTACCTAAACAAAATTAGTTTGAGTCTGGGTGTATATATGTATTTAAGTATGAATTTAAAACTATAAACATTTATATTTACGAGTTTTATGCGTGATTGACTCACGCATAAAACAAATATTAAATTACTTAGGTGATGGACGACCGTGTGCGTTATTGTTTATATATATAAGTCGTTAAGGTTAACATTTTAAAAGGCAATTATTTTACTGTGTTTTGCTTGCAGCGTTATTTCACCAAATTTATTCATTGTTAAGGTTTACAATTACACATATCCCAAGAATTATCTAAAGTTAGCAAGTTTTCTTACCATATTTTATTTTTAAGTCCAAATCATCTTACCGATCAACGCTTAATTTTATCTAAGAATAACGGTTACAAGTTGACAAAAATAATACCTAAAATCAACGGCTATAGGTGCAATATTGATGCAAAGATTATGGCCAAATTACTAAAATTTCTATAATATACAGAGCGTGTGAAAGCACAGACGCCGTTGTAGTTACATGAATTAAGTTAGGTCAACGCACGAAAACTTTTATTGAAAAATAAAGAAAAACTGACTAACGAAACAATTACGATGAACACAGTAAGTTTAAGTCCAACGTCGAAAAAATAATAAACAACACTCAAACTGGCGCAGTAAAACTTTCCAATTGGCACAAAGTTGCACTGCGCGCCTGATCAAATTATTACCGTGTTGCGGCTCCTGACTACTCCGTCAAAGTTACAGATGCAAATTATTCGCAAATAGTCATATGTTAATATGGAGTATATTCAAATTACAACCTTGTCACATCCACTTTCAAGTCTCATATGTGACGTCGTTATTACATGACTCCTTCAGGCCTTTTGATTTTCCGCACGTTAAATCCTGCATGTCTTTGCGCTGTGTTGGCAAGAATGATTACGAACTGACTATGTGTGGAAACTCCTTAATAAGTCTTCATAATATTTGCGTCAGCTTCTTGATATTAGTTTTCCTGAATTGAAATTTATACTGCCTTAAGCTATTGATGCAAAGTAGGGGTGACAGGTTCCAACGTCAAGTTGGAAGTCGTTAAAAGTGCATTTGTATTTATTAGTGTTCCTAGCTTGTCTATAGATGCTCTTTGAAATACAGTCTATAGAACTAATCGAATGATTTTTAAATGCAAATGATTTATCACTTTCGCAACACAAATCACCTGCCGAAATAAATATTATAGTGTTGAAATATTGTGCGTGTTACATTAAGATTACTATTTACACCCTTTACTATAGATAGTTCTTTTTATATCATAGAGGATAATGAATAGAACCCTTAATCTCAAACTCTTTTGAGTCTGCTTGAGTAATATTATATTTTTATAAGAATTCAAATATAAAATCTCATCTCTGAACAATAAAGATTTGTATCGCTCCTACAACGGATGATGGTCCACGGTTAGAAAAAGAATCAAAAACAGTTTTCATTTTCCTGTATTGAGCACAATCGCGGCATTTTCCCGGGAAAGCAACGGGTCATCAGTCACCCAAAGTGGATGCCACTCGATTGCGCAGACACGAGGGGATTGTGGCCCTCAATGCATTTTATGAATTTACGGGCGAGTTGTTGCAACTTCGTCTGCTCTACCAAAAATTAAACGCTCAATACTCTTCTGACAGAAATAAACAAAAATACTAATATTATAAATGCGGTAGAAGGTCTGTCTGTGATCATAAAAACCTATCAACTGGGATGAGATTTGCTTTTTAATCAATACATAATATATATATATATATATATATATTTTTTTTTCATCCATATATATGTATATATATATATATGGCTGATAATAGATGAAAAGCCGCAATTGAGAAACGCGTTTGCAAATATAATAGTTGTGAAATCAATGTACTGCTTCTGTAGATTAATTGAATAAATAATATTGTTACTGTTTTCATTATTGCTAGTAGATTTATAATACATTTTTCAGTTGCTATTTAGTATTGTATCACCATTATGCAAAAAACGTTAAATTATAATTTCTTTTTATTAATTTTTTTTATTCAAAAATTAAAGTAACGGCCTGTTACTATACCACAGCTGGGCATAGGCCTCCTCCTCTCCATTTTTGTGAAGGGTTGGAGCTAAAACCCACGCTGCTTCACCGCGGATTGGTAGATTACTCATAACCCCAGAATTCTCTAGAGATTCTCTAGACATGCAGGTTTCCTCACGATATTTTCCTTCACTTAAAACGTATGATAAATTGCAATTATCCATTCGACACAGAAGTTTTAACGGAAAAACTCATTGGTCTGCCCGGGATTTAAACCCGTGATTCACATGGTCTCAATGCTGGGCTATCACAGCTTTTATGTAGCGTGTGTATGTTCTAACATTATTGTATAGTACATTCTTTTATGAATTTTAACCTAAAGTAAAGTAAAGTAAAGTAAAGTAGCGGCCTGTTACAATCCTACTGCTGGGAATAGGCCTCCTCTCTCCGTTTCTGGGGAGAAGGGCTGGAGCCAAGACCTACCACGCTGCTCCAATGCGGATTGGTAGGTTACACAGATCTCCAGAATTGTCTAGAAAAACGCAGGTTTCCTTGCGATGTTTTCCTTCACCGAAAAGCGTTTTATAAATTGCAATTATCAATTAGACACATGAGTTTTAATAGAAAAACTCATTGGTGCCTGCCCGGGTTTGAACTCGTGTTCCCCTTGAAAGAGTCGCACGGTCTCGCCGCTGGGCTATCACAGCTCAATTTTAACCTACTTGAACATTATGTATTTTTCTACCTTCATTTCTGTGTGAATAATAGGTCCCGTTTAAAAGCGAGCTCTCACCTTAAAGCACTAAGCTTATCAACACACGCCAGCTATGAAATGAATCGCAGTGAGCTCCGACAACGAGTTCATCTGACTGATGACCCGTTGGAAAGAAAAAAATCACCTCCATCTCGAGTTCATATAGTGTTCATACTTTGGTCTTGTGAGTATTATGAAATAGTAAAATTGATAAAAGTTGAAGAAGCATATTATTATCTCTTATTTTCATTCTTCTTATCACCGTCATCCTCCTGCCCTGATCCCAGTCTAAGTGAGTTCGGCACAACACGTAACACACATGTTGTCACATGATTTGGCTACGTATTTTACAACCGGCTGCCTGCCTGACGTCAACTTACCTTAGATGATTTTACGACTCCTCGATAAGAAAGATTGTGATCTATTCTATAGACGTTTGAACTTTCATAACAACATTGTTACGTCTTAAAGAAAACGTGCAGTATTATCTGTGGTGTTGACCTACTAAGTGTTATTTATTTATTTAAGAATATAGGAACTAACTTTCACGGGCAACAACCTGTAGGACGATCTATAGGAGAGTCCTAAATTAAGTATGGACGTTCATTGGACGTAACGGTATCGTCGATAACTATATAAGGCAAAAAATAATTACTTTTGTTATATAGAATTCCACAGAGTAATGTCTACTTCTAGAAGCTATTACAAAAATGTGTAAAAGAGACAAATTAAAATAACTAACCTTTTTGGTTTTAACATTTGGTGAATCAAACTTTTTAAAACTGCTTGCTGCTTTGCAAATAAAGATGTCCTCTCTGATAAAATACGCGCTGGGATAAAAAGAATTTTCTAGTTTACCCCGCAACGATATAAGGCTCGTACGTCGACGGGTGACAATAAAATTAGATAAGTGCAGGCTCGTCCCGTTCCGGTCTAGCGTCCGTCTTGCGGACGGTATCAATCGCAGTAAAACTCGATAGCGAAATACCAAAACGGTGTAACCCTGAAAATAAATATTCGTCCAAATCGGAACTCTCGGTGTTTGTATTAGTGCCTAATGTTTATTTTTACAATTGCATACAGTGTATTGCAATCTTGTATATCAGCCCCGCTTCACTGTAATGACACGAAACGAGTCGACTTTAAACGAAAACTGGGATATCAGTTCGGATAACTGCGATCTCTTTGAAATGTTGAAATTGATATAAGTAAAATAGCCACAATACATTAAAGGACCTCGTAAGTTAGTCTTCAAATACTTTACGTTGGAACAGCCACTACCTCAAATAAATTAATGACTTCTTGCAGTCTATAAGGTTATTATCTAATTAACGAATTAACTTTTTAGCTATTTTTACTTATTTAGCTGAAACGTTTCGGGGTTTTTATACACATAACAATATAAAAATATCAAAACAATTATTATGACCTGATACGCTTTATATGAGCGTTCTTGCAAAAATAAATATGTGATATTGCTAACGCCAAATTATTATGTAATTATTATTAGTATAAAGTAATTATATATATGAGAATATGTTCTTTATATGAACGCAAGATTTAACTTCAAATTATTAATTATTGCTAAAGATATAATGATAATAAAACAATAACATGATAAATACCAATTGTACAAAAGTAATAATAAAATTATTTTGCTATAATCTGCGATACAGATATATCATAATACAATAGAAAATATATCTAGTGCTAAATGTATAGTAGACTATCCGTTCATACCCGTTACATGCAGGATTCGTAAAAACACATGCACAAACCTCCACCACTGCCACCACAATACACAAGCACTACACACGTTCACTATCACAAACATACAATATAGCAATACATTTAGCACTGTATATATTTTCTATTGACTGTATAGCGGATTATAGCAAAATAATTTTATTATTACTTTTATGTTATGGATCTCCGCAAAGTAACGCCTACTTCTATAAATTATTTATACCAATTGTTATAAAAAGAACAAAGAGACAGTTTAAACTATTTGTTTTCATATTTATGCAGTTAACAACAATTTATTTAATCTTAACAAATTATACATTTAAACCTGTCTTCAAATCACTTGTCTGTTGATGAAAATCTGTTTAGTAGTTTTTGAGTTTATCGCAAATATGACATTTTATTTCCTTATTTTTATTTTGTTTTGTTTTAAGAAAATAACATCTTACATGCGTATATAGACACGTATGTGTATATATTTTTTGCAGGATTATTATCGTCTTTCTGTGCCTAAGCAATAAAATATAAGATAGCCAGCGAGGGATGTAGTAGATATCTAACTCACTATCGTATCTTAACAAAAACTTGAATTAACGGATTTTATCGCTAGGGCTGTAGCAAGTCGTATTTGTGGAGTTCAGCAAAAATTCGGACTATTTTCTGTCGAAATGTAGCTGCCGAATCTAAAGAAACTTAGAACGCATAAAATGGATGATAACTCTTAACTTAAATACCTTTTGACTTTTTTTAAAGCGTGCAAGGATCTACGTTACATGAAATCCAGTGGCGTAGATATTTATAAAAGGGGCTTACGTTCAAAATAGGACGTCAATCTATTGAACAAATGGTACGCATTTTTTTTCTCCGATCATAGTGAAAATTGTGATCGCCATAGCAAACCTACACCACCACCAAAATCTACTTCTAGAATATTGATTATGGCTAAAAATAAGGACATATATGACCGGAAATAAAGAAAAAGATGCGTAAAAAAGATAAAGCTGTGATACTTTAAGTACAGCTTAGTGTACTTAAGTTAAATAAACACATTCATCGTAATAAAATGTTCCGCAACCCCAAATCGCTACGTTAATGCACGTGTCAAAAAGTGAAATTGATTTTGCCTCGCATCCGTTGCGTGCCGTATCTGCCCGCGTCGAGTGGTGGGGGCGGCGCTAATAACTAGCGGGAGCCAAAGATGTTTATTTAATGGTGTACTATAGACACTCTAGTCTGTGGGCCAGAAGCTTGCCGTTACGAGCGTATTTGGACTATATTTTTTTTACTTATATACAAATATACACCCAGGCTCGAAGAACTAACAAATTGTTTATAGAAAATTTTGACCCGCAGCAGGAATCAAACCCGCGACATGCGTAGCTGAAGGAAGGGTCACTGCCAATGGCGGCAACGGTAACTTAAAAATGTTTTATTAGACCACAATTTCAATGACACCGCTTGAGGCGAACAAACCAATTAATTTTAGGATTAATTTTCTCTTTACTAAAATTACTCAACAATACACATAAAACGGCATCATACGGCCTGTCAAGTTATGGAAGGACATATAAATCCCATCTTGATCAAATTTATGCACTACAGTTGCGTATCTTAAAGCAGCTAGTACCGTATAACATTAAAGAAACATACAAACAAGACTATCGAGGATTATTTTTATTTTGTAATGTTTTACCTATACACGAAAAAATCAAATTTACTTTATTAAAGGAAGAATTCCATAATGAAAAACTTAAAAAAGTCAGAACAATAAAATCAAATCGTGTGACAACCCGTAGTGTCGCTAATCCTAAATTACTTTTACCAAAATATAATAATCTTTATGGAAAAAGAACTTTAAATTTTATTATACCAAATCTTATAAATAACCTACCAGCATCCCTTAGAAATGAAATCTCACGCAAAAATATTAAAGCCAAGCTTAAACAATATTATAAACAAATATACTTACAAAACATAGATAAATAATAAATAAGAAAAATAATATATTATACTTACTATAACATCATACGTACTTCAATAACTTTAAAAATATTTATATTTATAATATGTAATATTAACACATCCTGTATTAGTATGTAGTTACTTTATTTTTAGCACGGTAGATTCACAAAAGAATACAGTTGTCGACAATAATTATAATTCGCCAACAATTTTTTTTTTTTTCTTTCTTTTAGTTTATAAGAGCCTACCTTCGTTTTTTTTTTTTTAAATATTTATAATAGTATTGTAAACGTTAATGTATACTGTATGAAAAATATGAGTTGTTTTTGTTAACACAATTGTCGACTGACTCTGGTGTGCGGTAAAACTTTAATAAGTTTATGTTTACACCTTTATACTGTAACTCAAAAAATTGTCATGTATGAACAAATAAATAAATTAAAAAAAAAACATAATAAATAAGAAATAGGAAAAAAAGTATTTCTTTTTTGTATCTGTAGAATATATTATATTATTATATTTAAATATACATTTTTAACATTTTTTTTTACAAATACGTTAACGTAAGATGTTCCATCCATCATTGATAGTTATGCTCTTACCAAGAAGAGACAGGCTTTTTTAAAAACAATCTTATAACTGGTTTCGTCGTTGCTATTTTCCGCAAGGTTGGAGAAAACGCTAATTTTGTGACCAAAGGGTAATTCGGATCTACGGCACACGGCCTACCTTCTATCAAAAATGTCTAAATTATTGTAAGTTTTCAAACATTATCATTAAAATTTTTCAGTGTTAATAATGCGGAATAATAATTACTTCCAAGTATCAAGGGGTTTTGATACCAATTGACGTGTCATTATATATCATTAAATCTATTTTTTATACACTACAATTCTTATTATATTAATTCATAATAATAGTGAAAACCCATAAATTGAATAAATAAGAACCTATAAAAGAGCTTTATTCTTTAGAGGATTTATTTTATCCAGAAAATCTTTATCGCAAAATAAAAAATATTTTAAAAATGTTTCTGAACCTGCTTGAGTCAAACTACTTTTCGGAGGATCATATTACAAAAATAACGATAATATTGCTACAATCCGTGACTAGAGAGAATCTAGGTAATCATAAAAGTTGTTCATTGTCATGTGTAATGCATGCTTGCGTTGGTCATATTGTAGTGGAATCTTTCACCTGATGATGCTGCTGAAGAATCTTAGGATTGTGATAGTTAATGTGTGCAATGCTCGTAGTGTAGTAGAGTGTTAAATGTAGCGTTAGTTGATAGTTCGTGCAGCATATTAAATTTAAAATAAATGAACGTTACAGAAGGATATATGTTCTCAAATCTAAATATTATCCTATTTCCTTCGTACCGAATTGTTGCGTAATACTCTTAAATCAAGTTAATGTTACATTACAACGTCGTCCCGACTGTTACTACGTGAATAATTCGTAAAGCGTATAGCCAGATTATCATTTGAATGTGCCCTGATAGACCAAGAGACTGGAATCACTAGACATATTACAGCAATGTATGTATATTTTTCAATTAAAATTAAATTCACACATTTAAAAAGTTATTTGTCAGATTATCGTAAGTAAAATCCCAATTGATTTATATTTCCTGCATTTCAAATTACATTAAAAATACTTCACTATGTATTTGAAATGTAATTTATAAATTTTAACAGTTTATTTATCTGTAAATGAAATTAATCGTTAAACTTAGTCGTTTTATTTTTGCTTCAAATCGATTTTTTAAGCAAATGTTTAGGTTAAATTTTTCCTAGTCTTAGTAAATAAATATTTAATATAAATCTACACATCAAGGTTAACTAAACCATTGTCTGACTTTTTTAGTCTCGAGCTCTTACAGTATTAAGGGCATGTTCTCAAATAATTATTGGATTCTTACAACGATAGCAAGCTTGTCCTCAGCAACATATTTTTTCAGTACGGACAAAAATGAATAAATAATATAACCTTTTTTAGACAGTAAACAAAAAATGTTTTCAGACAATACAGACAAATTGGGCATACTAAATTCCCACATTGCATTTACGATTTTAAAATTCTGTCTTTTTGCACCTAAATTTACGTATGTACTGCGTGCAAGCCCAATTTGGAAATATCCTGGATTGCTCGATAATATAGATGCCACTTTAAAAAATACATTAGAAAAAATTTTGAATTTGTGTTTTGACGATAACTCTTGGAATCAGGCTACTTTGCCGGTCAAATTTGGTGGCATCGGCGTGAGGAAAATTTCAAGTGTTGCTCTTCCAGCATTTCTGGCCTCTGTCCATAGTATTAAAAAACTTAGTTCTGAAATTTTACAATCAAATTTATTTTCTTTGTCCTATGCAACAGAGGCTTTAGATAGTTGGAAAATTAGCTGTCCCAATGATGATATCCCGAAGGAATGTACCACTCAAAAACTTTGGGATGTGCCATTGGTTCAGCTTACACATAAAAATTTGATACAAAATCTTTCGAGTGACCGTGACCGAGCTAGGCTTCTAGCCTTATCAGAAAAAGAATCAGGTTATTGGCTTCATGCTCTCCCGTCTAAAAATCTTGGCACACTTTTAGATAATGAAAGTTTTAGAGTGGCTTTAGGTCTCAGATTGGGAACCACATTGTGCCTTAAGCACAGATGTCCATGTGGAAAAGAGGTAGACAGTTTTGGCATACACGGGCTTTCATGCCATAGGAGCTCTGGTAGGCTTTTCCGCCATGGTTCTCTTAATGACACCATCAAAAGAGCTCTTGCCACCATCGACATTCCTGCTCTTCTCGAGCCTTCCGGGATATGTCGGGATGATGGCAAGAGACCAGACGGTCTGACGCTGGTTCCTTGGGAACGGGGACGGGCCCTAATGTGGGACGCAACATGCGTTGATACGTTAGCCTCGTCCCATATCAGGGAAACGGCGTCCAGACCTGGAGCTGCGGCGGAAATGGCCGAATCCGGCAAGCGGCGAAAGTATGCATCTCTCGTTGAGAGTTATATATTTGTGCCGTTTGCAGTTGAGACCCTAGGGCCATGGAGCCAAAGTGCAAAAAAAATTTTATCCGTTTTAACACCTCGGTTGATCGCCTCTTCGGGTGACAAGAGGGCTGGCTCCTTTTTCGCACAAAGAATCAGCTTAGCGATTCAACGCGGAAACGCTGCCAGCATTCTTGGGACCATTCCACGTGGGCATGATTTGTATAGTAGTAGCGTGTAAGTAATTTAAGATAGATATAACTTGTATATATTTGTTATAAATAAAAAAAAATAATAATAATATAAAGATTGTTGATTTTTATTCTAGAAATAAAGTAACTGTTCAAAAACATTTATCATTATTATACTTAACAAAGAAGTGAAAAATTTCTTTAATTACTTTAAAGTAAGTTTTTCTACGGATAAAATAAGCGATTTATTTACAGTTTATATATAGATACCCGTATACTCACGTCTAGACGGTTGCGGCGGTGTTCGCGCGTCTTCTGAGTGTTCCATGTCGCTCTGGTTTTCTTCGTCGGATGCACCAATGAAATTTTTGCATACGACGCTTACGGTATCGGGTTCAAAACGGTCTTTTTATGAACCGGTAGTGTCAAAAATCGGTTTCCACGCCGGAGGTAGTGTCCAACCACCGGTTGGTAACGGCTGATTTCAATGGCTTCATGAATAAGTGCCCCGGACGGGTTCGAAACTAGTCGGGCTAATCCGATAAAATTAGACGTGAATATAGCCGGTATATAAATATGAATACTACTCACGATAGTTTAAATTTAAAAATTTATTTACAGTTTGAAATTAGTTCAAAGTAGCAAATTAGTTCCAAGGATATCTATTAGGGTTACAGAGTTGCTATGTATCATCAAGGATCTCTTTCCCTTAGGATATATTTTAATGATAATTTTCGACAGTGGCTAGTTCCCTTTACAAACAAGCAAAAAAGACACATAAAAAAGCAGTGTGAAAAATATAATCTTATATCTGATTTAATTCCTTGCTATTTGAGAGTAGACCATCGCAAATCCATCAAATAAATAAATTCATTACAGTCTATAAAAGCTTCGAAACTTAATTACATTAAGGGACTATTACGAACAATTTACAAAAATAATAACGCTTAAATATTTTCACGAGTCACGGACAAGTAATCATTATGAGGGAATGAAAAAATGAAAAATTTGTTAATCTCCATAAAACAAGGTGAGAATGATAAAGCACGAACACTGTACGTAATGGCAACAAAATCGTTTAAGAAAACAAAAAGTCATTTAGGAACTCATTTCCCCGATGTCATACGTCCCAATCGTAATAAATTAAAACAATTTTATGTAATACCGCAGTAAAATTGCAAGATAATATTTTATATTATTTTCATTCTTTCTTCGTTAATTATTTTCATTTTTTATGTACCACATTACTTTTATTTTTATGTACGTTGATTGAAGTGAAATTTCCCAATCTCGGGAAAGTTTATATACATTAACGTTGGTTTGTTTTCGAATATTACTATTTATCAAAACATTGTGTGTTTTCTACATCTAATGCATATGAATAAATATGGTTTTGAGCTTAGTGTATTTTTAGTTTATTAATATTCGATTATTTTTTAACGTTACAAAGTTTTAACACAAAATTATTTTTATGTCTAAGACGGGCAATATTTGTATGAGATTGGTAGTCTAACTGCAACATAAACTATATCAAATTTACTTTACTGTACATTAATTAATATGTCTTATTTTGTCTTATCTTGGCAGCAGCATCAGATCATGCTTATTATGAACATGCATTATCATCGGGACTGAACCAGTATGTAAAATTTCAGCTCAATTTGACCCACTTCGTCAAATATAATTTGCAAGATTCCACATTCACACCCGCCCGGTGACGCTGTAAAAGCCATTAGGGCTAACAGCATACAGTCAGTTCAAAAAAAAATCCACATTCACATATATACACGGCAAGTTAAAGATAAACGCTTTTAATAATAGAAACAAATTTCCTTTTAAAGTCAATTTGGCATACACGCGTATGAAGTTTAAAATAAAAGTCCAAGTACACTACCGAGCAAAGACTCCGTCAATTTTATCTTTCGGATTGCTGGCAAGAGAAATAAAAGTATCGAGAAAATGAGAACTGTGTTTAAATTGATTTTGCCTCTGGCCCAAGGCGAGACAGTATATTTTACGTATTTCATTTCAATTGACTTCTATCTTGCCTTTTCTCTGAATGCTATATATCTCATACCAGTTAATCGCGACGACAGATGATATTATGAGACGTGGATTTCATAATACACTTAAATTAAACGAAAATTCAAATTCAAAATATTATTTATTCGAGTAAACTTGTAAACAAGTGCTTTTGATCGAAAAGTTGATCCTACCGAGAAGAGCCAGCAAGAAACACAGCGGTTGCTCATTTAAAAATATAATTCATACTAATAGTTACATTTAGTCATTACTATCAGTCACTGTTGTACAGGGTCGAAGTGTAGCTATATCCTTACAATCTTATCGTCTAAGTAATCCTCAACATTATAGTAGGCTTTATGCTGTAATGGCAAAGCTTAAATTGATTACGGAATTTTAGTATACAACCTTATACCCAAACCCACAAACGATTTACGTACTTTTGCATGGCAGGAGCCGCAAGCTGTCGGTTCCTACTTTGCCTATTATATACATCACCGTTTTGTAATTCTTTATATTTTTATGTACAAAAATTAAATTTCTTAAAGTATACTGTGAAACAAATGTAACAATACCTATTTCCTTAAACTTCTCGCAAGGAATCACGCGGACTTAAATAGTATGGCTCTTTTTAGTAATACAACTTTTTTTCATTATCGCGAAATTAAATTAACATTACACATAATTTAAACGCACCTTACATTTGCGTTCAGAAACATATTGAAGAATGCATTCTTTATTGAAAGAAATGCTCAACATATGGGCTAAATAAAAAATGTAATAATTTTTTTATTAGTTTATTATCACTTAAATTGAATACCGTGCATCAACCTTCTTACTCCCTCCTAGATCCGAGGCTGGATTATCTAAAACATAATTCTAAATACATATATGAAACTTATATATAGTCTCAACTATGCCAATGTCGTCATACCAATGACTCTATCAATTAGCGTTCTGTGCAATCAACTGACTAATATAAATATTATGATCTACATTGAATAGTTTTTTGAATTTAAACTATCGTGAGTGGTATTCATAATTAATATTGAGAGACCGGCTATACTCACGTCTTATTTTATCGGATGAACCCGAGCCCGAGCTAGTTTTAAGCCCATACGGGGCTCTTAATCATGAGCTCTCTACGCGGTGTTATCGCGGCGGGAACCGATATGAACTGAATAGTTGTGTCTGTGCTCTTCAAAAGTATAAAATACCCAATCGATGTTTTATAGATAACTATAATAATGAATACTTTTTATAAAATTAAGTTCCAAAAAGTTGTCTGTCTGCATGTGATCGATTTCCTAAAAACACAAGGAACAGATTTATGAACCGTTTATACTAAAAGATTGCAATTCACCCGGAAGGTTTAGATTAATAGTACATTACCGCTTTATTAAGCTGTGATAGCCCAGCGATGAGACCGCGCGACTCTTTCAAGGGAAACACGAGTTCAAACCCGGGCAGGCACCGCGAGTTTTTCTATTAAAACTCATGTGTCTAATTGATAATTGCAATTAATCACATGCTTTTCAGTGAAGGAAAACATCGCGAGGAAACCTGCATATCTCTAGAGAATTCTAGAGATATGTGTAACCTACCAATCCGCATTGGAGCAGCGTGGTAGGTCTTAGCTCCAACCCTTCTCTACAGAAACGGAGAGAGGAGGCCTATTCCCAGCAGTGGGATTGTAACAGGCCGCTACTTTTACCGCTTTATAATTGTGTTGGAGAGGTCGCGCGGTTGTAAAGACTCGCCTGTTGGGAGCTTTATTCACGTAAACAAGCAGAGATACAGTAAAGTGACGTACTAGAGAACTGTAGATCTAAAAAAATACTACAAAAATTCCGTGCTAGCATGTCTAATCTCTTATGTTGTTTAACTGACAATTGTTTTTGTGAAAAAAATTGAATTCGGAAAAAATTGTGACACTGATTTCAACGCGGGCGAAGCCAGTAGCACAGCTAGTATTAATATAAGTACTTTGTAGTATTATTCTAGTTAATTTATGTAGTGCTTCGTCCTGGGGTTGATTTTTTCAGAACATTTTAGAACGAGTGACTACTTATACATTTTCTTAAACAACACGATTTGTAGTAAAATGATTCTACTATTAATATTTAATTTAATATTTCCTTTCATTATGAAAAAGAATAAACAGAGAATCCACAAAGTTATTAACCAAATATGACAGGAATTTTACACCGTATACCCTTTGGGGCGAAGTCTCAAGTGAAGTTGAGAAACACTATTTTAAATGCTACTCACTTCTTTCTTGTAGTTAGTTTAGAGACTGCTGCTATACGTAACTCAAAAGCAAACGGTCAACTGCGAATCTCTCGTAGAATATATAACATTGCCCGTGTGACTCGAATGCAACCATGTGCCTTTGGCAATTTACTCGCCGCCAACAAGGTTTTGTTTGTTTCTATTAAATTTTTTATATATTATACTAACCAAAATTATCAAGGATCTCTGAAAACATAATAAATATTATACTTATGTTTTTCTTTCATTATATTCTGTAATTTTCACCAGTAACGTTCTAATAGTACTTAATAGTTGTCTGTAATCTAAATACATAGCATTATGTCTTATGCAGAACTGTTATGAGATTCATACGTAAGTATACAAAAACAAAAACACCTTGTAAGTGCCATGTGGTCGCACCCTTGGGCGGTCTTGAATACGTTTTTGATGAATGCGTATTAGGTATTTAAAATATTTAGAAATAAAATGTAAATACAAGCATTGCTTATGAATGATCCTCAAAATAGGGCTTATGGTCTGTCATTCATCTGTCAGTTTGACAGCCGAATATGACGTTGCTGGCTATCTGTGGCGGACTCAATTGACAGTTGGGACACTGACTGTAGTGGCATGCTCGGTTTGAGGCTATGAATAGCGAGGTATATGACTATAGAGTTATTGTACAAGAGTAAGGGAGTGAGCATAAAATGTGTCCATCAAATTAAAGAGAGAAATAGAGAGCCAATGAGACTTATTATTTGTCTCTTTTAATGAGTGGTTACACAAAGATAGATAAATATATGAATTTTATCTCTCACTTACAGGCCTGCCTATAGCTCCCCTACTCTAGTATAATAACTCTATGTATATGACGAGGTGATACGATTTAAAAAAATATTTTAAATATATATATACATATATAGTATAATAGTATATACTAGTATTTTATTTAATTCCAGTTACTACAGTGTCACTAAGAATATGCAGCAAGCCGACAATGTCTAAGGAAGGGAATGATAACAGTATGTAGTTATAATATACAATTTTTAAAAATCTGTCATTGCGATTAACTGGTATGAGATATAGCATTCAGACAAAATAAACAAAATAGACTAATAAACTTTAATACAATTTAAGTATTGCTAGTATTTTAGCATGCCATGCTATTATTTTCTCCACTAGCCTAAATGATACTTATGAATATTTATTTATTTATTTATTTATCGCTAACTGTACTTTTAACGCTCATCTATCAGCTATCGGTAGATGGCAAAGCTTCTTTATAGCGTTCAATGCTTTACTTCTGTCTACTATTGCGAACAATTATTCATTGCGATAAGATATGCCATGATTTACTAGAGTCGTAAGCACAGAAACATTTTCCTGTTCCCTGTAGGTACCTAATCTATTGGAGTAAGCGGATCACGTCAGCTTATTTGTGTTTGTTATGAGATCGCTGCCGCCGGCGCCTTGCGTTTGTCTCGCCAGCCCTTTCTTTACGCTAAACTGGTTTATATCACTTGTAAAGACAATAATGTAATTTATTAACTGTCTCCTAGATAATATACTATATACGATATAGATGAAAAACTCCTTCATTTTATTCGAGTGATGAAAGGAAACTGTTTTTCCTGATGTCTCAGAGATGTCACTGTAATGTTACCAATAATTATCTACTAGATGGCGCTGTATTGCTGAAAATATAAAAAGGCGCAATTTGAAAAATAAGCAAAAAAGGTCAATTTGGTCTAGGTGATGAAATTACCACGGTATCGGGGAAATTTTTACTTAGAGCCGCTCTTAGCTGAGCTATATTGACTTTTCTAACAACAGCGTAATTAACAATTGGTTTCGCATAACGCGTGTGACTATTGCCAGGTGGTCACGAGTTCTAAACCCGTGCAAGGACCAATGAGTTTCGCTATTAAAGTTATATGCATAATTAATATTTGAAATGTTTTATACGCTTTTCACGGAAAGACATTATCGTGAAGAAACCTGTACAGTTCTGGAGAATTTACGGGATACGCGTCACCTTTAGTAGGTTACGCGTATTAAGCTCAAACCTCCTCTTCAGAAGGGTGAGGAATTTATGTCCAGTAATGGCATATTAACATGCCGTTTTAAGAAAATACTTTCGATAAATTGTTATTGAATAATTTAAAACGGACATAATAATGCTTAATTCTGTAATTTCGTTCATTCCATACAATATTTTACAAAAAGCAAAATTCATATCAAAACATTTTTGAATTCATTGTGAACAAAAAAACAACCACCTGACCGCAGCAGTCTGCGGTTACGGAATGGATTTATTATATTTGAATTTCGGTACTATTTATTATGATAACAAAATAGGTAGTCTCTAAATAGTGTATTACTGATTCACGATCTCTCTTTTTAATCTGAAGCTATGAAATTAGAATCGAACTTTGTGCAGCTGCCCGTATCACTATAGCAACATATTTCACAATTTTTCTTACAGTGAACGTCTCGCTATTAAACTTTACAAACCCCGTAATCCAATTGATGTGTGAAATCTTTATTTCATGCAAACTCATTGTTTTCTATCCATTATTTGAAACCGCAGTTAATAGGAATCGAAGTTGTTATTTAATTAATATGATTTATTTATTATAAGACAATAATATAATAGATTTAATATTGTAATACTATTAGTTAAGATTAATTTAATTTTTGAAATTAAACTATCAAACTCTTCGCCGCTTTCACCGCTGATTTAGGGTAACGGTGTAATTCCGTACCCTACTCACCTCTTTAAATATTTTTCGAAGTCTTACTTAGAGAAATCTGAGTTATACACACTCGGATAATGTTACAAAATAAAATATATTTAATTATATAAATTTCCGTTTAATAAAGATCTACATAAGGCTTTCATAGATTATTCTGGAACAAAAAAGAAAAATGTTTGTATCACGAGCAACTACAACTAAAATTTACCCCCATAAGTTTTTTTCAGTATGTCCTTAGACAGACGGAAAAATAATTTTAAAATAGTTATCATCATAACGTGATAATGTGACCCTTTAATGTGATATTATTGAATTAAATTGAATGCAATTTACTCCTTAAGTGCTTAGATAAGATTAATTATATAAATGTTTTACTAACTCAGACTATTACGCAAAATTCTTTGCGTGCTTGTGGCTTAATGCGCGTCTAAGAATTTCAATTACAACATAAAGTTTGGCCCTACATGACGATCGTGTGCGTAATAACGCTCAATAACTGGAACACCAAAATATATTTTACCAAGGCCTCAAGTACAAAATTAACATCAGTGTAAATTTACTGTGTATTTCTGACATATGCACATTTTAAATTTGTATAAATATTATACAAACATTATTATTGTATTAAATTTTTCATTAATGAACTATGTAGCACAGGAAATAATAAGCACTAGATTTTACTTAAGTATTTTTTCGACGTAAGCTAAACAACGTGAACTTCTAAAATGAAAACTCTTTTGAATTACAGATTTGAATTGACTTTGACATATTGCAAATAAAAAAAACTTTCATAGATTGATAATAGATGGCGTTATTCTTAATGATAAATAAAGTTATCTTAAATATCAATTAATACAATTTCTATAGCTTATATGTTATAAGGAATGATTGTACCTAATTTCATCGATATTGGTTCAGTGGATAGGCCGTGAAAACGTTACAGACAGACAGACTTTTGCATTTATATTAATAAGGATAAAAAAATGTAAGTACTCTTCCTTGGAAAATCGAATAAATATATTCGTAGTATTTAGGAGATATAAATATGTGCACTAACATGTTACGACATGTCTTATATCTATTATATAAAAATGAATGTTTGCCTGTATGTCCTTTATAGACTCCGTAACGATAGATAATGTTTACAAAATTGAGACAATCCTTAGAATGGCCCAGTGGATGATCCTGTAAAGTTTTGAGGTAATAGGTGCACTTTTTAACTGAGTTTTGTTTCGTGGGGAATGCGAAACCAGACTGATCTCAGCAACGAGTTGCCGGACAGCTAGTATGTAAATAAAACTGAAGTCAACACCACTATAATATCTGTTTAAACCAGACCATGAAGATAGATCATCACATGCAATAGTCATGTGCATTCTTAGTACTATTACATTCAATATTTATTTAAAACAATTATTCCCTTCCCTAACCCAACCACCGTTGCTAAAATTAAAAAAAAAACAAAAAATAAACCATAACAAATTTTGGCCTGTTCTGATTTATACAATAAATATTTGTATTGTACAAACACATGTAACACAAATCGATATAGTTGTCTCTCCTTTATCTAATTCAATTCTCTTCTACGACTCAGCGTTCGGTATCACGAAGGAGTACATAGAACAAAGGGAAATAAAATTGCAAATTTATATTGAATTCATTTCACGTTGCGATAAGGTAAGTTTATCCCTGACAATTGCCCAGTAAGGTCGGCCTAAACAAATATACCTGAACGGCAAAAATACTAGTTTGTATAAAACGATGAGTTTGCAAATATGTAAGTCATATTTATTAATATAACCGATGATATATTATTACGTTCATTTAGAGTTTCGCCATTTTTGTTTAATTGTAAGAGTAAATTTCCTTAGTGGTGGTTGTTATAAGGTTGATTTTGTTACTACTTTCGCTGAGAATCTTTTAAATGAAAAATACGTCCTCACGTTATACAGTTGTATTTGCGACTGACAATAAAGTTGACAATATGAACGAACACTTAGTATTTTCTCTAACCATCTATCCCCTGTCTCCTCCTTCTTGACTCCTATTCTCACTGCTGAGCATGGTGATGGTAATCCCCTAGCTCAATAATTTATAATTCCTGTTTCCGAGGCTTATGGCTAGCAGTGGAAAAGTAAAAGGCCGTTATTAGTACTTAAAAATTTGTTTTATGAATTGATGTGTTTACTTCCTAATTTAATTCTTTTACTTTTATGTTTTTGGTTAACATCATGTTAATTGGTATATTTTATATACCTTTTAACATTGTATATAACTTTTAACCTTGTTAAAGATATGCATATCAGTATGTTTTTAAAGTATGTATGAGTATATAATGGTTGATGTCATAATATGTATATTGTTAGTGTACTTATTAAATAAATAAAAAAATACTCTAGCACTGCACAAAAAGATTGTATGCCACAACGTAACAACTTAATTCTGTCTCACAACCATTTAGGTCAATGTAATTTACGATATATATCTATAATATCTTTATTTCCATAATATCTATAACTTTTACTATTAATGGGGCTTCGAGGTGGTCGTCGCGTATTATTTCCAATGTTGGTCGCAAAATACATACGTTATTTTTGTTTTCTCCTCAAACAAATGTTTTTCTATATAGAAATTTTAAAATAACTGAAAATAAAACAACATGAACATAGTTTTAATCGCTTCGAACTTCTGCACAGTTTTAATGGCTTCAAAACATCTTTAGTTTAAAAAAAAAACTGCCGCGTTGAAATTCTCGAAGGAAATTCTAAAAGAACTTTTAGAGATGGCAAAACAGTTTTATAATAAAACGCCTAATAACATGAAGAGGTCGGGAAGTTTATTAGCACTATGATCTGACACTTTATTAAGAGCTTCGTCACTCCACATAAATTTAGGAGATGGATCATTTCTCCTTACGTCCTTTGTTCATCATCCTTCGGCGCAACATGTTACCGAACATGTTGTCACATGATTTGGCTACGTATTTTACGACCGGCCGCCTGCCTGACGTCAACTTACCTTGGTTGTATTTTACGACCCCTCGGTAAGAAAGAGGGTGGTCTATTTTACTCAACGGGATACCACACGGTGTGTCAACTTACCTTAGTCGCCTTTTACGACACCTCGGTAAGAAATGAGGTGGTCTATTCTACTGGGCTGGATACCACACGGCATTCCTTACGTCCTTTGTTATCATAGTTAAATAATATTTAAAAATGTACTTTGTAAATATATATTTTAATTATTTAAATTTTCGCTATCCTCAATTTTGATGTTTGTGAGGAAAATATTTATATGTTTTACGCATGTATCTGCCGGGCATAGGCCTCCTCTCTTTTTGTTTGAAAAACAAAAGAAAGCGCTAAACGTTACTCCATATACACAAAAATATTCTTAATAACCTACTTGAGAAATATGTAATTTTTATTTAATTATATTTAATTTCAAAAAAAAATTTAACGTTAGCCATAAAAACATTTAGATTTTGATGATTATAGTTTACTGACATAAATGCCATGCGATAAAAAATATAAATAAAAGTAGTAGTAAAGTAGTTTATTAGTAGTAGTCAAATATATGCTAAATAAAATATATCAGAAGCCGCTATGTTGGGTTAATTTTGATATGATTTTGAAAATCAATTCGTCTCAGTATTGAATTGCCTAACGACAAATTTCATAATTAGTTCTTTTTGTATAATAAAAAACCAACTACGGCGAACGGAATATGAAATATCTCGTTTGAATTGATTGGCTTTGAACAGATTGATTTGGTTTATAATACTTTTTATATTTAGCTATGTTGGACATCTGGACTGTTAAATGGGTTTCCACAAAATACGCTCTTGTTAAATTAACGGGTGCCCGCGATCTCTTTGATGTCGTCCGTCTACTTAGCGTAGACCTCCACGCCATGATAAAGTTATGGTATTTTACCGTATACCTATGATGAACATACATACATACATAAACATGCATACTTACTTCTATAGACATTCTGATTTACCTTACTATAGGCATCCCAAGTAGAAAAGCGTCAAGGGATTCAAATGCGATCTGCGCGCTGTTATCAAATCTTCAAATACCTTTACTGATTAGTACAAATAAAGACAAACTAATGATAAAGGTATATGCGCACAGTGCTTTATCATTCATCTAGTATTACTTAACCACTACTGGATTGACTTAAATAAATATACAATACCCTCAGTTCTTACCAAGAAAAAAACTGTGATATCGTTGTATAAAGTTTAAAAAAACAATTAGTAGAATCATTAAACGTTTATAAACCAAAATCGAAAAAAATATGTAAAACTTTTCTTTAAAAAAAAACCTATCGCCTGTCTACGATCTCAATTGATGGAAAGTGAAAGGTGCAGTCTAAGATGAACTGCGCTTGCCACTATAGTGCCGATTCACCCTTTCTTTGAAATTTAAAAAATCGTAAGAGTCCGGAAAGATGTAAGAAGGAAAATAAACTACAAAGAAAACATTCATTAAGTTAATGATTATGAATTAAAGGACACCCTACAACGGACGGAGCCAATAAAGTTTCTTTCTTTTTTTTTAATTCTTCTTTCTCTGATATGATCATAGCTATTTTAAGCTACTCTGGTTATCTATAAGTTTAGACTGGCTGTGTCAGCGGCTGCGTCCGTCACAATTTTTTAATACAATTCAAATTTTAAACATAAAAGTAGTTATTTTGAGTTAACCATAAGAGATAGATACATGCCATCGCGGACTTTTTTGTAGTATTTTTATAGATCTACAATCTACAAATCTAGTAGGATTAGATCAAATTTCAGTGTATTTCTCACTGTAAAGAAGTGGAGTATACAGTGTAAAGCATGTGTACGCCAGAGGAAGTTGGAAACATTAAAATTCATACTGAGCTACAGCGAAGCATGACTGGATTTAGGTAGTCTGCTATAATTATAGGTTCGTGATCCTGGTTGTTGGTAAATCTGCTTCAATTAGTGGTTGGCAGCCCTAGTTGTTGGTAACGCGTAAACACAAGTCGCTAACGAACCGAAGCAGCCCCTGCACAAATTTGCAATTTCAATTGGGTATGTTGGCATGTACCTGTTTTCATTGTACTTTCCCCTCATATAAGGGTATTTTAAAATGCAATATAGTATTGCCTATTTGCAATGTTAAAATGTCTATTATCATGCTTTACTTTTGTCACTGACCAAATATATAACAACTAGTGTTTCCGCGACTTCCGAGGAAATCAATATGTGACAAATATGTACTGTAGTGAATAATTTACCATAATACCCTAATATTATGTAAATCTTTCTCAAGAATTGCACCTTCTTTAAACAGTACAAAATCCGTTTTGTAGATAAATGAAAATCAATCACATAGGTTTTGGCGACTTTGTTTCATAATATGTATAGTTTCGAAATTTTCATAAGTTAGGCACATTGAAAAGAAATAAAAACTTCATTGAAAATAAATGATTAAAAAAATCATAAAATAATTAGGTATTTTATGTATTCTTCAATGTTGTCAAAGAATGCATGAAGACGAGTTTTAAATAATTATAAGAACTTTATTTTGAACAGAGGAACTGTCGATTATCTTACAAGCTTTTCTCATTAAAAGCAATTTTTAAATAATAATTATAGATTCAAATAACTAGTACATCATACATACATTCTCCTGCCCTTATCCCACTCTAAGTGGGGTCGGCACAACATGTTTCAACATGTTGTCACATGATTTGGCTACGTATTTTACAACCGGCCGCCTGCCTGACGTCAACTTACCTTAGTCGCCTTTTACGACACCTCGTTAAGAAATGAGGGTGGTCTATTCTATGCAGCTGGATACCACACGGCACATACCTTAGTCGCCTCTTACGACACCTCGGTAAGAAAGGAGGGTGGTCTATTCTATGCAGCTGGATACCACATGGCACATACCTTAGTCGCCTCTTACGACACCTCGGTAAGAAAGGAGGGTGGTCTATTCTATGCAGCTGGATACCACACGGCACATACCTTAGTCGCCTCTTACGACACCTCGATAAGAAAGGAGGGTGGTCTATTCTATTCTGCCGGATACCACACGGCGTATTCAAATAACTAGTAAATGCTTTTTTTTTATGGTTTAAGGAGGATTCCTGGATACTTTTGTGCTTAGACGTAAATATTTCTTTAGCGTTTTTTAAAAACCTCAAAATAATAATTTACCATATAATTTAATATTTCACGTTTACAATATTTTTCTGATTTATGCTGTATCAGCACAACAGCTGTATTATCTACGTAACTTACATTAATCCGCTTATAAAAGAACTTTGTACCGCTTTTATATACGTTTTATTCATAAACAAGGTTTCGATCCGCAGCACTCTGATAGAATCGTAAAATCATCTTTATGCGATCCGAACATCTTCGCTCCCATAGGACATTGTCACAATGTTGTTTTTACGAGCTGAATGTAAAATCGAGCGAAGGTGTGTTCAGTTTATTCTCCCAGTGACTTGCCATAATTTACTATGAATTGTTCGAGTTATTTGCCCTTAAATAAAATGTTTTAGAAATGATCTGTGAATATATTTGTTGCGTGAAAGTTTCAACATACAGGTAATAGACCTGATTATGTGTGGAATGTGTATTAATCAGCCAATTTGTAGTCAGTACCTTAAATACTTACAACAATGGAAAATAAATATTACAATAGAAAAAATATTTATATGTTACTAGCTATGCGGCCACGCAATGCTGTGACTCAGTCTGGTTTCGAATTACCCTCGAAACAACTCAACAGCTAAAAAATGCTCCGATCCAAAATTTACAGGATCATCCGCTGAGTAATTATAGTGTCTGAAAATATCATAAAAATCAGTCCAGCCGTTTCGGAGTCTATAAAGGATAAGCAAACAAACAACAGAAAAACATTCGTTTTTATATATAAGAAGAATATTCCATTAGTTATGATATATTATGCAATATCCAGCTAGATAACTCAACTAGTCTTTAATTAATAAAATTATCTGAAATGTTATCAATCCCAATATACCTGAAGAATGAAGACATATTATCTAAGCATACGCGAGTTATCTTTGTATAAGGTCCAATGTTTCGACAGAGTTGCATGCATTGTTGTCAAGGAACTGATTGTAGCGTCGCGCCGTATATTAAATCATTAATTTTTTTATATACCTCACTTGAAACCGCACAATCCAGGTAAAGTCTCTTATCATTTTATCGCTGTGACCCGTATATCGATATAATAGTAAGCATGAATGAAGTTTAAAATCTGCTAATGAAGACATAGTTTTTGAATATGTGTTGAATTGAATAAAAACCTGATCTCTGACTATGAATTACTTAAAAGAATAGATAGTTTCACAAAGGGGCATTATGAGCTTAGAATTGTGATGTGCTGTGTTGTTTAAAGATGACTGCGTTTAAGTTAGTACATTGTTAAAAATTGAATACATTTCATCATAAAAGCGTCACAGTTTCTCATCGTATACACGAAAATTTTTGAAAAAAAAAAGAGACCGTACATCGAATACTAGCAATAAAATAAAACGAACAGTTCATACGGCGGCAAAACTGAAATATTGTTAAACTTGCAAAATACCCGAGTTAAAACGGACGCGGTACAGTAAAACATTTTAGTATACTATTTTTTTGCTTTTAAAACGAATTGAATACGCGGCGATAAGTAATACACATCGAGGCTCAGAGAGACAAATCGGCTAGATTCTGCTTCATAGAGCATTGTCTCTGTCGCACAGACTGACGAACCCGTGTATGACAGTGATAGCGCTCTACGAAACCGAATTGGCCGGCTGTTTCGTTCTAAGTTCCCGATGTGCATTATTTATTGCCGGGTACTATACTCCCTACAATGACTATGTTATGAAAGTTTGACATGTCATTAAAGTATTGGTTTATGTTATAGTAGTTTATGATACTGTTGCATAATAAGGGTTCTTATAACACGAGTTATAAGACCAAGTTATGTACAGTATCATACACTACTTTATCTACTCTCATACTATAATACGTAAAACAATATTGCAAATAAAACGCTGAATATAACAACAAATTTATTTTTACTTGTAATAATTATTGATGTTCTGAATATTCATTTTCCATTCCATGAACTTGTGGTAACATTTAATATATTTGCTCCTAGATTTCGTCGGAAACAGGTTCACGGTCATGTTTGACGCAGCTTTCAGAATATCTGGTAGTGTACAATCACCACTATCCCCGCTCTCAGACATGTTTTTACACAAAAACTTATTTTTTTACAAACAAAACTAAACTTTATTTAAATATTGAAATTATTTTTTAAATGTGGCGCAAACATCGATTCTGCATGCGTGTTGCGTCGCCGCGGACCCATTCATTGAAACCTTTTTTTTAAGGTAGAGGTTCAACGTCCTTGGTCCAGCTGGAAGTTGTATAGGTGTATCGTTATGATTAAAAAAGTTACATTATGATACAGGTGTCCATACAAGACCTGTATCGTAATGAAACTTTTTAATTTTTTATTTTTGTTCTGTACGTAATGTTTGTCATAAGAATTTTGTTTTCAGTTTTATAATCTTTGTATTATAGTATCAGAGTAGATAAAGATTTTAATTTTAGTCTAATTCAATTATGTATTATAGTCAAATAAATAAGATGTATTGTAGAAATAGAGTAAAACATTATAAAGTGAGAATAATACTTGATTAATTTATATGTTTCAAAAATTTTAGCTTAAATTCACAATGAACAAAATATCATTATAATAGTCACTTTAAAATTAGTACCTTTATCAAAATGAGCGCAATTATATATCGTCTAACAACAACACAGAACCTGGATTAATATTAATTATATTTGTACGATATCTGCCTGGCGGTGAAAGGGCGTTACAGGTTCTTTAAACTAGGTAATAAGACAACAAATAGGCCTAGTAAACTAAATATTGTACATTAGAATTTACAAGGTCTATCTGGCAAGGAATTTGAAATTGAACTGTTTATGAATAAATTTAATGTTGTTATTTTATGTATAACTGAGGATTGGATAAACAGTTCTAATTTCTTATTGAATATAAAAAAATATCAAGTGTCCAGTGCGTTCTGGAGGAAGACCGCACGTGCTCGTGGGGATCACTAATATTAACTCATACTAAGTTAAAATGTAAAGCACGACTTGATATTGTAGGTCTTTCTGTTGAACGTATTATTGAGCTGTCTTGTATAGAGCTTGAGCGCTATATTATAGTTTCTGTGTACCGCCCACCCTCCAGTAATTATACATTATTTGAGAGAGTTATGGAGGATGTTCTCAAGAAGACTTATACATCTTCAAAATCAGTTTTAATTTGTGGAGACTTTAATGTTGACATTTTAGTAGATACCTATAACCGTTCTAGGTTAGTTAATTTATTTCAATGTTTTAATATGATTAATGTTTTTATTCAACCGACTAGGATAACTGCTGACTCGGCTACCGGTGTTGATAATATTTTCACTAATTACAGTTGTAATATTTTACAAAAAGTCCCTGATTACAAACATGAAACAAAGAAATACACTACACATAAAGTCTTTAGAACGAAGCCCCGGCTGCGGCTAGGCTGTTGCTCGCCCGGCTGCTGTTTGTAGCCCGTGGGCCGTGACAGCCGCAACGCCGGAACAACGCCTCGCGATCTGAAACAAAAATATCTTGTTACTATCGCATATCAAAAACAAGAATACTAGCTGCTGCTTTTATAAATGCCAATTTGATGCCAATTTTATAATAAAATACCGAGCCAAATAAAATAAATAGAAAAATTTTGAAGCAAGCAAAATTTTGTCATTGACATCCGATTGACATATTCCTTGAATAAAGAATATTTTGAATTTGAATTTGAATTTGAAAAACCCCGATCGGGCCTCAATGAGTTTTTATATCAAAAGTTGTGTCTAATTGATAATTGCAATTTATCACACGCTTTTCAGTGAAGGAAAACATTGTGAGGACACCTGCATAACTCTAGAGAATTTTTGGGATATGTGTATGTATATTTGATTGGTAGGTATCCGCATTGAAAAACGTAAGAGGTCTTATAAAACAGAGACAGAAACCTATACCTATACTTTTGATTTATTTAGAACAATGAAAGCTCATATAATATCAAAAAATTTATGAAAAGTAAATAACACACACATAATTTAAAATTTCAGTTGATCTGAACAAAGTCACGGGGGCAGCATGATGTCACCTTGAGAATTCAATTTAATGCCGAAAAAATAATCTCTTTCATTGTATTCCAAAATTCGTGTTATATGTGTGTCAATTCGACATATATATATTTTTTAAAACACTAAAAAGTTACAGTATGGTTAACTTACGCTGTACGCACGGTAAAGTAACATAGAGTTAACAGAATAGTTTTTTTATTAAAATGGCACGTTCGCTCTAACAAGTCAGCCGTTTTGAAAGCTAAACAAATTTTTAGTTTTACATCGAATACGACCTCATTCTTCCATTTTATTGGGTACATTCGAAGGTCGAACTTTTATTTACTATGAGATTATATTTGTTTTGTTTTTGGTTTTTTTTTAATAAATATATGGGACATTTACACACACGGTCGTCCGTCCCCAAAGTAACTTAATACTTGTGTTATGGGTGACGGACAACTGGTTGATATACTACATATATAAGTTTAAATACATACTTAAATACAAATATACACCCAGGCTCGAAGAATCAACAATTTGTTTATAGAAAATGTTGGTCCTCGGCGGGAATCGAACCCGCGACCCACGGAGCTGAAAGCAGGGTCACTACCCACAGCGCCAACGGGCCAGCCAATACTGTAACTTTCAATAACATAAAGCTTTTGAATACCATACAGATATAATGGACTAGCTTGAAATTCATCCATCACTTTATCTCTGCAGTATTTGCATGAGTTATTATATGTCATTTCTTTCTTTGAATAAATGACGTATCGATTATGCAAAATGCACGATTTGTCTATGATTCAGCAGATTTTTTGTACTTATTTTAGTATATCATAATCTATATTAGACTTAAATAATTTATAGAATTGGGCGTTACTTTGCGGAGATCCATAATACAAAAGTAATTATAACATTATTTTGCTATAATCCGCGATACAGTAAATAGAAAATATATACAGTGTTAAATGTATAGTGTACTATCCGTATTTTCATACCTGATACGTGCAGGATTAGTAACAACACATGCACAAACCTCCACCACTTCCACCACAATACACAAGCAATACACACGTTCACTATCACAAACTTAACAATCGTTTCGCCCCGCAACCCAAGCATCATCAGGAGATACACTTCACGACAAAATCGCATAGCGAAGCATTATCCAAACAAGTATTATTATGTAGTTCTTGGTTCATCCCCACCCTTTATTTTACCTCTGAACACGAGCAACAAGCTCGAACTAGAAAAATTATATGGGTTTATTATATTGTTTTTTTCTAATAGAACCCACCTCTGGTTTTATTATTGTAATAGAATATACATAATGAATGGTTAATATTTTTTTTAATTATCTAGATATGCATAGTGGTGTTGGTGCTATTAACATAGGTGTCCTAATTAAGGCATTTACGTCCTACTCGTAATTTCTTTTTTGAGTTTAATAATTAATGTTAATATGTAGTTTAAATAATTAGTGATTAGGTTACTCATAAAAAACTTTGTATCTCTGTTTTGTGTCATAATAAAGTTTTTATTTCAACAAAAAATATTTTGAGCTGTTAAATTAGTAAAGTAGCGGCCTGTTACAATCCCACTGCTGAGAATAGGCCTCCTCTCTCCGCTTCTGAAGAGAAGGGTTGGAGCTTAGACCTACCACGTTGCTCCAATGCGGATTGGTAGGTTACACGTATCTCCAGAATTCTCTAGAGATATGCAGGTTTCCTCACGATGTTTTAGCGTGTGATAAATTGTAATTATAAATTAGACACATGAGTTTTAATAGAAAAACTCATTGGTGCCTGCCCGGGTGTGAACTCGTGTTCCTCTCGAAAGAGTCGCACGGTCTCACCGCTGGGCTATCACAGCTTTTAGAGCTATTATGTCTTCGTTATTATTCGTTTGAATAAAGATTCATTTTATGTATTGTTTGGCTTAATACTCTTAATATTAAGCCAATACTGAGAGTATTAAGCCTTAATAAACTTTTATATTCAAAAAGTGAGTATAGTTGTGTTATTTTGAGATGTTTATTTATTTAATTATTAAGGTTAATTGATTGAGTATATCAAGGTTATTTTCTTAATATTATCAAGTAAAATTATGTGAAGGCTGACGCAATTTGCCTGATTGAAACATAAATTTATAGTTTTATTTAAACATCTGTGGTTGAATAGTCAATCGCTTTGAAAGTTTCACATGCCTCGATTTTACCAAAACATGAACTCGCTGATTTATTTTTATTGCCTGTACTCGATAGTACGCCGTTTAATTTGATATAAATCTTCAAATGCTGAAATGTTTTTTGTATGTGAGCGATTTGAAAATGGAAATTCAACAAAAAGAAAATTAAATGCCAGTTTCATTACCGTAATTGTTTTTTTTAATATAGATTCTTTTTTTGAATATATAGTTTATATTTAGAAGCCAATAAATTCAACAGTGTCTAACTATGACAAACTATACACTACCCTCACTATGGCAGCGCCTCATTGCTATGTAGTTAATTAAAACCCAATATTGTCTAACCAAAATTGATTACAGGCAACCGCTCGTCGAGTTTAATCTGCCTTCGCGAAGGGAACAAAGCTCGGGCCACTTGTTAAACAAACTGTTATTTGTTACAATATATCGGAGGGACTCAGATACTACAAATTAGCGAACTGAACAATTTTCTAGCAAAATTTTCCCTTGGTCTGTACACGAATTTTAATACTAAAGGAAACTTAGAATTAGTTTGCATTAGTGTAATTTTGTGATAGCCTAGCGGTGAGACCGTGCGACTCTTTCGAGGGGAACACGAGTTCAATCCCGGGCAGGCACCAATGAGTTTTTCTATTAAAACTCATGTGTCTAATTTATAATTACAATTTATCACACGCTAAAACATCGTGAGGAAATCTGCATATTTCTAGAGAATTCTGGAGATATGTGTAACCTACCAATCCGCATTGGAGCAGCGTGGTAGGTCTTAGCTCCAACCCTTCTCTCCAGATGCGGAGAGAGGAGGCCTATTCCCAGCAGTGGGATTGTAACAGGCCGCTACTTGAGTGTAATTCATTCAAAATGTTTGTATATTTCGTAATGTATGCTTAAACTTCAATTGAGTTAAGGTTTATTCATTATATTTCGATTGAGACTCCACGTATTTACTTTTAAATTATCCGCACCGAGGGTAGGAACAGAATATCCTTCTCTGCAGACCACCATATTTTACCCCACCTCCATCAGTGTTGCCAGCACCAGAGATAACAAATAATTTAAAACAATTACTTACTATACTTGTTTGACGTGAGCTTCCTGTTTTCCTAAAAACTGACTCCAGGAAAAATAGAAAGAAAACAGAAGGTATTTAAATTAAATTCGCTGGTCATTTCGCTTAAACAGTCGATTCATCCTTGTTTATGTATGTTTCAAAAGTTAGTTTGCTTTCATTTCCTGAAAATTTACGCATATCATATCATATATCATAATATTTATCCAACCCTATCTATATATTTGAATGTGAACTCCAAAATTACCTTTTTCACATATTTATTGATAAGGCTGGAACTTACTTATATCATTAAATATAAAATGTAGATATGTACGAAAAAATGCCGTGCGTATATTGTTTTTTCATGCTTTAACTTATATGGTAGTAATTTTACGATGTCCCTAATAATTTTACGATGTGATGGGATAAGAACTATCTACCATGTAGAGTGGAAAAAATAGCCCTACCCAACCACCATACTTTCGTACATATAAACCATATTTTGGTGTTAAACATACCCCTATACTTCTTTATATATATTCTAATTTAAATTTAGGATATTCTTCATGCAAATACACTATTTCAGGTACTTTTGTATCGTCAAATGTTATGATGGAAGTCACTGATTTGAAAGTTTGCTTCTACCCAGAAGAACCATTAAGAAACTCGGTGGATACTATTTTCAAAGCAATATATAATTTATTATAATGTTTTTTAAACTTAACTACCTGCTATGAATTTTAAATAACAATGAAGAACATTATTTTTAAAGAAAACTCATAGGTATGGATAACGGTGGTATGAAATTTTACCTCAAAAATACTTATTCAATAAAGAATAGAAGAAACTAACTCTATTTAAGTATTTGATTATACACTACAAAGTCACATTCAAAATTAACAACAAAAGCTATAGTATACAAATCTTATCGGCTTGTATACCGAGTACTGTACCAGATGGTTCTAATGGGTTTTACAATAACTATAGATTATAAATTCAAGATAATTTCCTGTAGATTCCATCAGTATTTGAAAACAGGCTAAATTTCAACATTGATCAATTTATATTATACAAATTAGAACGTCGAGTTGTGTTTGAAAGTTTGTATTGTTCAGAGCAATATTTTATCATGACAGCGATTGTGGAATAGATGATTTGTAATAGCTGTGCCTGATAATTGGTCTACATTGTGAATAAACATTAAATAGTGAACATATTGCTAGATAAATTGGAGAATGGTAGGGACCAGAGCCGTATATTTATTTATCGATGACCTTTGTTGATGCTTGCATAAAAAAATCAATGAAACAGAAGTTCTCGCATAAACATTTAGAACGAAAGTATCTGAAAGTCTCAGAAATGGATAAACCTGAAACCTAAGGAATATTATGACTAAGTTACAGTAATGCTTAGGCCGCAATAAAAAAATATTAAGCCTACGCGAATGATATCATAGGAAGAATCTATGTAGTATAGTAGGTAGATATATAACACAAAATCAGAGAATTTTTTAGCTTCAAGCTCTGACAGGTCATCATGATTTACTAAAAAAAAATATTTTTTTATACGTCGAAACCAATCTTGTTCGACCATAATTGCAATACAGTGATACGAGTATATAACAGTATATTTACAGTACAGTACAGTAACATAACAGTTATGGATATTGTTATCCATGTAATACTAAAGTCCACGCAAATGAAATCACGACAAGAAGCTAATAGGTATATCACGACGATGATGAAGATCTAAATATAACGATTTACTATTTATACTAACAAACATACACTTGGAAACACGTTTTAGACTAATAACTCAATAACATGATAAAATTAATTACACGTGAATTTCAATGGAATTGATACCGTTGAATGTAAATTTAATTTAACGTTAATACCATTTCGTTCTATTTAAATCGAACAAAACGGAACCTTTTCACACGTATTTAAATATTCAAAAAGCGATTTTAACATTACGAAATCCGGGGTGGAAATAATAACAAAATTCAATTTTCAATTCATATTAATCTTTCGCCAACAGAGGGCTCGGAATTGGTTCTTTGATTTTGCTATTCAATTCGAGTTGCGTGCTGGACTCAAATTAATCCCGCAGACAATACTGACCGTGACATAACGCAATGTTTGTTGAGACAACAACAAATTATTCATACACCGTGATGGAATGTAAACAGAATATGATTGGTTATTAGCATGCACGTTAGGTACGACTCCCAGTGGACCGGCCGCATAACGCACTGGGACCTAGGGATCATCTCCCCACACTATTAGCAAGTCGCTACTAACCTCTAACTTTGTTCCTAACGTATTCCGAACTTAATTTAATTAATTACGGTCCCTCCTTCAAAGTCCATTTCGCTTAATATTATTTCTAGTTGTAGGGCCCGAGATCAAACGTATGAGTAGTACTCACGCCACAATATATTTATCAAAGAAAGCAAAATGATATTATATGGTCATCTGGGGTTATTAATAGCGGACTTCGGTCGCATTTGACTAAATTTTATTGATCGTTATTCATTATAAACGCCGACATAAACTGGCTCGCGTGGTCATATTAAGTTATTAAAGGGGTTTATTACTCTATTTTTTTTCTGTTTCAGTCATTATGAAGCGAAACATCTAAATTGGTAAGCAACTGCTTTAAATATTTATTAAAATATAATTACAGTAGAAGACGTAGCTACATGAACTTTTATTTGTGCACAAGTTAACTGAATTTGTGCTAAAAGTCTTAATAAATGTAAATTCCCCTTTCATAAATGTAATGTAATAAAGAGCTTTATTTCGGTTGGTTGAATACAGATCAATCCAATAACTTTTTCATATAGAAAAAAAAATGAAAATTGTAAAAAAATAAGTTTCTTTATTTAAACCTTCCCTATATTTAATTTTTAGAATACAGATCCTTAAAAACTTAAATGAGAATAGATTTACACTTCGCGATTGAAATAAATATTTTCATCCTTTTAAAAAGTTTGGATTTACTAGGTGTACATTTGTAGTAGAGATGATTATCATATAATAAATAAACGCCTGGTTTTCAAAATGAATTCGTACAGTATCTTTAAACTTATCCCTCTCCCCTCTCTCTTTTTTCTCCCGTCTCTCTCTCTCGTCAGTGTTAGACAACACTCCCTCTCCCTCTCTTCTGCTCTCTCTCCTGCTTTCCTTAACAAATAGACATTCATTATTCGATGTAGGTCTCTTCTAGAGACATCCATGCCACTCGATCTTGCGCCTGTATCCAGCGGCTGTTAGCAACCTTTTTAGGATCTTCTTTGTACCTAGTAAGAAGTTTACATACGCTGCGGTTTCTGGGGCGAAATTAGCACTCTAGTACTTTAAGACTTCAACGTCAATTACATCTTCTGTGCCCCACTCATTGCCATTTCAGCTTCACAACCGTTAGGCTATGTTTGTCATTTTGGTTCTTCTAAGGATCACCTTATTTCTGATTTGATCGTGAAAAAATACTCCGACTATAGCACTTTCCATCACCCGCTGTGCTACTCTTTCTTATGAAGACTACAGTTAGCAACCATGTTTTAAATTCATATCATCATCATTCGCAATACAAACCGTTGAAAGGTTTAAACTTATATCGAATTACCATTAAAGAACGCTGCAATAAGTGATTCCATATTATAAAAAAAAGTTAAATGTAAAAAAAGAAATCAAAAGCATTGAGTGAAATCATAAGCTAGGTACGCCATTTTTAACATTTCGCTTATCAAGTTATAGCGTGTCTGGCAGTTAACGAAGCAATACTGCACACATTTGCAATTTTGATTGGCGCTCGATAACCGGCGACATGGCTGTGACAGTTAGGGTCTGTTGCATTACCATTTAATCAGATCATACCTTTTGTTGCAAAACACTATTATGACAAAAATGCTAATGATTACTGAAGAAGTAATAGGAACCGACATAAGCTTGCGGTTCCTGCTTTGCGCCTTACAAAGTCGTTTGGGGATTGGGTATAAGATTCTGTAATAAAATTCCACAATCTACTTTAACTTTACCATTACAGCAATTTAAAAATAGTATTTAAAAAAGGCTAATTCAGAAAGCATAATATATTATTGAGGATTACTTAGATGATAAGAATTCGTGGATATAGCTACTCTTCGACCCTGTATAAGACATTAAATAAGTACATGTAACTAGTAATAAGAACGATTATTTGAAAAGAGCAACCGCCGAGTTTCTTGATGGTTCTTCTCGGTAGGAACAGCTTTCCGAACCAGCAGTAGATGTTGACGATTCAAAAGCACTTGTTTACAAGTTTACTTGAATAAAGAATATTTTGAATTTGAATTGGAAATAAAATAAATTTGTGTTTTTTAATTTGTGCTCAAATCCTCAGCATTGGTTTACTTATCCTTGATTGTTGCTCCGTGGATATAGGCGATAACGCAAAAATGTAAGTTTTTATAAAAAAAGGTTTAAAAAGGTCTAAAAGTTTATTATCTCTTTGCAAAATTTTATTATCACATTGCTTGTAAAGGCACTGTCACCTTCTGTCACCTTAGAGATAAGAGAGGAACTCGTGGCTCACCACACTGCTCTCAAGCGGATTGGTAGGTTTCACATATCCCAGGGATGTGCAGATCTTCTCACGATATTGACTAAGGACTAAGTATAGACGTCATGATCATAGCGGTAACAAGTTAAAAATCAAGTCAAGCAAGCAAACCGACCGCAAAATAACAATTGATTTGTAAATGTTTCTTACCATGCTGTCAACTCGTCATTAAATTAAAAAAACGCATTAACGGTTCACTACAATACCCATATACAGCCGCGTTCTCAGTGTATTTAGATTATTCGATTTACTTTATAGGTCATAAAAAAACAAGTTCCCTTTGTCACTCTTGTTTGGTTTATGGTGAATAAGATTTTACGGAATCGGTAACGTGGGTTTCCCAATAACGCATCGATTTCTTGTATTATCACTTTAAATGCAAATAAAGTACGTCTCTTATTTCATATTCAGCTATGAGAATAATATGGAAACCGATCACGTATTCTCTATGTAAACTTTTTGAATACTGTTATGGAAGTTTCACGTAATATTTATTAGGTAAGTTAATTCTACGTACATACTATTAGTTTTAGTTTCGAAATCGTGAATGGAAATCTAATACTGATCGAGATAAGATTTAAATATGATTTATAATTTGCCTGACGTATGTTATTGTATATTTTCATATTTTATAAGCAAACCATTTTATTATTATTTTTTATTAATGATGTATTTATAAGTTAAGTTACTTGTAAATAGTAAAAATCTTTTTTTCTTTGAAAATATCAGTCTTTAATTCAAAAACTCGAACTTTTTAATGACATTAGCTATAACTTTCAGAAAGTTGCGCCCATTACGGAAAAGACGAGAAGTGAAAAATTAAGAGGGATAATATAATATACTTTTGATGAGGAAGGATGAATAGCACATGACCAAGCGAGTGTTAAGTATGAACTTAGGTGGATATGTGAATAGAGAGAGGCGTAAAAAGAGATGGTTGGATCGTGTGTGGCATACATATAATCGTCAGAGTAGCGCCATAGTTGATGAATGATGGGAGAGAATGGAAGAAAAAAAATATGTTATGCCGACCCCACTTAAAGTTGGAAAAGAGCAGGAGAATGATAATGATAGCAATATACTAATGTATTTTATATTTTGTCAATCGCGTTGGATTTTATCCACTCTAGGAATCTATAACCCGATCGTTTAATAAAATTTTGCTGAAGATCTTCAAGACATTTTAATAGCCAAGATTTGAATTATTATTCAAATTGTAATCGAATTTTAAATTGCAGTCCCTCTCGCGTTCTGAGCTCGCTTCAGACCCGCAATGAACTTTCCTCTCTCATCCTCCCTTCCCTTGTTAGCTTCTCAAAACTTCGACTAACTTCGACGCCAAGTTTTTTATTATACCGGCTTAGATCTCACGATGAATTAATTCATTTCATAAAATACTCATCAAATAACCCTTATCAATGTTACATATTAGAAATCATGAAATTAAAATAATCTTATTTGTAATAATTGATTAATTTCCGTTCATCTAATGGTTATTTAAGCTGCCGCCGGAATAATACAATAACAATAAATATAAACCTTAGGTATTTATTTTTCAAACATTAATATAAATTTGAATTACAAACGCTCAGAAACTTAAAACTCAGTAATTAGTTGAAAAAATAGAATATTAGACTTTTGGTAACTACGATTTTCGAATTCTTATCGACTTTTATATGAAAACTCCTCTTGTTTTACGGTCACTTACTTCAAAGCCACAATGATCTTTCACCTTTAATCATACAATCTGTAAGGTTAATTGTACTTATTCAATTACTTTGTGTTGGCAGCACTGATGAAGGTGGGAAAAAAAGATGGCGGTTTGCGGTGGAAGTCATTCTGTAAAAATGACGGTCGGTAAGACCGAGGCCTCTAGCGTATCCTGGGTGAGAAGACTGAACATACTATTGTTAGAAAAATTGGAATTTTTCTACACATCCTTATTTATATTATGGACTCTAACTTTCGATTTTGGTAGCATACCGTTTGATCTTGAGAACTCTTAGGAAGTGCACCTTGTCAAGGAATTGATGAGACTTAGACGGTTATGGTTTTGACATGCATAAACCACATCGATCACAAAACCGTTTTCAAAGGAACCTGTGTCTTACCATAGTCTTTGCTGTTACCCTGCCTTCAACTCCGCGGGTCGCGGGTTCGATTCTTGCCGGAGGCCAACATTTTCTATAAAAAAATTGTTGGTTCTTCGAGCCTGGGTATGGTTTATTTGTATTTAAGTATGTATGTAAATTATATATGTATATATTCACCAGTAATCTGTCACCCATAACATAAGTATTAAATTACTTACTTTGGGCATGGACGACCGTGTAAGTGTCCCATTTCTTACCGAGGTGTCGTAAGAAGCGACTAAGGTAAGTTGACGTCAGGCAGGCGGCCGGTCGTAAAATACGTAGCCAAATCATGTGACAACATGTTTGTAACACGTTGTGCCGACGCCACTTAGAGTGTGATGAGGGCAGGAGAATGATGATGGTATAAAATAAAGGCACTCATTTCTTTTTTTTTTTGTTAAAATTGTGTTACAGTGCCTAATCTATAATGCTACTGTTGCCTTAAAAAAATCTCTCTTCCCTAGGTTTTTCCAATCCACATTGGTATGGGTATACGCTCTATATCCTACACAAGAAGACATAAGGCCTTTTGCTCCTGTATGTACGACGATAAGAGGTTGCTACTATTCAATTTTTTGCAAGTTAGAAATATTTCGATATCTTTTGAATTCCAAGCTAAGCAATAATAAAAACATGAAAGTATTTCCGGTATATTAAAACAAACAATTTGGGTGTAAATAAAACTACCTCTTGAAATGTGATTTTAGGAATTGAAAAAAGCAATGAACATTTTTAATTTCTCCAAGATATTTTAAGTTGGAAATGGAGCCGTACGCTCGATTTCTTTAGGTACTTAAGAGGTGCTTTCAATAACAACCCTTCCGTTCCTTAAATGATTACGGGTGTAAGTTAAAAATGAAATTGATTTTTTTATTCCCTCCTTGACTTTAACGATAAGAGATTGCAAAGGTAAAAATGTCATTGTTATGGTCGTTATTTGAAATTGTATTTTAGAGTAATTCAATAAATGTAATCTTAAATCGTAAATACTTATGGGTTTAATGATTAGCAAGTATTAGTATTATATTTTTAGCAATTTAATCTTTGTACATAAGAATATACGTAATTATAAAACGATTGGTGATGTATATAATAGACAAAGTAGGAACCGATATAAGCTTGCGGTTCCTGCTTTGCGCCTTGCTAAAGTTCATAAGTCGTTTGTGGGTTTGGGTTTGGGTAAGATTCTATAATAAAATTCCGCAATCTACTTTAACTTTACCATTACTGCAGTTTAAAAAGCTAAGAAAGCTTACTAAACTATTGAGGATTACTTAGACGATAAGAATGCGTGGATATAGCTACTCTTCTACCCTGTACAAGACATTAATAACTATATGTAACTAGTAATAAGAATTATTCTTTAAAAAGAGCAACCGCCGAGTTTCTTGCTGGTTCTTCTCGGTAGAAACAGCTTTCCGAACCAGCAGTAGATGTTGACAATTCAAAAGCACCTGTTTACAAGTTTACTTGAATAAGGAATATGATGTTGATCCTCCATTTCTTACGGGGCAGATCAAGAAAGGTCGCAACGTGCCAATACATTCAAACCAGTGTATTGTCTATGATTCAAACGCTAAAAGACCTATAATGAAAAGAAGTTCACGTAAATGAGAAAGAAATTAAATAGGATTTTATTACTTTACTAACACAATCTAATATCAAATGTGATATTTAAAAGACACAATATTCATAATTTCCAAACTTTTGGGAAAGGCCGTATCACGGTTTAGAGCAATTACCATAAATAAAGAAGATAAGGGAAAACATTTTTATTTATTTAACAAATTTGGGCAAACATCGGCATGCTCGAGGCGGGGATTATCGTTTGATGTTTCTATTGTTTTGTTATTGATGTTTATCTAAAAATTAGCTGGCTAAGGCGTGGATTCTATACATAAATTTAAAGCTACCTGTTTTGAATATTTTGAATAATATTTATTGGTTTAATTTATTTATAATTCCTCTCTTACTTTTGACTCTCATTAGATATGTTATCATAAGGATTCTATTTATCTATTTACTGTTTAACCTATCCTACATGTGAAAACTTATCGATAACGATAAAATGAATTTAAAATTATAAACTAATAATAATTATATCTTTGAGTAACTCTACTAAAGAGCAAGTGAATAATTCGATTTTTGTCAGCCACCACGTTGGATTGCGTGTGGGCAATCAGGTATACAATTGTTGCTCCAACATCAGCGGATTTTTGTTTCTTTGCGACAATCTTCGTTTTGGCTGTACTGTAAGGTACTGTATGTACCTTTAATAAATATGATGGCTGGGAAAAATTATCCTTCAGTAAACAGGCGCAGGGACTTATTTTAGAGTGATTTTTATTTATTACTCTTAAATAATAATACTAGCTGTTCCAACAGCGGCTTCGCCCGCGTAGAATCCAGTGATTTACGAAACTTTTCGCGAATTTTCCAAATTTTAAACATAAAAGTAGTTACTATGAGTTAACCGTGAGAGACATGCTATTGCGGATTTTTTGTAGTATTTTTATATACCAACAATTCTTTACTACATTACTTTAGCGTGTCTCTGCTGGTTTACGCAGCGCACGTGACTAAAGGTCCCAGCAAGCAAGTTCTTTAACATCTTGCGCGATCTCTTTAACACAATTAACATAATACCGATATGCACTATTTTCCTAAACCATCCGGAAGTATTACACTATCTTTTGGTGAAAACCGTACAAAAATCCGTTCTGTAGATTTTGAGAAAATCGATTACATACAGACAGACAGCTGTCGCGCCCGCAAATCTTAAACATTGCGCGCGCGCCGAAGACGCGCCGCCTAATGGCCGCCTACAAGTCTCCACTCTCCACTCTCCAGTCGCCCCCGCGCCACGCGACGTGAAGCCTGTGGCGGTGGATTGTATTTTTTTCCCTTGTATATTTCGTAACTAAAGATCACGGACTAATATAACTTGTATTTGAACTTGTACATTGTTTCATTAAAGACCTTTAGGCCTACCATGAACGTATAGATAACGATTTAGTTCAAAGTCAGTATACCTAAACAGTACCGCTTTCTTTTCGTACCATGAAGTTTGAATTGCATTGGGGTCGTAATATTTGAAAAGGATAACGTTATACGAACTATAGATAACTCTGTCTCTTTTACTCACATATTTTTAAGGACGCATTCCGAACGCTCATTCGGCAACTACTTAAAGTGTGCGTCTTTAAGAGGTCATGGTATGAAAAAGCAAAACAATTTAGTTAACGTCTTCAATTGAGTCGCAATAAGAGTTCATGGTAGAACACAGTACCCAATGCACACCGTTTTGTTATAACCATGAGAAATAACGTGGGCTACCACAATGGATATTCCGGATTCACACTACGGTTTAAGATAAGGAAATGTTAGAAACTCGTTTTGAATACGTTCCTATACTGTTTTGTATTGTAGCTTCATTTGGAAATCATGTAACAAATAACAAAGGACTGAGGATAGGAATATCGGGGCGATCAATAGTTTCAATGGATAAAGAATATTGCTGATCACTATGCATAAATTGAGCTTCAAAGCTAAAAAAGTTTATAAGCTGTAATTCAAGTTAATAGTTTTATTATGTAACAGTTAAAAACTTAGCTTCTGTGTAAAATCAAACAATTGCTGATTTCGAACTTTTTTTAATCAAGAAAAATACTTTGGAATTTTTTCAACTCAATTATTTTCAAACTAAAAGACCATTTCGTTATACGAGGAAAACTTTTTCACGAAATATGCATCTAATACTCATATAATGCATAATCGGAAATCTTAAAACGCAATCATAAAGTCATTTACTTAATAATGTTTCCATTAGCGATCCATACTCGGGAAGTTCATCAAGAGCTGAGTTAAGCCCGCCTTAAGTGCCACCGCGAACTGCTAAGGTGGTTTATAAGGCGTCTTAATTAAATTACATTGCGTACCAGTAGCACCACAATATGAAGGTGCATGTGTTTACCGGAATTAGAAAGAATTTTTGATAGATTTGACAAGTTACGTGAGTTGAAGTCAAACTCGTTCTGAACTCTGACTCGATCCATCTATAAGATGCTCTAGCTCTAAGTTGAGTGGTTTAATATTTGGTTACTTTAGTCAAATAGATATAATCTCGTTGTATCATTAGTAATAGGGTGATTTGTGTTATCAGTCACGTGTTAACTATATTTGTACAGGTCTAATGTTAGCGGCTTACATGTTTATTTCTTCCTTACTTATTTATATTTTATTGCATATTTTAATAATAATAATTATCAAATCATGTGTGTATAGTCCTTTGTAACGTTTTCTCCAGTGACGTTACATGCTACAGTAGTAAATAAATCTAGGTATAGCCTGTTTAACTCTCCTTGTGCCTTATCACATCAGAGCTGAAGGCAGGAACACTGCCATCTGCACAACTGCCAACAAAACTTATCTAGTTAAAAAAATTGTAGTAATGCATTAATAAATACTTCATAAAAATTATTTGCCTCAACATTAAATTTCGAAATACTTATAATAAAAAAAGTGGAAAGGGATTCGGGAGTGAAAATTCAGTCCTAGTCAGAAGTACGTAGAGCAAGCAAAAATGAAATGCAATTTAAAACTCCATTAGAAGTTGAATATTGGCGTCTGACTATTACAAGAATTAGTAGGAAGTCGAACCAACAGATATCATTTAAATAATTAGATCATAATTTTGATTAATGGTGATATTTAACATTGGAACAATGGCTAATCAAACCAAACAGTATCGCAATCGTAAAAAGGAAATCCCGACAAACAACCATTGAAAAGATATATTGAATTAAATTAAACCAAAGTACACATACTAGAGAGTAATTGCAAAGAAATTTTAGTCCCTTGAAGCTCGGTTTCATCAGTGACGGTCCCCTGCAAGGAATGCAATCTGCGGTGGAATGTTCTGAGTGGAATTAAATTTAATCCGTTCGTGTTCATAGTAGGGTATAGAAGATATATTACAGGTGATACTCTCTTGTAAGCATAGTATTACGATTAAACATGATTAAATACAATTGGTACAAATAGTTTGATATTCTTAGTTGACAATTTCTTATGGAATCGATTTATGAGTCGTCGCCCCCCGGCGGGCAAAAGGAGCGGGATCTAGCCGACTAAAAATCTGTGCTGTGCCATGCTACTGATGGCGAAGACAGGGTTACGATGTCCCTATCCCCACCAGTGGCAGTTCTGTACATCGAAGATCGCCACCTCCGTGTCAGGGCCTCCTACAGTAGAAGTACGTGCCCAACACATATTGTACCTATGTTTAACTTAACAATTATAAAGTCAGGCTGTGACATGAATGTATAGGACCTTATTGATTTGTAACAACGTATTTAGCATAGAATCATCACTCATCACTAAAAACAAATGATTATAACTTATGATCCGAAAATTATCTGACTTAATAGTGCAATAAGAGATCACAATTTCAGTGAGCGATGGATCGAGTTATGCTTAAAATGTGAAGAAGATCACGTTGTAATTTACTATAAATATATGTATTATAATATATATAATAGTAAATATCTGTATAATATTAGTATTTACTATAGTATTCTCCTCTCACCAAAGGTTGAATGTGAGAGATCGCTTTAGCGATAAGACCGCCTTTGCACGCTTGTCATGATTTATTGTATAATGTACCTTTGTATAGTGCAAAAAAATCAATAAATAAAGAAATAAAGGAACTACAGGCCAACCGAGACAGCTCGTTGTATCGCAAAATGGAAATAAAGACGAGCGGGGTACATAGTATGAAGAATCCATGAACATTGGTATTAGAAAGCAAGCAGCAAGCCTACCATGAACTCTTATTGAAGACGTAAACGACGACCGAGAACCGCTTTCTTTTCGTACCATGAAGTGTGAATTGCATCGGGGTCGTAATGTTTGAAAAGGATAACGATATATAACCTATAGATAACTCTGTCTCTTTTACTCACATGTTCTTAGGACGAATTCCGAACGCTCATTCGGCACGACTTAAAGTTTGTGTCTTTAAGACGTCATGGTATGTCAAAGCAAAACAATTTCGTTTACATCTTCAATTGAGTCGCAATAAGAGTTCATGGTAGGCCTGCTGTGCTGGAAAACGGAGGGTTGATGTCTCACTGACAAACTACTTTAACACCTCAGGAAAGCGTTGGAGCCAAAATATTGTAAAAATTTCATAAAAAGAGTTTTTTTGTCCAACAGTAGCCGTCCATTGCTTGAAGAAAAATAAGTTTAGTATATGTTGTCTCGCGATTTTAATCAAAATCAGAATCATTATGAGCGATCCTAGAGTCCACTAGAAAATTTAACTATACTATAAACAATCTGTAGTCGCAACTTTATCTAAGTGAAATGTCAAAGCAGTGTCAGTTATGTACGCTATATTCATGTTCCCGAAGGAAAAATGGTAATTTGTTATGCTATGTGTTATTGTATATAAGACACAATCGTGCTGATATACGTCAATAAATGCCCAGCGCATTAATAGTTAAAGCGTACCATTCAAACTTTCGTATATATAGTATCAGATGGGTATAGCACAACCACGGACAAAATAGCTTATAGAAGTACACACTTAAAAATAATTTGTGTATACGGCATTTTTTTATAATTCCCTTTGAAGTATCAATTGTGCAATGTAATGTCGAGGAAATTTCAGTTGGGTATTCACCAGTGTGAGTCTCCTGCAAGGAATGCAATCTGCGGTGGAATGTTCTGAGTGGAAATAAATTTGATCCAACCGTGTGCATCGTACCGTATACAATATAACAACAGGTACGGGTATTAGAATCACGGAAATATCATGTACAAACAAGGACTTAATCATTTAAGACTGGCAACTCTTAGTATTATTTAGTACATGCAATATACCGTGGTTATATTGCAAGTGCATTGTTATTTCCGTACCAGATGTGAATATGTTGATAAGTCGACTTACGCCCTTTTATATGTTTAATCATAATAGGTATGAGGATTGCTTAATTTATATGGTAAATATTTCAGCAAAGGCCATAATTCTTTTAAGTCGCACATACATAAATTGATTGGCCCGTTGGCGCAGTGTGTAGTGACCCTGTCTTTAGCTCCGCGGGTCGCGGGTTCGATTCCCGCCGAGAGACAACATTTGATATAAAAAAATTGTTGGTTCTTCGAGCCTGGGTGTATATTTGTATTTAAAATTATATTTATATGTAGTAAGTATATTTACCCGTTGTCTGTCACCCATAACACAAGTATTAAATTACTTACTTTGAGGATGGACGACCGTGTGTCCCCCATATATTTATATATATTTATTTATACAAACCTGTGAATATTTAGGTTACTCTCTTAAACATATACTAAACGTAAATCTATTGATAGTTACTCTGAAAAGTGTGCATTTTGGACTTGTTAAGTTGCGTGAATGCATGGTATGGATATAATGTCTGCCATTGTAGCAGAAAATAATATGAAAATATTTAATTCTAATTGACATGTCTCAGATTGTATTGAAGCTAGCAACCGTCTTTGATCGCAATATAAATTCATTAAAGCACTCCGGCGTTATTAAGGATGATTATAAACGGAAGAAGTTCGGGCCCAAGGGTGGTGGAGCCGACCAAGGCGGCGGCAGATTCATTTCCCGCATTTGCAATTCTAAAATCAACTCTATCGTATACCTCATTCGTATGGCTTTTCCAACTTGCTCTTTCGGTCCTATGACGGACCCGTAACTGTATCTCTTTTCCTCTCGGTAACTTTTCGCTACAAATATTTTACAGACACTTTCTTACAACGGCCACGCGTAGAAATTCAAACGGACACGGTACCCAGAAGTTTATTTCGAAAGGATTAGCCATAAATAGTTCTTCCTCATTACATTTTCATGAATGTTCCCTCCATTCGTAGATTTATGCAGAAAAGTTTGAGTTCGCAGAATAAAAGATATTATATATTCGGTTATACTGGTGACCCAGCCTGGCGACACTTTATAGCTCAATGGAAATATGCTAATGAATACTACGCGGAGTTTGATACGAGACGACAAAACAAGTTAATATCATATTATTTGAGAAAGTTATTTTACCACTCCAACTTTATACGGACGTATTTTGAATAAGTTTATTAATTTTTAAGGGATGTTCATACTGTTATTAGATATAAATATTTTTTCGTAGCGTAGCACACTTTTCTTATGTTTTTTTTTGTGTAATAGTTTGAGACTCATTTATGTTTTGTATTTTTGTTTTTTTCGAACTGACTGTATGGTGTTAGCCCTAATGGCTTTTACAGCGTCACCGGGCGGGACGGGCGAGCGCAGAAGCATCGCCGAGGTTGCGAAATACAGAGATTAGAGCGCAGAAGCTCTACTTAAGTCGGGGAACGTCGTCCTAAGGGTGCCTCCGGTAAGGCCGGACCACGGCTTAGGGCGACGTGTAGTGGAGGGTTGATGGTATGACTTAGATTAGTCATAGCGGCGTCGGAATGGTGGCGAGAAGCCACGACCGAACGACGTCAGAAAACTGGGACCTCGTCATCGCCGCTTTTTGGACGCCTATATTTTCGATGGTCGGACCTAACTGGGATGTAGGTAGAAGCAACTGAAGTAAGGGGGTTCGGCAGTACCTCAGATTTCTCGAAGAAGATTTCGAAAAACGTTTAAAGAGGTGAGTAATGGTAGGGAGATTGAGGTCTCTATGGAGGTCAACGTTCGCATGAACCACGGACAACCAGTGGCTGTCCGCATAAATCGGTTCTGTAGTCTTTGGAGCCTGAGCAATCTGACCTTTGAAACGTGCGCGAACGCAACGCTCGCATAGGACATTATTGGTCTTATGCAAGTTTTGTAGAGTGTCACTTTGTTACGGAGCGATATCTTACTTTTCTTGCATAACATCGGATAAAGTCGTCCCATGACATACGCAGCCTTATTGCAGACTATGTGTATGTGCTCGTGGAAGGTCATGGAAGGTTGAAAGGTGACGCCTAGGTACTTGACTTTCTGTTGCCAGTGAATCGGTGTATTGTAAAGGGAAATTTCCGTAGGTGTGTCTGTGTGAGATCGAAAGCGATTACCGATAAAGTGCATGGCTGCACTTTTGTCCGGGTTTATTTCGATTACTCATTTATGTGATCTTAAGATAAAACGGCGGTATTGCCTATAATCTATAATATAAAATATAAATTGCCTTACGATCACAGTTGGGCACTTTATACGCTTGCGGTTGAGAGTCATATTTTTCTTTAAATAATTTTTATTTAATTTCTTACATCAAATTCATAATAGTAAAACTCGCTACATGAATGAAAATATGATAGAATATAAAAGTTTCATTCAACAACAAAACCTATTAAGAAGTATAATGTACATAGTTCAGCACTGGCTCAAACAGGCATGTACATTGTCACTACGCGTCCAGTATCACCTACAGAACTGGTGTCACTGATGTGGTGCGCTTGAGGCAGTGTCAGAATATTAATGTATGTGTGATATGTTTTTGTCTTTATATAAATATATAAAGAAATATTTGCACATATTAATTCACATACACTTCAGACACTTTAACAACTCATTTGTTTATTTTAATATAGACGGGAAAATAAAATCGCAGATTCTGGTTCTTTCTACTCGTTCAGAGGTATCATTAAAGACCTGTTGCGATTGAAATGACACTTTCACCAAATGACTAAAGAGCTTAAAGGTCTGCAAATACATAACCCGATATTCCCACGAATGATAAGATTTTAAGCGATTCACAATTAATATAAAACTAAGCCATAGCGAAGTGATGAATTTTAATTAGTTTGTGATATGTTTTATGTGTATTAACTACGACCATATATTGATGAACTTTGATATTAAAGTTAAACGTTGTAATTATCAATAAAAAAAATCAAGAAAAAAATATTTTAATTCTACATTTTAGAGTATTTTCTCCTTGAAGATAATGAGTACGATAAAGTTAACGAATTAAACGTAACAATAAAATATGTGTTCATATCAAATATATATGAATATAATTTAAACAGCTGAGAAGTTCAGAAAAATCTGTAGATTTACTTCGAGTCATGTAATATTATCATTTGCATTTACATATAATATGCACAAACATAGGCGTTTATTTCAGCGGCAATTCGCACTTAATGAAAAGCCGCCCGAGGCGCCGCAAATTTTCGCGTTGACTTATTATACCATAATGCTGATGGAATTTCGTTGTCGTGTGCCTGTTTCCGCTCTCAGCTAACGGCCAACACGTGTGAAGTTGGGAATTTCCATAATATTATATTAATGAGGCAGCTTTATATTTTGAAAGTCATTATGCATCAAGTGCTTACCAGTTTAGGCTCGTCTCGACTTAAAAACTTTATTGCTTGATACGTGCTAATCAAAATCAGAAAAATATTTACATAATCATTGATTTCTAATACGTATGCCGTGTGGTATCCGGCTGAGTAGAATAGATCAGCCTCATTTCTTACCGAGGTGTCGTAAGAGGGGACTAAGGTAAGTTGACCCGCCGTGTTTATCGGACGCCCTCCGTATAAGGTCCCCAAGGCGGTCGATGCATCTAGTGCTCCCGATGCATCGTCCAGCGGAGGGCGGGGCCACTTTTAGAGAGGCCCCGTCCCAGAGGTGGTGCACTCTGGGGTTCAGAGTTGCTGCTAGCGGGGGTGGGGTCAAATAAGGTACCCTGCCCCCGCCACCAGCAGCGTGGGGAGCATACAGGTCGTTTTAGTCGGTGCGAGTCCGACATAACCACCGCCTGTCCCCGTCGGGCGGTGGTACCATAAGGGGTTTTTTCCTGTATAAAAAAAAATTGACCCGCCGTGTGGTATCCGGCTGAGTAGAATAGACCACCCTCATTTCTTACCGAGGTGTCGTAAAAGCCGACTAAAGTGAGTTGACCCACCGTGTGGTATCCAGTTGAGTAGAATAGACCACCCTCTTTCTTACAGAGGGGTCGTAAAATACGTCTAAGGTAAGTTGACGTCAGGCAGGCGAAAGGTCGTAAAATACGTAGCCAAATCGTGTGACAACATGTTTGTAACATGTTGTGCCGACTCCGCTTAGAGTGGAATAAGGGCTGGAGAATGATGATGATTTCTAATACGTCTGAGAAACTTATATAAAGAAATGGTATTCGTAAGAGTCATTCACAAAGTATAGGAATCATTGGTGTCTTGATTTATATTTGACTCCTTGTCTTGATATATGTTAATATCTGATACGTAAAGATTTCACAATCTAACATCCTACCTAATACATGTTTGAGTGTTGCTCTAATTTTCCCTTCGTCAATTTTTCACATTAATTTACCAAAAATTGCGAATTAAAATAATGTCACATTACATAAGCCTAATGTTAAGCTTAAAGTAGCTATTTTTATGTTTTCATTGCCATAAACTAGCTTCTACCCACAATTCCGCATGAAAAATATCTAATTGATTAGACATTGTTTATGCTCATTCATTCTTAGATTTTTTTAAATAAGCAAAAACACTTTGACTGTCACTAGTATATTAGACGCAAATAAATAACTTTATTTTTTTACAAAAGTAATAATAAAATTATTTTGCTATATCCGCGATACAGTAAATAGAAAATATATATAGTGTTAAATGTATAGTGGACTATCCGTTTTTTCGTACCCGATACGTGCAGAATTCGTAAAAACACATGCACAAACCTCCACCACTTCCACCACAATACACAAGCACTACACATGTTCACTATCACAAACTCAACAATCGTTTCGCCCCGCAACCGAAGCATCATCAGGAGATAGACTCCACGACAAAATCGCAAAGCTTTGCGATTGACTGTATCGCGGATTATAGCAAAATAATTTTATCATTACTTTTATTACTTGTATTATGGATCTCCGCAAAGTAACGTCTAATTCTATAAATTATTTATTTTTTTAATACGTCACACCTGTCGTTGAATTAAATAAATAATGTAAAACAGACTAAATACAAGTTGTATTTAGTCTTTGTTATACGTTAATAAAAGCATCAAAGGAAGAGAGTAAATAAGTAATAATGACTATTTATTTCTAATCTTAAGTTCAATTAATGAAATTCTATTGCTTGTTTGCTTTTGGTGTCGATAGAGAGGATAGAACGGGATTACAAAAGATTATCACCTCACTCGGTACGATACAATATCTCTTTATTAGATTGTAATAGGAAATATATTCTATATTAGTACAGAAGATAAAAAAATAAAATTGAACCTATAAATAACTAAAAGCCCATACATATATGTAGATTATAGTGACGACTGGCACATTGGCGCAGTGGTTAGTGGTGACCCTGCCCCCGCACCGCGGGTCGCGGGTCGATTCCCGCCGAGGGCGAACTTTTTCTATAAACAATTGGTTGGTTCTGCGAGCCTGGGTGTGTATTATTATTTAAGTATGTATTTAAAATTATATATGTAGTATATTTACCAGTTGTCCGTCACCCATAACACAGGCATTAAGTTACTTACTTTGGCGATGGACGACCGTGTGTGTAAGTGTCCCATAGATTTATTTATTTATATTAATAAAAAAAATTGAGTGGCACTAAAATAAGTTAAAAGTTTTTTTGCGTATGACTAATTTCCTCATAATTGCAAAGTTACTTGTTAACAATATGATGGCCATAACTGCCCTCTGTCAGAGTAAGGAATAAAATGTATGAATTTTCAATTAACGCCAGTAATTCCGCTATTCTTTATAGATGAAAATTATTAAGCTTACATTGTTGCCCCAAAATATTGTATCTGTAACCAAAAAGACATCTAAAGTGTACATATAAACGGAACCATTTAAATGTAATTATTTCTGGGATTACAAGCCGAAATTTTATTAAAGACTAAAGTTACAATTACGAATGACTTCAAATCGTGTCACGTAGGGCTTTAGGCTACCATTTATATGAGAAGATGTAAATTCAAGGTCATTTCCTGCATTTAAACCCCGTCTCTGACAATTACGTGAGCCGAATAAATAGCTACTAAACATTTCTTGCTACGACTCAATTTTTATAATTTGCTTACTAAATCTCTGCTACGCTCCAGCTTAGTTGGTTTTAATTTATAATAGCCCGTTTCCTTGCAAAGTACATAATAAAAAATAAATACAGTATCATATAAACATCGTATAGAAATGGTATTGTGCAAAAACTTAATGTCAATCCATGGATTACTTTATTCTCTTAGTATATGTTGAAGACCCCGATTGTTGGACCGAGAAACATTCGATTTAGACCCATCAGTATACTCCAATACAACTTTGCATATATATTTTAAAGTTCAAACAATAAATTTCAAGGATGGATAGCAGATTGCCTAGATAAGAATCATTGTTTCGATACATTTATGCAGTTCATTTTGATAAATACTGTTATTAAATAAAATCACTTCGAGTCGAGTTCGAGACGAGTCACTTCACTAAACTAGCCATACTGCGCCATATATTTCGATGGAAATCCCCATTATTAGATTGGCAATATGAGACCGCTGCTACAACGAAAGACGGTGGCAGATAATAATTTGATTGGAGTGGCTTACGAATATTTTGTATAGAAATCTATTCAGGAATTCAAGAACAGCTGTAAAAATCCACCATTCGAGATAAACAAATGAAAACAATTTTAATTAAACCTTATTACCTGAGCTTTAGGCAGGCCTATGAGTGCAAGAGCCAAGAAATAATATGAGATGAAATATTAAACACCATACTTGTTATAATCTAACCAAATATAAAAAAGAGAGAGATAGGTAGCCTTCAGCCTCATTTGCTTTCTCTCCCTATCCAACTCTAGTATCATAACTCCATGTATCTCATACAGCAAATCTACTATAATTTTTTCCAATCTTTTTTTCTCATTTTCAAAGCACATTTCGCTAAGGATTAAGCATTAAGCTAAGGATCGCTAAAGTTTTAAAAACCGCGCCTGTTGACTCACTTTTATTCACGTGGCACTTGACATGCAAGCTTATCTTTGTTGTCGTTTTTACGCAATCTGAAATACGCAAAACAATGTTTTTTATATATATTTCGGTAACAATATTTTATCTGGGACTCGGATGACATATTCCTGTTTGTGTAATAAATAAAAGTTTGGCATTTTTATATAAAACTGAGAGTGGCATACAAATATTGAACTTACTCCCATAAGTTATTATTTTGGTAATGTTATTTAATTTTATTATAAATCTTAATTATCTTTTAAAAACTATATAGCTCAAGTAAGATGAATGTAGAAGAAGTAAGGTCCATTAAAATGTAACTCTAATCAGAAAGTGGTATGTTTGGCCACCCAAATTAAATTATTATTATGGTAATTATTTTCATCATTCCTGCCCTTATCCCACTCTAATGTTGTTACATGTTTTGGCTAGTTATTACGGCTAACTTGACGTCAACTTACTTTAGTCGCCTTTTATGACACCTCGGTAAGAAATGAGGGTCTATCCTACTCAAGCCTACTCAATACTACAGGGTGGCGAAATTATTGATTATGTTATTGACATAATATGTGAAGTAAAAGTAAAAGTGTTTCATCAACGTTAAATTCAACAGAATTGGCATTACTCCAATCAGATACAGTCTCCAAAGTTAAATTAATTCCCTTATCCATGGTTTCTATTTGTTGATGAACTTTGGCATTGCTTGTTCGGCTATTGAATATGTATCTTCCTAGGTTAATAGTAAGTATATATCCCAAGTTGTTGATCTGAAACAGTTAGAACAGTTTTGAAAAAATATGTTGTAGACAAAACCAAACGAAATTAGCGGATTTATGCCGAATGTCGAAATGCAGATAAATGACATCAATACGATTGAAGTATGTCAGAAGGTATGTTTTAATAATGCTACCATATAGTCAAAGACTACAGTGTACATATTGAAATATAGTCTTCTAGAGCATAGAGAAAGAGTGATTCTAGAGATTGGATAATTATGAAAATTTAACGAGTTTCCACTGTTTGCATACTAAAGAACGGAATCAGTATAAGCATGATTTATATAAGGGCAACTCAAATTTCACAATACATTCGCTCCTTAACTAGCAAAGCTGCTAACTTTTGATTGCCCAATTGGGAAACGAACTATTGGTAATACTGATGTAACGAAATCTTATTTGAGCAGAGATTTGCTAATACTAATTGGAAAAAAAGCAAAATCAATCTTCAATCCATAAATACCAAATCTTTCGCAAAAATTCTTTCCATTCCAAATAAATCTTTATTTCCTGTGAAAAAAGCTTTGATTCATTAGCTAAAAGTGTGAAAGTTAAGATATTAGTAGGCCTCTATCTAGTAAAAAAAAAGAAGCTTGCTACCGTTTTTAGAATATAAACCCAAAAATTAGGATGGTACTTGTAAAAAATAAATTTACTTATAACTAACATTTCTCTTGAGAGTAAAAGGGTTGGCAAAATTAACTCGATTATATTTTTGTGATTTTTCTCTCCGTTTCATAAAAAATTAAAGACATTTACATTTATTTTACAAAGTAAAGCCCCCATGAATGTTTGATGAGCTTTAAGGAAATTTGCGAAAAATCGACATTGGTGAATCCGTGTTGTACAAACTTTACCCATTGTTCAAATTGTGTGTTTTCTTTATTTTTTACTCAGTACTTTTAAAAAACGCGAATATAATGGAAGAAAAACTATTTTTTTTCATTTATTTTAAGCAGTGTACACCAATAGGTTAAATATTTGACTAGTCCATTGAAGCAGTGGGTAGTGACCCTGCCTTCAGCTCCGTGGGTCGCGAGTTAAATTCCCGCTGTGGGCCAACATTTTCTGTAAACAATTTGTTGCTTCTTCGAGCCTGGGTGTATATTTGTATTAAAGTATGTATTCAAACTTATATATGTAGTATATCTACCAGTTGTCCGTCACCCATAACACAAGTATTTAGTTACTTACTTTGGGGACGGACAACCGTGTGTGTAAATGTCCCATATATTTATTTATTATATTTACACATCGACCGTTTCTCATTTTTTAGCATTGACTTAACGGTTTCACCAATTGGTATGATATATTGGTAACGATAATATAATAATTATTTTTAAAGAGCTTTCCTAGATTTCTTGCTATTTTGATTTAATAGTAGCTTCTTTAACAACATTTGACGATTCAAAGTGCTTATTTAGTAGTCTAGTTCAATAAAGAACATTTAGTTATGGGAAGGAAATCATACCTTCCCTATTGAAATAATGACATTACTCCCGTTAGCTAGGTATGTTAATTTCAGCATCAAAATACATCAATTAGATGACGTCAAAAGAAACTAATACGTCATGGGCAACATATTATATGGCACGCATACACGGGGTATTGCGTGGAATTCTCTTGGAGAGACGCACTTTTAGAAGCGTGCTGCTATTAAAAAAGCAGAAAAAGGCAAAATAATACGCAATAAATATAACAGAAACTATAACAGAACTACTTACTTTTCTATAATCCGCACGGGTTAAGACGACAAAATCGCAATGCGTCTTGGAGCCTATCCTCCTGATGATGGGCGAAACGATCGTCGAGATTTTGTGTATTGCTTGTGTGCATTATTGCTGGTGGAGGCATCTTGGGATGCATGTGGTGACTTGTCCTGCATGTGTAAGGTACGTGAATTTTGCCTGCTTCATACACATTAGCTTTGCATGCATTCGCTTAAACCGTTAGAAAATTTATCTACGAAGATTTTCTTTTAAAACAAGAAAATTATGATATTTATTGGTTAATTGATAGTCTTAGATAAACGACGGTTAACTTGTAATATTGCAAGAATAACAATAATTTCATTTTAATTTACTATTTTCCCACCATCATATCAGTGTATAAAAGAGTTAATTTTAGTATTTTTGATTTTAAATGACACAAATTTCATTAATATATTGAGCAAATTCAAAATAAAATGTACATACCCATTTAAACGGGAAAGTACTCAGTAGTTCGAAAAACATGAAATGCACGTACATGTAATAAAGTTATTAATTTTACGTACTAATAGAGAAACTTTACCAGCGAAAAGTTTGCTTCCCGAAAAACATCAGTTTATTAAACTGTCGACCGCGATACTCGTACAATTAAGCTGTTTTTATTGCATACATTCTTGTTGAATACGTGGGTATCACTCTATTATGTTTCGCACAGATTAACAACAATTAAAAGTACTTGTTAGTATTTTCCGTATTAAACACATTTTTACTATATATTCCCGGCCTCATTTGCGAATTTCGCAAAACATCACCATTCATAGTTTTTGAAGACCTTCGTAGCACAGTGGTTTGTCGAACGCCTTACTTCAGTTGGTCTCGAAGTTATTTTTGCCATAATTATTTACCATCCTATCTACGAAATGCTACCGTCTTATGATTTGAGGTGCTGATATGATATTGAGTAGAAACCTACAAACTATGATTGCATCTTATTGGGTATTTAACTATTATTTAGATAGAATATTAAATACAATACATTCCAACATATAAACAAGAATAATGTTCAACTGAAACTGAACTATAATACGAAAATGTGTGCAAAAGTTTAATTGCAATCATTTCTACACAATCTTTTGAAGACTAAACCAAAGAAAGAAAATTTTTTTTCAAGTATACGTAATGCATTAGGTGAGATAAATGCTAAGATCAAATCTATATAAAAATAACAAAATACGAAAAAATCTTACATTGCCATCATTACTTACAATACGCAAAAACAATCTATCATCCTTAAATATCAAAGTTTCAATTTAAGCGTCGGAAATTATTATTGCCGTCGTCAAAATATTTATTAAAATCCACAATAATGTGCCCCGGCAAATTGAACTCTGTTGAATATTCGCGAATAATGAAAAATCTAATAAGAAATCATAATTTATTTCTTATTGAAACGAGAATAATAGACGTCCAGCCCCAAGAAGTAGCAAAATTGTACCCCGCCGAGAATTTTCACCCCGCGGAATCGGGAATATTAACATTATAATCCAATTTGTGGTCTCAAGCGAGGTGAAACTCATTAAGAAACTTTCTGCATTATTGCATTTGACATCGGATCTGCGAATTGTTTAATTTCGAAGTTACATGCGACAGATTCGCGACCTGATGGAAGGCATACAAATGAGAATGTTAATATCCAGTGGCACAGAGATCCGTTTTCTCATCATATATTCACTTCTCATCATTTAAATACGATATGGAGATTAAGGAAATTTATGCACGATTATTTTGAATTGAATAGTTTTGATCTAGAAAGTGACGAAGACTAGTTTCTATCAATGAGGTTTACAGTATAAAGCACTCGCATAATTTAGCGGCTGATTATTTCAGTAAATAAAAGAATATATTAATATTACTAAACATCCGCAAATAGACGAAAAGATGTCTGTCTATCTGTTTGTCTTCCTGTCTATCCGTCTGTTTATATCTTTGTCTATCGGTATATTTATCTTTCTATCTATCCGCTGAAGAACTCAAAAACTCACCATCATCATGCATAGCATCATGTAGGGTATTTGAACAAATTGGTGAGAATTGAGTTGCAGGTGCAGCTTTCAAAATATAATACAAAGTTCTTGAATTATAAACAGTCTACTGTTTTATATTCCTTCCATTCCTTAAGACTTAAGTATCTGACTGACTAGAGGTTCCCCACAGACTGTACGAAGTGAAATAAAAGCATTCGAAAGTTATTCTACAAAGTTTAGACAAAATATTCCAAACATAATAAAATTTTTCAACGTTCTGCATTATCTACATTGACATTCGGACATTTAAGTATTAGTAAACCAAGTGCTATCTACTTAAAAGAGTAGATTAGATATTTGTAATATATGTCTAAAAATAATTAAATAATAACCAATTAAATAAATAATAGTTCAAATTTTGTTAATAATATATATAATAAATAAGTTTAATTAATTTTGCTATGAGTTAAGTTCACCGCAAAATATATAAACCAAAATATTATCAATTTGTTATACAAACAGCGCTATTTTGATATCGTTTTATAATCAATTTATATGACGTTAGGTTTAATAGATTGGAAAATTTAGATTTATGAATATTTAGATTTAGTTATCGTTTTAACGTTAAATACAAAATAATCATTGTCGTCATCACATCGCCAAAGTAATACTAAAATTATTTTGCTATAATCCGCGATACAGTAAATAGAAAATATATATAGTGTTAAATGTATAGTGGACTATTCATACTTTCATACCCGATTCGTGCAGGATTCGTAAAAACACATGCACAAACCTCCACCACTTCCACCACAATACATAAGCACTACACACGTTCACTATACAAACTCAACAATCGTTTCGCCCCGCAACCGAAGCATCATCAGGAGATAGACTCCACGATAAAATCGAAAAGCCATCACATCAGCTGATGAACGTCCGTTCCCGTTGTCTATACGTCCATTTTATGAATATAATTGTAATTTCTTTTTTTATAATTAAAAATGATTTAAATTATTAATTTAAAAAGTGTGACCGCTTAGTTTCTTGTTGATAATTCTCGGTAAGCGCACCTTTCCAGTGATAGCTTAATAAAAATTTACGATTCGAAAGATTTGAATATTATACATAAAGTTTAAGCCAATAATCACTATTATTATCAGCCGGGTAGATGGTTGTACTGCTGATCCTAGACAACTGATAATCCTCCCGTCCGTTATCGGTCAATGGTACGGTATATATAACTAATATAAATGGCTTTACCGCTATTGATCATTTGAATAGAGACTCGTTGGGAAAATCAGTCGTGCCATATATTTAATTTAACAAAGTGCGTTATTATAAAGACATATATGCCACTAACATATTAACCAAACGGTATATAGTTGGTTAGTAAAACGATTGTATTATCTTACATCTGCGTTTCAATATACAATATAATTTTATTTTTTTATTTTTTGACATGGTTTATAATGTTTTATTTCTTTCGAGGAATCGTCTAATAGGATTTCATTATGCATAATATTACCGTCGGTATTAAAGTACATTGAATATGTTTATTTCATAAATATCATTTAGTCCTCGAACATTGTAATCAACAGTTATACAATCATATTAATAAAATATTAAGAGATATAATGGCTTAGTCCGTCTCTACTCATCCTGTAACTTACCAAAACTATTACTTAATTAAATTTCAAAATAAAGTCAATTATTTTAAATAGGACACATTGAGTCGTAAAATAATTAACGTACAGCAGAATCGGCCAAACTAGTCGTGAAGAACCAGAAAATATATCAATACTATTATTATGTACAATATTAGCTAAACCTAACATGCTTTCCGTGATTCAGTCTTATTATTATCAACATAGCCCACGAATGCACTACACTAGAGGTCGGAACATCTAATAGTTATATCAAGTCTATGTTCGGAACGAAGTTGACTTCAATATGAAAACATAGATTTTAAGGAATTTATATTACTCAAAAACCCCACTTCTGCTGCTATAATATAAACTAAAGAAGCTATAAATGTCATTAGACTATATGCCGTTCCGAAATGTATATAAAAATAGTGGTACATGCGACTTCGTTCGCATCAAGTGTTAAAGAACACTCAATTATTTTTTTCCTGTTTCCGAAAGAAAATTGGATTTTTTTATTCTATACTAGCTGTGCCAGTGGCTTTGCATGCGTGAAAATGTCTGTCACAAAAATTATTCCCGAATTGAAATTTTGAATATAAGAATAAAGTACTTTATTATGAGCTAACCATATGAGATAGAGACATGCTGTCGCGGACTTTTTGTAGTATTTTTTATAGCTCTACCATTCTCTACTTAAGTGTATCTCCGGTGTCTTACGCGGCGCACGCGTGTAAAGCTACCAGGAGGCGAGGCTTTTCACAACCGCGTGACCTCTGAAGCTCAATTTACATTAATGAAAGTACTATTAACCAAAACCTTCCAAAGGAATTGCACTACCGTTTAATAAAAAATCGATCACATACAAACAGACAGCTTAGAGGATTTTTTTTTAAATAATAAGTATAAATAGATGTTGTAATTATTTAAGTTCCTTGTGCCATATTACATCAATATTCCACGTCCAGGGTATACTGAACCGAATAATTATTTTAACTAATTGAAAGAAATGTTGGCGCTAAATATTTTTTGCTAATAAAATATAAATTCGTAATTAAAAATTTAGTTCATTTACAAGATACACTTGTTTGTAATTCTCTACGTTTCACCTAATTGTATCAAATACCTAAATTAGTAGGCATTTTATTAATTAATATAAATACGTCCTACTTTGTATGAACTTATTATTATTCCTTCTTATATAACAAAAATCTCATTTGAAATTACAATTATAATGTCGTTTTTTATCAATTTCTCTAACATCATGTCGTTATTTAAGCAAGCAAGACATAGTATACATACAGCGTCTTCATTGGTGAAGATATTCTCCTGACTTCCCCATCTTTCTACAGTAGCCACATTTCACGAGCGTCCATTACAAAAAACGTGAAATAAACCCTATTTAACAAATTAATAATTTTATTCCAGTCCTATATTAATTATTTACAGCAATAGATTCGATACTTTTCGAAGGCATTTCAACTCATTGTACCCTAACGCCTCGTACGCACGGGCGTAAAAAATACGCCGCGTTATAACTCCACATTAGGCGTAATAAGACATATTCGGCTCAACGCTCTACGCCTAACGCCTAAAACGAAACACTGCTCCATAAAAATATGTTGCGGTATAAAAGCGCTGTCGTGTGAATAGATATCTGGATACCCATTTATTTCATTTCGACGTATTTTTAACGCACGGTAAAAAACCTCTCGTGTAAACGAGGGGGACTAAACGAGGGGAAAGTAGAAATGCTCTTTTACGGGAGTAAAAGTGCATTTCTACTTTACTTTCCGTCTTCTGCACACTATGATTCAATTGCACTCGCTTGATTAGAGAACTAAAAGTCATCAGGACTAATCATCAGACATAATGCTCTTGCCATTATCGGCCTCTAAGTAGCACAGCATGTTTTGAGCTCTTCCAATCTTTCCTATCATTCTTTACCTCTAGCGCTATTACTTTTTTATATGCATGTCATATTAGGTCCTTACATATGAAATTGGCGTTTTCTATGGGAGGAACATAAAGTCGTTTTTTTTAATGAAATATATTTAATTAATCAAAGTATGTACCATTGCTATGTATGCACTTTTGCCATCTCATAGGTAGTTCATTGATCCCCTTACTAAAAAAACCATTCGGGCGTTAATCAATAAAATCTTTGAAGGCGGTTTGGACTGCCCCATCGGAGTTGAATTTTTTTCCTTGCAAGTAGTTATCTAAATTGCGAAAAAAATGGTAGTCTGTTGGAGCAAGGTCCGGAGAGTACGGTGGATGTCTAAGACATTCTAATTGAAGCTCCTCTGATTTGGTAGCCGTCTGTTGTGCAGTGTGTGGTTTAGCGTTGTCCTGAAGCAGCAGTGGCCTAGAGCGATTGACCAGCCTCGGTTGTTTAGCAGCTAGCTTTTCCATCATGGTTTGCAATTGCTGACAATAGATATCTGCCGTAATCGTCTGGCCAGATTTAAGAAAGCTGTAGTGAACGACACCGGCACTAGTCCACCAAACACTTACAAGCAACTTTTTTTAGTCAATTTTCGCTTAGGGCAGGATTTGGCTGGTTCGCCAGGGTTCAGCCATTGCGATGAGCGCTTCCGATTATCGTAGAGGATCCACTTTTCATCACAGGTAATGATTCGATTTAAAACTCCTTCATTATTGTGCCGGTTGAGTAACGTAACGCAGCAGTCGACGCGCGTTTGTCGGTTTCCTTCACTCAATTCATGAGGTACCCACCTTTCAAGCTTTTTCACCTTCCCAATTTGCTTCAAGTGGATTAGAATAGTTTTATCACTAACACCGGAGCCTGCAGCTAACTCGGACGTGGTTTGCGATGGATCCGCTTCCACAATAGCCTTCAATTCTTCATTATCAACTTTGGTCTCCGGCCGTCCACGAGGCTTGTTCTGCAGGTCGAAATTTCCAGAACGAAAACGTTGGAACCAAAAACGCACTGTGTTTTCTTTTGCGACACCGTCACCATACACATCATTAATCCTTCGAGCCGTTTCTGCAGCACTGGTGCCACGATGGAACTCATACTCGTAAATAACGCGATATTTCATGTTTTCCATTTTGTAAACAGAGTGACAAGGAAAAAAACAAAAGAAGAAAAAACAAATGAATTAGGGGGTTTGAAACACAAATGCATGAGTAAATAGCTGTATGAATTTGAATTTGGAATTCCTAACCATAAAGGAAATATTTGAGATCAAAGTGGCCAGTACGACAAAACGCCAATTTCATATGTAAGGCCCTAATATTTCATACCATTCATGCATCTTTTTTTGTTTGTCCCTTAAGTTCACACATCCATATTTAACAGTCGTTTGATTATATCATTTTCATCCCCCCTCTTTATATGTTCATAACAAACTTTATATGTTCGAATAGCAAAAAAAAGCCTTTTATCAATTTTCTCAGTAAATTATACGTGAACAAGGGACGAATTTTACATACCAATACTTCGACATATCGAAAACGAGGCAAACATGTATCCCGTAGGCAAAATAGGAGCAATATGAAAAGAAACTGTATTTTTTCTAGATTCACCCAGTTGAATATTAAAAAAGTGTACGCCGAGAATCTACGAAAAATGAAAAACACGTCTTTCTTGTAATTTTTTGGTAAGTTAAAGTGAATTACAATGTTAATTTTATTGATGCGAAGGCCACCCTGGAGGATAGAGGGCTGCTACCATTAGTATGCTGATGGTAAAAAAAGATAAATTCGTTTTCGGAACGTTTAATTTATGCCATTTTTCGCGAAGGCGAGGTGTGGGTAGATACGTTTACTTAATACCAGAGTTTGTAATAAAAGGAAATTAATGGATAAATCTGCTACTTTTTGGTAAATGGAAAAAGGACCACCGTCTTTTTATCAGATACTAGCTGTACCAGCGGTTTCGCCCGCGTGGAAATCAGCGTGTCACAATTTTTATTCTAGAATTCAAATTTTAAACATAAAAGAAGTAATTGTGAGTTAACCATAATAGATAGAGACCTGCCATCCTGGAATTTTTTGTAGTATTTTTATAGATGTACAATTCTCTAATACATGACATTAGCGTATCTCTGCTCGTTTAAGCAGCGCACGGGACTAAAGCTCCCAGCAAGCAAAGTTTTTAACAACTGCGCGATCTCTTCAACACAATTTACATAATACCGATATATACTATTTACCTAAACCATCCGGAAGCATTGCACTATCTTTTGGTGTAAACCATACAAAAATCCGTTCAGTAGATTTTGAGAAAATCGATCTCATACAGACAGACAGCTTTTTGGGACTTTGTTTTATAATTAATATAGATTGATAAAAAGGGTACACTATACCCGATGTTCAAAATAAATTCAAGCTGGGAATAGGCCTCCTCTCTCCGTTTCTGGAGAGAAGGGTTGGAGCTAAGACCTACCACGCTGCTCCAATGCGGATTGGTAGGTTACACATATCTCCAGAAGTCTCTAGAGATATGCAGGTTTCCTCACGAAGTTTTCCTTCACCGAAAAGCGTGTGATAAATTGCAATTATCAATTAGACACATGAGTTTTAATAGAAAAACTCATTGGTGCCTGCCCGGGTTTGAACTCGTGTCCCCTCGAAAGAGTCGCACGGTCTCACTGCTGGGCTATCACAACCCTAAATTTTATAAACATTATCATAATTATAAAGGTAAATATAATGCAGCCGATTTATATCTGCGGCTGCTCTACAAAATAATTCCTGGGGGGCTTTGAATTTGATATAAAGTAGACTATGAACTGCAGCGTACATTAGGTAAATGAGAACATTTTAATAAAATACAATAGCTAATGCGAGATGTTAATTATCTTTATATAATTCATCTTTCAAAGGCACATTGCTTATATTTTTATGATTAATATTTATGAAACTTTTACATAAGAATACAGTGCAAAGAAATTCAGTTGCTTTAATTTTTTTTGTTTTTTTAAGACAAACAGCCTTTTCTTTACTTTCATAGTAAAGATGCAACTTTATGTGAATAACGGCATGACATTTCGAAATATCTTCTGTAATTACCTCTGTAATTGTATCGTACAAAATTATATAGCGAAATGATAAAATATCCATCAAATAAGTAAGTTAACCTTTTAAAACCTAAATACGATTAAACTTTTAGATCGGCCAGTTGGCACTTCTAAAAGTTACAAAGAATTTAATATGTGAAATTAAAATAACACTTACCTAATGAACTCTTGTTCGCGTCATACAATAACATAAAAAAACCATTTTTAGTTCCAACATCATTACGTTGATAGACGTAACATAGTCAGATATAAAAAATAAGGCACGCGATTTCATGGTGAGTTATTATAGAAGTTCATAATCAATTATTCACTAAATATAACTAACAAATCAATAGACGAAACAGGTTTCAATTGTAATAATTGATTTTTTCGTTATAGTTTCTTTTTCGGGTAACAATTTAATTTTTGTATGATCTCTCTTCAAAGAATAGTCGTCCACTAGATGGTTTCTTCTTTCTCATTTCAACTGAACTTCCGAGACCTTTAATGGTGTCAGCTGATTAAGTTTGGAGTTTACAAAAACTCACCATTTTGCTTGTTGATTTCAAATCAGATTAAATCAAATCAAAATAATCTTTATTGAAGTAGGCTTTTTACAAGCACTTTTGAATCGTCAAGAATCAATTAGATTTAATAAGCTACACTGGTTCGGAATGTTGCTCTTACCGAGAACCTTTTAAACATTTAAATTTACATTATTTATTTGCAGTCTTGTTTGGAGCTGAAAGGATTTTCAAATCCAAGCATTTTTATCATTCAAATAATCTTCAATATATGTAATATGCCTTACGTATAAGCGTGTTCTTACACTTAATTTAAAGTTTTCTGTAGATGATTCTAATATAGATTGCGGAATTTTATTGTAAAAGCGAGTACCGAGACCAACAAATGAGTTGCTAACTCTGCTGAGTCGCGACGCAGAGATTATAAGCTTTTTGTGACCTCTGGTATATCTATGATACACATCGAATTTGATACATATGAATATTACAAGCAATACAACAGAACTAACTACTTTGCTATAATCCGCACGGGTTAAGTGAATGCATGCAAAGCCAATGTGTATGAAGCAGGCAAAATCTACGCACCTTATACATGCAGGACCAGTCACCACATGCACCCCAAGGCGCAATTCACCAGCAACAACGCACACAAAAGCAGCACACACACCCACCACCACAATCTCGACGATCGTTTCGCCCCGAAACCGAAGCATCATCAGGAGGATAGGCTCCACGACAAAAATCGTACTGCGCCGTGCTACCCATAAAAAAAAAAAAAAAGTCGGAGTCCCTTATCACAATACGTTAGAGCACCTTGAGATAATAAAAAATAACAATGGTCACTTAATTAACGAGCATGTAAATGTATCTAATTCCGTTTTGTTACATGTGTTCGGAGGGGAGGGTATTGGTGGGGGTTAACTATTTAAGACTGCTTGTATGGGTAGCACGGCGCAGTACGATTTTTGTCGTGGAGCCTATCCTCCTGATGATGCTTCGGTTTCGGGGCGAAACGATCGTCGAGATTGTGGTGGTGGGTGTGTGTGCTGCTTTTGTGTGCGTTGTTGCTGGTGAATTGCGCCTTGGGGTGCATGTGGTGACTGGTCCTGCATGTATAAGGTGCGTAGATTTTGCCTGCTTCATACACATTGGCTTTGCATGCATTCACTTAACCCGTGCGGATTATAGCAAAGTAGTTAGTTCTGTTGTATTGCTTGTAATATGGAATTCCGCAAAGTAACGCCTGCTTCTATAAAACATATGAATATTTTTTCGTACGAAAATAATATTACTATATATATTTTGACGCTACTGTAAGTATGCCTATTTCCTTGAAATTTTCGCGAAGAAACCCACATTGCCTCATATTATAGATAGCACGTATGGTACTCTTTTGGGCAAAAATCGACCTTTGTCACCTAACTCTTTAAAACCATAATATCCATTTGTATTAGTGACCTCTGGGCACTGAAGGACCTATGTGACTTAGATCCTTCCAAACAGAGTTTGTTACTCCAGTAACATCCTATTTTTTTTATTTACGCATTTTTTATTTAATCTTAAATATAAAAAAGTAGAATTTAAAAAATGAGAACGAAAGAGACGCAAAAATAATTTTGTAATTTTAGATTACAAGACGGTACTCACATCTTAAGTATCCTTTTATCGTGAATACTTTTGAAATAATCCAGATTTCTTAGATTATCTTTGTGCCACCTTATTCCAGTAATTTCGTATATACACAATGTGTATATTAAAAACAAAAAATAAATTATCACGGCAGTTCAGTTTTCATTTAATTATTCAGCATTTTCTGTTACAGAATATGGCATTAGGTTGAAACATTTCAGGGTAAACGTCGTGTTGTTGTTTTAAATTAAAAAGGATAACAAATCGTTGGTCGCTCCCGTAAAAGGGTCTATGTTAATGATCGAATATTTTTCGATATTACCTTCGGTTCATATATAACAAAAATTAATAGTTCATCAAAATATATAACCTCGATTAAATTTCGTTTGATTAAAACTAATCATTTAAAAAAAGAGCGAAACATGGACCAAATTTTCACATAAGAAAATTTATAAAAGATAAGGAGTATATGTAAGTTCTTGTAGAGATCGCTTGTTTTTAATTTAATCATATAAATAACTCCTCGTTCCTTCACCCCCTTGAATAGTTCAACCTCTCTTTCGGGACGCATAGTCAGCTATCAAATTTCATATCCACAAATCTTTACTGGCAAAACACAAATTTCAGACCCTGAGAGATCTTGAATTAAAAATTTCCCTTAACTTTCCAAACGCTATTATTATATTCTACTTAGATTTAACGACTGAGCTTTTTTGAAAATTGTTCCTACCAAACATACGATCCAGGTCTGTCCCAAGTAAATACTTACTATATTAATTATACTATACTAATATTCAGAAAAATTTACACAAGACAAGAGTAGAAGATAGTTTATCATATATTGATGTTTACACTTCGCAAAATTATTATTGTATCATTTATAAATTTGAAAAGAAATTCTGAGCGTGTTCTTAGCTCTCAGCATGGGATAAGCAAGGATTTCATACGTATGCTTGGCTTGCAAAGGACTACTCGGACACGACTTTCAGTAATGAAGATAGCGACCGAGAAGAAGAATATAAGTACCACTTAAGGTAATAAAATTTAAATTGTAAAATTCGTTTCATGTAGCGACCGCTTAAACTCCTAACTCTATTTGCTTTTAGAAATCTGTGAGGGGCCTACTGGATTTCAATCATTGGTCTCTGGTAGCCGATTCACTTGCCTTAACCGCTAGGCCAACCCTAATTTGTTGTATCGCCCTACCTACTGTTAATCTAGTTGTAAAACACGCACTGACCATTGCGTGCGAACGTCTACATACAACGTAGGAACCGTACTTGTTATAAATACAAAAACACCCCCTACATAACCAGCCCCTGCACTCGCATCATTAGGGGAGTGCCTCTCGTAAACCACGCGTAATGGGTTTTATCTTGGACTATAAAATTTATTTACACTTATACTACTACATTATCGGAACCTCATTCCCTAATGTGCAATGCAAATACGACCCAAAAACGATTGGGGTGTCATGCCATCAAGAGGAAAATTAACCTATTTTAAACGATGTAAAAAATATTGAATCATAACTCTCGAAACCTTTTTCCATTCATAAGTCAAGCTATATTTTGTACAAAACTTGTATTGTGTCCTTATCTATCAAGATAACAGATATAGATACAGCAGATTTGGAATATTTAACACTTTTTAAACGTTTCTAAAGTATTGAGTCATTTTGTTTTTTAAGATAAAAATCCTCACGTATTTATCCACACTAAACCAAATTATTTAAGAGTTTAGTAATAAAAGGATTATCTTAAAGAGAAAAGCTGCCTCTCTTTTTCAGTGGGTACCTAATTTGTTTTTTTATTCGGCAACCGTGTGCGCAAAATATTTATCAACTTGATAAAAGATCATGAACTGCAGCCAATTTTTTTTATTTTTTATTGTGGAACAGTAAAATTGTCAGAGGCGTTTACATAACGTTTCGCTAAATAAGTGGTACTCATTATTCAAAATAAAGTTTTCTGTCAGTTTGTTATTAGCAAAGTCTAATAAAATACTGACAATTAGTTACACAGAAGAATGATGAAGAAGAATGTTCCATGATGTCCGTATAGATTAAGTCTGTCCCATAATGTTCATACCGTTCAACGTATTAACAACTGCAAATAACAAGTCTATTAGGTTCAACCCAGTTTATTCCCAAATGAAAACCGTTTTTAAACTTTCTTCGTGTTGAAAAAATTAATTTTAATTACAAAGCAATTAAGAGCACGTAACCACATCCAATCTAGATCCACACGAAAGTCATATAACTTATTTTGGTGGAAGATTTATGTTACATAGTCTATAACGAAGTGGAAAGTCGTAACCGTCAATTATAGCTAATAAAGGAGTTCTCATTACAATTATATCGTCTAGGTCACGCTCGTATTGTTTAAAATACTTATTCACTTTTGTAACCAATGTACTACTACAGTAAGGACTGTAAATATTTTTTTAAGGCACTGATTATTATAATATTACTTCGTTAAATAAAAATGTCATGACACAATCATTTCCCTGCAAGTGAGGTGGGCACAACAGGTTTTTCTCTCGCATTCTGTTCTATAATTCGTCAACTCCCGCGCTACTCCTTTTACATAAATGTCATACTTCACACAATCCAACGATATCTTTTTAGGCCTCTATCTCTAGCCACATATCTATCTACATTCCTATGTCATGAGTGTTATTTGTTTTTTTTTAATATTTTCTCCTTTTTTATATTTATTTTAGTTCTTATAACCTTTTTCTTTTAATTTGTGCACCCCTGCCTTAAAGTTGCCTTAAAGAGATCGCTCTTTAGCGATAAGGCCGCCTACTGTACTAAACTTCTTTGTATATTTTTGATGTAAAGAATATTATTTTTGTTAGTTTTCTCCTACTTAATCAATTTTAATTTTAATGAATTAATTAATTTTTCTATTAATTTTTTATTGCGCACCTGCATTTTTCCGCAGGAAATTATCGCGAACCTGAATATGTGTGGAGAATTTCTGAGCTATTATTAATCTTCTAATCCATGTAGAAGCAGCATGGTGGGTCTTAGCTACAACCCTTGTCTCCAATCGCAGAAAAATTGCATTTGCCTAGCTGTGGTATAATCGTAGGCCGTTATTTCGCGTTTAATCAGTATTATTATATAATTAACACTATTTTATTTTTAATAATGATGTTGTTGTTTTCAGTTTATAACAATGAGGCTTTCCATGCATAGTCGTCTCTTAGAGATTCCATATCTTATATTTTTTTAATTCTAAATTCAAATTCAAAATATTATATATTCAAGTAAACTTGTAAACGAGTGCTTTTAGATCGTCAACTCTACTGCTGGTTCGGAAAGCTGTTCCTACCGAGAAGAGCCAGCAAAAAACTCGGCGGTTGGTCTTTTCAAAATAATATTTATAACTAGTTACATTTAGTCATTACTATCGTTTACAGGTTCTAACAGAAGCTATATCCACGCATTTTTATCATCTAAGTAATCCTCAACGGTATGGTAAGCTTTCTGTATCGCCTTTAACAATTTCTTTAAACTGCTTTTATGTTGTTGTTTTATGACAGTATGTGACACCTCTGAGAAAGAAAACACAGCCACATTTTACCAAAGTCACATAAATTCAGTTGGCATCTAATTAAAGCTAGATTGTTGTATTAATATTGTTTGCAATAGTCATATTATAAATGTATTTTATCGATCATTAGCCGAATTTTCAAAAGCTAGTGAGAATTGCTGACGTGTTGAAAGAGTGGAAATTTGTCCCCCAAAATGTTGCATTCTTATCGTCCCTTTAGTACTGTAACGGGTGGTGTCGCGAAATAAATCTTGGCGCCCTATTCGAAACGACAACCTCCATGCGGTCGAAAAGGTCTTTATTTTTTCCCTTTAAGCCTTTTATCTGATTTAAAATAATTAATTGAAGGTTTCAGACGATCTATAGCTCACATAATCTGATGTGATTTAATAGCTTTTTTTCAAAATAACAATAATATAAGCCTCACAATTTTATATTCCAATCTGTAACATTATAATAGTTTTAAGCTAATTACCTAATAAGAAGCGGCCTGTTGTCCCACCGCTAGACAACCTCTTACACATATTATTTGACGGGTAACATATTATATCCCATGAATTTTGCAGATATATACCGGTTTCCTTCGAATGCCGTGTGGTTTTTGGCTGAGTAGAATAGACCACCCTCTTTCTTAACGAGGGGTCGTAAAAGAAGACTAAGATAAGTTGCCCCACCGTGTGGTATCCGGCTGAGTAGAATAGACCACCCTCTTTCTTAACGAGGGGTTGTAAAAGGCGAGTAAGGTAAGTTGACCCACCGTGTGGTATCTAGTTGAGTACATTAGACCACCCTCTTTCTTACCGAGGGGTCGTAAAATACTCAGTTGAGTTCAGACTGGCGGCCAGCCATAAAAAGCCGTAGCCAAATCATGTGACAACATGTTTGTAACATGTTGCGCCGGTCTCACTTCGAATGCGATGAGGGTAGGAGGATGAGTATACCGGTAAGATAGTCCGGTACTCCTGGTAAAGATTATATAGCCTTAATGTTAGTATGTACGTTTAATAATTAAACAAAAATATCATTAGAATATGTAGATAATTTTGTTTCATATTTTAAGCAACTATAAATTCGTGCGGCTTCGCCCACGTGAGATTCAGCGTTTAGCATGTCATAGTCGCTCGAGTCTCGGCATGAGACTGGCTCTCTGATACCCTACACCGCTTTTTATACCTATTCGCCCCTCTAAAGTACAATCGACACCAGCTTGTTACCACCCCCACATAAAATTGTTGTAAAATGATCTCAATTTACATGAAACCGTCATGTGCTATTACCTTAAACCTTTCGGACTAGTTGCACTACCTTGTAGTAAAAACCGTACCAACATCCGTTTAGTAGATTTTGAGAAAATTATTATATACAGACTTGGACAGCTTTGGGGACTTTATTTTATAATAATTCTAGATAAATAGAAATACATATTAGGCTGCAAATCACTCAGCCCGAGGCTACCCTTTGTATTTACGGTATTTATAAAATAAAACTTTTCACCCTTAAAACCTCCACGCAAATATACTCGCACGTTACTGGTGATTAATGTGTTACTCTTTAATTTTCCACACACTCCAAGTTTAAAGCAGCGAGCGTGAAAGCGAGTTAAAACAATGGCTAATTGTAATATAAATGTTCTACACGTTTACTCCATTACATGCGGCTAGTGGGTTTACTTTTCAACGTAATTTCACGTTTCGACCCACCGCTGTGCGGCAATTTCAGTGCTTTGACATTCATTTATCTCCGTTACGGAATTGCAGAGGTTACTGTAACCCTCTTCATACCCTTTTATTATAGGAATAAGGAGAAAATGCACGCGATGATGAGAAAATGTTACTTCTAAGAATGAATATAACAACATAGTTGATATAATAAAGGGGAATTCTTTTTCGACTCGGACTTACTAAGTTGATTGTACTATAAGACTGCCGATACATTATCATTATCATTTTTATGCTTGTTAAAGGTATATTCATTGGTAACGTATTTAAAACTCGTGCTGGCATATATAACTGCCATTGTCAATTGATAAAACAATTGTGGTCAATATAGTCACCATATTAAAATTTCAGAAAAACAATTTCAAAACTGGAGTTAAATCTAAGGCAAATAATGATAATTGCGATAGAAATAACTTGTGTTGGTTTGTTGTAAATAAATGTATGTAATGTAAAATAAATTAACGGCCTGCTACTATCCCACCGGTGGGCAAAGGTTTCCTCTCTCCGTTATAGTAGAGAAGGGTTGGAGCTAAGAGCTATCTCGCTGCTCCAATGCGGATTGCTAGGTTACACATACCCCCAGAATTCTGTTGAGATATTCAGGTTTCCTCACGATGTTTTCTTTCACCGAAAAGCGTGCGATAAATTACAGATATCAATTAGACACGTAAGTTTTAACAGAAGAACTCATTGGTGCCTGATCAGAGTTTGACCCCGTGACGCCCTTTCACCGCTGGGCAGGTATTGTACCAAATGTAATAAATGCTAATCCAGTTATTTTGTTGTTGTCAGATGTTAATATAACTCATAGGTTTTCGGCCGGGGTTTGATCCCGAGAACCCCTCTAAAGATTCGCACGGTCTCACCGCTACAAAAAGCTTTGATAGCCATCAAAGCTTTTTGTAATGTTAATGTGTCAATTATTTACAAAAGTAGTAGTAGTAAAAATAGTAATGTTTCAAAAATGGGTCTTTTTTAAGTTACACTTTATTGGCAAAAGTGTAAAGCTAAAGTATAAAGCTGTTTTATATTGCAATGACAAAATATGCGTTGGCCATCGCTGCCAATGAGTGTCATCGGGTGATGCCGGCACAAACGACTTTATCATAATCAACTTGTTGCTAGTGAAACTCATTACCCGAAACCATTTTATCTCCTGTTTCACATTTAACGCGAACAACGATATAATTGTGGCAGATTAATTGAATTTTTAGTCTATCTACTTAACGTTCCCCTAAACTTTTTAAATATTGTTTCATTGTTTACAGGTTTACCCTTTCACGTTATACTGATAGTGAACATACAGCCTAAGATAGAAGGGTCCGAATAATAATCGTCCTAATCGTATTTTTACACAGCATTTATAAAAATCGATGTGCCTATCGTTTGCATTTTTCGTTTTACAGTCTTATTGTCGAATAAATACGGAGGATTTACGGAGGAGGTTTACATTATTCATGAGGTTATAATTGTTGTTATAATATGTTCGCTAGATAAATCCATCTCTAACGCAATGAGTGCAGTTTTTTTTATAAAATCTTTCCACACGTAACTACCAGTACCCGAATAATGTTTAGTTCTGTCCCAGTTATTATCTGTGGATGACATCGTTTCGAATAGGCGGTAGTTGTTCTGGCAATTCTAATTCAAAATTAGTGATGAACTACTCTCGGCCCCTTTGAAAATTGTATGCATTATTAACAAAACCTAATTTTTTGCTTTTGATGTATATTGTTACGTACAGGGGTTGGTGGATTTGAGTGAAAATACCTGATGACTCGCTAAAAATAATTTATTCAACTTTTCACTAAAAACTTAGGACTTACAGTCTCTATGCAGTTCTTCGTACGATAAGAAAGCCGAGATCACTATTATATCACTTTTATTTTCATTTCGTCATTCGCTCTTGATCGCTATTCACAAACTAAACGTCGAGGCGCACGATACGTCTACTTATATATCGAACGAACCGATGAAGATAATGTTCGCAAAAGTTCGCGAGTCCTTGGGGAGATCGTAAACAACCTAGACACCTGAATGTTCCGGAGAATTAGCGACTAGCAAATTTGAAGTCTATGACATATAGTTTACGAACTCTTTTTGTATTTTCGTAAACTGCCCACGTCCAAATCGAAGTCTAAGACATACGCATTGCGAACCCTTTTCGCATGTTCGTAACAATATAATGGTTTCTTCGCCTTTATTTTTTTCATCTTATATCTAAATGCCTGGTGACCCTATTAATAAGTAATCTATTTAACGTCTAATTTGAACAGCAGTTCTTGTCAATATACTTTAATTTTTACACATCATATTAATATTCATCAATATCTTGTCTAGAATAACAGGTTACAGTTTAACAGGTTGAGTTCCAGTATGTAACATTAATAAGGTGATGTTAAAACCGGAATTGAATTTCCAATAAATTTAATACACGTCAACAAGCGTTAGTGTCAAATGTAGCATATTCACGAATGTTAACTACATATACATCTAATATAATGTGAAAGTAATGTAAATATTATTTTGCTATAATCAGCGATAAAAGAAAATATATAATGCTATATGTAGAGTGTACCATCGGCTTATTGGTATCCTGATGGATACAGGAAAACTTAGTGATTAACTGTCAATAAATACTTAAAAATTAAATTCGCATAGATGGCGCACTGGGAACTGTTGCCAAGAAACTAATGAAGATATTCTCTGCAAAATATCTCAGTTTTTCGGAAAGAGTAATCGAAGGGAAATACTCCCCTGGGAGAAAAGAGGCCCTCTCTCTTTTGAGAAGATTGGAAGGTTACACATAGTCCAAAATCTCTCGAAAAGGTTTCCTCACTATTTTTAGCGCGGGATATTTTGAAATTTAAAATCCATAAGTATTTATAGCAGTCTTTTGTGATTTGAATCTGCAATTTATTGGTAAAGATTACTCCTTCATTATTCATCATTAACATTCTACCACCACGGCAGTACGCAACGATTCTATTAAAATCTTAAAAATATAATACACAAAATGGAAACAGAAAAAGCGTAATTTTTTATTACTCGGTGCTCACTCAAAAGTTGTGAAAATCCTTTAAAAGTAATTAACGTTGGTTTTTTGGTAAAGATTCAGATTTAAATGCAGGATTCGTATCTGGCAACAAATTTGAAATGGAAACCTCATTACACCAAATATTTTGTAGACGTATTTCGAAATTTGAAGGAAATACTAAATGGAAACGCAAATAGTAGATTGTCATTCCTGAAAAAGACTACTTCGCTTTTCCAATGCAGATTGGTAGGTTATACACAACCCAAATAATTTTTTGGAAGTTCCAGAACGCCGCTCGCACCATATTCAATCCTAGTTCTTGTTCCCTACCTCCGCACCCTTGCGCAGGCGAGGTCTGAGTTAAACGATTAGCCTATAACTATTTATATTTACCACCAGCAATTTTTTTTATATCGCCTATAACATTATTAGAACCATATCAATAAAACCTACAACTTATTAAATTTAATATTGTTAATTTCCGAGTTAAGAAAATTGATCATTTATACGTTACCGTATAAAACAAAATGTTAGAATAACTTTGCTATCCTTTTCGTTTTAAAAATAACTATGATATAAAAGTAATAATAAAATTATTTTGCTATAATCCGTAATAATATTCCAAAATAATAATTTTATTATTACTTTTGTATTATGGATCTCCGCAAAGTAACGCCTAATTCTATAAATTAACTATGATATGTTAATAGACCAAACAATGCCCATTATGAAACTCATTACAAGCGTAAATATTTAGAATGCTTATAAATACTAACTTGGGGTTTAAACCCATAACCCCTAGTAAGATCATACGCTCTAATTGTCAAGCAATCACGAATTCATCAAATTCAATTGAAGATTATTTGAATGATAAAATGCTTGAATTTGAATACACTTTCAGCTTTGAATGCACAATGCTGTGGTAAAATAATGAGAAATTAACTAATTAATTGACCGCCGAGTTTCTTGCTGGTTCTTCTCAGTAAGAGGAACATTCCGAACCAGTTGTAGCTTCATTAAATCTAATTGATCCTTGACGATTCTAAGGTGCTTATAAAAAGCTTACTTGAATAAGGATTATTTTGCTTTGATTAAATTTGTTTTGAAATTCGTGTAACGAAAACACAAGTGTGACTGTTAAATACTACATTCGAGAAAGCAGATCGTTTGAATTTTCAATCCGGAAGGGTAGAGGTTATTAATGGACTCAGTTAAAAATCAAAATTGTAGTATAAATTCTAAAATCCGATCCAATTTTCCGAAAAAGCTTTTCAGATATCTATCGGTTCTTAATTTATTCGCCTGAACAACATTAATACTTGTATGCCGCTCAGAATTGATTGTAATTCTGGCGCTGCTGTCTTTAAAAAGTCGTTTCGCGCTCAAATTTTAGTCAATTTATTTTAATTTTACACGTCCTCTATCGATAATTAAGATACGTAATAGTGAAATTTGAAAACGTTATTCGTCATGTTTCATATATAAAATGCAAAGTTAAAAAAATATGTTACAGTACAATTTGTATTGGATATTTTTTCTCCATCTTTAAGTTACGGTAGTATAACTGTAGTAAGGTATTATGAATATACAATATTCTTATTGCTGATTCCATTTTATTAGAGTTCAATAAGTAAATATATGGAACGTTTACATACATTACACACACGGTCATCCGTCCCCAAAGTAAGTAACTTAATACTTTTGATATGGGTGACAGATAAATGACAAATTTATACTAATATAATGTTAAAATATATAGTCACATACACCGAGACACAAGGAACTAACAAATTGTAAATGGTAAATGTTGGCCCTCGGTGGGAAAGGAACCCGCAACCCACGGAGCTAGAGGCAGGGTACTGCCACCTGCGCCAACGGCCCAACAGTCAGAGTTGTTTTTGTTGAAAGACAAAAGTTCTCTTATTTTGTACTTGTGCATAACAATTTTTTATTTAAAATTTCGATAATATTTATTCACCACGGTACATGACAAACTAATGGAAAAATAGCAATCAACGCGCAATAAGCCCGGGCCAATCAAACTACAGCGTATAAAAGGATTTAACGGGAAAAAATAAAGACCTCATTTCGACCGCGAGGAGGCAGTAGCTTCGTTTCAGTTAGGGTGGTAAGATTTATTTCACGACACCACTCGTAACGGTGCCAGAGGGACGCCCCAAATGCAGCCTGCAAGGGATCATTTCCCATTATGTCCACGGATCAGCAGATCTCGGTTAATATTTCGCGGGATTGTATGTGGGAATTGGGATTAATTTAGTTTTAGTCTTGCTGTATAAATATTGTCATGAAACAAACATGTTCCCAAATCTTTTCATTTACAATGGCTAAAGTATGCATTTCTCACTGAGAGTTATATATTTGCGTGTGCGGTTGAGACCCTAGGCTTGTGGAGTCAATTTTAAACCTTTTTTGCAAAAAAATCAGCTTAGCTTAACTTAGCGCTTCCAACATTCTTAGGAAATGATTTGTACCAGGTAAATTCTTACAAAGGTGTCGAAAAGGCGACTAAGGTAAGTCGACCCGCCGTGTGAGTAGAATAGACCACCCTCATTCTAACTGAGGGGTCGTAAAATACGACTAAGATAAGTTTATGGTCGTAAAATACGCAGCCAAATCATGTGATCACAACATGTTACAAACATGTTGTGATAATAGCATAAGTAATATAGGATAGATATAACTTGTACATTTTCATTGTAAATAAATGATATTTACAATATAGCTCAGAATTCAATTTATATTATATTTTATACCTTTGTTATTATTTATTACATTGATACAAATGGGTGTTTGTAATCGATAAATAATTAACGCAACTGCACCTCTCCGAGATGTCTTATTGAATATATAACGACCCTCGACTACGCATCGTATATCCGACGGGCATATATGTGTACCTTATATATTTAATTAATACAGTTTTAATCATGCTAATACTTCACTCATTTATAAAATTAGGCGTTACTTTGCGGAGATCCAAATAAAAATATAATAATAAATATATAATGTTAAATGTATAGTGGACTATCCGTTTTTTCATACTCGATATATGCGGTACAATCTTTGCTATTTTGTCGTGGAGTACACGAGTATCTCCTGATGATGCTTCGGTTGCGGGGCGGGAAAGGATTGTTGAGTTTGTGATAGTGAACGTGTGTAGTGCTTGTGTGTCGTGGTGGCGGTGGTGGAGGTTTTGTGCATGTGTTTTTAGAAATCCTGCATGTATCGGGTATGACAAAACTAATAGTCCACTATACCTTTAGCATTATATATATTTTCCATTTACTTTATCGCGGATTATAGCAATATAATTTTATTACTACTTTTCTAATACTTAACAATAAAGCAACTAGTACAAAGTGTACAAAGTACAAAAGGTAAACTAGTAACAACTAGCAATAATTAAACATTGTAATAATTCGTAATCGACATTGTCTTTTTAGACTTTTCTCTATTAAAAATATTTGTGAAATAAATATTTACTCTCTTTTCTCGTGCAACAAATAGTTTTCCGAAAAATGTTAATATTATCTATTCCTTCTAAAAATGTAAGTAAACTCGAGGTTTGAAATTTCGTTATGTTATTTAAGGTAATTAATTGAATTGCCCGTAGGCACAGTGGGTATTGGCCTGCCTTCAGCTCCGCGGGTCGCGGGTTCGATATTTATCTGTTGTCTGTCACCCATAACACAAGTTTCAACTTACTTTGGGGTCGGACAACCGTGTGCATAAATGTCCCATATATATAAATTTTAAAATGTAATAAGAATATGAAATTTAAAATAGTTAAAAAATAAAAATCAAGTACATGTTTTAATTGTTTATTTGTCGTTTGTTTCAATGCGTTATATATTTAAATAAGTTCCATAACAAAAGTTTAAAAGTAGTAAGTATGTATAAATATTCTTACACTATCACTATGACTGTACTATCGACTGAATAGGTATAATGTTGGTTATGAAGTAGGCATAGTTTTATGAAAAGTATATGAGATATACAGAGAAAAGTATATTGCAAGGTTAAATTTTTAGCTATGATATTATCTAGTATGGTCTGAATGCCTCTGGCTTTTACGATAATTTAATTTCATTTTTCATATAATTTAAATTGGAAATGATTTTATTAAATTTATATTAATTTTACTAAATATGTACACGTTTGATAAGAAAATATGATTATAATTGTTTACAATAAAATTATTATATATTACGATACAACACATATATTTTGACAACTATATATTTATATCTATACTTATTATAAAACAAAGTCTTGAAAAGCCATCTGTCGGTATTTGATCGATTTTTTAAATCTACTTACTAAACGTGCAAAAAATAATGCAGTTCTGGAGAAAGGTTTGGATTAATAGTATATTACCTGGAAATGATAAACCGATTTTGATGGGACTTTCACTGGAAGATAGCGGAGGTTGTGGAGATATATATAAACTTTTTACCGGAGAATTCCCTCGATGTCAGGATTTACGCGGGAAAAACTTTGAGTATGTAAGTATTGTGTAACACATAGTATGGGATCACATCCCATACTATGGGGGATGGGGGATGGAAAAAAACTCCGTTTTTATATGCGAACAGGAAAAGTTGCATAGGTACATAATTGAGTCGAAAGTGATACAAAGTCGCGAGTACACCTTGTTACATCTATACCTATTATAAAACAAAGTCCTAAAAACCTGTCTGTCTGTATGTAATCGATTTTCTCAAAATCTCCCGAATGGATCTTTGTACGGTTTTCGTCAAAGGAAGTGCAATACTCCAAGATGGTTTAGATAAATAGTACATATCGGTATTATGTAAACTGTGTTGAAGAGATCGAGCAGTTGTTAAGAACTTGCTTGCTGGGATCTTTAGTCGCGTGCGCTGCGTGAACTATCAGAGTTACAACATGTAATGTAGAAAAGAATTGTAGATCTATAAAAATACTACAAAAAAATCCGCGATAGCATGTTCTATGTATCACGGTTAACTAACAATAACTACTTTTATGTTCAAAATTTCAATTTGGATTTTTTTGTGATAACTGGTTTTCGACGCATGCGAAGCCGCTGGCACAGCTAGTATTGGTATAATATATGTTAGTATTTCATCGTTCTTTTCATATGCAAATTTATATAGAATGGGCCAGTTCTCCCCTCAAAACAATTACACAAATCTAGATTACAATATAACGTTATCTCAGCCTTCAACTCCTTTAGCCAGAAACCCAAGACCATACGTACAATACAATTAATATTCCCTAAGTATAAAAATATGAATTCAATATCTTTCCAAAGTAATGATTCAAATAATTCTCTTGAAATGAACCTATAAAAATAGCCAATAAATAATGTAATTATTTCATTTATTTTATACTGCTCATCATCAGAGCAATTGGGTTGTAATACTTTACCATAAATTATTGTTACACTAAAGCATTTGTTAGGATTTGTGTATTAAAAAAATTGTTAATCATATTTAAAAAATGTGGAATGCAACTCAAAAAATACTATAAAAAAATCTCCCTCATTTTCAGAGTGCGAATAAAATAATAATAATGCGAATAATGCTTCCTCCAAATTGTATGAGAAATAAACATAAAAATTTTAAAAGTTTTATTCATTTATTTTAAATCAGTGATCGAAAAATTTAGCTACGTTCCCGAAAATATAATCTTCTTTATATGTATTTAAAAATGAATGTTTGTCTGTATGTGCCTTATAAACAGACGGCTGAGCCGATTTTATTGACATTTTCAGATAATTTTCAGATTGACCCAGCGGATGATCCTGTAGAGTTTAGTGGCGTTCGGAGATTTTTTTAAACTTTTGAGTTGTGTTTCGAGGGAAATTCGAAACTAGACTGAGCCACAGCAACGCGTGGCTAGCCAGCTATTCATAATATATTTATTCACTAACAAATGATTTAGTATATTTTGCAAGTATTTAGGCTACTATCCTTCTAAGCAGTACCCATAAAACTGTAAATCTGCTTTACATTTAGTACAATAATATACTATAACAATGTTTTGTTAAAAATTAACGTATAATAATATTTGAAATTAGTAACCTATATTGCTCATTATTATTTGTACAAAGTTTTCATTACATCATGATTGGTGTTCATTTTTGATAATACATGTTACTATGCATTACATTTTATATTAGATGACATTACTTTTTATTATTACTTTACATATGGATTCACAGGATCGAGGAGCTAAACAAACAAAACAAAACGATCTACAATATAATATCTGTACACTAAATAATCATTCCGTAACTTATATATTACATCAAAATATAACCAATAGTTATAACATTATTATGTAATTACGTCAATACTTAGCAAAATCATTCGAAATTCAACCATACAACATAATGCTTTAAGTACATATTCGAAAATGTCTTATATCAGTAAAAACTATTATATTTACATATCTATATACAAAGCTATCACATATTACAAATTTTAAACATCACTATTTACATTATTGCATAAATCAATTGCTTCATCGATTACAACCATTTTAATGTCCTCCATAATGCGATAAAGAAATGAAATTACGTTATTTTACAATTGTTCTTTAACGAAAACTTTTGTTAAACGTACACTATGTGCGGTTTCTCTGGAGTTCTGTGGTGGGGTATTGTTTCGTAAGCAAATTGTTGATAAATATGCTCTTCACTGTCCTCTTGATAATATGGGCTTTTGTCAACACTATTCCAGGGTGGATTGAGTGAATGAAAATTATTTGTCACCGTCGATCCAATCATCAAATAACGGTCGACGTCTCTTTTGTTCTCTTGCTCCCTGCTGCGAGTCGAATATCCTAAGCCGTTCCCTATTTTGGATACATCTCCATTTAACATAACACTGGTCATAACTTGCTTCGATTTATCCCCTTTACATCTCTTCAACGGTCCCATAAAATATAATACGCCTCCAACAATACTTATAATTATACTTACAGTAAGCACCACGACCGCAACTACCACCCAACCATTTGAGCATCCAAATTCGGATTCTGGAATTTGTACAAATAAAACTCCCTTTAAATGTCCTGGAGCAGAACATTTTACATCTTCATAATCGATTTTAAGTATGGTGCTTGTATTATCGGACTTTTTCCCACGTATTTCAGTATCCCTTCCTAATTTCCAAAGCCATAATAAAGAACAGTTGCACGAAAATGGATTGCCAGAAATTTCTAGTTCTTGTAGCGTATCTATTGGAAAATGTGATGCTTCAAGTGTTTCTAGTGCATTATTTTTCATATAAATATGAGTCAGTTTGGGATTGCCATGGAACAATCTTGAGGGAACTTCTTTTACTTTCAAATTTTCGTTCATCCATATTTTCTGTAAATTTATATTATCTACAAAAGCCCGAGAATCAATCTTTTCTAAGTCATAAAGTCTGCTCAAATGTAAATGTTTTAAGTGGAAAAGACTTTGGAAAGAAAGCGACGAAACGTTATGAAAAAAGTTTCCGCTTAAGTATAAATGCGACAAGTTTGATAGTTTCGAAAGAGCAGATGTAGGAATCGATGTCAAATTATTATCACTGAGATCCAAATGACGCAGAGTAGGTAAGTTGTGCAGCCCCAGTTGATTGACACTTTCTATTATGTTGTTGTTAAAATCTAAATGCTTTAATTCTTTTAAATATGGAATTCCATGTTTTTCTATATGTTGTATCAAATTTTCAGACAGGTCTAGATATTCTAAATTAATGACAAAAAATAAGTTCGTTGATGGTATTTCTAAAATAGAATTATTTTTAAGTGATAATATTTTAAGGGATGAAAGGGGCTCGAATGTATCGTCTTCAAAACTGACTAATCTATTGTTTGATAGGTCTAGTCTTTCTAAAACGATGAGATCCTTAAATGTTTGTGGGTGTATATTCGATATATCATTATTAGATAAATCCAAGTCAATTAATCTCTTCAGTCCAACAAATGTATCTTTATCAAGTCGCCTGAGTGTATTATGGCTCACATTGAGATGGGTCATCTCCATATTATTATCGAAGTTTTTACTACCTAAGTCCTGCACTCTGTTGTATGAAATATCGAGAATTGTCAGTTGCGTGTAGAAAGCGAAGGTATATAGTAGATCGGCGATGGTATTGTGAGTGAGATTGATGTGCGAAGCTTCTGGGTTGAGTTGAATTGGAACGATCTCGAGGCCTGCGTTGGCACACGAGGCAGCTCGCAAGGCATCGTCGCATGCGCATCGTGGAGGACAAAGAGTTCGCGCTGTGGCACCCCATGCCCATACTACCACTACCGCCAACCAACGCCACTTTGCTATGCCGCGTGAGCCCATAACATCTCATGTATACGCCACCTGGGACCTGCAAAGAAAAGAAATAAAAAATTATACTAATAATCCATAATAGTACTGAAGAAATTACCATAATCTACAGTTTTTAAAATGGTACAAAAAATCTAGCATTTAAAGTTACGATACAAAAATATAAAATTTATGTAAAATAGAACACGAGTAAGTTATGGCACTCGTAGTCTCTTTTTTTACTATTAAAATTCGATCAGACTGTACACACTAATGAACAGACATTATTAAATAAATCCCTTCTTTCGTAGCTTTGCATTTAAGAATCTTAATACTATATGTGGTATCGCGGTCCAAAACGCGACTAATGGTTTCTGTAAATACAAAGCAAGCGGCTAGAGCGCATATCTCTTATCCTACGACGCCTAAGCGATTCCAAAATGGTTCACTGTTTAACAAAGGAGCGTTTGGTACTTTAAATTAAATGTTCGGCTTTACAATTCGACGGAATGTATAATGAATAGCACCGTAACATCTGTTAACGAAGGCGAACGATCTCGAAAGTTTTCACGCGCGGGAATAACTAATTGCGAAGGTTGGAATTCAATTTATAGCTTCTAGTGCGCCTCTCGGGAGATCACGCCATGCCAAAGTATTAATAATGCAAAACAGTGTCACGGAAAGTTTTTGATTCCGGATGCAAATTGAATTAGGAAACAGCGCCACGATTACGGAGTTCATCTTGTCAGTTATCGCTGACTTAGTGGCAACGTTCAAAAGATCTCAATTACACAAATCGCAACGCGAAGGTATACTAAGTAAAATGTGGATCATTATGATTTTTTAAACTATGTAACAGAATAAAAGATCCTTGCGTACAGTAAAAAAACGTATTACATAAAATGCTAACGCAGCACCGCACTAATACTGTCGAAAATCTATCTCCGCAAAAATACTCACGTTTTTGTGTCCTATATAGTGAAGAATCATATATAGAACCGTAAGAAATAAAATATATGGAATTGGTGAAAAATCTTCTATATTAATACTTTTTGAATTTTAACTACTGAAAACCTGTCACAATTTTTTCCGTACAGTCATCAGAAACGTACCTCCAAAAGCTCTGCAAACGTAAAAAGAGAGAGCTGTAAAAGACACATTTTTTGTTTAAAATCTGTGTAGTCTACAATGTGAATTAAAGTTCGAAAAAACCGAGAATAAAAATTATACTTTCAAGGACGTGAGATATCCTCAGGAGCTTCAAGCCCCTTGAAACATGATATCGCGCCGTACGAAGGGATTACCTCAGCTATCCTGAATTACAGAAACCATACGTCCACACACGTTCAATACATATTAGACATCCCTGATAAGAACGAATTGATTACATTATAATCCGAATATATCCATTATTTTAATTGAAAAATATCATGTACATTTTACCAGAAACTGAATAGGCTATATAGTTGTTTCGGCACTGTATAATCAATTAGATAAAACTGTACGCCTATCTTCAAATAATTTTGAGAAAGAATAACCGGGTTTTGTACACTAATAATTACGATAGTTTGATCAGATTGACTACATTTATAGATAAAGAAGGAATTTTTCTAGGACGTAAAGCTTTTTTAACCTTCACGCCAATTTCGCTTAAAGATAAATTAGAAGATGGTATGTTTTAATCGGTTACACGAGGTAGAGTCGGATTAGAATTTATAAATATCAACAAAATCAACAAAAATATCATACTGATTTATTTATTTATTATAATTATCACAGATACAAGTACACTATATAGGATATCGATGAGAAACTTCTTAATTTTCATCGAGTAATGAGAGGAAATCTGCATTCGCAAAGATGTCACTGCAACGTTACCGTAATAATTCACTAGATGGCGCTGTACTGCAGTCTTTTAGTGACCCATTTAATAAAAACTACCGGGGTGACCGAGTTTTGCTTGGTATTTTTTTTAGAAAATATGAAAAAAATGATATTTGAAAAAAAAAGCAAAAAGAGTCATTCGGATTGTAGACAATGCAACATCTATTATGCAGCGCAGCGCAGCGACCTGAAAAATGCTTCTTAGAGAGTTTCATACCCTTGATGTATTTGATTATATACATTTGATGAGCTGTGAACATATATGAATAAAAATAATAAGTCTTTTTAATTATCTCCAAAATTTTAAATTCGCAATTATATACAAAAACATTTCATATTGAGCCGAGATGTAGGAAATGTTTGTGAAAACGTCTAGATCGTGACTACCGGACATGGATAATTGTCATAACAGCCGCCTCAATAGGTGTAATGTATTTAAATAACACCAAATCACTTTGATACATTTGGTAAGGTAGCCGTGGTTAAGCGGCCCTGATAAAGAAGCGAAGGGGACGGCACGACCTCCATTTCCGAGCCGACATTGTTCTAAGCGGCACTCTTTTGTCTTTTAATTTCCTGTCCCTAGCGGAGCGCTGCCTTCATGAATTTCGCTTTCGTGAGCTTCGTTAACTTGTATCGCCCTTTGTTGCCTATTGAACTTTTCCATTACGAACGTCATCGATTGAAACCGCTAAATTTGTTGGAAAATTTTTCCCACTGCCGATGAAGTGAGCACCGGCCCTCTGTTTTAATTTGGCTTTTATAAAAACAAATGTGAATCAAACTTTGTTTCGCTTTCCTAAACAGTAATGGAATTTAAATGTTTTCTTATTGGAAAGTTGGAGCGTTTTGACATTAAAAGAGGATTTTGATAAGTCTAATGGACTTGGAATTCTTTCACGAAATTCATTGAATATGATTTGTGAAGTTTCTAATCAACGAAATCGGATAAAGTGAATGGAAATTTTATATAAGCATGATGATGTTCGCTAATATTATTTCAAAGACATCGTTCTATACCGTAGTTCTATAAAGTAGTTTACTGATACTTTTTACTTTACAGTAACTCCTAAAGATTAGTAATCATTAAAAGCATTTATATGATCCATGTTTAACGTCACTAATTTGAAGAGTTACACTTTAAGTAACGTAATATCTTACGAAGCGTAATATTTCCTCCTCGTCAGTTACATATTAGTAATTTGTTGTGTCAAGTGGATTTATGTTCTTCTAGGTTGGTAGTACAAATTTAATACGTAACAATGGTTTATTTAGTTATTATTGGACAGGCATGCTCGATAGATTCGCAGAACGTGCCATAATAACAATTACTGTTATAGACCCAGTCGTAGTTTACTGAATACCGGAACTCGAATTGAATTCACCGAATATATAGCCTATACTAGAAAGTTTGTTGTTGTAGACACTTGTAAATATAGTTAATAAGTAGGTTTTTTTAACTAATCGTGTCATTCTTTGTGTACTAGGCACAATTTAAAAAAACGCAAACGTTAACGTATCGGTTCTTATTGATGTCTTTAATTTTTGTCGGGTTTGTATATGAAACAAGCCGTATTAGTATTAAACCTAAAATTGACTATTTTCTTGAATTTTCGTTAAAAACAGTTAAATACACAAATGTAGCATATAATAGTGTTTTCAAGATTGAATCGCAGAGCAAAATTTTTTCAAAAGTAATAATAAAATTATTTTGCTACAATCCGCTATACAGTAAATAGAAATATATACAGTGCTAAATGTATAGTGGACTATCCGTTTTTTCATACCCGTTTCATGCAGGTGACAAAACGCAAAGCTTTGCGATTTTGTCGTGGAGTCTATCTCCTGATGATGCTTCGGTTGCGGGGCGAAACGATTGTTGAGTTTGTGATAGTGAACCTGTGTAGTGCTTGTGTATTGTGTTGAAGGTTTGTGCATGTGTTTTTACGAATCCTGCATGTAACGGGTATGAAAAAACGGATAGTCCACTATACATTTAGCACTGTATATATTTTCTATTTACTGTATAGCGGATTGTAGCAAAATAATTTTATTATTACTTTTGAAAACAATTTTGCTCTGCGATTCAATCTTGAAAACACTATTTTATGCTACATTTGTGTATTTACCTGTTTTAAACGAAAATTCAAGAAAATAGTCAATTTTAGGTTAAATACTAATGCGGATATATTAGAGATATACTATATATTAGAGATTTTAACGAAGATATTTTATCACTCCTATCAAGGCGTTGGATTCAAATAGTTGTTATAATCTAACTTAGTTTGAAATAACTAATTTAAGAGCCAATCAAAATAATTTAAGGACAAATTTAACTGGTTCTCGAAACTCTGGTAATCTTGTGGTTCCGTTAAAATTATTTTAGGCGCCACAGAGATGTCGACTATCAATGACAGTTGTGTCATTGTTCCATTTGAATTGTTAGAACTATCAACTTCGTGCTAATTGTAGACAATGCAATCAACAGCCACGCGTACCCCTAAAGTTATCACGGTGTTAATACAACTTGAAACATTACTAACACAAAGGACGGTTTACGAGGGACGCCGGAACAATAAAACCGGTGTAAAAGTTGGCGAACCGCTCTTCCCCCAAGAAAATATCCTAGCTCTCTCTGCTTTATGACAAGCTTAAGCCACGAGTTGTCCTTTTTAAAACCGTAACCAATCCGTGACGAAAACTTTTTAAAATCTAAGCTTAGTTGACACGCTTGCTTTCAATGCATACTGTATAACTTTAACTTTTTCGGTCTGAAATAGTATCCAGTAAAATATTTTAACTATACGGTATCACAGTTCGATTACTTTCAAATTATATAAAGACACGAGAACTTAGTAAAATACGTTTTGTATGTAAATCAATTACTCATAAGGCCTTTTCACGAAAAGACTTAAAAACGGCAAAGATCATTTTAGTTTATCTGGTAAATTTGATTAGATCTACTCAAAAGCTGGCTTACCAGAGTATTTTATCCTATCCATTATATTTTGAATTAGTTCGAAATTTATACTAATACATACGCTATACGGTATATCATCATGCATTATAGTAAAGTAAAAAAAGATTGCCAAAAAAATCTATAATTATATATTGTGGAAGAAATATTCAAAATTCAAATTCAAAGCATTTGTTTACAAGTTTACTTGAATAAAGAATATTCTTTACAAGTTTACTTGAATAAAGAATATTCTTTATTCAAGTAAACTTCTAAACGAGTGCTTTTGAATCGTCAACGTCTACTGCTGGTTCGGAAAGCTCTTCCTACCGAGAAGAAACTCGGTTGCTCTTTTCAAAGAATAATTCTTATTACTAGTTACATATAGTTATTGATATCTTGTACAGGGTCGAAGAATAGCTATATCCACGCATTCTTATCGCCTAAGTAATCCTCATTAGCATAGTAGTAGGCTTTCTGTATTAGCCTTTTTTTAATAGTGTTAACCGCCGTTATCAGCCGCCGATCCCCATGACAGCAACATGATGTACGTTATATTCATATCATTCTTTCTGAAGAATAAGAAGCCTTCGTCCAGAGTGTCACAAGTACTTTACCCCTACTTTTACTTTTATTTTTATATTAGCCTTAGTCTGGGATCTGGGTATCTGATAAACAGTTCCTTGCGTACGTGTGACGGGATTATCGGATTGTAAGTGATGTAATGAGAAAAGTTTTGACTAAGACGTCTGACTGTTCTGGCAGCAGCAAACAAAACCGTAGTGGGTGACACATTCGCATAGCGATTGCAACTTTACACTAAATCGTTGGAGAATAAATGAATAAAACTTCCCGAGTCGAGAGAAAAGTTTCAAATGGAAGTAGTTTGCATTTAAATTAAAATTAGTGGAATAAAATTAATAGTTTCATAGAGTGATTAATATTTCTTCAAGAAGTTAAATTGTTTCTAAGTTCTAGCTCCAATCTCGTTACTGAGCTAATATTTAGTTGAATTTTATATTAGACATGTCCTTTGATATGCATTCAAATTTAGAGATTTATATTGTAAAAAATTATATTGTAAGATTTTATACGTGTATTATTATGTATATCAAAGCTTTTAGTTCAAAATAGGGTCCAATTAACCTGTTAAAAGGACTTTAATTAAACAAATTTCATATAATTTTCCTTTTAAACTATATAAGGACAATTACGTAAATATGGACGCCATTTTAGTTGGCTAATCGGTCTTTAGGGTCATTTTAATTAAGGCGATATGAAAGTTAATCTAAATAAACGATGATAGAGTGTCCACACCCTGTTTCACCACGGACAACAAATTTTAATGCTACGAGGGTGCCCACCTGCCAATAGTTACACTCCCTGAATAGTAATGTGACCAGTTACCGATGATTTCCAGGCCATTTTCCAGGAAAAAGTTTTTTATAAATATAATATTTAAAATTAATAAAAATAGTATCAAAGACAAAGATAATAAATATATTATTACAACTTATTATTATTATACTATTATTGTTTAGGTATTCAATGTCTTTACAATGCTTAATTGCATCTTAAATTTCAGCACCGCTATTGAAAAGTTCAAATAAATACTATGAATTGGAATAACGTTAAGTACAAATGTTATATTTATTGTATTCCTGTAGAAATAGACAAAACGTGTCTCTAAATATATGTCAGCGAAGAGATATACATGTTAAATATAATTTACATTAAACAGAACTATATACTGTACTCTGTTATAACTAACTCAAAATCATAACAAATTTTAAGCATATATTTTAATGGCATGTCTCGTTTAGTGTTGTATATGTGTATGTCGTATGCGTTCCCATACTGTCTATTTAGTATAACTTACCACACATTTATATAACCTATCAAAACTTAAAAGCTTATATTTAGTGTTGATGACGTTTAACTGAACAATACGTTAAACCGAACTGGTAGTAGAAGGTAGTTATGTAAATGTTCTATTATATAATCTTCTTCTTCTGTTATATAATTCTCTAATCGCGAAGATTTCAGCGCTTGATTTTGTTTATTATCAAATAGGTTTTTTTAATATATATTTACACGCCGTGCGGTATCACGTTTGGTAGAATAGAACACCCTCATTTTTTACCGAGGTGTCTTAAAAGGCAACTATGGTAAGTGGACGTTAGGTAGGCGGCCGATCGTAAAATAACTAACCAAATCAATCTAACAACATGCTTAAAACATGTAGTATCGAAAATACTTAGAGTGGGATAAGGGAAGGCGAATGATGATGATGATTCAATTGGTCGTCAAACGGTCGCTGAAATTTTACAAATAGTATTAATACAAGACAAACTATTTTAAAGCACGGATCTACCACCTTATGATCTTATACAAATTTTTAAATACAGGTAAATATTAAATATTATTATAAGCAACTTAACGTTAACGTTTGGTTATCCTACAAGCTATTGATTTTATAATCAATGGCAGATTAGGACCCTCCTGCGTTACAACAATTATTATGAACAGATTCGGTAATTTATCAAATATTCACAAACTGAAAATGATATTAGAATCAGGGAAATAAACGTTATCAGTGTTGCTAGGATTTTAGGGGTTCTAGGGTGAAGTAACAATACAAATTTAGTTAAAATATGACAAGAGAGTTGGCTCCTTTTTCAAACAAATAATCAGCTTAGCGATTCAACGCGGAAACTATGCCAGTATTCTTGGAACCATTACACATGGGCCTGATTTGTACAGTACTAGCAAGCAAGTAGTTTAAGATAGTCATAACTTAAGATTTACATTTTTGTTGTAAATAAAAAAAAAGTTGAAATATATGAAGACCCGGTTCGCTCCGATAATAAGAATCAGGTTCACGGATTTCCTGACTTGGTGTTCTGTTATATTTTTTAGTTCACGTTATATCCGTACCTCCTTACATAGCTCTTAATACAATTTCCATAAATTATATTCCAAGAAAATATCATTTCACTGTAATACGTAAAAAATATTAAATATAATTATATATATTAGACAAACATAGATTTCTTATTTTTGGTCATGTTTATGGACCTTATATAAAATGGAGCTTAATAATATTGTTATTTGACTATTATAAATATCCACAAATATTTAACGTGAAGTGTACCTAAGGCCTAAAACCTTACTAACCTTAGTATACTGTACCTTTTACTTTATTAATAGTTATGCATGCCCATTAACATATACATCTTTTGTATTTGAAATCAAATATTTCCGGAAACCATGTGTAAGATATGTCAGATCGCTAAAATACAGAAAAATCGCTTTTCAGTTCCTTCCCGCATCACAAGTTTATAGCTAAAAGGATAAAAAGAACTTTACCCCACAAAACGTCTACACAATCCCATTTTCTCTTTCATCGCGGCGAAGCGAGTCTTAGTGAATCAGGCTTCTCTATGGACGCCTTTATAAACGCAATAATGAGGAGTGCTAAAGCGGCTTTCATCCGTGCGCCTTAACGAGAGGCGTCAATGAATCGTCCATGAGGCGAACACAAAACTTGCCTCTTCGCCTGTAATGGGGGTGCTCCCAGGTCGCCTCAGCACTCCACTTGCTAATTCGCCAAAGCGCTTTAAGCGAACACCAACATGTTTTCGCTTTGGCTTTCATCGCTTAAAATTACGCTCGAATCGCCTCGATTGGATGCTGCACACGGATGAATAGTCAATGAATGAATTTGGACCAAACCGATCGGCATGGATTAAAAGCAAGCTTGTATACTAACTCGATTAAAAAATACTCAGTCGCTGAATGGTTCGTTTAGGATGGCTTTATGCCTTAACGTTTATTAAGTTTTCGCCTTCCGACATCGATGAGTTCAGATAAACTTTGTTTTATCAAGAACTGGCTTGTTTTGATCCCAAGGGCGTTTAGATATCGGAGTTTTCTACGTAAATATATCATATATATTTGTAGTATACATAAAGTTTGGTATTTTATTTTATAACCTAAGGGTAATATTTCAAAGTAACTTTTTTTCTGCGAAATTTATGCATATATTTATTTGCTCTAAGTAGAATCAAATACTATTAGAGTTTGATAATCCATTAATTACTATAAACAAAAATGAATAAATAAAGATTATGTCATAGAGGCCTTTAAAATTTAAAAACACTACAAAACACATAGTGAGTGAGTGAGTATTTAGAAAACTTTTTCTAATCTGTATTCTTCGTAGATCAGACAGAGTGAATTGAATTACTAATTTGAACAAATATTATCGTTCCTAATAATTAAAATTCCTTAAGTAACTGATATGACTCTGACTGCACGATTTAACTCCCGTAATTATCACAGGTCGTGATAAAAGAACTTAGTGACTTTATAGTCCTAGGCCATGCCATATAGAAACCGTTATTAGGATGTCCAATCGATATCTACTTCATGGACTATTCAGTGACGTGATCGTCAAGTATTAGCCTTACAATTTGCCCGTAACAATTTTATCTCATCAGTGAGTTTGCAAAGGTTGTTACTTCTTATCGTAAATATAATCAAAAAATAAAGTTAAAAATTATGATAGCATTTTCATAATTCAACGTCAGCTGGATGAAGTAAAATCAGTGGTATTTTAATGGGGGCGGCTCGGAGAACTGCAAATGACGTGCTTACGTCTGTGATATCGCGCGGATCGACCTCTAAGCCTGCGAAATGGCCCCAGCCTAATGAAGACTCCGCGGCACTACGGAGGAAATACTAGAAAATTAGTCCATCCTATCAGCAGAACATCTTCACGAACTTGGTAAGACCGAATAATGAAATATCTCATGCGACTCGGTTACGCCTTATCAACGGCGAAGGCATTGGAATGCTTGCGAAGCCGACTCCGAAAATCCTTTAGATCCGTATGAGATATCTAGTGGCTCTTTTAGGGTTATTAAATGTGCTGGGTTTTAGGGAAATGAGTCGTGAAATACATTCGAATTCCTTTTATTGTGAGAAATCGGTGTTCCCAATAAATAAAACGCCCCCATAAAGTAAGCCCAAGACTTTGACTTCGCTCAATATTCATGAAGCCTTTATACAGATAAAAATTGGTAGCCTCTTATGGCGGATTGCCAATTGGAAATAATGAAAACGGCGTTTCCATTAGCTGGGGTAATGTAAAACCTTAGTATCTAATAGAATGTAATGTGGAGCAAATTTTCATCAGTGTAGCTTTATATTCTGCAATGTATTAAGAAGGCTTATCTCCGCTTATACGTAACACCTCGCGTTATTTAATTTTTTTACCAGCTTTTACCCGGGCCTTCATGTACTTAGTACCGATATCATTCTTAAGACTTTCAACAATCTCCATCCACAAATCCACAATTACATATATCCTATCTATTCGGATGTCATAAAAGAACAAATAGGTTAATTTAGAATTAAAAGTTTATTTTGCGGAGGTCCATAATAGAAAAGAAAATATATGAAATGCTTAATAAGGTTGTGTGTCAAACGTACATTCACACACACACTCACACATGTTGGAAAACAAAATAAATTGTGGAAGTTAAACTCATTAATATATAACTCTTTCTCGCTTTGCAATTTTGTTGTGAAGTTTATCTCTGGACGATGGTTTGGTTACGGGGCTCACAATTGTTGAGATTGTTGTGGTGAATGTGTGTATTGCTTATGTATTTTTGTTTTATTGTTAGTGGATAGTGCATAAGTTTTTATGAATTCTGCATGTATCAGGTAAGAGCACGAACGTGTACTGTTCGTGCTCTTACCTAAATAATCTAAATTAAGCATTACATATATTTTCTTTTATCACTTATACTAATAGGTTTATAAACATACATTTAAATATATAGTATACATATACATATAAAATATAATATCCGACTGAGTAGACTGCTCATATCTTACCAAAATGTCGTAGAAGGCGACTAAGGTAAGTTGATGTCAGGCAGTTGTCGGGTCGTAAAATAACAACCCAAAACATGTAAAAACATGCGTAAAACATGTTGTGCCGACCCCACTTAGAGTAGGACAAGGGCAGGAGGAATCAATAAATATATAATATGAAAGTAGTAAGCCTATATATGCCTTATACGAAAGTTTAGTCTTGAGTATATGATATAAAAAGCAAATGATATATTTATATATCATATATACATATTTATTTAGGTTTTATTAAAATAGAATACGAACACATACGCTTGATACCCGCCGGCTGCACAAAGTCTGCACCCAAACAGATAAGCTTCTAGTCGGGTAAGCGTTACTTTTAACAAAATCCAACGTTTCACCATCCATTCAATATTGAGTGCATGAGGGATTCTCCCTAACGTATCCTATATTTGCAACCGAGACGGGTTAGGACGCTCAGCGGTAGTAATGCGTTTTCTGAATGATTGAACGAATGAATGGAAAGATTTCACTTTGAATCATTTTTCCGAGCAACGGCCTGTAGGCCTAACATGACTTCTAGAAAACGATTCAATTTAAAGTCAGCACCTAAACCGAACCGCTTTCTTTTCGTATTATGAAGTGTGGATTGCATTGGAGTCGTATTGTTCGAAGAAGATAGCGTTATATGAACTATAGATAACTCTGTTTTTTTTACTCACATGTTTTTAGGACGCATTCCGAACGCTCATTCGGCAACGACTTAAAGTGTGCGTCTTTAAGACGTCATGGTAGGAAAAAGCAAAACAATTTAGTTTACGTCTTCAATTGAGTCGCAATAAGAGTTCATGGTAGGCCTGCAGCATGGAAAAAAAACAAGTTAAAACGTTTGGCTGACGTCGACAGAACACGAAACCTCACGTTTGCTCCGAACGATAAAATGTCACAAAGATTTGATAAGCAATACGCGTTTCTCTGTAATAAAGATATTACTTTTGATCCTTACGGCTTTTCTCTACAGTGCCAGCAACGTTGCAGTTTTACGATACATAAAGTTAAGAGCTGAGCAGAATAAATTTGAGATTTTCGAATGCAGTACAGTACAGTTGAATACAGTATTTCATATAATGTGACTTTTGGAAGGTCATAGCTCGAAAGCTTTAGTTTTACAGAGGGCAATCATGCCTAAGTAGAATAAAACGTGACTACTCTCTTTCATGGCGTTTTAACAATTTGTTTGGATCGTATAAAAGATAGTACACGCTTACTGTTATTTGGAAAAAAATCACTTAACTCCAGAAACTTTTTGATATAAAGTATATATGATTCTGTATATGATTTTGTTAAAGATTATATAAAGTACAAGTATTTATATAAACAAAGGTAATAATAAAATCATTTTGGTATAATCCGCGATAAAGTAAATGGAAATTATAAATAATTAAATGTAGAGTGGACTATCCGTTTTCATACCTGATACATGCAAGATGTAAAAACCCATGCACAAACCTCCATCACTGTCACCACAATACACAAACACTACACACACATTCATAAACCCAACACTTGTTTCGGCAACCGAAGCATCATCAGGAGATCCAAGAAAAAATTGTAAAGCGACGCATCACCCAAACAAAGCATAGTTATATACTGATGGGTTTACCCTCGCCATTTATTTTGCTTTCGAACACGTGTGTGTTCAAACACGTGTATGACACACACTCTACAGTAAGCGTTTAATATATTTATTGGTTTGGTTATGCATTTTTTCATTTAAGTGCTCATATAATGTAATCTTCCCTTATATATAAGGATAATTGGGAAAAGAATATGGACTTGAAAAATTAAGACTTAAAACGCTCTGTCTATAATATGCAGGTTCATGATCATTTATTTTACTCTATGAACATCAATTAAGTAATTAAAGAAAAATCATAGGTTCGCGTTTTAACCATTAGGACATCATGATAAAACATTTCATACACCATTTCGGACAATGCACAATAAAACAAATGCAATAGCAAAGTCATGTTGCGCATTTAATTTTGCATTAAACACTCCCAAAAAATTCCCACTCTATTAACAAACTGCATCTGTTACTAACGATTTTCTTTCCTGCTTTTCAAAATTCTCTACTCTATACGATTGGCCGTTAGCCAGTGGACATTTCCATTAAAGAAACTAATGTAAGATAGCATTTCTATAGCGGGTCTGCATCCTGCGGGCAAAAAAACATGAATGAAGTTACCGTAAGATGGATGGTCTAGATTTGAACCTGCCTTATCGCTTGTCAGCTGCTTCTAGGGGTCATTGTACTACAGATACCACTCTATTACATAATTAATGTTTCCTTGAGCATAGTTTAAATCAGTTCTTTAAAGATGTCTAGGATATTAAGAGGACCGGTTTTATATTGGCTATGGATTAAGTTTGGTGTTTTATTTATTATATTCTTGTTGATATTGAATAGACTAAAGAATGTGGGAATTATTAATGTTTCCGTGGGAAATTACTACCTACCATTTTAAGTTTTTTTTAAAACACCTTTTCTTATATGGTATGAAATTATAGCATATCTATATTAATATCATCAATGCGAAAGTCTTTTACACTTTCGCGGCTAATCCGCTGGTTTAATGTAGATAAAATTTTAAGCAAAATATAATACATAATTGAGGGCATTTAAATACTTATAATAATAATAAATTAGTAAAGTTTATTTCCTATCATACTTAAAATAATTACAGGGTTTTAAGACCTTGTAAGCATGGCAATGCCTGTATCAGAAAAATCGTGCTCTTCTATAACAATAATAATTATAAGCTTACATGGTTTTTATTAATATTAGTATAATATTTATATGTCTATAACATTTATATCTTTATACGAGTATCGATATCTAAATCTTAGGTTCTGCGTACGGGAATACAGCATTATAATAAAATACTAATGATTCTACTAAAGTCTACGCCGTGTGGTATCCGGCTGCTTAGAATAGACCACCCTCATTTATCACCAATTTGTCGTAAAAGGCGACTAAGGTAAGTTGACGTCGTTAGGGCAGGCGGCCGGTCGTAAAATACGTAGCCAAATTATGTGACAACATGTTTGTAACATGTTGTGCCGACCCCACTTAGAGTGGGATAAGGGCAGAGAATAATGATGATGTTGATTCTACTAAAGTCTATTTAGCCGTGAAAAATTATATACCACATGGTACCAAATTAAAAGTTGTGATATATATATTTTTTTTTAAATTGAAGTATACATTAGTCAACAATGCATTTACTCTACTTTTAATAAGAGACTTTTGCATAATTATGCTCTTTTTGCTATTATATAAATATAATAAATATATTTATAATTAATAAATTTTCATATAGCTTTCCGTGAACTCATCTGCATACTTTTCTTATATTGCTACTCTTTATAACATAAATACCTATGATAACCATCAGTACTTGACCCATTGTTTCTTCTTCTTTTCCCATTCTTTCTTCTTTTCTACATACTATTCTATTCTATATATACTTGACTATTCTTTCTTCTTTTCTATACAATTCGACGAGCAGTTCAGATAACTATTGTATACCACATATGATATTTAATTTATACTGTTTTTGAGAAAGAATTTAAATCATAAAAAGGCTACAGAAAACGGTACTAGTTTTTAAGGTTGCTTTAGCTCCGGAAGACAAGCGTTAGTTTCTATCCTTTATAAGTCTTTAGAAATATTCCTACACTGTAACTGGATTGGTAACATTTAAGCTTGAATTCATGTTTAGAACGATAACAATTTTAGCCTCGATGGTTTGGACACAATAATTAATTATCTCACCAACAACGTGGAGTATTTTTAAAACCCATATTTATGCTCATATTTATATTATTTAACATCAAGCAGGCGATAACTTTATGGCTTACTAACAGTCCTATCTACTACTTACTAACAGGTTTTCGTTGCTGTGGCTCGGTCTGGTTTCGATGTCCCTTCAAAACAAAACTGTCATTAAGTAAAATAAAAAAATGCTCCGATAGTCAGCAAACTTTATAGGACTGGTTCAATGGCTTGGTCTAAAGATAATTCAAAAATGCCATTAAAATCGTTCCAGTCGTTTCGGAGTTTATAAGGAACATACATACTGCCTCGTTTTTATATTTAAACGTTCAAGTGACCACTGGACATCGAATGAGTACATAAAATTGCCAAAATAAGAAGAAATAATGGGTATTTATAGGGCAAATTACGAGATATATGGGTGTGCCTGAAATTTTCTTAAACTCTTGTACTAACTTTGAAGTTTATTCAACAACGATGTCAAGAACTTTGATACATCGCATCTCTAATTATATAAGGTACTTTCTTAGTAACTAACGGTGAAGTAATTTATTCTATTAATGTTCCAGGATACAGTAAAAGCTTTCCCTAACAAGAGAGTTTGAAGCTTTTGTAACATGTCTACTTACCATGTATATATTATAAAGTTAGATTCCCATCTTGCAGGCGTTCATATTATATTATATTCAAAGCGGGTATATTAACTTCTATATAATATTGATATCTATACTTATTATTAATTAAAATCCCCAAAGCTGTCTGTCTGTATGTAATCGATTTTCTCAAAATCTACTGAACGGATTTTAGTACGGTTTTTACTAAAAGGTAGTGCAATTCCTCCGAAAGGTTTAGCTTAATAGCAAAGTTTCATGTATAATGCGTTGAAGAGGTCGTTTTACAACAATTTTTAGTTGGGGTAGTAACAAACTGGTGTCGATTGTAGTTTAGACGGGGGAATAGGTATAAAAAGCGGTGTAGGGTATCAGAGAGCCAGCCTCATGCCGAGACTCGAGCGACTGTAACATGCTTAACACTGAATTTGACGCTGGCGAAGCCGCACGTTTTTCTAGTATTTTATAAACTTTATTTTGAGTCAAGTGAGTGAAATCATTTATTCTCTACAACAAATATTTTTCATCTGTTAGTTCTTATTTTTTAAAGAAATAATAAACATATAAGCAATATACATAGTACTTCACGAACGTTTTTTACTCCTCATACTTTATTAAAAAGTAAAATAGTAAGTTGTCAATGGGCTGCAATAGTAGCACAAAATAAAAAATCATATTTTGAGGTATAAATGTGTTTATTTTTTTTTTCTTTGCTAAGGAAAATGCATAAAAGTGCTTTAATTTGCTTACTATTGAATTATGAGTTCTGCCGGTATTGCTGCTGAATAGAATGTGTATTTTAGCGTTTACTATTACATACTCCAAAACAGTGTATATGAGTTGTCCAACTATTAGAGCCCATAATAATTTCCGTGTATTTTTACATGTTCGCATCCAAAAATCTCAAATATGACAACCCTAATATTTAAATGGAACAATAAATGTTTGAAATTAATATCCAAACTATCAACACATGTTCGCCTAATTGCTGATACTCATATCGTAGCTATTCCACTTTGTATTGCCCTGATCAAATCTCAAAATGTCTTCCCATGAAACCTCAGTAAACGTCAAAATACGTGTATAGGTGTTTATAAACTCCCACGAGACGCTTAAAGTCTACCACAGTGGCCGTATTCTGTTATCCAATGATCTATGTAATATAGACGGGTACGTATCGGTTACATGTATATTGGATCACGCAATATTGATATTTATTGTGATGTGTTACAGATTACTATGGCTTCCGCTGTTTTATGTATGAATTCGATAAGAGTGTGGTAAGCCGTACGTGCGGTACTTAACCCATTGGACGACTATCCGGTATCAGACGCGGTACCATCGCGGTACATTCCAATTTAAACTCGGCATATGGACCGTGAAACCGCATATTAAAATATATATATGTTTACTTTTGTGAACTAGTAGAGAATTTCTAAATATTCTTTCATGCCTTAATAGATTTGTTGAAGCTGTGATAGCCTAGCGGTGAGACCGTGCGACTCTCTAGAGACGACATAGGTTCAAACCCGGGCAGGCACCAATGGGTTTTTCTATTAAAACTTATGTGTCTAATTGATAATTGCAGTTTATCACACGCTTTTCGGTGAAGGAAAACATCGTGAGGAAACCTGCATATCTCTAGAGAATTCTAGGGATATGTGTAACCTACCAATCCGCATTGGAGCAGCGTGGTAGGTCTTAGCTCCAATCCTTCTCTCCAAAAACGGAGAGAGGAGGCCTTAGCCCAGCAGTGGGCATAGTAACAGGCTGTTACTTTACTTTTTACTTTTTTAATAGATTTAAATCTGGAGACTAGATGCACTATGGAAGTCTTATGCGAATTGATAGGTTACACATATCCCTGAAAATTGCTATTTATATGCGTGAAATCTGCACAATACATGACTTTTCCTTCAACACTAACCTCATTCAGCAACTGCATATATGAGAAAGTCAATCATATCGGGTTGACCCAACAACTCAGTTGCAAACACGAAAAACTTACGAACAGAGCCATATAACGAAAAACTTTGTTATAATAGGTTTCTATAGATACATTACTATTTCAATTCAAAGAAATTACCTTTTTTTTTATTGCATATTTCCAACTACTCAAATTAAAATTGCGGATCGTAAACCGTGAAATATTTTGGAACGTAACGTTTGTAACAAAAACTAATAATACAAACCTCAGAATTTTGACCACATCAGAACCTGGTATACAATTAAATAAAACAAAATGTGTCTACAACAGATTATCGTGCTAAATAATCTTACACAGACTAAATACATAAAACATTGGCCTACTATATTGGGTTTAATTTAGGTTGGTCTAGTCTACTCGGGTGGATACCATAGGGCAGGTCAACTTACCTTAGTCGCCTTTTACGACACCTCGGTAAGATATGAAAGTGGTCTATTCTATTCAGCAGGAAACCACGGGGGGGGGTTGCGCGGTGGCAAAGCGATTAAACATCTTAGTTAAATGCCATGTAGAAACAGTAACTGCTAAACCTTCATTCAATATTGTAGCCTTCCTAACCTTACGTGGTGAATTCGCTTATTTGTAGATAGAATATCGCACTCTATAAAATCATGTCGATACACAATTTTTTTCCCTTCTCTTTATAAACTATTTTAGAGTCTTATTAATTGTTAGTTTAATTAACTTTTTTCCGTGTTCTTGCGGTCCAAAAACCACTAAGTGTTCCGCTCGGATCAGATGTAGATTAAGCCAAATTTAAAACGTTCCCACCGTTTCGCTTGAACGCCCATGAATATAACATTTCAAAGCTCCATAATTATTTTTCTCGTGAACCAATACAACAATTATAACATTCGTCACGATTAACGGATATATAAAACGATTTGGGCCTATTTAAGAGGTACCTTAAAAAAATATCTTGTACCAAAATTCATCAGAAGTTTATTTTAAGAAAAGTAATGTATATGTATATTTACGTCGTAATGTTATTGGTTCCACATATCTTATATATAAAAATGAACGTTTGTCTGTATGTCCTTTATGGACTCCGCAACGGCTGGACCAATTTTAATGAAATTTTTAGACTTTGCTATAAAGTTTGGTGGTGATCGAAGCATTTTCTTAAACTGTTGACTCAACAGTTTAAGAAACCACACTGAGACAAAGCAACACGTGGCCGGACAGCTAGTGTTTTATACAAAAAGCACTGTATTTAAGCTGATACAATCCATGACGATCACAACACATTAACGCGTAATCGAGTTCTAGCAAACATATCTGTTTTTTTTTAAATGTATTTTTATGTCCAAGATATACAATACACGGTTTCAGGTTCCGATTTTCAAATCATATGTTTCAGACATATCTAAAACTTATCATTTGAAAATCTTAACATTTTAATCCACTGCTTGGCACAAATTCAAATTCAAAATATTCTTTATTCAAGTAAACTTGTAAACAAGTGCTTTTGAATCGTCAACATCTACTGCTGTTTCGGAAAGCTGTTCCTACCGAGAAAAACCAGCAAGAAACTCGGCGGTTGCTCTTTTCAAACAATAATTCTTATCACTAGTTACATATAGTTATAAATGTCCTGTACAGGGTTGAAGAGAAGCTATGTCCACGCATTCTTATCTTCTAGGTAATCTTCAATAGTATAATAGGCTTTCTGAATTAACCTTTTTTTTAATAGTATTTTTAAACTACTGTAAAGGTGAAGTTAATGTAGATTGTGGAATTTTATTATAGAATCTTATACCCAAACCCACAAACGAATTACGAACTTTTGCAAGGTGCAAAGCAGGAACCGCAGCTTATGTCGGTTTCTACTTTGTCTATTATATACATCGCCAATCCTTTTATAATTATTTATATTCATATGTACAAAAAATAAATTACTAAAAATATACTGTGAAGCCAATGTAAGAATACCTGTTTCCTTGAACTTCTCTCGCAGGGTATCGCGCGAATTTAAATTGTAAATGCCACGTATGGCTCTTTTTTGATAGGTCACTTCAATAGCACGCCACTGAGCTCATTCTTCAGATCTTTGTTCCCAACCAACGCCTGCCACTTTGTGAATATCGTCAGTCCGCCTAGCCGAAGGACGTCCTACACTGTCAAGGCGCGGTCTTCTTTCTAGAACACGTCTACAAAGGACGTCGGTTCAGCGACAAATGTAACCACCCCTCTGCCACTGAAGCTTACTAATCCTTTGGGCTAGTTCTCTGTTGGATCTCGTCGAATCATTCATTAATTCCATAAATAAGCTTCATTGAATTCTGAATCATTCACAAACACGAGTTTCGTAGTTCGGGCATACTAAATGCATATTTTATTCTACCGTTTTGAAGAGAATTATTTATTAATCAACTTCCTAAAAGAAGAATTTTTCCAATTCCATCCCCATGAATATTTTATATTTGTCCGCGCATCTGTTCAAGCAGAGATGAATGAATTTTATACCGTATATATTGGCTCTACTTTTTTAGGATATAAATCTATATTCATAAAATTGCTTTTGTTTTATAGCACTGGCAGTCACCGATGGCTTTGTCGGCGTTACTTTTTTCGTGCTTAATTCTCCGCTTTTGTGGTTAATATATTATAATATACTCATATTATACATGTGTAAGTTTATTTGTCCGTCTGTTACCATTTCACGGCTAACCCGCTGAATCAATAATTATAGCAATAATTAAAGCATATAGACAAGGCTAACAATAGACTAAAAAATATGTTTTTCTTTTATGTGCAAGAAAAAAACACATGGCATATAAAAAGTAGTAGTAGTAGTAGTAGCAGCAGCAGCAGCAGCAGCAGTAGCAGCAGTAGTAGTAGTAGTAGTAGTAGTAGTAGTAGTGGTGGTGGTGGTGGTGGTGGTGGTGGTGGTAGTAGTAGTAGTAGTAGTAGTAGTAGTAGTAGTAGTAGTAGTAGCAGTAGTAGTAGTAGTAGTAGTAGTAGTAGTAGTAGTAAAAAGTAGTTTCCTCGTAAAGAAGGTTTACGAGAAAAAGGAATTCTAACACTTTCTTTTCCGTTTTTGCCAAAGGTCACATAAATTATTCTTACATATAAAAAACAAAATTTTAACAAATTTTCGAAAATTTGTTTAAATTTATTTTAATTTTATTACTCGACAATAAAATTAATTTTAACAATCGTGAGTGAATTAAAAGCGTCACATTAGAAACTTTATAACTTACGTTACTTCCAAAGCTCTGATCAGTTTTAATTTTTTTTTATTCTCATAAAATCTTGATTACAGTTCAAATATATTTTATATTCTGTTAAAGTTTTCAGCAAATTGTCCTATCTAAGAGACTACCTGTAAAGAAGGTAAAACATAACAAGGAAACTATTTTCCATGCGTGACATAGGCACAAATAGTCTTCCTTCAGTAGTGATACCAATTATTTAATTTTTACAGGACATACATTTTCTATAATAATTTTCAATATGTCGATATTTGTATATATCGTCAAAAAAGTAAATAACAGTGTGATCCCACTGCTGAGTATAGGCCTCCTGTCTCCGTTTTTGGAGAAAAGGATTGGAGCGAAGACCTACCACGCTGCTCCAATCAGGATTGGTAAGTTACACATATATCCCCAGAATTCTCTTGAGATATGCGGGTTTCTTCAGGATGATTTCCTTCACCGAAAAGCGTGTGGTAAATTGCAATCATCAACATATACAACATAAGACACATAAGTTTTAACAGAAAAACTCATTGATGCCTGCACGGGTTTTGAAACCGTGACCCCCTCGAAAGAGTCACTTAGTCTCACCTTTGGGCTATCACAGCTTATAATATATGGTACTTTAGAATACTTTTTACTACTTAGAATATATGGTAGGCCGTGGTTATACTGTAAGTGTGTAAAGTATGAATGACTGACAACCTGACGGTGACCTCAGAAATGAGGAACCGACTATAGAGAGAGTAAAGTAAGAGAATGCATACCTAATGATCAACGTCAGTTATATACTACGCAAAACAGGTTTTATTTATTCCTCAATAAAAACGTAATAAAAGTGTTGCTTAAAAAATACTTCTTCTTCTTTCTTTCTCCTACCCTTATCCCACTCTAAGTGGGGTCGGTACAACATGTTTTTCTCTTCCATTCTCTTCTATCATTCGTCAACTCTGGCGCTACTCCTTTTATATGCATGTCATACTTCACACAGTCCAACCATCTCTTTTTTGGCCTTCCTCTAGTCACATATCCATACTCACACATACATCCACATTCATACTCAACACTCGTTTGATCACATGATTTTCATCCCTCCTCATTACATGTCCATACCATCCCAATCTTGCACCTCTCATCTTTTCTATAATGGGCGCAACTTTCAGACTTCCCCTTATATACTCATTTCTTATTTTATCAAGTCTTGTCACACCACACATCCACCTTAACATCCTCATCTCATTTGCATGTACTCTTCTTTCATCCATCTTTTTCATTGCCCAACATTCTGATCCATACATTACGACAGGTCTTATGACCGATGTGTAAATTTTTCCCTTTAGTTTAGGGGGCATTCGGGGGTCACATATTGTGCCTGAGACCTGTCGCCACTTCATCCATCCTGCATTCATTCTATTCCTCACATCGCGATCAATTTCACCGTTCTTTTGGAAAAGCGAACCAAGGTACCGGAAGTCGGAGCAGACTGGCAAAACAACACCATTTAAGGTTATTGGAGAAAAATTGGAGAGACCACTGAAATCACACTGCATGTGTTCAGTTTTGGTCAGGTTGATCTTTAAACCAAAACTCTCCAATTTCTCTTGCCATTCTACAAATCTGCTCTGGACCTCAGCTGCATTTTCACCGACAATCACGATATCGTCGGCAAATAACATACACCTTAAAAATACTTTAAAAAATTTAAAAAATGCTTAAAAATACTATGATGAGTTATTATTAAAGTATGGAATAAACTGCGTCAAAATATGTATCCTAATTTTTAGATTATAATGGTAATCCTAACGTTATTCGAATTCACGTCAAGTCTGGGTATTTGTAATTCAACGCGGAGTCCCACGCGGCGTACGTATTGTTTCACCTACAACCGCTAAAGGGGAAGGCTCTTTGTTCGTAAAACATTTATTGGACGCGAATCGCTAATGAAGTCGCGGCTTTCAAATTAGGTACAGGCCCTTGACGAACAATGGGTTGAGTCAGCGACATAAATGTACCATTTTTTAAAATTTTTGTGAGTGCTGTCAAATTCATTACTCAAGTTATTGTTATTAGTATCTGTTATGAATATATTATTTTATGAATTGTAAAATTGTTAAATTGGGCGGTTACTTCCTAGCTGATCGAGTGTTTTATTCATAGCTTATATTAATTGACTGGCTTCAGCAAATATGATGAATGCTCCGTTAGGATGTGGAAAAGGCATGAAACTTTGGCACTAATAAATATGTACACTAACACTTCTATAAATAGCAATTTACAAGATCTATTGGGAAATGTGTACCTACATAAATAATTTTATATTATTTTTAAATTTAAACTATCGTGAGTAGTATTCATAGTTAATAAAGATACCGGCTATACTCACGTCTAATTTTATCGGATTAGCCCGACTAGTTTCGAACCCGTCCGGGGCACTTATTCGTGAGCTCTTTACACGACGTTATCGCGGTGGGATCTAAATTAGACGTGAGTATAGCCAGTATCTTTATTAAATATTAACTTTATATTACCTACTAGTTTATAAATGACAGCAAAGCGTAATCCTTATTGAAATTAAGCCGAGGCCTACCTTTAGCATCAGCTATGGGTGAGTAACAAGCCGTAAACACGAGTCGCCATAAGACAATCCGTAATCTATAATTTGCCACTGGTCATAGGCCTTCTCTTAATTCAGAGAGACGTTTATATATCTTAGAATCATCACTGCGTGTAGACCATGTAAGATATATTTTCAACATCACGTTTGTATCGTATTGCACGATAAATTACAACGAAAAGGTGCAAAGACTTTTTCATTGGTTATAAAGAAAAATGTCTTTGACATTGTTATTGACTCTTTAAAGTTTCTAATTTGATTAAGTACAACATAAATATTTGGAATTTGACATCTCTTTTAAATGTTCCGTAGACAAAGTCACAACTATTAGCTAGTAATTCACAAATTGCTAGTTCCAAAACGACCTAATATTATCAGATCACCAAAACGTATAACCCGTTAATGTTACGCATCATTAACTCACCCTACTGTTCCAAACTTGGATTACATACGAACAAATGAGTATATCGATACATAGGAGAAGCAATTTAGAGGCGTCTCTAATTTCGCTGTGAAACGTCGAGATGACGAACATCGGCCTTCGAGGTCCAAGGAGCTCTTCATTAGACAGAGGGGAATGGCGGACGAAGAAGGGAAGGGGCGATGGCTTTATGGGACAATTTGCATTTACACGAGCCCAAGCACAGATTACGGCAGCACTTATACGCCTGCCGAAATGAGGCTCACCTCCCTCGACAACCTAGCAAACAAGCCTTTGTTTATTCTCCTGAATTTTTCACTCGCCATTTGTTTTGACGGCTCCTTTGTAAGATGTGGTGGTTTTTCACAAAATTCCGACTAAGATTTTCCCTATTGTCACAATTTTTCATATTCTAATAATAACGCAAAATTATAGGCCACAGTAACGATGCACTTATATATATTTACGGACATTTATAGTAATAATAATTTATATTATTAAAAATTCGAAAATGCGAAAGTATGAAAAACGGATAGTCCACTATACGTTTAGCAATATATATATTTTCTATTTACTTTATGGCGGATTATAGCAAAATAATTTTATAATAACTTTTGTATTATGGATCTCCGCAAAGTAACGCCTTAATTAGTAATTCTTTAAATTATTTAAAACTTTTTTTTAATTCCTACTTCGCCTAATTCCATAAATTATTTAAAAGTTTTTTTTAAATTCCTACTAAAGAGGTTTGTTACAAATCTTACAGAAACAGCTAATTTTCAGAAATTGCATAACCTTAATAAAAAAAACTAGCATTTCGTTACAAAATAGATTATCTATATACTCTTATATCTAGTGTTAAAGATAGCACTGTCCACTCGCTTCGTTATTTGGTTGACATTGATAGGACATACGGGCTCTAAATTGAGGCTCCCAAGATCGAGCAGGCGTTATGTTCCTACACCGACATGCTTTGTCCGAACTATTCAAAGGTATTTATCGGAAAGTGGGTCAGCTGGGATTATGTACGACATTTTGGTTAGATGCACCAAAGCCTCACTTCTGTGTATATTTTACATAAACATCTATATTGTAAAAAATTCGTATCTACGATTATATATTTTTCGTTACTGAGCCCATCTTTCTACTAAGCTCTTTCCCCGCAAACTTTATTATATACTATACTCTATTCTCTCTATACTCTCGCTACTACTCTATACTCTAGTCTACATATACTACTCTGTTGGGGTTTTAATTAAACTGTTCTTCAATCAATGGATATCCATTGCTGGACATTGGATCTCCATTCTTTTACTCCTACTCCTATGGATAATAGGAGTTCAGTTTAGATCCACTACGATATGCATATTTATGCAGATGTAAAGATTTAATCACGATATTTTGCTTCATTGTAAAAACTACAACGAATTAAGTAAGCACAAGTTTTTATTGAACCCATCAAGGCTCTAAAGTCGTCTGGTAAGAGCTACGCGTCCTCTCCTTTTAGTCAACACGACTTTTAAATGCTTTTGAAAGTTAGATTCAATTCCAAATGTTCCTTTTTAAAATATTAAATGGATCCTAGACATTGTAGTCATTTCTTGTGTTAACAAATTATTTGTTATAAACCAATTATCTACCTTTTTTACCTGCACCGAGACACTGTTTACTATGTCAAGGTACTGCAATCTCCAAATTGCCAACATCAACTGCCTTCGTCACAGCTGGTCTACATGAAACGCTCTTATATCCGAATACTGCACAAATTGACTAAAATATCACCGTTAGAAAAGTCGAAGTGCTTTCGAGAGGTAGTTATTAGAGACTTTCATGTATATCATACTTCTTTTAAGAGAGTATTGATATCAATTTGATAAATCAATTAGAACTGAATATTAATAGCCATGTACATATACATCTGGCTGACTTTAAGTTCTCATGCATTTTTGTATGTTTTGATATGTTTATACAGTAAAGTTTGTATCTATCTATCTATTAGCATAACAAAACTCTCATATAATTAATGTTTTTGTTATCAATTACAATAAACGGTACAAGAATGCACTATAAAATTTAATCGTACAATATGCTTTTTGTATCGGTCACTCATCGATGCATTTTATAGTAAATGCCGCATAACAAAATTATATCGGAGTTTACAGCATTTTGAATATTAAAAGAGAGATTTAATTTTGCGGCTCAGTCATTTATTGCGTGGATGGGGATAAAATATTAAAGCTATAATGTAATTGATACGTGAATAAGGGATTATTTTTGAAGAGGATTAATTTTTAATTATTTCGATTAAACGAATTACACTTGTTTTGGTAATGAAAGATAATTGATTTTGTATTCGTTATTATGTATTCCACACATACAAGAGTAAAGTAACAGGTTAAATTACAAAGCGAGAGTTCCCTCGTCTGGAGCCAATCCTCACAGCAGCATCGGGTCATACTTATCATAAACATACGGGACTAGACCAGTATGCAAAAATTCAGCTCAATCAGACCCCGGGAAGTTGTTTACTTGCAAAATTTCACCATTACGGCAAGTTAAAGTTTAATATTAATGAAAATTTATATGTGGTTGTAAATCAGAAAAATCGTTGAACGGCTTATAACGTAGATAATGGATAGAATCTATGTTATCGTAGCACAGAAGTCTACACATACTAAGATGGGGATATAATATTCCCCTTATACATAACACTTATCTGATATAAATATTTGTTTTCCCTAAAGATGCGTATCGAAAGAATTTTCAGACCAGTTTGTCAGAACTTTGGTTTTATCAAAATCTAAATTATCTGATCATCATCTGATATAATAATCACACTCATTTTGTCAAATAATTAAACATATAAAAACAATTTATCTTGACGTTCCACAGCTCGACCTAACGTTTTTTTGTAAATTTTTCTTTTGTTTTTTTGTTCCAAACTTATAATAACTTTTTCGATTTGCTATTTTAGTCCAAATATTTTACATACAAATAATGTAATAACCATTGAACATACATACAAACTCTATAGTTTTTTTTATTATTATAATGAGACATAAATGAGTAATTCGTATTACGCTTCTCAATTTTTTCAGAAATAGAATTAACTTTAATTTACGATGACACCCATCTATATCATAATGATAAATTAATAGAAAAGATCGGTAGTGTCTTTACATATTTTTTTACATAAAAAGGTTATTATTATATTAGTGGTAGTAACAAGCATGTTTGTGTAATCAATATTCCTAGAATACCGTTGCTTAATGCCGTACCCAAATATTAAGTTAACATAGCCCATACATATTCATCGAGCCACGATCGACCTATTTGCCGCACTGTCGCCGCCACATAGGTAGCAACCCTTAATAAGGGAAATTGCTTAGTAATAGAGCCTGACTAAAATTTGTATGTTAATGAAACTGATCACAAAATAGTTAAACTCGGGGAATTTCTAACAGTAAGTTAAGTGCAATCACACATTACAAGAGCTTTCTTTTTATTCAAGAATTTCTTTTTATATCGAGTGTGTATCTATTTCATTTGAAACGTAAGGTGAATTACTTACAGCATTAGCGACAGACCTTAGTAGTTTTTAATGCTATAGTAGATTTTAAACTTTCGCGATTCATACTTATTATTATGTGAAAATACGGGTGACATCGCGACAAAATCGAGTTACCTTTTTATAAGGTTCGACGTTTCGGCAGAGTTTCATCCGCCATGATCACGAACTGACTGGAGCGCCGCGGCGTCTTCGTTCCCGAGTACTAAAGTCAATATTTTCATCAACTACCCTCGCTTGAACCGCACAATCCACATAAGGTCTCTTGCACACCACACTGATATTATCCGCACGCGATATAGCTTGCAACGACTTCTTCCGCGAGTTGTATTTATTAATCACTGGATCCCAAGTCTTTGACAATCTGAGTTTTTAAATGCTTGTTTTTTATATGTAACTTTTGTAAATATAAATTTAAAAAAACGCGAAAAAAACCCTTACTTTGCAGAATACATCTTTTATTAACGCTATAATATAACATTATGATAAGCATATTTAAAAGGAAAAATAAATTTAGGATTTTTTTTAAATATATACACCTGAAGTAGAGCATAAAAACTCCAGCGCCTATCAACTTCTCTGACATTCAAATTACATCCTGCCCTTATCCCACTATAAGTGGGGTCGGCACAACATGTTATAAACATGTTGTCACATGATTCGGCTACGTATTTTACGATCGGCCGCCTGCCTGACGTCAACTTACCTTGGACGTATAATTATATAACTATAATTATATAATTATAATATCGAAATAAAGTTGCTCTGCGATAACATATTTGTGTCTTAATACGCTAATACATGCTGTGATAGCCCAGCGGTGAGACCGTGCGACTCTTTCGAGGGGAACACGAGTTCAAACCCGGGCAGGCACCAATGAGTTTTTCTATTAAAACTCATGTGTCTAATTGATAATTGCAACTTATCACACGCTTTTCGGTGAAGGAAAACATCGTGAGGAAACCTGCATATCTCTAGAGAATTCTAGGGATATGTGTAACCTACCAATCCGCATTGGAGCAGCGTGGTAGGTCTTAGCTCCAATTCTTCTCTCCAAAAACGGAGAGAGGAGGCCTTAGCCCAGCAGTGGGCATAACAACGGGCTGTTACTTTACTTTTTTTTTTTACGCTAATACATATACTAAATAAGTTCGCTAAAGCATATTTATTAAAGGAAATAAACATTTCAGAAATGATAATAGACAGGTATAACTGTCAAAATCATCCTTTTGTACAGTATTAAAGCGTGATACGGATACGGATCCAATAAATACCAGAGTTTTCGACGTGGACTAAACAATCGAACAATAAAAGTTTAATTTATGGGAGTCCTATCCCATGGCCGTCGTACGTCCCGTCATTCGCCGCGCGTGGTCATTTAAATGCAGTCAGACGTGGGATTGACATATTGGAAAATACGCATCGCTCAAACGCAGCGTTTTGAATGTCCAAAAGGGGAGTGTCATTGAAAAATGATTGGTCATATTTTGTTTGTGGATACATCTGACATTCGTCGACGCAGTAATGCGTTATGTGAATTGATTTAACCCTTCGAGGATCATCGTGACGAAATTCTGATTCATAGTTTAGTATTGGGAGCAGAACAGAGATGTATTTCGGGGTTCATGCTCATTTAATACTATGTAGAATTAGGCGTTACTTTGCGGAGATCTATAATACAAAAGTAGTAATAAAAAATATTTTGCTATAATCCGCCATACAGTAAATAAAGAATATATTTAGTGCTAAATGTATAGTGGACTATCCGTTTTTTCATACCCGATATATGCAGGATTCGTAAAACACATGCACAAATCTCCACCACTGCCAATACAATACACAAGTACTACACACGATTTACACTAGCTTTGCGATTTTGTCGTGGAGTCTATCTCCTGATGATGCTTCGGTTGCGGGGCGAAACGATTGTTGAGTTTGTAATAGTGAACGTGTGTAGTGCTTGTGTATTGTGGTGGCAGTGGTGGAGGTTTTTGTATGTGTTTTTATGAATCCTGCATGCATCGGGTATGAAACAACGGATGGTCCACATTTAGCACTTAATATATTCTCTATTTACTGTATCGCGGATTATATCAAAATAATTTTTATTATTACTTTTGTCTCATTCTATACTTTAACTAACGGCAGACAAAGTAAAAATGCTATTATGTTATTTGATTAATACATTTTTTTATAGTTTAATCAGTAAAATGTTAAGACTACTTTAAGACATAATCTCAGTTTATACGGTAGTTAATAAATACATTAAAATAATTATACGTTTTTCTCTTCATAAAGGTTCGAAGTTACATGTCCATAGAAATAAATTCGTCCAAGCCTTGCCAGGATCTGTATCGTCGAGAATAAAATCAAAAATGCTAAAACTCTTTCAGCTGTACATATAACACCGAACAGCTTTCAACTTTCAACGAGTTTCCTGAAAATGACTAAACTGGATTTATACACGAAGCGTACCAAACTGTTGCAGTTGTACAAAACAGTTTTTCAATCTATCTACAAATGGCCTAACATTTACAATGCTCGGAGCTTACGGGAACACCGCACAAATGAAACCCAGGTGTTGGTATATTGAAAAAATTGCTAGGGTCCAATGCACGTTTCAAAGATTGATGCCGGTTTATGGCCGGGATTAAAAAGATTTATTCGCACTAGGCTGTGTAATGTTTAGCGAATGGAAACACTAGCTGATGTTTTCACGTTTTTATGATACCTTCATTATTTATCGACAAATAATCAGCCATATGTTAGCGAAAAAAAGATTTGTACAATCTTATGTTTGGTGTTTTTATATTTATCTCTTTCATAGGCAATTTTTATTTTGTTTTCACTTCTTATAAGTTATTATGATACATATATTAGGCAACTAAGGTAGGTCGACTCGCCGTGAGACTACCCTCATTTTTTACCGAGATGTCATAAATGGCGACTAAGGTAAGTTGACCCACCGTGTGGTATCCGGTTGAGTAGAATAGATCACCCTCTCTCTTACCAATGTGTCGACGACGAAGGTAAGTTGACGTCAGGCAGGCGGTCGGTCGTAAAATACGTAGCCGAATCATATGACAACATATTAACATGTTGTGCCGACCCCACTTAGAGTGTGATAAGGGCAGAATGATGATGATAAGTTATTATTAAAAATATCTAATAATTTTAAATATTTGCTCCTTCACTCACGCCTAAAACAATTGAACTAATTCTGTACTTTCTCGCTTCTTTGTTTACTCTTTTCTTATTATAAATATATGGGACAATTACAAAACACGATCATCGATCCCTAAGGAAGTAAATAAATACTTATGTTATATATGATAGACAACTGGTAAATAGATACACATATAATTTTAAATAAATACTTCTAATACATAAATACACCAAGACTCGACGAACCATCAAGCGAAACCAGCAAATAGAAATGTTAGCCCTGATCGAGAAACGAATCTGAGACTAATTAGAAACGTAAATAACCTTTATTCTCTTATACTTGTCTGAACAAAAATCTGTCTATATTGAATGTATAATGAGACTGATATATCTGATAAGAAAATCAGTGTTTTTATTCGTCGTGTCAACATAACTAATATAACATACTGTATAATCATAAATTATGATTGATTTAGAGATTCATTAGAAAACCTGTTCATCGGACAGAGTGACAACGTTACCCAATCTTACCACTAGACTAGACTAGGAAAATAGATTTGTGCTTCGTCTCGCCTCGCGTGGACAGTTAATTCCAACACATTACAGGATTCACGATTAAGGTGGTACAAAGCTGTCTCCCTTAGAAGTTTATATCTATCGACAGACACTTTCCTTAGGTTGAGTTGATGATATTGTGTACTAAATATTTGACTGGCCCGTTGGCGCAGTGGGTAGTGTCCCTGCCTGCAGCTCCGCGGATCGCGGGTTCGATTCCCTCCGAGGGCCAACATATTCTATAAACAATTTGTTGGTTCTTTGAGCCTGGGTGTATATCTGTATTTAAGTATGTATTAAAATTATATATGTAGTATATTTACCAGTCGTCCATAACACAAGTATTAGGTTACTTACTTTGGGGACGGACGACTGTGTGTGTAAGTGTCCCATATATTTATTTATTATTATTATTTGCTAAAAACTCGGACAGCCGGGAGAAGCTGACGGTTGTTGGCGATGGGGCAAGACCACGCTGTCGCTAACCTACCCGTTGGTCAGACCAAGTAAAGAAGCTTAAAGGCCTGCCAATCACGAAAGCTTTAACGATCGCCGTGAACAGAAAAACGTGTAAAATCAGTGCATGACGTGATCCGCAATAGTAGTTCCGTCTAGACACGGCCTTCAGCAATGAAGATATCGACTAAGAAGAAGTACTAAATCAACAGAAATATACAAAGAAATTAATCAACTGTACTTACCTAAGTACGCAGTGGCTTGATGTTATAAGCTGTTGTTATACGGAGTCATGTGCCTCTGATAGTCATTCAACGTGTACTACTGAAACAATAAAAACAATATCCTTAGAGCATACTAATTTTTTAAATTGAACACAGTAGAAAACTAATAAAAAAATTTATTTTGCTGTAATGCGCCATAATTAAATCGATTTTTTATTCACTTTCTCTTCAGTATCTACAGTAATTGCAGCACTATTAAGTTTACGGTTTAAAGTTTGATATATATGTTCTGATAATTCGTTTTATCCCAGCTATATTGTATTAGGTTTAATCGGATGGTAGGTTAGATTAAATTAGCCAATTTAGATATCTTAACGACGTAGTTAATTGTGTTATTGTATTAAGTCACTCCAATTTTAATTCAATTCAATTCTTAACCGGTCAAGCATAAGAACAAATTTTACTTAATTTATACAATTACCTCTCGTGCGTTAAAAATACGTCGAAGTGAAACAAATGGATATCCATGTATCTGTTCACACGTCAGCGCATTTAAAACGCGACGTATTTTTATCGCGCAGTGTTCCATTTTAGTCGCTTTTATCAACTATAAAAGCTAATATTAAACATAAACAAAGATTATTTTTAAGAAAAAAAGCCCTTAGTTTATAAAAGGTAGAAAGAAGAAAGCTACTTAGCTGTGTTTCTACGCAGACTATATTCCGTAATGATTAATAATGGACCTAACCCATCATATTTATTATCTGTTTGGGCAGCGTTACAGCCATTATTATGAGTCGATAAAGGATTCTCACGTTTAAGACCCATAAAGTAGACCTCCATAAACAAGCAGTATTACTTTATGGATCTTGGTAATTCATGTTTCCTTTTACTTCTTCTAAGTAATATCAAAAGGTTACTAGGCGTACCGACAACGCGATCATTTACTTAATGTAAAGTAATAGTTAAACAAAGTAAACTTCATCTTTAATATTGGTTACTTACATTTTAATAATACAAATGCAAATGCACTTTTTTCATATTCGAATGTGTTAATAAATCGATATGATTAGTATAAATAATATAAATATAAATATATGGGACACTTACAGACTCGGTCGTCCGTCCCCAAAGTAATGAATACTTGTGTTATGTGTGACAGAAAAATGGTAAATATACACATATATAATTTTAAATACATCCTTAAATACAAATATACACTCAGGCTCGAAGAATCAACAATTTTCGTATAGACCATGTTGGCCCTAAGCGGGAATCGATCCTGCGACCTGCGGAGCTGAAGGCAGGGTCACTGCGCCAACGTGCCAGTCAAAACTATGTAGATGTTGATGTAATAAATAAAAAATGAACTTAGATACTCTTTTCAATCTCCTAGGAATGAAAATAAATGGCACTCGGACCTTAAATGTATTGAATCTCAAACATAATTCGTTTTCTTAATAAAAGCGGATACTCTGGAATCAAGCTATAGATTGTAGTAAAAATACTTCCATTGAAAACAAATTGAAACTGCTTATGCAGATAATAATTCGAGTATAAAACGCCTTTGCATTAACCACATAATCGAATTGAGAGCATTAGCTTTGAGGTTATAAGAAAGGAGTATGTTTAAAAGCTATGCCTCCCTATACGATAAATTCTAACTGAACTAAAAACAAAAGTCTACCAAACTAAAATTGCGTTTACGTCGTGTGAAAGCCAAGCGGCGCCCGCATTGGAATAGAGCGATAAAACTTTGTCAAGTCCGATTGAAAAACAAAACGCTTATAAAACTCAGTTTCCTGACACAGGTGTTTCGGCGGACTGACGTACTTTATCAGGCAGAAATATTTATTTGGACGATTCAATGAATTTGAGCAGGAATCTTTAGAATTCGGATCACTCTCAAAACATGAACTGGTTATGGAATATTATAATTATTTTAATATAAATATACAGTTATGTAAACTTTAAAGACTAGGCAAATTATGTTGACCGTAAAATTACGAAGAGATGAACTTGACAAATACATTTTTTTAAAAGTTAATTTCCACAATTTGGAAGCCTTGTTCTGGCGTTTAACGATTTGTGATGAATTGCCAAACCTCAAAAATGAAATGAGGGCGTACCTATCTGTCTTTTTTTATCTATGATTAGACAAAGATGAAGTTACAAAAGTAATAATAAAATTATTTTGCTATAATCCGCGATACATCCGCATTGTATCGCGGATTATAGAAAAATAATTTTATTATTACTTTTTTATTATGGATCTCCGCAAAGTAACGCCTAATTCTATAAATTATTTAAAGATGAAGTTAACGAGTTCATCTTCCTTCTCCTTATCTATTATACTTACAATACATACCTACATATCGTTTCGCCCCGCAACCGAAGCATCATCAGGAGATAGACTTCACGACAAAATCGCAAAGCCGGCTTTGCGATTTTGGGCGAAACGATTGTTAAGTTTGTGATAGTGAACGTGTGTAGTGCTTGTGTATTGTGGTGGCAGTGGTGGAGGTTTGTGCATGTTTTTACGAATCCTGCATGTAACGGGTATAAAAAAACGGATAGTCCACTATACATTTAGCACTATATATATTTTCTATTTACTGTATCGCGGATTATAGCAAAATAATTTAATTATTACTTTTGTTTTCTAGTAAAAATAAAGTAAATAATCTTAAATAAAATACGTAGCCGTTTAGTTAGAGCCGTGATAGTCGAATACCGAGTCGAATATTATAATCCCTCTCAGCGAAGGAGAGATAAGACTTTGCCCAGAATTGAGATAGTAATAGTTCAATACATTACTCTTTTACTATACTTTCAAACCACAATCATCTTTGTTGCTATTTTTTATGCTCACCCTTTTAGCCTTACGAAAATAAATGTTCATCTTACTACAAGTACGTACCAAGTGTACAGCAGTAAAACAAAATAAGTTGTAAATCTTCTTGTGTTAATAATTCTCGTTTAGACTTCATTACAAAATGAAGAAAAGAAAAGAAACCGGATCATTCTCTTAACACATGGAAACTGAATTATATGTTTAAGAAAACATTTTATACATGTTAATATAAAGAACTATATTTATACTTTTGTAGAAATAACGGGCGAAACGAATGAAAATTCGGATCATCGAATCATTTCGGAACAGTAATGAATCGGGTGCCGTGATGCTTTATTTATGTCATAGAAGAAATGGGCATCTGAATAAGGTAATATAATTTATTAGCGTTGGACGCTATTGCATATTGTAATTATACTCATTACGAACGTTGAACTAATACAACTATTAGATGTTCTTGGTCGTGTTTACTTTTTATATTTGTCTTACTCGCGAACCGAACCAAATTGTAGCATAAATCATATTAAACATCATTGTAATTTAAGATGTTTGTTGGAAAGGTCCTTACCAACTACAACGAATGATAAGGTAATTCCTAAAAACATGTATTTTTTTAGGAAATTAACTTACTTTATTATGTGAAAAAGTCAGTTCTCAGACGTTTGTGTTTCGATTCTGTCGCCCTTTAATCAAGTAGAAATGTTTGCTTCAACGACTCCAATTCAAACCGGACCGACCGACCCCAGACTCTCTTCTTATTCATCTGAACGCCAATCACTCTGTTGAATTTGAATCAGTCACATACAATCAGTAAAAAGCCCGAACATTCTATTTTTTTATCGTGAATCGACGTATTAACTTTATTGTAAAGAAATATACGCGATGTTCTTTTTTATATTTTTTTCTTTTGATGAAGGATATTTGATTTGACTAAAGTATTGACTTTTCCGCATCTTATCTAAGTTGCGTAATATAATGAACATTAATTCAGACAAATATGTATGCAATATTTGACCAAATGAAGCAACGAGTTGATGTGATAAGGATATAGATCTAGCTTTGACACCACAGAGTAATACAAAGTCACGAAGACCGAATGATAATAAATATCACATATACCAATGTATTCAAAGTATATATTTTATTTCCATTAATCGAATTCTTTAGGTACGATTATTTTTCCTTTTTTATCGTTATTTGTAGATACAAAGTACTATTTGAGACGCAATATTTTAGCCTTTAAAGAATATTAGGAGCTGAAAAATATCGAAAAACTATATTTCTGTTATTAAACTTGATTGGGTACGAATCCGATTGTTATTTTTTTAAAATTTTCTACGTTACATCCATACTTATATTATAAAAGGATAAGTCTGTTTATGTAACAGCCTGTCCGTCTATCTGTCTGTGCTGCCTTTACACAGTTTCACCATGCAACCAATATTAATAAAACTTGGTACAATTAAATCTTATATATCCCATTTTCCCAATTTTTTTTTGGAAAACAACAGTTTATAATTGAGTTTTTTTAACATTTAAGTTTACACGAACGAAGCTTATGGTACAGCTTGTTATGAGTACTTTCACGTACACATCATCATACTCCTGCCCTTAAACCACTCTAAGTGTGGTCGGCACAACATGTTTTGTCTCTACCATAATTCGTCAACTCCTTAATCCTTTTATATTCGTAATATTTCAAACAATTCAACCAACTTTTTTTACGCCTCACTCTAGTCACATATTGGATCACATTCATATCAAACACTCATTTGGTAACTTTATTTTCATCCCTCCTATTATTTGTCCATCCAACCATCAGCCTTTCGTAGTCCACTGCTGGACATAGGCCTCCCCATGTCTGCGCCAGATATCCCGCTTTCCGGCAATATCATATGTCCATACTGCCTTAATCTTGCAATTGTCTATAATTGTATTTTCTATAGTAGCCGCAACTTGCAGATTTCTCCTTATATGTTCATTTGGTATTTTATTTAGTCTTGTCACAACACATCCACCTTAACATTTTCATCTCATTTGCATCCACTACTCTTTCATCAGTCCTTTCCATTGCCCTACATTCTAATAGATACAATACGACAGCTCTTATGAGCGTTTTATAAATTATGCGAACGCAATAAACGAAAAAGGGCCAACATAAGGCATGATTGACAGTAATGCATTAAAGTTTACATTCTCTGTTTTAATTAATGTCGAAGTTGGCCTTATCTAAAAGAAAGCGGCACGATTTAATGCGTTCTGCAAAACACGTACTGATGCAAAGATAGTAAGCGTTCTTAGTTCTGAAGAATGAAGCAACATTTTTGCAGAGACAAGAAATATACGACAGCTATGTCACTCGCATACGCCTGTTGTTTTTGTAACTTTCTTGTTAACTATAATATATTACGAGGTTTGTTATTACAAATACATGTAATACGTGCATCTATATAGTTTCAAGTTATGGTTCTCTTTAACGCTCACGAGTTTGGAAGCGGTGCGCAGCGCTTTATTGCAATTTGCTACAAACAGCTTTTTTGAAATATGTCATTTTAGTACTAAGGGCGTAATATGTTGTTTCAAAAAAAAACTAGTTGAAGCGAAAGAAGTCACTGTTGTCACATGGTAATTTTTAATCGTATATTATTAAATATTATGATACATTTTTAATATAATGAATGTATATCCATAAGACAACAATTGATTGTTCTAATTCATTACGTTACGTATCAAGTATTGCACTTAAGTCTTGACTTTTTGTTACATATTGTAAATCAAATGTAAAACCTTATAAGCATAAGGTATTTATGCATATACTTATTCGGATATGTCTTGGTTGTTTTAATAGTTTTCTGCATTCATTTTTATTTCGATTAGAATAAATTGTCTTTAATTTTATAAATTATACTATCTTTAAACTAAAACCAACGAGTGGAACAACTCAATATAATGTTTTTCTAATACGATTTCTTATGGTTTAAATATTATATTGCTTAGAAATAGTGTTTAGCTCAATTACATTAAAAGTCACGTTCACGCGCCCACCCATCCTTTATTTTTCCCACATAATACAATACCTATATCTCATATTTTGAATTCTTCTTGGTCTAACGTTCGTAATAAGGGACCAATCGCTTATATTAGTGATCGCACTCGCTTAAATGAACCTCGTTACCCTATACATCCGAATTAACATTTTGACATTACGCTAAAAGGTTCATTTCGGTTGATTAATGTTGTAATTCTGGCAGCACGAAAAAACTAGAAGCGTTTATACTGTGCCGGGTTGGGAGCGAAGGAAAAATGAGTGAATTTTCGTTGAGTGTATATACCTTGGCAGACCGTCGACTATCTATTTTAATACAAAGTCTTGGATAAGTCTAAAACGGTCAGATAAACAAAAAAAACCGATAGTAATTTTTTTAGCCTAGATTGGTGTTGTAAAATTACTGTCCATTAATTATTTTTTTTTATTTACAACAAAAATGTACAAGTTATGAAGTTCTATACAAATCGTGTATGCGTAGAATGGTCCCAATAATGCTCGCAGCGTGTCCGCGTTGAATTGCTGTTTCTTTATGCGAAAAAGAAGCCAGCCCTTTTGTCACCTGAAGAGGCAATTACCGAGGTATTTAATCTATAATTTAATTACGAAAGCTGTGATAAGCCAGCGGTAAAACGTTCGCCATTTTCGAGGGAGTCACGGGGTCGAATCTACAGTAGTTTTTTCAAACTTAAATGTCTAATCGTTAATTGAAACTTATCACACGCTTTTCGGTGAAGGAAAATAGCGTGAGGAAATCTGAATATCACTGGATAATTAGGCTCTTCTCTAATAGTAAGCTTTCTATGATAATTACACTACTCACAAATTATTTGGTTTTCGTAACTACATAGAATTTTATTCTTACGAAATTGTTATAAATTAAACGACTGTTGGTACTAGACTGCATATATATACAAATAATTAATAATATAATAAATTCAAAAGAAATACGATTGTTTTATGATGAATATGTCATGATTTTTATAAGTAAAGTAGCGGCCTGTTACAATCCCACTGCTGGGAAATAGACCTCCCCTCTCCGTTTCTGGAGAGAAGGGTTGGAGCTAAGACCTACCACGCTGCTCCAATGCGGATTGGTAGGTTACACATATCTCCAGAATTCTCTAGAGATATGCAGGTTTCCTCACCATGTTTTCCTTTACCGAAAAGTGTCTGATAAATTGCAATTATCAATTAGACACATGAGTTTTTATAGAAAAACTCATTGGTGCCTACCCGGGTTTGAACTCGTGTTCTCCTCAAAAGAGTCGCGCGGTCTCGCCGCTGGGCTATCACAGCTCAGATTTTTATAAAGTAAAAACTAAAAAGTAACTTTAGTCTACGACTTAATTAGCGACTGCTGAAATGCGCAGATGCTATGTTGGTGTAAATACAACACCACTGTTCACTAAAACCATATTTTACAGTTGATGAGGTTTGCACAAAGCTACGTTTGCCACAAAGCAAGCGGCAGCATGAAGCAAGTTTAGCTCATTAGTGCTGAGAATTTCATTTAACACAGTAAAAAATTATCGCAGATTAATTCGAGTTTCCTCTAATTTTTTTCACAGCGTTAACGAGGTAACTGTGTACGTAACAAAGTTGGGATGCGAACAAGTTTGACGGTAGTGCTTTCAGTCTACATCGTCGTTAATTTTCTTTTCAAACTCTTTAAATTTCGCATCGCTCAATATTCGCGACTGAAAATGCTTTGCAAAATTTTCCAGCTCCGTGAATGATGCAGTTGCACCTTGAGTTTCAGTTTGTATACAGTAATTGTCTCGCATCTCGTGGATTAATCTTCTTTAATGCTTTTAACACGAGAATTCAACGTTCAACTGCTCTGCAAATGAACATTTTAAGTAAAAAGCTTTTGTACATTGAAATTAAATAGAAAATTTAGTTATAAATTAATTAAATACATTTCTTCTTAAAATAACGAGCAGAACATCTAATACCAAAACACATTGTAATTTTATCAATTTTATACATACAATGGACAAAATAATATTTCGATTTTATTTTTATTTGTTACAAATATTTCAATTATTTTTTAAAGAAAATATATTAAAATAAACACTCTAGAGATACATTTATGCCGTGTGGTATCCGGCTGATTAGAATAGGCCACCCTCTTTTCTTAATGAGGTGTCGTAAGAGGCGACTAAGGTGAGTCGACCCGCCGTGTGGTATCCGGCTGAGTAGAATAGACCACCCTCATTCCTTACCGAGGTGTCGTAAAAGGCGACTAAGGTGAGTTGACCCACCGTGTACTCCGTTTGAGTAGAATAGGCCACCCTCTTTGTGTCTGTTCCTACTTTGTCTATTATATACATCACCTATTGTTTTATAATGCTTTATATTTTTATGTATAAAAACAAAAATTAAATTACTTAAATATACTGCGAAAACGTATAAGAATTATTTTGCACTTTGATTTTATGGCCTTAGGGTGTTTACGGCTCTAATCCGCGGTTAATAAATTGCGGACTATAGTAAAATATCATTATTACTTTTCTATTACGGATCTTCGCGAAGTACGACTTATTCTAATTTCTTAACTTATTCTGCAAGTCGTGACTCGTATATTGAGCGTGCATTTTCTATTTCTAGTACAATCCGGTTTCGAATTTATTGCCACTTATTGCTCTGTATCAGTGGAGTTAATCTTTTTACTGGCCGTATTCTTACAGATTTGTCAAGACAGGTTATTATCTCTAAAGGGAGGCGTTAAGGACGCGTGGGTAGATTTATTTAAGGGACATCTTCAGATAATCTATACGGACATACACATGGAATGTTATACAATAAAATTATCTCAACTTCTATTTACAACTTAAGGTCGATATATTTTACTAACCAGAGTATTATCTATCTATTGTACAGAGATAGATATTCAATTGTTATTAATAATCGCTTTTCGCATTTGAGGCTATTAGAGGCTAGATTAATGCAATATATACAAAAATAAAAAAAATAAAAAAATGAGCTGTGATAGCCCAGCGGTGAGAGCGTGCTTTCGAAGGGAACACAAGTTCAAACCTGGGCAGGCACCAATGAGTTTTTCTATTAAAACTCATGTGTCTAATTGATAATTGCAACTTATCACACGCTTTTCGGTGAAGGAAAACATTGTGAAGAAACCTGCATATCTCGAGAAAATTCTGGAGATATGTGTAACCTACCAATCCGCATTGGAGCAGCGTGGTAGGTCTTAGCTCCAACCCTTCTCTCCAGAAACGGAGAGAGGAGGTCTATTCCCAGCAGTGGATTTGTAACAGGCCGCTACTTTTTTACTTTTATACAAATATAATTTGTAATTTTCTATAGAGCCTTATCCGAAGAATCATATCGTAATGTTAACTCATAATTTTTACTTACCATTAAACTATATGGTCAAAATATAAAATAAAATATAAAAAAATATTGCGGCATATAGTGCAATAAACCTATGAAGGCTCATATTTGAAAACATTGGAGTAGTTACTCAACTAGATAGGAAGTAATATACAAGTACAAAAGTTTCCCATTTTAAGGTCAAATGATCTCAAATAACAACGCAGAGCGGCAAAAGATTGAATGGCGTATGATTCCTTGTTAGAGATCTACCTCGGCGATGCTTCTGCGCTCGCCCGTCCCGCCCGGTGACGCTGTAAAAGCCATTAGGGCTAACAGCATACAGTCAGTTCGAAAAAAAAATGTAAAACATCTAAGTCCAACAGTCCATTGGTAGAAAAGACAAAGATACACAATTCTATAATTAACATATTCTATGAATTTTACATATCTCTGAAACAGTTTTTATATAAAACGGGACAGAGATATATAAATAAACGAACAAATAAAGTAGCCGATGTGTGATATGAATGCGTCAAAACATGATTTTATTCTAAGAAAACAAAACTCGGCGACGCGACGCAGACTTTCTGAGAACACTCCAAAAGTACTTAAAGCAACTTTATAATTATCTACCTGTATTCTGACTTCATAAGGACTAGCACAGACATGATGTGCCTATAGAAAATTTTAACAACGTAATTATTTTGACTACGCGTATTAAGATTTTTAACAACGTATTCAGATAATAGGAATTTCTAAAACTTTTTATACCATTGTCATTTAATCATCATTCTCCTGCCCTTATCCCACTCTAAGTGGGTCGGCGCAACATGTTACAGACAAGTTGTCACATGATTTGACTATGCATTTTACGACCGGCCGCCTGCCTGACGTCAAATTACCTTAGTCGCCTTTTACGACACCTCGGTAAGGAATGAGGATAGTCTATTCTATTCTGCCGGATACCACACGGCGTAACCCAATGGTTACATGACAATTAATTTAATAATATTTATTAATCCTTTTTTGTTTTTTATATTGTGAGCACAATTATGGAATTTAGTATAGTATATAACTAACTATTTATGTATTTTAATTAAGTATTAGTATGTAAGTTTATGCACATCCTACCCGACTTTATAAACAGTTTTGTTTCACCCAGGTTGTCCGAAATCGCTGTTAAGCGCTAAGACAACAAAAAAAGCGATAAGAAGACAAAGAGTTGATTTGTGACTTCTTGTTATAAGTTTATTTTTTTTGTATTCTGTTTGTTTTTGTTGTGCAATAAAGCAAAAAATATTATTATTATAAATAAATATTATTTTATTTTACATGTTGCCTTTAAATGGGATATAAGAAAACTGTAATTTACAAATTTATATTAGTATTTATTAAACCAAATTGATCACGTTGGCTTCCTAATAAATCAATGAATAAATAATATGAGAAATTTTTCTTTTCTAATAATTAAAAATCTTCAAATAGTCTTTTATTAACTTTACATCGTATTGCATTGTGTGTTTCGGCCCTAATTATGAAAATAAGGAACAATATTAATAATTTGAATTTTACATATATTATATTATATAATAAAATGATGACGAGATAACAACTGAAATTTGTTATAAAATAAGTATAAATTAAGTATCGTAAACTTTAAAATACCGAGGCCTTGAATTTAAAGAATGCTCATTAATTTTTACTAACTTTAATTAATATGCATTAATCGTGATATTTTTATAGTGTATACAGTCTTAAAGTATTACGACTTGTAATTTGATCCAATAGACATAAGTATCTTAAATTAAGCTTCCAATAAAAACAGTGTCTTTGATCGTTATCATAAGATCATTAAGATGAGTAACCTTAATGTAAGTACATTATGGTAAGAATCCCGTATAATTAAATTGACATTAGGAATGATATCAGGCCATAAAAAGCACTGTAAAAATCTTATAGCGAACTTTAGTTTTTTTTTTGTAACTTCCTGCACATTTAAAATATTCTTAATCAAACAAATATTTCTTTAATTTGCAAATATCATTCAATCGTCGATGAAGCTGCTATTAGAACAGAACAGGGGTAGGCAACCTTTTAAGTCAGAAAAGTAAATAATTACGAAGTTTTTAAAAAGCCGGCAGGGGCAGGGGAAGGGGGCCATGAAGAGAAACTACACGTGGCAGCCGACACAAAGGTTTTTTTTATTAATAACAATATTTGCGTATTGAATTAAAGATCTGCAGCACATGTTAAAGACCGCATGTGGCTCGCGAGCCGCAGGTTACCCATCCCTGAAAACGGTGCGATAAATACAATAAATAGCAGTGGCTAACCAGCAAGAAATGTGGTTATACAAAAATAATAGTGAAAAAGGTGAATTTATACCACAGTCTAGTGCAAGAATTGTTGCTTTCCCAATCCAATTTTCTAAAACTTTTTATACAATTTGTAATTGTGTAGCAAAGCTTATATATGTATCGATTTTGGAAAGGAAAGCTAAATCAAAAATCGGAAACATATTACGCAACGTATAGTACCCGGCAATAAATAATGCACATCGAGAACTTAGAACGAAACAGCCGGCCAATTCGGTTTCGTAGAGCGCTGTCACTGTCATACACGGGTTGGTCAGTCTGTGCGCCAGAGACAATGCTCTGTGAAGCAGCACCTAGCCGATTTCTCTCTCTGAGCCTTGATATGCATTATTTATTTCCGCGTACTAAATATGCTTAATGCTTATAAGTACATGCAAATGTGACTTTTTTTTGTATTAAAGACGTTGTCGAAAATAGTGATCCCAAAATAATTACTAAATTTCTAAAAAAAAATAACAAATATCTTAGTTTATTGTTATGTAAATCATTACTTTTTTGTTAGTTCTCTGGAAAGAATAGTTTACTATGTATGTATTTTGAAGATTGAAACTGTAAAGCGGCGATCTCTAAAGCAATAAACTTTAACGATTATTTCTCATAAGAAAGTTTACAATAATATTGATAAATAAATATTGAATTGTACTCGTTGACTGTCAAATCTTCCAAGCGCTTAGAAAATTAAATAAGAAGAATTCCAGACAGAAATCTGAAAAGCCGGCGGAATATAATATTCTATTGTTTTAAAAGAAACTAGGTACAGACTCATCTTAAGAATCCCATCCTGGTTTATTCTATTTAAGTTCTGTGTAAAACTAAAGTTAATAATAGTGCAACGCAATGTAGAGAAGTGATATAAGTGAGCGACCCCACCTTGAGCACACGCGATACGGGTAATGTACAATCGAGTACCGAAGTTATATAAAAAAAAACATAATCGCGTTTTCTTTTTCACATCTTGACTATATTCAAAATTTCGGTATAGAATCGACTGGTTTACAAAAAACGTACACAGCGTAACGTAACAGCCGTATCGTAATAAAGAATAAAGATTTGTCTAAGAAACAAATTGAAATCCCTTTAACTCTTGATATAGTTTATAGTATAGTCATAAGTTTGGTTAAAATGAAATATGTCTATTAGTTTTCATCTAGGTACTACATTTTTCAATAATTTTAATACACATCAATATAAACACTAATATTTGTAGAAAATACATATATTTTTTACAAATATTTTTAAAGCTAACTTCAGCATGTCGATCATTTCCTAGTTCCATAATAATTACAATTAAAAAAAATTGACAACTAACTAAAAAGCTGCTTACTAGAGCTAAGCTGCTAAACAAACTAAAATTCTCGAATAAGAATAAAGATTAAATTATATGTATTAAGTAATGTTTACATACGTACGTCAAAATTAATGTATTTTATTATGAAAACATAAAAATTATATAATATTTTATAATTTATAATATTCGTATAGTTGTTGAACAAAGTTACCGTACAAAATTAAATAGTATGAATTTATTAAATTGTTATTATGCATACTTTGAACGTATTTGAGACATCTTATAGCAGTGAACTAAACATTACATTCCGGCAAATTTTTATTGCTCACGTAACCTAAAAAGAGAGGTAAGGCAGCTGTTTTAAAACAATAACAATCACAAAAGAAGCAGCGTGGTAATGAGGTTAAAACTTAAAACACTAAACAAAAGAGTGGCATATAAACTGATCCGTTTATATTATTTTTATTGTATTTCGCCACTGAGTGAAACACTGATGTATTTTTCTTCAAATTTTTAAGATTCCATAATGTTTTTGTTTGCAGGCACCTAGTAAAATTGAAGAACGAAGAAACATCGGCAAGGGTACGTACTTAATGCAAATATTAAAAAGTATGAGCATACTTATAATAAACATAGGTTGGATGCCTCTATAAGGCCGGACGACAGTTTAGAACGAGAAGGAATCTGTTGCAAAGCACTTCGAATAAATATCAGTATAAATCAAATATCAGTGTAATACTGATATTTTACAAACCTTGTGAGAGTCTCAGACTCCAATCGATATAAAAACAACTATGATTAATAACGACAATATCTTTTGTTTTTATTAAAACGTACCTAGATGTCATGTTCTAATAAAATAGCGTCAACCTCAAATATGAAACAACAAATGAAGAATCTAAATATGAAGAATAAATTATGAATAATGAATATTTCAATTTACTTATTATTCAATCCGTCTAAGTAAAAAAAAACTATTTCTACGCCTTCACATCTAGTTGCCCTCAAAATTAGATTGGAAATAATAAATAAATTATCTGATAATGAATTTATAAAAACAAAAATTAATGATTTTTTTTACTTTGCTAATAAAACTATTTTAGAGAGTATGTATTTTTTAAATTTCACGTGTGTATAAAATCCGTTTTATAACAAAAAGTACATTTTTGGTTTATTTAGATGAACCGAAGTTTACTCATTTCGTTGTATTAACGAATTACGCGATTTATATTCATATTATATACTTTATTTATCATTGATTTTTGTTTACTCATTTTGTGCACAACGTTACCTTATTTAAAATAATTACTAGGTATAGCAACACCACATGTCGTAACGGCATTTGAAGGTAAAAAAATATGCAAAACACGAAGTTGATATTTAACCCCCTATAAAGGGTTGTTACCCTTCAATGAATTAGATACCCACCTGTTATAAAACCACACATGCAAGCGATATCCAACGCTTTCTATTATATGCCTTATTAGCTAGCAATTTTATTTAACGAAAAATATCAGTATTATTTTATTTGTAAAAACTACTTATTACCAAAAGACCGCTGTTCATTAGTATTAAAAAAAATACAATACAAACGAGGAATAGGGGATTCGTTGTTCATTACTTTTACAGCACGCAAAGCGTTGCGTGTCTAAGTTTTATAACAAATATTAAATTATACAAACAAAAAATATTCAGAACATATTTAAAAAAGTTACTAATATATTTTTTTATAATATTATAAACGAATATATATTTAAGACTGTTTTGTATTCAATTTTAAGGTTATTAAAGGAATAACATCCACAGAAATCATAATTTCAAAATTTTCACACAAACTGAAACTGGCGAATGAGCGGAAATTATCGCCAAGTATGCCCATGGAAACCATTTTACATTTTTTTTTATCTATTTATACCCTATAGCAATCATAACTACGATAATGAGTTTAGATAAAACTTTAATTTGAGGTAACATTAAATCTTGATGACCTAACGGCTAGAGCACAGGATTAATTATTTGATCACGTTACTTGTTCTTACTTAGTGATTTATAGAGACGAAATACTTTCCAAAGCAGACCTTAGTCTGCTTTGGAAAGTATTTCATCGTTACGAAACTTGCATCTGCTTATATATTTTGGTTTTTGGATAAGGTCCAAATTCTCATAAATAAAAATTGGCAAAATAAGAATTGTACTGACAAAGTTCCTAATATATGGAAAACATTATCTTTGTTACCTTTGAGAACAAACCTTAAACGTCAAGAACCTCAAAGTCTCTGCGGACGTCCATAATTTTAAAAACATCTAATTTCTTCGCTTTCGTGACATTAAAAACATACATTTTACTCTTCACCTGAAGAATTTAACTCAGAGGCACTTTTAAAACATATCCATTATCTTGATTTTGTCGCAACCTACCATTTTCACCTTTCTCAAGCAGTTTTCACGAAAAATTGCTGGCGCCCTTGTTTCGTGAATTGTGAGTTATATTTATGAAAGCACCTGGTAAAATAATCATATAAGTAGGTTCATTCTAAAGGCAATTTCACATAAATAATTTTTTTTGCATTACTTTATAAGAGAGACATGCTAATAATCTATGATAATCTATAATATCTTTCATTTTCATAACGTATTGTAATTGGTATTAACGTATTAATAAATAGTATAGGAATAGATATTTCTATTATAAACTATCAGATACTTTTCTTGCACTATGAATAAGAACTTGTATATAATTATAAAACAGATACAAGTTTGTAATCAAAAAAAGGAACTGCAGTTAAGTTACAAATTTATCAGACATTTAATTGTGGATAGGCCGCAAACCTTTAAAATTGTCATTGCGAACTAATCCCGACAAATTTCATTGTGATATTTCAGTGGTAAGGGGAAATTGCACTTTTCATTAATCATTTTTTCCTCAAGTATAGTATGTTAATATATCACACATATTCATATCTACATAATTTGATAATAATATTAGATATATGGGAAAATTACACAGACGGACATCCACTCCTAAAGTAAGTAACTTAATCCTTGTGTTATGGGTGAAAGACAAGTGGTACATACAGTATATACATATATAATTTAAAATACATATGTTACAACCACAGTATGAAGCAGCTTGTGTAAAAGTAAAAAAGAAAAGTAGCGGACTGTTACAATCCCACTGCTGGGAATAGTCCTCCTCTTTCCGTTTCTGGAGAGAAGGGTTGGAGCTAAGACCTACCACGCTGCTCCAATGCGGATTGGTAGGTTACACATATCTCCAGAATTCTCTAGAGATATGAAGGTTTCCTCACGATGTTTTCCTTCACCGTGTGATTAATTGCAATTATCAATTAGACATGAGTTTTAATAGAAAAACTCATTGGTGCCTGCCCGGGTTTGAACTCGTGTTCCCCTCGAAAGAGTCTCACGGTCTCACCGCTAGGCTATCACAGCTTTCAGCTGGTTGTGTAGCTGCTTTAAATAATTGAGTCAATTTAATAAAGAACATTGTCACCGTCAATATGACATTTGTGCGTTGATAGGTTCTTTCGATTATATTCTGGGCTAACGAATGCACTAATTTACCTGAACTGGGCTAACTGACCTTTAATTCACCTGTACCCTATACGTTTTTCAGTAGGTGGTCACAGAACTAGTCTCTTGCCGAGACTCGAGCGACTATTAGATGGTAATATTTAGGTCGTGCCCTAAGCTAACGTGTCGCGCGCGTGCTGGGCTAATATGTGTGGTGATGGCGTGTGTCTTGCCAAACCAAAACAGATTGCGCTGTGGCCACATTTCCGTGCGTTTTACATATATACACCCAAAATCTAAAATCCAACAAATTTTATCAAGGAAATGTTGGCCCTCGGCGAGAATCCAATCTGCGACAGGTTGAGCTGAATGAAGGCCAGGGCAACCTGCGCGACCAGGCCATAGAATTTATATTTTTTCATGAAAACATAAGAATTGAATATTATTGGGAAATTACCAATATTAAATGATATATAAGTGCAACAACTTTTATTTAATATAAAAAAAATTAGGATGTGTGAGGTGGCCTTTATAATGCGTACAGTAAAACTGCGGTAGATATTATGAGAGTGGCATTTGTCAATGCCCGCGCTGCGCAGGTGGGCATAGACGCACAGTTATTACTTTATAATATTTTGGAAGCGCAATATCTTCTTTAAACGCAAACATATGTCATAACATGCCTCATAGTCATATCTTTTGTGCTTACACAAAGTATACGCTGTATATTGTCATGTAACATATACAATGTAGTGACATCTTTATACCTGTCATGTTTATGATTATTATTCAGTCTCATATTTCGTTACAAAATTTATTTCATTTTTACAACAAAAAGATTTCTTGTTAGAGATTGATAAAGGATCCGAAAGATAGCATACACAAAATATTGAAATTTTTTATTGTGAAATGTATTGTATTATAAATCAGCGATTTTAAATATTTTAATACGATTTCATGATATTAATAAGTTTGTTTTAGACATTGACAAAGTAAATCAAGCTCAGATGGAATGTCTTAAAGACATTCAAATAGCTTCAATCATAACTTGTCAAGCACGAGCTCAATTCCCAATATTGTGGCCAAATTTTAATCGTACCAGATTATTTCTAAAGTTAGCATAGAAGGTTCCCTCACGTCCCTTTTCTTCAGAATTTTTAAGATAGTAAAATTGCAACAACAAATCTACCAGTGTAGTCGTATATCTCAACTAAGATATCGGTAAGTTAAAGAAAATTTTTAATGAGGGAATATCTACTAGGTGGTAACGGGCAGACAATCTATTAAGAGTTGGATAAGTAAGCAATAATACCGCCCAGTCATTGGCCGGATCATAACCAAATCTACGGTAAGTATGCCGGGCTGTTTGAAAAACGGCGTCCATTAAGGAAGTGAATACATTTAAAATAATCGGCTTAGTTGTCCGACGTTGACGTATATTCGTACTTATCTTACTCAGATACCGACACAGATATCCCGAACTAATCCCTTACACAAATATCTGGAAAGACTCGGCACTCCTTGACTAGGGAACGTAATTGAATGGGTCGAGTCCAAGCGCTTCGATTGGACAAAAGTACCTAATAATTTATGCTTATAATCTGACGCCCGCTCGCTACACTTTTATTCGTTTTTGGAATCAGGAGTACGTCGCCTTTGTTGGATACAGATATTAACTTCACAATAGCGGCGACAGTCACAATATTACCTACAGGCGCACTTTATTCAGCTCTTTATTTGCTGTCAAGCGGCAATATTTATATCGTGCGGGATTAACGCTGAACATAGAAGTAATATTTCAGAGAACGTACAATCACCATTCGCTCGTAAAGTACAGTTTGTTTCTCTTTGTGAGCCGAACAAAGATCGCTGATCTACTTCGTTTCGTTTCGTTGCAGCAAAATGTTGTCTGAAAAGAATTCAATCGTTTTCTGCAAACGTACATTTATTTAAAAAATATTAACAGACAAAGCGAGAGGTGCTGCTGACCACTTTGAGAGGTTCAACAAATTTGTTTTCAGTGCAAATGATTTATCAATGAAATGATAGCTGTAATGCTAATGAAAAAGTTAAAGTAACGGCCCGTTAGAATCCCACTGCTGGGCATAGGGCCTCCTCTTTCCTTTCCTGGAGAGAAGGGTTGGAGCTAAGACCTACCACGCTGCTCCAATGCGGATTGGTAGGTTACACGTATCCCCAGAATTCTCTAGAGATATGCAGGTTCCTCACGATGTTTTCCTTCACCGAAAAGCGTGTGATAAATTGCAATTATCAATTAGACACATAAATTTTAATAGAAAAACTTATTATCTGCCCGGGGTTCGAACCCGTGACCACCTCGAAACAGTCACACGACCTCACCGCTGGGCTATCGCAGCTGACAATGCTAATGAAGGAAACTGAATTTATTTGATGTTTCGAGTGGCGTACTCATTGCAACAGTGATTGTATATTATATATCTATGTAATAAAATTTAACTCCCAAATCAATATGAATTTTGTGATGGAGATATTTGCAGAGTTGGAGAGTGACCTAAGCTATTTATTTCAGAAGTACGGTCCACGTGGACGAAGTCGCGGGAGAAAACTAGCTTTTATAGAAGATTTATTGAAGGAAAACATCTCAGAAAAAGTTTTTTATTTTTGGACTCGTGGAATATAGGTACCTGGCCAATTCGGACTGGATCTACAAATCTCTCTCTAAAGGATAGTGGTAGCTTGTGTCTCGCAGTAAGATGTATCAAATCGCTACTTTTACCATTCTGACGTCAAATTATACCAAGACTGCTATACTATTAAACTCCGCTAGTGTTATTACTCTGAGAATTTGTTTAATTGTTACTCTATCACGCTAGAACAGTATAAACGAATTGGATGAATAGATTGGATTGGAAACTTAACTGATAGATATTCTGTACTCCATATATTAGCACATAGAATACTACTTTTTGCGTAGACGAAATAGCGGGTTACCTTTAAGGTTTTAATACGGTATATAGTTATAAACGCATAATTGTTTACGGCCCTAAGAGACATACCCGAGGACTCGGCAGTTCCAACTGCCACAATCAGGACGCTCTTGTAAATTTTTAAGTGCTTCCTCTAAACTCGAGAGCTGTTTACTTTGACAAGGTAACTTTAAACGAGCAAACAATTTGTTGACCCTCCAACATAACGTTGTAAAAGTGTAACTTGTATTAAATAATTAAAATCAGAAATATCACAGACATTTCTTTAATGTTAGTGTAAGTAATGTAAGTTTATTATTCTTTAATGTCTATACATGTACTTATATTTAAAACTTTTTCACATTTAGATCAGAATTTAGTCAATATAGGTTTTACTATTTTTTTAACGTTCCTTTCTTCACCGAATTTTAAATTTCAAATTCAATTCAATTTTAACGAGTTTTAGCGAAGGAAAAGGAATTTGTTTTGCTGTAATGAGCAGTAAAAAAAACTCTAAATTATATTGCCCTGAATATAAGTTACTTGTATAATTGAAAAAGGGTGACATGTTAAACAATTTATTTATTAAAAAAAAATCAGAACAGTTACAGACATTTTAAAATAAAGAATATTGGGGATAAATTGTATACATTAATATTTTAAAAAAACTACAGTTTCTTCATTAAATAAAAAAATTGCAAGTTGAAATGGAAAATAATGGGGATACCTACTAGAGTGAAACCCAATAAATATGTCATAACACAACTGATTTTATTTGGAGGAACTTTTACCCACAAAAGTGCTCGGTAGTGAGCCAATTCCGTTAATTAACAGATGGGTGTGGTACGCCTATTGAACTACAGCGAAATGGCAACACTCGCTGAGTATTCCCTTGGCGTTTAATCAAACAAGAACTATCGATTCCCGAGCTAAAACTGTAGATACGTGTCTCCAATTAGTGCTTACGGCTACAGAATATGAACGTTAGTTAGGCTGGAATCGTTCCGCAGTACGTGACGCTGCGAGTTTATGTAGCTTTATTGGGTGGCTGCAAGATAACTTCTCAGTAATTATTTTGTATTACAACAAATATACAGTTTTAATTATACTGTACACAGTTATGTACTAGAAATATAAGAATTATTTGTAAAATAGTTCTTTAATTAACGAAATATTTCCACTGATTCCTGCTTGTCTATTATACAAAGTTTCAGTTAACTAACACTAATTCTTATGGCTAAGCAATTAAGAGCAAAATATTATTACTGTTTCCCGTTAGTTATGCAAAACTTCAGAGATTCTATTGCGGGAAGTCAAACATTATTTGTGGAGGATTAATAATTGTTAATTAGCGGAGTTCCAAAAATGGTGTTTGTGACAGAGTGGGATAGTTCCTTAAAATATGGTGTAAAGTAGCCCCGTTCTGAACGTGAACTCGATTGACTATTAGATGCTTCTTGTTTAGCGACAATTTAGCGATATTTGTGTTGCTAAGACAAAGAAAGAGGTTAGTCGCCGAATTTAACTCGGATGGGCAGCGTTAGGGAAGCTACGCGAGATCTTTTCGTCCGAAATACCTCAGTGCTTGAAGACCAAAGTCTTTGAACAGTGCGTGTTGCCAGTGATAACGTACGGATCCGAAACGTGGTCGCTGACTATGGGCCTCATAAGAAAGCTCAGAGTCGCTCAGCGGGCGATGTAGCGAGCTATGCTCGGAGTGTCTCTACGTGATCAAATCAGAAATGAGGTGATCCGTAGAAGAACTAGAGTCACCGACATAGCTCAGCGTGTCGCAAAGCTGAAGTGGCGCTGGACGGGGCACATAGTGCGGAGCATCGATGGGCGCTGGGAGTCTTAAGGTGCTGGAATGGCGACCCCGCACCGAAAAGCGCAGCGTCGGTAGACCCCCAACGAGGTGGACAGACGACCTCAAAAAGGTCGCGGGGAGTCGCTGGATCCAACCGGCGTAGGATCGTGTGGTGTGGCGATCCCATGAAGAGATCTATGTCCAGCAGGGGACGTCCATCGGTTGACGAAGAAGAAGACAAAGAAATGTTACACCACATATATTTGATTGATATTCCCTTTCGAACAACCGTTGATTTTATTGCCAGTTATTTTAAGTGAATGATGACATGATAGACAAATACCGCCTGCTCTACAAAAATGTTTGTCACTTTGCTAAAAACCGTGGGATTCGCCAAAACGAATATATTTTTACGTGTACCATAAAATCATATAAATTCACGCGTTCACTATATAGTTGTTATACCACCTCACACATACCATGCAGTTATTTGTAAAATATTGTTATACTCATGTGTCATGCAATTCCATGGAATCGCGTGTATATTATAAAATAAAATGGTTACTTCACAGGTATAGTGGAATAATTAGCATAAAATTGCCTTTATTATTGACACTGTCCATAAACGACACAAATCAATTATTTATTTCAAAAGCTACCTGTACCTATCACTAAAATAATTAATTGGATTCAACTTCAAAACAAACAATTACCAAAGAAGGCGTTAATATAGTTCTTTAAAAAAATTGGATTGCTGAAATTAAAGTTCGATTCGCTAGTATAAGTTACGATTTAATAAAAAGCGGCGTTAAAAGGTCCTTTGTTACAAAATACAACATGTTCCAGCTAATGTTCCATTAGATCTAATTGCAATCAATAGAATTATAATCGGTATTCTTATAAACTTAGCCCTGGTTTTCATTAAAATACATGATACTCGTAAATTGTAAATATGCTGATATACTCAGAATCCATACTTATTATAAAACAAAGTCTCAAAAAGCTGTCTCTCTGTATGTAATCGATTTTCTCAAAACGAACTCTACTGAACGGATCTTTGTACGGTTTTTACCAAAAGATTGTGCAATACTTCCGGATAGTTTAGGTAAATAGTACATGTCGGTATTATGTACATTGTGTTGAAGAGATCGATTGTTGTTAACAGACAGTTGTTAAAAAACTTGCTTACTGGGAGCTTTAATCGCGTGCGCTGCGTAAACCAGCAGAGATACGTAACAATAATGTACTAGAAAATTGTAGATCTATGAAACTATTACAAAAAATTCCGCGATAGCATGTTTCTATCTCTTTTGGTAAACTCACAATAACTACTTTTATGTTTAAAATTTGAATTTAAAAAAAAATTCTGACACGCTGATTTCCACGCGGGCGATGCCGCTGGCACAGCTAGTATAAAATATTTTTAACACTATATATCACATATTATTTTTAATTCATTGACATGTATTTGATATAATAATGTATTCTGGTCATTTTAAGCAAAATCATACTTTCTGTAATATAAATATTTTTAGACTATAATTCGCTTCGATCGCTAAAATAATGCTAATGACAAATTTTTAATGCTGTGCATGCCTTTAAGTGACGTGTTCACTCAGAATCAAGACTTATATACTTAATATGTATATATAAATAAATATAAAATAAATAAATATCAACCAAGACCTATGTTTTTTTAATACATACATGCCTGCCTGAACAACCTGAGATCGTTTAAATCAAGTTTACGGACTTTTGTCGTTACGCCATGACAGCTCTCTTAATTCAATTAAATTTAGAAGCCAAAAACTGTACTCAAAAATAACTGATCGGGTGTTACATCACTTGTTAGAAACATCTTAACAATTTATTTAGGGCTTAAGAGCTGACTTCTCGGTTATTTTTAGTTGCCATATAAAAATAATGTTAAGGTGAGTCCGAATGACACTTAACAAGTTTTAGAGTGGCTTCTACATCGAAGCGTAACTATGAATTATGAGAGAATCTATATTTGAAGTTGTTTCCATTTCTAAATATACAGAATTGCAGTCCTTAACTTGTTAGCTTTTGGGGTCATTTTTGTTTACTTAACTATAGTTAACACCCAAACTCGTCTTTAAGCTTCTAATTTGAGAGTAAAAATAAAGACGATTATGATGACAATTCTCATAGGAATAAGTTTAAAGAGATATCTCTTGACTGGAATTTTAAATAATTATGATGCTGAGAGTTATGATGAAGATTTATATCAAGTCGAATGTTTCATTTGTGCATAATAGATTACAATCTTAAAAGACATCTTAATAACAACTTGTGAAAAGTGAACAGTACTTTTACTTTGATCTTTTTAATTCGTATTACTCATCTAGGATACTATTAATATTAGATAGCAACTAAAACATATTTCGAAAAAATATAACTGGGAAATAAAGCTACATGAGTAAACAGCTCCATATTTAGGAAATGCAAACGGAAAAAAATTATATCAGAGTGCCGAAACTACTATAGAAAACATGAACGCGTTGCACTATTTCATTTATACAACAATTATGAAGAATAATAATTGTTTAAATTCTTCACTTACACAGTTCCTAAAAGGCGCCATCGAGAAATGTAGATGTCAAGAACAAAATATTAAGACATCAGTACGTTATTCTCGCTTTAAAAAACCCTCTGTAACGAAACCCTGTTGATTGATACAACTATTTCAGTTCGAACTCCGCTGAGGGTGTTCTAACGATTATCCTTTTAAGCCGCGTTCGAAATAGCTACCAACTCAATAGGCAATAAGTAAACTACTAAAAAAACATCGATAAACACGTCTACGGAAACCTAAGCTTGCTCGTTTATTCGTGGATGAATGTGTGACATCTCGCCCATTAGTCTAAAAGCCAATTAAAAACTATTAATAGACAGCGGCATTGAATTTGTTACTTATTCACACTACTATTATAAATAGGTATATATTTTAGTTTTTTTCACTTCTAAACAAACACATTGGCTTAAATTGTAAGTAATTCTCTCTTGTACAAAAACCCGAAGTTATAACAAAATATGCAATGTATGTACATGTGATTAAATTAAAAGCCAGGACTTGACACTTGAGCAGATTTATATATATAGTACGCAGCAATAAATAATGCACATCGAGGCTTAGAGTGAGAAATCGGCTAGATTCTGCTTCATAGAGCATTGTCTCTGTCGCACACACTGACGAACCCGTGTGAAACGTCACATACTGAGTGACAGTGACAGCGCTCTACGAAACCGAACTGGCCGGCTGTTTCATTCTAAACATCGATGTGCATTATTTAATGCCGGGTACTATACTGTGATATTTATTAAATACAAATGTGATGGGATTGTAACAACTATATACATAGATAGATAGATATAAACTTTATTGCACAATACTTTTATGTATTGTGCAATAAAGTTACATACACATACATACTTAATAATTGACTCAAAGTTATGGGCCGTTAAGTAAATAGGGTTAATTTACAAAAAATCTCGTGACAAAATCAACTTCTTATTCGTTACATTATATAAAATCAGTCATAAAGATTTGTCTTCTCGAAATTACGAAAGAGTCTTATAAATATTTTTTATTGTATTTATTATATTTATCATATTATTATTAATATTACTTAATATTTCCTTTTTTTAATTTAGTGCTGGTTGGCTGCTAGAGATTAGGATTCCGGAATAAACCCGTCACTGCACATTATTTAGTTTTTCATTTTTATATTAATGTCAATTTGTGAAATAAAGAGATTACAAAAAATATAAATTTTTTAATAATGACAAGCCACATTAATTTTAATATATATAAATAGAATAAACCATATTAACACTCATAGACTAAAAGCGATTTATAACCAGACAGCCTGTAGAATTTTATATATACAAAGGAAATTCCTGGCGCCTCCGTTCGTGTAACCAGTACACCAACGTTTAGAAATCCTCTTCCGCGCCGTCGACTCTGACGAATTAAGTTATTAACGCTCCAAACAGCTGCTTCACACAAATCAAAGTGCCGATCGCCTACCACTCAGAAAGCACGCCCGCTCCTCACCGACTTTTTACGACAATTTTATGGGCTATTTCATATTCAACTTTCAGGACGCTCTTAGCAAGCGCGATTGTTTCCAGGACGAAATAAATTATTACCTTACTCATAAACGTGTCCGTATCCTGCCATATCCTTTGATGAACCGAACCGTTATTACGAGACGTAGCACCTTTGATCAAGCCTTTAAACGGATTTTCATTACGTATTTGTCATTCAACCATTGATATTCTAGTTTGAATTTCTCAAGTCCAATATTGCTTGAACCTTTAAAGTATCTGAAAGGTAAAATTACTAGATCCAAAATGAGAAATTGTGAGTACTTACACAAGCAAGTCAGCAATAGTACGCTACACTAATACCCGTAAGGGGATATTTATTCTTTGAAATACATGCATTCCATTTTGAATTCACATAGTACTTAATAGAGCTTATTTTGCACCTGTAGAGACTAATAAGTACTGCTGGTCGGGTGGCCCACAGTTTATTCGTCGTGCAATCTTTACTCGGAGCCTGTCTTGTCATCGCACCGAGTTAGAAAGGTCGTAAAGCGAGCAGTTATAAATTATTTACGGTTTCCACGCGAATGCCCTGTATTCGTCACCCCAGGCCAAGGTGAGTATTAAGATATTGCTTCGTTTTCCCAAGAGTCTCATTACGCACAGGGCGGCACGCTATTCATCTAATATTTTATGTTTAAAACGCTTTCGGACGGAAATAACACTTAAAATGTCTCTTTTGAAATGTTAATTTAGAAGACACACTTGAATTCCGTAAAATAATCATTCATTTAATTCCTAAAGGATTCACTACAAATATAAATTAATTAAGTTTTTAATCTTAAATGAAAAAAAAACATGCCATGTTAATGAGATAAGGTTATACAGAAAAGTGGTTACAGAATATGTATTATGTCAATTAATTTGTATAAGCCACTACATTTTTTTATATGAGATACTGTCTACAGTGCATCATATTAAATATAAACAGAGATAAAAGGAACGTCTTTAGTTGTACAATTATTTAAATATCAAAATTTATGGATCACTAAACCCAATGCATATAAAATAAAAGCCCAATGTTTACGACGCCTCACCGCGGACATCTGTTAAAAAATGATGTGCTCATGTTCATAAATAAACTACATTTAAACGCTATTAAGCTACAACACAACATGCAGCTAAATTATCTACCAACCATTACGACATCAAATAAGAAGAAAAATGTCGCTTCATCTGCGTAAGCAATTGCTATAACGCCCGCAGCATCACAGTAGTTCAATTTACTCACAAAGAAGCTAATATAATAAAGTCATCGCGGCCCAATGAGTACAGTAATAATTTTCATTGCATACGTATTAAAGAAATGGTATTTGATGCTATCTCGAGCGTGAGTCGCGTGTACGAGAGGAAGCTGGGAGAATATTATTAAAAAAGCACATGTGGCCCGAGATGAGTATCTCGCCGTCCGTTAATTACTTTTGACATGCAGCATATGATTCAATTATCATATGATTTATACGGAACGATGGGTCGGCGGGGGTAAGGGTTATTTAAGCGTTAACTAGCACATGAATATCGCCGTATCGCCTTCCCGGCAGATGGCGGGCAAATTCTCACAAGAACGGTAGCCGATTTTTTTTTTGTCAACTTGTTAAACACGCTACTGATTGTGTGGGCCGAGGACATTTTTCTAAAATTTCCTAAATATATAAAGTGTAGTCGAACATTTATTCTTCCTTGTTTTACAGTTAATTATTTTTGATTTATTATTAATTATTTTTATTAAATGTTTTTTTTTAATTATTCATGCAATTTCAAATTACATCGTCAGTTTCGTAATATTTATTATTTCTTAAATTTTTTTTTATATTAAATGTACAGATTTGACATCTCAACGATTTTATTATATGTATTGATGATGATGATGATTACTCCTACTTAAAAATAGTTTCTGCGGCGGGAATTGGCGGTAAGCCGTATAAAGAGCTCATGAGTAAGGGCCCCGAATGAGCTTTCTAACTAGTCCGCCTAACCCGGTAGATGAAGATGTGACTGTAGCCTGTTTCTCTGTTTCTATACATTAACCATTTGAAATAGGTATTTGATATAATCGCTGCCCGCTTCTATCTCAAAGTGAAAAATCAGCAGAAAGGCGAGCTGATCTAAGTTTTGTATTTTAATCGTTTTATTCGGGCTTATTTCAAATTCTACGTGTTACAATAAAGAATAGTTAAAATAAAAAGTATTAATGTAATTTTTTAAATCCTTAACCTATAATAAAGTTTTACAACACTTTGTAGGTTGAAACATTTTGTTCGGGTATTTAGATGAAACAGCGCCAAGTTCCTTCAAGTAAGAAAATATTAACCTTATTAATTTATACACGTAACCTGTCAATCCCTATTGCAGCAGCTTAGCAGGTCTACGCTTCATCACCAAAGCTTGGATAATTTTGTTCGTTATTAAGAGGACAATACATTTTTCGAATATTTTAATTTCATTCGACACTAGAATATAAAGATAGCATAACAAAGATATAAATTCCGCCACTATCGCAAGCTACATCTAAGACAGAATACCCATTCAAAACCAGCTTTAATTGCTTAACTCCTCCGTCCCTTGACCACATTACTCACTTCAAAACCGCTTTCAAACTCGAGACCGTCTCGTTATAATTCAAAGCGAAGACCTGTTCGTAATAAATACTCATTACAACTAAAATAATAATGATAACATCGCGACCGAAATTCTTGGCATTATAAACTGGTTGCAAGAGGTCTACATAAAAAAGTCCTAGTTGCCATACATAGTAAATCTTACAAGACTTAATGGTCTTACTGGGTTATTTATGGTTGTTTGTCTCGAATGAACCGTTTAATGAATATTATCACACTTAGGCCTCCAACAAACGTGAGAAGATAGACGTTGACCCGCTTCGTGATATTTGTCTCGTTTTTAGGATTAAAATTGATCGCTCCCGAACGACAGTATTTGCTTTGTTAAATGTGTCTCAAATGTAAATAGCGCAGATGGCTTATGAATCTTTTGCTTGGAGCCTTTTCTAATAATTAGTCCCGGGACGAAATAGCTTTCGAGTGTGCTTCAATAACAAAAGGGGGCTTAGCGATTCATGCAAAGAATGCTTCTTCGATTAATTCTAAAGAGATTTCAACGATATCACCGGTTAATTCTAAAGATAGTTCGGTGATCTCACATTCTTATTTTTGTGGTGGTTGGTTTTTATGATATCCGGTTAAATTAGTACTTGAGTAAGTGCGGTACGGTGCTTCAAAAATTTTAAAGGTTACGAGCTGCACCTGGATTTTGTTCAACCGTTATGCAAAAAAATTTGTTTATATCACGTTGAAGAAATCAAAATAAAATGTGAAATGTCTATTAAAAACATATAAAAATTTACACACACTGAACTCGCAGTTTCAATCTGAATTTTTGTATCCAAATGAACACTTTTTAGTTAAAAATAATAATAAAAGAAATAAATAAATAAATATAAAAACCCTTACAATTAAATTAAAATACAATAATGCGTGAAGTTTCAAGGCAGTCAATAGACTACTTTCGACTTTTGTGGCCAATACATACTGTTCCCGAATGCATAAAGATGCTTATCATGATGAAGATTAAAACACTATTTTTCTGTATTCTTTTAATTATATGATATGGCTGCAACTATAAATTATACATGACTTCAAACGGGGTCATATAACACAAATACGAACAAAAATTAAAAAAATGTACTTGAAATCTACATTTTTGAAGAAATTTGTATATCCTTGCTATACTCGTAACTCTAACAAGAAAAATATAATTGCATCAATTTCTTATATTAGACAAGCTTTGCCAGCGGCTTCGCCCGCGTGGAAATCTGCGCGTCACAATTTTTTCTAGAATTCAAATTTTAAACATAAAAGTAGTTATTTTGAGTTAACTATAAGAGATAGAGACATGCTATCGCAGACTTTTTGTAGTAGTTTTGTAGATCTACAATTTTCTAGAACATTACTTTAGCGTATCTCTGCTGGCTTATGCAGCGCACGTGACCAAAGCTCCCAGGAAGCGAGTTTTTTAACAATTGCGCAATCTCTTCAACACAATTTACATAATACCGATATGTCCTATTTATCTAAACCATCCGGAAGTATTGCACTATCTTTTGGTGAAAACCTTACAAAAATCCGTTCAGTTGATTTTGAGAAAATCGATTATATACAGACAGACAGTTTTTTAGAACTTTGTTTTATAATAAGATGCATTTTCATGGCAAAAACAAATGCAATCTCATTTATTAAATCTAATCGCAATCTAAATAATTTCCGTTCTCAACTTTTCGTAAATCTATGTCGATTGCACAGATTTAATTAAACCCCATAATAGATATGGGGCACCCCTTTATTCTTGAGAATAATATTATACAAGAAAGGCGTTAAAAGTTTTTGCAGAAATTTATTGTTTCTTATTATATAAATATTTTTAATATACATATGCTATTTGTTATTTCTGTAAAGCAATGGTGTATTATTTAAAATAATTTTTCAGGTTTGGTTAATGGGTTGAATTGGAACTAATAAGGACTATCTATAAATTTTCTATAGAAATTTATAGTTATTAATTTATGATGATGGCGAAAACATGTTATGTTGAAACTTGCATATGTTTAACGAATTTTAATCCTAATGAAAGAATGGTAGATTTCAATACCCTTTTTTTCAGCAGCATTGAACAGTGGGCCGTTACCTATTCATAAAATAGTTATCAAGCGCATTATTTGAAAAAATCGCTTTGATCCTATAATAAAATTACATTGATGAAAGTAAACCGATCGTAATTAATTTCGGCATACAACAAGAGCTATGTACTGTGGAATCTGCTTTAATTATTTAAATAGAACAAACGAATTTAAAATGAAAGCATACTTACAAATTTAAACGTACACAGTAACAGCATAACAATGGAGTAACAAAGTCATTTAGTGGGGCAACGTCTTGGCGGTGTTCCCACATTTGCCACCACATGGCTCGCATTAAAACCTATCTCTAATACAGTATTCAATAAATCCGGATTACCAGCGCACTGATATATGGATGCACTCAAATATTTTACACTGAACTGTTTTAAGTTAAAAGTAGTAAGGTTCACTATAATGTGAACAGTTGTTCTTTTTAAGTTTAGGAAGTGCGTGTTATTGCAGCTTACATTCCGAAACTACCCGCTGCGACATTCGTAGCACCCGTACTTTTTTTGTGACAGACCAACCGAGTGCCATAAATAATAGGTAGGGGTCGAAGCTTTGTAATAAATTCGATGCTCTTTTAGTAGCGAGGAGCGATTGAATTATGATGATGAGTTGAGCCAGCGAACGATGCCGGATTCCTGCTTTTTATTTTCCTTTCATTTCGCTAAGCTCCATCTATGCGTTTGTATCGTTGATTATTTCTCTAAGTCACGTTCTGTTGCTATTTAGATTCACTACAATGGTATTTGTTCGTTTTATACCGCTCCATCCTGTTCGGAGTAGCGTATCAAGTTACGTGTATTCCCGGCCATTTGAAAAAGACAACACGCAGATGGTACGTCCGTATTGGTTTTCTCTTAAAACAGAAGACTTTTAAATCTCACGGGACCGTCAATATTTCCTTGTAAATAAGGGAATGTATCTGCTCGGCTCCTAAGTAAGATGGATTAATGATGGTTTCAGAGGGACTCTGGAGGAAGAGTTTTTCTTTGAATTTAGAATATATTTAGAGGAATCAATAAAATTTCGATAAATATTCTCTAAGGCGAAAATTAGTTTGAGTTATGAAAGATATAAAGTGACATAAACTTACGGGTAAAAATTTTAATTATTAAATAAACACTAAGTGTCAAAAAAAAATATCGATATCGAAATCAGGTGTACAAAATACTGAAATTTTTTGCTATAATTCGTGATTTAATATAACCCCGATACTATATATTTTTTATGGTACAAAATGTTTATCTTAATTTATGTATTAAAATTTTAAATACCTATACGAAAGATCTAGGAGCGAACGGTACACAGAACCAAGTATTTATTTACCGAGACATGGATAGACATCCACGGCACTTATCCTGTCATGTATCAACCAAACTAGGCAAGCTGATATATCCTTGCTTTTAATACTGACAAATGAGGTGCCAAACTGATATGCTTCCGACAAGTCAAGAATTTAATATGCATCGGTGACATTAAAGGACCTTTATTTTAATACCTGTCACCGGCGGTGCTTGTCGTTAGCGGCAGATATTGGATTACCTTTTGGAGGCAGTCGCGGGCCTCTCAGTGCTCCGCGCGACCGGCCACAACGCAAGTGCCTCTCAAATTACTCCCGGATAAGTCAATCATTGGAAACGTCCACGTTTGCCTAAAATAAAACACGTTCGAATGTTGCGTGTGGCGCTCCCGGCATAATGCGTTGCGACAGCCGACATGTTTTGTGCGAGAAAATAAAATTGATGGCACAGGGACCGCTTCAGATTTAAATAGCCCACTATTCGTGTTAAAGCTAAACGCTTTTGTCTATTTTATAACCGGCGTCATGTCTGTCTCTTTATGTTCACATTTTCGTGTAACATATTAGTTTTGCGACGTGCTCCCGACGTACGGAAATTGCCGCGTCACAAAAGGCCAACTCAAACGGCAACTGCCCCTTTATTAAAACGATTGCCGCTTCAACTTGTTTAACAGTTAACTGCTGAAAGGAAGTAATTGTACAAGTGTTAGCGCAGTCAAAACCGTCGCCGAGGCTCAATTTCCTGCTCTGTCGGTAGTCTTCTAAATGGCTCTTTGCAAATCAAACAAGGGATCGTCTGGCGACTCCACATATTAACTTCGTATTGTTCCTCTCCCAGCGTTCGGGGCGTTTTACCGGAGACGTTTTAGGTTATCCGCCCTCCGGCGAACAAAGCTTGCGACCGCAGAACCGAGTCAATTACATAGTTCAACAACTCAGCCCTTATAACTTTCACGGGTTACCACCGGAATACAGAAAAGGGTATCCGTTTTCAATACGCTCGGCGCGATGCGATTGACCCTTCCGAGTGTCCGCATTGACTTTTAAATTACTAATCCCGCGGGAACAAACAGAAACAGAGCCTCAGGCCGCGGTTGTTTACATGGTCGAGTGCCCTCGCATATCTTCATTAGCTGCCGAGAGCCGACTTGCCTTGCTTACTCAGCACTCGTGCGGCCATTCCGTGCTACGAAAGCTCAAGCTATCCTCTTGACACACATCCTTCATTTCCATTGTGATAGTTTCTACAACCGTAAATCCCCTTAGCAACATGAAAGGTTATATAAACTATTTATATAAATACTCGTTACATTATACAACAAAACTATCCTATTGATTTCAATCCTGGTTTAAATCAAAAGACAAAATTGGTTGCAAATATTGTAAAAAATAATAGCTAAATAATTACAATTTGTTACATTATTATTCGCTAATAATACAGATTTCTGTACAAACACTATTTCGCTTAGTATTATCGATTTTAATTTAACTCAAAACTAAGTAATAATAAAATTATTCTGTTACAATCCACGAAAATTTTAGTTTTACTTTTGTATTATGGATCTCCGCAAAGTAACGCCTAATTCTATAAATTATTTGGCTCAAACTGTTTAATAAATTCATTCTCTATTCCATCACGCCCTAAAGCACGTAATGTAATTTAATTAAACATGTCAAAATAATGACTACTAGTAGTTTCGTTTATTCCCAAATTGTGTTGTAATTAAGGCTAATTAATTATGTTATAAAATTTAACTTACACTACAACCACACGCACAAAGCAATGATAACATCTGAGCGCAGTTAGTTGAATATGCATTCTGATAAACACACAGGCGTAATACATATAAATCGTTGCCCGGAAATAATTGAAACAAGGGAACTTTTAGATAGGAAAGGGACCTATTAATGTTTATCTAAACATCGGAATAAGAATGCGTCGGACGGTTGAACGGGGCAGCCGCCCGTTGGGAATCAGCCATGCGCGTCTATTTCGAATGATAGCTTCATACCCCGCTTTTTTACGTCAAACACACTCTACCCTTTCATGCCGAATGAATTACTTAATTTTTTCTACGCTAAACGGGTCTGCGGTAGTGCAGATGTCGAAATAAATTAGCGGTACTGAATTACGAATGCGGAAATATTGAAAAGGTTGGAAATTGAAATAAGCAATTGAAAATTGACTAATTCCGCTTTAAGCCTCAATACCGTAATTAGCAAGGTGGCGATAGGTACTGATAGGTTATTATTAATTAAGATAAATGTACCTTTATCTACAAGCAATACAACAGAACTAACTACTTTGCTAAACCAATGTGTATGAAGCAGGCAAAATCTACGACCTTATACATGCAGGACAAGCCACCACATGCACCCCAAGGCGCAATTCACCAGCAACAACGCACACAAAAGCAGCACACACACCCACCATGCGTATCGTGTGCAATCGTAATGCATTGCGATTTTTGTCGTGGAGCCTATCCTCCTGGTGATGCTTCGGTTTCGGGGCGAAACGATCGTCGAGATTGTGGTGGTGGGTGTGTGGGCTGCTTTTGTGTGCGTTGTTGCTGGTGGATTGCGCCTTGGGGTGCATGTGGTGGCTTGTCCTGCATGTATAAGGTGCGTAGATTTTGCCTGCTTCATACACATTGGTTTTGCATGCATTCACTTACCCCGTGCGGATTATAGCAAAGTAGTTAGTTCTGTTATATTGCTTGTAATATGGAATTCCGCAAAGTAATGTCTGCTTCTATAAATCATGTACCTTTATCTATCAATATTATTAACTATCAGAGATGCTCGGTTGACGTGTGTACGGTTTTCCAAATCGTTTGGATGTACATATTGCTTGGAAAATGGACGTAAATAATCTATAAATTAAGCAAAGTATAATGGACGGACTCGCTTATTAGGTAAGCTGCTAAGCGGCGGAAGTTGTAGACGTCGGTCGGTCTTTTTATCCAGTAGCTTCGAAACTTTTTTTATGTTTATCACTGCAACTAACTTAATTGTACACGTTTACACAAGAATTTTAACAATACGACACATCCCTTTAACATGCAAATATCATGGACGTCATGACCTTTATAATCTACTAGTCGAAATAACTGGAATACGGCAAGCGACGTAAGTATGCCTATTGCTGTTGGGATATAGCTATTTGTACTTTTTTATTATTTTAGTATTAAATTGTCTTAAATCTATACTAAAAAAAATTATTCAGTTCATTACTGTACGTTATATATAACTACGTTTTCCACGAAAATTCAGCGACGCAAGGCAGAACCCTCTTTGTAGCTTTTCGTTAAGACATAATTTATAATAAAAAAGTCTACAAAAAAAAACTTAGATAATTTGTGTAATCATATATATCATTAAAATAATAGTGAACAAATTTTAAGTTTCTATTCAACATTCCTTAATTGTCTTTCGCGAGTTTAAAACCCTACAGAATTTCACAGTAAATACACAATAAACTGAGTAAGAGTACATACATTTCCAAAAGAATTAATCAAGAGGGGAATATATATTAATTACACACGCGCCATAACAATTAGAACCCCTTTTTATGTCACGAAGCATTATCCGACCGGAATGAAAACATTAAATGTTATTAATGTGCACGTTACAGATGGAAATAATACGCGAATAGAACCTTTTGGAGAAGGAAACTACTACTATGATTATTAATGAGACGATATTGATAATAACTGCTATTGATGCATACAAAAAAATCTATTTAAGAATGTTAAATAGCCGTGACGAATTTCGATTCGCCTCGCCAGTTTTGCTTTTGTTGTCCGAAAAGTGTTTATGTTTGGGCAAACCTCTTTCTGAACGTAACAAAAAATATATATTCAACTTCTGTACAACTTATACCTGCGCTTATCCATCCATCAAGGTTCATAACTAGAAATTATTATCCCCTTTCATTGTTATGAACCGTTGTAATAAAATAGAGGCCGACGTCTTTATTTGCAAAACATTGTACTGAAAACTCTATTAAACGGCGCCCATAAAAATATAAACGAGATATTATATCATTCGGACAATAACGCGGACTGCTCGAAAAAAATAATGACTGTTAATGAAATTCTGTTGTTTATGCATACGAACTTAGTTGGGACCGGATAATTAAAAGTGGATATATTTTCCTGTCACTGTTTAAAAGCAACGAAGCTGTAACAGCGTAGTTTTTACGGTACTGAATCGCTTGGCTAATTGCCTAGATAAAATTGTTTTGGCCATATGCAGATTAGAGCATGGATTCTTGTCGCCGCTCAACGATACATTTTAGGGAACTCATGCATGATCCGAAAAAATATTAAATTGTGACTCTTAAATCCATCAGTTAAAGTTTATATTCCAACGCAGTAGTAAGTAACCGATCTGGTCCTCTGAGAGTCCACGTAGAAATTATCATTGTTTAACATGCGTTGTGCTTGGGGTGGAATTCATGTAAATTTATATAAGCGAGATACGTGGTACATTTTAGTGTATACGAAACGAATGTTACTATATAGTTCAACGAGATAGCAGTGGTTTACAAAAGTGAATTTAAATTTGGGATTTTTTACTAGTTAATTAACACGTTCACTAAGCACTGGAAAATCCGAGAGTGGTACATACTTCGAATTCCGAATATAACGTTTTGTCGAATATAACTTTTAAAGACAAAAATATATAATTAGAAATCCGCCATAAAATTAAGTAAATATATAATATATATTTATTACATGCAGGTTCAATACTATATGTTTGTATTTAAATTGCATATTGGATTGTAAATAATTTAAACACTCAATTACGGTAAATAAGTTTTTATAGTAAACCGCCGTGTGGTACCCGACTGAGTCGAATAGACAACCCTTATTTCTTACCGAGATGTCGTTAAAGGCGACTAAGGTAAGTCGACTCACCGTGTGGTAACCGGTTGAGCAGAATATACCACCCTATTTCTTACCTAGTTGTCTAATATACGACTAAGGTAAGTTGAAGTCAGGCAGGAGGTCGGTCGTAAAATACGTAGGCAAATCATGTGACAAGATGTTTAAACATGTTGTGCCGACCCCACTCAGAGTGGGATAAGAGCAGGAAGATGATGCTGATAACGGATTTTTATAGTAAACTCATAGGAGCCTTAATTGAGACTTGAACCTGCAATCAACGCGTTAAAGTAATGTTTTATTCCATTGAGATATCAATGTTTGATATTTGTTAATATAGAGACATGAGAAATGAGACATTATAAACATAAAATCAAAGTAATTGGTAACCTGCTAACATACGAGGCCGGCGCTGGCATTATACAACAAAGGATGCAAAATTTATTGTTATGCAGATTTATATGAAAAATGGTGGCGTTATGTTACTATTATACGGAAAATAAGATTTCCTTGCCGGGCACTGAGCCAGTTTACACAATAATTTGGCTTACGCTCAAAGAAAATACTTATCTATACAAACTATTGTATCGAACCTCGGATATGAATAAACTTATAATAAATTTTCTTTTGTCATGTATTAAAATAACTACGAGTATATTATTTCATATACATAACACAGTATTTCAAAATATGATAATGAATACTAAATGAATACAGTTCAATATAGATATATCGATAGTATTAGGTTGTCATGTTATGAATATCTATATTAATTAGCAAGAAAGGTCTTTTTAGAAAGTATCTGCGGTTTTTTTTTGGTTTTCTATCTGTGTCTTTCTTTATGAAAAAAGTGAATGTATTATTGCAAAATGAATAAAATTAATTAATATACGTTTTAATAGATTAGTAGGTAGGGTTTATTTTGAATACGATACTAATATGTTTTATATGATAAAGTAAATGTAAGTTTTATATGACATGAGTTTATGAAACGATATGCAAAATTTACGTTTTTATATATAATCGTGGTAGTAATTTTTTTAACTGTTAAATGCCTAATTAAGATTAACTATTTTAATTACTACTATTGTACATATTATGGTATTTATATTCCTCGTCTCGTTTTCACTTCGTAAGAATCTAGAAATTAATAATAGAATAATATACATTTTAATTGACAAGTGCTTCCGGAAACTTCTATGGAGACTGTGTGTGGCAAACATCTAAATAAGCAACGTAATGCCATATACGTTCGATTATATAGTCAGGTTTCAAATAAACGTGCATATCATTAGACTAACAAGAGGTGCGCAGGCGAACGAGTGTGTGGTCTCGTTCCGATATTCAATGTGTATTTCTTTTTTGTTTCGGCTCACTAGATTGTTAGGGATACCTACGTATTCCTTTAGTGGTAAGCCCGACCGGGATTTTTATTTTAATGCTTTTTGAATTTCCATTCACAAGTTCGAATGTATACTTTGAATAGAGAATATGTTGGTGCAACTATTCTATAACTATGTTAATTTGCGTATGTCATGTGTAATTTTCATATATAATTAAAATTCATTCGTCACATAAGGAATTCTTTTATTTTCACAGAATGAATATGATGTAGCGATATAAAACTTTCGAAATATCAATGTAAACATTATTAAATTATAGTTTGTTGTATAAACGAATCCACAAGATTTGCGATTCGATTTTTCTATTAAAATATTTAAATTTTATTAATTACTCCAGTATGTGAAAAATTTATAGGATTTTTCAAATCTTCTGTTAAAAATTGTTACTTTTTATTAAATTCTAGATTATAGGGGGTATGATCTAGAATTATGGCGAATTCTGCACTATTTTAAAATATGAAGAAACTTCTTTTTACTTACACGAACGCCATCTAATCCAAATTACCTGTAAAAAAAAGTTATTATTAGCAAGCAAATTTGTATAATATTTAAAAATATATTTGAAAATATGTATAATATTTAATGATAAGAGATAAATTGTCGTAATATGTTACTTGGGCTAATGATCTGTACTGCTATCTGCTACTTATTCTCAAGAAAATACATCTTTCGTACATTCCCTCAAGCTCAGCATTAAATTCTTTACGCACCTTTGAAAATATACTTGCCTCATTCGCGAAATCTGTAAAATATGAGTCGAAAGTAGGTTGTTATCACTTCAAGTTGTTATCACTTTCAGGATTTTATATTAACAATGGTATTGGAAAGTAGTGATATCTCTATATTCCTGGTATATTTATATCTTAAATCATAATAATAACTAAGCCTGAGGCGTCGTAGAGTAGTTATATTTTCTACAAGCGCACACACAAGGCAGTGTAGGGCGGGTCCTGTATATTTAAGTCTATTCACATTTGTATGTTAATTCCTATAAGCGACGCCACGGTGTAATGTATTCCTTAAACATTAACATATATGATAAAGTAATATTTTACTTATAAGTTACAATATTATATTATTTTACAATGTGTCTGCATTGTAAATTATATACACTGAAATTAAATTAAATACATGACACATAACTGCAACGCCCATCAATGCCTGTTTAACTGAGTAGGTGTTGCTTAGATGGTAAAATTGGAATTCCTATTTTGTCATTCATTAAAAAAAATTATTTACATTTCAGCAGACAGAACAAAAGAACAGATGGAATAATTTTTAAATGATTTGTAGAAGCAGGCGTTACTTTGCGGAATTCCAAACATTCTGGACGGCGACGCGGTGCAATTTTGTGAATTTAATGTAAAGTCTAGCCTGAACGGTCAAGCTCACCGTTTTTGAATGATTTATAGAAGCAGGCGTTACTTTGCGGAATTTGCTAACCCGTGCGGATTATAGCAAAGTAGTTAGTTCTGTTATATTGCTTGTAGATGGAATAATATTTTTTCCTGAATCGCTAACCACAAACTCGCTACTTGTTTATCCGCGCTTGCACACTTATTTTGTGTAGTGTTTTGCGTAGTTTTTGTTAGAATATTGTAGTAGCGTATATTAATATTTTATGTAACGACTAATAGAGTCTGTTCAGATCACGTAGCACGCGAATTAAAACCCACGGAGGGCGCTATTTAAAACAGACACCAGCCTCTAATGCGGTTTTTGGATGATTTGCCCGACTAGTGATTGTCACTCTTATAACTATCGCAACTCACTTATAGTACCCGGCAATAAATAATGCACATCGAGAACTTAGAACGAATTCGGTTTCGTAGAGCGCTGTCACTGTCACACGGGTTCGTCAGTCTGTGCGACAGAGACAATGCTCTATGAAGCAGAATCTAGCCGATTTCTTTCTTTGAACCTCGACGTGCATTATTTATTGCCGCGTACTATACAAGTTCGCGACTTGTGATTGTGATCCATGTGGTTTTCAACAGCCACCAGCACAAATTGTAAAGTTCACATAGAATGCTACGGTCACTTCGTGGTGCACGAAGAACACCCGTAATGTATGCAATGATTATCCGCAACGCCTTCGCTTTATGTGTCTGGGCGTCTCAAGATGCTAGTCTTTAATAAATCATCACTAAAGCATACAGTCGATGTCACATCTATCTGCTGGTAACATCATTAAACATTGAATCGTTCAAACAATAACTAATGAAGTACAAGACGTTTCTGCTTGGTCACTCAGTGTCGGTTTAAAGTATTGTTAATACGATGACAGTTAAAAATTAAGCAGTCAAGTGTTTCACATATTGTCGAGTTTCGTTCGTTAATAACAGTCACTTAATAACATGACTTCTATTACTTATATACGTCTTCCTCGGTATATATCTTATCCTTGTTTTAAAAAAAGACAGAGCCTCAAGCACTGTTTTTTATCAAGCTCATAAAGTTTCTTTAATTTATGGGTGATAAATAGGTTTCCAAAACATAATACACCGAATAATAGTAAGAAATGAATATTAAAAAAAATTAAACATACATTCTTTATTATATTTCATTAAATGATAACTCTTTTTGAAATATAAATCTTAAAACTAGTTACATTTAGTTATTACTGTCCTGTACAAGGTAGAAGTGCACCTATATCCACACATCCTTATCATCTAAGTAATAATCAACAGCATCAGCAATCAACTGTATCAGCCTCTTTTTAACAGTGTTTTTAAACTGCTGTAATGGCATGGCCAAAATTGATTTCGGAATTTTATTATAGAATCTTATACCCAAACCTGCAAACGATTTACGTACTTTTGCTAGGCGCAAAGCAGGAGTCGCAAGCTTATGTCGGTTTGTCTATTATATATATACATCACCTATCGTTTTATAATTATTTATATTTCTATGTACAAAAATTTCATTGTTTAAAATATACTGTGAAGCAAATCCATCCATGCCTACGTTACCCAAGCTCTTCTATGAATCTCTTAGTAGTTTACTATTCAGGTACTCGGAGTAAGTTCATTGAGTATTTAAGAATATGGTTGTTAAAGTTCATCAAATATATCTTAATTGAAATCCATAAAAATAGATTTTAATATTCATATAACAATGGCAAATACAATGAACAATAAAATATTATATATTATTTATTCAGTCCTATATAATGCTATTCGCTAAACCGTATCTCAAATCAGGATTAATGGATATCACTCATAACAAAATCCGAAACACGCTAACACAAATATAATTGACCAAAACAATACGGGAATACGGTAATAGAATTACTAAGTAATTTCGAACGGGACCCATCAATCATGCGTAGGATATGATCTTATCTGAAATGAAACTCATCATTTATAGATCTGACCGTCGGCACTGGCCGAATATTATTAATAGATATCTATCCGGTCAACCGAATCTGGTGAGTATAATAATTGTCTGTCGGTAGGAACCTATTGATGGCTAACAAATTATAGACTCAGTGTTCTACATGTGCGTCATACGTAATCAGTTATATCGGACATTTCATAATTAGTTGACCAAGTAATGCTATTTAATAAGATTTTAATTTTGCAAAATTAATACTAATAAGATTAGTTTACTTTATCGCGGATAAAGTAAATAAAATAAATATATAATGGTAAATGTATAGTGGACTATCCGTTTTCATATCTGGTACATGTAAGGTTCAAAATACATGCACAAGCACAAATCTCCACAATACACAAGTACTACACACGTTCACCATCACAAACTCAACAATCGTTCTCACTACATCCGGAGCATCATCAGGAGATAGACTCCACGACAATATTGCAAAGCGACGCATTACGCAAACACCAAGTGTACCTGTATACTAATTGGTTCAACCACCACCATTTATTTTACTTTCGAACACGTATAACAAGCTTGAACTAGGAACTTTAGTTGTTTTAATATCTAATTTACAGCTACTTTAATTTATAAAATTAACATAATTGAACCACGAGTCTCGAGCTGATTAATTTGTGTACCAAACATTCCAGATCACAAATAAAGAGCAAAGCAATGAATAAGGCTTCCTTAGGTTTCGCTTAATTGTTTTCCGATAATGACTCGCTGAGTTTAACATAATTTAGTGCTTTGTGAAACGCCCAAACTACTTTTTAATACTAAACAAGTAGCTGGAAGTTTCTGCTCTTTGTCAAACTGAACTGAACTCGAAAACATTAATTACAAACGGTTAGTCGTGAGATAACTTCAGTTCATTTATATCTATCATGCCGACCGCGTCTCCAATGTGTTTCCTATGTAAATGTACGATAAGAAGTGATCGATTTATTTAAATTATGAAATATTTCCATTTTATAAGTAGCACAATGATAGAATAATTGATATAAATCATACTAATGATATTTAGATTCAAAATACATTTGTTAATTTAGTTAAGTGTCCACAAGTAATAAAAACCATTATTTTAAACCATTTAATTTGCAACAAACTTAATACATCCAATTCAAATATAAAGGATATTTATATAAAGGATAGTTATAAAAATTGAGTCGTACTTTAATATTCTTCACCTCTTTTAATTATAAAGTTAGTTAGTTAGGGCTTGTTCATAACAGCGCAAATATCTGATATTCGGAACTAGGCTGCAGCACTTTCAGTTGCAGTCTAACGGCCGAAACCAATAATCGATCTAATCCAAAATCTGCAGATTTTAGATCGGCCATAATCCCTAGATTGCCAATAAAGTGTGCCATTAAACAATCTGTAATCTAGAATCTCAATCCGTCAAACCGATCAATCTTTAGGAGGACAAATCTCAGATTGAAGATTGCCCTCTGTTCGAAAATGACGGTTTGGGCGTGCCAATAACATATCTGTTGCGTTTGATGTTTGTTTAGATAGGTATTTTAAGGCGCTGAACAGAGCCAAATAGGCTGACTTTAAACACGTTTTTAACAAAAGCTATAGGGATGACGATTAAAAGAAAAATATATGTTAATATACATCATATCTCAGAGAGAATGTAAGATTTCAAAACATGATTACGATACTTTTTTTCGATAAAAAAATTTGGTAAATAGACCTCTGATTTTTATTTTGATCGTAAATATCTCTAATATTTATCAACAAAAATTGGTAAAATTAATAAGACTAATAAATCATTATAATATAAAGAGAATTGTAGATTTAAATTTTGAATTAATTAAGATATTTCATTCAAATTAAATATTTTTTAGAAAATAGCAAAACTGAAACGAGTCATCGTCTCGCTTCTCTTTTACATCTACGAATATAGACAGTGACCGCTGAGGCGCGCTGCTATACGGACGTGTGTCGCTAGCTGCCGCCTTTTGTGACTATTCCTTGTTGATAATATGTCTTTTTTTAGGTGTTTAGTTATAGTTTCAGCATACTTAGTTTTATAAGATTAATTAGACATAAGTTTTTTAAATAAATTGTACAAAAAAAGTTTGGATAAAATAGTGTACACCTACAATGGGTGTTAAAAAATTAATTTTGTCGCTACGCCGTCGCAGAAATTGTGGGCGTGGCTTATATTCCGAAATCTGAATTTGTGCCAGCTCTGTTCAGCGCCTTAATCTGTAATCGCGATCTTACAATTTCGGGGGATTTCGAAACTTGTTTACGGATTTTATGTCTAAAATGACACAGGAGAATATTATTTTCTTTATTATATATATATATTTATATGTATATATTATAAATATATTATATATATTATTATTTTTAATTTTCATTATGTTCCTTTGTTCTTTTTGTTTTAACTCTCTTTTCTTTTCTTAAAGATAAGATATGCATTGTTTGGTGAAACCAATGTAGTCAAACTACAAACTTTACGATTTTTACGCTTGTCTTGTTGTTTTTCTTTTTGACGTATACGAATAGTATCCGTGCACAGGAATGAAACATTGTTATTAATATATTAGATATACTATTTGAAAATCTTAAATATTCCTAATTGTGACTTGGTGATCTTGTTATTTGTAATGAATCTACCTTCCAGTATATTTCATCACTTCTAAAGTTGGCGAAGACAGTTAAGTTCAACATTTTGCAACAGAATCGAAAGTCTGTTTATGGCGCACTGGTCATCATGCTCGCCTTTTAACAGCTAATTACATCGCACGTAAACCCAGATCGAATCCCAGTGTGCTATTAGCCATTTACAAAATTTGATTTTATATTTTTTTTTCAATTTTTCTGAGACTATTAACTTGAGTTAAAGGCAATTCACGTTTTCGACTTTAGTTAGTTAGGTTAGGTAGTTGTCCACTTTGATTAGCCTTTATTCTAATTAATTATTATATTATTTAAAAAGGCAAAAATTAAAAATAAGTAAGAATTATTATTAATCGGTTATTTTCATACAAGTTAATCGATTTCTTAAAACTCGATTTATTTTAAAGGAAAAATCGATTATTTATTAATTGTTTTTTTCTACTCCAATCCACATCATTACTAACCTGAGAGCCACAATATCGTAACGTTCCATTTCTAAATATCAAGAAATTTCTACTGTTATTTGTAACAAAATCGGTTCCTTTTGAAAAGAAAAAAGGCTTTATATGATTAAAAGTTAGGTTATTATCAAAAATTAAACCATTTGAAATCATTTTTTAATTTAATTATTATAAATATAGCATGAAAAAAAATTTAATTATTGTGTAAAGCGGAATGATTAGGAGGAAAAAGATTTGAAGATATCTAAAGATTACGCAAGAAATCTGTAGATTGTCCATTGTCAATATTGTTATTGGCACGCGGATCGGAGATCGATCCATAGATCGACATTGATCGAAGATCGAAATCAATCTTGGACTACGGATACATTATTGATTTCGGCCGTAAGAGTAATTCATATTAGAAAGTTGTTCATATTTTCACTCGAATGACGAACAAAGACTTTCTAAGCGATAATTCGAACATTCGTCCTAAGTGGCAGTTGTAAAGCTATAAATAGTTACGACACCGCATTAACGGCTAATAATTCGTCCAGTGACGATTACGAAACGTCACTCCGGACATTCCGTGAGATGCAAGATTAGCGTTACTGACAGCAAAGATAACTTAAAACTTTTTTCTTGTATTACGATAATCACACCGAGGGGCTTTGATATATCCGAGATGAGAGTGAAAGATAAAAAACATTGTCAATATCATTACAGTACTAACTTAAGTACGTAACAAGATTGTAGGCTTCATTGACTGATAATGAATGTATTTTATTGCATTTTATATGTCGGACATGGATATTCTTATTGCTCGTTTTATATAGAGGTCTGATAATTTTTTTTGATAAGATTTGAATCACAAATAGAATAATATGGTAGGTTTTTGTAACCATGGGCATTCGATGTTTATTTCGTTTTAGTAATAAGCTATTTTGTATTTTGTGAGTGCTAAACCTGCACTGAATTATATGTTTTTTTAATAATTTATAGAATTAGGCGTTACTTTACGGAGATCTATAATATAATATAAAAGTAATAATGACATTATTTTACTATAATCTGCGGTTAAGTAAATAGAAAAAATATATTATGATAAATGTAGAGTAGACTAACCGTATTTAATCTGGGATTATAGCAAAATAATTTAATTATAAATTTTGTATGAGATTTTTTTTCATATGTGTATTATTGTACTATTTTGTACTTGTACAATATTTCCAGTGAATAAACATCATTTTGTTAGAATCTAGGATATTAGAGCTTAGAGGGCCACCATGCTGCACCAATACGTTTTGATAGAATACACATATCCGAAGAAGTCATTAGAGATATGCAGGTTTCCTTACGATGATCAGAGACGCGCTTATTAAAATCAGTAAGCTACATAATTTTTTATAGAAAACTCATTTAAACATGCCTGGAATTTAAGCAAGTGACTCCTGGTAAAAGTCACACGTTATCACCACAAATGTACTGACAATAAATAAGTAATTAAAAAACAAGTTAATACTAAAGTAAAATATTTGGATTGCGATGTACTCTCTGTATTTTTTCGACAAACTTTTCGAGAATTTACAATAGAACTATTTTGATATTTTGAACTTGAATTTTGTATTGCATTACGATTTTGTCGTGGAGCCTATCCTCCTGATGATGCTTCGGTTTCGGGGCGTAACGATCTGAGAGATTGTAGTAGTGAGTGTCTGAAATGCTTGTATGGAGTGTTGCTGCTGGCGGCGTTTTGTGATACATGTGGTGACTTGTCCTGTATGTATAAGGTATGTGAACGTTGCCTGCTTCATACACTTAGCATTACATAGATTCTTTTATGAACGCGGATTATAGCGAAACAGTTTTATTGCAACTTCTCTAGGTCTACCATCAACTTTTAGAAAACGATTCAATTGCAATGGTAATTCAAAGTCGGTACCTTAACTGCATCGCTTTTTTTTCGTACTATAAAGTGTTTTTAACTGCATTTGGATCGCACACCGACTAAATAAATAAGAGTGAATGAAATACGTTTGCGATTCAGTTTAGGATTTAATTCGCCAAAAACTTAAACTGTGCGTCTTTACCATGTTTTATTTTCATGGTATGAATAAGCAAAACAATTCAGTTTAGGTCTTGAATTGAGTCGCAATAAGAGTTCATGGTAAGCCTGCTGTACTATGGAAATCTACAAAGTAAAACCTACTTCTATAAAACTTTTTAGAGCTTCTCACGTGTTACATTAATAATTTATACGAGTCGTATCTCTACAGTCACAACAAGTTAATACTTTAAAATAGATATTTAAATATATGTAATCCGATAATCGTTTAGCTGTCACGTACATCCATCAATTTACATAACACCTCATAGTAGTTTGCTTACATTAATAAGTTTACATAGCAGAGTGCACTCGAATGAGCATTCAAACAGACTTGCAGATGTATTTAAAGCTATTTGTCTGAAGCCCTTATTACGAATGTCAGAAAGATGAAATTTAGATACAGTAAGCATTTATTTCTTAAATATATTCAGCAGGTGTCCACATATTAACATACAATTTCGAAGAGTCGATATGCGTTCCTAAAGCTGTGGATCCGGTGTGATCACTTAGTAAATACTAGCTAAAATATGTATTAAATGTATTGGAAAAAAACCTATTTTTTTAAATACGAGATGTATTCTCTTAATTTGAGTAAAATAGCGTAATTCCCAACGATTAGACCATGATCACTACAACTACTATGAGTATTGTATAAAAACTTTTGTGCTTAATTTATAGAACTTCTATATAGTATATTCTTTCTATAGCACTTTTGTACTCAATTGACATTTCATTTATTAGGTATATGCTTTGTGATATAGGAAAATATAGTGATGACATTACTGTATATTTCTGATAATTTATGGAAAATGGACTGTCAATACACATTTGAGAATTGTGAGTCCAAGATATAGTCCTTCTTCCCAAAAAAGAAGAGGGAACTTCCCAGCTGTGGGATAGTAATAAGTCATTGTTTTCATATTGATTGTCGTATCACAAGTAACTTAAGATATATGCTATCACAAAAGCCAACATTTGTCACAGATTTTCATAGAATCACTGGGTTAATTTTATTCATAAATATTACGTAAGTAAAATAATAGGATAGATAAATATTAAGAGATGCTTTTGCGTTTTTTGACATGTGTGTGTCGTGTCGGTGCGGTGACAAGGCGAAACGATTGTTGAGATTGTGGCAGTGAATGTGTGCAGTGCTAGAAATGTAGGGCGTTGTACAGTGCATGCAGTTTACGAATCTAGCATGTGTAGTAATAATTAATAAGGAATTAATCTTAAAATATCATTAATATTTAAAAAAAAATTGTATTTATAGTAAATGCATAAGGTATGAACAGGGCTAGTACACTGTATTTTTCGTTACATATATTTTTCTAGTCGCGGATTATAAATAAATCATACTTTTTACTACTTTTGTAGTACGTTACTATCTTTGTAATAAAAAGGCTAACTAACACTTACGTCGCTGTTATTCTTTTTTTTTTACTAAGATATTACACGATCATATTTGTATTAACGCCGTAGGGTTTATTGTATTTTTAATACTCTATTTCGCTGAGATGCGAACATTTAAATGTTATTTAAATTAATTACCTTTATACATTGTCAAATATGATAAATTTGCACCCATGTTACCACAGTAGATACTAAATATACCGAACAAACATCGTATAATTAATTTCGTCGAGATGTTAAGTCGTGCGTACAGCAAAATGAATCTTTTATACCAATGTTTCCTGTCTGTAATGAATACAGAAAATTAGGCCCAATCTTATACACATAATATAATGGGACAGGCGTTAAACTTTCCGTGGAATAGATGTGACAGTTGGACAAGGCTTCATATATAATTACACAATGAAAGGAATGTAAGTGGGTCGGTTCTTGTGCTGTAATATTTGTAAAGACTATTTATAAGTTCGTGCAACAGACTTTAAACTTGACTATATTTTGTACGTATTATAATAAACAGTGCAAGAATGCACTTATTTTAAGTGAATCTTAAGAAGCTAGGTATAACATGACGGTGTTAACAAGAGATTCGTTTTCCTATTTGAAAGGAAACAGGCTAGACTTTAATCAAAAAATAGTTTAAAATTAAATGTTTATATAATTTAATAATATTAATAATTATATTAATAATGTATTAATAATTTATATATAATATTAATAATTTATTCACTATCACTAAGAAGGCAATAAATCCAACCCGTATATTTTAGTTTAGTATATCTTAGGTCTATTATTTTTTGTAAGGGGGCAAGTCCCTGGCGACCTGAAATACAGGGAATCTTAGTTCAGGCTTCAGTCTCCTTCCATAGTGCACCGAATTTGGACTGTTTAAACTTTTTAACATTAAGTTTTTAATATTATAAAGATAGTATGTTAAGTTTTTTTTAGGAGAAATAAAAAATAAAGCGTTATTAACTCTATTCGATGGGTAGTAAAAGAACTAAAAATGGCGCATGTTGCTTTTAATACAAATTCATTATTTTCTTGTTACAAATAAATATGAAATCAAAATAATCTTTATTAAGTTTTAACAGAAAAACTCATTCATGACCTGCCCGCGATTTGTACTCGTGAACCTTCGAAAGAATCGCCACGTTCTCACCGTTGAGCTATAATAGCTTTATATCTACGGTAGGGATCTATGATATTTAAAATTAACCTATACTAATATATAAAGCTGAAGAGTTTGTTTGTTTGTTTGATTGATTGATTGTTTGAACGCGCTAATCTCAGGAACTATTTAAAAATTGAACCGATTTAAAAATTGTTTGAGTGCAAGATAGTTCATTTATTAAGGAAGGCTATAGGCTATATACCATTATGCTAAGATCAATAGGAGAGGAGCAGCAATAAAAAATATGGCGAAAATGGCAAAATTTAAAGCTTTCCATGCGTGCGCTACGTTAACGGTGAACGTTATTGAAAAATCACGTATTACAAAATTGTTCCCCTCTAAAAGTTCTGAATAAAAGTCCGCGACAGCATATGTCTAGCTTTTGAGGTTAACCCAAAGTGGGTTAACCATAATTAATTTAAGTATTACGGTTTACTCAAATAATAAGACTGCAGTCCACGCGAACGAAGTTGCGCTTAAAAGCGAGTATAATACATTTACACACACGGTAGTCCGACCCCAAAGTAAGTAACTTAATACTTTTGTTATGGGTGACGGACAACTGGTAGATATACTACATATATAATTTTAAATACATACTTAAATACAAATATACACCCAGACTCGAAGAACCAACAAATTGTTTATAGAAAAATTTTGCCCTCGGCGGGAATCGAAGCCGCGACCCACTGCGCCAACGGGCCAGTCAAGTATTGCTGTAATAACAAAATATAGGTCAACAAAAGTGTAAAACAGACCACCCTAAGACAGCCCAGGGCTGTACCGCCTACACGTTTCGTGACTTGCACTGCCTGTTGCAGCACAATGGTTTTACCCGGAAGCGGGCGGTACAGATGTTTGGATTAGACCATTCAAGAATGTTACCAGTTTACAGAGACAAATTGTAGCTAAGCAATCGGATCTTACAATATTTTACTTAATTTATAGAATTAGGCGGTAGTTTTCGGAGATCCATAATACAAAAGTAATAATGAAATTATTTTGCTATAATCCGCGATACAGGATGTATAATAATAATAATAAATAATACTTCCAAATAAGACATAGACTTTCTGCAAGCTAATATTGATTTAAATTATATTATTGGGTATTTAAATCTAGAACGAAATTTAAAAATAACTTTAGTAGTTAAAAGCCCTCACATTGGTGATTATAATCGTTTATTTTATTACAAAATCAAAAATAAAATGTTTAATTGCGGAAATGAATTAGCAATCGGAGAACTGGGTAAAGTAAATAAAAAATATATATAAATGCTAAATTTAGAGTAGATTATCAGTTTTCATATCCGATACTACAGCTAAAAGAAAAAACCAATGAATTAGGGGGTTTGAAACACAAATGCATGAGTAAATAGCTGTATGAATTTGAATTTGGAAGTCCTAACCATAAAGGTAATATTTGAGATCAAAGTGGCCAGTACGACAAAACGCAAATTTCATATGTAAGGACCAATATTTTGAAGATATAGTAATTGAAACTGTAATTAAAATTAATAAAGTTTTAAATAGTTACATTTTTTTTACAAGTTTATTGTGGACAAAAATATAGTTTAAAAGAATTTAAACATTTGTTATAATTATTATTTATCTGTATGACAAAACTTGAATACACAAATATATTCCAAATGGCCAAGTATTTGTCACAAACATGTATATCCAGTGTTATCCGTATATGAAGTTTATTATTTTGGGTACGACTTTTATTATGCTGTAAATATTTTATTCAGCGATAAGAGTCACCTAGAGATAAAACAAATTGATCGGCCCATAGACACTGCAATATAGGAAGGTTTACGCCCTATGTGGGCGGTTTAATTGAAATGATGAGATTGTGCCAACCACATACCACGTATATTAATACTTAATATCCTATTTAGGAGTGTAATATACAATTATTTGAGATAAACCATCACGAATACGTATGCCCACGTGATTTTAAATGCACTTACAGAATCCATTTGATTATATTAGCTGATTTTCGGTCACAATCGGTCGGTCATTGGAATACATTGTTATTTACAAGTTTAAGTTAATATCTGTGATTTTTCGGAATTATAGTGGTTTTAAGGACGTCATGTTCAGTATAATTTTTTGTTTTTTTTATAACAGGGATATATATGCCGTGTGGTATCCAGCTGAGTAGAATAGACCACCCTCTTTCTTACTGAGGGGTCCTAAAATACGACTTAGGCAAGTTAACGTCAGCGAGGTGGCCGGTCATAAAATACGTGGCCAAATCATGTGACATCATGTTTATAACATGTTTTGCCGACCCCATTTAAAGGTGGATAAGGACAGGAGGATGATGATTATAACAGGGATATATAACCTTTATATATCGACCCAGTTTGTCGTCTCCACTGAGAACCTCATTCGCCCACGATGACGCACCAGGAGAGATGAGGCCTAGCGGTACAATAGTAGTAGCGCCATGCTCCGGGGTGAATGCAATTTAGACATATCCCATGAATTATCTCGAGATATACAAGTTCCATTAAAATCCCCTTTAAACGTCCCCTTTCCCCATATTGGATTTGAAATATAAATTGTACACATTTACCGTTACAAGTTGTGAGCTATGTGGTAAAAGTGCGAAAAATTCATGTCTTCAAATATCACAATTTAATAAATACATTTAATTCCCTCCTTAAGCGACAAGAAAGTATATTAAGATATTTTACTGATAAATGTTATATGGGAAAAGCCAGCATATTTTGTGTAAATTTCACTCAAGATAAACAAGTCACGAATCCTACTGGCGAAATATAAATATAACCTTCACGAAATGTACATTAACATCAAATTACGTATTCCCCTTTTCGGGAGAACATCTTTTTATTGAGATTTAATTAAGCTGCGGAAGCTGGTAACATTAAGCGCGCGTGCGTTTAGATTACGCCAGTAATGCCCTGTATTGTAGAGTTTCCTTTCGGTAAGAGAATTTTACGGGACGTAACTTAAAATTATTATTAAATAAATTTAAACTAACTATTTAATGAATATTTTATGAAAGAATTAGTTTCGACTCTTCCATTACATTAGAATAAAAATGTGTTGATATAATCTATACCTATTATAAAACAAAGTCCCAAAGAGCTGTCTGTCTGTATGTAATCGATTTTCTCAAAATCTACTGAACGGGTGTTTGTACGGTTTTCACCAAAAGATACTGCAATACTTCCGGATGGTTTGAGTTAGTAGTACATATTGGTATTATGTAAATTATGTTGAAGAGATCGCGCGGTTGTTAAAAAAACTAGCTTGCTGGGAGCTTTAGTCGCGTGCGCTGCGTAAACCAGCAAAGATACGCTAAAGTAATGTACTAGAGAATTGTAGATCTATAACAATACTACAAAAAAGTCGGGGATAGCATGTCTCTATCTCTTATGGTTAACTCACAATAACTACTTCTATGTTTAAAATTTGAATTCAAGAAAAAAATTGTGACACGCTGATTTCCACGCAGGCAAAGCCGCTGGCACACCTAGTGATATACACGATAAAGAGTACGTAAGTAAATTTGTATATACTATACTAATTTATTAGATAAATTTTAACTAAGTATCAATTTACTTCATCATATAAATAGTGAATTAGTAAAATATTAATAGTCATTAAGTTTTGGGAAAGCACTGACTTCTAAGATACATTTTTAACGGACTTTTTTTTATTTTAAGGATCTGGGATAGAAAAAGAAAAGAAACGTAAAATACTTTTAGTTTAATAAATCATTATTATTATTACCTAAACTACAAAAGTATAACTTAAAATTAATGTTTTTATTTAAATTTTTCATCACTGAGCCGAGCATAAGTTGTATTATGATACTATATTAATTATTTATTTGAAATTATTTTCATTACCTTCTTGAATAAACATTTCTTTTTTTTTCATTATTAAAAGTTTCATTTCTTACCTGAAATTTAACATAGGTATAAATCTAATACAAAAAAATATATGGCATATTTATATATCCAAATTCTGTTATCCTGAGCGTTAACCGTCTTAGATGGAAACCCCATATATTGTTAATAGTAAGCCATATTAAATGTGCTTTAACCCTTCCAGAACTCTATCGAGCATCTTATGTTTTATTCAAAGGAGATTAACGGGGGCTTCGAGCACGCTTAGAAATTTTCTTAATATCGATATTAAAACAATAATTTCAACAATATGAATTCCAATTATGGCCGTATGGAACGTCAGCCGAGCGTACATATAATATTATTATCGAAGTCTCTTGGTTATGATTAATTATACGCCAAGTTGATTTCAGAAGCCAATATTACTTGCTTTAATTAAACTATAATAATTCATGGCTTCAATATTGTTTAAATTTAATTACCATTGCTAGTATAACTGTTAGATTATTTAAATTATTTGTTAATTTTTCTTAAATTTTCACTGTAAATTTGCAGTTTTGTAATGTGTTAAAATGCTTAGCCAAATTTGATTAAGCATAACAATGGGTGATAACTAAACTAAATTTCTCATTAAAATCATAGCCCTATATTATTAAAAGCTTTTATTCAATTTGCAATGTATGTGGAAGTGAAATATTGAAAGTTAAATTTGACCCACTTCTGAGGGTCCGACTGAGCTGAAATCTTGCATTCTGCTACAGTCTCAATGACAAGCCGACTGGCCCGTGGGCGCAGTGGTTGACCCTGCCTTCAGCCCCGCGGGTTGCGGGTTCGATTCCCACCGAGGGCCAACATTTTCTATTCACAAATTGTTAGTTCTTCGAGCCTGGGTGTCTTTGTATTTAAGTATGTATTTAAAACTATATATGTAGTTGTCACCCATAACACAAGTATTAGATTATTTAATTTGGGGATGGACGACCGTGTAAGTGTTGGGACACTTTATTTATTTATTTATTTATTTACAATGCCTGTTTACGATTAGCATGACCTGATGCTGCTGCCAGGATTTGCTCCAGACGAGGACACTCCTTAACGGTTAACAGTTGGGCCATGAAATATAGCTTTGGATACAAAACTTTTACATTTTATTACTTTTTTTTCTTTCTCAATACTAACTGTATATAAGTACAATAAATAAAGCTTTTTTTATGACTTGTTATATATTATCTACATCAATTAAGTGCATTAAGTAAGTACGTTATATATCAAATTTATTATACAATCATAACAGACATAGGTCGGGCTAATTTAGCGTTACGCCAGAAAATACCATCTAATTACAGCCCACGCCGAGCGTAACAGAGCACGAATTAAAAATGATGACTGCAAGTTGAAATTCTGGAATTCGTTATTACAAAAGGAATAAGTCCGAGCCCGGATCGACCGGCCGACCGTCGCTTGGCGGGCAGCTGCAGAGTTAAATTATGAGCATTTTTATCCCTCGGCCAGTCTGTACACCTGCCTACCCGCGATTGACACCTACCCCATTATATAAAGGACTGCGATAAGCAAAAAATCTTAACAATACCCTTCATAGCCGCATGAAAACTTATTATTGGCTCCATACAAACCAAGCCATTCAGTTTTTACATCTTCATACAATCCTCGCCATTAGCAGAGGCGTGTGGGCAGCGTAGGCTCGCAGCCAAATAAAACGTATTGTTAAACCTAACAAAACATCCAAGTGAACATCTTTATTTAGATACGTCTCTATCATTGGCCATTGTTACCGCGGATACCCGACGCCGGAACAATGTTTTTAATCGGACTTTATTGCCGATTTATCTTAGTATTCACAGAAGATGAGCTGTGATAGCCCAGCGGTGAGACCGTGCGACTCTCTAGAGACGATCATGGGTTCAAACTCCCTGGTTCAACTTTGACTGGCCCGTTGGCGCAGTGGGTAATCCTGCCTTCAGCTCCGCGGGTCGGGTGTTCGATTCCCGCCGAGGGCCAACATTTTCTATAAACAATTTGTTGGTTCTTCGAGCCTGGGTGTGTATCTGTATTTAAGTATGTATTTAAAATTATATATGTAGTATATCTACCAGTTGTCCGTGACCCACACACAAGTATTAAGTTACTTAATTTGATGATGGACGATCGTGTGTTAAGTGTCCATATATTCATTTATATATTTATCTATTTATTTTATTTAACTCCGGCATTTTTTATAAATTAAAAACTCGTGTCTTATTGCTAATTGCAAATTACCACACGCTTTTTGGTGAAAGCATCGTGAGAAAACCTCTAGAGAATTTTAGGGATATGTGTAACCTACAAATTCGCTTTAGAGCAGCGTGGTAGGTCTTAGTTCCAATCCTTTTCCACAAAAATGGAAGCGGATGTCTATGCCCAGCAGTGGGATAGGTGAGGTAAGTGATACTTTACTTTTTTTTACAGAAAACTGTCAATCTTGTCGGATACAAGATTGACAGAATAACTTAAAATTTACTTAGTGTAATGAAATAAAGGAGGCCAGATTGAAAGCGTCCGATGATAAGCGACGTTGTCGCAAGGAGGTCTGTTTGATGGTAATGATTTATGGCGACAGAAGAAACGGGCGATATTTTTGCGCGTTAATGTTGAGAAAGATAAATGCGCCGTGATTTTCGTCTAACAAAAAATATATCATTCCCTACAATTAATGATCAGCGTATCAATGTACGTCATATGATTGATAGTGTTTTAATTAAGTAAGCTTTATAGTGTTAGTTTCACACTAAAATTATAAAGCTGTATTCATACAAAAAGGCAAACTGATACAGACTAGACTAAAGTAATATTCATAACCGGATATATAAAAAAAAAACACTTTAAACCGTATCTACTGGCGCCATATTATAATGTTGCAATATATTGTTTTTAATTTATTCATAAAGTTATGGATGAACTTATCAGGATTGGTCACGTTCTAAATATATCCAGCGATATCCATCATATAATAATTTCGAAATAATTTTTAATCAATTAGGTGCTCTAGAGTTTACACTCTAAAGTTACAATCGGCCCGGACAAGCAGACATTTCCTTTAGTAATAATACGCAGACCGCAAAACTCGTTCAGCTGGAATCATCTCGCGATATTCTATATTTAGATGCGCATTTCAGACTGGATTGGTGACGTTGAAAGGTGCAAACTATCAGTCTCAGCTACACGCGCCGTTGACACCTAAAGTATTTCGCTTAATGGAATCAAGAAATTTACTAACAACAATGTACTTGAAGAACGGCAAAGAAAAATTGATTGCCTTTAAACAACCTTGCTCATAATATGAGGATCATACAATTTTACAAAGCTGTTGTTATAGCAAGAGCAATTAAGAACACACATTAATTTATATTGCGAACAACTTGAGCTAATGATTCGATCACGATTTAAATTTTATTTAAGGTTTTCACGTACATGTTTGCAAGACCGACAACATCTACACAATCTATTGTGTAATGCACTAGCATAGATCCAATAATGAATCGTCAAATTTGAGATAATTATCCTGTCAAATGAAAACATCGGATAAGAAAATTTATTAGCTCGACAGCAATATTAACGCCGACAAGACCTAGTATGCTCAGTAATATTCGTTTCCAGTCTTGTTCAATACGACAAAGTGTAGGCGATTACACTGAATGAGCCACAATAAATCTACACCGAACAATAATTTACGATTAAATAGATATTTTATTCGATTTTAAATGTTCGCCTTAATTTGTATTCATCAACGTGCTGGTATTTCCTATCACGAAGCTGTAATATCCGCTCGTATACAAAAACATCATTATTCTAGAAAATCACGTGCATCATTCATCCTGTCCAAAATCGGTACTTTTAATCGGGAATGAGTCAAGAGTTAATATTCGCGAATCATGTTGCGGCCGCTTTGACCATAATCACGAAGCCCTTTTAATATTCCTTGCGAAACAAAGAGTTCCTTTTATTGGAAACTTTTCTGTTTAGGCGGTTTATTGTTTTTTCTTTGTGTCACACCAAAATTCGATGCGAACGCGATTGCGAAACGATCCGATGTGAAATCAATGCGCTTTGGTATAACGCGGAGCCTATGTCCTACGTGCCGGCGAATCGTCCTATACCATCGCCGCCCTGCACGCTCCGCCATTCAGTTTTCATTTAACATTTTCATCAAATTTTGCGGCAAAAATTCAAGCCAACTGATCGCGTTCGCCTCTGTTCGCACCTCGCTGGATCGCACTTTACGTGCGTTTGGTCACGTAAGTCACTTCAATACGTATCGACTTTTAATATTTTCACGTAGGACACTGCCTTAGACATTCTGTCAGTCCGAAATAATTCAAATTAAATACACCTACCGCGCGGGCGTCCCGTGAATGTTAAGAAGTGTTGCAGAACTCCCCCGCCGGAATTGAAAATGAGTGTGGTTGATGTTTTGTTTTAATAAACTCACATATTTGCTTTCAAAGTAAAAGCTTTTTATTTGATTTGTTCGCGGCGTAACCGAGTTCCATTTGACGTGTAGGGTTGGTACTTCATCTACCGTTGTTTTACATTTCTCTATGATGAAATAAGTTTATGGTTTGACAAATATTCTGGGTTTGTGAGATTCGTTTTTTATCGTTCACACTAAAAGATTCTTTAACAATATATTGTCGTGGTTACTATAAGAAATACTTACAGTGTAATAAAATAAAAATTAAAATAAGTTTAAAACCTCACATGAATTAAGTATTACAAAGCAATGCTATCATATTTTATTGTATATATATCACTTAAAAAAACAATTAGCAATTTTATTATGAGTCACGCACATATATTTGACACACATATAAAAAAAATTATAAAAGTTTTTAACAAAATTTCATGTCCCCACTGTTAGCCGTTATGAAGTTCCTCTCATCTGGAGCCCATCCTGGCAGGAGCATCAAGTCGTGCTTATCATAAACACGCATTGTCATCAGAACTGGACCGGTATGTTAAATTTCAGCCCAATCGGACAACGGGAAGTAGATCAAATTTAATTTGCAAGATTCAAAATTCATATACATACACGGCAAGTTTAATATAAGCTATTAAAAATGCTACACTCAATAATTTGACTCTTTTTATCTGAGCCCTAAGTACACATATACGGGAAAATATTTCTAAGTCTGAAAATACGGAAATAAAGACAATCTTAATCGAAACCATTGGAATTTGAAATAATGTGACTTGTCAGTACCTATTATTGTTCCTGCGAAATTATTACGTCTAGACCAACAAGAACGTGATAAGATAAAAACGAATGCAATAGTTTAGAGCACGTAAGACAAGACTATTGTTAGGATGATTTAAATACATCTCTTAACATAACTATAAAACCACATACTTAATAATCTGATATGCCTATTCTTTAGTGAATTAATAATATAATGCAAAATGCAGTTTTCTAAACATTACAAAGGCTATAATTTATTATAATTAATTCCGATTTAATTTTTTTATGTACGAAATATGTCCACTTGCACTACAAAAAACAAACTAAAAGAAATTCGTGGTTTCTTCTCAATCAAAATTGTCTTTTGATTCTACGAGGCAATTTTACAGAAACGGTAAATCGCCCGCAAACAACGGAAAGTCTGTCCACCAAATTTTCCATTTTTCTTTTACACTTTATTTCGTTCACTTTTGTTTATTTATTATGCTGAATTATTAATTATACAAAATATTATAATAAAATATTTAATAGCGAATTTTACAAAAATAATTTTCAATAAATATTGAGTGGCATTTACTGCCTGCTTATTTCGATTAGAGCAGATTTGCGAATGAGAGGTAGCTTTTGTATAATTTGTTCAATATTATACGATTCGAAAAAGCTATTTAAAATTTCAAAATAGGGATATTAAAAATTAATATACTCTATTCAAACACTCTTAGAGGTTTATTTGAATACAGAACGTTTTGATTAGAATGGTCTAATTAAAATGGTGAAAAAAAATACCCTTACTGTTCCTATTTTCTTCGATATATGCAGTAATTCGGCAATATCAGCATAGTAGATCAAGAATATTACCATTGTCGTCAGCGCCTACGCTGCTAAAATCACCCATTATGTATGTTCATAGTCCACCGAGAATATATAGAGGTCAGTAACTATCAAGTTACGTGTTAAGAGACAGCTGATTAATCGGTGACTTTATCGTCCCCGAATATCGGTTTATCAGGCCTCCAAATTACTGGTATCACGCTCGTTCCACTGTTCGTGACACGCGATAATTTTGTTTCCTTTTCGTAATTGTATAAAACCAACGTTACTGATTAACCACAAACATAAAAACAATGCAAATAGTTAAAATACACTGATTTTTTTTAAATGTATGCATTATAAGATAATGAATGAAAAGAATAAAGTAATATACTGTTAATATCCCACTTCTGAATAAAGGTCTATTTTTCTTTAGTCTTAAAGGTCTTTGGAGAGATCTAAATGAGGTCATTACACTGCTTCAACGCACTCAACCACAAATTTTATAATAATTAAATAACGACTTGTCCCACAGAAAAGCAAAAAACACCTCTACTATTGGAACAGAATTGAAGAACACTACGTTACTCGAATCAGTATTGCAGTAGTACATAACCCATATTGTCCAGAGATATATAGGTTTCATCACGACTCACAAGCTCGTGGTGTCGTGATAGAATTCTCTGATCATATATTATTTTCCCCATCAATGATGATATGTGTGGCAGGCTTTAAGTTAAGCATTCGCCCATTACACAAAAAAATGAGTCACTTAAGACGAAACGAGCATATTTGGTCAGTTTGTGGCCACTGGACGATCACATTCTTATTATTTCTGCTGACTGTTTTAAATAAATCTAGCCTTTCACGTATTAATCGAATGTCTCGGTATACGTCATAAATTAATTGTAAGACACGCCGGCGTAGATCAATCAATGATTTTTAATTAAGGCGTATTGTTAGACGAGCTGCGGCATGACTTTTAAAGAAGTACGCCTTTACTCGGTCATATATCTTTCGTTTAATATTTGGTTTGACTTCCGTATAAATTTTATATATCATGTAGCTAAGCCCAGCCATCATTGTGACTCAGTTATGAAATACTTATAACTTCGGAATTAAACATATTATATATAATACCCATTTCTAAAGAAATGCATGGTTGTGTAACTTTTTCAAAGGCATATGCAGATCAACTTACCAAAATGGTATCTTTATTTTTATTTATTTCTTTTATAAGTCAAATTTCAAAATGGTATCTTTATTTTTATTTATTTCTTTTATATAATGGTATCTTTATTATACATACATAATGATAGAAAAGAGAAAGAAAAAAATAGCAAATGTACAAAGGCGGAGTTATAACTAAAAGGGATCTCTTCCAGTCAAGCTTTGAGTGATAGAAGGAAAAGGACGAGAAGTGAAATATGAATAATTAAAATAGAAAGGAATAACTTCATAAAGCCATGGAAAAACCAATATATTTTGTTAGGTCCATATAAGATAACATATCTGGCGATGATTTAATTTAATCTCTCAGTTCAATAATTTCTTCTAATAACTAGTTTAGCGACTCTACGATATGCAGCCATAACATAGATTGAATTAATTTATTGAATTTACTACTGCCAATTTATGTAGTAAATTATTTAAAGGGACTTGATATAAATTACCAATATCAAACTTTCATAAGAAACACAAACTCAAAATAGATTTTATTCAAAGAGGCTTTTACCGGGTCTTACGAATCTTCGAAGATTAATTACTAGTTGAAAAATATAAACCGGTTTGTGGAAGCTGTTCTCACCAAAGCAGCCGGAAAGAATAGTTGTTCTTTTTGTTATAACTGTCTCATTTTTATGCTTTTATAAAACTATCTTAATAAATATGTAGTCAGTTAATTAAAGATATGAACCCTTAATGGGTTCATATCTTTCACACCAAAGAAATTTTAGTTAAATTATATACGTAATAGACAAAGTAGAAACCATCAAGCTAGTGACTTCTGCTTTGCGCCTTGCAAAAATACGTAAGTCGTTTGTGTGTTTCGATATGATATTCTATAATAAAATTTCGCAATCAAGTTATTCCTATATAATTATTTATTTGTAAATGGTAAAAATGCTTGGATGTAGCTACTCCTCGAGCCTGGTACTAGATAGGAACGACTAAATTTAACTAGCTTTAAGAATAATATTATGAAAAGAACATCCGCCGAGTTTCTAACTGACTCTTCTCAGTGGAAACAGCTTTCGAACCAGAATAGTTGACGGTTCAAAAGCATTTGTTTACAACTTTATTTGAATAAAGAATACTTTGAATTTGAATCATATTTAATGTATTATAGTTTACAGATATAAATTAAACATTTTACGTTACATTTATCTAAGAAATAACATAGCATTTAACTAAACAAAATAAAAGGTGCAATTTTAAAGTAAACGCTTTGATTCGTAAACAGGGCAATGCAAAACGAAACAAAAGAATTTTGGAAGTGAAAAAGTTTGAAACACAAGACCGGATCCGTTATTCTATGAATGGATATTCGGACACGCTACTTTAATGCTTTCATGTTTTGATATCAAAACACGTTTGACTGCTTATTCTTATAACAATGGATTTAGTGTTTTAACAGCTTATCAGCTCTTTTTTAAGCGATTTTAAATTTATTTTCTGGTAGAAATTTTGTTAGAAATGATTATTTGATTAAACAATGTTTCATCTTTTTTGCGAAAACCTCTTTTTTTTAACAATAGCATTATTTTATGTATGCAAATTGAGTTCTTTAAAAGCTTTGATGAAAGGTGACTTAAAATTTACATTTGATTTACATATATTTTTATTTATTTAAGAAATTGTATTGAAGCTATTTTTAGTAAAAAATTGCTAATTACTAACCAACTCCTCATATATTATACAAGATTGATATAACCAAAAAGATATGTCAGATGTACAAAAATTTCATATATAAATTCTGATTCTGATAAAATTTAACATTATATTTTTTTACAAATAACAATAGTTTAATAACTGGTATCGAAATGTATGTATCCGCATCGAAAATAATAAATAAAAAATAAATTATGATCGTATTAAAAAAAACATATTTGTTCTTTGTTTTAAATTTAAAACAAAATATCCTAAAAATATGTCTAAATTATTTTCCAGTATCATATAATAACTACGTGTACTAATACACCAACTTTAATCAAGTCTTTCCTATAACAAACTCATAGCTAGTAGTTTTTCATATTTACGAGCCAACAGAAAAAGTTTTTCAAAGTTAAACGACACAAGTGGGTTGCAAACAGCTCAACTTAAATTCAATATCTTGTTAGAAATCTAATATACGCTAGCTATAGCTCTTAAACGTTCTAAGCAAGTTAAGTAAAAAGAAAAACCTAATTCAAACTGTTAAACAAACAGCGAGTGCAAGACGAATGCCAGACAAAAGTAAAATAAAACTGGAAACGCAAATAATTCACGGTGTGAGAGCGCTAAGAATTGGTTCAGTGTATGTCGGACATTTTTTAATTCTGTTATATTTTAAAGTTTTTAAATAACGATCCTAAAGAGACACTAACATAGTCAGTTTTTGACATTTAGTTTAAGAGCTCTCTCATGCTCTCATTATTATAGCATAGGTAGCTAACTTAAGCCAAATCGATCTAAAATATAACTATAAATAAATATATATAAATATATGGGACACTTACACACATGTTCGACCGTCTCCAAAGTGAGTAACTTAATACTTGTGTGGGTGCCAGATAACTGGTTAATATATACATTTATATAAATTTTAAATACATACTTAAATGTAATACCCAGACTCGAAGAATCAACAAATTGTATGTATGTTGGCCCTCGGCGGTAATAGAACCTGCGACTCGCAGAGCCGAAGGCAGGGTCACTACCCACTGCGCCAACGAGCCACTCCACTATGACAATTATAAATTAAATTCAAAATATATATAAAATATAAATTTATTTCCAAGTGCGAAAGCCCCAGGCATTGTGCTATGCATTCGATTACGGAAACTAAACAGCAAAAAAAATGTTAATAGGTGATCAATAGAAAAATAAATATTTTCATTAAAAAAAATTGTATTTTTTTAATAGAGAATTATTTATATCACTGGTTATAAGCCTCTATACCTGCATGCTGCAATACAACTTCTTAAATTAAATCCCTATAACCTCAAAAATCTAAAACATTCCTCAAATAATTGAAACGGAATTAATATATTTTATGCTTTACAAATTTATGTTGTTGTATGACTATTTATTATAGGAAATAATAATTTTATACATGACTAAACAACACAGTACAAATAACAGTGCCCCAAACGATTACCCTTTCAGGTAAGCAACCCTAAAATCAAAACTACGTCCAAGGGAAGACGCGTATACACTATAAATTACACCTGTCCGATGAAATATAAAGTAATACTGTTTGAGGAGTGAGTTCCGGGCTGATCACTAGGCTAGCCCTGATAGACGAAGAGCTAGTGGTGATAAAAGTTAAATAATTAGTATAAATATATGATTGATATATAATTTTCCTGCACAATAAAAGTTCTGTTGATTATGCAATAGACAATTTTTGTTTTTTTTAACGTTATGCGTTTTTAATTTTTTAAAGAAAACACCATAATTTAATATAACATTCCCATCTTTCTAACTTCTTTATCCTCTATTGCCTTACGGTCGCAAATAACTGTATAGGTTTTAAATATGATACAAGTTATATCTATCTTAAATTACTTACACGCTACTACTATACAAATCATGCCCACGTGGAATGGTACCAAGAATGCTGGCAGCGTTTCCGCGTTGAATCGCTAAGCTGATTCTTTGTGCGAAAAAGGAGCCAGCCCTCTTGTCACCCGAAGAGGCGATCAACCGAGGATTAATTAAAATCAATTAAAATAATCAATAAAATCAATCAATTTAAATTATTTCTAACATTCTAGTCACCTTATTAGTCTTATTGATTATTAAGGATTTCTAATTATTATAAAAAAATATTCGGAATTGATGCTAGTGTATGATCCTGAATTGATATATTTTAAAATTTCCACGTGAAAGCTGCGTAAAAATAAATAACTTATATTAATAACTAGTTTAAGAGTTTTATTTACTCTAAATGTAAATGTGAACTTGTAATAGCGATACATTATGGCAATTATTATTCATATGTACTTAAACGTTAAGATCTTTGTCTATAATTTAGAATTCCGATAGTTTTTGCGCCGGTAAAAACTGATATTCCACCGACCGTATATTGAGATAATGCCGATCGTGATTGTATATCTTTCTCTATCGTTCATGTGGGTGTGAGAGAGACAGTTACACTTCAGTCAGGGTAAGTTGGATCGCATTTTATGGTGAGTTGGCGAGTCGGCAGGTGTATTCGATGCACCTGCTACGCGGTCGGACGGGCCGTGAGATACGAAGTACAACGGACTAGCTATTAAAGCTTGAGATGAAATCTGATAAACTTTACTTAAGATATGGACAAATGTTTAAGAGAATATTAATGTTGAAATTTTAAGAAGTTTTAAGAAATACTATATAAAGAGGTGCGTGCGTTTAAGCTGTGATAGCCCAGCGATGAGACCGTGCTACTATTTTGGTGGGGTCATGAGTTCTGTTAAAACTGATGTCTAATTGATAATTGCAATTTATAAAGCGCTTTTCAGTGAGGAAAAACATCGTGAGGAAATTTGCATACTTTAGAGATTTCAGGAGATATTTGAAACCTAACAATCCGCATTGGGGTAGCGTGGTTCATCTTAGCTCCAGCATTTCTCCGAAAACCGACAGAGGACGCCTATGCCCAGTGGGATAGTAACAGGCCGTTACTTTTTTATATATAAAGAGATGTCCAATAATATGAATTAATAGAGGATTTTGATATCAAGAGTCATAAGTTTTAGTTTAAGCTCTTAGCAAATGACATGGTAAATAAATACAAAAACCTAGTGAGTTCTTGGGACCGATATGCGTGGATATGAATTGAATAAACTTGTAACTAAATTACGAATAAATGAATGATTTATTTTGTAGTAGACACTATACTTTTTTTTTTTTTTTTATTTATTTAAATAGTAATGCGAAAGTTTATGAGTATGGATGGATGTTTGTTACTCTTTCACGAAAAAACTATCAGACGGATTTGGATGAAACTTTACATATGTTATACATCGGAATAACATATAGGCTACAATTTGTAACGATACATGTCAATAAAGTCATAAAAAATCTGGCCTCTGACAGCTATCTCAGCGTACGCTGCCTAAACCGTTAGAGTTACAAAGATGATATACCGTAGTATTGTTTGTCTTTAATAGTCCTAAATAAAAGTCCGCGACGGCATACATCTATCTTTTATGTGGAAGTCACTATGACCAAAATTGTGAATCATAAATTTAATTTAATTAGATACTGTGACAGACCAAATTCCTCGCGAGCAAAGCCGCGGGCAAAAACTAGTATACTATAATTAACTTAATCAAACAAACACAGTTATGACTAAAGATTAATAATAAAGCTATAAACAGTATAGCGTGTTGTCACAAAATGGATGATGTACTCAACATTTTCAGAATGGAAGCTTCTGACGCTAGAATTAGAATATTAACGCTGTTAGATATCACAAGATGCTTGAAAATGTGAAAAACGTGAGCAAATTTGTGAAGAATATTAAAAATCAGCGTCAGTGATAAATTTTAATACTTAAAACTTCCAAAATCAAATAATTGCTAGTTGTTAAGATCTTGAACTACATTGTGAGTGCTTAACATTGATTTTAATTTAGACTCCAGGAATTGCAGAACCTGAATTGAATGTAATTGCATGTGAATCGAAAATCTATTGGAATTTCACCGTTTCTAACAACTTAACCAACTACCAAGGCGCCTTAACGAGTATCTTAGATAAGAGCAGACTATTCTAACGGATCTAGAGTAATTTACTTAATGATATATGAAGCAATGCGTGTTCTTATGGAACAACCTTTCGTGAGTTAAATTTTGTTGGAAAATATATTAGAATATATTCATGTGGCTAAAAAATAAAACAACAATATAAATCCTTTTAAATTAAGCAGACATACTCCACGACAAAATCGCAAATCGAGCAAATCGCTAGAGTGCAGTCCCTCCTCTCTTCTCTTGATGATGCTTCAGTTAAGGGGCGAAACTATTGTTGAGATTGTCGTAGTGAATGCGTGCAGTGCTTGTATATTGTTGTATTACTGGTGGTAGTGCATGGATTTTTACATTACATTTTAGCATTACATATATTTTCTTTTATCGCGGACTATAGTAAAATAATGTTTTCATTTCTTTTGCTTTATGGACCTCCGTAAAGTAACGGCTGATTCTACAAATTTTATATTGTTCATTAATTGATCAAACTATCCGTTCAGACACGGTCATTGACATTTCAAAAAATGCTTCGATCACCACCAATTTACATTAATTGAACTTTACATTATTATCCGCTGGATCAACTTAAAGAATATCAGAAAATTTCATTAAAATCGGTGCAGCCGTTTTAGAGTCTTTATATAGTTCATATTAATAGATTCTACTAATTGATGATTTAATTTAAATTTGACGTTGACTTCATAATAAAAATTCAGTCCTAAATAAATAAGAAGACATGGGAAGACTAAAATGTGTCCTTTGCGAATGCTTTTAATTATTCAATAGCCTTTTAAATCATATTCACACGTTCATTATAATCTTCAATAAAATCCAAGCAGGTTGAGGAAGCGAAATTTTAATTACTTAGTTCCTGTTCAGTTTGAAAGGAGCTTTAACTTTTAATTTAGTTTATTAGACGACACGAGGAAATTTTCAGAAATAGTGTTTACGAAGTTTCCGCGCGTGTGCACCTACTTAATGTCGACCCGCAAACTTGTACCGTCTGCAACAGAAGCGTTTAAATTTATAAAATAATTTATCCCTAACGTGTGTATCATTTAATATTTTGCATTTTTTTCTTGGTTCTTAAAAACTAGACAAATGGAAAATATTTTACTTTACTTTTACTTTACATACGTATACTTTAAACAAGAGTCATATATTTGAAAAAAACTTATTTCAAGACGGCCCTCCGAAAATCTATATGTCACGCCTGGCTCTACTAACTATCGCAGAAATTCATTTTTCTGTCGTGCATCAGCAACGTTTAATAAATTAGTAAACTGTCACAACAAAACAAAAGCCAGCAACATATTTATCGCTTGTTAGCTTCACAGTATATTTTTAGCAATTTGATTTTTGTGCATAAAAATATACATAATTATAAAAAGATTGGCGATGTATATAATAGACAAAGTAGGAACCGACATAAGCTTGCGGCTCCTGCTTTGCGCCTAGCAAAAGTACGTAAGTCGTTTGTGGGTTTGGGTATAAGATTCTATAACAAAATTCCACAATCAATTTTAACTTTGCCATTACAGCAATTTAAAAATACTGTTAAAAAGAGGCTGATACAGAAAGCCTATTATACCGTGGAGGCTTACATTGATGATAAGAATGCGTGGATATAGCTGCTCTTTGACCTTGTGCAGGATAGCTATGACAAAATGTAATTAGTATTAAGAATCATCTTTTTTAAAAGAGCTCCACCGAGTTTCTTGCTGGCTCTTCTCGGTAGGACGGCTTTCCGAACCAGCAGTAAAGTTGACGATTCAAAAGCACTTGTATACAAGTTTACTTGGATAAAGAATATTTTGAATTTGAATTTGAATTTGAATTATTTAATACCATGCTGTAATTAAATATCAAAACATTAGAACGCACCAAACACATTCAGAATTTCTTTATATTCTTACAAAGAAGCGTTAAGCACGCTTCTCGGATGCGGCTTATTCAGAGTGAACTTTATTCAGACGTTATTCAAATAGACATTTGCAGGCACTTATGACTCGTAAAAGTTTAGCTCATTATAATGAACCAACCACTTACACTTTACTAAGTTTGAAATTAGATTTTTATTCTATTTTAAATTTTACGATTGACTGACATCTTACCTTTTAATAAGTGAAAACATAGTCTAAGATGGCGCGCATATTTGGAAGAGATCCTTGAGGTTTCTACACGTTATCAAATGAAATCAAATCAAACCTTTTATTAATAAGGTTACAGCAAAGTAGATAATAGTAAAAATAATAAGAAAAATATACAGAAATGTGACGTTACGAATTTGCAGAACAGTCAGTTTAAATTCAGGAGTACCTCACCGCTGGTTTTCAAAAGTGACAATTGTTACTTAAATCAATTGTATCAATCGCCGATAAGAGACGTTAATTTAGACAATATAAAAAGCATCTCATTCAAGGAATCTAACCTAGGACTTTCGGTGGAATTTTCTCATCAAAAAGAATTTGTTGACGCATGTGTCTGCACGCGTTGTGAACGATGATTGGCATATATATTCTGTTTATACCTATTAGGTACGTATAATCGGCTAAATGTTAATTGATATCATTTAAACATCAAAAGCGTAACAACGGATCCGGTTATACATGTAATGGGCTTATCCGGGCTTGGTAGAGGTGAATCTATCCGGATATTGAATATTGATCGCACACCCTTAACCCTGATGTGTCGGTTTTACCGGCTCTAGATAAAGGGTTGATCAGTGATTATTCTACCGCAAAACAAAAGGCGAGAATAGTTTTTGCACTTTAAATATCTATCTCTTAATAAACAAATTCTTTGTAGTGCTGAAGTTAATGTAGTTTAAAAAATATACAATAGAACATCAATTTACTTAAGTAAAATCAAATTAAGCAAAACAAATAATCACTGTATCTAATAACCAATAACATGTTCCTAATGACCATTGTTTCGAAATCCTGCACACCTGTGATAAAAGCTTGAAATTAAATATTTTGGAACAATTAGAAATCATTAAGCATAACAATGGCATCCTCATTAACGAGCAGATAAATGTTTCTAGTTCAAGCTTGTTGCATGTGTTCAGAGGTAAAATAAAGGGTGGGGATGAACCAAGTACTATATAACGATGCTTGTTAGGATAATGCTTCGCTTTGCGATTTTGTCGTGGGGTCTATCTCCTGATGATGCTTCGGTTGCGGGGCGAAACGATTATTGAGTTTGTGATAGTGAACGTGTGTAGTGCTTGTGTGTTGTGGTGAAAGTGGTGAAGGTCTGTGCATGTGTTTTTACGAATCCTGCACGTATCGGGTATGAAAATACGGATAGTCCACTATACATTTAGCACTATATATTTTTTCTATTTACTGTATCGCGGATTATAGCAAAAAAAATATTATTATTACTTTTGTATTATGGATCTCCGCAAAGTAACGCCTAATTCTATGAATGTAATGTAGTTTAAAAATTTTAAAATAAAACATCAATTTAGTTTAGTAATAGCAGATTAAGTAAAACAAATAAACACTGTACCTAATAACCAGTTAAAGGTTGATTTAACCAAGTATACCTAGTCTAGTTAACATTTGATTGGATCAGAGGCCATAAAAATAATGTGGAACAGCAGAAAAGTCCGTTAATAAAATTGAAACAATATTTTTATGCGACTACGTAATACGTTAAGAGATAAAAAAATATGGATATTTCACATTTTACTAGAACGAGCATCCTCGTACTATAGGATGTTCTTTATAAAAGCTTTATTAAAAGAGGAAAAAGGGAGGTAAAATATATGAAAATATTTTAATTAGATGGATAAGTACTAATTATACGAGTGGGATTTATGATTAAGCATAGAAAATGAGTCGTATAAAAGCAATTTACGTTATAGTTAATGTCAGTAAAACAGCGAATAGGGTTAATACATCTTTTATTTCATTCATTTCTTTAATTTAATCCTTCTCAAAATGGCACTCAAAGAGTTTATGTTAAGTAAATAAATTATATTTTCATCTACCCTCATCTTTTATTGCTTTGATGAAAATATGGTCTTATATTTCTTCCCCTTTCCCATTTGAATTGTAATAATAACATTTTCACTCGTTAACTCCTGTTTCGTCAGTTTCATTAATTTCGAAATGGGTACGGTAAGGGTATTGGACTTATTTTATAGATTCACACACTATTGGCATATACAACAGTCTAATATACTCCTAAAATATACTTTATTCAGATTAGCTTACCCAAGCTAATAACCGAGGATAGTTGTAATATAAGTATGAAGAAGAAATAACATTAATTATCTCTCATTATCGTCCTGCCCTTATCCCACTCTAAGTGGGGTCGGCGCAATATGTTGTCACATGATTTGGCTACGTATTTTACGACCGGCCGCCTGCCTGGCGTCAACTTACCTAAGTCGTGTTTTACGACCCCTCGGTAAGAAAGAGGGTGGTCTATTCTTCTCAACCGGATACCACACGGTGGGTCAACTTACCTTAGTCGTCTTTTACGACACCTCGGTAAGAAATGAGGGTGGTCTATTCTACGCAGCTGGATACCACACGACATAACATTAATGATCTCTGTAGAAAATAAATTAAAAATGAAAATACAGACTTTTATAATATGGAAAATTTCACTAAATTCACGCTCCGTGAGACCGTATAGAAACCAGTGAAAAATAGAATGCAGCAAGCTTCGTGTATAAATGAAGCATAAGTGTATGGTATTAGATCACTTACTAAATAATTGAAATAAAATTATTATGGCCCTATTTCTTCAATTGTCGTTAGTGATAATAGAAATTTGAAAATCTGCCTATCTATCTGTGTATTGGGTTTAAGAACTTAAGAATCCCTTTAAGAATTTATACACTGTAGCAATATTTATCAAATTTGATATTTTTGAAGCTTATAACAGACTAAGAAATAGCATTTAAAAATTCCCGTTTTTCCTTCGAGAACAAGATACACTAATAATATATAATCGAGGGTAGTTTAATAGTTTGATAATGCGTAAGAAGTCGCACTTGTATGTTATAGGATTAAAATCCAAAAGTAATATTTTATACTATGGTTCTCCGGAAAGTAACGTCTATTTTCATGAATTATATACACAAAAGGTAATTAATTCCTTTTAGTGCAAATATGAAAAGAAACAAGAATAAGAATTTACAAGCAAGTTGCAATTTCTTATACATTCAAAGCACTAAAACTGAAAAAGGCACATCCTAAAATAATTTTACCTGTCGATCTTTATTTTAAATTCCTGAGACAACGATCACCACGGATATAAATAATTTATTGAATGAAAGTAAATTAATGAAATTATTACAAAAGTATTAATTACATTATTTTGCTATAATCCGCGAAGTAAATAGAACATATATATAATGCTAAATGTCTAGTAGACTGCTCGTTTTTTCATACTCGATGCATGCAGGATTCGTTAAAGCATATGTACAACCGTTTCGCCCCGCAACTGAAGTATCATCAGGAGATAGACTCCACGACAAAATCCCTAAAATTCGCTTTGCGATTTTACGATTGTTGAGTTTGTGATAGTGAATGTGTGTAGTGCTTGTGTATTGTGGTGGCGGATAGTCCAATAACATTAAGCATTGTATATATTTTCTTTCTCTATTTACTTTATATCGCGGACTATATCAAAATAATTTTATCATTACTTTTGTACAACGGATATAATAAATACGAGCAAGCAATGGTAGATAAGAATAAGGGTACCTTGTGACATTCTTAGAGTTTCCCTTATCAATCAATTGACCTTTTAGCAACAAAGGAATAAAAAATCAAAAGAAAGCTATAAACATACGCCAAGCACTAGATATACGAGTATAGTACTAGCCAACAAAACGGACAAGCTTTTGAATAATTTATTCACGGCGCTTATATTCATGTTCGTTCATTATACGCCAATATAATGGTTCCGACGTATACTTTACAATTTATCCCACACTAGCTGTGCCAGCGGCATCGCTCACGTGGAAATCTGCGTGTCACAATTGTTTTTTAGAATTCAAATTTTAAACATAGAAGTAGTTATTGTGAGCTAATCATAAGAGATAGAGACATGCTAGCGCGGACTTTTTTGTAGTAGTTTTATAGATCTACAATTCTCTAGTACATTACTTTAGTGTATCGCTGCTGGTTTACGCAGCGGACGCGAATAAAACTCCCAGCAAGCAAGTTTTTTAACAACTGCGCGATCTCTTTAACACAATTTACATAATACCGATATGTACTATTTATCTAAACCATCCGGAAGTATTGCATCTTTTGATGAAAACCGTACAAAGATCCGTTCAGTAGATTTTGTAGAGTATTTTGTATAGATTTTGTATCAGTAGAGTTGAGGAAATCGATTACATACAGACAGACAGCTTTTTGGGACTTTGTTTTATAATAAGTATAGATATACGATTTGCTTAAACAGTGCGATATTTTCTTTATTGATTTTCAATTTAGCTGCTATGTGCTCTAGATATTTCTTACCACGCGCTTGTTAGTTTTATCTTTTATCATTGCCAATAAAAGTATATAAATTGTTAGGTGGCACTCTATCAATCTATGATGTTCCAGCGGTGACACCGTGACACTCTTCCGTGGAGGTCACGGGTTCTAACCCCGAGTTTTCAACTAAAATATTTTGTATTTAATGATAATTGTAATTTATCACACGCTTTTCGGTGAAGGAAAACATTGTGAGGAAACCTACTTATCTCTAGATAATTCTAGTGATATGTGTCACCTACCAATCCGCATTGGAGCAGCGTGGTAGGTTTTAGCGCCAATACTTCTCTCCAAAAACGGAGAGAGGAGGCCTACGCCTAGCAGTGGGATAGTGACAAGTCGTTACTTTATTTTAGTTTACTCTTTTAATATTGATTAAACATCAATTAGAATTGCGTAATTTCAATTAAGTAAATAAGAATTTCAAAAATGGTTGAATATTATTGGGTATTTTCTTAGGTATTGGACATTGAAGTAAAAAAAAGTAAAATAACGGCCTGATAATATCCCACTGATGGGAATAGGCCTCTTCTCTTCGTTTATTGGAGAAGAATTGGAGATAAGACCTACCACGCTGCTCCAATGCAGATTGGTAGGTTACACATATCCCTAGAATTCTCTAGAGATATGCAGGTTTCCTCACGATGTTTTTCCTTCACCGAAAAGTATGTGATAAATTTTAATATCAATTAGACACAAAGGTTTTAATAGAAAAACTCATTGGTGCCTACCCGGGTTAGAACCCCATGTTCGTCTCTAGAGAGTCGTATGGTCTCACCAATGGGCTGTCACAGCTTGGACATTGAGTATTTTATAAATTTGTGATTGAATGAAAATGTGAGTGAAACACAATAAAATGGATGTTAAAGGAATTAAGAGTACAACGTCACGGAAGACTGCCGCTGTACTTCCGTAGCAATTATCACATCGATTTTTGCTGTATTATTTTTTTATGTAATTTGCTGTGTAATGATGTGTAATTTGCTGTGTATACACGTTACACAGGTTTAATTTAATACAATATTTATTTGGCATTAAACGTATAAAACATAACACAGTTTCAGCTTAAACATTACTTATTTTTACTTCACATTTTATTTTTATATCACTTTCGTAATACACTATGAAATAATTGGCCTTCGAAAATAATTACCCTCGGTATAAAGTAGTTCTATTATAAAAGGCATTTTTAAACCTGTAATTAGTTTATGATCTATCACAGAGCTGAATATTCAGAGTGCAATATTGAAAATAACACAGAATTGAACTATGAATACAAAAATACTTCTTTCCAGTCTGTTAAAAAACGTAATTTGCCCGGCATAATGCTGACGAACCGAAGGGATCATGCGGACCGAATAATGACAATGATCATCACAATCATTTCATCGATACGTCACTATCAATACGAAAGTTAGTAAATACAAAGGCGGTTTACTTCAGAATTTAATTTGAGTAAGAAGAACTTCGGGTCCAATGGTTGTGTTGGCGATAAGAATAGTCGACCAAACTATATTGTAGTAGTAGTATCGCGATTTTGTCGTGGAGCCTATTCTCCTGATGATGCTTCGGTTTCGGAGCGAAATGATCGTCGAGATTTTGGTGGTGGTTGTGTGTGCTGCTTTGTGCATTGTTCCTGATGGAGGCGCCTTGAGGTGCATGTGATGATTTGTCCTGCATGTGTAAGGTGCGTTAATTTTGCCTGCTTCATTGCTTTGCATGCATTCACTTATCACCCATGCGGATTATAGCAAGTTAGTTCTGTTATATTATAGTTTTTTTTGCTTTGCACATTTGATTGTTATTTTTTTGGTGTGTTAGTGTACCAAAAAATATTTTAAAAAGTATAAATGAATCATAAAGCCATCTATGAAAACGATACCGTACAATATCGGTTCTATAAATGGACAATAAATATCCTCTTTCAAGTATCTTTTTACAAATAAGACTACGTCATCGTAAGCCAATTCCAAACAGTGGTACATGTTATCCTTACCAAGGTACTGCAAATTTTAAACGATGGAGGGACTGTGCATTTTTATATAGCCGTATATAAAACTTAACTAATGTACTGAACTCAATTAAAGTAATAATTTATCAAGCGCTTAACGAGGAATAAATGCACCGTAAGAAAACCTGTGTATGCCTAGAAAATTCTTAGAATATATAAAACCTGCCAATCCACATTCGAGCAGCGCGGTCGATCTACGTAAGCTCCTGTCAATATTTTAAAGCAGAGATGTTACATTGCTTTATCATCATTAACCATCTGGTTAATATAGTCGACATTAATAACAAACAGAAATTTGAAACAATCGCAGATCCGTCGTAAATAATTGCACTACTATAGTTTTTTACTGCATATTAATTATCAATGTATATTGAATTAATTCCTGTTCTTTTAGTTCAGTCCCCGAAACTACATAGACATAAATATTTGAAGTCGCTTTCATGATTTAAATTAAAGCTTTTAAGTTCCATAGAAAACGAATATTAAAAACTATGCCGAACGTTAAAAACATTTTTAATTGCCATTAACCTCATAAAACAAAATTCCACAAGGTATTAAGTATACTCTTTGACGTTGACTTGCTAGCTCAATGTGTAATAGTTAACTCTTATCACAGAGGTTATAGGTTCGGTCCCGATTACATCACAAAAGAAAAAAATATTTTATCCGGAATTTGGTTCTGGTAGAACATCTGCTATCACTTACCGCCCAATCGCAAAAGCTAACTAATAACCAATCTAGGTTTCGAAACGACACCGCGACCAGAAAAACTATTAATATATTTGGTAACTATATTTTAAATTACATTGAAATAAATTTAAATGTCCACTAAAATAAACATTTTGAAGACCAGCAAAAATGTATGGATATTTTTACTTTATTTTAAAAAATACCTTATTTAATTATTATTTTTATAAGACCTCTGTGGGTTATGACGAAAATAACTTAAAATCGATATTTTCGAATGAGTATTTCGCCACACATTCTAATATATTTTTTTAATTAATATCAAACACATTTGTTAGTCATTTACTAATTTTAATCTACTGATATTTATGGCGGAGGGTAGCTGGTTTAAAAGCCACAGGACCGTGTTACGTGAAAACCGTTGAAGACTCATATTCAGCTGTGGACGTTTATCGAACAAAAAGTAGATAATTCTTACACTACACTAAACCCTATCATCAGTCAAAATAGGCACCAATCACTAAAGCCTCATCCATAAAAATGAATTATTTAAGATGAATAGCCGCCGAAATATTTTCTAAGAGTTGTTATAAATTTTATAACCACTTAGAACGCCAATCAAATAACGTTTAACTTCTACACAAGGTTATAAAATTAGTCCATAAAGGATGCTATTTCACTGATAAGTAACAGTATATTTGAATATAGCGCAATATGGGACGTCATAATATCTCTTTTACATATGATATGAGCACATAAATGTTGGTATGTACATTTTGAGATCTTCTTTTCGTCTGTTTGCTATTTATTTAACTTTATACAATATTTTGTTACTTCATCATCGAAGAATTGAGTAGCCAGACCAATAATAAGATGCGTAGTCTTAATTCATGTTTGCCGTGTGGTATCCTGCTGAGTAAAATAGACCACCCTCATTTCTTACCAAGGTGTCGTAAAAGGCGACTAAGGTAAGTCGACCCGCCGGGTGGTTTCCGGCTGAGTAGAATAGACTACCCTCATTTCTTATGGAAGTGTCGTAAAAGACGACTAAGGTAAGTCGACCCACCGTGTGGTATCCGGTTGAGTAGAATAGACCACCCTCTTACCGAGGGGTCGTAAAATACAATTAAGGTAAGTCGACGTCAGGCAGGCGGCCGGCCGTAAAATACGTAGCCGAATCATGTGACAACATGTTTTTAACATTTTGTGCTCCCACTTAGATTGGGATAAGGGCAGGAGGATGATGAGTCTTTATTCACGTAATATTTGGTCCTAAGACTTTTGTAGTGGACCTCAACCGAATACGCAATGAGAACAATTTATTCTTTCTTTAACAAACCTATCGATATTCCCTTAAGAGTTGCACACATAAAGAGCATCAAATAACGCTTTATAAGTGGTTATCGGATTTAAAACTACTACATGCAAATTCCCGCTCACGCTTATTACGCCATTTTACAACCCCGACTTTTATAAACCCCATGACCCAATGTGACGATTGGAATTAAAAATGTAATAAATAAATATATGAGACGCACACACAACAGCTGGTAATATATACATATATAATTTTGAATATATAATGAAATACAAATATACATCCAGGCTCGAAGAATACATATTGTTTATGGAAAATTTTGGCACTCGGCGGGAATCGGCCCGCTACCCGCGGAGGTAAAGGCAGTATCACTGCCAACGGCGCCAACGGGCCAGTCCCAATAGTTAAATTATTGCTAAAAAGATATTAAAATAATTATTATTATTAGGTAAGTAATTTTATTTAACTTAAAAACGATGCACGTGATACCATATAATATATTTAGGTTTGACCAATATTTTGTTCATTTTTAGATCGAAACAAACTCAGAAACTTGTTTAAACACACAAAGCAGACACAAAATTTATTTAAGTGAGAAATATTTTCAATGTTTTAGGCGTGAAATATTAAGTGTGCTGGATCGAGTCGGAAGTTCGCAAAGTAAAATGTTTATGAATGTAAGAAGAAAGTTTGGAGTTTGTTTGGAACTTTTAACGCCTTTCGTGGAGTACGGATTACATGGAAGCTGCGTTAGGCCAAACTCAAGCTCACTAGTGAAACCATCTTGGGGAAAATTCCCATATACTTTAAGAATAGAAATATTTTTATTGAGGCTTTAGTACCAACCACTCTAGGTTAATTTTTTTATAGTTAATAAATATTTTCAAGCCGTCAGTATTATGTCGCAGTACAGGCAGATTACTTACTATTTGATCATGTCATAAATAGTATTTAATGAAGCAGACATTGACGTAATATATATTTATGTTTGCGTGTTGAAATATTTGATAAAACTCTACAAAGGCATAGTAATAAAGGATTCCTTAACATATTATGTGACAAAAAAAACTGTAATGAAATCTGGCAATCTCAAGTAAAAAATTTAAAAATAAATTTTAATGAAATATATTAATTTTTTATAATTTTTGATTGAAATAAGCAATTAATTGTTATACAAGTGCAGTTATTTGGGCGGTGTATATATTTTTAAATTTTATTTCGATTGATTTTTAATTTTAGTTATTGTTTTATATTAACAACGTGGTACATTCTCTAGCTTATTTTCTTATTGAAACTTAACTCTCTTTTTGTTGATCTATATATATAAATTTGGTGATTGTTTATCAGCAATAAGCAAATTAATTTATATATATATATATATAAATTTTCGACATTGTTTGTCAGCAATAAGCAATCTAATTAACTCATACCCTAATAAGATCGTATCGGTAACATTACTCTAATTTGTGATATCAATAGCTTTGTGATTTAATACCGTTGTAAATTGATCTCTACACACAACACATCTCTTATTTTAGGCAGATTCAGCAATTTTTTCTATTAATTTTACATATAACTCAATACAATTTTAGTGAACACAATTAATTTACACTAAATTTCAATTTAACAAATTTATACATACTAAAATATATTTGGATAGTTTAAGAAGTTTATAGAAATCTAAAGACTATCTCATACAGTTATCCTTAACTTCGAGTAGACAGGAAAACACAATTTTCTTAAAAGATTAATAGAGGAACCGTCGAACAGTAAAGTTGACAGTTCAAAAGTAATTATGACGTAAAATTTAATTTATGATTCAATTTATTAAATTAATATTAATTTCAAGAATCAAATAAGAATTGATACTAAAGATGGCTTCAAGTAGTATTTAGGTTATAAAAGAAGAATTCTTTATTCTTTTCTCCTCCAGTATACTTGCAAGCTTTTCTCGATAACAACAAAAGTAAAGTTGATGGTAAAAAAAAACTTTTGTAAAATCAAGTAATTAAGATGTCCGTCTGAAGAAAAAATCGTCGAAGCTTTCATATCGAGAACAACAAAACAATTTACGGTTCAAAAGTAATTATGACACAAATTTTAAAATTATTCTATTAAACTGTCATCAATTGATGAAAAAAATGATACTAAATATCGCCTTAAGTAGTATTTAGTTTCTAAATAATCAATAAAATCAATCTAAAGCTCGGTCAGACGGAGGTGACTTTAGGGTGGTCTGGTCAGATCAATTTACTGTTTACAATTATCTCGCCGACCGGCTATCAAAGTAAACCGCCTTGTACCGACTAATTGGTGGCAATAGTATACAGAGCGTCCCGAACGACTATTAAATCTTAAAGCAAAATCATTTTATCTGATCGTACAAGATCGTACGTTTTAGTAAAATTTTCATTTTATTAAGGTAGTAGCAAAATGTAATATAAAATTCCTACCATCGACTGAGTTAAAAATGTAATTAATTATTACATCTTTAACTCATTCATGGCTTTACACACAAAGATATCTCGATATTGAACAACCTTTTTATTAAATTTTCTTCGTTTCAATGGTGATTCAAATTCAAATTCAAATTCAAAATATTCTTTATTCAAGTAAACTTGTAAACAAGTGCTTTTGAATCGTCAACATGTACTGCTGGTTCGGAAAACTGTTCCTACCGAGAAGAACCAGCAAGAAACTCGGCGGTTGTTCCTTTCAAACAATAATTCTTATCACTAATTACATATAGTTATTAATGTCTTGTACAGGGTTGAAGAGAAGCTATATCCACGCATTCTTATCGTCTAGGTAATCTGCAATAGTATAATAGGTACATAGGTAATAAACTCAACCGATTTTTTTTTTAAATTTAATTTATATTTTTCTTGCATCTTTAATTACTCTAACATTCTTATTATTTTTATTATCCTCCGTGTCATCTAATATTTTATCTTAGTTTTAGTTTGAGTTTTGTATTTTTCTTTTACCTTTCTTTAGACTTTTAAGTTTAAATTTGTATGTATTTTGATTATCCTTTTCATTTATAACACTGTATATGGAGCATGTTGTGTTTTCCTATATTTGGGGGTACACTTAGCTCATGTGTCAAATAGTATTATTACTTTATATTGTGTAGCTCTGTTGGAGTCCCTAAATAAATAAATAAATAAATAAATAAACTGCTGTAATGGTAAAGTTAAAGTAGATTGTGGTGATTATAGAGAATATGTAACGTTTTGCAAATGTTAATTATATTTATAACGTTGAAGGCAAACTAGCCGCCCAAAATACAGATTTACCTAGTTTGTTGGTTACGAGTAAATTTTATTTATATTTGTCAATTTTAGTTAAGATATTTCCATGTAACCTTTTTTGAAAAATAAATCATTTCATTTCATTTCATTACTTATTGTAGAAGTATTTATATATACTATTCAAAACTTGAATTTATGCCGTGTGGTATCCGACAGAATAGAATAGACCACCCTCCTTTCTTACCGAGATGTCGTAAGAGTCGACTAAGGTATGTGCCGTGTGGTATCTGCATAGAATGGACCACCCTCATTTCTTACCGAGGTGTCGTAAAAGGCGACTAAAGCAAGTTGACGTCAGGCAGGCGGCTGGTTGTAAAATACTTACCCAAATCATATGACAGCATGTTTGTAACATGTTGTGCCGATCCCACTTGGAGTGGCATAAGGGCAGGAGAATGATGATTTAAAACTTTAATTTCGCAATTATTTGTTACGTTTAATCTACACTTAAATTGCAAAATTACTTGTTAACATTGCTTTAATAAATACATTTATTTGGTTAATGTCCGATGTTGGCGTTGGCGACAGTGACCTAAAGCTTCAAGGGTCGCTTCAATTATCGCCAAGAGCCAACATTTCTAAAAATAATTTGTTGGTTCTTCGAGTCTAAGAAGAGTTCATGTATCTAAGTGTTTATTGGAAATACATTAACAAAATACATATTTACCAATTGTATGTCAACCATAATACAAATTGTAGTATTTGTATTGTATATAGTTATAGTTGTACTATACACTGTCTCGTGCTCATGGTGTGGGGGGTGCGCGTGGGGGTATTACCGCGCGAGCCACGGTCGAGAGCGGACGCGTTACCTGCGCACATCGTGAGTTACCGAGCCAGTGCATCGTGTGTATAGAAACACCACACAAATGTTAACTAAGTTACATAGAAAATGGACGACTAACTAAAAGGCTACCTGAATATTAATCCTTTAGACTTTAATTTCTATGTCATAGCACAGAAGCATCTCCAAAGATTTCAAATGCGGAGAATAGAAAGTAGAAACTCTCCTATAGATTAACCGCTTAACTCAGTCCTCGCGTGCGGGTTACAAGGGCGCGGAGGTATGACGAAAACGGGGATTGAAGTAGGTGTAGGCGGCGAGCGCTTGTAATGTTTTAAAAGGATAACGTTATATGAACTATAGATAACTCTGTCTCTTTTAGTTACATGTTCCTAGGACGAATTCCGAACGCTCATTCGGCAACGACTTAAAGTGTGCGTCGTTAAGACATCATGGTATGAAAAAGCAAAACAATTTCGTTTACGTCTTCAAATGAGTCGCAATAAGAGTTCATGGTACGACTGCAGGTCGGGTTTATGTTGAGAGACATTCGAAAACATAATGGTTATTCTAAACATGATTAGGGTTTTGTACCATGTGGTTGCATTCCCATTAAAACTGCAAATCGGAAAGACGAACAAAGCAAGTTAATAAAGAGCTTGTAAAAATTACTTTAAAATTACACATAGCGAGAGGCAAGCTATTATTCGCTTCAATTCATATTAGCAAATTACATGTTTACACACGTTATTAAACATTGCCACAAATGTTTTCATGCTAAGAATTTCATTTCCTGTAGCGAGCGTTCTTTAAATTTTAACAGAGAATTTCGTTCACCACAAATCTTAACGTCCGCAGATGTGTAACACTTATACCGATTTTTTGCTCGAAACCTCTCGTTTTCGACCGCATTTTAAAAAGACACCGCCCGGAGTGCCTACTTAACATAAGGTTTCTTGAATGGCATTACTTATATACTCTTTGCACCTACAAAGTGTAACATAACCCACATTCGAAAAGGCTCGAGATCGTGGTTGTTTTCTTTAAATGTTCCTTTTTAAGCCACATTTTCATTTTACGTAGAAAATAATTCGTATTTGTATAATCCTTAGTAAACAAGCTGTGATAGCCCAGCGCTGAGACCGCACAACTTTATCGACTGGGTCAAGAGTTCAAACCCTGTATAGGCAATAATGAATTCTAATTGATAATTGCAATTTTCCACACGCTTTTCGGCGATAGACAACATCAAGGAACCTGCATATCTCTAGAGAATTCTGGGGTTATGTGTAACCCCTACCAATCCACATTGGAGCAGCGTGGTAGGTCTTAACTCCGACCCTTCTCTCTAAAGACTTATAGACGTGGCCTGCGCCCAGCAATGGGATAAAAGGCCTTAACTTTTAGTGTAAACAAGTGACGATATCTCTTAAAATTAAAAATTAAATTTATTTTAATTAAATATAAATAAATAAATAAATGGAACATTTACACACACGGTCGTCCGTCCCCAAAGTAAATAACTTAATACTTGTGTTATGAGTGATGGACAACTGTTAGATATGCTACATATATAAGTTTAAATACATACTTTAATACAAATACACACCCAGGCTCGAAGAACCAACAATTTGTTTATAGAAAATGTAGCCCTCGGCGGGAATCGAACCCGCGACCCGCGGAGCTGAAGGCACGGTCACTACCCACAGCGCCAACGGGCCAGTCAATATTATAATAACAAATATTTAAATAACATATTTGTTTTAAAACGTGTATAAAACGAATGATTAGCAAACCATGATGGTAGAAGTGATAGTTCGTGACACGGTTCGCGGTTTTTAATCCGGGGTAGGAATCTATTAGTTTCCTATCAATAATATGTTCTTAATTGATATACACAATTAATTATGACTAACGATATAAAACCTTTGTAAAACGGAATATCACTGCCGATTTATTTATGTAACTTGTTTATTCGCTTCGGAGCACAATATAAAGCTCTGATCCTTTATTACGTGAGAAGAGGTCTCTACCCGGCAGTCGGACGTACCGGCCGCTTTTACTAAATCGATGGAAATAATGGGAATCTCGTCCTATTCATTTCAGTTTTTGAATTTGCCAGCATCAATTGCCCATGATACACTTTGGTGTCTTACCAACAATGCCGGCAATGACCAGCAAAACTTAGGTTATTAATAACCAAAGATGGAGGACAGGGTAATTGGTGCGATCAACAGTATCGCACAACCGCATGCCAAGTGTACCGATAATTGCTTTAAATATAAATATAAATAAAAAAATTATATTTATCTATATAATAAATATAGATAAATATAAATATAAGATACTGTAAATAAATATATGGGACACTTACACACACGGTCATCCGTCCCCAAAGTGAGTAATTTAATACTTTTGTTATGGGTGTCAGACAACTGGCAAATATACTACATATATAATTTTAAATAAATACTTGAATACAAATATACACCCAGGCTCGAAGAACTTATATTCAATAAATAAATTCTTCTATAAATAAGGAAATTATTTATAGAAAATGTTGGCTCTCAGCGAGGATCGAACCCGTGACCCGCAGAGCTGAAGGTCACAACCCACTGCGCCAACGCGCCAGTTCTACAGAACGGGTCTATACAGAGATGAAATAAACAACATAATTATATTAAAACTACGACATAAAATTTTATGTAAAGAAACGTTAACTCTCATGTATTAAATTACATAGAATGGTTCAAACATCAAATACCAATTCAATTTTCTTTTATCCAGTAAATCCAGAATTCTATGATAAATTTAAGTCAATTCTTACAAGAATCTATATATATGATATACTTGTATGTATTTGTCAGTTATATTTTCACAGCTAATCCACCAGAGTAATATTGATGAAATTCAGTACTATTAAAGCTTATCATAGCATACAAAGGAATATTATAGTATTAAAAAATCTGTTTTTCCTTCGGGAGTAGGAAAAAACTCATACTCTATTAATGAGGGTATTTATACATTTAAGTTGACGTGGATGAACTCGAACTTGTATGTGTATATCTACGAAAACAATATAAAGTAAGGTAGCGGTATGTCACCGTCCCAAAGCTGAGCAAAGACTTCCTCTCTCCTTTTGAAGAAAAGCATTAGAGTTAAGAACCACCACGCTCCTTCAATACGGATTGGTAGGTTTCCTCACGATTTTTACGTTCGCCGAAATGCGTTTCATAAATTGGAAATATCAATAAGGAACATAATGTTTTAAAGAAATTTGCTTTTTTTTCTCAAAATGACTGTATGCTGTTAGCCCTAATGGGTTTTACAGCGTCACCGGGCGGGACGGGCGAGCGCAGAAGCATCGTCGAGGTTGCGAAATGCAGAGAGTAAAGCACAGAAGCTCTACTTAAGTCGGGGAACGTCGTCCTAAGGGTGCCTCCTGTGAGGTTTTAAAGAAAACAATTAGTCTGAATATGGTTTTGGAACAAACAACAACTTGGTAAGACTCATATTGTTTCATAGTTTGGGTAACATAGCCTAAACAATATGAAACACGTAATATTCGGATTTTGTTGCCTATTGTATTAGTAGGCCCTATTATCGAAAATAGTATATACCTTCCCTTTTGTCAAACCATAACTAAAATCAAATAGCGAGCCAGGTAAATAAACCGTATCACGCACCCCAAGAAACCTTACGTAGGGTTTTGTAAATATCTAAAGGCGAATTTTCCTGTCGGGCAATGTCCGTAAAGTGGAAATTCTTCGCATGCCTCACTTCACTAGTCCGCTCACTGACTGGGCATCTAATGTTTCAACATGAAAAAGATACTCCAATAAACATCTTATACATCACATAAGCGATACGGTCTACGCACGCAATGCTCTATAAATCATGAACCGTTTTATGAATATTTCCTGAACGAATAACCTTTTTTTTTATGTGTCGAGCGTCGCTTGTCACGTCTACGTTAATTTATAGCCGTCGAAACACTTTCAAAGTATTAAGAAAATAATAGTTCTTAGTACCCGCTTTGCTAGCGAAGCTAGTTCGGAAGTCAAACAGAAAGTTTAACTGCTTTTTATGTAGAGTCAATAACTCATAGTTAGTCTTTTATAAACTTTTATGACTAATGTTGTTGAGTCTTCTGCAACACGTGTCATTATCCAATAATTGATAAACTTAACAATATGACCCTAACGATAAATAATTTCAAATAGTTTATCTCCTCTATTTCATATTATTTATAGAGGGTCAAAAAAGTTATGATATACGCTCCAACGAACTATATAACAAAACAGTTGATTGAGAACACCGATGTGGATAATTAATAGCAATAATTAATACTTGCACGTACCTTTAACTCGCATACAAATAGCTTCAATTTTCAATAAGAGTCCAATCACTCAGAGCAACGACGATTATTAGATTATGATATATAATAAACAGTCACTTAAGTTAGCAAACTGTGTGGCTTCCTAGCACAAACACGTTCAAATCCAGTTCGGGGCACATAACACAAAATCGAAACCGTCTAAATAATTTCTTATGTATGTTAATTACGTGAATCGGTCGTGCGTCGATGTCGGAGAGAGCGTCCGAGAAACATGAGCTCCGCACGCGAGATGAACGTAGACTGTCGGTGGTCTACGGCATGAAGCTTTCTAAATATACACCCCCCGATGTTTCCCGCGCACCCTACGAGCGCAACGCGTGTTCCATGCAATTTTCTATAAATTTTCGCAAAAGCTCCAAAGCCAAGCTGTCAAAAGCTGTTTTTGCTGGAGCTCAGCCGGCGCCCGCTTTGGGTGCATACACCGTAATTGAATTACCTTTACCTAATGCAGAAATTTATTTTATGTTTTTAATGCATTATATGTAATTTATAGAATTAGGCGTTACTTTGCGGAGATCCATAATATAAAAGTAATAATAAAATTATTTTGCTATAATCTGCGATACAGTAAATAGAAAATATATATAGTGTTTAATGTATAGTGGACTATCAGTATTTTCATACCCGATACGTGCAGGATTCGTAAAAACACATGCACAAACCTCCACCACTTCCACCACAATACACAAGCACTACACAGGTTCACTATCACAAACTCAACAATCGTTTCGCCCCGCAACCGAAGCATCATCAGGAGATAGACTCCACGACAAAATCGCAAAGATTTGATTTGATTTGATTTGAAGATTTGATCGCAAAGATCACTTTGCGATTTTATCGTGGAGTCTATCTCCTGATGATGCTTCGGTTGCGGGGCGAAACGATTGTTGAGTTTGTGTTAGTGAACCTGTGTAGTGCTTGTGTATTGTGGTGGAAGTGGTGGAGGTTTGTGCATGTGTTTTTACGAATCCTGCACGTATCGGGTATGAAAATACTGATAGTCCACTATACATTAAACACTATATATATTTTCTATTTACTGTATCGCGGATTATAGCAAAATAATTTTATTATTACTTTTGCATTATATGTAATTACGTGCAACGCAATTTTAAAACGAAGCTAAATAAATGAAGGATTCTTCAGGTTTTACATATTGCAATATGTTTATACTAAAGAGATTACTTTCATAAATCAAATGTTACTTTAAAAAACATATTATACATATATTTTGCTATTCAAACTAGTTTTAAATTAAAGTTTGAACCTGTAATTCGTTTAGAAAGTTATTGAAACTTAATATAAAAAAGCAGTATATCTTACATAAAATACGTTAATGAATTATTGATCGCCATCATTCATGTAATCAAATAAATCCTTTCATTGAAATCAAGATTTATACAGTGTAATAAGCGTCGTGGTGGTCCTTAAAAATATGGTTGATTCTGGGCTTAAAGCTCTCTATAGACAGTACTGTAACTTTTAATACAATTGAAGGTTATAGTTGACAATTATTAAATATCCGACTTTCAAATGTAATGAAAAAAGTCTATTGAAAAGAACTTTAGTTGTCTAACACGAAAAGGCATATCTGAGCTTTCATATAAGGTCCATAGTCAGCAATCAAAATTGGATTCCGTAAGTTATCATTGTCATCACACGCAATAAAAATGGGTATTTGTTCAAATACAGATAAGATTTGTAAATAAAAACGTTCACATACTCAACAATCGTTTCGCATCTCAACAACGTGTGTAGTGCTTGTGTATTGTGGTGGAAGTGGCGGAGGTTTGTGCATGTGTTTTTACGAATCCTGCACGTATCGAGTATGAAAATACGGATAGTCCACTATACATTTAACACTTTATATATTTTCTATTTACTGTATCGCGGATTATAGCAAAATAATTTTATTATTACTTTTGTATTATGGATCTCCGGAAAGTAACGCCTAATTCTATAAATTATATATGAAAATGATGTTTTGATTCAAATGTGTATTCATATTTTAAAAGTAGAAAATTTTAATCGTGTAAGTATGTACCGTAAAGAAAATCGCTAAATGTTGTCAACACATCGATTAGGTGTTAATAAAAGAAAGTTTGTTGAAATTTCACCTTCACGAGTGTCAATATATTAGAGTGTCTTCGCAAGTTAGCGAGAAAACGCGAGTTCGTTCATTCGCGAGTTATTTTTTTTAAAGATGTTCTTAATATAGAGGCATTATTCACTCACACACTTCGAAATCAAATAATTAGAGTTTGCAATATGCAAGAATAAATTATTAAATTATTAATAAATTATAAAAGAATAAATAGTTGCAGCAGGATTTTCTTATTGTAATTAGCGATCCCCGTAGCCCAGTAGTTAAGACGGACTGCCTTATTATTGAAAGTTCCAGATTAATTCCACAAATTGAGATGTTTTGTCTAATCAAAGCCATGACTATTTACTACCCTAACGACAACGCTATAACCTTAATTATATAGTGTCCTATAACGATGCTACTTAGCAACTGTAAAGGGTTTCTTTGCCTCCTAGAGTTGCAAGCTTCTAATGTAAATTGTATCTTTACTTACCATCAAGTAAGATAAGAATCAAACGCAAATGTAATTAAAATATAAACTTAGGTATAAACTTTCGTAGACAGGATTAAAAAATTCAATTAATCTGCCACAATTATATCGTTGTTCGCGTAAAATGTGAAACAGGAGGTAAAATGGTTTCGGGTAATGAGTTTCACTAGCAACAAGTTGGTTATGATAAAGTCGTTCGTGCCGGCATCAGCCGATAACACTCATTGGCAGCGATGGCCAACGAACTGTCGTTTACCTTAAATATCATAGGGCATTCCTCAAACATTACCCCGGCTTAAATTAGGTAATAATAATGTATCTGCACATTAAAGTCCATAAATAATAAAATAAGAAATTATGTCTCTATCTTTTTTTAAAATTTTACATTCATCATGATCACGCACAGCAGATCATGATGAAGCAATACCATTTTTTATAAACCAACGTCATCATCACCTTCCTGCCCTTATCCCACTCTAAGTGGGGTCGGCACAACATGTTTATAACATGTTGTGCCATGTATTTTACGACCAGCCGCCTGCCTGACGTCAATTTACCTTAGTCGTATTTAACGACCCCTAGGTAACAAAGAGGGTGGTCTATTCTACTCAACCGGATACCACACGGCAAAACTCTTAATAAGAATAATATTTTGAAAACAGCAACCACCAACTTCTGCTGACTCTTCTCGGCAGGAACAGCTTTCATAACCAGCAGTATTTGACGATTCAAGAGCACTTATTCACAAGTTTACTTGAATAAATACTTTTTGGATTTTTTTAAATTATTACACTGATGTCGTAATTAAATGTAGTCTTTAATTAATATAGACAAAATATATCACAATACGCGTAGATTTAGAAGTGCTGAATTGGGAAGTTCACCCTCGATCAAACATCCAAGAGAAAGTGTCCTTAAAAGTTGCAGGAAAGTTTTGCAATAACTCCGTTTGTCCAAACAATCATAGCAATAATACTCACTAAAGCAACATTGCACTTGGCTATACTTTATGAGCAAGGTATATTTTATAAATTATATGTTTATAGTTATGTACCGTGTGGTATCCGGCTGCATAGAATAGACTACCCTCATTTCTTACCGAGGTGTCGTAAAAGGCGACTAAGGTAATTTGACGTCAGGCAGGCGGCCGGTCGTAAAATACGCAGCCAAATCATGTGACAACATGTTTGTAACATGTTGTGCCGACCCCACTTAGAGTGGGATAAGGGCAAGAGGATGATGATGTGAGTTGAGATGAGTAATTCTTACCTTGTATATTGTATATTGTTATATATAGGTAAACACCTATAATACAGACATGAACATACCAATACATAAACATACTAATACTAGTGTATAAAGGAAACCTCACAGTATCTCAAAGCGTACCACGTCAATTACACCAGAGCCCGTAGGCGAGAGTGGACGTGTTAGTGCCTGTTGCAGCATGTGCTATATTTATATATCACCAACATATGCTCATAATACACAAGTGAACACATACATTACACTAATATAAGAATTTCGAGATGAGCATACAAGATAATAAAAGATTAATGATATTTCGCATTGGTTCGCTCTGTCATATTCTATTATTCCCTCGAGTTGGCACGTTGCCTACACGATGACCATTGGTGTCACGCTCAGGATAACTGACTGTTATGAATTTGATCCACCCACTGGATCTCATATTCGTCAAACTGTTTTATAGATAACTTTTAAAACCATCAGCTAAAACCATAATTGTGTTCTGTTCAAATACAAATTTAAGATATTCCTTATACAAGTAAACTTTTCAACACGTGCTTTTGAATCGTCAACTCTACTGGTGATTTGAACAACTGCTCCTACCGAGAAGAGCCAGCAATACACTCAGCGGTTACTCTTTTCATAATAATCACTTACGACGCTATATAGTGATGAGGCAGTCAATATAATGAGTTTAAACTGAGACATTGTTGCTCGGGAATAGAATTCGGGACCCTCAAATATTTCGGATATTTCCTAATTATAATAAACAACCATTGCAATTCGTAAGAAATCTCTTATACAAAATAGCAAAAGGCAACAATACAAAACAGCACAAAGTAGAGAGCATAAATCTATGTTTCCTTAAGAAATATAGAATTAATAGTAGTAATCCTTAACCTTGGCGATGTGCCAAACACCATGCCCATTGAAGTCAGATCCAGGAGGGCATTGTTACCGCCCACTGAACAAGCCCTGCATATTATTAATGATTTTGAAACATACGAGATATATTAATAATTTAAACAAATTCTAGCCATTTAGTCTTCACAGTGCAATAATGTTTTTATCAGTTTCAACGCCACGATTAATTGTCTCTTGGGAATGATGATTTAAAATGGCTTGACGTGACTTTTCGAACGCCGATCAGCCGATTAGAAATCGGCTCTTTCTTAACGTTAGAGTCACTCTTTGACCGTGTAAAACACACTGAAGACTTTCTACAGGACGTGTAACTTATTAATCTAAATTGGAGAGACTGAGTCCATTAGTTACACGTGTTGTAAAGATTCTTCTAAAAATGCAATTTTAATAAAATTGTAAATAAAAGTACAATTTAAGATAAAGACATTTTTAAATTAGCAGAGAGATTTGTAATAGCGAAGTCTCATCAAAAATCTTGCTCTTAGGCCAATTGGACCTTACGCCTTTCACATCTTTATCATGCTCCTGCCCTTATCCCACTCTAAGTGGGTCGGCTTAAGATGTTATAAACATGTTATGACTACGCCACATGATTTGGTTACGTATTTTACGACCGGCCGCCTGCCTGACGTCAACTTACCTTAGTCACCTTTTACGACACCTCGGTAAGAAGTGAGGGTGGTCTATTCTACTCAGCCGTATACCATACGGCGGCGGCTCTTATGTCTATTTATTTATTATTATTTATGTAAATCAATAAAAACTTAAGAAAAACATAACTAATAAAAAGAGTTTGGTAAAATATCTGGGCTCTTTATTTTGCTTTTAGTCCTAATGTGCGAATAACAATTTACGATCGCCCGTTGTATCCAAAAGCAGTTCTCAAGCTAGATAAATGGTTTCCAAAAAGACATGTCAATTCAGAGCTTCCTATGAAAAATTACTATGATTCTAAAGAATTATACAATAGCCCCCGTCACAACGGGGCGTGCAAATTCTTTTTTCTGATTCCGTTCTTTACAAAAGATATTCGTGTGACTGCCTTTAGATAGATATATTTTTACACCCGTTCTTATTACATCTGTCATCACATGCATAAGAAGCATCCGCCCACTTTTTGTATCCATTATAAATCAGCTGCCAGGGCTTCATTAACTTTTGTAAATATTTATATCATTTAGAATTATCATTTAGATCATTTATAGAAGAAGGCGTTACTTAGCGGGATTCCATATTACAGACACTATAACAGAACTACTTTGCTATAATCCGTACGGGTTGAGCGAAAGCATGCAAAGCTTATGTGTATGAAGCAGGCAAAATTCACGTACCTTACACATGCAGGACAAGTCACCACATGCATCCCAAGACGCCTCCCCCAGCAACAATGCACACAAGCAATACACATAACCACCACTAAAATCTCGACTTCTGCCCCGAAACTGGGGCATCGTCATGAGGATAGGCTCCACGACAAAATCGCAATGCATCACAAATATCATTCATACTCATTAGCTTTGCATGCATTCGCTGAACCCATGCGGATTATAGCAAAGTAGTTCTGTTATAGTGTCTGTATTATCATTTAGGAATAGTACCATTTGGAATTAGAACCAAGCGATTAATTTAATTTAATAACTTAATTTCTGAGCTGTGAGCCCAGTGGTGGGAACGTGCGACTTTTTCGAGGCGGTCACAGGGCATAACATATATGACAAAAAATTCCCGCTTTTCCTTCGGGAATAGGAAAAAAACAATATTCTTCTTCTTCTTTCTCTTTGCTCATTCCCACGTTAGGTAGGGTCGGCTCTCCTAATTATGTCGCGCCATGATGATCTGTCATAGTTTGTGGGGTCATCTAAACTATTTAATTTTAACATATTCAGCATACTGGTCCACCATGTTAATTTGGGCCTTCCTCTGCCACTCTTGACTTCCGATAGGCTCAATGCCCTTTTCACGACATGGTGTTCATCCCGGCGCATCACGTGTCCGTACCACCTCAAACACCTTTCTATTAGTTTGTCGTGGATCGGGGCTACCTTAAAACTGCCACGAACGTATTCGTTTCGGACCTTGTCTAGTTTGGTTACCCCTCCCGACCATCGTAGCATATTCATCTCCGCTGTATGTAGTTTTTGTACATGCGCCTCTTTCACCACCCAGCATTCCGAACCATAGAGCATGGCGGGCCTCACTGCCATTTTGTAAACTTTGCCCATTGCATATTTGTATAGGCATCCTGGGATCGCATAGCACCCCTGTTAGGGATCTCCATTTTTGCCATGCGACTCCAACTCTATGTTGCACATCTGCATCAGCATCGGCGCTATCGGTAACTATTGATCCAAGATATTTATAGTATGACACTTTCGGGACTAAAAAAACAATATTGTAGATACATAATTAATGATATTTCAATGGAACGAATGGAGTCGCTGATATATGTTAGTATGTAAAGACGAAATCTGGCAAGTTATATTTGACCCACTTACCGATGTCCGATTTAGCTGAAATTTTATATACTAGTCCAGTCCCGATAACAATGCTTAATAATTAATTAATATTGCTGTGGGGTAAATGCGCGGATAGTGAAAAAATTTTCGTATTACAAAAAAGAGCCATACGTGGCATCTACAATTTAAGTCCGCGTGATTCCCTGCGAGAGAAGTTTAAGGAAACAGGTATTCTAACATTTGCTTCACAGTATATTTTAAATAACGTAATTTTTGTACATAAAAATATAAAGAATTATAAAACGATAGGTGATGTATATAATAGACAAAGTAGGAACAAACATATGCTTGCGACTCCTGCTTTGCGCCTAGCAAAAGTACGTAAATCGTTTGTGGGTTTGGGTATAAGATTCTATAATAAAATTCCGAAATCAATTTTGGTCATGCCATTACAGCAGTTTAAAAACACTGTTAAAAAGAGGCTGATACAGAAAGCCTACTATACTGTTGAAGATTACTTAGATGATAAGGATGTGTGGATATAGGTGCACCTCTACCCTGTACAAGACAGTAATAAATAAATGTAACTAGTTCTAAGATTTATATTTTAAAAAGAGCAACCGCCGAGTTTCTTGCTGGCTCTTCTCGGCAGGAACAGCTTTCCGAACCAGCAGTAAAGTTGACGATTCAAAAGCACTTGTTTACAAGTTTACTTGAATAAAAATATTTTGATTTGATTTGATTTGAAATGCATGTATATGATAAGCATTTCCTAATGCTGCTGCCAGGATTGGCTTCAGAAAAGAGAATTTCTCAACGGTTAACAGTAGTGCCATGAAATTTTGATAAGAGCTTTTTTTATTTATTTATTTTATCAGAATGCACAAAATTACAGTGAACATCATGTTAGCGTAAAAATAAACTCATCACAGTTTTTCCGTACGCCAAACCCGTCGACATAATATACATAATGTATATCATGTTGAATATAGTAAGTACATTTATAATCCTTAGCAATTTTTATGTATGATAATACATTTGTAGAATGTATAAACTGAAAAAGCTATTACTAACTAAATAAAACTATAACATATAAATTGACTTGTTATAATTTATCATCATCAAAAGCTTACGATATAAACATAATAAATAAAAAGCATCCTTTATTCATATAAAACCTTGTATACATTTATATTATTATATAATATACACAAACTACTTAGCGTCAATATTTTACAACCATAATAAAACCCAAAATTAAAAAATTTTATAAGCTCAAAAATAACATGAAAATTTTGAAATACATGTAAGCTTAGTTGTAGTGACATCTGTCGGAGTAACTGAACTCTAAATACACTCTGTTTCCTTAAATGTTTCTTTCATAGCATCATAGATGTCGCTTATATACAATCAAGTTTTTTATGTTTTTTACTCTACATTTTGCATTTTATAACTTTGTTTACAATTACTTCTTTTTATATTTTGTTAAATTTGATATAAAATATTAGTAACAACATTTAAACAATATTTTAAAGAATGCATCAAACCTTTTTTCAAATATATAACTGAATTTATATCAAACGATGTTCAAGTAAAATATGCTATCCTCAATTTAAAAAACATTGAATTTTTTTATTCATTATGTTTAAAAAGAAGCATAAATCTTTTTTTGATTCGTCAAGGATCAATTAGATTTAATAAGCTAAACAATAAGTATATAAGAATGAATCTGTTGTTAAGTAAAAATACTTCGTTGATTTTCATGTAAGTTTCTACTGTTATAACAAAGTAAGTAAGAAAAAGATTATTGAAAATATATGCGAAAATCAAAGCATATTAAAAAACAAAGCCCTTCGCCGCGCTGTCTCTCTGCCACATTAAAAACAGCTGGACGTATTTTTCATGAAGGTTAGGTAGCTATGTGATACATAACGAAGAGAGAGATATATATTTAGTTAAAGTATTGTATAAATTGATTGAAATATGACGCTAACTAATGACTAATAACTGTTCAAAATATAGGAAAAAGTCGATATTGCGTAGTACAAACGATCTTTGTATGAATATCGTCACAAGCCTACTTAAGCGTTACTTACAATCATGTAATTTGAAATCTTTCATTTTATCTAAAAGTATATCAATGCTCCTAAGAACAGGACGTATCTAAATCTCGAATTTTGATACAAACATATGGCTGGCTCTATCGCTGAGCCTCTTCGTTACGAACTTTATTTCAGCCTACATATTTTTCCCTTTTTTTTCTAACTTTTCGACATACCAATAATACCACTTCTAGCTAAGGATAGTGAATAGGCAACGTTTTGCTTATGTTATTTATATCTCAAAAGTAAACTCTAGCTTCCCAAAATAAAGGTTTACTATGGCTTACTATAGTTTACGGCTATGAGTAAATTTTATCTACATATTGTGTCTATTTTAGTTAATTAAACTTAACTAAAGTTTAGAGAAGAAATTTTCATGAGACCATCTTTTTTGGAATAAAAAAATTGAATTTGACTTAAAAATTATTGCAAAATTAAAACTTGAATTAAAATTGAAAATACCACTAATGTTCTATAATTCATACTACGATATTAACGTTGTTTTATCCTTCTAGTTTTTAGGTTCCCCGAAACAGAGTACGTTGTCTTTGCCCATTTAAATGTGATTCACAGAATTTAGTTTGAAACTCTGCTCTTGAAAGTAGGCGAGCTAATGAATTTGAGAGTCAATTAGAAGGACCTGTATAATTTGTAAGTTACAAGTTCACATGAACTTTACTGTGATTCATTAAGAAAATCGGTTCTGACACGTAAGAGCGTGTGAACGTTAGATGTTTTGTTTGAAATACGTATTACGTATACCCTCGACTTGACATATAATCTACACTTATTATAATATAACGTCCCAAAAAGCTGTCTGTCTCTATGTAATCGATTTTCTCAAACTCTACTGAACGGTCTTTTGTACGGTTTTCATCAAAAGATAGTGCAATACTTCCGGATAGTTAAGATAAATAGTACATATCGGTATTATGTAAATTGTGTTGAAGAGATCGAGCATTTGTTAAAAAACTTGCTTAAACCAGCAGACTTACGCTAAAGTAATGTACTAGAAAATTGTACATCTATAAAAATACTACAAAAAAGTCCGCAATAGCATGTTTCTATCACTTACGGTTAACTCCAATAATTACTTTTATGTTTAAAATTTCAATTTGAATTTTTTTTGTGACAACTGATTTCGACGTGGGCGAAGCCGCTGGCACAGCTAGTTACATACATAATAAATTTTACTTTAATAAATAAATATAAATATATGGGACACTTACACACACGGTCATCCGTCCCCAAAGTAAGTAACTTAATACTTGTGTCATGAGTGACGGACAACTGGTAGATATACTACATATATGATGTTAAATACATACTTAAATAACAATATACACCCAGGCTCGAAGAACCCATACATTATTCATAGAAAATGCTGGCCCTCGCCGGGAATTGATCCCGCGACCCGCGGAGTTGAAAGCAGGGTCACTCCCACTGCGCCAACGGGCCAATATAGTGATAAAAAATAACAATTTTTATCTTTTAGTAATGATCGATTTCTCTTGATTAAATCAAAAAATATTCCGTTGAGAAAATTTAGCTTGAACCTAAAAATTAAGTTAATTAATTAAAGTAGTACATAGATTTATGTACTTTGGCCAATTGGCAACACTTTTATTTAGAACAGTAATATGCAATTTATGTCTTATCTTGAATTACATGCTAGTTATCTAACTATATTAAACATGACCACGTGAAATAGCCTCCAGAATGTTGGCAACATTTCCGCGTTGAATCGCTAAGCTAATTCTGTGTCCAAAAAGAAGCCAGCCCTCTTGTCACCTGAAGAGGCAATTAACCGAAATGTTAAAAAATGTTCAAATGTTTGAAAAATGTTTTTTTTTATATTGCCTCCACGGCTCTAGGGTGACACACTCAGCGACATTCTCGATGAGAGATGCTACTTTCGGCATTTGCCAAATTCGGTCATTTTCTAATTACCAAAATGGTAATTAATTTAGATATTCTTTTTGCTATTTTAAATGAAATAAATTGCTTAAGAATGACTGAAAATTTACTTATCAGCATTGTGCGATACAATTGTTTTCATGTTATCAGTGTATTTAAAATTACATGCTTTGTCATTGTAAACTAGAGTAAATGGGTATTTTCAAAGTGAGCATCACCTTATACTTGATAAACTTAATCATCAATATCATTTATACATTCTAGTTCAGTATCATTTCTCTCAGGTGTTATAATTAATAGACGCATATGTATTAAACAGAGAGGAATCAGTCATTAAGGATTGCCTTATGACTAGATTTCTAGCGACTTCTCTGTTTTCTTACATTATCGGTGGTGGCTCTTATCTATACTAAAATTATAAAGAGGAAAGATTTGTATGTTTGTGTGTATGTGTGTACGTATGTATGTTTGTAATGTTTTCACGCAAAAACTACTGGACCGATTTAAAAAATTCTTACACCATTGGAAAGCTGCTTCTTTACTGAGCAACATAGGCTATTACATTTTCAAAAAAATAGGGATCCCTAGTAAAATTGTAATAAGGTGTGACAAATTTAGTCATAAAAATCTTTCATCGCGTGTTCTGCGGTAACGATTGATAATAGAACAATACAATGTTCTACATTATTATTAAACGTATACTAAGAAGCCTACAAAAAAGTCCGCAATACCATATGTCTAACTATTATAGTTTTGCCAGTATAACTACTTTTCTATATTGTAAAAGTTGATAAAAGTGCCGACAATAATCAAACCATTTTATTCATATCTCCGTATTAATTCTTAAATGATATTTTATTAAAAACTGTTTCAATACCTGTAAAATACTTTTTGAATTAAATGATTTTTAGAAGCTGGCGTTACTTTGCGGAATTCCATATTACAGGCACTATAACAAAACTACTTCGCTATAATCCGCACGGGTCAAGCTTATGCATGCAAAGCTAATGTGTATGAAGCAGGCAAAATCCACGAACCTTACACATGCAGGACAAGCCACCACATGCACCCCAACACCTCCACCAGCAACAAAACAAAATCGCAATGCATTGCGATTGTTTCGTGGAGCCTATCCTCCTGATGATGCCTCGGTTTCGGAGCGAAGCGATCGTCGAGATTGTTGTGGTGGTGCGTGTGTGTGCTGCTTGTGTGCTTTGTTGCTGGTGGAGAAGCCTTGGGGTGCATGTGGTGGCTTGTCCTGCATGTGTAAGGTTCGTGGATTTTGCCTGCTTCATACACATTAGCTTTGCATGCATAAGCTTGACCCGTGCGGATTATGGCGAAGTAGTTTTGTTATAGTGCCTGTACTTTTTGAATTATTAAAATCATACATTCCAATCAATACATGTAACGAATTTTAAAATGACAATATGGAGAAAATAATGCCATAACAATTGTAGCGTATTGTATTTGTATACCTGTGAATACCTTCAGTTAAACATTTCCTTTGCCTTAACTATTAACAAGTTCCAAGCCAAACTTTTAATTTACAAAAATAAATTTATAGTCCGACTTAGTAGACTTTCCACTACCACGAGATCAGTATGTACGCGGATGAAACCGCTGGTCTATTCTATAACTGCGAATGTCTGTCTGTTGTCAATAACATATCTGTTTGTAACGCTTTCTCAGCTAAAGCGCTGGGACCAATATCGATGAAACTTAGTATAATTTAAGCTTATTTAATGCGCTAAACTATAAGATTAAAAATTCCCATTTATCCTCTGGAAATAGGTAGAATACACATCGTTATAAAAGTTTTTTGCTTTCAACAAATTTTTCGTTGAATCTTCTCGTTAGAAGCAATTTTACGAACTACGAGCACGAAACGTTAGTTGTTGCTTTATTTGAAAAATATTTTTGATTGCAGTACATTTTGAATATAAAGGTCGCACTGAACCAAAGAAATATAAAAAAGGTGAAAATGTAAAAATCTTTATTCCTTTTTTCCACCGGGTAACCATCGGTTAAGACGATAAATTAATTTATCGTAATTTGGTAATACAAACGCGTTCGAACGGCGCTTATCAAATCTATTATCGACAATTATCACTTGACCGACTCACAGGCAGGCTTCTAGTTCAGTGATTGATGTGCTACGATCGAATAAACTTCGCTCGTCCGGGGTGCTTTGTTGTGTCTGTTATTGCAAATTGATACGAGAATGTCCATTGCCATCTGATCATGGTATGTTTTTATACTTTGATATTATTCCTTGATAATATGTTATAAAACTTCAAAGATAAGTGGGAATTACACGAATTTTAATTAGCTTAAAATAAAATAATTTGTACACATATTCATTGCTAAGAATAATGCTTGTGTTTAAAACTAATTTTCAACGCACGATTTGATGAATAATGAATACAGCTAAAAATATTAATGTTAATTAAATATCGCCGTAAAACCATTCATATATTTGCATTGTTGCTCTTTATCGTTACAGTTTTATTTATATTTATTTGATTATTCTATGATTATTTATAAACATACGGCTCAAATCGCGATAAAATCAGGCTGCCTTTATATAAAGTTCGACGTTGAGGTGGCCCGTATGTTTACATAATCGCGAAAGTTTAAAATGTATTTATTTCTATAACAAAAATAAAAGAAGTTTTGATCATCTTATCCCCTCTTTTTGCTCACCCGTTTTTCCCTAATAACATTCTAACAGAAGCTTGGGAATACAGCAGTGAATGTGCAATAATTGTATTATTTTATTATCATTAGATGATTGAGCACTAAAAGTTATCCTTCATAGTTCAACTTTAGTAAAATTTATTTTGTGTATTACATAGCCAGTTAAGCCATCATAGTTAAGCTATAGTAGTTTCTTTAATCGCCATGCAACTACTCAATATGGAACGAGTTAGGGTGATCATCAATATGAGAATTGAAATATAGTAGATTTATTCACAAAACTAAAGTTCGAAAAAGATTGCGCTGTAAATACCCAGTTCTCCGATTGCTAATTCATTTCCGCAATTAAACATTTTATCTTTGATTTTGTTATAAAATAAACGATTATAATCGTTAGTCACAAATGTGAGGGTTTTTAACTACTAAAGTTTTTTTAATTTCGTTCTAGATTTAAATACCTTTTAATATAATTGAAATCAATATTAGGTTGCAGAAAGTCTATGTCTTATTTGGAAGTAGTATTGATTACTCATCGTTCCTTTGATTCCATGCTCTAAGGGACATGATTTACACATAGGCGACAAGGGACGCATATATATTATAATAATCATTATTTTTTTTTACTTAATATGTACAAGTTATATCTATTTCAAATTACTTATACGCTACTACTTATCATTAATCTTAAATTAAATTTCACACAGCCGTGATTACTATAGTATAAACACCGAACACGAAGCTTTTCACAAATGTCTTATAATAATAAGAAATCCAATCAAATAACCGGTATTTCCCAACAAAGTCAATGTCTTTTACAAAAGTAATAATAAAATTGTTTTATCAAAATAATTTTATTATTACTTTTGTAGTATGGATCTCCGCAAAGTAATGCCTAATTCTTTAAATTATTCAATGCCTTTTAACTAATAAACACAAAAATTTCTTTATCAATCAATTAAAAGAAACTAGTTAAGCTATTTTAATCCAATATTTTACTATTGAACAAACGTGGACTTTCAGTTGAAAGGTATTATTAAAAGGGTAGAACACAAGCTATATGCGGTTCGTGAGAATATCTTTGTTTTGTTTAAATATTATCAGTTAACAACAGACAGATTGTATGTGATAAAACCGTTTCATGGGCCAATTGTGAGAAGTCAGTTTATTAATTACTTTATATTAAGTATAATACATGCAAAATATTTTAAAATAATTGTCTACAAAATAATGTGAATACATACATACATCGATAGAAAGATTTCGAACCACAAAATGATTTCAAATCGTGATTTTATTCGTTAATCAAATATTATAAAAACATACATTGTTTCTGGTGTATTATAAAAAAAAAAGTAAAGTAACAGCCTGTTACTATGCCCACTGCTGGGCTAAGGCCTCTTCTCTACGTTTTTGGAGAGAAGGAATGGAGCTAAGACCTACCACGCTGCTCCAATGCGGATTGGCAGGTTACACATATCCCTAGAATTCTCTAGAGATATGCTGGTTTCCTCACGATGTTTTCCTTCACCGAAAAGCGTGTGATAAATTGCAATTATCAATTAGACACATAAGTTTTAATAGAAAAAGTCATTGGTGCCCGCCCGGGGTTTGAACCTATGTCGTCTCTAAATAGTCGCACGGTCTCACCGCTAGGCTATCACAGCTTGGTGTATTATAAACGTATTTAAAGACAAAAATCTGTTGAAAGTATTATTTTTAATGAATATTATTTCAATTTATTGGGTTCGTCATCTTACTTGATTGATAGTGTAGATCTCTTCCTATTGTATAGTGACTTTTATATTTTAACAAAACTGTTTTTATACAACAGTATATCGGAATGCTAAACCCTTAAACTTCTATTTTATGTTATTTATATAAATTTTATATGAAATTTGATACTAAATTTTTCTAATATTTTTTTTTTATATGTGCTGCTTTGCAATATTATAATTTTCCGAAATTTTTTTAATGTCATAACATGTCTTTTATACATTTGTTATTTAAAATAGTCAATTCAAAGTTGTACTAGTATTACATCAGTGACTGATTTTTTTTCAATTAAAAGTAGTGTTAGTTATTTTTACAGATAGTTATGGCTCAGTTAGACAATGACTAGAAGCACTTCGTTTTTTTTGGTAACAGACACTAAGTACCTACGAAAGGAAAGTCTCTTACCTTTTAGATACTGTCGGTTTATATTTAAGACATATGAACATTACTTCCGATAGTGATAGCCAAGGATCTATCACAATCTTTTAATGGCGATTCCACTGTATTATCAATATACGCTACCGTTGCAGTTTACTTCAATTATGACTCAATATATATTTAATTGATTTGTAAGAAACTCTGATTATCTCTGTGTAATCAAATGTTATATGGATAGCGGAGGAATTCTAGCTAGATAAGATTTCATTAAGTGTTTTATATGCAAACAATAGTGAATGACCGTTAATTGTAACAACAAATACAAAAGAGTACGCATAGTATTTAATGATATTATCATATTACTACTATGATCATACATAGTATGTGTATGATAAAAAATATATATCAAACATTTACAATAATACAAAAGTAATAGTAAAATTATTTTGCTATAGTCCGCGATGATTAAAAAAATGTAATAAATATAATTTAAAAAATTATTGCAAATTATAACAAAATAATTTTATTATTACTTTTGTGTTATCCCCGCAAAATAGCGTCTAATTCTATAAATTAAGAATCAAGTTTATTTTTATAAATACTCGCATATAATAGTCATACTAATAATATACGGAACTCAATGTAACAGTAGAAAAAAACAAAAAAAACTACCTATAAGGTAGTTTTTTTTAACAAGTACCTAACAGTGAGTAATAAAGGCTGAAGAAAGACCCACGAAGCACCAACCGCTCTCTACACATGTATATCAAAATAAATAAATTAAAAGTATTTACAATAATTGGTTATATGTAATCACCCCAGCACCTGAAAAATCACTTTAGCACTACCGTATTTTGCCTTGCCACTTCATCTAAGATTAAACAATATAATCACAATGAGCAATATAACAGAACCAACTACTTTGCTATAATCCGCACGGGTCAAGCGAATGCATGCAAAGCCAATGTGTATGAAGCAGGCAAAATCTACGCACCTTATACATGCAGGACCAGTCACCACATGCACCCCAAGGCGCAATTCACCAGCAACAACGCACACAAAAGCAGCACACACACCCACCACCACAATCTCGACTAACGTTTCGCCCCGAAACCGAAGCATCATCAGGAGGATAGGCTTCACGAGGCAGTACGATTTTTGTCGTGAAGCCTATCCTCCTGATGATGCTTCGGTTTCGGGGCGAAACGATCGTCGAGATTGTGGTGGTGGGTGTGTGTGCTGCTTTTGTGTGCGTTGTTGCTGGTGAATTGCGCCTTGGGGTGCATGTGGTGGCTGGTCCTGCATGTATAAGGTGCGTAGATTTTGCCTGCTTCATACACATTGGCTTTGCATGCATTCGCTTGACCCGTGCGGATTATAGCAAAGTAGTTGGTTCTGTTATATTGCTCATTGTGATTATATTGTTTAATCTTAGATGAAGTGGCAAGGCAAAATACGGTAGTGCTAAAGTGATTTTTCAGGTGCTGGGGTGATTACATATAACCAATTATTGTATTATTATTATCGCTTGACCCGTGCGGATTATAGCAAAGTAGTTGGTTCTGTTATATTGCTTGTAATATGGAATTCCGCAAAGTAACACCTGCTTCTATAAATCATAATCACAATGCTTTTTTAATTTAAGACTGGTTGGCTGGAAGAGATGCCGATTCCGGAATAAGCCCGCCGTTACATACTTATTATGGCGTTTCTTTTTACCATTTTTGTTTTATTTAAATATGTGCAATAAAGAGAATGCAAACAAACGCTTAACCACCAAACTTAACTATCAGTCTATATATTCTTGAACCTGCAGCCTGATAAATATTATATTATAAATAGAACAATAATTAAGTGACACAGTTTAGTTACAAGACAACGTTGCCAGTTTAATTACTTTGTGAAATCCCTTCACTCCAAAATTTGCTCTAATAGCTTATATTGGATTCTACATGTAAAATTAATTTTCATAGCGTGAACTATGAGATTACTAACAGTAGGCAGGCTTATTGCCACCATGAACTAATTTAATTAAATTTATGAACGTAAAATAAATGTTAATATTTTTTTGTAATGTAATTTATATGAATATATTTTTTTTATTTCAACAGTTCGGTCTCTATTCAGTTTTATGCTAACCGAATAGTATGGTAGTGGCTTATTAATTTATTTATCATTATTTAATAGCACGATAAAAAGTTAAGAAAAACATTATTAATAAAAAAAGTGTACAAAATGTTCTACTTCTCTACTATTATAACCATATAAAAATAGCTTATGAGTTATTCTAAAATACACACAACGTATTTAAAAAAAAAATTTGTCTTCTGTTAAGCCGCTTGAGTGTCAAAGTGGTACCAACACACACACATACATACACACGTACATGTATTCGTATTTAAAAAATTTGACTTTGGTTTCGCAAAAAAAAACTTTATAGAATCGTTAGAAAACGAATCAAAATTAAACAATTCTTTAGAGGTAATCGAAATTTAAATAAGAGTATAGAAAATAATTATACTAATGAGTATGTTATTGTATATAAAAAATTAAAAAGACGTAAAGGCTTCCTCTCTTCTTGAAATAAAGGTTATCGCTTAGATTTTAAAATTAAAATAAAGCAATTACGTTCCTTTACTTTATTACAACTTTATTAAATAAAATTCAAATTAATAATGTAAAACTTCACTTTACTATTATTACTGCCCCGACTAGAGCTTCTGCGCTCAACTCTCTACATTTCACAACCTTGACGATGCTTCTGCGCTCGCCCGTCCCGCTCGGTGACGCTGTAAAAGCCGTTAGGGCCATCAGCATACAATAAGTTGGAAAAAAAAATTACGTATACGTATTACGCATATCGACTTGCTAAACGCTGTGAGGGGTATTTTTTTATCTAGACATTCTTAGGTATGTCCTAAAGTATTTTTGGTAGATTTTGAACTTTCGCGATGCATACTTATTAATACATAAAAATACGGGTCACATTGCGACTAAATCGAGTTATCTTTGTGGTCACAAGCTGACAGTCATTTTGTGGCCACAGCGAATGCAACCCTAATGAAACGACGAACCTTACAGAAAGGTAACTCGATATAGTCGCGATGGGACCCGTAGTTTTACATACAGTATTTTTGTTTCTTTTATTCTATTTGTGCTTAATTTATATCGTTAACTCAGAATGAAATGAAGGGATTTACACCGGAAAACTTAGTGACTTTCATTTCCACGCGGGCGAAGCTAGTATTCATATATAATATTTATTGTACCTATAATATAAGTCTAACGGCGGTACAGGGATTATCTTTTTTTAATTTAATTGTCAAATAGAATAATAACCACGACGATGGCACACTATCGAGAACTACGGGCTCTGTGGTGCTCCAAGTGGGTGCCCTAGAGCTGTTGGCAAGATATTCCATGAAATCGGCCCGAGCGACTAGCGTTCTTTCATCTCTGCACGAGTTTAGGAGCCAAGAATCTGAACAGAATGGTGGAAAGCAATGGAATTGGAAGTATTTAAGGGTAAGTTAAAAATCGTTTTTTTTTGCCATTGCATTAAATAAGATGAACGCTGCTTAGGCGCGAAATACGTAATCAATAACTGTCAAAATGAATGATAAAATAATTTTGCTATAATCCGAGATAAAATCAAAGTGCATAATTATCACTCTGCTATTTTTCACAAGTAATACTACAAAAGTAATAATAGTATTATTTTCATATAATATTGAGAAAATTTTTGTATTGCAAAAAAGAGCCATACGTGGCATTTATAATTTGAATTCGCGTGAGTCCCTGCGAGAGAAGTTTAAGGAAACAGGTATTCTTACGTTAGCTTCACAGTATATTTTTAGCAATTCGATTTTTGTGCATAAAAATATACATAATTATAAAAAGATTGGCGATGTATATAATAGACAAAGTAGGAACCGACATAAGCTTGCGGCTCCTGCTTTGCGCCTTGTAAGAGTACGTAAGTCGTTTGTGGGTTTGGGTATAAGATTCTATAACAAAATTCCACAATCAATTTTAACTTTGCCATTACAGCAATTTAAAAATACTGTTAAAAAGAGGCTGATACAGAAAGCCTATTATACCGTGGAGGCTTACATTGATGATAAGAATGCGTGGATATAGCTGCTCTTTGACCTTATGCAGGATAGCTATGACAAAATGTAATTAGTATTAAGAATCTTCTTTTTTAAAAGAGCTCCACCGAGTTTCTTGCTGGCTCTTCTCGGTAGGACGGCTTTCCGAACCAGCAGTAAAGTTGACGATTCAAAAGCACTTGTTTACAAGTTTACTTGAATAAAGAATATTTTGAATTTGAAAATTTGAATTTGATTAGAGAAAATATATCGCTCATGAACTGCAACATTGGCACTCAACTCGCAAATTAATAAACACGTGTTTTTGACTAGGAATAGGTGTTAATGTTGAAATTAAAATACACATACTTTTCAGGAGCAATATCTGAGAACTCATAATTCAATATAAGGCTGTTCCTTTAAGCAAACTAAAGCATTCTTATGCAAAAATCCATTTTTTTTTTTTTTTTTTTTTAACAACTATCTTAACTTAAGGCTGATTAATGCGAACAAATCTTATTATCATAGGATTCGTGTTTATAATTAAAAATCACATGTCCCTTATCACTACAAATGTTTTGAGGTGACTTGTATCTTTGGAATTGATTAACGGCGGATTATAAGAAATATGACAACTGTTAGCTTTTAACCGCGATACCTACGTGATTATTAAATGTAGTTTACACGTGTACAATTTATACTACATTCAAAATTTATTTTACTAATACATGATCTAGGAACTAAACTGATAAATGCACAGTATAACCAAGAAGACTCTTAACACATAGTATGTGGGACATGTACGAGTATGTTTTCTGACGATTGATACTTGAGCGCGGAACACGTACTCGTACGTTTTCTGACGATTGAAACTTGAGCGCGGGAAACGTACTGGTTCCTTTTCTGAAGATTGATACTCGAGCGCGGGACACGTACTGGTATGTTTTCTGACGATTGATACTTGAGCCCGGGTCACGTACTAGTACGGGTTGGTGTAATGACATAATTATACACATAGTGAATAATGTGGGTAACTAAATAATTCAATTTACGTGCAAAACGCCCGCTCCGCTTTAAAATGTACCCGCACACAATGTGTAAAAAGAATATTAAAAAAAGCTGACTCTAAGCGATTAGAAAAGAGTTTTTATTAATTATTATTTTATCTTTCCTTGTTCCAGGATCAATTTAATCAAAAAGATCTTGAAGGCTTATACCGGAAGTACGACGATAAGTTAAGAGAAACGCTCGTTTATATTTATGTGTCACTTTTAGTTTTTTTCTCAACGATCCATATCGTTCTAGTTATAGCCTATACTTATAGCGAGGTAAGTTATATTTTCGGTAAGCAGCAAACTTTAAATTCTAAATATTGAGCTACGTATTTCTAATTTACGATGATTTTACGAAATTGTCTGTGGTTCAAGACAAAATTAACCAGCGACTAATGACTACACCTTCATAACCTACGCGATTTCAGTATGATATACTCGTAAGTAGAATATTTCAGATTAGAACGTTTTTGTGCAATATCGACTAAAGGCGATTCGCTTGTCATGAAGTCGTGGTTAATTTTCTGTTAGTACATATTGGCTACAAAACGCCTTAAGGTGAGTATGGTCATGTATTTACTTGTAACAAAAAATACGTGTGGCACTCTGAGACTGCCGCGGTAAAGCTATTGCATAGCTTTTTTTATCAACATATGCAATTACAATTATATATTTATTTTATTTATGCAGTATTTTTTTTTCTTTTTTCTTTGTTTTTTTTTCTTTGATATTAATTCAAGTTACACATTGAGCGTGGTGACCGATAAAAAAACAATTTTTTTTCTTTTATTAAATAAATGAGATGTTAATATTGTTCGAAATATTTTTATTATCTTTCAATACATGTCGGTTTTAATGGTAGTTTTTCGATACAACCAATGCCACCTAATAAGGGCGGGTTGCTGAACTAAAGAGACAAGCGTGATATTTCAAAAAGTCATTAACCTATCAACTGGCGTGTGCTCCGGCGCGCACAGATCGCTACTAAAAAGTATCACCGCTGTGCCGGTCGCAGTGGGGGGTGTTAGGTTTTTTCGTTACGGAATTTCTGGATTCGGTCTCCACGCCCAAGGCCCGCGATAGAAGCTATGCAATAGCTTAACATCATATTGTATTAAACTTTAACGAACTGAAAAATAACGACGTTCGATGTTCTAGTACAAGTTAATTTAGGAAACAAACAAACAAATTTGTGTAACATATCATGAAACCTATAAAGGAACGCAGAAAAGGTAAAATGGAAAGGAATATCAGAGATAAACGTTTGCGGTGATTACATAACATTCGCTTCTGCAAATGTCCTGTAATCACCGCAAACGTTTACACCAGAAACGCTACAATACAGAGAAATGCCAAATTTTACTTCAAATTCAACTTGTACTGACTCTAATAACATTAATTACCCTCGAAAAAAATCTTACTCTATACTAACCTTTATATATTCGGGAACAATGCTTCAGTGGGAGTAACTAACTTATGTAGTATGATTAGTATAATATTATGTTGTATTGCATAGAAATAAGATTAAAAATTCGTTAGCGGCAGCGAGAGATTAGAAGAAAGACTTTTCAAAAATAATTTAATTAAAATTAAAGTTACAATTAGAACTAAGTCTACTTAAACTATCTTCTCAGTCGAAGCTAAGTATAATAATTATCGATTATCTCCACTTAATCAATAAAGTTTTTTGGGTTTAATTGAGAATTGTAGGCTGCGACATCATCAACTTCCGCACGTTTGGAGGTCGTGTACACAGGAACGCGAACTAGCTTGTGTAACTTACATATAACATAATTAATATCGTTTTAACATAATATAAATATCGCTTTAATCTTTTCTTAAATTTCGGACCAATTATGTTGGTGCTACTGTCAATCAGGACCTATTTTATCAATCGGTATCAACACTATCACGTTTTGCCATTTAAAAGCTAGATAGAGATCTACCACATGTCAATGTTGTGTAATAAAAAATATAAAACTAATATGCATACTATACATGATGTACATTTTATGTTTGAACAAACCTTCTAAACGAACTTTAATTATTCTGTGAGGTTGTAGGCGCTTTGTTTTTGCTATTCCGCACTAGATGGAGTTCTGTCGTGTTCAATTGAAGAACTATAAGTAACCGATACAAATTTTCTCAAAGGTCGGACAAGTCCGACAAAGTCTTCTGCAGCGCGTCGTCCGGCCTCAAAGAAGTCACCCTTAAGGCGATTCTCTCAGGATGCTGCGAGCCTTACTCGAGCCCATCTCTCCCGACGATGCTTCTGCGCTCGCCCATCTGGCATCCTCGCGGTGTACGGTGACGCTGTAAAACCACTAGGGCTAAGAGCCATTAGTGTTTGAAAAAAAAATACACACATGTCATACACATAGGTCGAATTTGGTGGTCGAAATATCTACAAATGCTTGTTGCTATAATATTTATCGTCGTGTTGCGTTCTACGTTGGCATAGGGTCGTAATATACAGCGGTTTTAGGGTTTATTAAGATCTTGTATTTAACTAGCCGTGTATGTATGTGAAGGTGGAATTTGGGAAGTTAAATTTAACCCACTTGCCGGTGTCCGATTGAGCTTTTACATACTGATCTAGTCCCGATGACAATGCATGTTTATGGTAAGTATGAAGTGATGCTGCTGTCAGATTTGGCTTTAGACGAGGGAACTCCTCAACATTTAACAGTAGGACATGAAACTTTGTGAAAAACTTTTTGTAAAAGCTTTTTGAGTTGACATGTTTTAAATTTAGGTTATAGATTTCGAATGTCTAACATAATAATTATATTTTTCAGCAAGTGCAGTGGCAGTCGACTTATTTATCGATGGCAATGTATGTAGTGAGAATAGCGATCCCGTCACTATTCTTCTGCAAGTGCCTTTACAACGTACTCAAGAAACGATGGTTTTGGGCACCTGTACTTTTTACATTCGTTCTAACTGCTGATCTAGTGATATCAGGTATTTATATATACTAAATATTAATGAAGCTTGAGAAGTCTATAATAGATATTACCTATTCGGAAATTAGCTGTCAAATATTGTATGTAAGAAATATTTTTAAAATCTTCAAAGATTTTTCCAGCAATCAATCAAAATTTTGACCACCTGCGGATTGTCAATTCCTCTTACACAATAACCGCATTTTTTTCGGGCTTTAAAGGCAACGTAACTTCCATCTATCGTTACCAAGATTTTGAATATTAAATTTTGTTTTTAAATTCCAGATTTCTTAAGTTAAAGTACCATAAAGCGACAAATCTACATTTATACAAATAAAACTAAAATAGTAAAAAAACAACAATATTTATTAAATAAACCTTTCAATGATTAGCATTCTGTTGTTTGTCATTCATTCAACTCGCTATAAAAAACTATTAATTTAGATTAGATAATCAATGTACTCATCATAGTAATTGCGCACTATCGTCTCATAATAATCAAAACATACGTAAAAATAATTCTTTTCCCATGCTACCGTTTAAACTTTTACGAATACGAAGTCACAAAATAAAGTAGAAATTAGAAATTATTTATTTGTTCAATACAGTTGTGATATATACGCCGTGTGGTATCCGACTGAGTAGAATAGGCCACCCTCTTTCTTACCGAGGTGTCGTAAAAGGCGACTAAGGTAAGTAGACGTCAGGCAGGCAGCTGGTCGTAAAATATCTAGCCAAATCATGTGATAACATGTTTGTAACATGTTGTGCCAACCCCTCTTAGATGGGATAAGGGCAGGAGAATGATGATGAATATAGTTGTGATATACAATGTATAACAAAAGGTTTTTATTAATGTCTTAATGTCACCACTAGCAACCAAACCAAGCCTAGCTTGTATTTTTGCATACTAGTGCCTTAAAATAAAATGAACATTAAAATCACAAATCGATTAATTAATTATCTATTAATTCACCTTTAACTATATGTTACGTTGAACAAAAAGTATTAAATAAATAAATAAATGATTGCTCGCATCTTTTATCTGTTTACAACTATGGGTCGAATCGTTTTATTCGGGTGATTTATACCATTCGTTTTTCTGCCCAGTTTCGGATTTACGCCTAAACTAATATTTAAACCATTCAAGTCGTAATAGTCTTATAATACTAAATCACGTGAAAAATATATGGAATCTCTACATCATTTCTATATTAAACCTAATGATGATCTATGCTGTGAAGGTAAACCAATACATTTGAAGCCAAGGCTAGTAAGTAATGTATTCCAATATTATTTCTTATAAAACAATAAACTTATTCATGAATCATCTTATAACTCTATGACTAAAATTGCACATTGTTCGAAGAAATGGATTATCATTGTATCCTTTTGTACTTCACGCATAATTTTATAGATTTATTGTTCCTTTTACAACTGTTAATATATGTATTCGATAAGCGGTCGATATGATAAGAAATATAGCAGTGTCCTGACGGCTTATACTAACGATGTATTAACATCGGCTGTTTTGGATTTTTTTATAACAGATAAGAATTTACCACACGAAATTTTTTTGAATAATTATGCTTCAAACTCCTCAGATAATTGTACCTAGTTAGTTACAGCGTATGTACAGTTTTATAAATTTTTAACATTCATAGCTCTTAAAGTCCTGAGGCCAAGTGGCAATGGAAAGTTTACTACAGCCGACCCGACCGCTAGTTTAATCCTATTGGTCTGAAAGCCATCAGTTTTTCTGGCCATAAGTTAACAAACGGATTATAATTCTTGATTAAAATCAGAATGTAATAGGTCGATGCAAAAGAATTTCTAGGGACTGTAAAATTGTGGAATTCCATTTTAATATACTTTTAATGAGCTGTGATAGTGTGAACGGTGAGACCGTGCGACTCTTTCGAAGTGATCACGGGTTCAAACCCCGAGCAGGCACCAATAAGTTTTTCTATTTAAACTTAAATGTCTAATTGAAAATTGCAGCTTATCACACGCTCTTCGATGAAGGAAAACATCGTGAGGAAACCCTGCATATCTCTAGAGAATTCTAGGGATATCTGTAACCTACCAATCCGCATTGGAGCAGCGTGGTAGGTCTTAGCTCCAACCATTCTCTTCAGAGGAGGCCCTATGTCCAGTAGTGGGATTGTAACTGCCCATTACTTACTACTACTATTTTTAATCTCCTATCACGATCAGTTTTGACGTTATTAACGTATTCCTCACAATATTGTTTCAATTTCAGACATAGCAATAGCCATATTCAGTTCATACGAAGGTATGCTGCTGCGGCCGGCATACTCGACAATGGCCTTACTATCGGTGTACATATTTCTACCAATGAGAAACAATTTTTTGGCAATTTTTCTTGGTGTACTTGTCAGCGTTGTATACACGTTTGTGTTCGCCTTCTTCACGTATTACAAAAACCCCAACGTGGCAATAGTGGTAAGTGATAAAAACAAAAGCGATAACAGTTTAATAAACTATCGATCGAGTCATATATCGCCTACCTATACTTAATTGTCAGACAAGAACAGTCTGAAGATTTCTTCATGATTCAGTAATAGGTATTTAAAAAAATGAGATTTTTATATCATACATACCTTGTGGTATCCGGCATAGAATAGACCATCCTCCTTTCTTACCGAGGTGTCGTAAGAGGCGACTAAGGTATGTGCCGTGTGGTATCCGGCTGCATAGAATAGACCACCCTCATTTCTTACCGAGGTGTCGTAAAAGGCGACTAAGGAAAGTAGACGTCAGGCAGGCAGCCGGTCGTAAAATACCTAGCCAAATCATGTGACAACATGTTTGTAACATGTTGTGCCGACCCCACTTAGAGTGGGATAAGGGCAGGAGAATGATGATGATGATTTTTATATCATATATACATAATAATAATATACATGTTGTACTGAAAGACATGTTGACTAAAAGGTTTTAAAAATACGGAATGCAAGGCCACTGCATTGTAGCCCAGAATTCTTTTGAATTCTGAATTTCTCGGAATTTCTTCTTCTGATTCTATATTTGCTCTCTCGACCGATGACGTCCACTGGTAGTCATAAATTTTCCAAAATTTTTTTGCTACATACGATCCTGGAGTGCTTGGGTCCAACAGCTCCCCGTAACCTTTTTAAGGTGGGTTCAACCTCATATGGGGAATAGCAACGCAAAATAATTTTTCGGTATGGGGTTTTTACGTACCCAGCGTTTATACTTACTATGTGCACCGCCCAATGCCACATCTATTTTGCAACATGCTGCCTCAAAGGTGGCACCCTTATCGACGTTCCCCGAAATTAGTAGAGCTTCTGCGCTCTACTCTTTGCATTTTGCAACCTCGATGATGCTTCTGCGCTCGGTGACGCTGTAAAATCCGTTGGGGCTAACAGCATAGTCAGTTCGAAACAAAACCAATAAAGCAACATGCTGAACTATATCGGTAATTTTGTTTCTTCTTTGAATCTCCTCATTTCTGAGTAGAAAAAGAAAGAAAAGAGAAGCAAAGCTCGCTCCATCACCCGCTGGACGACTCTGAGTTTTTTTTTTCTATGCATCTTGCATATTGAACGACCAAATTTCAATAAATCATCACTGTCAACACGCGCTTAAAGACGCTTAGGCTTCTGGCTTTGGTATTTTGCTTATGATAGGCCAGTGCGCCTTTATTTAACACTAGCAATGCCCTGCGGTTTCACCCGCGTCCATACCGATCTCGTGGTAGTGAAAAGACTACCAAGTCGGACTATAGATTTATTTTGTAGATTATTTAATTATAAAAAAAGGGTATCATTAGTATTCTTGGAATAAGAGCTAACTCACCAAATGCAGGCCCTGCTATGTCGCTACAAAGAATTTGTTATGTTGATTTTTAAAATTTAAAAGGTATTTTACAGGTATTGAAAAACAGTTATTAATAAAATATCATTTAATGGGATAAGGATTAATACAAAGATATGAATAAATTGGTTTGATTATTGTCGGCACTTTTACCAACTTTTACAATGTAAAAAAGTAGTTATATTGGCATAACTATAATAGTTAGACATATGGTATCGCGGACTTTTTTGTGGATATTGATAAGTTCTATAATACTGTAGAACATATTTTTGTCTTATCATCAATAGTTTCCGCAGCGCACGCGATGAAAGATTTTCACACTTTATTACAATTTTATTAAGGATCCCTATTTTGAAAATGTAATATAGCCTATGTTCCTCAGTGAAGAAGCAGCTTAAGAATGGTAAAAGAATTTTTGAAAACAATCCAGAAGTTTTTGCGTGACATACACACATACAAACAAACATACAAATCATTCCTCTTTATAATATTAGTATAGAAGAAAAGGTTAACCTTATTGCATAGATACGCTTATCAAAAAATCTTCGCTTGGACGCATAATATTCAGAACAATAGATACTATATAATCAACACAGTATATCAAAACAGTCAACAAAATTTTTCCAAGAAAAATAGTGTTAATTTTGGCCTGAGCGACCTAAAATAACCGATAACATTCCAAAATAAACATTTTCAAGAATGAAATAAGGATTGCTAATAATGATTGATAGTGATTGGATAATCCCCCCAATCTTAAGACAGATTTTAATTTCGTTAAATATTTAGTTTTGTACGATAGTGTCACTGATTTATTAGGGTTAATCTATATTTTTAATTAAGCATAGATAATTTTTAAGTCTTCGCTACTATGATACCACATTTTAATTTCATACTTTATTATTATTAACGGCGTATACAGCGGCTATATAAGAACGTACGCTCCTTAATTTAACAATGTTTCTGCGCTCGAGCATCCTCTAAAAGCTGTTGGGGCTGTAAGTGTCTGAAAAAAAATAACTTAAACACCCCAGTTACATCATACCGCCGTAAATAAAGGCGCCCTCAAAAGGTTAAAATCAATATCTGCAACAAAAACACACAACACATCTTTGACTTTGTTCTAGGTAGCATGTGAAGTTATATACTTAATTGGTGTGAACCTCATGGGTATTTACTTCAGACTGATGAATGAGATAGTCACGCGAAGGTCTTTCCTAGACAGGCGAGCCTGCGTAGAAAGTACACTACGACTTAAATTTGTTAAGGATCAAGAGGTGAGTCGAAATGATACGATAGCGTCTCTGGGTTTGTTGTCCAAACTTGTTAATTAAAGTATTTATTATTTGTATTATATAACACATATTTTTTTTACTTACAATGGAAAGTCTAAATAAGTAAAGTAGCGACCTTTTACAATCCGACTGCTGGACATAGACCTCCTCTCTCTGTTTCTGCAGAGAAGGGTTGGGGAACTAAGAACTATCACGCTGCCCCAATGTGGCTCTAAAGAATTTTGGGGATACTTCTTTCTCTTTACCGATTTTCTAGAGATATGCAGATTTCCGCACGATGTTTTTCTTCACTAAAAAACGTGGTATAAATTGCAATTAGCAATTAGACACATAAGTTTAATAGAAAAACTTATTGGTGCCTGCCCGGGGTTTGAACTCGTGACCTCCTTGAAAGAGTATCTTGTCTCCTTGACGGTCTCATCGCACAAATATACTAAGAATAAACAAATAAATTGCTAAGATATTATATGATTTTTTCGTGAAATAGTAAAAAAAAATTGAACTCTAAAATATGAGTTCATTTAAATAATAGTGGATTTATTATAATTTTATATACCAGTACATTTGCACTTTCTAGTTAATTTGTTTTAGTAAATATTTACTTGATCCAACATTTTATTACAAAGGGAAATGTAAATGATCCTAGCTCAGGCAAACTTCAGGAACATATAACCAACTATCTTGCACTAAAGCATTAAAACCTGACTTAAAAATGGAATGATAAATCTTTACAACATAACTTTGCTTTCGTCTACAGGAACGTTTGATGTTAAGTATATTGCCAGAACACATAGTATCAAGGGTACGACAAGATATAAGGAACATGTTCTTAAATATACGATCGCATAGTCAGAGCTACAATATGAAATCTTTTAGGTAATTTTAATTTTAGTATTAGCACACACTACGTTGTCCTTGAAAAGGAAGCTTGTTTTGGAAATGGACATTATGCCCGTGTACATTAGAAAACTCATAGCCTAGTTGTTTGAACGTGAGATATAAAAAGGATAAGCACACAAAAGATTTCTAAAAAATAATGTTTGATAATTAATGTATAGAAACCGGCTATACTCACGTCTTATTTAATCGGGTCAGCCCGACTAGTAATTCCTATAAACTAAAGTTCCTTCTGCGATAACGCCGTGTAAAGAGCTCATGAATAAGTATCCCGGATGGGCTCGAAAATAGTCGGGCAAACCCGATAAAATACCGTGAACATAGCCGGCTTCTATACAATATCTATAAACACTACTCATGATACATTAATTTCAAAATGTTTGATAAATATGTTTTCAAGGGTACATACATATATTATTTTAAGAAAAACGTAGCGATGAAACCCACATATACCTAGAAAAGTCCCTTTTATTTGATCAATCTTTATTATCTAGCTTTAAGACTAAGAGATCTCTCTAAAATGAATTAATAAAAAACTATTTCAGTCAGCTTTATGTCGAAGAGCACGACAATGTAAGCATTTTATACGCAGACGTCGTGAACTATACAAAAATTTCAACAACTTTGTCGCCGCTGAGAATGGTTGAACTGCTAAACGAGCTATTCGGTAGATTCGATGAAGCTTCCGAAGTGAGTATGTCAGAACATGATCCAGTTTAGACTTTTAATCAACTTTTAGTAAACTTAGTAATCGATTGTGTAATTTATTTAAAAACATATACAAACTATGCTGTAATAGCCCAGCGGTGAGACCGTGTGACTCTTTCGATGAGGTCACGGATTAACCACCCGGGCAGGCACCAATGAGCTTTTCTATTAAAACCTATGTATCTGTACTTATAAGGAAACCTCAATGTCTCTGGAGATTTCCGGGAATAATTGTAACCTACCTATCAGCATTGGAACAGCGCGGTGGATTTTAGATCACCCCAACCCTTTTCTCCAAAAACAGCCGTTTCTGTAAAAAAAACAGAGTTTTGTCAGCGTTTTTAATTTTTGTTTTAACATACATTAATTATGACCGTCTCTCGTAATCAGTGAACCAACTAATTGTATGCATTATTTTCATATACTTTAATTATTCCGTGCTTACCGGTTTCTATCGCTGAACTAAATTAGAAACGACATATGAAGGAAATTTTACATACATAAAATAATAATAATTGATTCAGATATAATGTTACAAACAGATACTTAAACTATAGCTGAGCTGTAACACCATACTGAATGGGTGTACAGCTCAGTGTATGTCCCTAAATAAGTATATGTCTCTCTAAATATCATACACAACATAAAGTTCATGAAAATAATTTGATGAATGGAGAAGTTGGTGTATAATATGTGAATAATAATAATTATGAAGGAAAGAATGTGATTATATGCCGCTTCATAGAATAGACGCCTCCACCGTAAAGATTTGACATTCAATTTATTTATTAATATTAATAATTTTAATTTATTCTTAAATGCAATTTTAGAACGTGCATACTTACATACGTAAAGGGAATAAGTATAGGGAACTCATTATACTTTTAAAAACATATATATATTAGCCACATTTAGCTACCTATAATATCGATTTAAATCGATCAATAAGTTACCACTATTATAATTTGTACTAGTCATGGTAATGGAGTAGTAATACCAAACATGAATCTATGCGGAATTAACTAAAGAATACGAAAGCACGTGAACAACAATAGTTTACAGAACAAGATGTTAAGATCCATATAATTATGTATGAAGTTTGATGAATTTTGCTTCCTACACTTACAATTACATAGTTTTTCTTAACAATAAATTGTGAATAGCAGTAGAGCCTATATAAGGTATCAAAAATAGGTAGTAGTCGATTCTCAGACCTACTGAAGACTACTATGCGTATAGTACGTAGGTCAAATAAAGGTATACTTTTTTTCAGGAACATGACGTTCTGCGGATAAAATTTTTGGGAGACTGCTATTATTGTGTGAGCGGCATACCGAAACCGACCGACCAACATGCCAAGAATTGCGTGGATCTCGGACTCGAAATGATTCATATTATTAAAAATGTTAGGTATGAAGGTTATTTCAAAAATAAACTAAGCTGTACGCCTTCTATTCATTTTAAAATTTTGGTTCGGAAATAATGTTTCAATAATGAAACCCACCTACATATATCTATCTACATATATTTGAAACTACATTGATATAAAAAATATACAGTTAACAAGGTACTTATGATGCGTAATAATGCAGAAATCCATAATACAAAGACGTTAACACAGACAATTGTAAAAATATTTTATCATGAATTTCTGTAGAAGCCTATTGCTAAAAATACATTTTTTTATAAAAAACACTACTTTTTGGCTTAGAATAGTAGTTTTTATTGAAAAACTGCCTCTTAGCTGCATCAACAGCGACCCAATAAAGGGTCTAAAAATACAAACTAAATTAAAGAAAATCGTGACTCGCTAGACAGTAAAATCTTCTCAATGGTTATGTATTTAATTTTTAGTCATAATATCTTGTTTGTATCATCATCCTCCTGCCGTTATCCCATTCTAAGTGGGGTCGGCACAACATGTTACAAACATGTTGTCACATGATTTGGCTACGTATTTTACGACCGGCCGCCTGCCTGACGTCAACTTACCTTAGTCGTATTTTACGACCCCTCGGTAAGAAAGAGGGTGGTCTATTCTACTCAACCGGATACCACACGGTAGGTCAACTTACCTTAGTCGCCTTTTACGACACCTCGGTAAGAAATGAGGGTGGTCTATTCTACGCAGGTCGATACCACCCGGCAGGTCGACTTACCTTAGTCGCCTTTTACGACACCTCGGTAAGAAATGAGGGTGGTCTATTCTATGCAGCCGGATCTTGTTTATATCTACGTAAAAATTTTAATTAGTTCTAACATCACTTAAAGGAGATCATCGTTAAATCAGTAATCTAGTCTGATCTCCTTTTTTCAAACAACATATAGATAGAAAAATTACTAATACAGAGGATGAGATATGGAGCCTAAGTTTGACAGTTGCATAAGTACCCTCTTCATCATCTTTGGATAACAGAACTATTATAGAAGGCTTTGCATTTGAACGTTAGGCACGTCTACACTATATGAATATCATACTTCACCTTCAGACAATAATCTATTTGGAGCGCGGCCAACCCAGCCTTAAACTACGAGTATCTTTTATCTTAGTGGTTGTCAGTTTGAAATCTGAAACACATCTTTATAAATATTTAAGTTAGTGAATTAATTAATCACTATGTATAATAAAGTACATTATTAATTAAATATTAAATTAATTAAATAGCCAGCTTATGGTTATTCGCGTAGGTGAAGGACAGTTGCAATTTTTATCTTAATGCATTATTTATTTTGTAAAAAAAATCTATTCTTTTATTTCATCTAGGAAGTAAATGAACGATGAAATCATAGGGAAAAATAAACTATTTTGTTTCTTCTGTTAATTTGAAAATGACGACCTTGCTGAAGGGTTATCGCCACGTATCCAATGGCGTGATGACTATAGGCTCACGGTTTAACTTAGTCTTCGCGTACGGGGTACAAGAGTGCAGAGGTAAGACGAGAACGGTGATTGAGGTAGATGAGGGCGGTCAACTCTAGTATAGCACGCTACGAGCGCTCGCCGCCTACACCTTCCTCAGTCCCTGCTTTCGTTCTTCCTACGCGGTCTTCTATCTCGCACGCGAGGACTGAGTTAAACGGTTAGCCTTTAGCACCTATTAGTACAGTAAGTCGCCTCCAACGACGCTTTACGAGCAACAAAAAAATTTAACATTAAAAAAGTACTGAAACTATAAATCTTTTAATAGCTTAATCGAAGGGTGGTAGCCATTTATTCCAGTAAAAATCCCCTATCATAACAAATCAATCGAAGTTTTCTAAAAAGGAAATTTACAATGTATTCAAATATTATATGATAAGAATAAAGTGAAAAATAATTTATTTTTGCAGAGAAAAACGTGCCCTGAATATTGATATGAGAATCGGTGTCCATTCAGGTAAAATATTAAGCGGCTTGATCGGAATTCGAAAGTGGCAGTTTGATATTTGGTCTAAAGACGTCACTATTGCAAATAAAATGGAATCTACAGGACAAGCGGGGTAAGATTGAATAAAATATCCTGTTTTAGCAATGGTCAATATGCATAAAAAAAATTATTTAAAAAACAACAATAAATAAATAGGGTGTGCTAAAGAGACCACATAAGCCGGCATAAATGAAAACTTTTTAAATGCGTGATTTATAATGCAAATTTTACGTACGTACGACTCTACCCAAATTGTGAAACGGGTGAGCAAGTATAGAAGAGACAAGCAGAGAGACATTAACTATATCTTAATCGCTCCCTTAGTCGACTGGAGCCGACCTTACCCGAACAAGCGTTACATAGCCGAGCGTGACGACTCATTCACCTTCAATGCCCACAATGAGAGCGCCCGTAGTAGTATTCACTCCAAAATAAAGTGTATAGATATTGTATACGTAGTATTAAATCAATTATATTATAAAATATAAAAGGATTATTAAATTTTACAATACCTATCACTATGGGATTGGGACCTTTGTAGTAACGCGTAACATGATGTAGTAACACATTCATACATACAACAATATCTATACGTATTAAATATATATATATAAATAAATATTTGGGACACTTACACACACGGTCGTCCATCCCCAAAGTAAGTTGCTTAATACTTGCGTTATAGGTGATAGAATACAAATATACATACTCGAAGAACCAACAAATTGTATATAGAAAATGTTGGTCCTCGCCGGAAATCGAACCCGCGGAACTGAAGGCAACGGCACTACGCACTGCGCCGACGGGCCAGTCATGTAAATATAAATCGGGGTATATCGATGCTAACATTAAATAATCATGAATAATTATATATTATAATAGAATTAAGCGTTACTTAGGCATTTAGGCGCTATAAAGTAAATATATTTTATGTTTCCTTTATTACGGATTATAGCAAAATAATTTATTATTACTATTGCATAATAACATTATGATTGCGTAAGTGCATTTGTGTCTCTGTAATTGTTCTTTCTAGTCCGAAAGGAATTAATTAAATTGCTTGATAAAAGTACCATTTTTAATTTGATTTAAAGAAAAGTCAGTATTTGTTTAGTATTAGTATTCCAATTTGTGTAATCTATTATACTTTATGTATATATTCCAAAAATCTTCTCCATTATATTTCTGTCGCACCAACCTATTCTTGTTCTAAGATCCTTTTAAGAACTTACGGGTTGTCTGTAAGAGAACGCTGTAGGCGATAATTTCTTGAACATATAATTTGTATGTTTTTTTTTTCTTTTGTACGCAAGAAGTATTAATAAATAAATAAATAAATAAAAGTGGAATTCAATTCATTTGTGAGTGCGATTCCAATAACACCTCGGTTAAATCTCGACGACATACCTGATAGAAGATACTTCACACAATCGTAAAATCTAACGATCCGTGAAATTTTATGACCGCACAACCCGTCGCTAAACCATATTTTAAGTACACTATATAATATATAGAATAAAATCCATTTCAAGAAATGAAGGAATAATGACGTTACAGTTCAGCGTTCCTACATTAAATAAAATCACAAACATAATATTGACTGGCCCGTTGGTGCAGTTGGCAGTGACCCTGTCTTCGGCTCCGTGGGTCGCGGGTTCGATTCCCGCCGAGAACCAACTTTTTCTATTTAGAATTTGTTGGTTCTTCGAGTCTGGGTGTATATATGTATTTAAGTCTTCTTCTTCTTCTTCTACTAAGCGTTTTCCCGGCTAAACCCGGGGTCCGCTTTCCTACTACGTTGCCTCCACTTTGCCCGATCTTCAACGTCCGACCTGTGTAGTTTGTTGGCTCTCATGTCGGCATCCACAATTTGAAGCCAACGCTTTTTTGGACGGCCGCGGGGTCTGGATCCGGGGACTACTAAATTGAGACACCTCTGTCCGACGTAACTTTGCGGCTTACGTGCTACATGACCATACCAACGGAGGCGGGCTTCCTGCATCTTTTCTCCGATGTCACGGACACTGAGCCTACTGCGGTTGTAGTCATTGCGTAGTCGGTCACTTTTTGTGACACTGCACATCCAGCGTAGCATTTTCATCTCCGTGACCCGGAGCACCTGCGCATGCCGAGCCAAGGTTGGCCATGTTTCACTGCCGTAAAAAAGTACTGGTCGGATAATGCTCTTGTAGATGAGCCCCTTGAGCTTAAGCGGCATACTTCGATCACACAAAACAGCGGTCAGGTCCCTCCATTTTGCTATTGCCTTTCCACCGAGTTTCTTGCAAAAAAGCCACATGCACGTGACGCCTTTCAAGCACGTCTGCCAGTTCTCTACAGCGTCCAGTTAGAGAGCCAATATTCCAAGTGGCAAAGCGGATCTTTGGTACTAACGTCTTTGACCGCGCCCGTACCTTGCGCGGTAGACCTTGCAAACTTTCCACAGGTTTAGGGCGATTTACCTGCGCGTCGTTAAGCGGCGACGCCCTAGCCGTTATACCATTTCCTTGACTACTTTTATGTATTTAAGTATGTATTTAAAATTATATATGTATATATTTACCAGTTGTTTCTCACCCACAACACTTACTTACTTTGGGGATGGACGGCCGTGTGTTTAAATGTCCCATATATTTATTTATTTATTATTAATCTATACAAATTATAAAAAAAAGCTATCTGTTTGTATATGATCGATTTTCTCCAAAATGTAATCTATGTCTTTTTGTACAGTTCTTACTATAACATAGTTCAGTTTTTAAGGAAGGTTTAAGTTAAAAATAAAAATAAGTTAATATAGTTAAAATCTAGGAAACTCTAAAACAGGTACTTGGTAAATAATGCACGTCGCTGTATGTCAATAATTCCGCACGTATAGTCTGGTAATTGTTTTGGCCCACAATATATCCTGACGCGCATGCACAAAGGCAGAAATGCTTGTCATTAAAACAATGGTTCTGCAGTTTCATGCAGACAGGCCGACATGGGACAGAGAGATTGATTATCTGCATGCAACAATACGTTGAAACTTGATTTGTTGGAACGCTGCAGTGTAATTGAATAAATAAATCTGATACAATTTATATACTACCTGCATTTCAACTTTTATTGCTTTCGAAAATAAGGAAAGTTTGTTCGGCACTTTAATTTTACTGTAACTATGCGGTTCGTTTTGAATATATATCCTTACTAAGAAATCTCGAATCAGAATCCCCGAGCAGAAACTGCGATTTTTTAAATTGTGTCTATACGTATATGTAAAGAAATCCAAAATCCATTTTTTTATTATTAATCATACGTATTACCTAATTAAACTGGGTACCTTAAAATACATCTATTTACAGCAAGCTTACATAAGTTTGTTGTTTCAGAAAAGTGCACGTTACTAAACAAACCCTAGAGCTGATTTTGGAGTTCGCACGAGAGTACATTATAGAACCTAACTTTGCGTCCCAAAACGATCCATTCATAATGAAGAATAAACTGGAAACATTTCTGCTCTCGAGACCGCAAAACGTAAAGTTTAAAATACTAGAATATTAGTTTGATAGCTCTTGTTTAATTTTTAGCATCAAATATATTATACAAAGTTACTGAATTCGCTTAATATGTTGTTTATTTTTATAACATAGGTACAGCTATGTTATAAAAACAAAAAACAAGTTACGTCTCTATCGTTGATTATTACATAACTAATGCTTTGTATATTATTACAACTAATAGATTGTCCACACAATAAAAAGTACTAATTGAACCTCCTTGGTGTTCGATTGAAAGTAAAGTAAGAAAAACTTCGTTGATATAAAACGATTATTAGCTATTTTACACACATTTCAGACAAAATTTCAGAGAATGTTCGATATGCTTATTTTGAGAGTGCTAACTTTTTTATGAACCTCTACTTGATTTCTCCCCCCTTTATTATAACATCCTAAATTTACACAATTATAAAAATAATAACGGACTTTCTCTTGATTATACATATTTAGTAAATTAGAACAATGAAACTTTGTTCACATTTGGTCTCTACAAAATATTAAAAGTATATTAGCTACTAGTTTTATGGGAGATAAGGAAATTTTTAAGCACATTGACGATATAATTTTTTTATTTCAAATATTTTTTCTGTTTTGTTATGTTTATAGTCGCAAAATTTAATTAACTATAATATCTTGTTTTCTTTATACAATTTTCTGTCCTTAGCCCCTGAACGAATACAAGCCATTTCGAAGAGCTTCGGTTGGTTTTAACAAAATAATACCTACGAGACGTGGTAGAGTAAGTAGTTATTGTGTTTTTTTTTAGTTTTATCTTTTCCACTTTTTCTAATGAACATCATCTACAAATGCCGAAATAATATTTTCTAAATTCCGCAATATCTATAGCCTGGAGATTAGGATTACAAGTGACAGCTGTAATAAATTTCATCATTTTACCTTAAGTTACGGTAAAAATAATTATTTAACTGTTTTTATAAAAGGCACTACGCCTATTAGCCATAACTTTATGCTTCCCAAAACTAAACGATATATCGATATTTTTAAAATCTCAAATCGTTTTGATCAACGATCTCAAGATGTCGTTTTCGATTGCTTTTATTAAATTATAATTTTGTTAGCAGCTTGTTGGAAGTACTTCTCAAAACAAATCTTATCGTCTCTATTTCTAGTAGCGATTGGAGAATAGAAGTTCATCTACTATACGTAGAACTACCGCCTTCATGGATGAGAATTTAGTTGAATATCAGCAAATGCTTAAGGCAGCTGATGCTCAAATGGCTAAGGAAATCGAAGACATGACCAATGGAAAGTACGTACGTATAAAAACATTGTAATCTGGTAATAATACTCAGGTATATTATGAGCTTTATATTAGTTTATTTATATTTTGGATAATCAACGTCACTACAGTCCACATTACACACTTTACGCATGATGTGCAATTATAAAGTTAATATATCTGTAGTAATATAATAAATATCTATGATAAATGATTTCACTAATTAGATGTTAATTTCAGGGAACATTTCAAACAAGAATCTCGTCTGAATAGGTTTACATTGATGTACAAAAATTTCAAACTAGAAAAGTCATTCTTACTGCAACCGGATCCTTTATTTAAATACTATATCACCTGTTGCCTCATTATGTTGTCTTTAATTATGATTATAAATGGACTTACAACTAACTGGTAATCATTTACATAAAATTTTATAAATGAGTGAATAATAAATTTTTCACAATTTGAATTTAATTTCCTTTTTTTAGGTTTTACGAGTTCAGATGGCATGCAAAAATCATGATCGTCGTATTGCTAATCCTTTTAGTTACAATGCAGCCCTTAACCTGGTTTCAATTTGTCTGGACAAAATTTAAAGGCATTGATGAACCTAAAAATAAATTTGCAAGGTCGCTGTACGATCTTTCATTATTCATCATTCGGTCACCAAAAATTAGGACAAGTGCATATATAATTATAAGTCTCGGCCTTGCCGGAACTTCGATGATTAACGTTATTGCTTGCTCAGAAGTCAAAGTGGGTCCAGCCTTGGAGAGTGTTTTATCAAACTGCGTATCATCTTGGGTAATCTTCATTTCCTCATTTAAATCTTGCTATTTGATAAATTCTTAAATATATGTTTTGTTTTGCAGCATGTTACGCAATGTTGGAGTTTAGCTTTACTATTGAATTTTCTATTCAGCAGAGTGTTCTTTATTTTTAAATGGATCATTGCTGGTGGAATGACAATGTTTTATCTTTGGGTTGTTTGGGAAATAAAAACATCTCTCTTCTCTGTAGACCTAACATGGAATGTTGGTTTAGATTCAAGAGTATCTCATACACTATCAGTGGTAATAATAACAATTACATTGTACTGGATTGATAGAACAACTGAATACAGGAATCGATTAGATCATTTATGGCAAATACAGTTAAGTGAAGAACAGGAGGAAGCTGAAACTATGCTAAAAGTAAACAATATGCTCTTAGAGAACATATTACCTGCACATGTTGGTAAGGTTCTATCAAGTATTCGTTATATATTAAAGGAGAATATCTTTAAAATTGATATTTTTGTTTCAGTACAAGTATATTTGGATTTAAATAGATCACTGGATGAATTATATTACGAGAAGTATGATAATGTCGCTGTTATGTTTGCTTCGTTAACAGATTATAAGCTTGGGATAGAAAATGACGCAGATCTGAGCGATAAATTCGTTTTAAGTATACTTGATGAAGTCATATCTGATTTTGATCGGGTACGTGTTCACCAGGCCCAATACTCTACTTACCATTTTGTTCATAATAACATAGTTCATTCATTCTTTTGTTATTAAAAATATAAGTATTACTTCATGCCTATGCATAAGCAGTATTACCTTTTCAACGACTGTATTTCTGAAATCCTTTTCTCAGACACCTTCTGCATAATTTATTTTTAAATTTATTATTTGTTACAGCTTCTATTGACTGGATCATCATTGCATAAAGTGGAAAAAATAAAAATGGCTGGATGGACATATATGGCTGCTTGTGGATTAGATCCAAATCGACGCGATTCATTCGATTCTACTTCGTTCAGTTCAATTGTGGATAGAAATAAAAATACTCCTTATAACCGAACTATAGTGGTAACGATGGTAGAGTTTGCAGCAGCTATGATGATGCAGTTACAAAATTTTAACCGGGGCTCGTTTCAGAGTTTTGAAGGATTAAATTTAAGGATAGGTTGGTTCTATAAAAATTATTTAAATACTAAAAAATATTTCTCAAATGTACGTTGTAATATAAATTTAGTAGAAGTTTACATTGAAGTGAATAGTTAAATATTAAACAACAGAACCAAGTCATGGTCATAGCCCAATGTGCCACGAACTAAACTAATCTACGTGTAAGTTAACGTCTTAACGTACTAGATGAGAGACCCTAATACTGAAAAAGCAGTATGTTGCAAGCAGTAAGTTGGGCCCAAACTACGTTGGCAGGTGACTACAAAGAATTAGTAGAGTTGCTGATTCAGGTGGCACAGATCGTGATCTGTATCAAGATCAGAAATCCTTTCAAGAGATTTATGTACAAAAGTGGACGTCCATGTCTTGAAGAGATAGAGAATAATAATAAATAAATCGTTTTACAGGTATATCTAACGGTGAAGTTGCAGCGGGCGTAGTGGGCTCACTTAAACCTTTGTACGATATTTGGGGTAATGCGGTTAATATGGCATCTCGTATGGACTCTACTGGAGAATCGGGTAGAATTCAAGTAAGAAAACTTAGTTTATTATACAGTTCTATATGGATGATCTTAGTTTAAATTTCCTAGTTTATTTCTTTCATAAATATTTACCTGACTGCATTCAATGGAAATTCAAAAGATGTCAACGCAAATAATTTTACTTACTCAATGTTACTGGAACTAATTTGAAGAGTAAAGAAGGTTTAAAAATACAAAGTTAACATTGAAACTTTGTATTTTTAAACCTTCTTTAAATTATCTAGCATCTATTATTTAGCAAAAAAAACTGATATGTAATTAATTAAAATATATGTACGTATCAACAAAGAAACTTTCGTTTAGACAGGTTGGGACAATTATTGGTTGCTGGTTTTAGGTAAACAAGTCGTTTCATTATGCTTTGTGTCATTTTTTACTAAAATATCCTATTCATTTATACATGACCTTTCCTACCTTTCACCTTTCAGGTAACTGAAAACACAGCTTTAATCTTAGATGAATGTGGAATACTTACTACCTATCGTGGTGAGACATTTGTTAAGGGAAGAGGTTATATTAAGACTTATTTTGTGCCTCTAGATGAATCATTCAATTTAATAAAGAAGCAGACTACGTTTAAATATTCCAAGAACGAAGACAAACGGCGGGCTTATAGAGCTAGAACTACATTAATGAGTGGTACTTCAGAGGAAACTGATACGTTTGATTCTATCTCACAAAATTCCACTTTCAATATAGGTGAATTTTCGTCAGACGAAGATAACAATGTTGATAATATTTTAGATGAAGATAATAATTTTAAGGATTTTAGAAAGTATAAGAGATCGGTAAGCGAATTAGCAGATATGGAAAATTTTAGAGCCATATCACAAATAAATAATCTGAGTAATTCCTATCTAGAACCTGATATCATGGAAACACGTTGTTAACATTAATGAATTGTAATGTCATTGCTTAAATTCGAATGTAATATTTTATGTAGTAAATAACATTAGACAAGATATACATTTTAAGATATACATTATTTTACATTTTAAGTAAATGTAAAATATGAAGGAAAAGCTGTTCTTGTTTGGAGATCTTAATATATTTTAAGATTAATTAAAAGTTTTTATTTTTATTATTGTTTACTGTAAATATTTTTTTAGTAATTTATTCTTAGAATTATCGTCCTATAAAAACAGATATTTATAATAGCATTACGAAAATAAAATATAACTAACAAACTCTTATTTTGTTTGATTCTGTTCGTTTAGAAAATTTGGATTTTAATAATAATAATAATAATAAATATATGGGACACTTACACACACGGTTGTCTATCCCCAAAGTAAGTAACTTAAGACTTGTGTTATGGGTGACGGACAACTGGTAAATATACTACATATAATTTTAAATACATACTTAAATATAAATACACACCCAGGCTCGAAGAACCAACAAATTGTTGAAAGAAAATGAAAAAGAAAATTTTTGCTTCTGCTTTAAAAACACGAAGATATTATAAAATTTGCTTTACATTAATGTCAGCGAAATCACTACTAGCGTAAGTTTCTTCGTTTAAAAGTTACAGGAGCGGCGTTCAGCCTTAAATGAGATATCTAATTAAACATTCATATTCTTAAAAAAAACTTTCTGCTTCGCTGATAAATAAAATTCATTTGCACTTTATCTTAAAGAAAAAGCACAAGAAAATCACGGAAACTTGTATATGTCAGTCAAATTTTTGGGCATTTTGTCTTTCTTCTTTTAATCTTTATTCTGTTATTAAAATACAACATTACAACAAGACATTACTTTATATATTTGCTAAACAAAATATCTATAAACAAAATAACGGGTAACGAAAGATTAAACTAAAGTGTACGAAACTGTTTATTAATAATGTAATTCTGGTTCTCTGAATATTGAAAAAACAACCTTTATTTTACAAGTGATACCAACCAGTCTTTAATTAAGATACGTATGCGATGTCCTTATAAATAAATATATGAGTAATAAATGAACAGAAATAAAAAATTTTCATAGAATTTTCATAAAATTTTAGTCATAGATTTTTTTTAACAGTGATACAGTAATACCTTAGAAAGAAAAATAAACTAAATTAATGGGAGGTACCTAGAATCGAAATCAATAAATGAAATAACCTTTTAATATATTAAATATTATTTTTAAATTTGTCATGTCATAAATTATTTGTATCGTATCGATTGAATAACAAAATATTGCAGATAAAAGAACAAAATATTGCAGAGCTGTTCAGGAAATAAATCCCAGTCAAATCCTAAATTACGATGAAATGCGTTAAAGTTACAAACCAAGAAACTTCTATACCTAAAAACTCGATTTAAAAAAAATACATATGTCAAAGAAATATAGTAAGAACTATTAATTCACTCAATTTATGAAAGCATATAATATTTATTTCTATATAGTAAAAATATAAACCAGCCCATATTTGGAAAGAACTATAACATATAACATATAACATATTAATTATAACATATTTGAAAATTCTAATTATGAGTTAGGTGCTAAAAGAATTCGACATTTTCTTTGTAAGCCCATGAATGGGCGTTCTGAATTTTTTCTGTCTGAAAATATGAAAATTATTACATATAACATTTTATTCCTTTTATGTATTATATATTAGCCTTTAGCATTAAAATTTGAAAAGGATTGGTGAATTGCGTTGGAAACATTGAGCGACTTTAAACATAGTTGTCTCCTTGTCACTCTTCTCCGTTTTGTTACAATCAATGAGAACCTTTTCGTATTCACTCTTATGCTTATTATTTTCGACGAGTTTAACCATCTTGTCTACGATAAAGTGTCCTTCATCATCAACATAACCAGAACTTTTACCGAAACAATAAAGGAATTTTTTTATTTGATCACTGTCTTTGAAGCTCCAACTCATCAGTTGCTCTAAGATGTCCGAAGGTGCGCCATGTTTGGCCACACAATCAATCGATGCTGTCGTAATTTCTGATACATACTCAGATGGGATATCTATAAAAACCTACAAAGAAATAAGTAAGGATTAATGGTAATTCTGACATAAAATTTTTATTGTTTCTTTATATACTTTAGCTGTCGCAATAATGTAATGGAATGATGCGGCGTAAGTTGATATATGTTACAGAAATATTACGAGCATAATCTAAATGTGTAACGTAAGCATAATATTTAATAAATGCACTTACTTTTTTTCCGTCCACTACAAAAGGTGAGAGAAGTACCACAAACAAAATCGACTTCATCATAGTAGACATTTTATCTTTTTAAATGAAAATTTGTATTACATATAAATCGATGTAGTTACTATTGTACCTCTATAATAATTATGAAGATGCAGGTAAAGGATTCTTATATTTATATCAGTTTGCAATTAAAGGATGTTTTTCTTTTACGAAATTATTTCTCACTATATTGTTTACTTCATTCGGATGCATTTTCCCTTATAATTAATTATGAGTTGACGTATAAAATTTTCTTTTTAAAACTTAAAACGCCACTTTACTCTAAGCTGCGCTTCATGCGCTGCTAATTCAGAAAAAGTTTTAAAATTGTTAACAACTAATTATACTTCTTGAACTATTTGCTAGGTACAAATTCATTTTATACTTTCGTAAAAAATCAAGCACCATATATAAAGCAGTTTTACTACAAAAAATAATAATAGAACAATAGGAAGTTTCGTGTCACAGTAGCTATAGAAATAATATTATTATTCATGGTTGTAGCCATAATTAAATTATAATTTATATATTTTTTTATAATTCCAATCTAGCATATTCTTGATAATTAACGGCGTTTATGCAGTTCTTACTTATGCTCTCTTTCACTTATGTTACTTAATCAGTTGTTAATGAAATTTTCAATTTAAGAATTGAATAAGTTTAGATCTAGAATATGATAATTAATCACGATTATTCTCAAACATTGGTTATCAGTTTTAAACGGAATGACTGCCGTTGGAACGTAACTATAAGAGTACCTACACTAGACCACATCTATGTTGTGTACGGTTGTGGTGAAAATATGGGAAATTTTAACATCGCAAAGTTGTCGAATACATTTGCAATCTTAAATTTGTCAACGTGTAAGATGTATCGTAATTATAGTTATATAAAAAACTCGATGGTTCATTCAGAGAGGCTTTAATATGAACCTGAGCCAAACAAAACTCATCTCTAATGAAACTAACTAGTTTTTTGTTTATAGCTTAAATCCACATAACAGTTTAATTTACGTTTTCGAGGGTAAGTGAAATATTTATTCATCTATCTATCTTTACTTATTATAAAACAAAGTCTCAAAAAGCTGTTTGTCTGTATGTAATAGATTTTCTCAAAATTTACTGAAAGAATTTTTCACGGTTTTCACCAAAAGTGCAATACTTCCAGATGGTTTAAGCAGATAGTACATATCGGTATTATGTAATTGTGTTAAAGAGATCGAGCAGCTGTTAAAAACCTTGCGTGCTGGGAGCTATAGTCGCGTGCGCTGCGTAAACCAGTAGAGTTACGCTAAAGTAATGTACTAGAGAATTGTAGATCTATAAAAATACTACAAAAATGTCCGTGATAATATGTTTCTATCTCTTACGGTTAACTCACAATAACTACTTTTAAGTTCAAAATTACAATTTGGTTTTTTTTTTGTGATAAGTGATTTCTACGCGGGCGAAGCCGCTGGCACAGCTAGTATTCTCGTAATTCCAAGACTTCAAACAGACCGCGTTGCCGGTCATTCAACGGGCCATAACTAGAGCTATATATAAATAAGTCGTTATTTATCTTTAAAAATCTATATTTACTTCTAAAATGGCTGTAGATGAAATTAGTACAGCCCTTCTAAAAGCAGCAGATTCTTATTCCTGTAAGTAATTACTTTTAATTCCAAAAATTGAAAATTACCTAGTCAAAACATATTATAATCATACATTACAACTGCTTCATAGTGTATTTTGTTGTATTAAGTAAGAAACGTGCCTTTATACCGTCGTGATAATTAAAGGAATATTACGAGTAAGTATAATGTGGAAAGATTTATTATGCATTGATTCCGCCCGTAATCTATGTATGATTTATTATTATAATATAGCTTCAAAACAATGACAGACCTGTGCGAATAAAGAAAACAATTCTGAATTATATATACAGGTAGTATATATACGTGATAATACAAATAATAATACATTATTTTATTTAATTCCTGACACCCGATCACGTCTAGAAAATTACTGTTTTTATATTGATTAAAACAATTCCCAGCATTTCATAATTAATATAAAATATATAGCTGTAAAATGGAACATAATAATTAACAATTTTGGGTGATGATTTCGTTACGGCATAAACAAATTAAAAAATCAATTAAACTCAAGTATTGTAACTTAGAAATCATTCAACATATATTATCACACAATTTTTACCAAAAATTGAAGTAATGTATTGTAAGTTTTTTTAAACTTCCTTAACATTTGAAATGGTTGCAGTAAAGATATATATATATTTTTTATTTATTATCTTTTTCACAAAATTATGCATAAACATCTAACACGTCAATTAAGATTGCTTTAAAAATTTAGGTTATTTGTACGTAATAACATTTGAGTAGGTGGCGAAACCATAAAAGTTAAGTAGCAGGGCAGCAAAACCTATTCACTTAGTTAAGAGATTTTAAATATACTAGTATACGTTTTTATAGCAGTTTTGACTGATTTGTGTCCACTGTTGGGCACTGATGTTAAAGGTTCAAGAGATTTGAATCCAGCTGTAGGTAGTCATTAGAAACCTTTATAAAAAATCCGTTAAAAGCTATACACACACACACACATACTATCCTCAAATTTTTGATAACTCTCTCGAGCTTAAAGTGCTGTATTCCCATTATGACTAATTCGTTTCTGTTAAATAGGGATATGATTTGAAGCGGAAAAATCGTTTTTTTTTTTTTTTATTAATCTTTTTATCTCACTTGAAAATAAATCGATTTATAAAAATCGACTTACAAAAATAAAAAACAGATGCGTTGTTTGCGAAATTCGTTTAAAATGTGTAAAAATTAAAGAGAAAAAAACCAGAAAAGGTTACTTAATATAATAAATTTTTTCAATCGATTTTTAATGTTTCGCAAATCGATTGTTAATAATACATTAAAATAATAAAATAATCGACTAATATTTTTTTGTTCACATCACTACTATTAGATCAGTGTCCTCCAAGGTAGGAGGGGCATGTGCATGCGCTTTTTGTATGTAAAGTCATTTTAGCGTAAAAGTAAAGTAAAGTAAAGTATCAGCTTGTTACTATGCCCACTGCTGGGCTAAGGCCTTCTCTCTCCGTTTTTGGAGAGAAGGATTGGAGCTAAGACCTACCACGCTGCTTCAATGCGGATTGGTAGGTTACACATATCCATAGAATTCTCTAGAGATATGCAGGTTTCCTCACGATGTTTTCCTTCACCGAAAAGCGTGTGATAAATTGCAATTATCAATTAGACACATAAGTTTTAATAGAAAAACTCATTGGTGCATGCCCGGGGTTTGAACCTATGTCGTCTCTAGAGAGTCGCACAGTCTCACCGCTAGGCTATCACAGCTTCGTAGCATCATTTTAGCGTAGTTGGCAATAACACAAAATTTAATTCAATATTAAAAGTGTCAATTATTTTAAAACATTCATTTTTATCATAACAATGAACAATTCCCTACAAAAATAACAGAAATATGCTCTGAGACGCGATCCTGCTTATTGTAAAAAATTACCATATTGTTTGTTATGTTGATAAACATTAATTTAATTAAAATTAATTGATTTAAAAGCAAAAAACATAAAAGTATAAATGATAAATACAAATCGTATCTTTTATTTTAAAAATCTGAAGTTCCAAACGGAGAATTTACGTCATATGTTCTAGATGGCACTAGTGGTATATTAAATAGCGCTATCGTTTGTCTTTTTACAGTATATATAACTTCCGAGTTTTACAAATCTACCTAATTGACGCGCCGGTCGTCTTGAGTAGTATAGATTATTCTCAATTTTTTGATCACTTTAACTCACTAGAGTATAAAGTGCTATAATTCTTTTAGGACTATTGAGTATCCATAACTTCTAGATAGGGATGTGATTTGGAGTGGAAAAATCGATTATTCATTAATCTTCTTTTTCTCCCTTGAAAATAAATCGGTTTATAATAAATCGACGTAAATTGAATCAAAAATATTGCCTATTTAATATAAATAATCAATTAGAATTAATGCTACTTAAAGTTGAGAACGAATAAATAAACAACAGATGCGCTGTTTGCGGAATTCCTTTAAAATATTAAGTAAAAAAAAGAAAGAGAAAAAACCAGAAAAGGTTACTTAATATATTGTTTGTTAAACATAATTAAAATTATAAGATTCTATAAGAATTTATACTTTGAAAAGATCAACCGCCGAGTTTCTTGCGGTCTGTTCTCGGTAGGAAAAGCTTTCCGTCATCAGGAGAGTTGACGATTCAAAAGCACTTGTTTACAAGTTTACTTGAATAAAGAATATTTTGAATATGTATATATATATTTCTAAAAGATAGTGATTATTTATATCTATCGATCTATGTTTCATGGAAAGTTTACTCTCAAAAGTAAACTCATTCTAACTTCTAAAAAAGTCTATAGTCACATCCAAAGCGGCAATTAAAAAGCTATTTAGCTTATGGTATATAAGCTACCTCAAACATAATTCTTTACACGATATTATTCTATAGCAAAACTTGAAAATTACAAAATGGAAAATACAAGTACGTCGGTCAAGGCACAGGCGGTTCGCTAGTTTTGCATGCAACAGATAAAGTCGCAAATCAAAAATTGACAAACAAGTTGCATAAAATCTAAGAATAATATAAATTGCATTGCAAATTTGATCAGTGATTTTTTTCCTTCTCATAGATAATGCAATTAAATTGATTATCGGATGGCAACAAGTTCAATGTTCAAGCTCTTAATTAATTGGCTTTTTTAATTACAAATTCAATTATTTATTCTGAGTTACTGGAAACTATAATTAAGATATTAATTATAAAGGCCATTCATGCTGTTAATCTAATGTAATAATTCAATATTACACGTTGATACTACAGATATCTTGGCAACTAGAAACATTTCATAGAGTTGAGGGCCACTGAAAAAGAAAACACCGCAGATTATAGTCGTAAGGTTTCATGTTAAACCGCATGAGGCTCTTTCCCAGTTGATGCCCACGTTGAGTTACTGAACGTTTAACTACTTTATGAACCATATTAGAAATTTCAATAAGTGTATGGTGATAAATATTCAGTATTACGAACATCGTTGGCCTGAAGACACACATACAAAATGTAATTTGTTACTCAATTATAAATGAACATTTAAACAGGCAAATCATATAATCGCTTAATTATTTCGTTAAAATTTATATATGGTTCAATTCCTTTTTACGTGATTAATAAACGTACTTTTCTTTTTTCTAAAGACAAAAAGTAGGTCAGCAATGGAAGAAGATTCTCAACCGGGATGTCAACTGCGAAGACGTCGTTGTTTCGCGAATTCCAGTCAAGCTTTAAATTTGGATTTTGGATACAATGTAAATGAAAGCTGCAGCAGTCAAGGCACTCCTTCCCCGAGTTATATCAAACTGACACCCAGTACAGTGCCATCCACGGCTAAAATACTCCAAGATTTTAAAAATAGGCAACAGTCGTTTGATATACAGGTTTGTAACTGACTTTTCGATACTATCAACATAAATCCATACTATTTTTTTAAATGCGAAAGTCAGTCTGTTATGCTTTCATGCCTAATCAGCTGGTACAATCTATACCTTATAAAGATATTCCTTATATAACAGTTTTTATTGACTGCAAAATGAGTCCATTCTCATTTGATCAGTTCATTCTTCTCAGTTCATGCATTTTATTCAATTGCATTTTCATTCAATTGGATCATACCTATTATGCGTTTTTATACTACTGTCTAGTACTTTAGGTGGCAACATTCGCAACGAGCGTAATTGGAATAAATGTTTTACATTAATTAATTCTGATATGTTTCGATTCCAGCTCCTCCTTTGATTATATTCAGTCTAACATTTAGCCTAAATATCAAACGTCTGAAATAATTTTGTAACTATCATGATATGTCCGGTATATTATAGAATTCTTGTCTCATAACTAATACACGATATTTTTCTTCTTATTCGCATTAAGGTGGAGGATTGCGAAGAAATCGAAATATTAATAGAAAGCGATGATGAAGGTGATGGTGAAGGTGAAGGTGAAGAAAATGCAACCGTAATAGTGTCAAATAGACCAATAACACCTACTCCCGTTCAGGATTTCGGAACAAGCGTTGTTTATACAGAAGGTAAAAATAGTGGCAGTAATGTATGGAAAAAACATGTAATGGATTTCAACTAAAGTTAGTTAGATATCTAGAATGGAATTAATAAAGCTCCTACAACACAGGTGACTAAGGCTGAGCAAGAATTTCATCGAATCACTTTCCCTTATAAGTTGTGATAACTCAACGGTGAGATCGTCTGACTCTTTACAGGTGATCATGGGTTCCAACCCCCGGCAAGCAACAACGAGTTTTTCTGTTAAAGCTTATGTGTCTAATTGATAGTTGTATTGTTGTGTTGTTGTTTATCACACCCTTTTCGTAAAACATCAACAACAAACATTTATGCATCTAATTGATAATTGCAATTTATCACCCGTTTTTCGGTAAAGGAAAACATCGTGAGAAAACCTGCATAGCAATTGAGAATTCTGGGGATATGTGTAACATACCAATCCGCATTAAAGCAGCGTGGTAGGTATTACCTTCGATGCTTCTCTCAAAAAACGGATAATGGAGGCCTATGCCCAGCATTGGGACAGTAGTAACAGACCGTTAATTTACTTACTTTCTCTTAATCTGACAACAATAAAGAAATGACGGCCTAAATCATGCTTTCATCCTGTATCATACTAAATAACTAACTTCAAATATTTGGTAAATAACCTAATCTTTACATTAAACATTCTTAAAAGAATTAAATACTTTAGTACATAGCCCTTTCTATATATTCTGCAAAATATTCTCCAGAGTACTTTTTACAGGGCCACAAGCATCAGACTTTTTGAAAGTTAAAGTGATAGAGCAAGATTGTTGCACCGACGTATCCGATGCCGGCTCCGATGATGACGAAGAATAACAATATATCTAAAATAATCCATGAAACGTTAACAACCTGTATGGGAATTATACATGAGAATTCACAGAAGATACATAATTGTAATTTTAGAAACGAATTTCAGTATATATAATACTTAATAACACTTTTTTCCTTATATGAACTAGTTATAACTTAAATTATGATTCATTTATATTAACTAAAGGAACCTCAACTATTATCTAATCAGATAAGCATAGAGAAAATGATAGTATACCAAAATCAGTACTGATGGTATTATTGTAGTCTTAGACTGTAAAAGCGACGTATTGCAATACTTAATTGGTTTATGTAAAGATATTTTAAGTCTAGATATTGGCTATGTCCAATGGGCGATTCCTAAGTATTCCCTTATATTAAAAAAATATAACCTAATTTATTCTAACTAATATAGAACTCAGAATTTATAAGCTAGTTCTACGATATAATTCGCAATACTTCATTGACGCTAATATACCAAAAATAAACACGTATCCTTTTTATTTTATTTAACCTGGAATCTAGTGGTGTAAGCCCTATGCTTACACATCACATTACCTGTTAGTGACCTTTGTTTTAATTTAATTTCTATATATGTTTTAGTATAATTTTAAATAATCTAAAGAACGATTTAATGTTTTTGATGAACCAAGATGCTTGAACTTTGTTCTTAAGAGTTATCAATAATTAATACATCGCTTTGTAAAGTACACAGTGGGCAGGAGTTTATGCATGTCAAGGGGAGCGACCCGGAGTGATAAAAAATGAAGACATGTATTAACAAGTCTTGGTTTTATTAAAAACCAATAAACAGCAGTCTTATTTCAAAATATTACTCTTTTATACGTCTTATATTACTGTTTTCATTAAAATGATCTATAAAATCTTTTTCTGTGGAATACTTCCCACCCCTCTCGGCACCTATTTATTCATCCCCTCCCTTTGTATTTACTGCACTTCTCGAAAGTGGTGGCGTAATTAGTGCGACATTATTGGCTTACGATAGAAAGTACTAGTATTCGGAAGCCGTGGGGGACTAGAGTGGACAGAAAGGGTTCATGTGCTACTTTTTTTGAATATGCTACCGTTTAACTGCGCCACTGACTGATATTAAACTATTTTTAATACCTTAAAGTTATAATAAATATACGTATAACAATAACAATGTTTTTGCAATTATATAATAGTAGAATAAATCCACTTTGTGGTATCCGGCTAAGCAGAATAGACCACCCTCATTTCTTACCGAGGTGTCGTAAAAGGCGACTAAGGTAATTTGACGTCAGGCAGGCGGCCGGTCGTAAAATACCTAGCCAAATAATCTTACAACATGCTTATAACATGTTGTGCCGACCCTACTTCGTGTGGGATTAGGGCAAGACAATGATGATAATAGTAGAATAAATAAAGATATTTTTAGATGTGTACAATATTATTATTACCTGAACACTGAAATAAAAATTAAGATCTTCGGTATAGCTACCGGAGGGTTAAACGGGGCAGTGTACCCCCCGGCCCCGAAGCTCCGATGTAGGATTATAAATAGCAGAAACACGTCAAGTTAAAAAAAAGCAAACAAAATTTCACGTCCCTACTGTTAACCATTGAGGAGTTCCCTCTTCTGGAGCCACTCTTGGCAGCACCACCAGGTCATCCTGGTGGTGCTGCCAAGAGGCACATCTCAGTCCACATGACATACATAAGTATGAACTTATGTATGTCATGTGGACTGACATAAGTGATGACATAAGTGAAGATGTATGTCATGTCCACATGACATACATAAGTATGAACTTATGTATGTCATGTGGACTGAGACAGTTTGTAAAATTTCAGCTCCATCGGACAACAGGAAGTGGGTCAAATTTAACTTGCACGATTACAGCTTCACATAAAAGTCAAGTTATATATAAGGTATAAAAAAACAGTTGTAAAGTTTTTTAAATATTAGTAACTTCGGACGAAATTGAAACTCATATTGTGATGTTATTAGATTTTATTTAAATTTGTATAATTTATATTTCTTGTAGTAATATTTTGTTTATTTTTCGCTTTAAGATAGCATTCTTAAATATAGCCCTATCAATTTAAATATCAAATCATACAATATTCAATCATATATACCCAGACTGTACAGACATGGGCTCCAATAGTGGCACAACTCAAAAAAGACGTGTTTTGGACTAAGAATAGATGTAAATGTTGAAATGTACTTTTCAGCAGCAACACCGGCCATACTAGGCCGTTCGTATAAGCAAACTAAAACATTTTTACGCATTTTTGGAAACTTTAAACATTAATCTCAAAATATGATTTATTTAGTTGTGCCACTATTGCGGCCTGTATGTGGCGTATAGATTAATTTGAGTAATTTATTAATAAGACACATTGTATTGATTATTTAATCAAATTTTATGGTGACCATCGCAAAATACGAATTGTAGAATAATGAATGTGTGTGTTAAGGGTAGTGGATATGAAACAATGAAATACGTTCTTAAAACTAGATTCACCAGAGCAGTCATTCAGAGAGAAGTTTAAGGAAACAGGTATTCTAACATTTGCTTCACAGTATATTCTAAATAACGTAATTTTTGTACATAAAAATATAAAGAATTATAAAACGATAGGTGATGTATATAATAGACGAAGTAGGAACCAACATAAGCTTGCTACTCCTGCTTTGCGCCTAGCAAAAGTACGTAAATCGTTTGTGGGTATGGGTATAAGATTCTATAATAAAATTCCGAAATTTTGGTCATGCCATTACAGCAGTTTAAAAACACTGTTAAAAAGAGGCTGATACAGAAAGCCTACTATACTGTTGAAGATTACTTAGATGATAAGGATGTGTGGATATAGGTGCACTTCTACCCTGTACAAGACAGTAATAAATAAATGTAACTAGTTCTAAGATTTATATTTTAAAAAGAGCAACCGCCGAGTTTCTTGCTGGCTCTTCTCGGTAGGAACAACTTTCCGAACCAGCAGTAAAGTTGACGATTCAAAAGCACTTGTTTACAAGTTTACTTGAATAAAGAGTATTTTGATTTGATTTGATTTGACTGGTCATGCAATTTCAATTCAAAATTCCTACTATATTACACATTTTTTGTATAATATGACTTTTGTAGCTATAATTAGAGAGTACGTTTTATAAACTTAATTAATATTGTTCAACTTTATTTTTGTCATTTTTAAGAGTAAATATAGACTAGAAACAACAAGAAGCCTGTTTTTTATGCACCAGTCATTTTGACTGGTTTGGTAGAAATAGGTATATTCAAATCGCTGGTGTATCTATTCTTACGTAAAAGACGTAGAACAAGAATGTTATATAAATATATATAACATAACTAACTATATATATATAACATTTTAAGATAATATTATTCGAAACTATTCATTTAAAAAATATATTTTTTGAATTGAACCTAGTCTGGACTAAATATTATTATGATCCTTTTTATATATAAAACTTTGGCCTCTTATAATCAAAGCATCTTTAAATTATTTATTGATTTCCAAAGTTAATAGCGAAAACCGAATAATCTCAATACGAATTTATACAGCCAAGTTTACTCGTTTTCTACAAGGAGAAGTGATGTTTTTCCCAGTAGTGGTATAGTAATAAGCAATTACATAGTATTCGAAGATTGTTAAACACGTGATAAATGATGACCTAGTTTTTTGTATCAATACATATCTGTCACAAATATTATATTATTCGTTTAAATATTTTAATGTAAGCAGAATCATTTGAATAGAATAAAACTTAGGTACTACTAAAATTAATTCGCATTCGTAAATATTTCATTCATCCCCATTTAAACCCAACAAAATGTATGACGAGACTTTTTACTGTGTGAAAGACGCATTTGACTGCTATTTTTATTTCCTATGTAACGCTTTCATTAACAATACGAAACTAAATATACAATAGATATAACATAGTTTTGGAAGTACTAAATACAACGTTTTTGTACACTGGAAAAGAAATAAAGTCCGATATGTTCGAACCGATTCTGTATTAAATATTCGTACATAAAAATGTATTCGAAATATTATAATATTTACACTAATTTCATTATAGGAAAGTGTCTATGTACAGAAAAATCAAATTCAGGTGGCAAGGTAGAGTCTTTTTTGTGACCACCAGCTAATAATTTTAACACAACAAAATTAGTTTTGGATACTTTCAGAAGATCGTTCACCTGGAAATTTAAAAAAATTCAATAGTAACAAGAAAAGAAAAGTTGTTATAACATAAGCTATAACATTGCACATATTGTTATACTAATACTTCAAGTTTTTGTATTTTAGCTTGCTTTAGTTTGGTAATACGTATAAAAAAGTCAATTGAGAATAAGGAATAAGTGGAAAAGCGACAAAAGTAATGATAAAATTATTTTGCTATAATCCGCGATACAGTAAATAGAAAATGTATACAGTGCTAAATGTATAGTGGACTATCCGTTTTTTCATACCCGTTACATGCAGGATTCGTAAAAACACATGCACAAACCTCCACCACTGCCACCACAGTACACAAGCACAACACACGTTCACTATCACAAACTCAACAATCGTTTCACCCCGCAACTTTGCGATTTTGTCGTGTAGTCTATCTCATACATTTAGCACTATATATATTATCTATTTACTGTATCGCGGATTATAGCAAAATAATTTTATTATTACTTTTGTATTATGGATCTCGGCAAAGTAACGCCTAATTCTATAAATTATTGGGAAAGCGACGATAAATAAATCGAACGTTTCGTATTAAAATGACCTAATTTAAAAAAGTTGTTATGTAGCAAATTGGAATAAAGCGTATCTCCTACAAGAACACACTAGTTTTTTTTAATAGTTCGTAGAGCTATGTTATAGTATTCGTAGTAGCTATGATAGCACTGAAATAACGATAGCAATATATCTAATTCAATTAAGCTTATTTTGAATTAGGTCACTTTAATACTAATCGTAAGATATATGAAGAGAGACAAATATCATTATATAATAAAAAATAAAGTGGAATCCTCAATTATCGACTCGAAAACGTAATATAATTACCTCTTGATCTGGAACGGTAATGGTCTCTAATAAAGATCGCGCCTGTTGAAAGTGTTTGCAACCTCCCAAGTATAGAATGACGGGGTTTTCAAATCTGTAAAAAAAAAACAAGCAATTCACATCCATTTAAGCGAATAAATAGAAATAATAAATATAATAAAGAGCTGTGACAGCCCAGCGGCGAGACCACGCGACTCTTTCAAGGGAAACACGAGTTCAAACCCGGGCAGGCACCAATGAGATTTTCTATTAAAACTCATGTTTCTAATTGATAATTGCAATTTATCACACGCTTTTCGGTGAAGGAAAACATCGTGAGGAAACCTGCATATCTCTAGAGAATTCTGGAGATATGTGTAACCTACCAATCCGCATTGGAGCAGCGTGGTAGGTATTAGCTCCAACCCTTCTCTACAGAAACGGAGAGAGGAGGCCTATTACCAGCAGTGGTATTGAAGCCTGCAGGTCGTGATTGTATACGTTGATAAGAAACAAGAAAGTTAAAAAAGCTTTTAAAATAGCTGTTAACAAAATTTCTTGTCCCTCTTCTGGAGTCAATCCTGGCAAACAGCATCAGGTCATACTAATCATAAACATCGTCATCGGGACTAGAGAAGAACGAAAAATTTCAGCTCAATCGGACACCGAGAATTGGGACACACACGGTCGTCCGTCACCAAAGTAAGAAACCGAATACTTATGTTATGGGTGACGGACAACTGGTAAATAAACTACATATATAATATTAAATACATACTTAAATACAAATATACACCCAGGCTCGAAGAACCAACAAATTGTTTATAGAAAATGTTGGCCCTCGGCGGGAATCGAACCCGCGACCCGCAGAGCTGAAGGCAGAGTCACTACCCACTGCGCTAACGGGCCAGTCGGTTATATTTAACACGCATACTGTAGACGACGATTTCTCCGTGTCGTATTTAATAATAACTATTTCTAAATTTTGTACTTAATAATAAAGATTAATTAATAAGATAGGTTGTAGAATAGAATATTTTAAAATAAACATTTATAGTAATCGTCTTTTATTCGTAAATAGTTAAGTTAGTTAATAAGACATACGTTTGTTTGTTTGTTTGTTTGTAATCTCTTTATTGCATGTGTTAATGCAATGGCGGGCTTATTCCGTAATCGGAATCTCTTCCAGCCAAACACTTAAATTTTGATAGAGGTTCTAATAAAAATTTAAAACTAATTATCAAAAAATTAAAATTAAAATAAAACTTAAAATACGGAAAACTTAAATTAAGAAACAAAAATATAATTAAAAGTAATATGAAATAATAAAATAAAATTATAGTACATATAATAAATATAATAAAATAATAAATAAAATAAAATATATTTATTATCATATATTAATATCGGCTGAGAAATTTTTTTTAATGTTTTGTTTAAATGAAGATATTGTTTTTAATTTACGAAAGGAAACGGGCAGTTTATTCCATAGTTTAACAGCTTGTGAAGTGAATGAATCGGCATACGTTTGAGAAACACATTCTGGGGAGGCAAGGGAGAGATTATTTGTAGATCTTATAAGATCATACGTAATAGTTATAAGACGTATACGTAAGTTGCTAGACTAAGAACCTTTGTATTAACAAAGGTTCTTAGTCTAGCAACTTACTAGCTATTTAACAATAACTATTAAGTTATTGTTAAATAGAGATAGTACGAGTGCAAGCGCTACGCGTGTATAAAAGCGCCCCACCCGAGCCGTATCGGTCACTTCGCTCGCCGGCACGATAGCGCGCGCACGTCGTCACATTTAAGAATTCACATCCTGTTTTATTACTCGCTGTACCAATTATATCCGCTACACATACATTGCAAGATTCCACTTTCATTGTAAGTTAAAAGCTTTTTAAATAATAAACGCAATGCAAATTGTTGGCTAAATCAAATAACACTCACTGTAAAGGCTGCGTCATCTCTAAAAACTCGTGATAATGAACTTGAGGCGGCGTCAGTACTGATAGAGGAGCGAACCTGTGCTTGTATCGCACCGCTTCGTTGTCGAACTCCGATTGCGGTTGTCGGATCTTCCCTTGCAACTTGAACGCGACTAAAGCCTTACAAAAATAAAATAACGTAGTTTAATTTATCTTTCAAAAAAAATAGTAGTAAAAAACAAAAAAATTGAAAAATTAGTGACTCAAGTATGATATTCACTCTTACTTTATTTATATCATAGCCTACTAACTGATAATATAAACACAAATAAAAATACAGTTTAAAAATATGGACGACAATAATACTATGCCGTGTGGTATCCGGCTGAGTAGAGTACACCACCTCATATCTTACCGAGGTGTCGTTAAAGACGACTAAGCTAGGTCGACCTACCATGCTGTATCCAGCTGAGTAGAATAGACCACCCTCTTTCTTACCGAGCGGTCGTAAAATATGATTAAGGTAAGTTGAGGTCAGGCAGGTGGCCCGTCGTAAAATACGTAGCCATATCATTTGCCAACATGGAATAAGGGCAGAAGGATGATGAGACGATAATAATACTGTTACGAATAAGCGAAAAGAGCTCGTAAAGTATTTGCCATAGAGTTCAAATTTGCTTGACGCAAAGTCTCTGGAACATTCACTTTGTTTACGAATCGTGTTCGGTATCACTGCTAGGACTCGCGAACGGTTATTATAACGGTACATTCTCGAAATTGGTTCATTCGATATATAAGCGATATATATGCGACTTATAAGACGTCGGAAGGTTGGGGAGAAGCCACAACCAACCCAATTGAAATTTATATCAACAGCATCGCTAAGCTCGTTGTATAGCTTAACTAGGCGAGGAATAATCGTTTTTATTATAATCATTTTTATATGCACACGTAAATTATACATTATTCTGGGGGGGGGGAGCATACCTTATAATATCCCCCGCACATATTCTGCATGACCTGGCACATCAGTCCTTCCCTGGCGTACGGCCGCGATCGTTTCTTCTGCTTCCGCGCACCACTTCGCTTCATATCGGCCTTCTTTCCTTCACCTGCAAGACCTTCAGCACGACCGAGTGCCGATACCAACCAACCATAGAGAAACTCGTATAAATACCTAGAAATAATTTACACTAAATAAACATAAAATAAATAATAAACTTATTAAAGATTAACTACAACATCCCCCCCCCCCCAAATTCAAAAACGTTTGAAAGTATTGACAAAGCGCCACCAAGATGCGCAACGGATGTGTGCGTTCTGAGATGGCTGTGAAACAAAAATCCATAAATTTGTCGCTCAACTAGTTAAACGACTAGTGTCGTCATTATTGTAGTGTTACGAACATGCGAAAAGAGGTCGTAATACGTATGTCATAGAATTCGAATTGGACGTTGGCAATGTTACGAACATGCGAAAAGGGTTCGTAATGCATATGTAATAAAGATCAAATTGGACGGGGATAGTTAACGAACGTATAAAAAGGGTTCGTGAACTATATGTCATAGAGTTCAAATTCGCTTGACGCTTATTCTCTGGAACGTTCGGAGCGTTTACCGATAAAGTTGTTTATAAAGATTTTATGCGATCTCCCCGAGGTCTCGCGAACGTTCTCGAACATCGGTTCGTTCAATATATAATCAGACTAATCGTGCGCCACGACTTTCAGTTTGCGAATAGCGATCAAGAGCGAATAACGAAGCGAAAATAAAAGTGAAATAATAGTGACCTCGGCATTCTTATTGGACAACGGACTGTATAGAGACTGTAAGTACTGAGTTCGTAAAAAAATTTAATAAACAGCAGGTATTTTCATCCAAATCCATGAACCCCTGTACGTAACAATAGTATGGCACTGCACTGATATACTCTATGAAAAGGACGTGTGCGTTGTTTTGTCCGATGTGGCCAGTTATGATTAGTTGACCAACAAATCTCAACTGAGAGCTGCTAGCCTGCTATTGACTTAGTAGTCAAAATGTCTACATGCAAAATATTTCGTAAAGATGTGAGTAGTCACATCTTTACGAAATCAATCAAATCATCAAATTACCCCTCCAAATTACCGCTTCAATAAGTGTAGACTTATGGAAGCGATAATTTTGAGAGATAATTTGCGCCCCATGCTATCGTGTTTCATTTTTACATAGTATAGAACTCTAGTTCGCATTACAATGCTTTCATCAGAAGAATCTCTAAATTTAAGAAACATTAAATTTATTAATTTGGTTTCAGTAGCACTTCCGTCTTCTCGTCAATTAGTTCATAAATTTATTAAGTTCTTGAGTTGCAGAATTGTTTGTGCAAATCTGTTTTTTAATTAATTTCAACCCCTACTATTATTATACCCCAATAATCAGTCTTATTTTATTTGGATCTGTGAAATTTTTGCGCATGTAATATACATCAGAAGTGGGATAGTATTACACCCAATTTCTATTTAAGTGGTATCATAAGTATAGGTTCGTTTAAGGTAATCACAAAAGATAAACTTACCAAAATATATAATGATATTCATGTACGCTATACAACTCGAGTTCCAGCCCCGATAACAGGTACGCAATCATAATACGTAGAACATGGTACAGTATCCAGGTTGTGCAATAAGGCCTAGGTACTGTTCCGCTCAAGCCACTTATCAACGAGTCAACACTTTCTGCCTATAAACAACCATACTGTTTGTTAGAAAATTGCCTATTAAACAGAACTTGTATGCTAGTTTATTTTATATATTTATTTATTTGGACCTTCAAAAGCAATGCACGATAAATCATCCAACGTATATTAAGTATGTAGTACCAAGTATAGAAAATCACTAAATTCTTATTTATAATGTCATATTTCTGAACCTAAAAATAAACATGACAATGAAAACATAAAAAAACGTTAAGGCTCAACAATTACATCTCTGAAATTAAAGTTCTAGTACATTTACAGAATTTTATTTTGCCCCAGTTTTGTTCTAGCAAACTTGGTCGTAAAGACATGGAATGCGAGGAGGTTTCGAGGTACAATAATATTAAATCCACTAAACTAAAATTTTACGGGGAAATGTCAGTCTAGTCTAGATCTTCGGATGGCCAGTAACTTTATTTTTAAATATTCAAGTCTGTCTTCGTACGACTCTGAGTAATTTTGACTTTAGGTCGATAAAATTGTTAATAAATATTCAAGAAAAATGTTTTTTGCAAATCACTATTTAATCAGAGAGTATTGTATAACGCCTAGATATTATCTTCAATCAAAACCCTAATTCCTGCCTGTCCTGTACGCACCATTTTCACAAAGAATTTTTTGTATCATCTTAGCAGAGACTAGTGTTTGACGTGTTAACGTAATGAGCGTTAACCATTAAGTTTCGTGCCGGCCCAAGTTTTACTATCGGCACACTAGAAAGATAGAAGATAAATATGCGGGAACACCAACAAAGTTCTATTAGTTCTAGTAGTACTATAAGGTCCAAGCATTGTCGATTTTTTACAGTGATAGCACCGTATGTAGCGACCTATGAAATTCATAAATTGTTCCGAAATAATCTTATTGTAAATAGATTATTTGTCTAGAATTCTGCTAAATTAATAAAAAATAGAGTGGTATTAGGACAGGAGGATGATGATGTCCTTATACCTTATACTTACACACCCACACGTGTGTGTGTGTGTCTGTGTGTGTTTGTGTCTGTGTGTGTTTGTGTGTGTATGTGTGTGTCTGTGTGTGTTTGTGTGTGTTTGTGTGTGTTTGTGTGTGTCTGTGTGTGTGTTTGTGTGTCTGTGTGTTTATGTGTGTGTGTTACACATGGGCGAAATGTATCCCTGACAAGAAAAGAGTGATATATATCTTTTTGCTCTTGGGATATATATCACTCTTTTATATCTTTAACTCTTTTAGCTCAGTACAGCTTGAGAGTATAAAGCAACTAAGACTAAAAATATATCCGATATATCTTCGGCTCTTTTAGCCCGGACTTAGAACTCAGTAAGGCGGTATTGTACTTTTTTATTTATTATATAAATTATGCTACATATTTTCTTATTTTTATTTTTTTCTATTTATTATGTACACTATTATTTACACTTTTCTGATATGTACAGGTAAGGATGACTTCTTCCCACTAAGAATGGAATGTAAATAAATAATCGTTCGCGAATTAGTTTTTTTTTTTTGGTACATTTGCATCCAATTAAGCATTTTATGTCTTTGACATAAAGCACAAGAAAGCTGAACGCCGGCGCGTGTTGTCGTTCCGAAAATCCGTAGTTTACATTTTTAATACAAATATACAATAGAGTTATTCGTATCTCTCTTTGACATATAAATTGTTATATAAGCTCATCTCTTTCACTCTAACTCTGAACGAGCCGTAACTCGTCACGAAAATTGACTCTTAAGATTAAAGATATAGAGATATCATTGAAACACATGCGAGCTAGAGAGTGATTATATCTTCTGGAGAGATATATCTTTCTTGTCTTTAGCTCGCGAGCTACTCAACTCTAGTGTGTGTGTCTCTGTGTGTGTATGTGTGTGTGTGTGTGCTTACGCGTGTGTAAAATAATACAAATACAAACTGACCTCCTCTTGAAGCGCGGCAAAATCGTCAAGCAAAAGAGCTAGCTTATCTCGCTGTCTCGCTCTATTGTGACCACAGACTTGTACTAAAACAGCGAATGGACGAACGCAACGTGCTAGGAAATTCTCTATGAATTCGCGAGTCTGCAAAAAAGTCAAATTTCAATTAAAATACTTTCTAAAACATATTAAAACTTGCTCAATTCATTAAAAAAAGGTAGTTGTATATGTCCTATTTTTAAAGATACTTCAACATGAGTATTTATAAAAGATATGCTTATACGTAAAGCATATTACAAAATTGAAGATTATTTGGATGATAAGAAAGCCTGGATTTAAAAATCCTTTCAACTTCATACAAGACAGCGGTTTAATAATGTATAATTGAAAATATTTAAAAGATTGACCGCCGAGTTTCTTGTTGTTCTTCTCGGTAAGAGCAACATTCCGAACAAGTTGTAGCTTCATTAATCATATTGATGCTTGACGATTCAAAAGTGCCTGAAATGGTTTATTTGAATAAACATTATTTTGATTTGATATCTTCTTTGTAAAATATTGTTGTTTATTTTAAAAAAATTACTAGAACCCACAATATCATTAACATTATTTGTTTTGTATAAATGCACGCGCGCGACGCGACCTCGACAAGCCGGAGCAACGACCTTTATGCATCCTATTGTCGACGCGAGCGCCGATAGCTTAGTCACGTTTCGGATACTATAAAGACAAGACGCGTACGTTTGTATAGGATTTTTATGGTAGAACGCACACGCGTAATTATGCGTTTTGGGTGTGGTTTATTGTTTATTGACTTTTGATATTGATATAAGTATTTAGTGACGCGTTTTAACCAGTGAAACGTGTGACAAGACGCGACCGTCTGCGGTTTTAGTACGCGTTGGGATTACTGTTTACCGATATGGGACGATTCAATAACGTGTGACCTTACGAAGGTTGTGTGCACACCGCGTTATTTTTGTTACTTAAACGCGTTGGTGAAGTGTATACTCCGGGAGAAATAGACAGTACGTGTCCGTGGAAGACTGCAGAGGCGAGCCAACTGGTTCGGGAATCGGCCAAGTACATACAAGCGCACACACACACGTACACATATACACGCAGTTATTCATGAGGCCGGACCGCATACAGCTGACGGCCGCATAAGGTAGGTTGAGACGCCGAGACGGCGGGCCCAGGTCTCGGAGGTTGTCTCATCCGCCCGCACGTTTGTGCGGAACATTATTTTATGAGTGGTAATTTATTTGTATAAAATACATAATAAACATGAATTAAAACTACTAACTAATTTTCATTGTACAAATTATAAAAATCTAAAAAATGTAAAATGCAATATATGTCTATGTAAATATGAGTTGTTTTATTTATTGATGCAGTTTACAAAACAATTATATTATTCCAAAAATTGGTACTGTAAGTTTAGTTATTACTTTTCTTCTTACGTTATCTTCTACTATTCATTCAAAAAGCATTAGTTTAGTTATAAATTTTCGTTTATGGCAAAAAGCTAGTATGGTGATCAAATTATAAGGCACTGTTAGTGAAGTGATAAATTTTCTTACAAAAAGCACTTAAGTTGAAAGGAAATATTTTAAATTTATACAAAACTTTGCAAAATGCAAATATTTAATTTATTTTATCTCCGTGTTCAGTCGTAAGTATTCTGAAAATATTTTTAGTTTCGTCCAAAACTGCAGTTTAACAATGCAAATTGAAAATATTTAAAAGATCGATCCTCCGACCGAGAGTTTCTCGATGGTCCTTCATGGTGAGAGCAACATTCCGAACGATTTAGGACAAATCACATTGATCCTTGACGATTCAAAAGTGCTTGAATAAAGATTATTTTGTTTTGGATTTTGGAGATCCATACGTCTCTATATTTTAAGTGTTATTAGACAAAGATGAAATACTCGAATATTATTTTGAATTTAAATATGTTTGTATTCTAATAGTAGTAGTTAAGAGGATTGTGCAATATTCAGACAATTCGTTTAGACATAGTTTAGAAAACATAATAAAAATCTTAGGGATAATTAACTGTATTAAAGCACATACCGGTGGATTGGTTCCCGGAGTTGATTTCGCCATCATATTTGGAGGGTTCACGAAACTCTTTACGGACTCTCTCAGTATTTCAATAAACGCCTGCTGCGTCCTTTGCTGGCCCGGAGTGGACCCAGTATTTTGGGCCATGGATGCTGTGGAGGCAGGCGATGGGCTCAAATAGAGCAATTGTAACGCCGAACGAGACAATATACACGCACGCTGCCGGCTGAATTCCATGAAAAAGTCCTATAAAATAATATAATCCTAGAAGTCCTAGAAAATAAAATAATATAACCTGTTGAAGACTAAGTTAATGATAAGAAAGCTTGGAATTAAATTACAACCAGCTACGCACTAGATCAGTGATTCCCAAAGTGGTTTACATCGACCCCTAGGGGTCTATGACAACCTGCAAGGGGTCTACAGCAGCGAAAAAAAATTTGGGGGTCCATGAAATGAAAATGGGGTTCACGATAGTGGATCTCAACACATACACTGATAGTACCTATTTACTTTAATTTATTATTAAAGCATCAGGTTCATCCTTCTCACTAAAGATATTGACTTATTGCTTATATTATTTTATTTGTAGTTTATTTAATGTTGCGTATATTTTACATAACAGATACAAAATTTTATTTTGAGTAGTTTTAATTTAAATTCAATTAATAAATGTATAAACTACTTTAAGTTTTTAACACTAAACTTCACTACAGTTAGAAATTTACAAGAAACCAATATCAGGTAAGTAGGGGGTCTACCCAACACGGAAAAACATGGCAAGGGGTCTACGACACAAAAAGTTTGGGGAACTCTGCACTAGATGATATTGTAATCTATGTTTGTTAACAATTATAAACACAATATTGTAATATTTATTTTTGAAAAGAATGACCGCCGAGTTTCTTGCTGGTTCTTCTCGGTTAGAGCACCTTTCCGAACCAGTCGTAGACCCCTTCATTTCAAATTTAATTTTACGAAAGTAATTTTTTTTTGCTATGATCACGTTTTATAGCAAAATAATTTGAATTGGGGAATAATTTGAATTAGGGCAAAACTTTGATTCAACTTGCAATGTATGTATGTGACGGTAGAATCTTGTGAGTTTTCTTTTTTGGAACATTTACACACACGGTCGTCCGACCCCAAAGTAAGTAACTTAATACTTCTGTTATCGGTGACGGACAACTGGTAGATATACTACATATATAAGTTTAAATATATACTTAAATACAAACACACACCCATGCTTGAAGAACCAACAGATTGTTTATAGAAAATGTTGGCCCTCGGCGGGAATCGAACCCGCGACCCGCGGAGCTGATGGCAGGTTCACTACCCACTGCGCCAACGGGCCAGTCAAATTTAAACCACTGCCCGATGTCCGATTGAACTGAGATTTTAAATAATGGGTCAGTCTCGATGAAAATGTTTATGACAAGCATGGCCTGATACTGCCGCCAGGATTGGCTCCAGACGACGGAACTCCTCGGTAACAAGGAGTCGCGAAATGTTCTTAAAAGCTTTTTCAAAGCATTTTTGACGGCTTGTTTATAGTTTACCTGGTCGCTTTTACAGTGAGAGGATAATAATAATAATAACTTTATTGCACATTAAAACAAACTTATTCACGAAACTTTAAATTAAAAAAGAAGTGCATAAGCGGCCTTATCACTAATAATCTTACAGGCTACCTAAAGTAAAACGAAATAATAGAAATATAAATTAAACTAGGGTGCAGTTGGCAGTGACCCTGTCTTTAGCTTTTTCATTATTTTATTAACATTAACATTTTTTTTTAACTTTTTCATTAACATTTTCTATCTAGGATTTGTTGGTTCTTCGAGTCTGGGTGTATATATGTATTTAAATATGTATTTAAAACTATATATGTAGTATATTTACCAGTTGTCCGTCACCCATAACACAAGTATTCTTTCTTCAGCCGATGGACGTCCACTGCTGGACATAGGCCTCTTCATGGGATCGCCACACCACACGATCTTGCGCTGCCTGGATCCAGTGGCTCCCTGCGACCTTTTTGAGGTCGTCTGTCCACCTCGTAGGGGGTCTAGCGACGCTGCGCTTTCCGGTGCGGGGTCGCCATTCCAGCACCTTAAGACCCCAGCGCCCATCGGTTCTACGCACTATGTGCCCCGCCCAGCGCCACTTCAGCTTCGCGACACGCTGAGCTATGTCGGTGACTCTAGTTCTTCTACGGATCTCCTCATTCCTGATTTGATCTCGTAGAGACACTCCGAGCATAGCTCGCTCCATCGCCCGCTGAGCGACTCTGAGCTTTCTTATAAGGCCCATAGTGAGCGACCACGTTTCAGATCCGTAGGTCATCACTGGCAACACGCACTGTTCGAAGACACTGGTCTTCAGACACTGAGGTATTTCGGACGTAAAGATCTCGCGTAGCTTCCCGAGGGGTGTAAGGGGGAGGCTCGTCCCAGTCAGTCTCCTCAATTGTCAACCTCACCTGCACGCGGTGCACCCTGCAGATAAACCGACGAGGCTCTGGCGACCGATAAATGGCGGTATAACCATTCCATTTTGCTGGCCTAAATACCAGACCGACAGTGGGCAGCAGCACTGTCGGTGCAAAACGGTCAGCACTGCGATCACCAACCCGCATGCCAAGCGTGGTGATCATTGGCAATACCCTTCATGGATAAAAACACAAGTATTAAGTTACTTAATTTGGGGATGGACGACCGTGTGTGTAAATGTCCCATATATTTGTTATTATTATTCTAATAACTACATACTAATACATAAAATAATAATAGCAAAAGAACTAATATATATCTATATATACATACATATGTCATCTACCTACAAAAAATAATAATAATAATATTATTAATTTATTGCACATAAAAGTGAAATTAACAGCATTTAACTTTGCATAGTAATCCCTAACTGTATATAGTAATGCCTGGGTAATAAAGCTTGTGGTTCAAGTACAACATACCAATGCAGTGTGGAAATTAGTGCAAGAGGTAATCTTCCAGGCATGACGTAATCTCGTGACGAGCTCGTCGAAGTATTGCAACGCCTCTAGACGTGGCTTTATGCGGGTGTATCTAGGGAAGGTCGGCGGCAGGAGGCGTTGGTTGATCATTGGCTCGAACCCCATCACATTCGGCGAATCAGCTGTAATACGATATAACGATCTTTTTATTACATACGAGTTTCATCTCCCCTCTCGTTAATTATTGTGTCATCGTTACTTACAGATTTAAAAAAAAGTAAAGTAACAGCCTGTTACTATCCCCACTGCTGGGCTAAGGCCTCCTCTCTCCGTTTTTGGAGAGAAGGATTGGAGCTAAGACCTACCACGCTGCTCCAATGCGGATTGGTAGGTTACACATATCCCTAGAATTCTCTAGAGATATGCAGGTTTTCTCACGATGTTTTCCTTCACCGAAAAGCGTTTGATAAATTGCAATTATCAATTAGACATATAAGTTTTTAATAGAAAAACTCATTGGTGCCTGCCCGAGGTTTGAACCTGTGTCGTCTCTAGAGAGTCGCACGGTGTCACCGCTAGGCTATCACAGCTTACAGATCTATCGCTTCCCAACTCTAAATATAATAAATAATAAATAAATAAATATATGTGACACACATGGTCGTGCGTCCTTAAAGTAAGTAACTTAATACTTGCGTTATGGGTGATTTACAACTGGTAGATACACTACATATATATAATTTCAAATACGTACTTAAAAGCAAATATACACCTAGAGTCGAAGAACCAACAAATCGTTTACAGAAAATGTTGGACCTCGGCGGGAAGCGAACCTGCGACCCATGGAGCTGAAGGTAGGGTCACTACCCATTGCGCCAACGGCCATAATAACTCTATAACATCTAATGCAGTTCCTAGAGACTGTTCTATCCAATATAAATTTCACACTTACAATTGTCTATAGGTTGTGGTCCCTTTCCAGTAGTCAAGACTAATATAACCTTCATCATTTCTGAGCATCCATCCAATAGAGCAACGCAATCAGCTCCAGACTGTGAATCTCTCTTTGTTATCAGTAGAAGAGCTTGGTAGAACATTCTCGTGAAACGTATTCTAGCTGATAGAGCGATCCATTCGTTATTCGTCTATAACAAGAAACAATCTTAACACAACAATCTTATTACAATTATAATCGCTAAAATATTTTAAAATATGTTACGAACATGCAAAAAGAGTTCGTAAACCATACGTCATAGAGTTCAAATTCACTTGACGCTAATTCTACGGAGCGTTCAGGTGTTTAAGAAAGGTTGTTTACGATTTCCCCAAGGACTCGCGAACGTTCGCGAACATTGTCGTCATCGGTTCGTTCGATATATAAAGCAGACGTATCGTGCGCCTAGACGTTCAGTTTGCGAAGAGCGGTCGAAAACGAATAAACAACCGAAAATAAAAGTTAAATGATTAGTGTCCTCGGCATTCTTATTCAACAACGGACTGTATAGAGACTGTAAGTACTAAGTTTATAGTAAAAAGGTAAAAACACTTAACTCTAGTAAAGTGTTTTTACCGAGACACCAGGTATTTTCATCCAAGTCCACGAACCCCAGTACGTGACAATCTATTTATATACTGAAATATAAAACCTTAAGTTACGAGAAGAAATCTCTGTCTTAAATATTTTTTCCAAAATGTTTTTTTGGTCATAACGGTTTATTATAATAATTACTTACTTAAGTAACGTAAGAGGCCTACAATTAACATAAATAAATTATATATACCGAGCGGTATCGACCATGAAATGAATCCACTAATACCCTAAACGTATAATATAACTTTAGCATAATTCATTCTTCTTAAATATCGTTTTAAAAAACAATATTTTTTAACATAATAAGTAATTTAGTCTGGCGCGACGCGCTTGTTAAAAAAGACAGGAGATAACGATAACATTAATATTTTGTCAGTTGTTTAGTTTTTTAGGTCAAGGTTGGCTGGTTGACGTGTCAGGTTACGGTCATTGATCTCCATATACCGTGTTTTTCGTTTTAAAAACGTAAAGTAATTGATGTGGCTAAAATACTGAATTAACAGATTATTTAATAATTTATATTAAAATAATGTCTAATGTCGTACAACTCTGTATATGGGACACATACATATATACATCCAGAATCGAGGAACTAAAAAATTATATTTAGAAATGTTTTGCCCAGGAATCAAATCTGCGACCTGCGGAGCCGAAGGCATTTTCTGTCTGTCCTGCGTCAACGTGCCAGTCAATTTACAAAGAGGTAAATTAAAAAATATTTTATTGTAATGTTTCTAATGTTTCATTTTTCATCTTAATTGGGCAATTAATTTATTAATTTGGCTTAATATATTAATATTATTTTAAATGATAGTTTATAAAACTTGATACTTTTTGTTTATGTTGTGGCTACCATAAAAAGCTGCACATTGGACAAATATTAAATATTATTAATAATTGATTTAAATGTAGTAGCTACCAGTGGTCCTAATATAAATAAAATATTAACAGTACATCTGTTCATCTCTTATCATTGTATAAATTTTCATACCTCCTCCTCATGACTTCTTGCTTTCTTATTAAGCTCAGCTTCTTGCTCTCGAAGCATTGCAATACACTTTTGTTCGCTCACTTCCTGATTAGCATTGTATGTATTCCCAACCTGTGGATTTGAACCCAAACGATAACCATATGCTATTGGTAGAAAGTCTTCTTCTTCGAACACTTGAGCTCTAAAATGGAAAAAGTAACATAAAAGAAAATCCCAAACCGCATATTTCTGTTAACATTATTATAACAACGTAAATTTAAACACGTCATTATAACTACGTAAATTAAAACACGTTGTTTTATATATTGAATGGCCAATTGGTGTTGGTGGCCAGTTCCGAAGAATCTGCCTTCAGCTCCAACGGTTTCAAGTTCAATTGCAGCTGGGGGCCAACATCTTCTAGGAACAATTTGTAGTCCTTTGAGTCTGGGTGTATTCGTATATTTAAGTATATGTTTAAAATTATAATGTATTATATATATTTATCAGTTATCCATAACACAATTATTAAATTACATACTGTGAGGACTGACAACCATGTGTGTAACTATCCCATATTTATTTATAAAAATCATCTGCTAAATGATGAGCCAGTGCTATTAGTACAAGGAGCATGTGTAAAGAAATTATTAGGTAATAGCCAATTGGAGTACTGCTAGTGAAAATAGCTACAGCAGGTAACGAATGTCACACAAATGAGCCTCGCCTTGAAATATGGGTAGTGTAAATACACTACCCATATTTTAGCTACCATGACTCTTAGCTTAAGTGGTTTGCTTATGTGTATGATTTTTATTTATATGTTAACATCATTTTATATTTTATATTTATTTTTAATATATAAGTATTTACAGAACATGTTACATACCCCATACATATTATATATGTATGAGGTAGGTAATGACATATTGTTATTATTAATTAATTTAATGCACCAATACTTACTTGTTAATGCATTCTCTTATACAATCAAGTAGTTTATAAACAGCAATGCAGTAAGCTTTCAATGTTTTATTTATGATAGAATGAGGCTGATGTAGATACAGATTTGTAAATACAGTTTGTGCGAGGGAATGCCCTTCCAGCCATGAAACAATACATGCCATAGTTGCATCTATAATTGCAATAATTTCAGATGGTTCTAAGTCATCAATTTTGAGCTTGCCACACTGAAAAATAATAAAAATTTCTTGTAACAACATATATAACTTAATGTCGAAAAATTTCTTATCTCACAATAAATGAAATTTCCAAAATTGTACCAAGCAAATGAAATAAACAGTTTAATAATAAGAATTTCCTACATATAATACATGTGTAGAGCAAAATTGACCTAGTCAGAACTAGTTAGTAGTTGAATTATTATAGCTCAAAAGCATCTTCATAAAAGGTAGTTTTTCTAATTTTCTGTTTTTGTTTTTTTGTATAAGTAACATCATTCAGAAAATATGTGGAGAATCAAAGCAATTATTTATTTTTCTAAAAACAATTTAACTAAAAACTGTAAAGAGCTATACTGTCATTTCTGCTTTTTTTAAACTGCAAAATTTGTTTGTCCACTTAGCACATCACAAATGACAATACTTTTAAACCTAAGATACTTCTGCTGTTGCTCTTTGCACATCCATAAATGTCTAAATATACCCAAAAACACCTCTTAACATTCTAAAACACTTGTTAATTTTATTCCCGATGAAAGAAACATTGAACTAAAATCCGTTTGATCACACCAGATAACAGTTTACAAAAATGACACATGGTGTCCCTGAACTAAACAACAAAATGAAAAACCCACTTCTTTTAGAATAAACTCATAGCCAATTTATATAGGTTCCTTCTGCAAAAATAGTTTTGAGGTTTTAGCTTATAAAAGTCTTGCTCTTGAGCTTATAAAAGTCTTGCCCATTCAGCTAATTAATTAAAATATGGTAACTTACAGCAACAGCTTGTTGAAAGTTCAAAGGTTTAGGGTTTCCACGATTGCACAACATCCCAGCATCCATTTTAGGATCCATCATTTCAATAGCTGACATTGCCTCAAATAAGCCGAAAAGGTGACCATCATGAAGTAATTCACCTAGCTGCAAATCTAAAAATAACAAAATGTATAGTATTAAATTCTAATTAAACTGATGTTTTTTAATTAAAAAAACTAATGCTTTGTCACATTATAAGTGATATTTCAGATGACCTACTAATCGAACACAAGTAGTTTCCCTAAGATGCACTGAAAATTATTAAATAGATTTTTGTTAATGAAAGTTATTCATTATTTATAATACTCTGAAGGTTGCTACTAGACAGGTTTTGTAAAAATGCAGCATGAAGGAACTGTGCTCTTACCTTGTATGTGCTTGAAAAAATCTGTGGTAATATCAACCCAATTATAAGTAATTTCGGGTGATGTTGTCAATGATTCCATTGTCCTAAACATTAAAAAATTGTCAATTAAAATTTTTTAACATTACATTTTTATCAAAATTAAACAAAGCTTAAAATTAACTATTAATTGTCCTATCTAAGTATTGTCGTATCTAATCGTTATATTATACTTCCCAAATTTTATTATGGTGAAAAATTTTAAGGTTATTTTTTCAATAAAAGTTTGATTTAGGTATTTATTATATTTATTAAATATTATTTTATTAAAAAGCCATTTTGGCTTGCTGATCAGATTTAAAGGTTATCAATAAGTAAAAATTATTGTATTACATACCCAACACATATAAAGTGATTATTTTACCCAATTTTAAAAATATATAGTAATAGTATGAGCTATTAGTATGAGCAGAAAATAGCAAAACCAAATAATTTGACATGAAGGAAATTTATTAAACAGTAAAGAAAATGGGCATGCATAAATTTACTCACCCGTCACCATCGTAATTATCATCATTATCGCCCATTTTTTGCAAACTTATTTTGATTTGTAACACTATTAAATATTAATTATTATCATTAATTTTTTTTTATTTTTATTCAAGATAAATCAGTCTCGAAAAATAAAAGCCGATCATTTTTTATTACTCTTATTTAACGGTCTGGAATCGAGGTCTTTCAAAAGCCACAGACAAAAAATCAATCAAATTTATTTGTTTATTTATTATTTATTTTCGTTTTCTAGATTGTAAAATCTTTTTGATTTGTTGATATCCTGTAATTAAATAATAATAATAATATTTATTGCTAGAAAATGGTACAATAAGGTTTTAAATATATATGTAGTTACAACATTTTCTGCCATTTTGGCGTGCAAAATTAGTTAATAAAATAATTATAATACAAAAAAGGCCTTAAAATTGAATTTAATTTAATAAGATTCAATCAGTCAATCAGCAAAATCAATCAATTCAGCAAAAAAGAAATTATCAAATATGTCAAAAAAATAATTATAGTGAAAATTTACGTAAACTCTGCTTGTCTTGGAGAAATTCGTCTATTGAATAATAACATTTGTTTAACAAGATTTTAAATAAAATTAATTTACACCATCTCCTATTTTGATTTTTGAGGGTTTATATTATATATAAATGCGTATGGCCATACAGTAAGCGTTTTTCGCAAACAATTGTATCCTTTGTCTAGGAACAACAAGTTTATGTTTGTATCTATTAGACTTCAGAGCCATATCTGACTTGACTTGAAATCTATCCCTATGCTTATGAACAAATAAGGAAACCTCTAAGATATAAAGACATGGCAGAGGTAATACATTTACGCTCTTAAAAGCGGGCTACATGGTTCCAGAGGCTCAGCTCCACATATAATATTAGGTCCTTACATATGAAATTGGCGTTTTGTCGTACTGGCCACTTTGATCTCAAATATTACCTTTATGGTTAGGAATTCCAAATTCAAATTCATACAGCTATTTACTCATGCATTTGTGTTTCAAACCCCCTAATTCATTTGTTTTTTCTTCTTTTGTTTTTTTCTTTGTGTCACTCTGTTTACAAAATGGAAAACATGAAATATCGCGTTATTTACGAGTATGAGTTCCACCGTGGCACCAGTGCTGCAGAAACGGCTCGAAGGATTAATGATGTGTATGGTGACGGTGTCGCAAAAGAAAACACAGTGCGTTTTTGATTCCAACGTTTTCGTTCTGGAAATTTCGACCTGCAGAACTAGCCTCGTGGACGGCCGGAGACCAAAGTTGATAATGAAGAATTGAAGGCTATTGTGGAAGCGGATCCATCGCAAACCACGTCCGAGTAAGCTGCAGGCTCCGGTGTTAGTGATAAAACTATTCTAATCCACTTGAAGCAAATTGGGAAGATGAAAAAGCTTGAAAGGTGGGTACCTCATGAATTGAGTGAAGCAAACCGACAAACGCGCGTCGACTGCTGCGTTACGTTACTCAACCGGCACAATAATGAAGGAATTTTAAATCGAATCATTACCTGAGATGAAAAGTGGATCCTCTACGATAATCGGAAGCGCTCATTGCAATGGCTGAACCAGCCAAATCCTGCCCTAAGCGAAAATTGACTAAAAAAAAGTTGCTTGTAAGTGTTTGGTGGACTAGTGCCGGTGTCGTTCACTACAGCTTTCTTAAATCTGGCCAGACGATGACGGCAGATATCTATTGTCAGCAACTGCAAACCATGATGGAAAAGCTAGCTGCTAAACAACCGATGCTGGTCAATCGCTCTAGGCCACTGCTGCTTCAGGACAACGCTAGACCACACACTGCACAACAGACGGCTACCAAATCAGAGGACCTTCAATTAGAATGTCTTAGACATCCACCGTGCTCTCCGGCACCTTGCTCCAACAGATTACCATTTTTTTCGCAATTTAGATAACTACTTGCAAGGAAAAAAATTCAACTCCGATGGGGCAGTCCAAACCGCCTTCAAATATTTTATTGATTCTCGCCCGAATGGTTTTTTTAGTAAGGGGATCAATGAACTACCTATGAGATGGCAAAAGTGCATAAATAGCAATGGTACATACTTTGATTAATTAAATATATTTCATTAAAAAAAACCGACTTTATGTTCCTCCCATAGCAAAACGCCAATTTCATATGTAAGGACCTAATACGAATTAACTTTTTTTGAATCCGAAATATTTTTGTAACATCAACGGAATTGCCCCACAAGATAAGATCATAACGTAATAATGATGAAACATATCCGTGATATGCATTTAGTGCTGTCTCCGTTGATGTCACATTTTTAAGTCTAAATATTACGAATACAAATCTGTCTAACTTTTTGCTCAAGGTGTCTATATGTAATTTCCAATTACAGAATTTATCCAAAACGATACCCAGAAACACTGTATGATCAGCTTCTCCTATCAACAAATTATTACACTTGACACAAATTTTTAATGGGTTTATTCGGAATCTATGCAACATTATCACAGATAATATTGGTCTTTATATTGCACAGACTCACCATAGCAATGGGTAATTCCAAACAATAACGATATAGATGATGTAGTTGGATAATGAATGATTCAAAAATGGTATCACACATTCCAACCATATTTTTTAAACATTATTGTAAGAAGACAACAAATGCATGTCTTCATATTGTTAACTAAGAAATAAATAGATACCACAATAGGTGCTTTATCGATTCTTGTATCCATGTCCATACACACGTGCAGTACATATGTAATTTCCAATTACAGAATTTATCCAAAACGATACCCAGAAACACTGTATGATCAGCTTCTCCTATCAACAAATTATTACACTTGACACAAATTTTTAATGGGATACTATTATATGTTTGAAATTGTCTTAATTTCGTTTTATTAATATTTAATGTTAAATTATTTTGCTCCATCCAGAAAGCAATTTTTTTAAAGTTCGTATTGTTTGTATTTTCAAAGTGTTTTAAACTTCAATAATTCATGTTTCTTTAAAAAACTATCTATACACTTTCTAAATGGCTATGGCATTTAGAAAGTGTACAGATATTTGTTCTAAGTTACTTTATAGTATTTAGTAGTACTTTATAATATTCTAGCTGCATCCGTAACTTCCTTCAAATCCATTTAAGCGTAACAATACTCTCTATTATGTGGGTACTGTTTTATTTCTTGGTCATGGTTATTATGATAACAAGCAAAATTTTTTAGTACTATATATGAGTCCGTTATTCATAAAAGCTGGGATTTTCCCAATTTTATAGCTTAACTTTACCTCCTTAGCCGTGAAAATTATACCACCAAAACTAAGCAGACAGTGTTTAACTTATACATTCGTATTATTCCTATCAATAGTACTTTCAAATATCAAAAGATAAATTTGATACGAAATTAACAAAAAAAACTTATAATTTATTGTCTTAACTAACTATAATAAATACAATCACAAATAATATTAATTAACTATTTATTAACTCAAATATATTTAATACTATTTATAAAAATAGGTTTTTGGGTTGTCTCATAATTCTCTGTGACAGGATCATATACGTCACTATCCAATTGCGTCGTAGTGGTAGAGTCTGGTGATATATTTGATTGAGAGCCACCAGGTTTCGACAAATTAATACCGCCAGTTCCCATATCCATACAATCAAAATGCAGAATCTATAAAAGGAAATATGTTACTAGATTGGCTTACACTGAGTTATTGCTAAAAAACATAACTTACATATAATACCAGCGATAAAAAAATAATCAACAAAGCACAGTTCTGTACTCTATAGCTAAATGAAGTTTACGCTTCACTATTATCACGTCAATGATAACAAAGTTTGAAAAATCACTAATCTGTTTTTTTTTATTGTAATTTTATTTGTTTTTCATTATACAAAGTTTTAAGCTATATTTTGGCCTCATAGTATTAAAAATACAATGTGCGGAAATAGGAATATGACTCGTAAATTAATCCTAAATAATAATAAAGCACTTAATGAATGGAACAATTACGTAAATTAATTTGAATGTCTGTCACTATAATATACCGATATACACTAAATAAATATAAAAATAATAAAACACTATTTAAAAAAATTCTGTTTCCGTTTATTCGGAATCTATGCAACATTATCACAGATAATATTGGTCTTTATATTGCACAGACTAACTATGGCAATGGGTAGTCCTAAACGATAACGATATAGATGACGTAGTTGGATAATGAATGATTCAAAAATGGAATCACACATTCCAACCCTATTTATTAAACATTATTGAAAAAAGACAACAAATGCATGTCTTCATATTATTAACTAAGAAAAAAATAGATACCACAATAGGTGCTTTATCGATTCTTGTATCCATGTCCATACACACGTGCAGCTTTTGATCCACTACAGAGACATCAAAGAGTCTCACACACATATCGAATAAGCCAGATGGTAAATATGGCACTGGTATAGGTACACAGAACGGTGGAAGATTCCGAGCTGAAACATGTCAATTTCAAAATGTTTTTATGTAATTTCATAAAAATTGATAGATCTAATAAATAATTAAATAGATAAATTAATAAGATCTAAGATCCTACATACAATATTTACGTTTTATTAAAACTAGCTGTCCAGCAAGTCGTTGTGACTTATTTTGGTTTCGACAAACAGAACTTAAAACAGAACTCAACAGTTAAAAAAATGCTCCAATCGCCACCAGGATCACACACTGAGTCATTTTAAAGATTGTTTGCAATGTGATGCAGCCGTTTCGGAGTCTATAAGGGGCATACAGACAAACATTCATTTTTACAGATTCAGATGTATGGTTACATAGCGTCAGACGTACGTAATTTGTTCATATAATTTAAACTGAAACGTTAAACCGTCTCATTCCTTATTCCACACGATTGTTTTTCAATGCGATGTTAATAAAACCGAAGTCAAGTATTAAAATTATAAATGGCAGTCATAAGGTAATATATCATGGATTCATACACATAGAGCTAAAAATGTTCTAAGTATTTTAAAATTAAGAACATGCCTTGATTATTCCTCTATGCGCTCTGTGATTAGACAAAGATAAGTATATAAGTCTAATATTTCCTCTCATTATTTATTGGGACACTCTCACTTACAGGCCTGTCTAGGGCTCCCCTACTGTAGTATAATAACTTACTTTTAATTTGTTGTATCTGTGCTTTATTAATGAAAGCGAAAGCTACTATTTAAATTCCTTAAGACTTCCGCAAAGTGATGACGTTAGTTTAATATATAAGGAGGTCGTTACATCCAGAGACAAACAAAATTACTTACTGGAAAAGGAATCCCGGTAGACACTACCGTTGTTCATGATAACAGACATATCGATGGTGGATTCTTGAGGCTCGTATGTTAATATTGCACAAGCTGGAAGTAAATTAGTTCATTATATACCAACATGATAGTCACGGTTTGTTTTAATCATACCTTATGAATTTGCTAAAAATTAATTGTGCAATTTATATAGACAAGCCACTTTTAGCAATGAGTACAGAGACGACTAACTAGTAAGTAAATTAAGAAATTATAAAATTCCAGAAATAGAACAAAACTGAAAAAAGAAGAAATACATAATAATACTATATGAAGACCGATAAAACAATAGAAAAGTTAATATTTATTTAAATATATTAGCTACTATACGACTATATAAAAATAATGTAATATCTGTGACAAAGCAATAAATTCTTCGTCAATCCGGATGATTCATATTATATGTTTTGGTATAGGTAATTAGTTTTTGTATTCATCTTTTTTTTCGAACTGCTGTAAGCCCTAACGGCTTTTACAGCGTCTGCGGACGGGACGGGCGAATGCACAAGCATCGTTGAGGTTGCAAAATGCAGACAGTAGAGCGCAGAAGCTATACTTCGGACCTTGTATTCATCTAAGCAACTGTCATTCATACCTACAGTATTTACGTTGTATGTGTAGTAAAAGAATGAAAATAGTTCAACGTGTTCTGTCTATTGTTTTTTCTTATTTTTTTATATTACCGAAGACTTTTAATAAAATGTAGAATCTCAAACTAATGTTACGACGTGTTTTAAATACAACCTTCTTCATATAGTTAGTCAGTAATAAAAAAAAACATTGTCGCTGTCATTATGTGTTAGTTGTTGGAAAAGATTAAATGAGTTGACTTTTGGAAAATTGCTTCTTATTTATTGAATAAGTGTAATGGAAAAATATTGTTGTCGTTATACTAAGTTACATTTCATAACAAAAAAAAATCATTATATAGAGACTACATGTTAATAACTCGCACGCTATAAACACCAATCTGTATTTATGTATAATATATTATTCATTATAAGTATAGTAAATTAAAAAGATAATAGAAGTGACTTGTACATACTTTGTCTATCAAAATTTAATTTCGGAACTCGAATACCAGTACAACATTTGCATTGGGCACCATCACATTCACATGGCCCCCCTTTGAACGGCAATCGGAGTATCCAACCTGGCTTATACCACGGTCTGGGCATCAAAGATTTTATCGTCTAAAATGAATAATTTTTTTTTTAATATTCACAACAATCAACAATATAATACCAAACAGTATTCCCATATTTAAAACATGCCTCATCTATAATCTGTCTAACTGCAGTAAACTACGTACCAGGCTGTAACGATTAACAAATAATCAATCAATTAAATTGTTTTTTTTTTTTAAGTATACGCCGAGTCTCTTTTGACCCAGTGGTAGCTTCTTAATTTAATAACATTTGATTGATTTAGGTTAATAACAAAAATAAAAATCAAAAGTACTGGACGCTACTCTAACTTGAATAAAAAAAGTTTACATTGTTAGTTACGAATATAAAATGACCGCTACTTCATTTTTCAAGGTTTTTTTAAACATCCGACCCTTATTTTTTCAAGTTTTTCATTATTATTAATATCATATTCGTAAAATTAAATTTTTTGGTCAAAAAGTGAACTCTTTGTGAATCAAGATTTTTCCTCCCCTACAACAATTCCTCTCTGCACGATGAAAAGAACCAAATTGAAATTTCCTCAAACTGCCGAGTTAAGCATAATTCTCCTAACCGAGTCAAATCGGGAACATCCTATCAACCAATAATGTTTGTCACCGATAGTTGGTTTGTAGTGACTTAACATTTATTTAAATGCTATCACAATGATTAAATCCATTTATTTAATAATTATGGTACCCACTTACCTTATTCGTTTCCAAATTATAGTAAACGGAAAAATCAGCAACATCCATAGCATTATCTTCTTTTATAGCTTCAAAAAATATTCGTTTTTTCTTGCACGCAACAACTGTGATTCAAAATTAGTTTTAAATTACTTAAAATATTGATCGAACCAAGAGTAAAAAAGAATAATATTTCTTTTTCTTGTTCAAATAAGGCGTAAAAATCTATAACTTACTTCAAAATTTAAAAAAAAAAACAAAACTTACCATTTGCACTTATTATCACGAAAAGTATAAACATGAATTTCATTTTGCCAAATTCGTAACTTAGTATTGTTGCTAACTCAAGGGACACTATTCAAATGACAATATGCCGGTAAGTTACGTCAATTCACAGATTAAGTTACAATATTCATTATTTGTATGCAAGATATACGCTGCACGAACGCCAACTGGCTTGCGGGACTTTCTAAAGAAATTCCTCCCCGCATACACCACTATCGATCGCCATTAAATATCCATTTTTGATGGAGTGGACAGTGTATTTTCTCTTTCATTTAGAAAATGTTGCTAATAGTAATGAGAAATAAACGACTTCAACATTCAATATATGTTACAAATAGAGTGTAGTTTCTCTATCTCGTTGAGTATTTTGAAAAGCACGGTAACTTTCATCCTATGGTAACTCACTTCACCTACATATTACAAAGTGATATTGTAAAGATAAAAGTGTTAAATAAAAATATTTTTACTAGAAGAAATATTTAAAAACCATATTTTTCTTTAATTTTGTCGTTCATAATATGTTGATACATTTGATAAAGACATGTAAGGTAATTACAATATATCCGTCAGAGGATGGTCTTATTATTGTAATAAATCTCTGCCGATCCTCAGAAAAACATTATTAAAATTATAATAAAATAATAAAAATATTATTTTGCTATAACCTGCGATAAAGTTTATCAATAACATTTTCATTTGTTTTGTGACCCTCCTTAAATAAACGCGTAACTATTCTATGAACTCATTGTGTATAACGTAAATGAAGCAGATACCAATTAGAATTTTAATTAATTACAATAGGCTAACAATAAACACTTTATCAGTACCAAATTATTGTAATATTTACAGCATGATGTCTACGATAGATTAATTAACACCGGTTCTCTCAGACCAGCATAATCTGCATTGAAACAAAAATCTCTAATAGATTGATGATATAAAATTAATTCAAAATGCATCATAACATATTCCTAATTTAATATACACAATGGTCGTTATATCAACCAGAAATGTAATGTGTTTACGGAAATCACGTGCGAGCAGTATATATCCGCACGCAAACCTTTTTTTACTTAGATCGTAATGAAAGAAATAAGAGTATAGAAAAAAGAAGTAAGGGTTATAATAGAGGCTAAACTAATACCACAAATATAAAGATTCATGTAGATTTTCTTTTCTGAAATATTATAAACATTATCTGCAAGCTATAAGCAAATAGAAAAAAGATAACTTTAAAACTATACAGAAAATAAAAAAGGAGCGACCATACGATGTTAAGAACACCTCATGATATAAAAATCAATTATGAGAAATATATGTCGTGATGTTTGTTTAAAAAAAACTAATGTAAAATGACAAAAAACTTTACTATTTTTAGTCGTTTTTAGACAATGTTAGTAATTCAAAAATTTCGTTAACAAACTATGATAATTATTTGAATAATTTAAATAAATCAATTATATAGAGATCAACACTTATATAATATATGAGAAATCTTGAGGCGAAGACGCTTCTAGCTAATACCAAATGTTGTAATTAATAGAATTAAAGACGCTTATTTAGTAGATGTTTCAGGCTTGAACTTCTGGTTAATAGAAATATAATATAATGTTAAAATAGGTAAAAATATAATGATTTATAAATGCCATAAATGCGTGTTTAAACTAACCCTCTATGTTATACAAAACTAATCCTCTTCAAATATTTCTAACAGTGATCGCACGATATTGGACTCGTCGTATTCTTCGATGTCATCGTCCCCTGAATCAATAACGGCATCAACTCCGCCCTGAGGATTAGGAATTGATATTCCTCCATTTTCTTCTGGTCCCAACATAGCTATTCCATTTACACCCATCCTTAAAAAATAGTTTATACACCCATATGCATGTTTATTATTATATTGCCATTATATGACCAATATTTTTAGGTTCACAGTGTATGCTGTGAATACAAATGCTTAAAGTTGTGATATATTCCACCCATAAAGTTCATAGTTGGATCTTAGTTACGTTTAGATACTTTCAAGGTGTTCTATTTTGTGTGTGTATTGTGCATTAAAAAAAATTAGTACTACTGTGTTGAAAATTCCATTTTAAGGTCTTTTAGCTTAGAGTCTTTCCAAGTCAAAAATCTTCTTAGATATAAATAAAAAATAATATTACATTAAATAAATATTTTTAAGTTTTCAAATGTATGAGTTTGCTAAGTGAACGTTGGTAGTATGTGATGTCGAATTGTTAAATATGGGCATCCTTACCTTAAGCAATCGAAAGTGAAGTTAAAAAGTTGAAAAGATCGCCATTTTCCACTCATGGCTAAACAAAAGTGAAAGTTTCTTCCAGGAAAGAATATATTGTAAAATCGAGCGCAAACTTTCAAATTCGACAATCTCGGTGGACTTATGCATATTGGTTTTGGATTTTTGCCTAAAAACATAGTTAGATTACTTATCTATTGAGATATCTTGAAATGGTGTCTAAAACATTTTTTATATTATATATATTCTTAAAAATCGAAAATTAAATATGTGCATATTGTTATATATAATATATTCTAACAACATATAGCAAAAATAAAAGTGTTTGTAATTTATACCAATATAGTATATCAACAGTGATACTAATAACGAGTAATAGAGATACTACAGAAAAGTGATTTTAATTAAAATTAAAAATTAATACATACAAGTCCTTAACAATGAACAATCCTTAGCGCATATTAGAAAAAAGTTACACAATTAAGTTAGTTACTTACATAGACTCACGAATATAACATACCTGTAATGGAATTTTCATAAAGGACTCTATTATTGAAAGACATTGCAACATCAAAAGCGAAATCACCTGGATGATACGTGACTTTCATACATGCTTTTTGATTGAGTAAATCCATTAAGAATCCGGTGCAACATTTACAAACCCCAAGAGAACACGAGCATCGTCTTGATGATGTCGAGTTTTGTTCGGCTTGTTCTTGATTTTGTCTCGCATAATGTGAAACATTTTCGATGTGCAATTGTAATCGATCAAGAAGCAATAATTGACTGTCTGGTATTTCAAAATTCCTCAATTCATCAATATTTGTTTTATTTAAATTAGTAGAGGATATTGCTGCAAAAAAATATTAAAAAAAAACTTAAAAATAAGTAATATTCAACCGCTTAAATAATTAATTTAATTCCAATTTTGTTACTAAACTTGCGACGTAAATATATAGGATGTCTTTATATGTGGGTAAAAAAAAATTCTCCGACCCATATTATTAATGATGTCCTTACAACTGTCGAATTGCAGAATTATTGTATAAATAAAAAGTAACAATAAAAGAATTAAATTTTACTTACCATTGCCATAAACAGCAGTAGTGATAAATAAAAACACTATCACGAAACCAAATAATTTATTTATTTCCATTCTTAAATTTATTGAATGAAGTTACCCTAGTGCTAGTTGTGTGAATAATACCAATTCGCTTTATTTTGAACCGGTTCAATGATGATAGTAATAAGTTATCAAGCTTTTACCACTTTCAAATAATTTGATACACGTATTAGCTTTGTTTATACATCTACGCTCAGTTCATTATAAACCGATCTTAGAAAGCTTAACCCTTTACATCTGTTTTTATATGCTCCGGCACACTGCGAAACAGACATTTCGACTGATGTCTAGCAAATGGTTATTATAGATCGTGTTAAACCAAAATAAATAAACTATAATACAAAATACATTTAATAATTTTTGCAATATAAAAATTACATTAAATTAACGAATAAATTAATTAATGCTAAATTATTTGTTATATATAGCAATCCCTAAAAATAAATTAATCATATTCTCTTCCGTCGAATAAATCTCCTACAGCGTCGCCTATGGCATCTAGAGGACCACCGCCGCCTCCAAAAAGTCCTCCTTCAGGCGCGCCAAATATGCCATTACCTCCACCAGTAAGAATCTGACCAGCTGCATCTAAGATAGTTCCGTCGTTGTTAGTATTGCCGCTTCCAAATAGACTTATTGGCTTAGGACCCGAAGACACTGGTTTAGGTTTTAACCCCGTCTGTAAGCCGGACGAGCCCAATCTTGAAACAACAAAACATATTATTAGTAATGGTATATTATTATAATTTGTAGTTTCTTTACTCCTTACTCTATGGGAGTTTACAATAAAAAATTAAAATATTAAATGTAATTTTTTAACTAACCCAAAACATCTAAACGATGCAGAATAAACAGGAAAACGTGCAATATCTGCATTTATATCTAGGCAAGCAAATGCATTTCCGTTCCGGATACGAATATTACTAATTTCTGCACAGACTCGAACAAACGGAGCTCTTCTTGGATTAAAGCATATTGGTGGAGGATCACTAGCTGAAATATAGTAACAATGTAATTACAAAAAATTATAAACTTAGTTTCATATATTCAAACTAAAAGCGATATTACAAATTTTATTTATTACGTTATAAAAGCACTAAATGAAAATCGAAATTACAATTGTAATTAGTATTGTGCAAAAAGGTTTAAAACTTTCTATCGAACTCGTATAGGTAAATCATAATTTGTTTTAAGTAGTCAAGTCAACATAACACAGGTATGCACTAGAAGTCATTTGTAGGAAATTACGCTTTCTATGAACAAATTAGTTTACCAGAAACTCTGCGTCGGACGACGGTATTATCATTAATACTCAATCTCACATCAAATACAAAATCTTCAGGTACAAACTTAATATTTCCGCAAGCCTTCATCCTAAATCGCTCTAATATAGATCCAGTGCAACAGCCACATTGACCATCATTACACGTACATGGAAATCTTGTTACTTCACCAGTCACTTCTTGTACTGGTTCTTCCGATTGTACATCTTGTAATACAGGCGATTGAGTGACATTTCCTGCCAATGGTGCCGATATTGCAGGAACTGGCGTAACCGGCTCATCGCTTATCAAAGTATTATCGACAGTAACGTTAACTTCCGTGGCGTCATTGTCAACATCTTCATCTTCGATGTAATTTTCTTCATCTTCAGCCACATGTATAGGCACAGTTATTGTTACAGGTGACTTCAGCACAGGTGTGGGTTTAAAGGCTTGATGCCAAACTGCTTGTGGTACTTTGATATTTAAGACGCTATAAGGTCTATCGTTTTTAGATATAAATTCGCCTGAAATTATTATATATTAAATAAATGTACCTTTTTTTAGTTATTAGCCATTTCTTCACTTCCATCTAGGTAATATATGGGAACAATACGTACCATGTCTTGCAATACAAAATGAAAGAAAGTTTATACTTATTACGACCGACAACAATTTAAAATGCAAAAACATTCTGATATAAATACGTAATTAATATCAACAAACTAACAGCTTCGTCTGGCTTACCAGTTGTAATTGTTGGTGAAGCATGACATTTCCATCTATTTAACTGTCCAGTTACGCAGTTCTGAGCCTAAGCTGTGCTGCACGGCCAATGAGCATAGCAAACAAGTTTTAAATTTTAATGTTCGGCCTGGAGAAAGTAGCCACTTTGAATTAAAGTGTCGATTCCTACTTTCTGAATTGGGAACGCTTACTGAATATAAGTGTTCTTACAAATCATTGTGAACTATGTAATAAGAAGACACGAAGGAAATTTCTTCGGAAATTCTTCGGACTAAATTTATTTCCGATTTAAATTATTCTTAATTTGAATTGTAGTGTTTTAATTATTTCTGTTAAAAAGTATCTTTGAAATTTAATTAAATTAGTAAAGTATTCACTTTCATTCAAGCTATTAAATTATATTGAGTGAGACGAATGATATGCCGTGTGGTATCTGGCAGAATAGAAACGACCACCCTCCTTTCTTACCGAGGTGTCGTAAAAGGCGACTAAGGTAAGTTGACGTCAGGCAGGCGGCCGGTCGTAAAATACGTAGCCAAATCATAGGACGACATGTTTGTAACATGTTGCGCCGACCCCACTTAGATTGGGATAAGGGTAGGAGAATGATGATGAGTGAGACAAATGATGAGACGCATAACTGGCACCTATTTCTATAATAAACTAACTACAAGTAATTACTATTATTTGTGGATATCTATCAGTTGTTTGTAATCTTTATTATTAAATTCTACCACAAAATATAATTACGACATCATTTCTTGGTAGCTGAAATTTATTACCATAAATATTGTTGTTAAATAATATTCCGCACAAAATATAAAATAAAGTAGGTATATTTTATATTACTTGCTAAAAGTTCTTATAAATACTATAACAGAACTAACTATCTTGCTATAATCCGCAAAGCTAATGTGTATGAAGCAGCCTATCCTCCTGATGATGCTTCAGTTTCGGAGCGAAACGATCGTCGAGATTGTGGTGGTGGTTGTGTGTGCTGCTTGTGTGCATTGTTGTTGGTGGAGGCGCCTTGGGGTGCGTGTGGTGGCTTGTCCTGCATGTAAATTTTGCCTGTTTCATACACATTAGCTTTGCATGCATTCGCTTAACCCGTTCGGATTATAGCAAGGTAGTTAGTTCTGTTATAGTGCTCGTAATATGGAATTCCGCAAAGTAACACCTGCTTCTCATTCTTATAAATAATTTATTAAATGATGTCATTTACACATTTACATCATTTAATCATTTAGACATTTACTTATTCAAAATTAATTCTATATTTTAACATTGTATGGAATGGTGTACACTCCGGGATTTAATAATACAATTTCATTTCTATACTACATGTATTACATAGTCTTGACTATCAAGCAATTTATAAAAACATATATATTTCAATGTGATTATTTTAATCTATTAAGGATTGTCGATTTAAGATATATATTACCATTGCTAGTGATTGTTTGAAAGTTCAATAAAACTACGAATTAATTATTTATTATTTTATTTGCTGGAAAAATAAATAATTTAAGTGTAAGATTACTATTTACAATTAAATGAAACTCAATAAATAATAAATTTAGGATTTACAATTACCAGAACTATGATCACTTAGACCATAGACCCCGCATCATTTTATTTTGTCTTCTCCTGTCTTTTCTGCTTAAATCATCAATATCGGGAAGAGCAAGAGATTCGCTTAAAGCATCTAGACCGAGCATATCATCGTAATCATTGAAACCTTTCACATTTTGTGGTTTGACAATTTTATTTTTATTTTGTCTCTTGTGTCTACCGAAAAATCCTAACTGATGACCGACACTTTCACCGATACCAGTCAAATCAAGGACATCTAGATCCTCTAAATTGAAATTCTGACCTCTGTGCTTTTTCTTTGGCAAAGAAAGTCCTTCATAATGATTATTTGATTCATGATGTGACCTCGTTTCATCAACTATATTTTCACTGTGTTCAACCTGCTCATTTGAATGAGAATCAAGGTTTTGAACTATTTGTACCATTTCTTCATTTTCGGAATCATCGATAGTAGTAGCAAAAGGAATTTTCGAATGTGGCTTAGAAGAAACTGTCTCAATTTTTTCATAATTTATTTGTTCTTGATCGGCCATTTTCACATTTGAATCTTCTACTGTTGGTATTAATTGAGTAGCTGGCATAAGAGAAAGTTGATCGGTTATGTGAGCTAAAGACATTTCTAAGCCTGAATCCTCAAATGAAGTAACACTTTTTGATGTCGTTACTTCCAAGGTTGCAGGCAATTTTTCAGTAATGGGTATAACTTGATTCATTTCACTCTGCTCCTGTAATTCAGTGACAGGAATTTTGACTTCGGTATTCGAAGAAAGTAAAGGAGCCATTGTTGTAGATATAGTAGAAACTATAGAACTTTCTTCTGAAAATAGAGTGGTGGGTTTTGTGGTCGTTCTTCTAAAAGGCCTTAGTGTAGGTCTTCGGTTGACAGGTCGTACTCTAACTGTTGTTGTTCGAGTTGCAGAAGGCCTTACTGTTGTGGTTCTAGTGACCGGTCTCCTGACAGGTCTACGTGAAGGACGCGGTCGTCTTGTGGTAGTTGTTGTTGTTGAAGTAAGTGGAACTTGCTTGTTCTTAGTTTTAGCCGGCTTTTTACTTCCACTAGAACCAAATAGACCACCTAGCAAATCTTCTCCAAGGAGGCTGAAACCTGTGTAATCTGCGCTATCTACGTCGTTCACTGCGTCTAGACCACCTGAAATGTAAAAGATAAATTCTTGAAATTTCTTCTATTTAACTTTAGGATTATTAACGTTTTAACAAAAAATATTTGAAAAATTTATCTGCAAAAAATTAACAAAACACTACCATCATCGTCATCTTCATCATCTTCTTCTTCGTCGTCATCGTCGTCATCATCATCATCATCATCGGCATCAATACCAAAATCAACGTCATCTTCATCATCGTCTTCTTCATCATCATCGTCTGAGTCTTTTTCATCTTGAGGCACTAAAGGCAGGGGATCCGCTGGTTCTGAAGTAACACCTCTAGGACCAAACTTGAAACATGATACTCTTACTGCTGCTTCAACAATACTCTTAGCTTGAAGTTCCAAGCCAAGACACGCCCTAAATTCCTCTCCTGCCCTTGCTATATTATAAACTCGTCCACAGAACTTTGAAATACCTCCAGGCAGAGGCATGCAAACAGGACTTGGCTTGCGACCTATAGAAATAAAGAAATTGAAAACAAAGCTACTCCGGAAAAAAAATTCTTATAAATATCATACATACTAGAAAGCGTCCGATTAGTAATAACTTTGTTGCCAAATCGTAATGATACCGACATTTTATCGCCGCTTAAATACATCAGCGAGGCACATCCTGCAATAAAATATTAAAAGTTTTTTTGTAAAAAAAAGTATAAAAATTGTTATCATCACAAATATGAACTACTTTTTTAAAACAATACACAGATAATAAAATTTGAACCTCTTTAAAATTGTATAGCAATGAATTAATTTTACTTTTTTACCTGGACCGTTCAAATTAACTACAGGCACAGCAAACTCTCGGCAACAGTTGCAAAAGGCCTCAGAACACTTGCAATATTTATTAATACTGTTATCTTCTATCTTAATATCATCGTTTTGTTTTTGTATACTTTTCTTGTGATTTTTATGGTGACCTAAAAAAAATATTTCGTAAGCTAAGTTACAGTTAGTTAAGAGAATATTTGGATATTTATATATCTTTCAAATCAATAAGAAACACTACTGTGTTAAAATTTAAAAATATCCATCCAAAGTCAGTATAATTTTAGGTATTTTACACTAATATACAAGAAATCAACTTCGCTAATGTGAGTTACGCACACCCATGAGATATACAAACAAATCTGATCACACAACAGAGAAAAGATCTGCAAAAATTCATCAATCAATCCTTTAATGTAGCACCCAAGACTGCGTTGCATAAACAATAGTAGGAACAACATGGAGGACTGAATTGTGACTTCTGGCTTTAAACCATTAGGTATTTTCCTCCCTTTCGCTGAGCCTACGGCATCGGCCATGATTATAAACACCTAAATTTATTATAAAAAAAGTTGTCAAAATTCTCGGTCTATATGTGATCGATTTTCTGAAAATCTACTGAACCGATCTTTGTAAGGCTTTACTAAAAGATAGCGCACTTCTTCCGGAAGAATCAGGTTAATAGTACAGGAACTTTAATTTACATAGTACAGTAACATTACTGTTCTATGTAAATTAAAATAGTAAAAACTTTGTGAGACATTGATCTCCACGCTGACCTAAGAGCGAGTCGGATGATAATTTTGGAAAGGTAGAATTTATTGTTAGGAAAATGTTAAGATATAAAAAGATTCATTAATAAGAAATTAAACAAAATAATAATTTATATGAAGAAACGAGAGTTTGCAAACAAATGAGTATGTTTAACCAAAGTTTTAACTTTAAAACATTGTGATATGTTTTTTGACAATTTAAGGTATTGTTTCCACTTACCAACATTCTTCGAAGCCGCAAAGGCCAGTAAAACAAATATTAAAAGAAGCTCAAACACTAAAGAGAGCTTCATTCTGAAAGGTGGGCTCCTCCTGAAAACATAATTCAACAATTTTTTATTAATAAATTTATACATGTATATTAATGTCTTGCATATGTTGAAATTATATTATAGCTATATAAATTTTATATAGCTATATATAATTATAATTCTTATGATTAAAATGTCATTTTTTTCATTGTAGTATTGTAATAACAAGGTTGTTCCGTAACAATATTTTTTTTAAATATCATTAAAAATCGATATTCAATTTGTAAATATATCCTGAGAATAAGTTTTGAATATTACTGTACACGCGATTAAAACTTTTAATTTGGCTTATATTTCAAAATATACGTCTCATCGTTAAATGGGGACGATTCTGTGTCATCACAAAACGTTTTTAGCATATTGATTGTTAAAAATATAAAATATAGAGCTAGTTTTAACTGCCTTAATTAAATATTTCAAAGTTAACAGTAACTATGTATAATCATAATTATAGCGCAGCAGCGCGTTGATACATTTTATTACTAAAATGCTGTAACAACACATTTAATGCTAGTTACATACAAATCAATGGTTAGCATTGGTAAGTAACAATTCAACCGTCATTATCGCAAAATTCAAATTTTATTTTAAATACTGTAATACACATACATACCTTCAAATTAATTTGTCTGACGTATCCTCAAAAATCGATACAAATTCAATCGTAACTCCTGTCACACCTCTTTGACTGTTCACAACCAATTAAATTATAATTATTAGAAATCACACAGTAACCCTAAAACGAACGATACCAATGTAACAACGACACTGATTTCATATAACCACTTCAACAACCCAGAGAAATGTGAAGTGACGTACACGAGAAAGGAAAACACTAATACGTCTCTTTCACTCATAAAAGATGTTTGAAGGATGGGTGAAAGTAGAGACGCACTTGACCGCTTTTAGTTCCAGACATTTTAAAGTTTATATAAATTAATCATAAAGTATAAGTAAAAAAATTATAACCATAATATTCATTTAATATAATAATCATCAGATATTTTACAATAATTAATTATATTTTTGAATAAAAAATTGTGTAATGTTCTTTAAAAGCTTTTATCAATAGTCCACGCTTAAGGGAAAAGATTCCACTTACAGTAAATTCTAGAATGTTCATTTGAAGAGCGTTGATCTCGGTTATACTCTGGGTGGCATAAAATGGCCATTAATGAGGTCATTTTTAGAACTACTAGAATATTCAGACTTGCCTTTGCACAAATTTAGCAAATATCTTATAACGATGTTATTACATGAAGCTTGTTATATAATTGAAGATAATTCGAGTGATAGTAAAATATTTTAAATGCAGTTAGCATCAATCAAATTGTGGATTTTTTAAAAGTATTATCGCCGAGTTTCTTGCTTCCTCTCGGTTGGAGCAAACTCCTGAAACAGTGGCAGCGTCCAAAAATACTTGAAATTCAAAAGTACTGAAAACAGTCTTGTCCAATAAAGAGTATTTTGAATTTGTATTTGAGTACGAATGACGATGATAGCAACTAAATTATCCATCTTGCTAAATTAGTAGAATACCAGTAAGTATTAAGCTTCGTATAAAAAGTAGGTCTCATAAAAAGTTTAAATAAACACTGCACTACAATATGATTTCCTTCACCAAGTTAGAGCCTTACTTTTGCGAATAAAATTGAGAAGTTAGAACAACAGAATCTTCTTGGTCTTGGTGCTCATTTAGTTTTAACGTTAAAAAATTATCGATGTGTTCAAATTTTTAACATAAACTAGGCCTCGCATATTTATAAATATTCGTTTATTTTCTATTATAAAGATTAGAATCTGATATCGCCATTCTGATATCCATGGTCATAAAAATACATTATGTTGCCGTTTATTGTCCGATGTTAGTGATAGTGTCCAGGATCTGGAGAAAGCATGTCAATTCGGGATTAACATTCTTACAGAGATACGAAAAGAAAGTAAATAATTTTGTGGTTTTTATATCACCAATCAATATCATATATAAACATTTGCATCAAATTTGAAAACGAGGATATTCTTTTTCGCAACCAGGTCTTCACTTGATTTTTTTATTATATTCAACGACAATTACTGAATGAGCGTATTACCTACGTATATAGCGCCCGAACACCGACAGGGTCACTTTCTACGTCGTGGAGAAAGTCGCCGTCTGCGGGCTTGTTTGTTTTTTAGAATACCGAAACCTGTAATCGTGACTATAGGTGCTAAATATTACGTTATTATGTTAGCGGACATTTGCCTTTACAGTAAAAACATTGAAAAGGAAAGTAAAGGTATTTCATTAATATCGACAATTCCTTATTTTGTAAGGCAGTTAGAAACTGAACTCATGACGAAAAAGATTTTTAAACTGAGTATATCGACCATGCTGGAAAAATTGGAAAATGCTGCATGCTTATTTAATCGTTAGGGACCATGTTGATAATGACCAAATAACGCAAAGGATATCGTTAAGAGCCTTAGTTTCCAAAGTTGTCCAAGTGGACTCCCAAGAGTCTACAGGATGCTCGATCAGGATCTACGTAAGCGTGACAGAAAAAGGGAAGTTCACAATTCGTAATGTAATTTTAGACAAATCTTGGGAATATAGTAGAAATGTATCTGCAGGAGGTTCAAAACCAGATAAATTTTAAAAGTAGTCTATGAGAAAAAAGTTTGAGAACCTCTGATCCAAAGCTTTAGACTCACGTCATCGTTAATGGCGGTTTAATTAATTCGAGCACGTTAATTTGAGAACCTTAATTTGAAAACGCGCTTACTTGTTTTATAAAAACCGTATTAATTAAATGATTTATACATGATTCTGATCTTCTACGCCGACATCATCATATGAAAATACGTACTTCGTTTCACAAGAGGACACTGATAATTCCAACGGGTCCTTTAATTGGCTTTTGATCATGCTCTACATTTAAGAGTTAGTAGAGAGTTCTAGATTTTACATATTGACGTATGTTTGAAATTTTCACAGAACTTTATGCTGAGATATTGTAGACAATATCATTTAAATTAATAATAATTTAAAAACTATTATATTCATTAAAAAAATTGAGTTATTATAAAAATAAAATGATTTTTCTTTATTTTTCGATTTAATATTTGTTTTACAAATGTTTCATTTGATTTCGGATAATATTAACACTTTTAATCGATAAATATATAGACAATAGCTAGTAACTAAAAAAAAGAATGAAAAAAGTCGCACCAAGTCAGCCATCTTTATAAAGGAATAGAACTAAAAAAAACCTAAACCAATAGAAAGTTTAAATTATGAGTGTTTCATAGCATTTTTGTGCAAATATTTTAAAAAAACGACGGGCGGTCACCTACAACTGGAACACAAAGTATACGTGCAGAGAAATTTAACTTAAATACTTATAAACTTACGCCTACCTATAAAATGCAGACCGCATAAACGATTGCTACTGAACAAGTGACATATTAACAGCGAACAGGTTTAATCAGAGTAGTGATTATTGTAAAAGCTAGATCTAAATACGTTTCAATATGATGTCAGTGCGTTGACCCCAATCTGGGTCAATAGAACGCGATGCACTTGGCCTTATACGTAGAAATAATTATAGCCGCATACAGCACTCCGACGGAACTTAACGTTTTCACCTGTATACCGCATTCCACAATAGAATAAAACAAAAAAATATCCGAAAAAAATGTATTTGAACAATAACAAATACTATTGTTAGGTAATTTATAGAATTAGGCGTTACTTTGCGGAGATCCATAATACAAAAGTAATAATAAAATTATTTTGCTATAATCCGCGATACAGTAAATAGAAAATGTATATAGTGTTTAATGTATAGTGGATTATCAGTATTTTCATACCCGATACGTGCAGGATTCGTAAAAGCACATGCACAAACCTCCACCACTTCCACCAAAATACACAAGCACTACACAGTTTCACTATCACAAACTCAACAATCGTTTCGCCCCGCAACCGAGGCATCATCAGGAGATAGACTCCACGACAAAATCGCAAAGCGAAGCGTTATGCAAACAAGCATTGTTATATAGTAATCGGTTCATCCCCACCTTTACCTCTGAACACGTGCAACAAGCTTGAACTTGAAACATTTATCTGCTCGTTGATGAGGGTGCCATTGTTATGCTTAATGATTTCTAATTGTTCCAAAATATTCCAAAATCATCAAAAGGATGGTTTAGCCATGGGCTCCCCTTTAAGTCCGCTTATGGCTGAAATTTTCATGGACCACTTCGAAAATCAACATATTGTCCTTAATAAAAACATACTTTACTATTATAGGTATGTGGATGACATAATTATATGCTGGACGGGTACAGATAGACAACTTGATATTTTTATTAATAATATAAACTCCAAACATCCCAAAATTAGTTTCAAATTAGAATCAGAGCAGAATAACTCACTAAACTTTCTTGACCTAACTATTACACGGTCTAACAACGAACATACGTTTGAGATCTTTCGCAAACCAACCTACACGGATACGATCATACCTGCTTCTTCCTTTCACCCCTGGCAACACAAACTTGCTGCCTTTCATAGTCATATACACAGACTCTTATCAGTCCCTCTTTCGGAAAAGAATTTTAACAATGAGCTGCAAATAATCAACCAGATGGCGCATTCCAATGGCTACGATGAGCAATTAGTACAAAATATATTAAAAAATAAACAGAAGTTGCAATTGACAAAACACTTCTATGCGGTGCCACATTACAAAGATAATAAATACAAAGCCAGTTTGACCTATTTTGGAACATTGTCAGAACGAATTTCAACTATATTTAAAACAAAGTCAAATATAAAATTAGGTTTTAAAAGTAATAACTGCTTAAAAAAGATATTATGCAATAATAAAGACAAATTAGAAAGCCCGAAAAAGAGTGGTATTTACAAAATAAAATGTCCTGAATGCAATGATACATATGTGGGTCAGACTGGTCGTAATTTTGAAACTTGTTTTAAAGAACATATGGTCGCTTTCAGGAATAATAAGCCACAAAATTCACATTTCGCGAAACATTTGTTAGAAAGCGGTCATAAAGTTCCTAATGACCATTGTTTCGAAATACTGCACACCTGCGAAAAAAGCTTAAAATTGAATATTTTGGAACAATTAGAAATCATTAAGCATAACAATGGCACCCTCATCAACGAGCAGATAAATGTTTCAAGTTCAAGCTTGTTGCACGTGTTCAGAGGTAAAGGTGGGGATGAACCGATTACTATATAACAATGCTTGTTTGCATAACGCTTCGCTTTGCGATTTTGTCGTGGAGTCTATCTCCTGATGATGCCTCGGTTGCGGGGCGAAACGATTGTTGAGTTTGTGATAGTGAAACTGTGTAGTGCTTGTGTATTTTGGTGGAAGTGGTGGAGGTTTGTGCATGTGCTTTTACGAATCCTGCACGTATCGGGTATGAAAATACTGATAATCCACTATACATTAAACACTATATACATTTTCTATTTACTGTATCGCGGATTATAGCAAAATAATTTTATTATTACTTTTGTACTATTGTTAGGGTTGGTTGTATGAACTTCTAATCTGTTAATAATTAACGGATAATTTATTTATTTAATTTCATCATTACTTTTTATACTTTAGGTTAAGCTTCCTCCTCGAGTCAGTGTCCTCAATGCTGAACGTCGTGACCCCAAAATACCCGGATACTGAAAAGCGCCGAGCGTTAGTCGGGTCACATGACAAATCGCTATTTCTTTGCTGTATATCCAAGAGATAAGTGGCACCCACCACTTAAACAACTCCAAAGAAAACTCTTTGGAGTTGATTAAGTGGTGGGTGCCCGCGTCCTGCCACTCTCAGACTTTCAAAGGTCATTTAAATCTCTCGGCTCCTGTAGCCACTTCGTGCGCTGGTTCGCTGCGAAGTTGTCGGATTATTTCACCGCCGCCCGATGCTCGGTGTTAACGGATGTACAGTCAGGTATGGTCTTCTTGACCAAACCTCCTCCTTTTTTATCGGGGCTTGGGACCATCAATGGCGGAGTTAAGTAAGGTTAAGCTTACTCACGATTAATAAACGGAAAGCAGATATACGAAGAGAGAAAAAAATCATTTTACTTATTTTTAATTACAGTGATACAGGCCAGATTAAGACATAATGATAGAAATTTAATCTCTGACGCCCCCTAAATTTTTTTATAATGTACTGATAAGAATAATCGATGTGCTGTTAAAAACATAAACGATTACAAACTATGTTTCGGACTGTTCACTTCACGGAATCGATTTCAGCTTTCACAGTCATAAATGGTACGGGTGATTCATAAGTAATACGGATAATGTACATTAATATATTACGCTGCACTTTCTAATTAATTCTTTGATTTTAAGGCGTTGTTGAAAATATTTTTAGACATTTTAACTAAGACACACACGAAATCGACTCTACGGAAAACAATAATGATTTTATTAGACTTAGTTGTTCTTCTTTCATTGCATGCCTCTCCAACTAGTGAAGGTTCGCATTCAGCATACGCCTTCTTATTCGTGGCCAGATGGTAGAGTTCGGGAGCGCTCCCGTCCATTCCCGAATGTTCCGTAACCACGATTTCCTTCTACGACCTGTAGGCCTACCATGAACTTTTAGAAAACGATTCAATTCAAAGTCATTACCTAAATTCAACCGCTTTCTTTTCATACCATGAAGTGTGGATTGCATTGGGGTATAATTTTTGAAAAGGATAACGTTATATGAACTATAGAAAACTCTCTCTCATTTACTCAAATGTTTTTAGGGCGCATTCCGAATGAATCAAAGTGACTCATTCGGCAACGACTTAAAGTGTGCGTCTTTAAGACGTCATGGAATGAAATAGCAAAACAATTTCGTTTAAGTCTTCAATTGAGTCGCAATAACAGTCCATGGTATCCCTGCAGGTCTCTTGTTCCCAGCAACCTTTCCCATCATTATCAGTTGCAATAGCCCGTATCGGCTATGCCTGAGTACGTGGTCCAGGTATGCAACTTTGAGTTGTTTAATGATAGGGGAAAGTTTGCGTAGAACGTCCTCATTACTTACTTTTTGAGCCCACAATATAGACATCACACATCTGCATGCCGATATTTCGAATGCTTCTATACTTTTCCTGAGGTCCTGGTTTACGGAAGACTTAGTTGTTAGTAACTACCAACAAATTAATTACATCCCTTTCAACAAGTTCTTGTTTGCGAATTCTAATTGAGTATGCGATTCGTTAAATTATACTGTCATGATAGATGAGCACAGAAGTTACAGCTGAGGTTGCTAAATGCGAATATTGGACCTCTACAATAACTGGACCCTTATTTTAAAAAAGTATGCTAGGCGGACGGACCAGAACACCGCTTAATGTGCAGTGCGATGGTAAGACATTGCGCTGTTGGATATGAAAACCATAGAATTATTATACTAGAGCCAGCTTAAATGTGCCCTATTAAAAAAAATAAAGATAAAGCAAATAGACTATATCTATCTCTTTCTTTGTGTGATTAGAAGAATGAAAGTATACGAGTTTCATCTTCCTCTCATTTGTTGCGACACTGGGCTGTCTATGGCTCCCTTACTCTAGTAAAATAACTCTATGGTGAAAACAGACTATCCAAAAATTAACTCTTCCGACGAAGCTTAGACTAATTAATTTGAAACGGTGTTGCGTGCAGCCAGCCACCTTAAGTGATAGATTTAATGAATTTTATTTAGTATTTTTACAGCTTAAGGAAATTAAGTAATATTAAATCAATAATCAATTAAAATAATCTGAACTGTAAAAAGTAATATTGCTGAATCTACCTTTGGAAGTGTCATATATTTCTGACATGTTTTGCAATAACCGCAAAATACCAGCAGCGTCCTCTATCCTTGACCAATATGTTATGTTTCGAAGTAAAGATGTTTTAATGCCATTTGGATCATGATGGGTTTGAGAAGACCATATATATTGTGTCTAAAGACATGCTGCAGATATCAGGTTTTTTCTCATTTTGTTTTCCAAAGCATGTGGTTTAGATTCACGCACGTACTCGTAAAACTTCAACAGTAGAGATTTTTGGGTCCAGCATTGGCCAGCATAAAGGTGACTAAATAACAAAAACATACTTTAAATAATTTATAGAATTAGGCGCTACTTTGCGGAGATCCATAATACAAAAGTAATTATGAAATTATTATTTTGCTATAATCCGCGATTAAGTAAATAGTAAATATATATAATGCTTAGAGTGGACTATCCGTTCTCATACCCGATACATGCAGGATTCGTAAATCATATGAACAAACCACAACCACCACGACCACAATACAAACATTCACTATCACCAATTCAACAATCTCCACGACAAAATCGCAAAAAAATTCTTTCCGATTTTCTAGATAGAGTACACTCCTGATGAAGCTTCGGCTGCCTCCACTCTCCGCTTCTGGAGAAAAAAGCTAAGACCCACCACGCTGCTGCAATGCGGATCGGTAGGTTATACATATTCTCAGAACTCTCTTGAGATGTTCAAGCTTGCTCACGATGTTTTCCTTCGCCGCAAAGCGTGTGTGTGACAAATTGCAAAAAACTCATCGGTGCCTGCCCGGGGTTTTAACTTGTAACTCCCTTGAAAGAGTCGCACAGTTTCACCGCTGGGCTATCAAAGCTTTATTATTTTTCTAAAGCTTTTACTCAACTTGCAGTGTATGTGAAGGTGGAATCTTTTAAGTTAAAGTTGACTCACTTTCCGAAGTCTGATTGAGCTAAAATTTTACATACCGGTGCAATCCCGTTGACATTGCATGTTTATGATAAGCATGACCTGATGCTGCTGCCAGGACTAGCTCCAGACGAGGCTAACGGCTCAACGGCTAACAGTAGGGACATGAAAATTTGTTAAAAGAATTTTTAAATTAGCTTGTATCGTATTTGAATTAAATCTTCCGTTTCAAGGTACGTCAAAATTGATTTTAAACTTTCATATTTATTAATATATAAAAATACTAGTTACATTGCGACTAAATCGAGTTACCTTTGTGTAAGGTTCGACGTTTCGGCAGAGTTGATCACGAACTGACTGACCCGTATTTTTATATATTAATGAGTCAAAATTGTCGTTGTTGTAGCTCAAATGAATCAGTAATACTCAAACGTACATTCAGACAGGTGAAACTAATATAAAACGTGGAAAAAAGTATAAATTATGTAAATCCGATTTGAATATCATAACTTTCCCGGTGCATCTATCAATTCTTGTTATTACACTGCGTTATGCTTTATTTTAAATTTCACCTTCTATTGTGAGAGGTGAAACCGGCGGAGATCCGAGGGAAGGTCCAGTTGTCAGTATTGGCTCGGCACTGGCGTCGTCCGCCTCTCTACGCTATAAGCCTATTTATACTTTACACGCATTAATTAATATTTGATTAGTGTTACGACATGTCGCTTAAAGTAACACTTGCGTTCGTTACGTGTCTAGCTATCGCTCATGGCGCGAGCATTTTAGGTGAGTAGAACCTCTTTTGTTATTAAGTCAGTGGCATCATTGAATAATCAATCTAAATATAGTTATAATCTATACTAATATTATAAAGAGGAAAGATGTGTATGTTTGTGTGTATGTGTGGATGTTTGTAATGTTTTCACGCAAAAACTACTAGACCGATTTCAAACCGAGAAGGTTTGAAATCGGTCTAGTAGTTTTTGCATTGAAAACTGCTTCTTCACTGAGCAACATGGCTATATAACATTTTCAAAAAACTAGGATCCCCATTTTTTTGAAAATATAAAAAAATCTTTCATCGCGTGCGCTGCGGAAACTATTGATGATAGAACAAAAAAATGTTCTACAGTATTATAGAACGTATCGATATCCACAAAAAATTCGTGATACCATATGTCTAACTATTATAGTTATGCCAATATAACTACTTTCTTACATTTAAAAGTTGATAAAACTGCCGACAATAATCAAACCATTTTATTCATATCTCTGTATTAATTCTCATCACATTAAATGATATTTTAAGTAAAGCTGTTTCAATACCTGTAAAATACTTTTTAAGTATTAAAATCCGACATCCCAATCAAAAGATATTACGAATTTAAGAATGTAAATCGAAAGAAAATAATGCCATAACAAAATTATTGCAGCGACCGTTATAGCAGGGCCTGCATTTGGTGAGTTAGCTCTTATTCTAAGAATACAAATGACACCCATTTTTTATAATTAAATAATCTACAAAATATAAGTCCGACTTCGTAGACTTTCCACTACCACGAGATCGGTATGGACGCGGATGAAACCGTGGGGCATTGTTAGTAAATAATAAAGCAACAATAATGTGACCACTCATTGTGACGCTACATTTGTATACCCGCATATTTGATCGATCGATATACTCGCACCATAGATAATTGAAAAACAAAATTAGATAATTCGAAATATATTTAAAAAATTTGAATTTGAAATGAAGTGTACTTCATATCTGTTGAATCTTAATCCGTTATATAATATAAAAGGGTTTATTTATGTGTAGATTTAAGAACTCATTAATTACGTGAAGTATTTTGAAAAATTGGCGTAAATATATCATTGATTTGAACGTCAAATTGATAAACCGATTATAACATTTTGAAATAAAATTAAAAATATTATTTTTAAATAAAGTATGTTATAAGTGCATATTGCACTTCAGAAACAAAATCTTAGTTAAATCAACGCATAGGAATCGTCCATGCCGTCTACAAGGTATGTAAATCTATATCTTCTCTTAAACCCTGTACAAGACTATATGTATAACTATACTATTTATAACTATATGTAACTAGTCATAAGAATTATTGTTTGAAAAGAGCAACCGCCGAGTTTCTTGCTGGCTCTTCTCGGTAGGAACAGCTTTCCGAACCAGCAGTAGATGTTGACGATTCAAAAGCACTTGTTTACAAGTTTACTTGAATAAAGAATATTTTGAATTTGAATTTGAATTTGAATATACTTGAATAATTATAGTTATTTACATTTCTAACGATCACACTCAGTTATATAATAAACAACCCCGTTCAAACATTAAAAAGTTACTACGAGGTGAAAACTAAATTTACTCACGCAAATTTTTTTGTTAAAGAAAGTTTATAGAAAGGTAAAATATGCTATTTCGATAGAATGGAACATTGCAGATTATAAAAATATTAAAACGTTATTTCTAACAGTTCCCAGCAAACAATCTGTATAGACAGGAAATGTTTTGTCTGACAAAATAAAGGATTTTTTTGAAAAAGCAATTTTTAGATCGGATCTTATTTAACTTGTAGTAAGCAACAATAATTGCAAATTCCATACGAGGACTCATTTAATCTTATTAGAAAATATTTTTAATTATTCTTTGCAATATATGTTATCAGATTTTATTATGCATGAAGTGCAACTCTGTTCAAGCATAATAATGTCCTAATAGATGTTTTAGTTTAGGTTATAATCGTACATACGCGTTAATTGAACAAAATTAGTAACAATATTATTCCATTGGCTTAGCTACTAAAGCGTAACAGATAGACGAACTTTCCTATGTATAATATTAGTCGATCGATACTACCTCCCTGTAATATTATAATGTATACAATAACTCTATGTACATATACTACAAACGTCTTTCTGATAAACAAAACTAAAACTAAAACTTCTTCTCGACTTCACACAAAAAACCTTATATAACTTTAACAGCTCATAGGCATAATGAGTTTACTTATTTTGAAGTGTAACTGTCTAACTATATACCGGACGCAAAAGTGAAAGTAGCAAGTAAGTGCTTTCACAAAGTCTGGGACAAAACGAGTCTTTTATGAGACTAAGTAATATAATAACACAAAGAATCCATTTGTTTATGTAACATTTTTTAAATTCATTTTTTATTTTATTTATATAACAAATGGGCTTGCGCTTCGGCGACGGTTTTCTATTTTTGAATTACTTTAAATTCACCCGAAATTGCTGCTTTGCGCTTTCTACATGAAAGCGCCTTTAAAGTACGCAAATCGTTTGTGGGATGGGTATACGATTCTATGATAAAATTCCGCAATAATTTTTAGCTTTGCTGTTACAGTAGTTTGAAACAACTATTAAAAAGGCTGATAAAGAAAGCCTACTATGATTTTTACATAGATGATAAGAGTGCTACTCTTCGACCCTGTACGAGATAGTAATGACGAAATGTAACTAGTTATAAGAGTCATATTGAAAAAAGCAACCGCCGTATTTCTTGCTGACTTTTCTTGTAACTTTACATACGGGGTCGTCCGCCCCCAAAGTAAAGTTATTTAAAATTTTGTTATGGGTGACAGACAAGTGGTAAATATTTGCTTATATAATTTTAAATACATATATACATCCAAACTCTAAAAACTAACAAATTTCTGTTAGTTGTTCGGTAGTTAGAAAGTTTTGACCGAAAACGTGAATCGAACCCACGAACCGCGGAGCTGAAGGTAATGGTAACAAATTTACTTGTGTGATGCAATCTGTATATAACTATGGATAGCTTTGTTGTATATTCTTATAAGTATATACGTCTTGTTGTAATGTATGAATTAAGTAACTATAACTAAAAGAGAAGAAACGGAATTAAAACGGAATGTTTTCTCTGTATATTTTATTCCCTAGTTTCACCTATTCGAATAACTTAATACAACTTGTAAATAGTTAATAACATTAAAATATTTTTTTACAGATTACTTAGACTGGGAAGACGGCAAGAAGTTAATCGATGTGCCCGAGCTACGCAATGATCAACCAAACAGAAATTGTATGTGTAAAGGACCGGCGTGCGTTTGTTGTGTTGATTTCAACATAACATTTGTAGATCTTGGGGGACCAGGTAATTTTGATCCAAATTTAAACACCTAATAATACCAGTTGGTGCAATAACTTAAACATACTAGAACTAGTGAGACAAATATTTCAAATATTATATCCAGACCACTCACATAAAATCTGACATGTCCATTTAAAAAAATAAAAAAAAATACCACGCAATAATCAAATAAACGAAAATCAGTTCTATGTTCAAGACTTGATTACCTTTTTCTGTGAAAAGAAATAAAAATCTTTGTCTTTATCTAGGTAGTGCCTCTCCTGTAACAAACAGTTAATTGGACTAGTCAGCTTTTGTTTGCCAACTCGTCATATATGAAACAATGACAACCTGTACGTTAAAAAAATCAGATTCGTGAGATTATTGTTTTAACCAAAAAGTAACAAGTTTCCACATTCTTTTCGAAATACTTTTGTACTGATGTAACTTCTGATACTTTTTTAAATAACAAGTTACTTTAGCTATTTATACTTAACAGACAGTCAATAAGTCATATTTATAATAAAAACTATTCTGCTTCAATTTCAGGATGCGTTCACATGAAGTATGTGTCACCGGAAGAAGGATTTTCAGTTAATGTGTCCTATGGCAAAAATCTTCTACATAGTTCCAAAATACAGGGTAAGTCTAACAGAAAACATTGAGTAATTTAAATTGTCATTATTTACTTTTATTGTAAAAAATATAGATTAAACCAGAATAGAATAAAACAAATTTAATTCCGATTTTCTATGATCATATTACTGATGTGATACTTAAAATATTAGAGTGGGATAGAGGCAGGAGATTGCTGAATGATACAAAGAACATTGATTATAATTTTTCCTTTTTTGAAAACATTAAATGACATTATTGCTTACTTTCTTGTGCAGGTGCAAATCCAGCTCCAATATGTCTGGAAGTTTTTGGAAAATTCGCACAAGTCTGTGCCAAATTTAGCGACCTAGCGCCGACTGCTGATGGACTTCGCGGTTGCCTTGAGCTAGAACCTAGATTACTTGGAGAATCACAATTAGAATTTCCTATCGGATGTTTCAAATCAACATCTGGGGGAATGGAAATGGAGGATCCTCCTGCGGAAACAGAAGAGTAATTTCCATAATATTATTTTATGTACATTAATGAATAAATACTATCAATTACATAAAAAAAAAATTAGATACATAATATTGTAATCTAACTTATCGATAACACACAAATAAAAGATTATTTAACAACAGACTATATGTGATAAAGATAAAAACTCTTATTTAACTTGCCGTGTATGTATGTGAAGGTGGAATCTTGCAAGTTAAATTTGACTCACTTCCCGGGGTCTGAATGACCTAAATTTTATATACTGGTCCAGTCCCGATAACAATGCATGTTTATGATAAGCATGACCTAAATCTGCTGCCAGGATCAGCTGCAAACGAGGGAACTCCTAGCAGTAGGAACATGAAACTTGATTGTTCTTTAACTTGATTGTTTTTACTTCTTATTCGTCAAAAAAAATGTAGAATAATCATTTTCATTACAGAACGTCAACTGAAGAAAATGCAACCGAAGAAAGTACATTCGATACGGGATTTTTAATCAACTTAGTCCAAACTGCGGAACAAGGAGTTGCGTTCCTGAAAAATCTTCTAGATGTCTCTCCAAAGAAAAATGAAACTACAACAATCAAACCTGCTATCAGTACATCACAAGAAAATTCCCAAAGGAGGGCTCCAAAGTTTATAAAACATCCCAATCAATTGTGATAATGGTTATCACAATTGATTGATTGATTGATTTCGTACTATAGAATTCAGTACAAAAAGGCATTTTTAGTTAAGTTATAGCTTGCCATCATGTGTTAATGCTTTTTTAAATAGTTAGCTCTGTCTTTTCTCCTAAATACCGCTTTAATAATGATCTAGTTTAATTTATATTATTTAGTTTTAATAAATTAATTTAATGAAATTAAAGACTTTGTGTGTGTGACATATTTTGAATTGCTTTATTTAATGAATCCTCAGAAAAAAATTATAATGGACAAATATATATAATTTTAATTACCCGCGTGAAAATGGTGGCGCCGGATTTGTTTCCAATAGAAATACACCAGTTTCCCTGAAACAATTTTAATTTTGATAATTTTTCTGTATTTAAATCAGCTAGGGACTGCTTATTAAATACAACTGCTTCTTAAAAACTTACCCAAACTTAGGTGTCAATCCCCCCATTCTCAAAGTTCTTGGTCCAAAACACATTCTCAAAACAGCAGCATAGTAATTTAAACACTGTCTTCCAGTGAAACCCCCTGACGTTATCGATTCTGCTAAAAAGAAGAAACCTCTAGCGTGATCACACGCATTGGAATCACAGCCTGGCATTGATATACCTCCATTTGGGTAAAAATCAACTTGTCCCAAGTCCGCAATATAGCCAATAATATAGTTGGTGTGTATAACTTCCGTGTACAGTCCGTCACTTGGTCGAAATTTGTAGATGTTAGTAACCCACCCAATTAAAGATGGGTCTAGACCTGTAAATCATATGTAAAGTAAGGAAATTCAAATTCAAAATATTCTTTATTCAAGTAAACTTGTCAACAAGTGCTTTTGAATCGTCACCGTCAACATCTACTGCTGGTTCGGAAAGCTGTTCTTACCGAGAAGAATCAGCAAGTAACTCGGCGGTTGCTGTTTTCAAGGAATAATTCGTATTATAAGTTACATATTATAGTTATTGATGTCTTGTATAGGGTCGAAGAGTAGCTATATCCACGCATTCTTATCGTCTAAGTAATCCTCAATAGTATAGTAGGCTTTCTGTATTAGCCTTTTTTAACAGTGTTTTTAAACTGCTGTAATGGCATTGTTTAAGAAGATTGCGGAATTTTATTATAAAATCTGATACCCAAACCCACAAACAACTTGTGTACCTTTGCTTTACTTTGCTTTAAGCTCATATCGGTTCCTACTTGTCTATTGTATACATCACCGATCGTTTTATAATTATGTATGTCCTTATGTACAAGAATTTATTTAGATTCGACATTTTTATACTTACATACTGACTTTATATATCTGTACTGAATGAAGTCTGTAGGCATAATAATTTTAGGATGTAACGAATTTTGTTTGTATAAAATACAGCTTACCCGTGATATAAGGAACTTGTCCCTGTAGATTCCTTCCAACAATGCCAGCCTGATGACCGCCAAGTCCGTGTCCTATAATATGATATTGAGCAAGAGTCGAACCGGATTGTTCATTTAACCAGTTGATAAAACGTGCAACGGATCGTCCGGATGATATAGTGTTTTCATTTGCTTGTCTATAACTAACAGCACTAGATCCTCTACTCCAATCGACCACTATTACGTTTAAATTTTCTGCGCTCAATAATGCTACAAATAAAAGACAATTCAGTATATAATAAGTACAATAAATACTGCGCAAAAATGAAAGTTTGGGTCTCAAATAGTTCTTAATGATTAAAAGTAATAAGAAATGGTTTACATTGGTAAAACAAAAAGAGAATAGACTTAGACTTTAATACATATTTGAATGAAATGGGATTTAACGAAATTTTTATATCCATCGTTCCATTCATATATTTATTTAAACCAATCACATAAAAAATTACATACAAACAACTTAGCCAAGATGGATAAGTCGTATGTATCTTTACGTTTCAATTATCTACTACGTAGAATTCTTGTAAAGTATCATTTGAAGTAGCCCTGAAAGAAACTGACTTTGAGACTATTATTGCTCAAGCACTAATCAAAATCAAAATCAGAATAATCTTTATTCAAGTAGGCTGGCTTTTCACAAGCACTTTTGAATCGCCAAGGATCAATAATTAGATTTAATAAGCTACACTGGTTCGGAATGTTGCTCTTACCGAGAAGAACCAGCAAGAAACTCGGCGGTCAATCTTTTAAATATTTAAATTTACATTATTTATTTGCAGTCTTTTTGGAGCTGAAAGAATTTTCAAATCCAAGCATTTTATCATTCAAATAATCTTCAATTGTGTAATATACCTTACGTATAAGTATAGTTTTTACACTTAATTTAAACTTTTCAGTAGATAATTCTAATACGGATTCTAATTCTGATCGCTTATTCATATCCCATTATCTTAAAAAAATAGATAGATAGATAGAACACTCTTTATTGGACACCACAGAATTTACAATAATACTAAAAATACAAAAATCACAATATAAACTGCGTCATACAGTGAAGCGGCCTTATCGCTAACAAGCGATCTCTTCCAGGCAATCTTTGGGCTAGGGAACTTATCAACTCAAGGAAAGAAGGTAGGTGGTGCAAGACATACACATTCTAATATTACATATTTAAAATAAATAAATTATATACACAGATACTACATATATAAAAATATGAATTTACACATATAGTCATAAATAAAGTATACACTTACCATAATAAATACAAATAGATATAATATACAAATACATATAATAATTAAAATAGCGCGATTGTGTGTAAACATCGAAGCAAATTTGGCCTTGCTCTGAAAATTATATTATATTTATCTCGTACGTGATATACAATAATGTTTGCTAAACATTCTTTTTACCTGGCACCAAAACAGTATTGAAGTCTGATCTTGCAGTATTCATCCACCCATGTATCAACACGATTGTCCTTCTACTGCGATCGTAGTTGGATCTTGACAGTAGGCCTGCATTATTAATTACCAAAGGCTGACTTATGGTTGGATTAACCCTTAAATTTAAAAAAACAGTATTGTTATAATTGAATTATTCAGTTTACCATGACTCTGTCAACCTTTTTCATGTAATGGAAGAAAAAATCGGTTAAAAAGAAGTATTATCGGAATCACATTATCGAAATAACAATATACATATGAGAAAAGTCAATTCTAACATTGTTAGAATAAGAAATAAGAATATATTTAACATTACTCATATCAGCCCGCTGCCGCTTTTATTCACAGCCAAGAATTTATAGGATATATTTTCTTGTTTCAGAAGATGAATGAAGATGAAGAATTTATATTTTTTTTTATTTTGGACTGGCCCGTTGGCGCAGTGGGTAGTGACCCTCCCTTCAGCTGCGCGGATCGCGGGTTCGATTCCCGCCGAAGGCCTACATTTTCTATAAACAATTTTTTGGTTCTTGGAACCTGGTATATTTGTATTTAAGTATGTATTTAAAAATATATATGTAGTATATCTACCAGTTGTCTGTCACCCATAACATAAGTATAAAGTTACTTGCTTTGGGGATGGATGACCGTGTTTATAAGTGTGCCATATATTTATTAAAAATACTTTATTCCAAAAAACGCACATATTATAGAACATATAATTGAAGTCCACAGTCTTACTTTTCTTTGTAATGTTTTTGAGAGAACTAAAAAAAAAGGTAAAAGTTTCGTACAATATTATAATTTTTTGAAAACCAGATTTTAGCAACTCTGCGAAAAAACTGAGTTGTTAAATAAAAAATCTTCATACTTTATATGATAGATTACTCTGCTCTTCCTGATTCGTACAGCGATTTTAATAACTCTTTAAGTAAGAACAGGTATTACCTCAAAGAAGTATTTTTCCTTAATCGGGTACGGAGACAGAGATATGATGTAATAAATGAAATCAATATCTAGCAGTGCATCTTCATCAGTAGAGAATTACGAACCAAAAATTATTCTAAATGTACCTCGTAAATAAATGGTAAACATTTGTTGCGTCTGGATTATATCTGGCAATGTTAAATAGATCTTGAACAGATATCCATAAATCTACTAGATGAACATTACCATTTGAATCTTCAGCATATTGATAACGAGGTCCATCGTCCAGCTTCCTCAGAAATATATCCGCTGGTACAGCTACAAAACGATATGTTTTGAAAATGTTCCATTCAAGTAGATAAACAGTTTGTGTAGTTTGCGTATGTAGATAATATCGATAAATTAGATATCTTGGAATTTATACCACCGATGAAATGAATTTGGCCACCCGTAATTCACGTGCTAACTGATAGTATATAGTTACGTACTCGAAAACATGCACCTAATTGCATCCGGTACTAAACATAAGTCTGAAAATTAGCACACAATACTTGACCTAGTCACCATTGTGAACTCTTCGTTTTTTTACTAGATATATGAGTATATACTAATCAACGGTTAAATATACCTAGATCATACGGTGTTATTAGGTGAATCGACTTCACTTCGAAGAAAGATCAGTTCTTTATTTTTTCGTTTCCAAAATTGTTCGCATATATCTCTATTAGTGATAACGTTTAAAAAAGCAGGACTTGATCTTGACATGTCGGAAAAAGCAAGCGGAAAAACCAGAATTACCGATAGAGCTGAAATGATTGTGAAACTAATTGGCCACAATTAAAAGCTTGTCTACGCCAGTCTTTTTACACGCATATATAATTTTGTTTATGAAAACAATAATAGAGTAACAGATTATTAATTTTAAATAACATAGAACTTACCAGAAGAAATTCCTAAATATAAACAAAGTAACAATATGCAAAAGAAAGATAAAATTTTCAACATGTTCACTGTAACTACTTATACGTTATGAATAATAAATTATGACAATGCGATTAGATGTAATTATGATATAATAAATACTGATAGATCGCGTTTAATCCCTGACATTTATTATCATCACAGCTCAACATGTGGTTGCTATTATATTTATCTGATCACCTTTAAATAAATATTTTTGTTGATAAAAATTGAAAAATACATATTTAAAGAACAGGTACCGATAAAATTTTAAAACTGATTCTGCTGGATAAAAATTTTAGGCAGTTTCTGGTTCTTCTTATTGATATAACTTTATTTCACAATATGTTATATATATTGACTTCATTGTGTTAGATACATTGTAATCCTTATTTCAATACCATCTATGGCATCATGTTACGAACTATAAAGCTAGTGATTTCATGTTCTTCCAAGTTATGGGTCTCTTTAAAACTCACGAGTTATGTAGGTGGTACGTCACGCTCATTGCAATGTTCCACGAAACCCCTTTTTTTAATTAAGTCCCTTTAATATAAAGCTGTGATAGCCCAGCGGTGAAACCGTGCGACTCTTTCGAGGAGAACACGAGTTCAAACCCGGGCAGGCACCAATGAGTTTTTCTATTAAAACCCATGTGTCTAATTGATAATTACATTTTATCACACGCTTTTCGGTGAAGAAAAACGTCGTGAGGAAAACTGCATATCTCTAGAGAATTTGAAGGATATGTGTAATCTACCAATCCGCATTAGAGCAGCGTGGTAGTTCTTAGCTCCAATCCTTCTCTTCTAAAATGAAGAGAGGAGACCTATTCCCAGCAGTGGGATTGTAACGGGCTGCTACTTTTTTACTTTTTTAATTTTAAACATGCGATCATCATTCTCCTATCCTTATCCTACTCCAAGTTGGGTCGGCACAATATGTTATAAACATGTTGTTACATGATTTGTTGTTACATTCGTGTCAATAAAGTAAACGCCTGTTTATATCCCACTGCTGGGTAAAGGCACTCCACTCTTCATTTTAGAAGAGAAGGATTGGAGCTAAGAACTACCACGCTGCTCTAATGCGGATTGGTAGATTACACATATCCTTCAAATTCTCTAGAGATATGCAGTTTTCCTCACGACGTTTTTCTTCACCGAAAAGCGTGTGATAAAATGTAATTATCAATTAGACATTAAAGTTTTTTAATAGAAAAACTTATTGGTGCCTGAATTTCTCGAAAGAGTTGCACAGCGTCACCGCTAGGCTATCACAGCTTATATCACAGCTTTGTGTCAATATTATTTCGAAATTACGTAATGTAAATATTCCCCATTGCTTTATTACTATAACCAATTATACACAGAACTAAAAGAATACCATCGAAATCTATAAAGAAAATTTTATCGAGAGACCTTATTTAATTATATTCGATAGCTACGGTAAGGGTCGTCATCGTTATCATCTATGAACCTTTTTATAAACATAGGACCCTTGTGTTATAGAAATTCTTTGACATACTAATTAAAATTATCAGAATTCTTTTTTTCGTTTGGGATTCTTATCTTGTTGTCATGACCGATCAAAATTTATCCTGCAAAGGTCATGTAGGACTGGTTGCAAACAGAGTTAACGTGAACATAGAGCGCATAGTGAACTACTTAATAAAATATGTGGATTTAATTCTTACAGTGATTACTTATTGCATTCCAGTTTGTATTACATATGCTTAAGCTAAGTTTATCGATGTAGAAAAGGTCCTACGTTTTATGCTAAAAGTTTTGAAACCTTAGAGCTATAGAGATTTCCTAGTGATCAACTGCATTCTACTTGTAAAATAATATTCATGAGAAAACAGTACATTTCGAATACCATAGTAAGATTGTACAAAAATTTATAGTTTAACTCGCCTATTTTACATAAAATCAGCAGTTGACGGTCTATTGACCGTCATAGACAAGTATCACATTTATATAACGGACAAGAAAAATCTACATAGGGTGCTTAATGTCGAAAGAGAAATGAAGAGGAAGAGCTATTAAAAAAAATCCAGAATATGAAGATCAGGTATTTAAATAAAAATATCCATTTTAATTTTTATACCACCATTAGTCGATTGAAGACAGGGTTTTCACAAAAACCCTGCCAAACTCTAAACTTATATTTTTATACTTATATTACTTTCTCAATCATTTAATTCAAAATTACTCATCATTAATATTTAATACATAGGAATTTTTCAATAAAAAATCTCATAACTATAAAATAATTTAATATAGAAATAAAAATAACAAAAGATGCTTACCTAACAATCATTTTACAATGATTGTATTGGGACATAGATAAAAAAATAAACACTGGATGTAATAAACAAAATTATATTACATATAAAATATAATGTCTATCACCTTTACTCTGATTTAACCTCTGGCAAAAGGTGGAGTCAAATTGGTAACGAATGAATAGATTCCTCTTTCTCTGAAAAAGAAAAACAAGATTATCAGTTATTATCTTTAAATAAATTATTAATGTTTATATATAATACGTCAAATTCTGGATTTGCATAACTGAAAACGAAATAAAAAATTCCTAAATGACCTAATTCAATCAATCAATTTCCATCGGCAATCGGAAAATTTAATGGGTGCTATGACTAATCAATTGGTCTATAACTTTAGTTATTTTCTTATTACTATATATTTGGATTTCTGCAGCGTTATTTTCATTCAAACTGTATTTTTATTACAAGCAATATAACAGAACTAACTACTTTGCTATAATCCGCAAGGGTTAAGCGAATGCATGCAAAGCCAATGTGTATGAAGCAGGCAAAATCTACGCACCTTATACATGCAGGACCAGCCACCACATGCACCCCAAGGCGCATTAACCAGCAACAACGCACACAAAAGCAGCACACACACCCACCACCACAATCTCGACGATCGTTTCGCCCCGAAACCGAAGCATCATCAGGAGGATAGGCTCCACGACATTCATTGTCGTGGAGCCTATGGTTCTGTTATATTGCTTGTAATATGGAATTCCGCAAAGTAACGGCTGCTTCTATAAATCATGTATTTTTATTACCTAACCTTGTAAGATCAACTTATTTTTTCTATGTTATCAATAATAATTTCATCAAAAAAAAATTTACATTCGTTATTCTTCATAATTCCTTTAACACAACTGCCAAACTCTCACAGGCTTATAACATAAAAATATATATTTTCTCTACACTTGGAAAATTCTTAAGCAAGTTTTTAATTAAGAATAAAATATATTCTTTAAATGCAAATGATACTTAATATCCTTACGTTGTTTTAACGGCGATTCCTCCAAAGATTGCATCACGTGCGCCGGCACATCTCAAAGTGACAGCTTCGTCTAAAGAATTACAAGCTGTTCCGACAAATCTAGCAGCATTGGCGAGATCAGCTCGGATTGATTCAGCGTAGAAAACATAGGAGTAAGTATGAGAACAGGCAACGTTAGTTCCACAGCCAGTTTGGAAAGAACCACCATTGGGGTAGAAATCAATTGTCCCAAGGGGTTCATCATAACCGTAATGGCCAGCAGTGGTGTGAATAACTTCTACGGCACCAGCATCATTCGCACTCAATTTATCAGGATGGTGAGGCCAACCAGGCAGAGATGGATCGAGAGCTATAACAAATAATATATCATATTTATTAGAAACATGAAATTAAGTTTGCCAAACATTTTAGGCTTTTGTTTAACAGGCCCCTGGATATACTTGTTTTTTTTTTCATTTTATTTTCCAAAAACAATGTTTATGACATAATAAATACATTAACACACCTTTCGAAAAACCACACAGGTTTTATATGAATGTGTGGAATTCGCATTATTTCTAATATTAATAATTAAAAACATAAAGTTTAAGTTTAATTCTTTTTCAGTTGCTTTATACACACATTAAGTTTATAAGAAGTCTGAATTTAAATAGCAATTAAATTTCTAAATGGTCATTGGTTACTAAAATGAAACACGGAATAACGATTGTTAATATTATATCTCACCTACAATGTGAGGTACGTTTCCGTTAACCCTTCTTGCAGCAATACCCGCAATATGACCTCCGAGACCGACACCCACAATGCGGATATTGGCAGGACTGTAACCGAATTCATTATTTAAAAGATTCACAAATTGCGCGATAACAGTTCCAACTTGAGGTGAATTTGCAAGTCCATGAGTGTAAACGGAAGCACCTATGCTCCAGTCAACGGCTATAACGTTTAAGTCTTCAACGGCCAGATGAGCTTAAATGAAAAAATACTAACGTTAAAAATATATCAATATATCGCTATATTAAATAATACATTTTTTGATACAAAGTTGAAATAATTTCACTTTAAAGTTTAATTTCGATATGATACTAGTTTAAAAAAAAGGAAAGTGAAACATTTTTTTACGAGCTAATGTGATTCGAAATAAAGCATAAAAAATAATTTTGAAATTTTATTTAAGATTATTTAAAGCGTTTAAATTAATGCCTTCTTTATATAAATATAATAATTGATACCTAATTCTTTTTTCTTAAAGTACATCATAGAGTATTGATAAGCTAATTTTTACTTAATTCACTTTTTCATACTAAAACAATGTTATTTATGCACGTTAGTTACCAGGTACCACGTGTGCATTGAAATTTCCAGCGACAGGTTGTCCATAGCTGTGTATAGTGAAGATAGTTCGGCGGTTGTATTGAAATCCTGATGCTATGATTGATGCAGTCGTAGGTAGAAGAGGCTGACTTTCTGTGGGATTATTTCTGAAAACAAAGAGATTAATGTGGTATGATAAAGCCGCCCTTAATACTGGCAGAAAATAGTATTTAAAAGACGATTGGCAGCTACCTCTGACATTTACTTTATAAAACTATACGCTTAAAGCTTAAGTAAGCTTTCACGGTGTAAAGCTGTTGAATGATTTACCGGTATCAATCCGCAAATCTCCCAAATCACAATCCCTATCAGTATTTAAGTCACAGATTAGAAAATATTTGTCTGAAGTAATTTAAATTAAATTTAGTAGCATCTACATCATCTACTTATTTTACCAAAAATAATTTATAAATTAAATAGTTAAATTTTAATAAATTGAAATAATCACTATTATCTATATTGCATCATTTTTCAATATTAATCTATGTTTATAGTGTTTCGTTATTTTTCTTTTTCTTCCTTTCGTTTTTCACTATTCATATTTCACTTCTTGTCCTTTTCCTTCTGTTACTCAAAGTCTGGTTGGAAGAGATCCCTTTTAGGGATAAGTCCGCTTTTGTACATGTGCTATTTTTTCCTTTCTTTTGTTTTTTTTATTATGTATGTACAATAAAGAAATAAATAATTAAATAAAACTAGTAGTCCCCTCGAATCAATTGTAAACTGTTTCCTGTTCCCGAACGGAATACAGCATTTTTTATTTTCTTGTACATTTGGTACCGATCATATGACATTAAATGTATCTACTGATCATTTGTATGTAATGAATCACTTTGACATAATTTTATATACTTTCGAGTACTCAGCAAGTGCATTTTAGATATAATTTCCGGGGATATGGATAACCTAAAATCTTCAGTGCACCGATGTTTAGATCCACTATAAGTAAAAAAAAAATACTACACAACCGATAGACATATGTAGGTACTCGGCCTTTGTTTAAACAGTACGAAAATCAGTGTCACAAAGTTTTTTCTGCGTAAATCCCGACCTCACGGGAATTCTAGGATAAAAAGTAGCCTATATGTTGCTCAATCTTCCTCGGTAAAAGTCCCATCGGTTTAACCGTTCTGAAGATGTACTACTGACGTAAATCTTCTTCCAAAATTTTAATATATTTTAGTAAAAACAGTATAAAAGTGCAGTCTGTACATTTTTAGAAAATCGATCACATACAGACATTTTGGTTACTTTGTTTTATAATATGTATAAACTAGTTGACCCGGCAAACGTTGTTTTGCCATATAAATTACTATAGATTTGACGTGACTCTAACACATTGTAAATAAAAACATTAACAATACAAACAATAACACAAACAATAAAATAAAAACAATAGGTTGATAATAGATGACGCTTATCAATGTCATCCCATTCCTGTTGAATTAACAGGATTTCTATATGTTCTATATGTTACCCCGGCGTATGAAGAATAATCGTGCCAAATTTCATCGGTATTAGTTCAGCGGATTCGCCTTGAAAGAGTAACAAACATCCATCCATACTCACAAACTTTCGCATTTATGATATTAGTAGGATTAGTAGGATGTGTACTCAGATCCATTATAGATTACATCACCAAGTATAGTAGGTTGAGATAAGTCGATATATCGTAGATAAATGGTTGATTATGTAGATTTCATCAAATAGACAAGTTCTACTGACTTCAATCGGAATTGTATCTAACAATAATATTTAAAACGCCTTAGGGATAATGATGGTATTTTTTTAATCAGTATCGTTTGAATCGATTATATCAACAAATATATAGTAGTTAAAAAATTACGTCATAGATATAAAACAGAGAATATTTCACTATATAAAATAATATAAGTCGCGCCAACTAGCCAGAATTTCTGTCATACTGTGTTACACTTCAATGTTTTACACTTCACTATTATAGACACATTGAACGCTGACACTAGATTGGCTAGAATAGGCCCAACTGGCATATTTATAACCTTTGCTGTTTGCATTCCCGTTTCCGTTTTATGAAACAAATGACATTTGACTACTTCCGTCTCCCACAAATTATTAAATTATTCCTATTAATTATGTTTCTTAGTACATAATTACATAATAGTAAATGTATTTAAGAGTATTTATAAGCATATTTAACACAATATGTAACAACTGTCCAACTTAATATACAACTCACTGTAACGCAAAATATTATAGAAATCCTTTAAGCTGTTGGCAACAGAAAGCGGAAACACACACACACTTACGTTTTCGGCAGAAGAATGAATTGAGTTGTTTGGAACAGTACAGTAGTAATGGACTATGCGGTAAGCTATTATGCGTTCGAACAGCTTCCTTGAATCGTCAAGAAAAACGATGGGCCGACACTCGATGTATCGGCCGCTTTACCCTTCTTCTTAAACAGGAATAATCTCCCCGTTTTCCACCTACGGGAACAGAGGCCTTTCTCGGAGCAAGCATTGTACGTATTTCGTGTTAGGATAGCATTACCTTGTAAATAGATGAAACACTATTTGCGTCGGCCCCAAAGAGAAGCCATGTGCTGAAACAAAAGTTTATTAGCTGTTTATCTGCCAAAGTATTTAAGTCTTCTTTATCGGTAAAACAAAGATTGTTGTTAGCCGTACCTAATAAAAACAATAAATTATAGATTAAAGTAAATAAAATTAACACTATCAACATCAAGGCTTGATGAATGATTACAATGAAATTATTTTTTGATACGGGTTAATAAGATATATCACAATAAAATTTACTAATCCCATAGCCTTTTTTTTAAGGTACAAGTTTACTTTTTTTTTTTTTTATAACAAATATGTACAAGTTATATCTATCTTAAATTACTTACACGCTACTACTATACAAATCATCCCCACGTGGAATGGTCCCAAGAATGCTGGCAGCGTTTCCGCGTTGAATCGCTAAGCTGATTCTTTGTGCGAAAAAGGAGCCAGCCCTCTTGTCACCCGAAGAGGCGATCAATCGAGGTGTTAAAACGGATAAAAAATTTTTTGCACTTTGGCTCCATGGCCCTAGGGTCTCAACTGCAAACGGCACAAATATATAACTCTCAACGAGAGATGCATACTTTCGCCGCTTGCCGGATTCGGCCATTTCCGCCGCAGCTCCGGGTCTTGACGCCGTTTCCCTGATATGGGACGAGGCTAACGTATCAACGCATGTTGCGTCCCAGATTAGGGCCCGTCCCCGTTCCCAAGGAACCACCGTCAGACCGTCTGGTCTCTTGCCATCATCCCGACATATCCCGGAAGGCTCGAGAAGAGCAGGAATGTCGATGGTGGCAAGAGCTCTTTTGATGGTGTATATATATATCCCATAGCTTAAAATACTGCCAGAATTCACTCATTTTTCAATAGAATACTAATTGCTGAAAAACTTAAGAAATACTTATTGCTGTAGTAGGCATTTAAAAACTCAAAGCAGTTTTTCTTCTTCTCAATCGTTTTATCAATTGATGGACTTGTACTGTAAAATGTAAATCTCTTCAAGGATTTATTTGTTACTAGATTTTTATGCAGCTTGGATCAAAAGACTGTTCGTGATCTCTCTGTGGCCTCTGGCCACCTTTTGAAGAGCCTACAAACGATGCATTTTCTAGTGCGGGATAGCTACATTAATATCTTAAAACCCACAAGCCAATTGATGCCTACGTACACATAGCCAGTAGGTACAACTCCGCGAAATGGTGAGCTAGAGAGGTAATTTTTATTCTCAGACCTCCTCATTCCTGAGTTTATCAAGCCACATATTTATGATAACCTAAATGTCTCATAGAAATAGTAACACTAATTAGTATAAGAAATTACTTATCTGAATACCAAAATATATTATAAATAAGTTTAATTTACTAATGACAAAATACATCCAACGAATAAAATTCGAAAATGAATTCAATAAATTTTTTAAATCTGATTTCTCAAGAAGCAATTTAAATAAATTGTTGTTTAAGGTATTGTGATTTAGATTAAAACAACCTTTATTTGCAGTGATGCTTCTGCAATATCAGAACTAGTTAGAAGTTAGAGCTAATGATTAACAAAACGAAAACAAACGTTACATTAGTTTTTATAATCATTAATATTTAGCGAATAACACCATTACAAACATCATCGGTTTACTGAGTGTACTTTTTCTAATTTCTAGTGCGTCTCTGGTGTTCAAATTTTGACGCACTGTCGATAAACGCCACTATGGGCCAAATTCACCCAGTTAAAGGGTGATGGCTTCCTCGACGTGATACGTCTACCACCATCTTGGCTGTACGATAACAATTGTACGCAATCATTACATATTCGTTTTACTGAGGTTATAAAACGTGTAAGCGTTTCCTAGTGAATTATAATATAATAATTATAGCCCGTTTTGTACTATGGAGAAATGACATAACCTTGTAGTTGAAGCGTAGTTAAGCTATTACTGTTACTATTCAAGTACTAGTACTAGTAAAGGTAAAGAGGACATATCTGTATTAGGTATATAAAATTTTGTCTATTTCTTACTACTATATATCAATAAATATGACAAAAACATATTAGTCTCAGCTTGGTTTAAATTTGACGTATACTTAAACGCCACATTAAATACGAACGTTATTTTATATTATCAAACTTATTTTAATTTCCAAATTAGTCTACGTGCCTCATTATTATGTGTAACTTATTTATCACTAAAAATTACAAAATAATTAATAATTTGCTAGTAAACCTACCTGTGATTGCAACACACAGAAGCAGCGCTATTTTAATAATCGCACACATCTTGGATTTTTACAAATAACTGAACATAACGTATGCAAGGATTTATATATTATAATTATCTTTATGGTTATTTCCTTTTTCGACTTTTAATCGAAATTTCTGATAAATTATATTAACGATCATAAAACTGTCTGGTACTAATTACTGCACCGCATAAATGATTTATAAAGGTATTATCATGAACATTAAATATTTCTTGTAATTCTTAAGAAAAAGTTTTATTAATAGAAGTTTTATCAAAATATATTGTTTTCTAAATCAGCGTTATAAGAAATTGGGCCAAATCAACTTATTTTTAAACCCACATCAAAGGGTTGGGTAAAAGTGGCTTGATTTTTTAAGTCAGCGGCTTGATGTAAAGTTTATGTCAAAGTTGCAGAATTACGTGAAAACGACATCATATACATAATTCCATCTAATTCGTAATATTCAGTGGCGTAAGTACAGCCTGCACTAGCACCCGCAGGGTTTGCTGTATGTCAGAGAACGCCCGGACCCAGGGAGATGAAAAATGAGGTAATCTTTATAAAACTGGTAAAAATGCATTCCGATTTCACCACATTAGTCTTTTAAACGACAAATATTACTGTTTTCATTATAAAGGTCGGTTAAAGCTATATGTAGAAAGATCAGACTGGTCGTAGCTACTGGACCAGACAGTAATGCACCGTCAATTTCACTACGTTGATCCGGTTTGCAGACCAAGAGCTAAGCTAAGGTAGTTTAGTTTAGCGAACGTAGCTTAAGCAGATTTTCATACCTGAATGCAGACTTTTTTATAAGTGAGAATTTGTGTCTTTCACAAATTTACAAAGCCAAGCCGAAGGTTATGGTTATCGATCGGACGGACAAGCTAGAAGCCACTTGAAATCATGGATAACTTTAGATATGTCCAATCGAACATTTAACTTTAAAGGACTTTTTATAAAGACTCATGTTCAACATTTCACATTTGTTGAACATTGGACCTATGTTTAACGTTTAAGTTCCATCAGTTTAACTTAGGAAGATAAACAAGAGGATAAAACTAATTAATACAAGACAACAAGTCACTATGCAAACTTTGTACCTCTTACGTACATTTCCTAAAACGACTAAAATATAATAATGGTCCATGTTCACTCCAATGTCCAACTAATTAAAATTTTTGCAAAATACAATCAGTTTATCAAATAATGATCACTTGATTGGTGATAAAAACAATTATTAAGATAATAGTCTAAATAAATAGACGGCGGAATTACTCTTTGTATCATTGTGGGGTGGGTTTAACCATGAAGCTCCTGGTAGTTTTCTTCGCAACGGTGGCACGTTAGTATTGTTTTCATCATTCTTGTAATTTGCTGTAAGATCTTTTAAATACATTTATTTATATATATTTAGTTACTAGCTTTTACCCGCGACTTCGTCCGCGTGGACCGTAGTTCTGTAATACTCAATAGCTTCTATCGGTATCCAACCTTGCAAATATCTCTATCACAAAAATCAAATCGATTGGGGGGGTTAAATAGCAGTTCCTATGACAATTGTTACGTTACTCGAATACTACTACTATCTACTACTTCATTTTAAATTTAATTTCCTTCATGCCATTACTGTTATTTAGCAAAGATATTAATTTGCACTGGAAAGATTCGATCAAAACCATAAGAAATTTGTAAAACCTCTCTTAGTGGACAGCAGCGTCTTTCAGTTTATCAGTCAATGTGAGACTCCATTGGGCCTACTGATTAAATTAAAAACATGATATAAAAATTTGCACAAAAATTCTAAACATTCGTTTAATAACTTTTTAGTATAATCTTAACTTTTTACATAAAATACTTCTCTTAAACCAACATCGATGAAATTTGGCACAATTAATGCTTATACATCAGGGTAACTTATAGGCTATATAAGTTCTACAAATCCTGTTAATTTAACAGTAATAGCATAACATAAGGAAGCTGAGCTATTTAAATGTAAAATTGATGTAAGTTATAATTAAAAGTAAATGCGACATTCCGCCTGTCTGTTACGTTTTCACGCCGAATAGCTGAGCCAATAAAAATGAATTTTGGTACAATAAATGCTTATACACCGGGTAAAGCTATAGAAATCCTGTTAATCCAACAGGAATTAGATGACATTATCATTACTTTACTTTCATAAATAATACGTTATGTCGTGAATCATTTTTGGAATTGCACTCCCTATGTGAGTAAAATTAAGTTACTTGAATCTTTGTACTTTTTGTCCAATCTTTAACCTTGAATCTTGTCTTTGTAGACAGACCCTTTTAAATAAAAAAACACGTGTGCTAATTTAGTGTAAGCAAAAATTACCTTCAAAACCGAATGGTGAATGCGATTTGCACTTAACTACCCCTCATTTTGCACGAACGTTTCCGAGGCCCTGCATATCGGTGTGATGATCACGGACTGCTATGAGTCTTGTTTTACGCTGTTATACCGCTTTTGAAGCTTTAAACTTTCAATGACAACGTTGATATGCATTTAATTGCTCGTTATATTAAATGAATGTCTCCGAGGTTCGCAGTTGAGTGTCTTGATCACAATCTGATGTAGTCTTCGGATGCAGGTTGAGCTGATCTTTTGGAAGATTAAGACTCCAAATAACGACAGCGATCTGCAATGAAACGCTATTCATATTGAGAGAATATTTTCTAAATTTGCATTTCTGTATGATACTCACAATCGACTGTAACATTTCGGGAGGACAAAGAAATTTATCGTGTTTTCCAAAGCATAGTTTATTTATTTTAATAAATAGCACCTATTACTTACATTTGTTATACATTGTAAGAGATAATTTAAAATTATCCTGTACACAAAAACCAAGATTTATAAAAACTCTTCTTAAAATAACTCTTTCCACGTAAGCTAAACAACGTGATAAAGAACCTCCTTTTAATTACAGATTTGACTCGCCTGTGTGTATCAAACACAGAGAATTTAAAAAAATTGATAGGATGATAATAGATGGCGTTTTAAATGTCATCCTATTCCTGATGAATTAACAGGATTTCTTTAGCCTATACACCGATGTATAAGCATTAATTATGGCAAATTTTATCGATTTTGCCATTTTTAAGCTTTAAACTTTGAACGACAACGATGACACACAGTTAATTACTCTTTATATTGAGTGAATATCTCCGAAGTTGGCATTTGAGTGTGTTGATCACAATCTGCTGTATTCTTCGGATGCATGCTGAGTTAAACTTTCTGAAGATCTAGACTCCAAATAATGACAGCACATTGAAACGCTACTCATATTAAGATAATTTTTTCGAGGTTTGTATTTCTGTATGATACTCACAATCGGCTGTAACATTTCGGGATGACAGAGAGAACGTATTTTCGAAAGCATAGTTTATTTAATTTAGGACATAGAAATACTACTTACATTTACGATTCTTTGTAATAGCTAAGTTAATTTTATTCAGAAAACAATAACCAATATTTTGATTTCTAAATTTTATTTTTAAAACTTTCCTAAAATAACTCTTTCGACGTAAGCCAAACATCATTAACCTCTGAAATACAACCTATTTTATTTTCCGATTTGACTATGCCTTAAAGGACTCGATTCCAGACCGTTAATATTTATAAACTTAATTAATTAAATTTAAACTTAATTTGATAAATTGTGAATAAAAAAACTTATTATTATATTGATGATAGATAGCGTTTTTAATGTCATCCTATTCATGTTGAATTAACACAATTTCTATAGCCTATACATATAGGGTAACATTACCCCGGTATATAAGGAACAATTGTGGCAAATTTCATCGATATTGGTTCAGCGGATTAAAAAGGTAACATACAGACAGACAGACTTTCGGATATTAGTAAGGATTTATTTAATTGATACTTAAAATTCATCATGTACTGTTTCGTGAAGCAAAACATGGACAAAATGAAGAAATAAATATCTACATATCCCTAGACAATTTCTGGAATATGTCGAACCTATTAATCCGCATGGTAGATATAGGCTTCAGTCACCATTTTAAAGGAGACAGCTCCGAGGCTTTGCGCAGAATAGGAGATAGTATCAGGCCATTACTTTCCCTACAGAAATAATAACACATTTTAAAAAATCATTAAAATTTAAAGCTCAATACAAATAATCCCCTTACATTTATTTTGATTTAAGCGTCTAGTATTCCATTCTATATTTCACCACCTTGAAGCAGAAATTGCTTAAAAAATATCTTATATTTTGTTCTTATACTATACGTTCTAATATTGTTACGTTTCATCCAGAATTTCAAGTAAATGCCTTCAAGAAATAAAAAGATTCATTTCATCATACAAACATTCACCGTCCATTAACAATGATTACTAACGATGAATATAAAATGTGATATTCTTATAAAAAAAACGTCTCCAGATCGGCCTTGTTCTCATAATTCTCATTAAAACGACGGAAAACGGAAAAATGCAAGTACCATTATAATTGCAAACGACCTTCCAACTTAAAGTTGAATTTTTTTTAATTTGCTGACCAATGGAACTAAAAAAATGAGGCTTTCTACTACATATTACTTTAAACAGTGTCCAAATCGTTTCAGCGGTTTCTGAGATTAGCAGAAACAAACGCACAAAGCCAAAAAAAAACTAATAAAAATGTGAAATTCTTCAATAACATCAGCTTCAGTCCGGCCTAATTGTCATAAAAAGATTTGTGCTTCTCTTGGCCATGGTAATATACGTAATCTAGCAGGTAAGATTGCTTTAGGAACGGCGAAAGACGGAAAAAATGCATGTACCTGTATAAATAGTATAAAGTAAAGTAGTAAAGTATGCCCAGCAGTGGGATTGTAATGGGCTACCATTACAATCCCACTGCTGGGCATAAGCCCTCTTCTCTCCGTTTCTGAGGAGACGTGTTGGATCTAAGACCTACCACGCTGCTCCAATGCGGATTGGCAAGTTACACATATCCCCAGAATTCTTTAGAGATATGCAGGTTTGCTCACGATGTGTTCCTTCACCGAAAAGTGTGTGATAAATTTTAATTATCAATTAGGCACTTTGAACCCGGGAACCGAAAGAGTCACCACCTCGAAAGAGTCGCACGGTCTCACCGCTGGGCTATCACAGCTTATGTATCATAGTATACGATCTTTCAGCTTAAAATTGACATATCTTTTTTATTTGCTGACCGATTGAAATAAAACATACTCTATATGTTAAGTGAAACTTCCTACTACATATTAGTGAAAACCGCGTCCAAATCGTATCAGCGGTTTCTGATATAAGCGGAAACAAACGCACAATGCCCTAAAAAACTGGAATTAAAATGTAAAATTTTTCAAAAAAATCAGCTTCAGACCAGCCTAGTTTTCATAAAAAGATGTGTGATTCTCCTAGCCATGGTAACATATGAAATTCAGTAAGAAAGATTGCTCCAGGAACAGAGAAAAACGTTAAAAATGCAAGTACCAGTATTAAAGTATACGACCTTTCACCTTAAAATTGACATATCTTTTTTATTTGCTGACCGATTGGAATAAAACATACCCTATATGCTAAGTGAGACTTCCGACTATATATTAGTGAAAACCGCGTCCGAATCGGATCAGCGGTTTCTGAGATTAGCGGGAACAAACGCACAGACATACAGACAAACCGACAAACAGACAAACAGATAAACCGACAAAAATTTTAAAAACTATTGTTTCATGTTTAGGAGCGTATTTTGAGACGACTACACTATTTTTTTTCTTTTAATATTAAATGTACAGATTTGACATCTCAACGATTTTATTATATGTATTGATATTTCTATAACAAAGTTATGCTTGCACAAACTCTCCTACTCCCTATCCTGGATTATGCTGACTTATTCTATCTAAATTTAACCCAAGACCAGCTGTATAAACTTGAGAGACTCCAAAATATTTCCGAAATATTTCATATTTGGTTCACGCAAGTATGATCATATTTCTGAATTTCGATCTCGTCTGAAATGGTTTCGGTAAAGGAAAACATCGTGAGGAAACCTGCATATCTTTAGAGAATTCTAGGGATGTGTGTAACCCACCAATCTGCATTGCAATATGCATTGGAGCAGCGTGGTAGGTCTTAGCTCCAATCCTTCTCTCCAAAAACGGAGAGAGGAGGCCTTAGCCCAGTAGTAAGATAGTAACAGGCCGTTACTTTACTTTTACTGCTTCTATTATTCCAGATCCATACGCTTGTCTAAAAAGGTAATTCTGAAAATGCCTCGGCACATTAGCATGTTTTATAACAAGTCGCTTACTTTAGAATCTGGAATTCTCTACCTCTGCAAATAAGACAACCGTGATCGTGGTGTTTAATATATGTAGATATATTGTATTGTATTGTGTATTATTTATGAATGTATATTCCTATATGTTAATCTAAATATTAATATATGCATATAGGTTTTATATTTTTATGAATTATAATCATTTTTTGTCTAAATCTAAATAATATAAAATGTAAATCTACGATACCCACCACGAACCTACCAACCAAACCTATCTACAAATAGCTATGTTCTTTCTCCGATCTGGTTGTCTGGAAGAGATTGCTATGAACCGACATGACTGCCAGATTGTACATTTTTTTAAAATTGGTATTATGCTTTTTATATGTATTTTTGTGGTGTACAATAAAAGTATGATTCATTCAATTACTACTCCGAAGAAGTTAATATTGAAAAAAATAATACAATGTCCTATTAATATCAATTTTTAAAATTGCCAACTGCTTTTTATGAATACTATATATATATATATATATATATATATATATATAGCTTATGATTTTAAAAAACCTTCAAATTAGTAGATTTTTTTCAAAGTAGAGTAGATTTTTTTTTCATCCCCTTACGGTAAATTTAATTGGTGGAAGGAAAATTAATTGTAGTAATGAAGGAAAAGTAATTCTAAATCAAATCAATTTAATAACAAACAATTGGATAAATTATAAGAGAGAAGATAAAACTCGTGTTTCACCTTATATATTTAACTAATCATACATAATAAAGAGTGAAAGACACGAGTAGATACAGTCTGCTTTGCTTTTCCTTCATTATAATAGGGCACATTTTAGACAGGCTTCCCTACTTTAGTATATGGTTTATATTCTGTGGTTTTAGTTCTGTAGAGTTGAGTTTTCACAGACACTAAATTAATGTTCTTCTCAGTGTGCGCTGGTAGCGCCATTCCTCTAGTGCCAGGTGACAACAGTCACTATGTAGAAGGAGTTAGCCGGTATATCTGGATGCCTGATGACAATGGCAATCCAGTACTTGTTGACCTGGAAGAACCAGTTGAAGAAGATGACTTAACCAGACGTGGTGCGGATAATCAATATTGGCTTTTTACCAGGTAAATTTCTTTTTATTAAATTCGAAAAAAATACGTCATATTTTTAGAAAGACTACTATTTCAAGTAACTTAAGAGCCTGTTTAACTTGTTTTACAACAGGTTTCTATGATCTTCTTGTAAAAAAATTACATTTATGTTTTCCAAATTCCAGTAAATAAAAACATGTAATACAAAACTTTTATTATACGAAAAACAAGAATTTTCTATATCACAAAACTATACTCACACGAAACTTTTTTTCACTTCTGGATACAAAGATTTTCCAGAGAAAAAGAATCCAATATTTCATACACTTAAAATAAATAAGGCAATAAATAAATATTTCCATATTTAAAACTGAAATCGTGAAAACCGAACGGTGAGACCGCGTGAGTTTTCTATTTAATACTAGTCGCTATTTTATAATAGCCAAAATTAGTTTTTAATTTAAATTTAATTTTAAATTTTGAATTTATCATAGCCAAGTATCGTGAAGCACCCTTCATATGTCTTGCAAATTCATGGGCCCTTTCAATACGCATTAAAACTGCGTAAACTCAATTGTTTCTCTAAAAAAAAACACCTAGCCTCTGCTTTTCTATTTTTTTTTATTTCTATTTTTCTCGCAGTTATTCAAAAACAGACCGCTATTTCTATAACAAGCAATGACCAAAATTGTTTCTCTTCGAAATATTTTTTTTTCTGTTCAGACGCAACGCCAACGCCCGCCAAGTACTCATTAATGGAAACATTAACTCTGTACGCAATTCCAATTATAACCCAAATCTACCACTGAAAGTTATCGTTCACGGGTGGAACAACAACGGTAATTCAGGCGTGAACACCCAGATCAGAAGCGCGTTTCTTGCAGTCGCAGACGTTAATGTTATCGTTGTTGATTGGAATCGTCTTGCTAACGGAGGTTACCCTGCCGCTGTCCGTGGAGTTCCCGAAGTAGGCCGTTATGTCGGAAACTTCCTTAGATGGCTCGTAAACAATGCCGGAGGCAACGTGAACCGCATTCATCTTGTTGGATTCAGTTTGGGTGCTCACGTTGTGGGTAACGCTGGTCGCACTCTCAACCGTCCTGTCCGAGTCACAGGTATAGATATGTTGCACAAATAAATTTCAAAAATTATAACGTAGCGTTCTATGCTTACGTCATAAATGTCTAATTATATTTTAGGTCTGGATCCCGCCGGTCCTCAATGGGGTGGAAACCCTGCGGCTCTGAATCGCAACGCTGGTACTTATGTTGAATGTATTCACACTGATGGCCGTGCAACAGGTATCATGAATCCTCTTGGGCACGCTGATTTTTACCCTAACGGTGGCAGAAGTCCTCAACCCGGTTGTGGAGCCAACATCGCATGCTCCCATGGCCGATCATATCAGTTCTTTGCTTCAAGTGTGAGAACTAATCACTTCATCGGAAGACAGTGCGTAAATCTCTCACAAGCTGAAATTAGTGCATGCACTGGGGCACAACTCCGCATGGGTAACGCTGATTTGGGCAAACGCGGGTAAGTTCAATTTCATTGAAATCATAACATTAATAATGATATTATAAGTGATAAATATGGAATCTTAAATAAGGTCTCAAATTTACTCAAATTGGACACAAAGCTCGAAAACATCTCATAAAGTATTTTTTTTTTCAGAAATGGCCTATTTGGACTTAGGACTGGAGCCAACTGGCCTTTCTAAAAAGTCGTTCACATTCAATGTCATGTCTTCAGTATCTAAAACGGTTCAAGAAACTGAAAAAACTTTTCGATTCTGTGTAAATAAATTATTGAAATAAATAATATTGTAAAAATATTTATGTTTCCTTGAATCATACCTTGTGAAATGTTTGCAAGTACAGGTCCTATTTAAATGAATCGAAGATATTTCTTAAGTCGCTATAGTATGTTTTGAACTATTCATGACTAAATATACTATTATTATTTAAACACAGTAAATTTAACGTTTATGTATGCTGTTAGAATTTTGTTTTACAAGCGTCAGCCAAAGTAGAGATCCAAGAATCCAGATATATGAATACTATACATTAAATAAAATAAAATATAAATATAAAAAAACGATTATACATAAAATCTTACATAAGAGGACATGTAACAAATGTAGGAATCATTAAAAATGTAATTTATAGGTATATACTTATATTTTATAAATGAACGGATTTACATGGTTCCAGAATGGATCCCGTAAAAAAGTCCCAGTAAAACAATAATGGCTTAACTTGAGCTTACTTGATGAGATATTTGAGGCAAGGAAATTTCCTTCAAAAATCAAATAGCAAATGTGTCAATATAGACCAAATATTCCTAGAGCACATTTTTAAATTTTAAAGTAACTGTAGACTTTGATTTGAGTTCCGTATGTTCCTTTTTATTCAGAACAGGCATTTTGCCCAATAAAACATGAAAATATTACTTTAATATATTAAACCACTTCGAAATTATTCGCTGGTAGAATTCAATTGATATATTTGCCTAAACCACATTCATTAATTTGTTATCACTCCTATAAGCAGGAAAAACTCATCTTGATAAGGTAATTAGATACTATGATTGTGGTGCTAATGTCGGTCGACCTTCTCGTGGCGCACCCTGGGCAGGTCCTTGGAATGGTGCGGATTATATTCCTTGGACTTCGCAAACGGAATGGCGTAGCTCGTAAACCCGGTAACGGGAACGGGGGCCTTTGGGCTACGAGAAAAATGAAACGCCTACCAGGGTGTAGAAGTCCCTGGGGTACGGTCCCTCCTTGCCCACCGTGACATAAAATATCGGTGGGCAGGAAGTAACCGCGGGCAGCGATGGCCTCTTTCTGCTCTGCGGACGGAGGCGGCGGAGAGGTTCCGGGAACTTTGTTCTGGATCTAATCTGCCGCTTGCGAGTCCAGGTAGTAACGACTTGCCCAAGTCCCTCGTTTGCCACTCTGACAGAGGACCTTCAGGCCGTTTAAAACCCGTGTAAAACTATATCCTGTCCTTGCCATCAGCGTGGTGGAGGACACAGGTCGTTTAAGTTTGTGCGAGTCCGACATAACCGCCCATTATCCGTCTTACTTTCGCCTTACTATTATTATTATAACCGTCGAGATACGGTACCCGAGGAGTTTTTGCCTTTATATAACAAATATAGATAATATGATGAATCACAGCGCGATATGCTTGATACATTACAATTCCTATTTATTTTTTCGTATTTTCCATGAATTTAATTTAGATAATACCGTTTCAGATTAATATAAAGAATTTTTAGCTTAATTGATGGCAAAGGTGTAAAGTCAAGCTATCTTTTTGTTTTTAATTTAACAAATGAGTTTCTAATTTTTCTCTTCATCATCATCCCCCTGTCCTTATCCCACTCTAAGTGGGGTTGGCACAACATGTTATAAACATGTTGTCACATGATTCGTTTACGTATTTTACGACCGGCCGCCTGCCTGACGTCAAAATGTAAACAAGATATAAAAGGATAGCAATTACAAAAAAAGATGGAGGTTTAAAAAAACTTTTGGAAGAATGCTCATAGAGAAAGCTTTCTACAATTTTATATTTTATATGTTATAAAATATATAGTTATAATAAAGTTCTAAATTTATTAAAATATTGAGGATTACATGGATGATAACAATGCGTGGATATAGCTACTTTTCGACCCTGTACAAGATAGCCATGACTAAGGAGTAACTAACTATAAAAAATATATTTCGAAAATAGCAACCGCCGAGTTTCTTGTTGGCTCTTAGGACTCGGTAGGAACAGCTTTCCCAAACAGCAGTAGAGTTGACGAATCAACACTTATTTACAAGTTTAATTCAATAATACAAAATATTCTTTGTTTTGAACTCTGTGGGGATTGGTGGCGCTAGTTCTTGCAAAACCATGGTTGGTACTCGTAGCTCGATTGGATAACGGGCGGTCAAGGGAAGTGATCACTTTTCTTTTTTTTTCATGTTTCATTTTTTATATTATTTAAAAACATACCGAGCTAAGCTTAGTCACCCACTTACTTTTTTATTATAGAGTATTTTAATATATATTATTTTTTATAACAGCGTTATCCGGATTTGAATTCTGTTCACCTTGCTAAACTTGATCGGCTTCTTAGCACTTGTATCCGTTTTATTTTCAATTTACGAAAATACAATCATGTGTCTCAATACCGTTCACAGCTCAATTGGCTTAACATTCGTCAACGGAGACAACTGAGGACACTCTGCGTGGTGTTCTCTATTTTCAACAACACTTTATACCCTGATTATTTAAAAAGCAAATTTGTACTTAGATCTGCTGGGCACATCTATAAATCTTTGCGCTCTACTGACACTTTTTTAGTCTCGATTCCTTCTCAAAAGACCGGTTTCATTCTTTTCAAATGGAAGCTATTCAGTACTGGAATGCTCTGCCTGAACAAATTAGAAGAGCGCCTACTAAAGAAACTTTTAAACGACGGGTGAAAGAGTTGCTATTAAAAAAGGTGATGTGACTTATAATATTTTTATAACTTTCTTATTATATTTTATTATAATTCTTGTATTGATTCTTATTCATTTTAACATTTTTAATGCTAATGTCCATATCATATTACTAATTCTAACACACATGCACACTCACTTATGTACACATTTTATACATATTATTTCATTTGTTTTATTTTTACTATTCAATTACTTTATTATAGCACGCCTACATACGTTTTTATTCACTCCTGAAGGTTGGCTGGGAGATAATGCTTAAAGCACTAAGCCCGCCTTTTGTGCAATTATTTGTATCTGCTTATATTTTAGTTGCTCAATAAAGTTTATAAATAAAAAAAATAATTATACAAAATTGGGCCATATCAACTTATTTTCAAGACCACATCTCACAGATATATGACTAATATTACACTGAATAAAATTAAAACAATGTGTGACTAAATATGAGAATAGATATTGCTTATTATTAAATTTTCAATATAATAAAGTTATAAAAATGAAAGTACTAAAGACCACAAGGGCGTTAAAGAGATAATAAATTATTTAATATCTCTTTATAATCTGATATTATTTTATCTTCGATAAATTCAAAATTATGATTAATAATCAAATCTGTTTTCATAAAGTAGAAAAAAAAATTGTCATCGTTGCGTAATATTACGTCTTATAACATTGTAATGTGTCCATGTAAAGTTAAGGATTATTTTTGTGGCTTTTCAATGTGGAATATTAAAACTTTAAAATAAAATGGAGTTTTCCACCGTAGGAAAAGTAAATTTTTAAATCTTGAATACATATATACATTTTCTCGTTAACTGTTTTAACTTTAAAAACGCAGATCATGTCGAAGTACCATGTTCCGCTCCATCAAAAATTTGATATTTGCAACTACTTACATTACATGTACTTACATATAGTACGTACATTTATGAATATGTTATCCAATTTAAGAATTTTGATAAATCAAATTTACTTGACATATTCGTCCAAAATTCTTCAGCACCTGAAGCGCAAAATCTTCACATAGATTTTAATTAATATGCACATAATTTTAAAAAAACTTATCTACATTAAGTTTCTAGGGTGTTGAAGCATGGTTTTGCACTTGAAAGATTGTTGCCATTTAACAATACTGGCGCAGAGGGTAGTGCTACCTTCAGCTCCGCGGGTCGCGAGTTCGATTCCTGCCGAGGGTCAACATCTTCTATAAACAATTTGTTGGTTCTTCGAGCCTGGGTGTGTATATGTATTTAAGTATGTATTTAAAACTATATATGTATATATTTACCAGTTGTTCGTCACCCATAACACAAGTATTAAGTTACTTACTTTGGGAATTGACCGTGTGTGTAAGTGTCCCATATATTTATGTATTATTAAAAAGGTCTAGACTGCATAAAAGTAAATTAACGGAAGTTTCTTGAAGGGACCTATGTTCAACATTACGTCCATTAGTTTAACTGAAGATAGTCTAAAAATGTAATAAGATATAATAATGACAATAGTTATCCCATTCATTATTAATCCCATGGTCACTTTAACTAATTAAAATTTTGCAAATTGTAATCAATTTATCAAAGAATGATCACTTGATTGATGATAAATACATATTTTTAAGATAATAGTCTAAATAAATAGACAGGGGAAATTACTCTTTACATCACTGTGGGGGTCGTCAAATCATGAAAGTCCTGGTAGTTTTCTTCGCAGCGGTGGCACGTTAGTATTGTTTTATCATTCTTGTGATTCGCTTAAAGTTTTTTTTAATACTACAATTTGGTATAATTTTATATCAAAATTAGAATTGCAAAAACTCTCCTACTTCCTATCTTGGATTATGCTGACACATTTTTTTAAAAACTAACCCAAGACCAGCTGAATAAACTTGAGATACTCCAAAATATTCATATAAATCTAATATTATTAGATTCATATTTGGTTTACGCAATATTTCCGAATTTCGATCTCGTCAAGTGGTTACCGATCTGTTTTCGCCGTTTTCGAATTTGAAGAAAGACACTTTCTATTCTGTATTAATTCAATATAAATACTCCTTGTCATCTCCAGGAAAAAATTAAATTCTAATAGTCCTATTATTCCAGTCTAAAAAAGCTAATTCTGAAAATGCCTCGGAACAATAGCATTTTTTATAACAAGTCGTTTACAGTACAGGCAGTACAGGCTATTAAAATCTGTAATTTTCTACGTTTGCTAATGCAATTGACAAAGCTGTCTAAGGGATGTTTAAAAAACTTATGAAAGAGCACTATTTATCAATACTTTGATAGCACTTTGATAGATTGTGCTGTGATAGCATATATATATATATATATATTAATATGTGCATATAGGTTTTGTATTTGTACTTATTATAATCAATTTTGTGGTATACAATAAAAGTATAATTAATTCATTTAGTATTTCGAAGAAGCTAATATTGAAAATATTAATACAATGCCCTATTAATATCAATTTTAAAAATTGCTAACAGCTTTGCATAACTATTATTGTTAACATTTAATTCAAATTCAAGGCACAAGTTTAATATATTACAAGTAGATTTTTTTCCCCCTTACTAATCCCCTTACGGTAAGATTAATTGTTACATTTTGAATGTTTTAATCAATACTACTGTTTGGGGGCCATAGACATGCATGAGAGTGAGAGTGTCACAATAAATTATAAGAGAGAAGATAAAACTCGTTGTTTCACCTTATATATTATATCTTTAGCTAATCACACATAATAAAGAGTGAAAGATACGAGTAGATTGCTGCTTTGCTATTCCTTCATTATAATAGGGCACATTTCAGACAGGCTTCCCGACTTTAGTATATGGTTTTAATACTCTGTGGTTTTACTCCTGTAGAGTTGAGTTTTCACAGCCAATAAATTAATGTTAATTTCAGTGTGCGCTGGTAGCGCCATTCCTCTGGTGCCAGGTGACAACAGTCACTATGTAGAAGGAGTTAGCCGGTATATTTGGATGCCTGATGACAATGATAATCCAGTACTTGTTGACTTGGAAGAACCTGTTGAAGAAGATGACTTAACCAGACGTGGTGCGGATAACCAATATTGGCTTTTCACCAGGTACATATCTTTTTATAAAATTATAAAAAAAATTGGCATATTTAAAAAAAGATTCAATTAACTCAATTTAAGAGTCTATTTAACTTGTTCCACAACGTATCTTCTCTAAAAAAAACGATCTTCTTTAAAAAAAAATTAACTTCCCATAAATAAAAACATGGAAAACAAAACTTTTATTGTACGAAAAACAAGAATTTTCTATATCTCAAAACTATACTCAATCGAAACTATTTTTTCGCTTCTGGATGCAAAGATTATCCAAAATAAAAGAATCAAGTATTCCATACACTTAAAATAAATAACACAATAAAGAAATTTTTCTATATCTAAAACTGAAATCGTGAAAACCGAACGGTGAGAACGCGTGAGTTTTCTATTTCATACTAGTCGCTATTAGAAAATTTATCACAAGCAAGTATCGTGAAGCAATCTTCATATATCTTGCAAATTCATGGACGCTTTCAACGCGCATTAAAACTGAGTAAACTCAATTATTTATCTACAAAATCAGATCAATGAATATCATACACTAAATAAAATAAAATATAAATAAATAAATAAATAACGATTATACATAAAATCATGAAAAGACTTGTAGACAAATGTGAAAATCATTAAAAACGTAATTTATAGGTATATACTTATATTTTATAAATGAATGGATTTACATGGTTCCAGAATGGATACCGTAAACAAGTCCCAGTAAAACATTAATGGCTTAACTTGAGCTTACTTGATGAGATATTTAAGGCAAGGAAATTAAATAAAGTCAAAAATTAAGTAGCAAATGTGACAATTCAGACCAAATATTCCTAGAGCGCATATTAATAAGTAACTGTAGACTTGGATTTGAGTTCCGTATGTTCCTTTTAATTCGGAACAGGCATTTTGCCCAGTAAAATACGAAAATGTAACTTTAATATATTAAAGCACTTCAAAATAATTTCCTGATGGTACATATATTTGCCTGAAAGACATTCATCAGTTTGTTATCACTCCTTATAAACAGGAACAACTCATCTAGATAAGTAAATAATATGATTGGGCCTCCTCGTGGCGCACGATGGGCAGGTCCTTGAAATGGAGCGGATTATATTCCTTGGACTTGGCGAAATTGACTGGCGAAAATCGTAAGCTCGGCAACGGGAGCGGAGGCCTTTGGGCTGCGAGTAAGACAACCTCTATAAAAATAACCAACTGGCTTGGGGCCCTTACCTTCCGCCTAACCTAAGTGCTGTCCGGACATGGTGTGGTTCAGGGGGTGTCTGGGAATGGCGGCCCTACGTCCAGCTGTGTATCGTAGCCCGACTCCAGTCCTCGGTGAATATTTTGCGTGCGGTGCCGAGGTGTAGGCAGTCTGCTTATGGACGGACTGTCCTGTTTGGATGGTCCAGCGGGCTGAGTTCATGATACAGGTGAGGCGCAGTCTCTCCTTGTCCACCGAAACATGAAGCATCAGTGGGCAGGGATCGATCGCGGGCAGCGATGGCCTCTTTTTGCTCTGCGGAGCGAAGCGGCGGAGTGGTTCTAGGAACTTTTGATCTGGATCGAATCTACTTCTGGCAAGTTCAGGTGTTAACAACTTGCCTAAATCCATCGTATGCCGCTTTGAGAAGGGACAGGCTCCCGAGGCGGTCGTAACATCTGGTATTCCCGATGAACTGGTTTGTGGAGGGGGAACTTCTATTTTGAGCGGTCTCCACCCGGAGGAGGCGATCTCTAAGATCAGAGCGGCTATCGGGGGAGATGGTCAGTGTGTAAAACGATATCCTGTCCTTGTCATCAGCAGTGTGGTGGAGCACACAGGTCGTTTAAATTTGTGCGAGTCCGACATAACCGCCAATTGTCCCCGTCTGGATACGGGGTTTTTCCAAGAGACCTTATGTGGATTGCAGGGTTCAAGAGAGGGTAGTTGTCGAAAATAATAACCGTAGTACTCGGGAACGAAGACCTCGCGGCGCTCCAATCAGTTCGTGACCACGGTGGATGCAACTCTGCCGAAACGTCGAACTTTATACAAAGGTAACTCAATTTTATCGCGATGTGACCCGTATTGTTAAATGTTAATGAGATAAAACCGTTTTGAATTTTTACATACGCTTTTGCTACATTACATTACATGCTTTTGGTGTATAGAGTTATATATTTTTTTTAATTATTAGGACGGAGTATGCTCTCTGAAGTTAGATTGTATAGAACCTTTAAATGAATCCAAAGCAATTAAATTCTTAAATTTTAATAATCCATTCACTAAACTTTTAAAGTCTTAAATATACTACAAATTTTAAAGTTTTAAGTAAACTTTAATTGGAAGCTTATTCTATTGTATAGTTTTGACCCGATCTATCTGGAAGAACAAATAAATCGACTGAATGCCGGAATAATTATATTAGAAATATTAGTTTTAAATAAATGTTGAAAGAATGCTGATACAGAACGCTTACTACAATTTAATATTTTATAATAAATTTATACAATATTATTGAGGATTACATAAAAGATAACAATGCATGGATATAGTTACTCTGCGACCCTGTAAAAGTAAAAAAAGTAAAGTAGTGGCCTGTTACAATCCCACTGCTGGGAATAGGCCTCCTCTCTCCGTTTCTGGTGAGAAGGGTTGGAGCTAAGACCTACCACGCTGCTCCAATGCGGATTGGTAAGTTACACATATCTCCAGAATTCTCTAGAGATATGCAAGTTTCCTCACGATGTTTTCCTTCACCAAAAAGCGTGAGTTATAAAAATTATTTTTTGATAATAGCAACCGCCGAGTTTATTGCTGGCTCTTTTCGGTAGGAACAGTTTTTTCCGAAACAGCAGTAGAGTTGATGATTCAAAAGTTATTTACAAGTTTACTTGAATAAAGAATATTTTGAACTCAGTGCGGATCGGCGGCGCTAGTAATTGCGAAATCATGGTAGCTCAGTTGGATAATGGGCGGTCTAGAGAAGTGAAAATACCCCGGATCGAGCCCCATTGCACGATCACTTTTCTTTTTTTTCTATGTTTTATCTTTTTTTATTTCTTCTCAACAAATACCAAGCAAAGCTGACCACCCAGATACTATTTTATTATATAATATAATTTTTATATATTTTTAATATATGTTACTTTCTATATCAGCGTTATACGAAATTGGACCAAATCAACTTATTTTCAAGACCACATCTCACAGGCACACGAACTAATATTACACTGAATAAAATTAAAACAATGTGCGACTAAATAAAAGAATAGATGTTGCTTTTTATTAAATTTTCAATATATTAAGGTTTTAAAGATGAAGGTACTAAAGTGGACCACAAGGTCTTTAAAAAGAGATATTAGATCTAAATTTATTTATTTATTAAATATAAATTTATTTGATTCCTCTTTATAATCTGATATAATTTTATCGTTGATAAATTCAAAATTATGATTAATAATCAAAACTGATTTCATAGAATAGAAAAAAAAAACAAAGTTGACGTCAATCCTTACGTCTTATTATTGATAACATTGTAATGTATCCATGTAAAGTTTAGTACTATTTCTGTGGCTTTTCAATGTGAAATATGAAAAATATGAAATAAAATGGAGTTTTTTACCCTAAGAAAAGCTAATTTTTAAAACTGAATCAAATCAAATCAAATCGAATCAAAATATTATTTATTCAAGTAGGCTTTTACAAGCACTTTTGAATCGTCAAGGATCAATAATTAGATTTAATTAGCTACACTGGTTCAGAATGTTGCTCTTACCGAGAAGAACCAGCAAGAAAGTCGGCGGTCAATCTTTTAAACATTTAAATTTACATTATTTATTAGCAGTCTTGTTTGGAGCTGAAAGGATTTTCAAATCCAACCATTTTTATCATTCAAATAATCTTCAATTGTGTAATATACGTATAAGCATAGTTCTTACACTTAATTTAAACTTTTCTGTAGATAATTCAAATACAGATTGCGGAATTTTATTGTAAAAGTAAGTACCGAGACCAACGAATGAGTTGCTAACTCTGCTGAGTCGCGACGCAGGGATTACAAGCTTTTTGTAACCTCTGGTATATCTATGGTACACATCGAATTTGATTTGATACATATGAATATTTTTTCGTACGAATATAATATTACTATATACATATATTGCGACGCTATTGTAAGTATACCTATTTCCTTGACCTTTTCGCGAAAAGCCTCATATTATAGATAGCACGTATGGCTCTCTTTTGGGCAACAAAAATCTTTCTAATGCCGCTTTACCCTACAGCATTATGCCATATGACATGCTGCTGTGAAAATAAGCAAAATAAACAAGTCGCGCCGTTTCAACATCGGTTAAATGTCTTATCTTTCTAACAGCGTAAGTGGCGGAACTAAGTCTCCCTGCGAGGGAGAGTGCCCCATTGGAGTTTATCGTCCAAGCTAAGCCCCAAAAATGTATTTGAATCATCTATTTTTAGTATTTCATTATTAATTCTTAAGTCAATGTCTGATCTAGTAACGTTAGGTAACGTGAATTGCAAACATTTTGTTTTCTTAGTATTTAAAAGTAAATTATTCACAGAAAACCAATTTGATATTTGAGATAGAGCACTATTTACATCGGCAAAATTGCTTTTCCGATTTACCTTAAAAATAAAAGAGGTATCATCTGCAAACAGCACAACATCGCAAATATTGTAAAGAAAGTAAGCTGAATCGTTTATATATACTAAGAATAGAAAATGACCCAAGGAATCAACCCCTGAGGGATCCCCATAACATTAAACGATCCGGTTGACTTAGCATCAGTAATATATACTTTTTGTAATCTATCTTTAAGATAAGAGGAAATGAGACAAAGCGCAGTGTCATTTACGCCATTATAGCTTAATTTTTGCAGAAGGGTTTGATGCTGAATGCAATCGAAAGCCTTTGATAGATCACAGAAAATACCTAGGGCATTCTGCGAATTCATATATACATTTTCTCGCTAAACGTTTTTACTTTAAAAACGCAGATCATGTCGAAGTCCCATGTACTATTGATGAAGCGCATCAATAGTACATGTACGAACATTATTATTATTATTTCCTTTATTTATTTTAATCCTAACTTTTTCATTTTTAAATATTTTTAATTATAACAAAGAAAATAAAATAAAATATTATTAATAATATGTTGTCCAATTTAAGTATTTTAATAAATCAAATTTTCTTGACATATTCGTCTAAAATTCTTCAGCACTTGAAGCGATAAATCTTCTCACAGTACGTACAACCAATCATGACATGTAGATTCATAAACTTGATCAGAACGATCAGAGTAAATCAAAGACATAAAGGACGATACAAAAAACTAAGCCTATGATTATCTTTGTGTAATCGTAAATTCCCTGACTGAATAACCCCCTATGAGCCCCAAGGGTACATATTTTTGAAAGAACCTATGAACATTAGGATTCTTGGGTGTTGAAGTGTGAACCACACTTGATGGTGCAGTATTGTTAAATGGCCAGACAATTAAAAAGGTCCAGACTGCATAAAAGTAAATTAACGGAAGAATCTAGAAGCGACCTACGCTAAACATTCCGTCCATCAGTTTAACTGAAGAAGATATACAAGAGGATAAAACAAATGAATAAAAAACAAGTCACTATGCAAACTTTGTACCTTTTCGAGGTATATTTTCTAGAACGACTAAAATATAATAATGGTCCATGGTCACTCTAACTAATTAAAATTTGCAAATTTCAATCAATTCATCAAATAATGATCACATGATAAAAACAATTATTAAGATAATATTCTAAATAAATAGACGGGGAAAATTACTCTTTGCATTATTGTGGGGTTGGTCAAACCATGAAGCTCCTGGTAGTTTTCTTCGCAACGGTGGCACGTTAGTATTGTTGTCATTATTCTTGTGATTTGCTTTAAGATTTTTTTTTAAATACTTTTGACAGTTTCTATAATTTTATTACTCCGTAGAAGTAAATATTGAAAATATTAATATTCATAGTAATTTTCAAATTTGCCAACAGCGGCTTTATGAATAATATTGTTCATTATTATAAAGCATTCAAATTCAAACATAATTTTAATATATTGCGAGTTGATTTTTTTAATCCGCTTACGGTAAGATTAATTGTTGGAGGGAAAATTAATTGTAACAATCTCTTTTGCAGTTAGTGGTATAATTAACCAATTTTTATAAACAACTTTAAAACTCCCACCGTTAACTTGGTGCTTACATTTTTCCGTTTCATTATAAATTTGCAGACATACTGTTAAAACAGTAAATATACATGTCTTATGTAAGGCTGTTTTGCAATGGTTAACTGTGCACTTGTTTCATTAAAAAAAAGTAATCGATTCTCAGTGCTATACAATTTGAATGTTTTAGTTAATATTAGTGTAAAGGAGCCATTGTCAGGCCTGTGAGTGAGAGTGTCACAATAATTAATAACAGAGAAGATAAAAGTCGTATACCTATCTTTGTTTAATCACACACAATAAAGAGAAACAGATAGATCCCGTCTTCTTTGCTTTCTGTTTGTTGTATTACAAAGTACATTTTAGGCAGGGTTCCCTAGGGGTATATTTATTTATTTATTTATTAAGGAACAACCAGTGGCAGTTAGATTAAAAAATTAAATTAAAGTAACACACCACAAGAGGCATTAAATGCACTGCCTTAAGGTGTCACAGCATGCACATCATTATATATGGTTTTAGTACTTTAGAGTTAAGGTTCCATAGCCAATAAATTAATGTTCTTTTCAGTGTGCGCTGGTAGCGCCATTCCTCTAGTGCCAGGTGACAACAGTCACTATGTAGAAGGAGTTAGCCGGTATATCTGGATGTCTGATGATAATGGTACTCCAGTACTTGTTGACTTGGAAGAACCAGTTGAAGAAGATGACTTAACCAGACGTGGTGCGGATAACCAATATTGGCTTTTCACCAGGTAAATTTCTTTTAATAAAATTTGAAGAAAAATACCTCAACTTTTTAAAAAGACTCAACTATTTTAAGCAACTTAAGAGCCTGTTAAACTTGTTTCATAACAGATTTGTATGATCTTCTTCTAAAAAATTTACATTTATGATTTTCCAACTTTCGGTAATTAAAAGCTTGTAATAAAAAACTTTTATTGTACGAAAAACAAGAATTTTATATATCTTGAAACTATACTCAATCGAAACTTTTTGTTCGCTTCTGGATGCAAAGATTATCCAGAGAAAAATAATAAAATATTTCACACACTTAAAATAAATAAGGCAATAAATAAATATTTCCATATTTAAAACTGAAATCGTGAAAACCGAACGGTGAGACCGCGTAAGTTTTCTATTTAATACTAGACGCTATTTGAAATTTATCATAGGCTAGTATCGTGAAGCATCCTTCATATGTCTTGCAAATTCATGAGCCCTTTCAATACGCATCAAAACTGCGTAAACTCAATTATTTCTCTAAAAAAACACCTAGCTCCTGCTTTTCTATTTTTTAGTTGATAACATTACTACATAAACTCACAGTAAATCAGCAACAGGCTACTATATGTATAACAAACAATTACCAAAATTGACTCTCTTTGAAATATATTATATATTTTTTTCTGTTCAGACGCAACGCCAACTCCCGCCAAGTACTCGTTAATGGAAACATTAACTCTGTACGCAATTCCAATTACAACGGAAATCTACCACTGAAAGTTATCGTTCACGGATGGAACAACAACGGTAATTCAGGCGTGAACACACAGGTCAGAGGCGCTTTTCTTGCAGTCGCAGACGTTAATGTTATCGTTGTTGATTGGAGCCGTCTTGCTAACAGAGGTTACAATGAAGCTGTCCGTGGAGTTCCCGAAGTAGGCCGTTATCTTGGAAACTTCCTCAGATGGCTCATTAACAATGCCGGAGGCAACGTGAACCGCATTCACCTTGTTGGATTCAGTTTGGGTGCTCACGTAGTGGGTAACGCTGGTCGCACTCTCAACCGGCCTGTCCGAGTCACAGGTATAGATATGTGGCACAAATAAATAAATTATAACGTAGCGTTCTATGCTTACATCATAAATGTCTAATTATATTTTAGGTCTGGATCCCGCCGGTCCTCAATGGGGTGGAAACGCTGCGGCTCTGAACCGCAACGCTGGTACTTATGTTGAATGTATTCACACTGATGGCCGTGCACTCGGAATCATGAATCCTCTTGGGCACGCTGACTTTTACCCTAACGGGGGCAGAACTCCTCAACCTGGTTGTGGAATCAACAACTTATGCTCCCATGGCCGATCATATCAGTTCTTTGCTTCAAGTGTGAGAACTAATCACTTAATCGGAAGACAGTGCGTAAATTTGTCACAAGCTGAAATTAGTGCATGCACTGGGGCACAACTCCGCATGGGTAACGCTGATTTGGGCAAACGCGGGTGAGTTCAGTTTCATTAACATCATAACATTAATAATGAAACCAGTAAACTATACGTGATAAATAATGAATCCTAAATAAAATTTTAAATTAACTCAAATTGGACATATTGCCCGAAAACATCTTATAACGTAATTATTATTATTTTCAGAAATGGCATTTTCGGACTTAGGACTGGAAACAACTGGCCTTTCTAAAGAAGTTCATGTCTTCAACGGTAATTGGTAATCTAGAACGGTATAAGAAACTTTTCGATTCTGTGTCAATAAATTATTGAAATAAAAAATATTGCAAATATATTTTTGTTTCTTTGAATCACACGAGTTAACTTTATAAAAATAAGAGCATGAAATTGCAAAATGTTTGTAAGTACAGGTCTTATTTATATAACAACGTAAACATCCAAGAATGCAGATATATGTATATCATACAATAAAATGGAAATAAATAAAAAACACTTTTAAAATATAAAGTCTTATTTGAAAAGACTTGTAACAAATGTAGAATCATTAAAAATGTAATTTATTGGTATATACTTATATTTTTTAAATCAACGAATTGAGATGGATAACGGATCCCGTAAAGAAGTCCCAGTAAAAAACGTTAATGACTTATGAGATATGTGTCATTTCAGACCAAATATTCAAGGAGCACATATTTAAAGTAACTAGAGACTTCGATTTGGATTCTGCATTCTCCTCTTAATTCTGAACAAGCATTGTGCTCTAAAACACGAAACTGTTACTTCAATATATTAAACCACTAGAATATCTTGTTTGAAAAATACTTACTGTTTTCAATTTCATATTTTTGCTATCTATTTGAATACTATGAAATTTATAATTAAAATAATATTTAATAATTTTTAAAATAATATATTATATTGCATATAAATAGGGAAAAGTGAATTTTTCGTACCAATTGTGTTTCAAGAAGGATGATTTTTATCAAGTCAATGATCAAACATCCCGTTTGGTCATTGAAATTTGTCTGACTGATTTAATATAACTTTGTAATAGTTATTTGAATAACATTTATAAAAGTCAGAAATTTAAAAATAATTTTTTTTTTTTCGTAGAGCGTCTGACAAAAGTTCTGGTCCATGGAAAGCGTCTGACTTTTCTGATATAACATCAGAGTTATATACTACAAAAATATATATAAACATCAGTCATAAAAATTTAAGTTAAGTAACTCTGAGATTTAGTTACCTTTCTCACCTGGTATCTGCGCAGGTGTCACCGGGTAAGTTCCGCAAACATGCAAATAAAAATGTATCGTCATCCAGTATGCAAACTTGTATTACAATTACTGAGTAACATCTAAATAAAATATATTTAAAGTTAATATGTAAAGATAAGCTATCTTTTTGTTTTTTATTTAAATAATGAGTTTCTGATTTCGCAGTTATAGGATCTTTAAAAATACATTTGACGCATTAATATAAACAAGATATAAAAGGATAGAAATTACAAAAAGAAGATTTACACCTACAACATAGGGCGACTTAGTAACTATATTATACTTTACCGTTTATTCTGAAAATATGGTTTACAAGTTCATTTAAACTTTAAATCGTAACAACAGCATTCCAATAACTTTCTTCTTTCTTCCGGGCTTATTAGTGCTTACAGATCATTAACATTAACAATTAAGACCTTTTTTTTTTTTCGAATGTGTCTAATGCTGTTAGCCCGAATGGCTTTTACAGCGTCACCGGTGGGATGGGCGAGCGCAGAAGCTTCGCCGGGTAACAATTAAGACCATTGATATATAAAAAAAGTTTACCAGAACCACTTAAAAATTAGGAAAACATAAATATACAAAATATAGAAATAACTTGTCTTATACATAAAATGCATGAGCAATAAATTTAGCATCTGTTATTAATGCCACCAACCGTGCAGGAGTACGTCCGCCAACTCGCGCGCACCATGTTCGCTATAGCGGATAAGAGTGAGAGCGCTCAACTCCACGGACAGCGCCGTTACAAGCGAGACCTCCCGATAGACGATCTCTGTGTCCCTTACCTAGAGAGCTCCTGAACCCTTCCCCAGAATGCGCAGACAGCAACGCGGGAGGGGAAGAAAGGATCGCGTCCCCCCTGGCCGGCTGGACCCCAGATTACCCGGGCGAAAAATTCGCCCGAGAGGAAAAGCCCGGGTAAAGAGGTCTAGTCTCGAGGCCCGTAGCCTCATCGCTTCAAAAAAGCGTGTGTCAAGAACCCCTAGTATTGTTATTAATGAATAAAGATTTGCTGATTAATACAAAAGTGAAAACATTTTTACGACCGACTAAGACAACACCTTGTCATTGTGCCACGCAACCAAAGCATAGAGAGTGTTTGCTAATAATTTTTTGTAGGCTTATTACTCTAGTTTAAACTTCAATCAAGGTATTCCTGAATCAACGTAACAATGTTTAAATCGATGTATATTAATATTTTTGTGTGCTTGAGGATATCTCTAAGATAATTGGTAGTGGGACCTCAACTTGCTGCGATCTGACTCTAGTCATTATATAAGACTATCAAATCCGATCAAGTCACATGCTTATTCATATTATGGTTATACGGCTAAGAACTGGGCTTGTTTATAAATTTGTAATTAAAACATGTCTTTTTCTTTCTTTATTTAAAATATATTCATCTTTACTCAACATATCAATGTTATTTTTCTAAATAATGTAATCTTGTACCGCTCTTGTCGTAATCTTAAATAAGTAAAACTTAAATAAGCAAGAAATTTGTAAATAAATGCATTATAACATATGCAACGCAACAGATTTCAAATCCGTTTCCTAGATTCTGTAGATCTCTAGGCATCGAGTCAATTGATTACAAGTTACATCACTCTCATGAGCTTGTCGTATTCTGAATGTCTAAGGCAATCACGCGGTTGTCAATATCTAATTTATTATTTATTACGTGATATAATCACTTAAAACAATTAATCATATTATCGTTAGCTAGCTCTCATATCCACGCTTCTGTATAGTGTAGAAATCTTCTAGCACATCTTAACCTGAACGTACAGTTGACTCTATGGTTGTTATTTTCAAGTTTGTAGACCCTAACTCCGTCGACAGACAATCTTAAAAAGATAGCAAGTAACCCCTGGATTTAAGAAAATCCTTTTAAAAGACCTTTGTCCGACAGTGGACGTCAATAGGTTAAAGAAAAGTAACCAATATTTGTCAGACATAGTTAAGGTAAAACACAATAACGTATTATTGCCCTCAATCATAAAGCATTTTGAACAAAGGTCTTCAATTCTACAGTTACTGTAATTTGTACAGTTATTTTCTTTAAAAGAATTAAATTCTGTTAATATATAAATATCCTAAACATATCTTCATATCATAGTTGTGTCGGGTGTTTCTGTTTTAACGAAGAACTGTAAAAAATGCTACGACGGTTGAAAACATTCTTTTACATATACATAATTTAAGACATGATTAGATATTAATCAATAAATATATAATCGCTGTGATTGTATAAAAATTGAAACATAATGAAAAAAAAATTAAGTCCATATAAGACTAGGTGAAGTACTACGGAAATTAAGATAAGATGAAGGGTCTACTTTACGTGATTGCGTATACTGCCAGTTAGTATTTTGTTATTTGAGTAATGTTTTATATATTTTTTCACATGTCATAACAAAGTTATACTAGGTATTTGCTAAAAAGAATCTATGAAATGAAAGGAAATGAAAGGATCTATAAAAGGCTTTGACATCGAATGTGTATCGATAGTTTTAATGAAACCATATATTTTGCATTAGTTCATGATAAAGTGCAATTACTTACTAAACAATAATAATAAAATTATTTATTTCAATTACACAAATTACCAAAAATTACATAAAAATTTCACCGACCGCTAAACTAGAATCCTGTTCTCCGACTTAGATGAATACTGTGGTTTATTATATAATTTTACTATCAGATTTTATTTTGCAATCTCATTAAAAAAAGACTAATAAAATATTTTATTTTCCAGTATGTTCCAGTAGCGTTATTCCGACACCGATAAATATTAGTGGCAATGAAGAAAATAAAGAATACGATAATCAAATTTCTGAAGATATTTCTGACTATACTAATCTCGCTCAAATAAACAACGAAGAAATTTCCGAAACTAGATGGCATAATAATCAATATTGGTTATTTACCAGGTTGGTTGTTCATTTGTATTTATAATTGATTTGATTTAGCGAAATTTCGGCAAAAAGTCACGTAGGCGAGTTAATTACATATTAAATGATATCTTCAATATCACCTCATAGCACCACCCTGAAAGTATTTACAGTGGCATTATCTCTGCAAAATCAGATTGATTGATAGCTTTTTTGTATCAAATATAATCATTTGTTATGATGGATTTAATCAATATTTTAAATGTTAGAGACGCAATTCGCAAGCCACAATAACCACAAAAAAATCACAGGATAAGATATAGAAATTTGATATCTAGAAAATACTGCAATTTGGGAAATACTCCCAAAACCTTATTGTGCTACGTTTAGTTTTGATAATATTTGATAACTGATATTTTAAGATCTCTCATAGAATTTATAGACGATCGTATATTTAACTTGAATTATTTTGAATAATTGAGAATTTCTTAAATGAAAGGTCATAATATTCAAACATATAATAAACTAGGCTTCTAGAGCTTCTCATTATTTGAATCGGTATACATTTGGACAATGCAATATTTGATTTGAAACCTCTTTTTTAATAAGTCCCAAGTTTGCATTGTTTCTCTCTTCTTATTAGCCCGACTTCTGACAGTGACCCTACCTTGATCTCTTGGGGTAGCGGGCTAGATTCCACCGAGGGCTAACATTGTCTTAACACAATTAGTCGGGTCTTGGAGTCTAGATCTGGTCTAATCTTGTGTTTATGTATTTAAAAAGTACCAGTTGTCTTTCACTTATAACACAAGGATTAAGTTAGTTACTTTAGGGACGGATGATTGTGTGTGTAATTATCCGATTTATATTTATTCTGTTGTTATTAACACCACCCAAGTTTTGTTCAAGCCATTTTGATGCGAATTATTCATTTAAGTTGTTATATATGTCTATATATAACAACTTAAATGAATAATAAACGAGTCTCTTCGTTATAATCTAACGAAGAGACCATTGTCGGTTTAAATTTATCCATTTCTAAAAAACTTAATACTATTATCTTAATAAAGTTATATCTCGTAAATCATATCTTTTAAACCAAGCCAAGTTGAAAATTCCCTTATAATTCATTTAAAAGTTACAATATTTAAAAGTAAAATATATATAATGATAATAAATTTTACTTCAGGAAAAATCCCACTTCACCACAAATCATTGTCGACGGAGATATCAATACTATCTTAAATTCAAATTATGATGAAAGGAAACCTTTAAAAGTGATGGCGCATGGGTGGGGAAGACATGGCGGCACCACTTCGAACACCGTAGTAACTTCGGCTTATTTGGAAACATCTGATGTTAATGTAATCGTCCTAGACTGGAGCCTAGCTGCCGAAGGAAGTTATATTGTAGCTTCGTCAAGAGTTCCTGCTACAGGGCGAGCACTTGGAACGTTCTTACAATGGCTTATTAGCAGCACCAATGGAGACTGGAATAAAGTCCATCTTATTGGCTACAGTCTTGGAGCGCATTTGGTGGGAAATACTGGAAGGTTACTTGGGGGACGACCGATAAGAGTTACTGGTATGTAGTTTGGTAACATACTAGTATGTAGTTTGTTACATATTTTATTTATGAATAGATTAAGTAAATTATTCCAAACAATCGATAACATATTTATTCACCAATATAAAAAGAGAAACTACTTAATACCTTAATTATATGAACCATAATAATAATTTTTGGTAAATTTTAACTTTTTTGTTTAATTTCAAATTGTTCAATTGTACAGTCTTATGTTATACCGAAATAGTAAAACAAGTAAACTTAGTTAGTTTATATGTCCAATTAAGCATAGATTTTATATTATACGTAAACAAGTCAAGCTAAAAAGGTTTTAATTAAATTTCTTATCTCTACTGGTAACCGTTGATGGGTTCGTCTAGAGCCAATCCTGGCAGTAGCATCAGGTCATGCTTATCACAAACATGCATTGTCATTGGGATTAGACTAGTTTATAAAATTTCAGTTCAATCGGACACGGAGTAGGTCAAATTTAACTTACAAGATTCCATCTTTTAAAAAACAAAATTTTATTTTTTTATTATTTCATTGTATTTAGGTCTAGACCCTGCAGGACCTTTCTGGAGTGCCAATCCATATGCCCTCGATACTGAAGCTGGTCAATATGTCGAAATCATTCACACTGATATCTTAGCCCACGGTATAACGGAACCTATTGGTCACGCAGACTTTTATCCTAATGGTGGAAGATCTCAACCAGGATGTGACGATAATTCTTGTTCGCATGCTCGCTCTTATCAATTATTTGCTTCAAGTATTCGTACAAACCATTTTATTGGAAGACAATGCTCCGATCTACTGCAAGCTATACTAAATATATGTCGTGGCAGGGAGTTCCATATGGGAAACGGATACTTAGACAAAAATGGGTGAGAAATACAATAAACTTATTTTTAGAGTAATAAAGTTCTAGAATCTCCTCAGATATAGCAGTATTGGTAATCTTGCTTCTTATAGTAGACTAGTAATGCCCCGTGGTTTCACCCGCGTACGTACCGATCTCGTGGCAGTGGAAAGTCTGCTAAATCAGTTCATAGATTTATTTTTGTGAATTAAAAGTTTGACCTTGCTTGTTATTGAATACTTCCTGTGTGTGGTGTGTGTGTTTGTATATACTATTGTATTGATATATACTACTGTTGTATGAATATATATTATTAGTATAGGTTTAAACACGCACTAACAAGTAACTATATGTCACTACACGTACACTCTCATTAAGGGGCTTTCATGACGAGACTACTACTGACTACTGACGGTGCGTTTTGAGACCGTATAATGTTTCCTTTGTACGCTATTATTAATGTGAGTGTAGATACATGTCTTGTATACAAATATCAACCCACATACACTACACAGTCATCATGAAATACTTTAATATTTTTTGTATACTGTAAAAAAAATGATGATAACTTTTAAACGTGTAAACATAAAACGGAAAGTCTGATATTAAAACAACAATATTATATTTACAGAAGAGGAATTTACGCGCTGAGCACAGGAAGCATATGGCCATTTTAAGGACTCCCATCAAGAGAATTATTTAATTCAATAAAAATGTAAATCAATTTTTTTTTTATTAAACCTTTTCTATCTCTGTAGTTACTAATTGAAACATCATTGCTATTTAACTTCTATAATCTATTGGGGCTATAAATTTTTTTTTGAATAAACTCACAATTATGATTTGCAAAGCTTAAACAAAGGTAAAACAGTATTACGCTCCCAGTCTTACATACCAAACTACGTCACAATTTATAAGTACAACGCAAAGCAAAGCAAAGCGTCAAATCGGACGGACGGACGGCAAAAGCCGGCAGCTAAGTAATGTAATGTCAATTATACAGAAATGTAGCGGACGGGTCCTTTAGGCCTCGTACGCACGGGCGTAAAAAATACGTTGCGTTAAAACTCCGCTATAGGCGAAGTTTCTTATGGTATATTCGATTTAACGCTCTACGCCAAACGCCTATGGTTTCATTTCGACGTATTTTTAACGCACGGTAAAAACCTCTCGTGCGTATCAGCGGTTACAGTATTCAAGAGGAGAGAATGTATTGAATGAAGCTCCGTTTACAGTTTCGCTAAGGCTTAATTTTCCAGGTATTACGTTTTCACAGCGAATCTGCTAAACCAATATCGATCAAATTTGGTTAATTACTCCTTATACACCGGGGTAACATATACGCTACAGAAATCCTGTAAATTCAGTAGTAATAGAATGAAATTGAGAAACGCCATCTATAGTCCAGTCTGTAAGTTAGAGAAATAGGTTTTATATGACGATGCAAAACTCATTTTAAGACAGTTTTTATATATTTAAATAAGAATTTTAGCCATCGTTAAATTAGCACACATATATTATTCTATGCTTACTATGTGAATCTTAGTAGACAGCTTCGATTTAAATAAAAATTCAATCTTTCTTATGAATTACTTCCTCTTTCATAGAAAACTATGTGAAAATCTGTTCACTAGTTTTAAGTTTATTCTGACAAGACATACAGACGCGGTGAAGGATTATTTTTTATGAAATATAATGATTATTATTATTATATAAAAATAAATTGACTTTTTAAACTTGTTTTTAAATTTCTTTAAAAATTCAATTTTTTATTAAATCACGAGACCCAATGGAGTCACACACTAACTGATATAATGAAAATTGCTGCTGGTCGCGTTTCAAATTCATTCAAATTTTTTCAGTGCAAATGAAACATCTTTGCTAATTAACAGTAAAATCATTACGTTTACCCCCGGATCAATTCGATTTTTGTGATGTTTAAAATATTTTGAAGGATTGAGAGTGACAAAAGCTACTATATATTCCATTACTACGGTTCACGCGGACGAAATCGCGGGCAAAAGCTAGTATAAATACAAAAGCACCAATAGCACGGAGTGAAATACATGTAGCCGTCTGTTTTTTATTTGATGAAACGACGACTTGCCTAAGACCATCGTCTGCCGCCCTGACAGGGGACCTTTCGGGCGCTTCGAACGGGGTTAATCGGACGCCTGGCCCACAGGTTCCCGAGGCGGTCGGTGCATCTGGTGTTCCCGATGCACCGGTTAGCGGGGGGGCTTCTCTTGTGAGGGGTCCCCACCCAGAGGAGGACAGCAACTCTGGGATCAGAGTTGCTGTCTCTGGGATCAGAGTTGCTGCTGGTGGAGATGGGGTCAAATAAGGTACCCTGCCCCTGCCGTCAGTAGCGTGGTGGAGCATACAGGTCGTTTTGGTCGGTGCGAGTCCGACATAAGGGTACCCATAAGGGGTTTTTTCCTGTATTTAAAAAAAAATGTTACGTACTCGTAAGTTATTATTTAAACATTTTTGATGGATATATCCTATATAGTTAAAGTTCAGGCTATATTCAATTCAACAAATATTATTATAACGATGATAATTTTCCTTTATATTTTCAAAAAATAGGAGGGATTTTCTCAGACGTCAAACAGTTTATACTTTTATAACGACTTGTCAACTCCGCGCGCAAATCACGACTCCGTCAAATGGCTACCACTCTCCTGTCCGCACCGCACCTCTCCATCCGTAACAACACCTCGCTACAGCTACCTTTACGTCTCTATGCTACAACTCCGCTCTTCTCCTTTCCCTTCCGCCACAATATTGTATTAGAAATTTTCTCTTAATCTTGCAGTTTGTCTTTTTATGCCCACTTACACTCTAAAAGCATTTAGATTACCATATTATTTTTCTCATTGACAATTTTAGTTTAGAGCTACAACCTGAAATAAAGAATACACCGATATAACTCTGACTGACTTGCGCGTTGCCTTCAGCTCCAGGGGTCGCGGGTTCGATTCCCGCCGAAGGCCAATATTTTCTATAAACAATTTGTTGGTTCTTCGAGCCTGGGTATATATTCGTATCTAAGTATGTATTTAAAATTATATTTGTAGTATATTTACCAGTTGTCCGTCACCCATAACACAAGTAACTAATACTTACTTCGGGGACGGACGACCGTGTGTGAAGTGTCCCATATATTTTTTTTTAAAGTGTTTGGAATACGCGTGTTAGTTTGTATACTTATAGTAACCCCCTTAGTACTTCATTCATATCATGCCTAATAATAGATTTGACATTGATTAATCAGATATTAATCTAAGAGGGCGTTATCGAATGGTTATCTCTTAAAAATAATAATTCTTCGTTAATGAATTGGTTGTTGTCATACGTTTAGGATTATTACAATAATCCGGTGATAAAGTAGTTGTATTATTGATGTATCAGTTCTTGAATTCCTTCAGATTTATGACTAACTGTCACATTACTTGTTTTACATACTAATGTTTTGAATTCCTAGGATTCCATCTCTTAGGGGGTCTACCAGCGGGTCTACGAGATTTACTGACGAGCTCAGAAAGACCGCGGGGAGCTGCTGGATCAGCGGGACGAGATCATGTGTTGTGGAGATCCCTTGAAGAGATTTATGTCCAGCAATTCACGTCCATCGATTGATAAAGAAGTACAAGAAGAGAGGAGTCTAAGCCGCAACCCTTTTTATCCAAAGAGAGGAGGCACAAGCTTAGCGGTGTGATATTAAGGCTACTACTTATAGTAGTAGCCTAGTAGTACTTTTAGTAGTAGTTTTACAATTTAGAACTTTTTTCATACCGAGGTGATTAAATGCAATTACTTTGAAACGACTACAAATTATCATGCTCCTGTCCTTATCCCACTTTCAAAATACAAAATTCAAAATATTCTTTATTCAAGTAAACTTGTAAACAAGTGCTGTAGAACTTTACTGCAGGTTCGGAAAGCTGTTCCTACCAAGAAGAACCAGCAAGAAACTCGGTGGTTGCTCTTGTTAAAACATAAATCTTAAAACTAGTTACATTTAGTTATTACTGTCTTGCACAGGGTCCTACCCTGTAGCTATATCCACACATCCTTATCTTCAACAGTATAGTAGGCTTTCTGTATCAGCCTTATTTTAACAGTGTTTTAAAACTGCTGTAATGGCATGACCAAAATTGATTTCGGAATTTTATTATAGAATCTTATACCCAAACCCACAAACGATTTACGTACTTTTGCTAGGCGCAAAGCAGGAGTCGCAAGCTTATGTCGGTTCCTACTTTGTCTATTATATACATCACCTACTGTTTTATAATTCTTTATATTTACTCTGAGTGGGATCGGCACAACATATTAAAAACATGTTGTAACATGATTCGGCTACGTATTTTACGACCAGCCGCCTGCCTGACGTCACCTTACCTTGGTCGTATTTTACGACCCCTGGGTAAGTAAGAGGGTGGTCTATTCTACTCACCCGGATACCACACAATGGGTCAACTTCACTTAATCGCCTTTTACGACAACTCGGTAAGAAATGAGGGTGGTCTATTCTACTCAGCCGGATACCACGCGACGGTTTGATACGATCATAAAATAAATTCTTATAATATAATGTTTAAATATATTATATTATAATAGAGTTGACATAGATTGATAGAGATGATAGAGTTAGACATCAGTTCTTAGCAAAAACTATATAAAATAAAAATATTCAAGGCTGTAAATAGAAAAATTAGGATATAATAGGCGTTACTTTGGCGTTACTTTGCGGAGATCCATAAATGAAAAGTAATAATAAATTATTTTGTTATAATATAAATGAAATAGAATATGTATATAATGCTAAATATAAAGTGTACTTTCATACCAGATACACGCATGATTCGCAAAAACGCATGTCGACGATAGAATCGCAGTTTTCGTCTTGGATTCTATCTCCTGATGATGTTTTGGTTGCGGGGCGAAACAATTATTGAGTTTGTGATAGTGAATGTGTGTAGTGAGGATTCTATTTGATTTATTGCGGATTATAAGAAAATAATTTTATAATTACAAAAGCAGAATAGTTATACATATGTATATAGATATATACATATGTATAACTATTCTTATATAGATATATAATAGAAGCGTGTGTCTTATGTTCGACATATAATTCTTGGTATTATGTGTGGTATAATATACATCCAATACATCTTGAAAGAGCTGTGATAGCCCAGCGGTGAGACCGTGCGACTCTTTCAAGGGGAAGTTCAAACCCGGGCAGGCACCAATGAGTTTTTCTATTAAAACTCATGTGTCTAATTGATAATTGCAATTTATCACACGCTTTTCGGTGAAGGAAAACATCGTGAGGAAACCTGTATATGTCTAGAGATTTCTGGAGATATGTGTATCCTACCAATCCGCATTGGAGCAGCGTGGTAGGTCCTAGCTTCAACCCTTCTCTCCAGAAACGGAGAGAGGAGGCCTATGCCCAGCAGTGGGTTTGTAAAAGGCCGCTACTTTTACATCTTGAAACTCCTTATACAGAATCTTAAATCACTATATCTTGTCTTACTTTGTAAAGCTTTACAATAAGGATAAATCATTTTCATAGGAAGCGCCAATGAAAATCTAATAACAACTATATATCAGTGATGTGCCAAGTAAAGTAATAGCTTGTTACTATATTAAAATAAAGTAATATATGGGACACTTACACACACTGACGTTCACCCCCAAGTTAAGTATCTCAATACTTGTGTTATGGGTGACAGATAACTGGTAAACGACATGATGGATGACAGAATTATATTTATGTACTAGCTGTGCCAGCGACTTCGGCCGCGTTGAAATCAGCGTGTCACAATTTTTTTACGACACCCTATATCACGCCCACTAATGTCTAAGAATAATGATTCCCATGAGTATGATGGATTCTATATCTATACTTATTATAAAACAAAGTCTCAAAAAGCAGACTGTCTGTATGTAATTGATTTTCTCAAAATCTACTAAACGGATTTTTGTACGGTTTTTACCAAAAGATAGTATATTACTTCCGGATAGTTTATGTATATAGTACACATCGGTATTATGTAAATGATGAAGAGATCGCGCAGTTGTTAAAAACTTGCTTGCTGGGAGCTTAAATCACGTGCGCTGCGTAAAACAGCAGAGATACGCTAAAGTAATTTACTAGAGAATTGTAGATCTATAAAAATTCTACAAAAACGCGATAACATGTCTCTATCTCTTATGGTTAATTCGCAATAACTACTATTATATTATGTTTAAAATTTGTATTTTAGAAAAAAAATTGTGACACGCTGATTTCCACGCTGGCGAAGCCGCTAGCTAGCTAGCACAGCTAGTTGTAAAATTAACTTAGTAATAAGTTACACAACAACCTAGAATTAAAACCTTAAACTCTGTTATCCTTTTTTTTTTAACTTCTAGCTTTCGTTAAAAGTATTCTTCTCTGTGAAACGCATAATAAATTGAGTTAAACAATTTTGTAATGAAATCTGATTGTTCCTGGTTTGTATCTTCCAACCACTGATGAGGAAATAATAATCTTAGCGTTTGCCACGACTGTCAGCATCAATCAAGGAATAACAATCTTTTACAACCATTCTCAAATATTAATTAGTGACTTGCATATTTTCCATAAATTCACGCTTCAAGTTTATTCATAGTGAACATCATGAAGAAGCTATAATACGTGTTATGATGATTATGCGATGGTGAAATTGTGCTCTCTAATAATTAGTTCATAATAATTATATTGTCTTCGCTCTTTCATTTCTTTACTGGCGATGGAGTATTATATAGATATAGGAGCATTATACTCCACGACAAGATCACAAAGCGAGTTTGTCGTGGAGTCTATCTCCTGATGATGCTTCGGTTGCGGGGCGAAACGATTTTTGAGTTTGTGATAGTGAACGGGTGTAGTGCTTGTGTATTGTGGTGGCAGTGGTGGAGGTTTGTGCATGTGTTTTTTACGAATCCTGCATGTAACGGGTATGAAAAAACGGATAGTCCACTATACGTTTAGCACTATATATTTTTTCTATTAACTGTGTCGGGGATTAAGGCAAAATAATTTTTATTATTACTTTTGTATTTGGGTAGAGTTAGCCGAAAGAAGTTCAAAATTATTATACCTTATAAAACGGTTTAAAATCACACTCTACACAGTATTAGGACGAAAAGCATTAGAATTTTAATTAAACTATGGATTTTAAACACGATATTTTTTTAAAATTTTATATGAAGGTGGAATCTTGCAAGTTAATTTTGACCCACTTCCCGGTAAAATTTTACATACTGGTCCAATTCCAATGACGATGTTTATAATGTAATAATTCAGAAAGCTTATTATACTAATGAAGATAACCAAGACGATAAGAATGCGTGGATATAGCTTCAACCTCTTCAACCCTGTACAACATTAATAACTATAAGAATTATTGTTTGAAAAGAGCAACCGCAAAATTGCTTGCTGGTTCTTCTCGGTAGGAACAGCTTTCCAAACCAGCAGTAGATGTTGACGATTCAAAAGCACTTGTTTACGAGTTTATTTGAATAAAGAATATTTTGAATTTGAATATAATAAGCTTGATCTATAAGTATGCCAGGATTGGCTGCAAAGAGGAAACTCCTCAACGGTTAACAGTAAGGTCTTGAAATTTTGTTCAAAGCATTTTTTAACTTGACTTGTTGTTGTTAGGTCTTGAAGAAAGATATTGAGCGTATTGCGTTATTAGACACTTATATTTGTTTTTATTACCTGTTTAATATTCACCAAGATTTTAAAATGCACGCAATATGTATAATAAAATAATAAATATTTTTAGAAATTTACTTATCTCATCAAGTACTCGATGTAATTAATTTAGGTTAGATGCTGATTATTTCAAATTAAGTCGTGCTAATTCGAGATAATTACCAGGTGTTTTGATAAAACTATGAATAAATACAGAATCTTCGACTGTTTGAGTTAGGTGTTCAAATCATGAAGCTCTTAGTAGTCCTTCTCGCTTGCGTAGCCCGTGAGTATTATGTTTTATGCTAATCTAATATATTTTTCCGTGCTCTTAAAAAAATTTGACTCGTAAAAAATATGAATTTGAATTTTTTTTTTTTATCTTTTGTTCCTAAAGACCGCGAGTGACCGTGTGACTGACTCTCTAGTGACGATCATGGGTTGAAACCCTGGGCAGGCACCAATGAGTTTTTCTATTAAAACTTATGTGTCTAATTGAAAATTTCACTTTATCACGCTTTTTGTCGAAGGAAAACATCGTGAGGAAACCTGCATATCTCTAGAGAATTATAGGGATATGTGTAACCTGCCAACCCGCGTTGGAGCGTGGTAGGTTATCACTCTAATCCTTTTCTCCAAACAACGGAGAGAGGAGTCTATGCCCAGCATTGGGACAGTAACAGGCCGCTACTTTACTTTTTTTTGTTCGTATATCCTATTCCTATCGGGTGAGCCTGACTAGTTTGAAGCCCATACGGGGGCCATTATTCATGAGCTATTTACGCGGCGTTATCGCGCCGGGAACTTTTGTTTTTGATATCTTATGTCCCAATTACTAAATATTGTAACTCTCTGGGTTTGTTTTCAGTGTGTGCTGGTAATGCACTTCCTCTGATACCAGGGGATAACAGCCACTATGTAGAGGGCGAGAGTCGCTATATTTGGATGCCCGATGGTGACGATGTTCCCCACCTAGTAGACTTACAGGCTCCCGTTGACGAAGATGCATTAACGAGAAGTGGTGCTAATAATGCGTACTGGCTTTTTACAAGGTAAACACGTCTAAATTTTTTTTTTCATGGCGTTAAGAATTAAGAGTATTCATTAATTACTTAGAAACGAATAATGAATTAAAACTTTTAAGAAGATACAAAAGAATTTGCAAAAACACATACGCGTATTTTGAGCAAGTGCAGTGTTAGGATCTGTTTTTTTATTGTATGATAAAATATAATCGAAGTAAAATTTATAACCCTTCACTGGTAAACGCGTCAATTGAATAGAGACGGGCTGATTTGAGAAGTTAGTAATTACTATTAGATATTAATAAGAGATAATTAATAAAAATTAGATATTACAAATTTATAGAAGTTTCACGACACCATTAAGGCTTACAATTATAAAAAAACGATTAATAGTAAACAGCGAAAAAGTTTTTACAAAACTTTGAATTGTTTCATATCTCTGCAGTTTCCGAGACCTACTTTCGAAGTGAAAAATTTTGGAATCGTAATATTGCATTGTAACCTAAATAGTTGAAAAAGAAACTTATTTTAGTAAAGTATCTTAAAATGTATCTAAACAAACTATCTATTTGCCATGTACAAAAATATTGCCGTAAACCATATGTATTAATGTAATGTATATCGCTGTAAAGTTAACAAACATTCTTTGCATTTACAGACAAAACCCAACAAACCGTCAAGTACTAGTAAACAATAATGCGAACTCTATCCTCAATTCAAACTACAGAGGAAACCGTCAAACTAAGGTTATTACTCACGGTTGGAACAGCCGCGGAAACTCAGATGTAGGCACTGGTGTTACGTCTGCATTCCTAGCTGTCTGTGACTGCAACGTTTTCGTCCTTGACTGGAGTGGTGCTGCGAGTGGGGTATATACTACATCCGTCCGAGCTGTTCCTGATGTAGGAAGACAGCTCGCTAATTTCCTCAGATTCGTGTTCGCTACTGCTGGTGGAAACTGGAATAACGTCCATTTAGTTGGACACAGTTTGGGAGCTCACGTTATGGGTAATGCAGGTCGCTTTGCACCTGCTCGCCCCGTTCGAGTGACTGGTAAGAATATGTTAATAAAAAAATTACCTATCATAAACAAAAGTGATAAACCTTTTTCAAATTATATGTATTTCTTTCAATATTATAGTGAATCAGTAAACAATGTATCAAGGCTAAAAACGATTTCATACTATTACACTTTTACGAAGAAGTACAGTTGCCGATTAGGCGGACGTCATACCTTTTGATGGTGTATGGTCTTTTTGAGATGATGCATTATAGTACAGGTTATATTATAAAAAATGGTGATGTAGCTTCGATAACATTTGATAAGTGAGATTCAAGTTAGAAATTGTGTAAATGGAAATAAATTTTTTTCATCTTAAACATTTCATGTTTTCTAATTTTGAGTGCTACCTTAAATAGGAGTTTGTGCAGCATTGACGAGAAACGCTCAACCTGCAGTCAAACTCGTTACAAGTCAGGCTTCGATATTTGATGCGTTCACCGCCGCCCCGCCATACCTGTTTCTTTAGGTCGCTAGTAGTCGCTTTATAAAAAACCTCGTAGTTAGTTACCATGGAAATTATTGATTGTCTTTGGTTAATTTTTGGAATAAAACACTTGCAGCTAGGTAGGTGGATGGGAAACTATGTATATTATTATAAGAATATACAAAGATGACTGTTGTTTTATCATAAGCTAACATATGTATTAACATAACATGTTGCTCTGTGTCTACTGTTGACTCATTCTACCGCATAAATATCAACTACGTATTAATTAGTTTGCATAATAATAATCGTGCTATTTTAGGTATGGACCCTGCTGGACCTCAATGGGGAGGTAACGCCAACGCCTTAAACCGCAACTCCGCAACGTATGTTGAATCCATACATACTAACGGTGGTGCCCTTGGTATCATGGATCCCATTTCCCATGGTGATTTCTATCCCAATGGAGGCAGAGACCAGCCTGGCTGCGCGTTAAGTCCTTGCTCACATAGCCGCGCACACCAACTGTTTGCCTCCACTGTTAGAAATAACCGCTTTGTTGGAAGACGCTGCGATAATCTTACACAAGCTCGAAATGTCCAGTGTAACGGTGCAACTTTGAACATGGGCAATGCAGTTTTGAGCAAACGAGGGTGAGTTATAATTTTAAATAATAATATAACCTAAAGAAACTTCGACGATATTAATGTATGTTATACCACATTTGAGACGGTAGTGATCGTGCGTAGCAAGACCATCAAACTCCACAACAGCGTCCCTCATGCTGTAGTAGCGGTAACGCGTCATACAAGTAAGTGTACTTACTACACGGACAACAACGATGACGCAATCGCTTACTTCATGCTAAAGGCTATAAAAGCATTATCTACAGAGATCTATCTATCTAATCATCAATCAGCATAACATCAAGATGGCGATTAAAGATAAGAATATGGTTGTAGCCGAAAAATATTCAAGATATTACAATAACGAAGTTATTAAAAGACAAGGTTAAAGTGTTAATAAGTTCTTTAGTTGTAAAGATAACGTGTACGAAAAAAAAGTATAGAAAAAAAAAGAAACCAAAAAAGCTATAATAGTAAAAAAACAAAAAAAAAAATTTAAAAAAAATATCTATTGTATTAAGTACAAGTTAAATTAAAAGATACAAATAAAGCTTAACTAAAAAAGGGCACGGACGTAAAGTCTACGGTATGTAATGTCATTAATTAATAAAAAAAATATGTTATAAAAACATAGTCTTACAGTAGATTTCGAGTAACGTGATAGATTCATAAGGAAAGTTAAGATGCATAATTTGTGAAGGTTGTGTGTACATTAGTTGAAATAAGAGAAATGTCGAAAATGTCAACAAAAGTCAAGCGACATTTTGTTGTCATTAAAAATTATTCACTGAAAATTTTCTTCAAAGCCAAGAATGATACAACAGAAATTAAATGCGACAAAATTTTCCTTGAAAATTGGACTTTGATGCTAATAATTGCTCTGTTCTAATTTAAAAACAAATATATTATTAAATATTTGACTGTAAAGTTAATTTCTATTATTACTGGCTATAAAATTATTTCTGATTATTACTACAATTATATAATTTAATTACAATACAATTCGTCACCATCAATGCTAGCTAAACCTGCTATAGAACTGGTAGCAGATTTTTAATATTTAGTCATTAAAGAGAATGAAATCAGAGTTTGCTTTAACAAGAATTAGCAAATTGATAATTATTATAATTATCACGGACTTTGCTTATTAGCGACTTAATTGTTTTAGTTAATTCATTCCGTATTGTCAATATAATTATTATAGCAGTAGTAAAAATTCTTACAGTGCATATGCCCTGATAATTTATAACTGATGGCATTAGTAGGTAAATTAGCGTTTTGTTTTTATTTCACAAAAATAATATGGCTTATTCAGATCTCTAAACATTTAATGAACAATTTTTTTTTTCAGAAACGGACTCTTTGGACTACGAACGGGTGCAAACTGGCCTTTCTAGTTACGGATTTGGACAGAATAACCTAAAAAAATGTTAACTGAATCGTATTAATATCGCACTTAGCTAATGCGTCGTGCTGTGCAGATTTTTCGCTACTATTATATCAAGATACAATATGTAAATTTTATAAAGATTAATTCGTTTATTCAATTTGAGATCACCTTAAAGAAATGAATACAAAAACTAAAATGTACCAATATAACATGTATATTTTATTATATGACAACCTCTAAAAAATTGTGTAAAATACAAAGTTTTAACATGTCGTTCCTATTAATTTCTTTAACCTGACACACTCTTAAAATCTTGGCAGAATCTACCTGCAGTACAAGAATCGCTTTCTGACATTATTATTAAATAAAATCTTATTTTAATAATCCAGTTTGATTGAAAATTAGCTTAATAAAACTAATTATACTAATAATATATACTGTTAGAAAACTCTTCGTATTAAAAGACTCTTTAAGATATTTATTATTTAATACACAATATAGATAAGTTTAAACAATAACAATTACAATATTTATTTCTATTACAACTACTAGATCAACTACGCACTTCGAACTGTCTGGACTTTATATTTCTTTTTTCATTTGTTTTTTTCTTGGCATTTTCGCCATCTTTTGTTTTTTTTCACTATCTTACTATTCAATACATTATTTAAACAATTACATTTTATAAACAAAATATAAATTATTACAAGTATAAAATAGCAATATGTAATTTGTTTTAAAAACTTCATGAAGCAGTAATTTATATAAAATCTCATTTAACGTTATTTAAATTTATATCAAGACAGAAACCTTCATTATCTCCTTTCCTAAATTCTTAATTCGATATATTATTTGCAATTACAATCACATACTCTAACAACTCTATAATAATAACTATACTAATCTGTACACACACTGCCGTTATCAGGTTACTCTTATTCGTAGTGATTAGGAACAGGCGGAGTTTGAAACTCAAAAACATTCAGTAGTTTCTTATATTCGGTACGCTGGTGACTCCATCTTTTGTATTTAGAAGCAAACTGAAAGTAGAGTTTTTAGAAAGTCGTTGGCATAATTTGATGTAGATAAGTGAACTTTATTTTGTTTTAATTTTATTTATTAAGATAACCAACAAGACTTACATTAACTAACTATTTAACCAAGTGTAGTTTTAATTACAGATTTCCACGGCATGTAATAAGGACGCGTACATTATTTAATTATATATAAAAAAATAAAAACGCATATAATATAATACCAACTGTAACAATAATGTTAACTTAATTATTTCTTTTAAATCTAATTATATTGTGTCTGAAAGTGTGAATTATATTGCTAAATATGTCTACATCTATTCTGTTCAAGATAGCATGGTGGCTCAAGTTACTTTTTGCCGAGCTTGTAGCAAATGGTGAATATTTTGATTGTCTTGGCAATTTAATGGTGCTTTTAAGTTAATTTTTTGTAGTATCTCTGCGCAATCAATTACCCCTTACCAACTTGAACAGAAAGACAAGATCGAGCATATCACTACGCTCTTAAAGACATAAGTTTAAAGTGGTTTTCGGTCTTGGTATGAGGGCAGACATTTAGTAAGGCTGTATTCGAAACTGAGGTGCCAGAGAAAACGTTTTTGCACCTTTTAAAGCGTCTGATATATTATTAAATGTCATAGTGCGGATTCCATAATGGATTGCAATACTGAAACACACTCCGCACTAACGCATTTAAAATAGTAATTTTAGTTAAAATACCTTCTGTCTTTTAAATGTATTTTTCTTTTTAATGATAAATCTCAACATTTTTAAACTTTTTGATACAATATGAAGGGCTAAACAGCAATTTGTCATCTTATAGAACACCTGAGTCTCTAACTACATTAGAAGTTTGCAATACTTGGTTTTTGATATGGTATGAATTAAAATGAAGTTAGTTCGGTTTTTGTTTCTTGTATGTGTGTACATATATTGATGTTAAGTGGCTTTCATCCCACCATGGACTAAGACGATGTGGTTCACTTTATCAAAAGTTTTACCGAAGTCAGTGTAAATCACATCATTACAGACTTTAGAGGAAACATTCTGAATAATATTGGAAAGTAATGACGCCAAATTAGTTGCAGTAGAGTGGGCTCCTGTAAAGCCATGTTTATTGAAACTCCTATACTGTTGAGGTTGGCAAGAAATTAAATTAAAAACTAGTCATTTAAATACTTTCGCGAGGCTGCATAATATTGATATTGGATGATAATTATTTATCAAATAGACTTCACCATTTTTGTGAATTGGAACTATTATTGCATCTTTCCAAACTTTTGAAAATATACCAGTCTTAAGTGACTTGTTTGACAGTCTTGTTAGAAGCCTTGCAATGCTTCTGGCACATCTGGAAATAAATATGATACTGTCTGAACCAGTGCCTTTGAACTCGTCAACGCTGGTAAGGGCTTTGAGCACTTTCTTTTCCAAAAATGATAAGTTACTGATTGTAAGACTCATGGATAGCTCTGAATTCGAAGTAAATTTAGCGTTTGTGGGGATTACTGACGGTTTTTATAAACAAAAGATTTTTTGCAAACATATTACATATTTCAGCAAGCTGAGGATTTTTCATTAGCAAATTTCATAACCGATAGTTACGTACGGCTACTTTTCCTCTTATGTTTCAAAAAAGACCAATATAGTTTTGGGTTATCCTCTATAGAAGTTTCTAACCAAATCATGTACTCTTTATAACACGAATTTATCATATTACTACATCTATTTTTTAAGATTTAATGTTTGTATATGAAATTGCTATTAAATTGCATCTAATGATGTACATATACTAATGTAGGAGGCATCGATCTCATAAGTGTCTTAACCATTAGCTTGGATGGAGTTTCAGCCTCTAGATAAGCTCCGTGTAATCTATCGGGGCAAAACCTCGCAGAAACAAAACGGCATACTATCAGCATGAGCGTGGAGCAAAATTCAAAATTCCAAATATTCTTTATTCAAGTAAACTTGTAATCAAGTGCTTATGAATCGTCTGCTGGTTCGGAAAGCTGGTCCTACGGAGAAGAGCCCGCAAGAAACTCGGCGGTTGCTCTTTTAAAAATATAATTCTATAACTAGTTACATGTAGTCATTACTGTCTTGTACAAGGTAGAGTAGCTACACATTCTTATCATCTAAGTAATACCAACAGTATTCTGCTTTCTGTATCAGCCTGTTTTTAACAGTGTTTTTAAACTGCTGTAATGGCAAGGCTAAAACTGACTGCGGAATTTTATTATAGAATCTTATACCCAAACCCACAAACGATTTACTACTTTTTCAAGGCGCAAAGCAGGAGCCACAAGCAACCAGATACACGCTATGCGTACCAGTATGAGCTAGAAGCAAGCAGAAATAGTATTACTACGAGCATAACACGAGACTCATCTTGGAAGCCATCTAATAGGGTTTCTTCAATTGTTCCTTACAGTAGGTGGATTTATAAAATCCGCCTATATGAACGTTTCGTACTTTTCTGTACTCATCAGGTCAGCGAAGAAGCTGACTACGTCGTATATGTGCTTGAAGTTATTTTGTTCAAAGAATTACCGTATTTTAAGAACAGTTTTCTATATTTTTCTTTTTTATCGATTCCCTAATTTTCGTGTACGAAGTTTCCACATGATTTCACTGAGATATAATGTTATTTTATCATATTCGATTTTAAAAAAGATTTTTTTTCTGGCTATATACAGGTTATTAGCTTTCTGGAATTGAAAAAACTTCATATGTTGAATTCAAGAGATGGATGATACGGGTCTACAGGTCTTAAGTATATAAACTAGGGAATACCTTATCAATACGTATGTTACCGATAATCAAACCTAAAATGTTACTTCTGTTGTTCATTACCTAAGTATACTGTTTAAAATCGTGTAGAGCTATAAAATCTAACAATCATTGTATTTGCACCTGTGTTGTTACTTGTAATATGAGGAGTCGTTGCTTACTCGTTGTTTTTGTTCCAACTTATTTTAAAAAGGTAAAAGTCCACTATAATAAGTCTGTAATTTCGACGATTTAAGTTGATATTATCGACAAAATTAGCAAGAATATGTTTTTGAAGGGGTGATGGTAAATAAACGCCATATACATATAGTTTATCCCGCGTTTTATCTGTGGGAATTAAATTTATAGATACCCTTAGTCCTCACATTTACTTTCAAGGTGTTTTTCTCGCGAGTTTCTATGTATTTATTGACCACCCCTCCTTCTCTATTAGAGAGGAAGTCACTTGTCTCCCGGTCGCATCTGTAAGCAGTGTAGCGGGCGTAAAATAATTCACTATCGTACACCGAGGAGTTTAACCATGTTTCGCTTAAGACTATTATGCCATTTAAAATACATTTAAATAAATAAAATATTCTGATAATACTTAAATTATAAGACGAGAATGGAATGATACAAAAATGTTAATCCTAGCACAAACTATTATGAAAACAAGTCAAGTTTAAAAAGCTTTTAACAAAATTTCATGTCCTTACTGTTAACCGTTGAGGAGGTCCATTATCTGAAGACAATCCTGGCAGCATCAGGTCATGCTTATCATAAGCTTGCATTGTCATCGGGTCTGAAGCAGTTTGTAAAATTTCATGTTCCTACTGTTAACCGTTGATAAGCTTCCTCGTCTGGAGCTAATCCTGGCAGCAACATCAGGTCATGCTCATCATAAACAAGTATTGGCATTGGAACTGGACCAGCATATAAAATTTCATATCCTTACTGTTAACTGTTACTATTAACAAACTTAACTTGCAAGATTCCATCATTACATACATTGCAAGTTGAATAAAAACTTATACAAGACATATATATTAACATAATTTGTTTAAAATACACATATTTACCTTTACAGCCACGAAAATAAAACCAAAAGTGTCCATCTTCCTCACAAAGATCCGACCAGCACGTACCATACGTATTTGTAGTTCTTTTTCGCAACTTCAGACTGCAGCATGTAGAGATTTGTTTTTGGAGACAAATTCTCTACTTCATAAACTGCTGACTACTTATACCTATTCCGAGGTGACTGGTCTTCAGTTTATACTCTAGATTTTTTTTGTTTAAATTCTTTTTTGCTGCTAATACGGTATCCCGTGGCCGTGGGGTGACTAAATTTGACCAATATGTTTCGCGGCCAGGAGCTTTGGGGATTTAATTTTGCCACTCTTGAACAGTAATGGATGTCGCTGTCGTTGATAGGGCAATTTAAAACCCGATCAATTTGCTTTACTACAGTAATTAAGTTTTCGGACTTATTCTCTAGCACTGGATTTCGAGATTTGGACCTCTTGATAATTGGTCTATTAGATTCAACCTAGTAACCAAGCCACTGATAGTTTCTCTTAGGCTTTCATTTTCCTTTTTTAAGTTGCCTATTCTTAAGGCCTGATTGTTATTGTCGGCGCGCAATTTTTCGAACTGTTCGTTGAGAAAATCCATAGAATCCTTGAAGTGGTTAATCTGAGAGCTTAGATCTTCTATTCTCTTGGCCAAACAATTTTCTTGGACCTTAAGTTCCTCGAGCAAAATTACCCGAACATCGTCAAGTATACCAACGTAGCGGACGTGCCTGAACTGTCCACATCTGCGATAATGCATTTCTTTCGCTGCTAAACATTATCGCTGGTACTAGAGGTGCCAGTACCAGTCGGAGTTACCCGTTCTATAACTCTTTTGACGGTGTCCTTTTTGGCAGTCTTGATGTGCAAATAGGACATAACCGTTCCATAGTGATAGCGCTATTCATACACTCGGCGCAATCTATGGCAGTCAATGAACGTAACTGATAGGCATGATGATGTAAATTAAAATGTTATACAGCGTTGATGTCGAATAGCCTTTACAAATATTTAGCTACTTGAATTAAAACTTTATCACTGAGGTACTTAACACTATTATTGTAATTTTAAAATGTATATGATTTTAATAATTTTTCGAAAACAATGTTATACGTCCGCACTCGAAGAATATAATTTAATATCTTAATGGATAAAATAATGTTTACGCGAAAAAGTGATCAGAGCATTTTGAAACCTCACGATTAACTGGTTACGCTATCAGTGCGTTATACATTTATTATGACATTGTAAGACAACATTTTACGATTAAACTACTCTGCTATAATTCGCAGCAAAATTAAATAATTAGGAATAATGCAAATACAAGTTTTTTCAAATTCAAAATAGTCTTTATTCAAGTAAACTTGTCAATAAGTGCTTTTGAATCGTCAACTCTATTACTGGTTCGGAAAGCCGTTCCTACCGAGAAGAACCAGCAACAAACGCGTGCTCTTGTCAAATCATAATCCTTGTTACTAATTACATTTAGTTAATGCTGTCTTGTACAGGGTCGGAGGGTAGGTATAACAACGCATTCTTATTTAAGTAATCCTCAACAGTATAGTAGACTTCCTGTATTAGCCTTTCTTAACAGTGTTTTTAAACTGCTGTGATCAAATTGATTGTGGAATTTTATTATAGAATCTTATACCCAAACCCACAAACGACTTATATACTTTTGCAAGGCGTAAAGCAGGAGCCACTTATATCGGTTCCTACTTTTTCTATTATACACTATATGTACTGATATATATTATATATGGTATACTAAATTTATCCACGTTTCTATGTTATACTTGCGAGATAGGTTGCACTAAATGTAGGAAAAATCTCACATAATATGAACACCGCTTAAATTGAATACTTAAAACTAAAATGAATCAATTCACAGGTTCAATTCAAGACAAGTCCCAGACAAGTTCATATTCCTTGTTAGGTCAGTAAACAACTATTTCCCACTACGCTGTGGCCCAGTATTTTCCAAGAGATATGTCGATTAAAAACAATTTTTGTTTTTAATTTTCGCTTTTTACATTTACGTCAGTCAATAACAAATCCAATTATCTCATCTAATGCCTTATGTAATTATTTAATGTTACGTAAAGATTATTGCAATGAGTCGCCATAATTAGAGATTAAATAATATTTATCTTGATAAAAGTCCGAATAAATATAAAATCTTCGGCATTGTAAGTTACGTTCAAATCATGAAGCTGCTAGTGGTTCTCCTCGCTTGTGTAGCATGTTAGTATTTTTATAAATTATAAATATATATTTATTACTCTGCCTTCAGCTCCGCGGGTCGCTGGTTCGGTCCCGCCGAGGGCCAACATTTTCTATAAACAATTTGTTGGTTCCTCGCGCCTGGGTGTATATTTGTATTTAAGTATGTATTTAAAATTATATATGTAGTATATTCACCAGTTGCCTTTCAACCATAACACAAGTACTAAGTTACTTACTTTGGGGTAGAACGACCGTGTCTGTAAGTGTCCCATATATTTATTTATTTATTTATTTATATGTATATATTTGTAGGTGAAATCTAAAGGACCTTCACTCCAATTTTTTCATTTTTGTATTTTCAATGATTCTTATTGAGTATACCAAAATAGTCAAATGGTAAAAGACATTTAGTCGTACAGCCACTAATTTCGAGGATGTAAAATGATAATCGACATTAAGTCCCTAAGTGTTCATAATTAAACGCTACTGAATAAAGCTTTACATAACAATTTATAAAATGTGACTTAAGGTCCTTAAGCTTTCACCTACATATACATAGAATCAATCTCTTGTTCCGTTTACAAACGCTTCATGGGTGAATGGATGGAACAACTTCACTTATTCTTTTTTGTGGTTATTATTGTTAAGAGAAGGTACACTTTAAGGTTTTCCTGACTAAAATAAGAATAATGAACAAAACTTCTGATGAAAACTGATTTTTGCGACCTGACCTATTCGCCGCGATTAAAACCGCGAGGCACAGCTAGCTAGTACCTAAATGTGTTTAAAAGTGCAATAACGTAGTTATTGTTTTTGTGTGTTAACTAAATGTATTATAAATGTAATCTCCTTATTAACGAATTATTTCAATTACATCAATTTATTTCCAGTATCTACTGGTAGTGCTATTCCTCTGATACCAGGGGATAATAGCCACTATGTAGAGGGGGAGAGCCGCTATATTTGGTTGCCCGATGGTGACGATGTTCCCCACCTAGTAGACTTACAGGCTCCCGTTGACGAAGAAGTATTAACAAGAAATGGTGCCAATAACGCGTACTGGCTGTTTACAAGGTAATTGTATCTTGTGATATTTTCCTTACTGTAGTTTATGGACAAAAATAATTTAGTTTATATGAGGAAAAACAATTAAAGATGGTAGTAAAAAAAATTAAAGCAAAACTAGCTAGAACTGACTGATATGCCAAAAGAATTAAAAAATACATTAAGTGCCCTAACGCACTAACGGTTAGCCGTACGGCTAGCAGCTTATTATTATTTGCAAAGCTTTAGTGTAACAATACTCAAAGTTAGAAAAAAGATGACTGAAATATATAGACAAATAACTTGGCACTTAAATTGGGTAAATTGTTTTAAAGTCTAATTAATTTATTAAACTTTAAATTGCAATGTATCAGATTTTGAACCTCAAACTCGACTTAGCCAGAGTTAGTTGTTGAATGTTAATACTTAGTTTTAATTTTTCGAGTATAGTTTTGTTTAATTGAAACGAAAACGAATTTTGTTTCAGAATTTTACACTCACTAATAAAAAAAATCACTTATTTATAGGTGACATAGTTGACGTTGTGTCTAATACTGTTGCCTATTTTTTTTATGTCTGTTCTGTTCTTATTGAATTTGAATTTAAAATATATTCAATATTTTTATGTTTTCAGACAAAACCCTACAAACCGTCAAGTACTAGTAATGAATAACGCAAACTCCATCCGCAATTCAAACTACAGAGCGAACCGACCAACTAAAGTTATTACGCATGGTTGGAACAGCAAGGGAACTTCTGATCTTGTTCCTGCTATAACATCTGCATTCCTTGCTAACAGCGATGTCAATGTTATCGTTCTTGACTGGAATAGAGCCGCAACCGGATCGTATTCTCTATCAGTCCGTGCAGTTCCTGATGTAGGAAGACATCTCGCTAATTTTATCCAATTCGTATTCGACACTGCTGGTGGAAACTGGAACAACGTTCATTTAGTTGGACACAGTTTAGGAGCTCATGTAATGGGAAATGCAGGTCGCTCGGCACGCAATCGTCCTGTACGTGTAACTGGTAAGTACAATTAATTGAAAACATCGAAAAAATTCAATATCTAGTAACATATCATTTTAGTTATTGCGTTCATAAATACGTTATAAATACACATTAAAGAAAGGCTATGAAATGATTCAAGTGGAGCATGCTTCAAAAATATTATATAGTTATAATCCGTGATACTAAAAATATTTTTTTTTATAGCAAAATAATTTTATTATTACTTTTGTATTATGGATCTCCGCAAAGTAACGCCTAATTCTATAAATTATTTGCAGCATGCTTGTCTATGATAAGCCTATTCGCTCTAGTTATCATTTTCTCACTCTCCTTTCTCCTTAACCTTTAAAGACTTTTGTTTCGGAGGAAGGTATATCAATAGCATGCATGCCCTTAGCACAATTTTTTCAGTGCAAAGCGCTTCTTTCACGGCATGACAATATTGTTATATTTAAGGAGTATAGAAAATATTTGATTCAATGAATGACTATCATTAAGTATATTAAATATTAATTGAAATGTAATCCACATACTACCATTAAACTTTATAGTGACTAGTGTGTATCAAAAACCTACAAGCTTGTATAAATACGTTTGTGTAACGATAATCCACTATTTTAAGGTATGGACCCTGCTGGACCTCAATGGGGAGGTAATGCCAACGCCTTAAACCGCAACTCCGCAACATATGTTGAATCCATACATACTGACGGTGGTGTCGCTGGTATCATGGACCCTATTTCCCACGCCGATTTCTATCCTAATGGAGGTAGAAACCCTCAGCCTGGCTGCTGGATTAGTACTTGCTCTCACAGCAGAGCACACCAACTCTTCGCTGCCAGTGTCAGATATCCAAATCGCTTCGTCGGAAGACGCTGTGCAGATCTTCAACAAGCCCGAAATGTACAGTGTGCTGGTAATAATTTGAACATGGGCAATTCTGTTTTGGGTAAACGAGGGTAAGTTTCCTTTTTTTATATGACTTTCAATAAATAGGACACTCTTCTTCCAATATAATTTCACTTTTTCTCCAAAAATACTTTCTAGAAGATGGTTAGCATCAAATACTAGCATAGGATAAGAAGGGGAATTCGTGAACTTTTTGAATTTTGTAATATCTAATAATGCCTACTCTATTGTTTATACTTTAATTTCTATTATGTGGCTACATTAAAAAATATATTTAGTTATATTTTTCTAATTATTATATCTTTTGGTTACACAACTTTTTACAACAACAATCATTGAATGTGATTTATGATTAAATCTGCGACATTTGATTGAGAGAGAATGAAGTGTATCAATAGAGACTGATTGCGGAAGTATATTATAATATATAATTATATAAACATACGGATCACATCACAATAAAATCTAGTTACCTTGGTATAAGGTTTATTATATAGGATATTTTTATATTATACTAACAATACCCCGCGGATTCACCCGCGTCCATACCGATCTCGTGGTAGTGGAAAGTTTACGAAATCGGACTATAGATTTATTTGTAGATTATTTAATTATAAAAAATGAGTATCATTAGTATTCTTGGAATAAAAGCTAACTCACCAAATGCAGTCCCTGCTATAACGGTCGCTAAAATGAATTTGTTATGGCATTATTTTCTTTCGATTTACATTCTTAAATTCGTGATATCTGTTGATTGGGATGTCGGATTTTAATAATTTTAAAAGTATTTTACAGGTATTGAAACAGTTTTTAGTAAAATATCATTTAATGTGATGAGGATTATTACGGAGACGTAAATATTATGGTTTGATTATTGTCGCCACTTTTATCAACTTCTACAATGTAGAAAAGTAGTTATACTGGCAAAACTATAATAGAATAACATAATAGTATCGCAGACTTTTTTATAGATATTGATACGTTTTATAATAATGTAGAATATTTTTTTGTTCTATCATCAATAGTACGCGATGAAATATTTTTAGGACTAAATTTTTCACACCTTATTACAATTTTATTAGGGATCCCTATTTTCAAAAAATATATAATATAGCCTATGTAGCTCAGTAAAGAAGCAGCTTTCCAATGGTGAATGAATTTTTGAAATCGGTCCAGTAGTTTTGAGTGAAAACATTATAAACATACATACACACAAACATACAAATCTTTCCTCTTTATAATATTAGTATAGACTAGTATAGATAAGCAGGAATCGCAAAAGTTTAAAACCTGCTATATTATGATAATATGTATAAATGTATATAGCAATGAACGCACTGTTTCTTAGGTCGTTATTTAATTTGATTTTTAGATTTAAATGACATTCGAGTGACCAATTGAAAGTGGAAGTCAGGTTAACATCATGTTTATATTCAAAGCTAATCATATTTAAAAACCTAAGGACTATATTGTAGCGCTTCCGGCATGTTTGCCGAATCGGGAGTTTTATGCAATTATTAGAGCTCGCATCTTTTTGGAACCGGCTCAGAACTTCTTCGAACTCTATCCTCCAAAGAGTAAGCGATGGGATGCCTAGTACTACCCTAAACTCATCTTCATAAAAACAGAAAATAATTAATAAGGCTTGTTTTTGACATCTGAATGACATTTGAATAGTTTTCTAAGTAGGTAGTAACAAATTGTATTTAATTTTTGTCTGTATATTTAATTTTAATTTTTGTACATTGGGTTATTAATACCTTTCAATAAAAATTATTTAATTTAATTTAATTTAATTTATATCTAATATTTTGTTTATTTACAGAGCCGGACTTTTTGGACTACGAACTGGTGCAAACTGGCCATTCTGATTAAATGATGGAACAAACGAACCAACATACACCACGATCCCATGACTTATTCTCTATCTTGATTCTATTATGTCATAAATTTATTGTATAGATTTTGTTCTTATACTATTGTATCAGGACAGTGTTCTTTTATGGATATAGCATACGATTCACAGATTATATAAAATATTTTACTTATTTTGTTTATTAATTTTGTGATTTAATCCATATAATATTTAAAAACAAAACTAAAATGTCATGTTCCAATTTAATAGCAGTTGTGAATAACATGTTAAGTTTAAAATGTATGGAAAAAAGCTTCTTTTATTATCAAAAATAAAAAGTTTTACTTATTATTTTTTTGTAATTTAACAAATTCCCATTATTTAAGCAGGATTTAGTGTATAACAATCGTGAAGTTTAATCCTATATTCAACTAAAGCTATGTAAGCTAGATAAAGTATGCGAAACTAAGTTATAGTACCCGGCATTAAATAATGCACATCGATGTTTAGAACGAAACAGCCGTCCAGTTCGGTTTCGTAGAGCGCTGTCACTGTCACTCAGATAGTATATGACGTTTCACACGGGTTCGTCAGTGTGTGCGACAGAGACAATGCTCTATGAAGGAGAATCTAGCCGATTTTCTTTCTCTAAGCCTCAATGTGCATTATTTATTGCCGGGTACTATTGTTGTGTATGTCGATGCGAAGCTACACGAACTAGGCTGAACTGCTCCTGCCTTACCCCGCATTCCCTTCCCTCATCCTTTGCCACTACAATGTGTCGTGCCGGTAGTTTCGTAAGGAATATGCAGCAATTTGTGAAATTTCAAATAATTTTCTATACTAGAGAATACACTATGGAAGGACTACCACACCTTAAATAAAAAAGACTGAGGTTTCGATTAATTCTTGGTGTTCACGCCACATATTTTTAGTTTATCTTTGCGTAGCTTAGATAAGCTGGCTTAGTTTAGTTTCGGAGTAACTTAGCCTTCGGTCGGCAACCTGCATGTGGTTCGCGAGCCGCAGATTACCGACGTCTACGCTAAAGCGATATTGATGAAATTTGGTACAATTGAAGCTTATATATCGGGCTGACACATTCGAGTTTGTTCGAGGATATAATAAAATATAATTCAGGTTATTACAATACTTATGTTGCGAATTCGCGGGTACAGCCAGTAATAGTATATATTTAGAATTTATTTCGTGTTATTTGTATTATAAAATATCCTTTTTTAGTTTTTATGAAAATCAGAAGGCTACCGTTCATTTATTAGATTTACAATAATGCGAACATGATTGTCATGTAGCATAATTATCGATCTTCTTCTTGGAACTATCAATCGTTTATCGTCAATTAGGAACTGATTAATAACCTATAGATAATACTGACTTATCGTTTGTCAGTTTTTAAATCATTCGTGAGTAATAAGAAAGTCATGTGTATATCTTTTTTGAAAATACGAGAAAATCGCCAAATTGTCCATCTTTTAAATGGAACATACTGCAGCAATACTTTTGTTGTATATGCTGATATATGTTTAACAGTGTTTCTGTAACACAAAAGGTTTCACAAGATGTGAAATATTGAGATGAAAGCATTTGAGCTTGCGTCAAGAAAGCTAACCTAATAGTGCTAAGAGTCCTTAAAGAGTGAGTGGAATATTACTTGCTCTTCGGAAAAACATGTCTAATTCTAAGAGTACTGAATTCACACAAAATCAAGACGGAAAAAATATCAACAAAGTGGCGTGTTAATGTCAGTTACACGTTTCAATAAATCACACAAATCATATCACACCGTTTTTTTAATCTTAGATATTGGTCTATCATGCCAGTGATTATGTCTGGTACTGACGCTTTGTTGCAATGTATATGCGTCATTAAACTCAGTCACTGAAACATAAGTCACATGTGATGTAAAGAGCTAAGCTCCGAGATCCTAAGACCAAAGCGACTTACATCGAACATACGAAAAAATTAAATAAAAAGATATATAATATTTTTTTATCCTACTTAAGCTGTGATAGCCTAGCGGGTAATACCGTGGGACTCACTAGAGACGATCATGGGTTCAAATCCCGGGCAGGCACCAATGAGTTTAAAATTTGATGTTTGCAATGAGTTTGCAATTATCAATTAGACACATAAGTTTCTAATTGATAATTGCAATTTGTCACAAGCTTTTCGATGAAGCAAAACATCGTGAGGAAACCTGCATATCTCTAGAGAAATCTAGGGATATGTGTAACCTACCAATCCGCATTGGAGCAGCGTGGAAGGTCTTAGCTCCAATTCTTCTCTCCAAAAACGGAGGGAGGAGGCCTTAGCTCAGCAGTGGGCATAGTAACAGGCCGTTACTTTGTTTTTACTTTTTTTACTTTGAGAAAGGTAATATATGAGGAAATAAAAATCACGTTTTTTATGTGCAACGTGCCGATCATCAAAAATATATGGTGTTTTACCCGATAGATAGATTCTTACATCACTAATGACTATTAACAATATTAAATGTAATAAATGTACCTGTTGTGTGCACCGCTGTACCGACTAATACTATGTTCGGTACACAACTCTCAAGTCTGCAATGTTTGAGTTTAAAGTTTCTTAATAATTACTTCAAGAATAAAATACATAAACTTGCTTGTAGTTAGAAGTTTTAGTAGACTCAATGAACCTTCCTCCTTAGAATATGCCGGTATAGTAAGTTGTGGCACAAATGTTGATGATGAATCACAAATATAATGTAGCTCATATTACAAAAGTTATGATATTATGGTAGAATAGAATGATAGAATGTGACTGGCCACGGCGGGTCAACTTACCTTAGTCACCTTTTACAACACCTCGGTAAGAAATTAGGGCGGTCTAGCCTACTTAGCCGGAGACACATTCTATGTGTTCCAAAGTGGACATCCATTTAACTTTCTTGACTGGCCCGTAGGCACCGGTAGTGACCCTGCCTTCAGCTCCGCGGGTCGTGGGTTCCCGCCCGATGACCAACATGTTCTATAAACAATTTTTTGGTTCTCCGAGCCTGGGTGTATATTTTATATTTAAGTATGTATTGATAGTATAAAGTTACTTACATTGGGGACGGACGACCTTGTGTGAGGCCCATATATTTATTTATTTATATTAATTATTTTGCTATTATCCGCGTTTATTAAAAAAATCTATGTTATGCTAAGTGCGGGAAGCAAAACCGCTCTCATACCCTATACATGCTAAGTTAGTTACCGCAGCTATCACAAGACACCACCACCAACAGCACACTACACAAACACTACTCACATTCACTGCGACAATCTCAACGATCGTTTCGCCCCGTAACCGAATCATTGTCAAGAGATAGGCTCCACGACAATATTTAGATATTATATCAGACATTATAAGGTTAGTGAACGGTTTTTCATCCTAAACATAAAATATTTTCAAAAAAATTTATTTTATTTTTTTATTTATAACTCTTGTAATACGGAATTCCGCAAAGTAATACCTACTTCTATGAATTATAGATTTCAATCTACGTAGGTTGTTTAATATAGTTTCCTAAGTATTTTTACTACTATGATTCTATTATATGATAGCCCGATGCGTGTAATATATTCTAACTCATCTTGTGGTGACAGAGATTCATACATCATAGAATAAAATGCAATAACATTAACGGACCATATCTTTTATTAATTTTTCATTCGATTTCCATCAATTTTAAAGCGTTGTTGTATAAAAAATTACCCCATAATTGGACGTAATCTTGAGCTCATGAAACTCTGGCAGATAAAAATTGAGTCATAATAAATGACATTAGAAATATACCGCCTATTATGGCTTGGCTAATATAATTTTTATTTATTCAAAAAGACTTCAGTACAATCTATTGTATGTCAATTTATAAAGCAGGTATCCCAATTTTACAAATGTGCTTTTACGCGTAAGACAAATTTTTAAAAGAATTAATTCACATAACAATGGCTTGCACTAAATGACTCTCCTGTTAGGAACGCGCCCTTATCTTAGTCAGTGATACCAGTGGCATTATAAAATGTCATAATTGATTGATTCTTGTATTGATAATAAATTAAGCCGGAAGGTCTATCTGTTAAGTGCATGTTGTAGTAATAAAACCACTTTTTATATAAAGCTTACTAAAAAATAGGTCAATTTTCAAAGATATTTTGAATACAATAGGTTTATTTAGTATCATTTTCATTTCAGACATTTGTTTTTTTAGTAACAAGATACTCAAACCTTTGTTAATACAAAGTCACTTAAGCAACATACTATGTATCATTGTCCTGCCCTTATACCACTCTAATTTTCAGGAATCAATGATAACGACTTGTGAAAACCTTGCAGGTAACGAATTCCAAAAATTAACTTGATGATAAACATCTAAGAAACTATAGTCATGCTAAGAAACTATAATCTCAATTATACCCAGGTTGATATATTTAGTAATGCAAAGGAATGTTTTAAGAAAAAAATTCTGGATACTATTCAGAATATGTAAAACTATTTAATGTATGTAACTATGTAAAATAATATATATACACAAATTGAAGCATTTTCATGCATAGCATAAACATGCACTCAACCATGCGCACACATTTCTCCACACATGCAACACATTTACACACACACACATACACACACTTCTCTGGCGTCCTTATTATATTGATAATATTGTTAGCAAAATTAAAATCCGTCTCTGGCTATAAGTTAAACTAAGTAATATTTTGTAAATTAATATAAGAGCTGTGGATTTTGTTAAAGTAAATAAATAAATAAATCACATAAATGTATCTTACGAGTATGAGGAGGTAAAAGTAACCCTTAAATACAAAGTAATTTTCATTTGCATGTCAGTTGCATTAATGCTCACTTGTGATAACTTATTTTTTCTACTTATTATTTTACATATATATTCTACTTACCCGAATACCACACGGCGGCATAAATCATTCTATATGTTCCAAAGTAAACATCCATTTGACTAACAAATGTGCTAGAGAGCTATAGGTATGCGAGTGCAGAATACGGGTTGAGCACATAATATGTGGATAATAGCGTATGGACCATTAATTCAAGCATTCGCAAACATTCCTACCGCACTATAATGTAGCTAGCTGAATTATTTGAGTTGATAAAGGTTCATAATGTTTAACACGTTGAGTGCCACATCATTGATTGATTTCATTCCTTAACTAACAGCGAGCTTGCCGTTAAACCCGCGTTATTCAACAGTGAGTGACATAACTTTCGTTCAGGCCCCGACAGTTAACAGTGACTGATAGTACAAAATATAATAATAAACTTAAAAATTTACATTGTTGTTAGTAGCTGATCGGGCAATTTTCAACGAATTTTCTAGTGTACATTATAAAATAATAAAAAAATTTGACCAAAAAATATATAAAAACATATTACGGTTGGACAACCCTTATCAAGGGAAATGAAAAAAGATACTAGCCTCAGACCTAATCAATCAACCTGATCAATCAACTGATCAAACTTAAAGTCATTCATGGAAACATTAGCGTGGGAAAACCTAATATTTTTACGTATTATAAATTTAAGAAACTGCAAAAGGAACCTTATGACCTTTCATTTAATGCTTAAAATAATTAACCCTAAAAATTAATATTAGCCTAGTACTTAAGATTGTAATCTCAACATGATTTTGCCCAATCAATCATAATCAGCAATCAGTTTAGCGAAGAAAATGGATAGTTGATTAGCAGATAATAATGTTTTTCTTACACAAATAAAAAAGTAAGAGGACTGTAAGGATCTTATTGTTAACAAGATCGCCTTCTCTTTTGATTATATGTAGTGATAATAGAATATTGCAGCTTTGTACTATTCCATTTTATTCAATTTTATAAACAATCCACTATGTTATATTATTACAATTTACCATTTCTCCGTTTCACGTCTATTCCTTTTGACCGCTCGCGCCAGCATGGCCGCCCGTCGGCTTTATTTTATAGTCTCGTCTCTGATTTTTAGTTTAGCTATAGACAAATATTTTGGAATAGCTAACATTATGAAGTCAAACGACGAAACGAAGAAATATCATTTTGTATTTCGCACGCTTTGTAATAAAGTCAATTCGAATTCGCAATTAGACTAAATTGAGTTATCGTAATCCTTATTTCAATTCCATCAATGACATCAGACTACGATCTTAAAAAGGCTAGTATTTTCTTGCTCATAGTTATGGGTCAATTTAATTCTCTACGACTTTTATAGACGTTACTATACGCTTTATTGCAGTTTGACACAAAACAACTTTTATGATTTGGGTAAAACCGTAATACTAAGCGTGCGATATAGTCTAAATGTAAATGTTCATTAATTCTTCTGCCCTTATCCCACTCTAAGTGGGGTTGGCACAACATGTTGCAAACATGCTGTCATATGATTTGGCTACGTATTTTACGACCGGCCGCCTGCCTGACGTCGACTTACCTTAGTCGCCTTTTACGACACCTCGGTAAGAAATGAGGGTGGTCTATTCTATGCAGCCGGATATCACACGGCACTTACCTTAGTTGCCTTATACGACACCTCGGTAAGAAATGCGGGTGGTCTATTCTAAACAGCCGGATATCACACGGCATTAACTTAGTCGCCTCTTACGACACCTCGGTAAAAAAGGAGGGTGGTACTATTCTATTCTGCCGGATACCACACGGCTTATAGTCTAAATGTAAATGTATAAATAAAAATATAATGTCAGTAAAATTTACACGCAATTGGTTTCTTTCTTGCAAGCTTTGTATCTACTAATAGTCTATTCCGAATGAATTAGGAATTGGAATGAAATTTTTGAGGATGCTCTAATGTTATTAATTACCCATAAAAGACCCATAAAAGAGTGTTTCTGAGGAATCCCAGGAAGTCTAGGAATATGCAACCTAAAATTCCCTATCCCTGTTACCCTTTTAAAACGTTTCTTCGATGATGTTCGATGGACACAGTTTAGGCTGGCTCCTCTATTTAAGAATAATAACTATATGTTCTTCGTTCCTTATGTTTTATGTACTATAAAAAATATTAACCATAGACAGGATAATTTAGAATTATGGTTCGAATGACACATTTTATTACAATTCAAAGACAATTCAAATGTCTCAATAAGTGAGGGAGATATTTAAAATTAAATAGTGGGTTATTTAATTTTTTTCAAAAACTGGTTAAGGCGGTGTATACTATCTAGGTGTGTTCTTCAAATTCACTGCAACGATCTGAAAAAAAAATAAAGTTGAACAATATACATTTTTGACTGACCCGTTGGCGCAGGTGGCAGTAAACCCTGTCTTCAGCTCCGCCAGTCGCGGGTTCAATTCCAGCTGACGGCTACAAAAATTAATACAACAATTTTTAGTTTTCGAGTCTGGGTGTATTTATTTATAACTATATATGCACTGCTGGGAATAGGCCTCCTGTCTCCGTTTTTGGAGAGCCGTCTCTCCGTTGGAGCTAAGACCTACCACGCTGCTCCAATGCGGATTGGTAGGTTACACATATCTCCAGAATTCTCTAGAGATATGCAGGTGTCCTCACGATGTTTTCCTTCACCGAAAAGCGTGTGATAAATTGCAATTATCAATTAGACACATGAGTTTTAATAGAAAAACTCATTGGCGCCTGCCCGAGTTTGAACTCGTGTTCCCTCGAAAGAGTCGCACGGTCTCACCGCTGGGCTATCACAGCTTATTTTTTTTTACTTTTATATATGCACCAGTTATTATCCCTAACACAATACTTACTAATTTCCGTTAATACTTAATAATTTCCTTTTTTATATATAAATAATAATAAATATATGGGACAATTACATACATGGTCGTCCGTCCAAAGTAACTTAACACTTGTGTTATAAATGACAGATAACTGGTAAATTTGTGCATATATAATTTTATATACATACTTAAAATACCTAATACCCAGACTTAAAGAATCAATAAAATATTTGTAGAATATGTTGCCCTCGGCTGAAATCGAAAATGTGACCGTGGAAGCTGAAGGTAGAGTCAGTTCTACCTGCGCCAGTAGGCGAGTGAAAGTTGGGACAACTTTCACTCGCCTACTACTTACTTATATTTTTTATATATGTGTTTGGGGATGTAGTTACTAGTTACTAGCTAACCGGGCAAACGTTGTTTTGCCATTATTTCTGGGGAATTTCTAGTGTACATTATAAAAAAAAATTAGGAACTGTCAACCTTTATTACGAATGATGGTATGAAAAATATTAGCCGATTCTCAGAGCTACTGAATATGCATTTAAAATTTCATAAAATCGATCAAGCTGTATCGGAAGATTAATTAACATTATGACACCAGAATTATATATATGAGATGAAGATGATATATAATGTTGTTTTTAATATTATAGCAGAAGTGCTATACAAGTATTTTTGTTCACTGACACTGTGTTTATTATTGAGCGACTAAAAATTTAAACACATACCTCATTATGTGCTGACAGCCAAGCTCTAAGAAACGGCGCAAATAATCTTTGGTCATATCGTTTTCTTGTCGTGGATTTCAAACTGACGAGACAAGCCACAATAACAGTAACCAAACACCCAAGACCCGTAAACCATAAATAGGAGATCCGATATAAAAATGGCACTTCCCTAAAAGCAAAAACACTATTTTAATTTTTATAAGACAGATATTAAAATCTTTGATTAAATTAACACTAAAGTAATTTATAGAAATAGAACGTCTATTCTAACTTTGCGGACATTCATAATACAAAAGTAATAATAAAATTATTTTGCTATAATCCACGATACAGTAAATAGAAAATATATATAGCTAAATGTATAGTGGACGATCCGTTTTTCGTAACCGCTACATGCAGGATTCGTAAAAACACATGCACAATCCTCCGCAAATCGCAAAGCCATTTGCGATTTTGTCGTGGAGTCTATCTCCTGATGATGCTTCGGTTGCAGGGCGAAACGATTGTTGAGTTTGTGATAGTGAACGTGTGTAGTGCTTGTGTATTTTGGTGGCAGTGGTGGAGGTTTTTGCATGTGTTTTTACGAATCCTGCATGTAACGGGTATGAAAAACGGATAGTCCACTATACATTTAGCACTATATATATTTTCTATTTACTGTGTCACGGATTATAGCAAAATTTTATTATTACTTTTGTAACACTAAAGTCGTAAATGTAAATATCGCTCATGGACTGCAATAGTGGCACAATTTAAAAAACACATGTTTTGCACTCGGAGTAGGTGTAAATGTTAAAATACTTCCTCGTACACATTCTTTTAGCAGAAATACCAGCAGAACACATACTTCAATATTAGACCGTTCGTTTAAGCAAACTAAAGCATTTTTTATCCTTGGCAATGAAATATTAAAACCCAATTCAATTTCATCAATGATTTTTATAGTACTACAATTATCATCGTCCTCATCATCCTCCTGCCCTTATCCTACTCTAAGTGAAGTCGGCACAATATGTAACAAACATGTTGTCACATGATTTGGCTACGTATTTTACGACCGGCCACCTGCCTGACGTCAACTTACCTTTGTCGTATTTGACGACCCTTCTGTAAGAAAGAGGGTGGTCTATTCTACTCAACCGGATACCACACGGTGGGTCAATTTACCTTAGTCACCTTTTACGACACCTCGGTAAGAAATGAGGGTGGTCTATTCTACTCAGCCGGATACCACACGGCGAGTTGACTTACCTTAGTCGCCTCTTACGACACCTCGGTAAGAAATGAGGGTGGTCTATTGTACTCAGCCGGTTTACAGTACTACAATTAATAATCAATAATAGTATTTTCAATGCATACTTATCACCAGTTTCGACTTCTGAGGCCGGTTCAAACGAATAACTACAGTTGTATGTGTAGCGCTGTTTTTCTTCGAACGTTAGCAGTCCTCTAGCTTGTGCCAGCTGAGACTGTGCTGCTACCCACCATGCGAGAATTAAACCCGTGATGCCACCACTTAAGGCGCTCTAAAATTGAATATTATTCGATTTTTTTTATTGGAGTAATATTTATATGACATACGATCGTAGTCTTGAATGACTCATTATCTGCCATCCAAATGTCACGTGATTTAAAAAAAATCCCGCGACTTTAGTCAAATGCTTTATTATCTATACTTATTATAAAACAAAGTCCCAAAAAGCTGTCTGTCTGTATGTAATCGATTTTCTCAAAATCTACTGAACGGATTTTTGTACGGTTTAGATAGTGCAATACTTCCGGATGGTTTTAGTAAATAGTACATATCGGTATTATGTAAATTGCGTTAAAGAGACCGCGCAGTTGTTAAAAAATTTGCTTGCTGGGAGCGTGCGCTTCGTAAACCAGCAGAAATACGCTAAAGTAATGTACTAGAGAATTGCAGATCTATAAAACTACTAAAAAAGGCTGTGATAGCATGTCTCTATCTCTTATTTTACCTCACAATGGCTACTTTTATATTTAAAGTTTGAATTCTAAAAAAAATTTGGGGCATGCTGATAAGCTAGTAATGCAATAAGAAATATATAAAACAATAATAAAATTCTGACTGACACGTGAGTCATATTAACTTTAATATATTTAACATGATGATGAAACACGATGTAACTTCAATACTGGATTTGGAATAAGATCATGATTTTCACGATCTTCACATTTATTCAAATAAAACTCGTACTTAAGTTTCAATGTTGCAAATATACATTTAAATTTAATTGTATAATATTTAAACTTAAAAATTTGATTAAGTGTCCCAATGGAGTTGAGTACAATTAAATGTGTTAACGAATTGCCAATTTTGAACATTGTAGTCTAAAAATAATAATTATAGCAATAAATTCAAATAACACAAAGATTCATTAATAGAATATGCAGCTTGTGAAATTATTTATAAGTTGTCTATACACGACATAGTCGGGTACGGCTAAACTCTTTAAACTATTTTTTTTTCAATGTAATGAATTTGTACGTAGCTTAAACATTTACTCACAACACCATCTACAAATGGTAAGAAAAGGCCCATGAGAAAAATTCCTGTTAACGGTCCCATTGATGCCGAAGACAAACTCATCGTCAGTTGCAAAACCGATCCCAGTTTTTCAACTACGAACACCAAACCTTGGAAATAATTAATTAAAATTAAAATATAGGATTTACGGAAGTAGGTTTTGCAACAAAATATTAATACTCCGTCTTCATTATATTTTAGTAACATTCCAATCAATAATTTCTCCAAAAATACTAGGTCTTAAGCATTGTATTCTTATTTTATAAATTGTGTGTTATTCAAATTGTTACTCAATAAATAATATACCCTTTTCAAATTATCTAAGAAATTTTCTAATATCCTTCTACAAATATAGACTCTGAAACTACCATAGTCACAGAATAGACATATTACAATTTCTTCTCAATTAAGTTCGATAATAGTAAAAAGCAAATAGGATTATAAATTTCTTAAACCAGAAAAAAAATAAAAATCATTAAAGACTATATTGATGTAAAACAATATCTTATCTCTAGTTCAGAATTGATGTTTTGACTGATAATGTTACGTACCAACACAAACACAACCTAATACAACGACAACTGTTCTCACAAGTATTTGAGTTTCCCTATGGCCAAGTTTTCTGAAGAAAGGTTTCCAAAAATCTTCTAACACAACAGCAGCCATTGAATTTAAACCAGTAGATAAGGAGCTAAAATTGTTTAATAAATAACTTAACTTTACAGTACAGTACAGATACAGTATATTTGAGATATTACTTAAGTAGAAGTGGTTTAGACCCCAAGCACTACAACAATTATTTTTTCTATAAAAACCGATGTGCCTAATAATGTAATGATAAATTTTAAATTTTCGCGATTCATACTTATTATTATATAAATAAACGGGTCATATCGCGGCAAAAAAAACATAAATCAAAGAGCACATAGCTGCAGTTAAAAATAACCAGCCAACGAAGTCAGCGATCGCAGATCTGCTTAATTTGGGGAGAAATCACTGGATTGAGCTTCATGATCCCAAAGTCCTGTCAACTGATGCACACTATTATGCAAGAGTGGCGCGTGAAGCTGTTGAAATAAAAAAGTCTCGTACGTTCAACAGAGAAGAGGGTTTCAGATTGTCGACGACTTGGGATCCAGTGACTAATAAATATAACTCGCGGAAGAAATCGTTGCAAGCTATATCGTGTGCAGATAATATCAGTGTGGTGTGCGAGAGACCTTACGAGGATTGTGCGGTTCAAGTGAGGGTAGATGAACAAAATAATGACTGTAGTACTCGGGAATGAAGACGCCGCGGCGCTCCAGTAAGTTCGTGACCTGGCGGATGCAACTCTGCCGAAACGTCGAACCTTGTAAAAAGGTTACTCGATTTTGCCGCGATGTGACCCGCTTATTTATATAATAATAAGTGCCTAATGTATATTAAAAAGTTATCGCACACTTTTTGGTAAAAGAAGAAGAAATGTCGTGAAGAAACCTGCATATCTCTTGAGAATTCGTGGGATATGTGAAATGTGCCAATACGTGTCGGAGCAATGTGATGGGTCAAAGCTTGAAGTGCAGCTGTGTAAAGTAACAGATAAAAAAAATAGTAGGCTTTACTTTAAATTAAACAGTATTGTACTTTTTTTAGTAAAGTTAAACGAAGCAAAACAAGCTGAAGGTTTATCTGTATTATTTATTGATACAAATAACGCAATTTCTAAGCTAACTAATAAAACCAAAGCTTACCTTAAAGCAGCGCTAAATACACCAGCTACAAAAATACCAGGCATTCCCTTCCATTCGCCCAGAACATCCATTACTAATAACGGGAGCAGTTGATCTTTTGCCAATGCTAGTTTTGAATTCAACGGATCACATTCATAGTATCTTGCGTAGGCAAGAAGTCCGCAATAGCCGCAAATAAAAACTATAAAAAATACTCCACATAGAAATCCCCATACTGCCCTGTGAATTAAAATTATTTATTATCATTTAATCTTAATAGCGTCTAAAAAAATACATTTTTAATTTTTGATTTGGAATTCATTGTATTAGGAAACCCTGAAGGGATTTTATCTCTTCTCGATTTGATATGATTAACGCTTAGTATATTTTCAGCTCTTTTATAATGGTTCCCTTATATTCTATTGGCATTAGCAATTTTGACTTTAATCGTCGCCGCCATTAAAAGTTCTATGAGTCTAATTTCAATATTCACAGCTTTGATCTGAATAACCCACCTTATAGACATCTTTATATCCGACAATGCTAGGAAACGTTGCATCATTGACTGATTGACAGCAATATTTCCAATCCAGTAGAAGGTTGCTCCAATAGATACAGACCATATTGAATGCCTCTCCGTTAAGTCAAGACTTAAACTAAAATAAGCAATATTACAAATATAATTGGAAGACAATATTCACCTATTGGTGAATACCTTTTAAAAAACGTTCAATGACACTTTTGTTGCGTAATTCATTGTATAAATGACATCATTCTGGTTTTAGCCGGTACATTATAAATAAAAATTAAAAAATATATATTAATAATTTCACCTTGGAAATTCTAATCTACATGTGATCATATTTTTGTTGATCACTTCTTCTATTCCACCAACAATTATTGTTCCTTTGATAATGACTAATATCATAGCGCCAATCATAAAAATTGTTTGAATCACATCTGTCCACACAACAGCTTTCAGTCCTCCCTAAAAATGATATCATTTACGTAATATCCTCCTTTTTCGGACAAAGAATCAGCTTAGCGATTCAACGCGGAAACGCTACCTGCATTCTTGGGACCATTCCAGGGGGGCATAATTTGTATAGTACTAGCCAAGTAATTTAAGATAAATATAACTTGTACATTTTTGTTGTGAATAAATAAAATAAAAATTATTTTTTTTCGTAATTAATAGTACACATGTCTCATGTTTCATCGTTTAATATGGTTATTTTTCCTTTTTTGCCAATTGACTTTTAGTAACTAAATTTTAATTTCCCTAAAAGGAACATTCAAGAGAAAGTTATAAAGAAAATAATTTGGTATACTTACTACGGATGTATAAAATATGCAGACGAGACACACAATCGGTGAAACGATATGTATATTTACACCAGTAACTAAAAATATAATTAAATATTAACACTTGTTGAATATATAAACAAAGTGCAATTGAATACGAAATTAAAAAAATATTACAACAATACCTTGATTAAATGCTAATGCTGGTACATAAATAACAATTGGCAACCAAACCATCTGAAAATTAATACGTCTTTTATATACACCATATGATAGCTGTTGAAATATCATAAATAATATGGGTTAATTAATTGACTAAATAAATACGATTATAAAAATTTACATGCATATGTGGGTTGTAGATTGTTGTAGTTAGTGGCGCGATATTGTCAATGAAACCACACGCACTAGTTTCACTACGTTTATTATAAGATATACAGAATTTAATTTAAAGAATAATTGAAGACAATATGTATGGGAATATTAATAAAGATGTAGAAGTGTTTGCGAGGGACAAACCGAGAGCTGACTTTTTCAATATGTACACTGTAGTCTTTGATATAAAATTGTTGTAGGCGAAGTTGTCTGAGTGTAAATTATTTAATATGACTAATGTGTGATGTGTATGTTCTGTACGTGTAATGTATATGAATGTAGATTTATGATGTTGATGCGCAAGAAATGCTACACATATATGATAAATCATTTTCTTCATCATATTTATAACTTGTTTATTAATTAGTTAAGATTTAAGATTGTAGAATTCTCAATTTGCATACATATAAAGAAATTTACCAAATAAACACTGAATAAAACAGATCCGAAAATTCTTGTCCTTTTATCGTAACGAAGTTCCAAGTACTGAAATAAATTAAAAAAAAAAATATTAAATGTAAAATTATGTTGCAATCATTTACGATGCAAGAAAAGTTAGGATACCTGCCTCGTATGCCGATGTTAGTTGCAATTCATGTAACACTGGAATAAATGTACGCGTGACTATGACAGCCATAATTAACGCTCCTATCAGTAAAAAAACGTATGACGTCCCATATAAATAGATCTCTGTTGGTGTTCCTATCAATGATATGCCCGAAATAAAACTGAAAACAAATGAACGTTTCTTCAATTTCATAAAATAAAGTTACAGTCTTAGTCAAAATTGCTAAATTGAGTGATCGATGGTCTCTTGATGGCTTTTTATAAATATAAACAATTTAAAATTAGCAGAACGTTGTTAAACTTGTAAGTAAATATAATTAGTCTATATTCGAATTGTTTGCTATTGAAAACAAGCTTCCAGAAAAGACTGGTTGGTTTTTTGTTGTTAGAAGAGTTAAATCATTTGTTTACAAGTTTAGATTAAATAAAGAATATATTAATTTAAATCGAAAGCTCCAAAGTTTATAGGAAATTAAATGGGGTGATCCCTGGAATGACGATTCAAAAGTGCTTGTAATAGGCCAATTTGAATAAAGACTTATTTGAATTTGACGAAGTGGAGATTTGTACGCTCGCACAAAAAACCTTTCGCATATTTACCTAGTGGACAAGGAAACTTCGCAAGTAAGTCAAAATGGACAATAGCTCTACATTTTTTTGGCTGAACATAAAGCTGAATATCTTTGGGCTTAACGTAAGAGAAAATATATCGTATTGATTTAAAAGCATCCGAGTACTAAGTTTGTTACAGTCCAATCAACAAAATCGCATAAGCAGTACAATTAGTAAGATATAGATGTATATAAACAATATTATTGTTAAATTACAACTCAATACTAGATTAGTAAAATCTCACCTAGCTACTAAAGAAAAACAGACTGGAACCAGTTTCATATTTCTTCCACCCATCAAGTAGTCTTGGGTCGAATTCTGCTTCTTGATAAAACCAAAATAGATACCAATAGCACCACACATGACAAACATTACTACGAAAATTAAATAGTCTATCCATGAAAAATGTTGAAAGGCCAATCTGACCATAGAAACATCTATTTTATTAATAGACATAGCTTGAATTTATCTATTTTTGTGCGTTCAAAACGTTTATCAAGTCCCCTTACAGTTTTCTATGTGTTAAAATACAACACTGTAGACAGTAATTGAACAAGTGCCCCCCGCGATTTTCCGTTCGTGCTATTTTGGTCTTGTTCGCTTATTGATTGCTTCCTGTATGTATGTGATTATATTATATTAGACCTTAAGCTTGAAAATATAAAAAAAATCTTTAGCAAATTTTATCCTGTGCTTCTAAAACTCAAAAACGTATGACTAGACCAACATAACATGAGATCAGGCCTATTTTTTAATCTTTAGAGCTTAGTCGTGCCCGACTATGTAGGCCTCAGAAAGGCCTTGTAAACTAATTAAGAAATATCTTAGTTGACAATATAAAAAAAAACAAATGGTTTAACACCAGACTAACCACCATTCTTTATAACTCAGCTAGCTAGTATGTTTGAAAATTATAAATGGAAACATTTAAGCGAAATAAAGCGATATTTGTGAAGTATTTAGAAGTGCTTATTACAGCTTCAATGATATGAAGATCGTTGGCTAATGGAGAAAGTTGTAGATTTACATATGAGCTACTTTTTATCCTTAAATTCCCACGGGGTTTAATTTGCGCAGGGGTAGAATTTACGCAGGAAAACTTTGTGAGACTGCTAATTACACAGCTAATATATTACATTAGAAAAAATTTAAGTCAGATTTTTATGATGTGTTTAATATATAGAATAAATAATTTCCAGCTATTTACAATGAAAAAAATCTTAACTTATTTCTTCCGCTTCTAGTAAAGGTTTGTCATTTTTTTGTGTCGAATGCATCGGAATGTTATCCTGAAATTATAAAAAAACGTTTACGTTATTACACATATTTGGAAATTCAACGTAGATGGCGTAGCAAGGGCAACACCAATATCTTTACACGGGAACGACATTTGTTTCAAGATCAATATTTTAATTAAGATAGTGTTTTAAATTGTGAGTTATAAAATTTACTATCTATTAACGTTGCTTGTACAACATATATTATCAGCAGAGAGGCTATCTGCACTAATGTAAAGTTAAAACAATAAGACATCATGCATCAAGCAAATCGACAAACTATCCTTTATCACGGACAATACAAAATTAATGTGAACATTATTTTTGTTAGGTACCATCGGCTTTACTTTACATAACTATTCTATTTCGGGGGATCATCATAATTCTCTAACCCTTAACCCACTCTAAATGAAGACTGCACAATATGTCTTCGTCTTCCATTATTCTCTATCATTCGTCAACTCTGGTGTCCTGGTGTCTGGTGGTTTATATTAGGGATGTTACGGAGGTGGGTTTACCGGAACCGGAGTCGGAACCGGAGATTTCATATTTGAATTATCGGAACTGGAGTCGGAATCGGAGGCGGAGTCGGAGGCGGAGGTTTTCACTTCCGCCACTTTCATTATTAATCTAAAAATTGACCCGTAAATAGATAATATGACCACCACGATTTAAATAATTGATTTTTTTTATTGAAAGCGCGTCTAACCATTGATACTGAAAATAAACAAATGCACGAGAGTTGCGCGTGCGAGGGGAGATACCCCCGGGCAACGCGTTACAACTTGTAGCTGCGCGTTCTGTCTGAATTCGCGTGATAATTTCACCTTCGTTATACCTCCGACTAAAATTTATCGGAGCCGAAGTCGGAGTCAGGGGTGTGAATTCAATCGGAGGTTCCGACCTTTTGGAACCGAAGTCGGAGCTCCGTAACATCCCTAGTTTATATCCATATCTTTCTTCACACACTCCATCCATCTTTTTTTCGGCCTCCCTCTAGTCATACATCCACATTAATATTTAAAACACTCTTGTTCAAATAATTCATCCCTACTCATTACATGACCATACCAACTTAATCTCACACTTCTCATCTTTTCTATTTAGCGAGGTATACAAAAATTAATATTATCATAAATTTTTGTCAATGAATGCTAACAGTTTTTTTTACTAATGTTTACAGAAAAAAAAGGTTTACCACTCACTTTATTATCGTAAGCTCTAATGAACGGTTCCTCTCTCGGATGTGGTGGGTCTCTATACAGTCTCCTCATTTGTGGTGCTAGAAGCTCTGGGGCGGGCAGTACATAAGCTACACCCCACCATATTTTCACTCTAGACACGATAACACCGGCACAAATTGTGATTAAGGCACCAGTGAGCGTATACCACATGTATGAAACGTGCAGGATTGAGTGAACTTGTATACTGGAAATAAATTTTGGTCATAAGTATATTGTATTTAATATAAATATATCGGACACTTCAATTGTCGTCTGTCCCCAAAGTAACTTAATACTTGTGTTATGGGCGACGGACAACTGGTAAATATACTACATATATAATTTTAAATACATACTTAAATACGAAAACACATCCAGGCCCGAGGAACCAACAATTTTTTTATAGAAAATGTTGGCTCCCTTCCCTCGGCGGGAATCGAACCCGCGACCCGCGGAACGGGCCAGTCATTATATTATATTTATATTTATATATAATATATTTGTGACATAGTGGTCTGGCTATACCCTGATAACGTTGTCTAAGACACGATAACAACAAACTTTAGTTTCATCAAGTTTTGTGCTTGACTTTATGTGTTACGTGATCTTTTGTGTTACGCACTAAATTGAATGAACTTTTGTACCAATGAAATACAATTATGTATTTTTGTCAATCGACCGTGTTGTAACGTTTATAGTTACAAATTTTTACCTATACCCTATAGATAATTTATATACTTCACACACGATAATCCTACTCTTGTAAGAATTTGAAAGAAAAACATTAATGTGATGATTCTCCTGCCTTCATCCCATTCTAAGTGGGATCGGCATAACATGTTTTTCTTTTCCATTCTCTCGTCATATAATCCAAACATCTCTTTTTCGGCCTTCCCCTTGTCACATTTTCATCCACATATATATACCACTCGTTTATAATGTTTATAATCAATACTTATTATAAAACAAAGTCCCAAAAAGCTGTCTGTTTGTATGTAATCAATTTTCTCAAAATCTACTGAACGGATTTTTGTACAGTTTTCACCAAAAGATAGTGCAATACTTTCGGACGGTTTAGGTAAATAGTACATATCGGTATTATGTAAAGTGTGTTGAAGAGATTGCGCAGTTGTTAATATACTTGCTTGCTGGGAGCTTTAGTCGCGTGCGTTGAGTGAACCAGCAGACATACCTTAAAGTAACGTACCAGAGAATTGTAGATCTATAAAAATACTATAAAAAGTCCGCGACAGCATGTGTTTATATCTAACGGTTAATTTACTATAACTATTTTTATATTTAAAATTCCACGCGGGCGAAACCGCAGGCACAGCGAGTATTATTATATTATTAAATAAATATAAAATGATTTGTTAATTTAAGTTCATTTTTTTATTTCTTTTTTAATTTTACAGACTCAAACTTACGTAAGCATATATCAGTAAAGTACACATATATGTTTTTATCTTTCTTCCGAATCGTTCCCTCACTCCTGAGGATCAGAGCCCTTTATTCATTTGTCAAATGTCCTTTTCCAATCATCAAAACATCCAGTTGTTGGGATATTTAGTCTGACCATCGTTAACTTGGCCACAGCCGAAGTCCGGTTAAGAAAGAAGGCGGGTTGGTGTAAAGCTTACACTTGTAAAATGTAATGCAGCCGTAAAAGTACGCAACGCCGAATATGGGAGCGGTTAAATAACCCCTTCAAAATGGTCACGGAAGCCACGGGAACTAAATACCCCGACGTAGAAAGTATTGGGAACCCACTACGATTATGTCCCAAGAGAACTCTATGGAAAAATTCAACCATAGAAATCATAAATACGAAAATCTATCTCTCTCTCACTTTCTATGTACCTGCTTTCATGGCTAGTACACTGGATAATGATAAAATTTGGTATACTTGAAATCGATATGCTCAAACCAATTCGTTTGTATCACTTATTATATATATATTGTATAAAAACAAAGAAGAGTTAAAATAAAAATTTATTCTTATATTTTGAATAGAAAGACTGGCCTGTTGGCGCAGTGGGTAGTGACCTTGTCTTCAGTTCCGCGGGTCGCGCATTCGATTCCCGCCGAGGGCCAACATTTTTTATAAACAATTTGTTGGTTTTTCGAACCTGGGTGTGTAAAAAAATATATATATATTTAAAATTATATATGTAGTATATATTTACCAATTGTTCGTCACCCATACGACAAGTATTAAGTAACTTACTTTGGGGATAGACGACCGTGTGTGTAAGTATCCCATATGTAAAAAAATCGGCTAGTTTCACGCAGTTTCTACTCAGCAGGAGCAAAAGTACGTAGCAGCAGGAGGATTGATGAATCAAAAGCACTTGTTTACACGTTTATTTTGATAAAGTATTATTTGAAATGAACTGAAGTAAATTTAATTACAATACCTTTCGTCAGAAGTAATGACAATGTCAGTAATCGTAAAATTGTAGTAACACCCTTTAGTTGTTAGAGGTTTGTGTGGATGGACTATGAGGCCACATGCAATTGCAAATTGAGCTGAGAGACACCACCAAGCCATAATGATTAGACCAACTACTCCACCGACTAAAGCACCCTAAAATTTAAAAAACAAAATTTGCACGGTCTGCTATAACTAATACATTAGCTATTATTAAATAAAGATTTTAATTATTATTATAAAAAAACTATAATGTTGTTGCGGCCTGTTACAATCCCACTGCTGGGAATAGGCCTCCTCTCTCCATTTCTGGAGAGAAGGGTTGGAGATAAGACCTACCACGGTGCTCCAATGCGGATTGGTAGGTTACACATATCTCCAGAATCCTCTAGAGATATGCAGGTTTCCTCACGTTGTTTTTCTTAACCGAAAAGCGTGCGATAAATTGCAATTATCAATTAGACACATGAGTTTTGATAGAAAAACTCATTGGTGCCTGCCCGGGTTTGAATTCGTGTTCCCCTCGAAAGAGTCACACGGTCTCGCCGCTGGGCTATCACAGCAAAAAAAATATCATAATTGTGTATAAATACTATAATAAACCTATGATAGCACAGCGGTGAGACCGTGCGGGTCTTTCGAGGTGGTCACGAGTTCAAACCCCGGCATAAAAACTCATTGGTGCCTACCAACGAGTTTTTCTATCAAAACTTAAGTGTCTAATTGATAATTACAATTTATCACATTCTTTTCGGTGAAGGAATCGTGAGGAAACCTGCATATCACTAGAGAATTCTGGGGATATGTGTAACCTACCAATCCGCATTGAAGCAGCGTGGTAGGTCTTAGCTTCAATCCTTCTCTCCAGAAACGGAGAGATAAGCCCCTATGCCGAGCACTGGGATTATAACGGGCCGTTACTTTTTACTTTAATAATTAAAATCTTTAATATTTAGTATATTAAAAACGTCAAAAACATCCACATATTTTATTATGATAATTACTTTTGTCATATGACTATGGTCAGTATTTTAATTATTGTACCAATTAATAATAGATCTCATATTTAACATCTACGATCTAGCATGTACTTGAATTTTTTAAGGGAACTTAATTTCTACGATAAAATTAACCGATTTCGCATAAACCCGCGGTACTGCATACGGCGGGCTAGTCACTAAACATTAACAGTGAAATGGGTATGTAGATTAAATACGAATTTTGTTTTTCTAAGTTTCCAATGTTTCGCTAAACTTATTCAGAACCTTCTCCTGAAGGTTTTCAGCACAAAAAAAGAGAAATTTTTCAAACCGTTCGCGCTTGATACATGATAGAATGATAGATTCATGTTTAAATACATATATTACCGTTGCATCCACCATTGGCATTAAAATTCCCATAGAAAAGATTCCCAGTTGTGGACCCATCGTCATTGCTTCTAATGTCATTGTTAATTGCAAAATAGTTCCCATCTTCTCGACAATGAACACGAGTCCTTTAAATTTTTAATGTTGAGTTATATTATTCACTATGTAGTTTAAACATTTTAATTAAATTATAACACTTTGGTTATTTTTTTTATTTACCCAAACAAAGCAAGCCCAAGAATATAACAACACTTTTTAATAGCCAGTTTGTTTGCTTTTCGGATAATCGCCTCTTAAAGAATGGTTTGTAGAAATCTTCTAAAACTACAGCCGACATAGAATTCAGACTTGTAGATAGAGAACTGGAATAAAATATTATTAACAGGTGTGCACATAAAAGTGTATATTTAATTATTTTTATGACAGTAAAGTTGTAAAAAAGTAACGACTAGTTACCATCCCACTGCTGGTCTATCCCAAGTTTGGAGCGTAGCACCACCACGGTGCTCCAATACAGATTGGTAAGTTACATATATCCAAGGAATTCTCTAGAGATATACTAATTTTCTCACGATGTTTCCCTTTACCGAAAAGCGTATAATAAATTGCAATTGCAATACTATGTAGGCACACGAGATTTAGCAGATTTTTTTTTAATGCTTGTGCAGAGTTGAAGAGATTGAGAGATAAAAAATTGAGATAAAAAAAACAAATTAAACTAATAGGCTGTTATTTTATTCAGTATATGTCTAAAGCTAAAAGCTACGTTACTTTTGAATCTTTTTAAATAGCGAATGTACGCGTACAAAATGCCAACGCTTGATTAGACAGAATACCTATTCTTTTAAATACCTCAAAGCTGCACTAAAAATGCCAGCTACAAAAACTCCCGGCAGTCCAGGTATGTCACCTAGAACATCCATGACTAGTAGTGGTAACAATTGGTCCTTGGCTTTGGCCAACTAAAAAAGAGCACAGAAATTTAAGAGTTCTCAAATAAAATTGTAGTTCCAAAATAATCTTATATATTTCAGAGATATTCAAAATGTAAAATTGCGCGATGAATGAACTGTTCTATATTTCATTTGAAGTGATACAAAGCAAAGGAATTTTAGTTGATCCAACCTTATCACTGTAGTCTTAAAAATCATTTATATCGAGCTCCATTACATTAAATACAGGATGCTGAATTCACAATATAGTTCGGAGAAGGTATTATATGTATCCAATATTCTTTGTTGAAGGTAATACGAGATGCTCTATGCAAATGTTTTTAAATATTATAATAGAAATTCACCTTAGTTTGTAACGGATCGCAATCATGAAATTTCGCATATATTAGGAGTCCACAGTATAAACAGAAACAGTAAAGTATTGATGTCCCAACACAAAATATTCTTACTGCCCTGCAAAAAATATTTAATTATCATTCTCCTCCTGCCCTTATCCCACTCTAAGTGGGGTCGGCACAACATGTTCCAAACATGTTGTCATATGATTTGGCTACGTATTTTACGACCGGCGGCCTGCCTGACGTCAACTTACCTTAGTCGCCTTTTACGACACCTCGGTAAGAAAGGAGGGTGGTCTATTATGTTCTGACGGATACCACACGGCTTTGCAAAAAATAAAAATTAATTATATCCATGGAAAACATTCAATGTTCTATAAACTGGTTACAAGGGAATTTATCATATTACGAGTATGTACTACAAGCAACAGTGATGATCGGAATGCTTATGTTCATGATAAACATTTAGCCATTAAGTCTCTTCATACTAGAGACTATATCATGCCATCGAACGCACTTATTTATAACAGTTGACGTTACGTCATCATACTCGTGTCAATGTTTCATCTCTAATAGATCGAATAGAAGAACTGGAATAGAAATCTAAGAGATGTTGCAATGTAAATCCGTAATCTTTCATGTAAGGGTAGAAATAATAAGTACACCTTTGTTTAAAAAACGAGGGGATATGCTAGATCTAAGAATATTAATCGTAAATAATTCTACCACGATCCAGAATCAGATCTTTTATATATAAATATCAGAATGGAATCCATATTAAATTCAATTAAATAAACTTACAAAAGTAATAATAAAATTATTTTGCTATAAAACGCGATACAATAAATAGAAAATATATATAGTGTTAAATGTATAGTGGACTATCAGTATTTTCATACCCGATACGTGCAGGTTTCATAAAAACACATGCATGTTTTTTACGATTATAACAAAATAATTTTATTATTACTTTTGTATTATGGATCTACGCAAAGTAACGCCTAATTCTATAAATTATTTAAATAAAGTTATGTTGCGTGGTCATTTTCTTAACAACCACACAAGTTGCTTACACTCTTTCTGAAAAAAAAAACGATATATTGCTTTGGATATTTTATCAAATAAAATTCCCATATTTGACATTACATGCAATGTACATTCCGCGTTAGCGTAAGTGATATAGAAGATGCTTACCATTTAGCACCTTGCAATGTGGGTAAGGATAAATACCGTTGAACCATGGTTTGGTTAACTGAATTTGCTTGTAACCAATATATAAGCCCCCCAATCATCAAGCTCCATATTGTATGTCGAGTTGTTGGTTTTAGATCCCAGCTAAAAATATTACCAAAAGTATATAAAACGCAATGATTAAATTTATCGCTTAACAAACATATAACTAATATTCTTGCATGTACCAAAAACAAATAAGTAATATCACCTCAAAAACTAAGCTTTGTACCTACTATTAATCGATTGTCGTACTTATGTATTGGACTATTCTCTAAAATAATTAAAACAAATGCCTACCTACTTAAAATTCAAAATATTCAAATTCAAAATATTATTTATTCAAGTCAACTTGTAAACAAATGCTTTTGAATCATCAACATCTACTGCTGGTTCGGAAAGCTGTTCCTACCGAGAACAACCAGAAAGAAACTCGGCGGTAGCTCTTTTCAAAGAATAATTCATATTACTAGTTACATATAGTTATTAATGTCTTGTACAGGGTCGAAGAGTAGCTATATCCACGCATTCTTATCGTCTAAAAGTAATCCTCAATACTACAGTAGGCTTCCTGTATTAGCCTTTTGTAAAATAGTGTTTTAACTGCTTTAATGTAATTACTTGTGTAACACAAAATTCATTTAGCGTAACAAATTTTTAAAAATCTGTTATAAATATACCATTACTTCAGTACTGTTATTTGCCGTTAGACATGAGTCTCTTTCGCACCACGTTATGCCGAACCATTTTGTACTAATTGAATCAAGTGGTTCTTTGTTGTTCAGTAAGGGTACCTTAGAGTTTTATATTGTGTAGTTGACACGTATATGTTGTGCACCTTAAGATACAAACGGTTTATCAGGTTTTCTAAACAATGTTCTTGCGCCACATTTAATTTCGCAATTTATTGAGCTAATAAAAATATTAGTCCTACTAATTGTTATCATATGAATAGAATATCTGATTCCACTTACTCAGGCGTTTCAATTCTTCCGCTTTCCATATTACGATGCCAAACAACTTCTATACCACCAACATCAAAAGTGCCTTTCACAGCTACCAACGCCATTGCACCTAGCATAATTGTTATTTGAATAACATCTGTCCAAACTACGGCTTGAAGTCCACCCTGATTAAATAATAAACTTTATATTGAAATGTCTTATTAATGTATATATATTAATTTATACAAATTAATAACAAAAATCCACCGTGTGGTATCAGGCTGAGAAGAACAGACAACACTCATTTCTTACCGAGGTTGACATCAGGCAAATCACATCACAACATTGTTAACCCATGTTGTGCGGACTCTACTTAGAGTGGGATAAGGGCAGGCGAATGACGATGTAATATCATCGTCATAAAATACATTTCCACATAGTGTTGGACAATTATATTAATTGAAAAATTTCATATACTCACAGCACTCGTGTAAAAAATGCATACTAAACATACAATTGGAGCGATAACGTAGATATCTACGCCGGTCACTAAAAGGAAAAAAATATCGTGAAAGTAAAAAGTATTGCCAATGCCATCACAAATATTATGTAGTGTACCTTGATTAAAAGCCAGCGCTGGTACGTAAATAACGATGGGTAGCCAGCCTATCTGTGAATAGTATGAATTAAACTGATTACAAAATGATGAAAAAATAAATAAGAGAATGATTTTCAAATTAAAATACGTAAATTATATAAAATATATAATTAATAACTATATCTATAACATAATGGGTGAAAGCTTTAGAGATTTCTGCTTTGCTTTCTCACAATAGCTTATTACTGCGTTTGTTTTTTTTGGAATATATTGACTTTGGTTAAAGATTTTTTCTTTAAATCGTTCAAATTATAATCTATGTTTTAATACATTGACTTACCAACGTAAAAGCGAATAGAATAGATCCAAACAACCGCACTCTCCTATCGAATCTCAACGATAAGTACTGAAAAATAATAACTTTTATTTGTTAATGTTGTAAATTGCTTTTTTTTATTTTGATAGTTCGTTTGCGGGTTTCAGTGATATAAAACAACGCTTAAAAGAAAATTGCAATGTAATCTTATCTCACTATCTTTCTCTATTTTAATCAAAGCTTTCAAAATTATGAGCGTGCATAAAGAAATTACCTCATAATTAGATGTAATCTTGAGCTCATGAAACACTGGTAGATAAACTTGAGTCATAATCAATGACATTAGGAATATACCTCCTATTATGTACGCATACTGGGTCCCGTACATATATACTTCGGTTGGAGATCCAAGTAACGTTATACCTGATATGAAACTGAAATACAAAATACTTAATATTTGAAATAGAGCTCACAAGCGCCAGTTCGATTTTTGTGCACAACCACCAGCTAAACCTAACTTATGTTACGTGCACATCATCACTCACTGTGGTGGCTTTCTTTAAGCGCTCCCGGAAGTTATACTTCGATACAACGCGATTCACAATGTGACCACGCTTATAACAGTAGGCCTTTACTCTCCCATATAAATTAAAGGGCCTACAAAGCGTCCAAAATACTAATATATATATATATAAACCGAAATTTAATAAATACTTATATTAAACTTACCTGGCCACCAGTGACATAGAGACAGGAACGACCTTCATATTCCTACCGCCAAGGAGATAGTCATTTTGACTCGTTTGCTTTTTGAAAAATCCCCAATACACACCAATTGATGCACTTATAGCTAACATAAACACAAACACAAGATAATCAACCCAGGTGAATTTATGTATTTGAAACATTATATTGTCAGGAACTACATTTTTATCAACCATTTTTAAGTTGAACTGTTATTTCTATACATGAGCTTTCCCAACGCACATGCTGTGTCAAATGGCTCAGGAGGTTGAGATACAATTTATTACAATGAAACAATTACGATAACTCGCAATTTAAAAGAGGATGTTACGAGAGCCCCCAATAAATGTCAGGAGCGAATCGGGAACTCACTAATGCATATCACTACATAGTTATAAACTCCCCTGCGGCGTCTGTCTCTGTATCTGTCTACTTGCTCGTGATAAACTTTAAAAGTTCTCAAAGGATTTTCGAACCATACACTACAATAGACAGAATAATTCAGGAGGAAGTTTTAGGTGAAAATTTGTTGTAATATAACAATAATTGTGGAAAATGTCTGGAAAAGTCAAGCCGTACTCGTAATGATCTAAACAAAAGTCCGCGATGGGATATCATATTATAGTAATATTACTACCCATGCGAAGTGGGGTCGAGTTGAAAATAAATTATAAAGTACTATAGCAATATCCCACCTGAAGCAGGCGGGATATTGGTAGATGATATGTTGCTGTGTCTGTTTTCGTCTTTCCCTGTCCTTATATTTTGCTCGCATTGGTTTTGACCTTTAAATACCTTTGACTATCGAAAAATTCCGTAACCTCAAAGATATTTATAGAAGCAGGCGTTACTTTGCGGAATTCCATATTACAAGCAATATAACATAACTAACTACTTTGCTATAATCCGCACGGGTTAAGCGAATGCATGCAAAGTCAATGTGTATGAAGCAGGCAAAATCTACGCACCTTATACATGCAGTACAAGCCACCACATGCACCCCAAGGCGCAATTCACCAGCAACATCGCACACAAAAGCAGCACACACACCCACCACCCCAATCTCGACGATCGTTTCGCCCCGAAACCGAAGCATCATCAGAAGGATAGGCTCCACGACAAAAATCGTAATGCGCCGCGCTACCCATACAAGCAGTCTTAAATAGTTCAACTCCCACCAATACCCTCCCCTCCGAACACATGTAGCAAAACGGAATTAGATACATTTACTTGCTCGTTAATTAAGTGACCATTGTTATTTTTTATTATCTCAAGTTGCTCTAACGTATTAAGTCGGAGTCCCTTATCACAAGTGTGGAGAATATGAAATGAATGGTCATTAGGCACTTTATGACCGCTTTCCAGCAAATGTTTTGCAAAATTAGAATTTTGTGGTTTATTATTCCTAAACGCAGTCATATGTTCCCGGAATCGAACCGCAAAACTTCGGCCAGTCTGACCTACATATGTACCGTTGCACTCAGGACAATCTATTTTATAAACCCCGGATTTTTTACCCTTATCTAATATAGCTTTATTTTTACACAACAAATTACGAAGCGATTGGTTAGTTTTAAAAGAGAGTTTAGTACCTGATTTTGATTTAAATATATTTGCCACTCGATCTGTTAATTTTCCAAAGTAAGTCAGACTGACTTTATTAAAAGTTTTATTAAAAGATGGTACCGCATACAAAAGTTTAGCGACTTGAGACTTGTGTTTATTTTTAATTATGTTTTTAACCGTGTCTGTAGTGTAACCATTGGAAAGTGCTATCTGGTAAATTATTTGTAACTCCTTTTCATAGCTGTTTTTTGAGAGAGGGACCGACAATAACCTATGGACGTAGCTATGAAAGACAGCAAGTTTATGCTGCCAAGGGTGGCAAGACGAAGCCGGTATGATCGTATCGGTGTAAGTTGGTCAACGAAAGATCTCAAATGAGTGTTTGTTATTAACGCGAGTAATAATCAAGTCTAAAAAGTTCAGTGAGCTAATTTGTTCGTATTCTAATTTAAATGTTATTTTGGGATGTTTTTTATTTAAAGTATGGAAAAATTTATCAAGTTGTCCAGTAGTACCTGTCCAGCATATAATAATATCATCTACATATCTATAATAGTATAGAATATTTTTGTTATGAACAATATGTTGGTTTTCGAAATTATCCATGAAAATTTCAGCCATCAGTGGACTCAAAGTGATCCCATTGCTAAACCAACCTTTTGATGAAAGAATTGGTTATTGAATCTAAAATAGTTTTGTTCAATACATAGTTGAGTTAATTCTAACAATTCTAAGGTCTCACCAGGATGTGAACATTTTTTCTCGAGTAAATTGCTTAAAATGTTCAATGATTCCTTATATGGAACATTCGTGAATAGACTGTCAACGTCTAATGAGACTAATTTACATTGAGGTGGTAAATTTATATCTTTAATCTTGTTAATAAGCTGAAGGCTGTTTTTTAAAGCATATGATGGTCGAAAGGACGTTTTCATAGGTATAATTTTATTTAAATGTTTGGCTGATTTATATGCTGTTTTAAAATAACAACTATGTTCCTTTATCAGCTTTTGAAACTACAAGGCTATTTGCGGATATAGTTTTTTGGAATGTCTTAATAGTTTTAATTTCTGGTTGGCTGCTTTTGTGTGCGTTGTTGCTGGTAAGATATTTATTAAAAATTATATGGTGAAATTTAAATAATCAATACGAAGCATGAAATGTAAAAAATAAGGAAGTAATAAGGCTTACTATTATTTACATCTCAGAAAATTTTCAAATGACCCCCTGTACTCGACTTGAATCTATAGAAACTGTTTTAAATAAACAGACGACTGTAGCAATTCCTTTAAATTCTCACAGTTAACAATATTATACACTAATATTCTACCAAATTATAACTTAAAATAACTAAGATAAGTAAAGTTATATAAGGAGCATATATGGAGTATATTTTTTGTCTGTGGCATTTGTAAACAAAACGTGGGAAAATATTAGTCCGTGAACAAAAGCATGTTTTGGGAGTAGATCGTACGCCGCTATTGAATTTAAAAAAATAAATAAATGTTTGTTCTAAATTGAACCATGCGATTTTAAATTAAAACGAAAATACCTAACGGATGAAGAATTAAAAATATAAAATGGCTGGTATATTATTGAGCCAAACAGAAAAAGTTTATATTTTACATGGTGTACAAGTAAGTGCTGTTTATTGAAACTATCTGGCATTTAAAAACTGTTTAAAAAAATTGTTTTCAATGATTTGTATCTATACTATGTATTTCATTTCAATTTTGTAGGAAGAATTCAGAACTGATGGAAGGTCAAACATAGACTATAGGCCCATGGAACTTGAAACTGATGTGGTTAGCCATGCTAGCGGTTCAGCGAGACTTCGTCTAGCAAATACAGACATACTGGTTGGAGTTAAGACAGAAATAGATGTGCCTAAACCTGATAAACCTGGATTAGGAAAGATAGAGTTTTTTGTAGATTGGTATTCTTTATATTTTATATTCATATAGGAATATGCTACAAAAAATCTTTCTGAAAAGTCATATCAGTCTTAAACCAACACAATTTCGTGAATCCTCTTAAATGCTTATATAGATTTTCTCAGTAATGTTATTCATTATGAACCAGATAGTCATCTGGTTCATAATGAATGTATAAAATTTGTAAAGTAAATAAGCTTCTACCTACAGTTGAAACTTATAAATTGTTAGCATTAATCTCAGTACTCAGCTTGTTTATCCATTATGGCAAATTATTATTTAGCTTTATGTCTGTTACATATACTTAAGTTAAAAATTTCACTTATGTTGACCTATCTACAATTTTTTTTAGTCAGGAACCTGATTTAGGGTTTAATAACAATCCATATGTGAAAGCTAGTGACAAATAATGATATGTTTTAAACTTGATAGTCTAGTGACAATGAATTATTGTTTAAAATGCAGTCATTGTTATTTTATATTTGTTTGAGTTCTTTTTAGATGCCATTTAGTTTTTAAATTTTCAGTTCAGCAAATGCTACACCAGAGTTTGAGGGTAGAGGTGGTGAACAGCTTGGAAACAGCATATCAAACATGATGCAAAGGGCCTATCAATCTTCCCAAGCATTTGACTTAACACAACTATGTATATTTGAAGGAAAACAGTGCTGGAAACTTTATATTGATATATTGGTATGGTACTATAATTCACTTTTTTTATAATTTATTAATGATACAGCATTTCAAATTCAGATGGTTAATATATAATGTAAAAAAGTTAATACTGTGTAATATTTAATAGTCTTCCCAGTTTTATATTGTTTCATATGCAAATGTTAGATTTTAGAATGTGGAGGTAATTTATGTGATGCAGTGTCATTGGCAGTGAAAGCTGCTTTGTTTAACACAAGGATACCATTTGTAAAGGCGGCACTTATGGATGGAGGCAATGTTGACCTACAGCTTTCAGATGATCCATATGACAGTAAATTATTGGATGTAGGATCAGCACCACTTTTGGTATGATTTTACAATGTGAATCTCGATGTTTTAAAAAATTAAAAGTTCTCAAATCTTACTTTATTTACAGGTAACATTATGTAAAATTGGCTCGAAATGTGTGGTAGATCCAACAGCAGAAGAAGAAATATGCAGTTCTGTTTCCCTCATAGTTGGTGTGACTGGCAACCCTAAACACTATTGCAACAAAAAAGACGCAGCATCACTCCCTGCTGTTCAATGCAAGTGCAGCACTATTGGAATGCATGGTCCTGGCAGTGTTTCAACAAAAACTTTAAAAAATGCTATCAATCAGGGCATGTAAGTATGTTGTAACAGCTATTTTGAACACTTAAACACATCAATATGATTATTTAATAAATTTAATTTAAATTTAATATTTTTTTTACACTGTATGGTGAATCTGATGTCAAAATTAATATATCTGATATGATATATCAAATAAATGTAATTTAACTATACCATAAAAAATTATTAATATTAATTGAAATGGTTTAAAAAATGCGGAATTTTAGCAAAATAATTCTATCATTACTTTTGTATTATGGAATGCTACAAAATAATGCCTGTAACACTTCTAACCAGATTTATGAACTGGGTAAAGAATACATAGAAATGACAGGATAGTCCCTGTATTATCACTTCAGAGAGTATTGTGGATGAGTGGGGTGGGGTGGTCTAGAAGTCTGCTGTGAAGGCACAGCATTCCAGATATGGACATACTGGAAGATGCACATTTAGTTTCACTTAGACTCAGTGTCTGGAGGATACACTTAAAACTAGCGGAACTTGAGGGTGATGTCAATCAATGAACATTATGTATGGGGACATCTTATATAACTACAAAAGCACCACTATAGCGCGGAGTGAAATACTAGTGGCGCCATCTGTTATTTTTATAAGTAAAATAGATGCGGGAACCGTGTTATGTTGTAACACAGAACTGCTTTCATAAAATAGGTCATAAAAACAATATATTCCTAGTTTGTGTATGTACAAAGTGTTTGATTTCCAGAATCGCAGCATTATCTTTGGATGAGGCTTTAGGCAAAACACTGCTAAGAGAAAGAAGAGACATTCAAGGTCAGAAGCGACATTCGTACGGATTTTTAAAGTAAAAAAGTAAATATTCAATATAATAAATTCACAAAGATTGATAAAATAAAATACATTTATTTATACCCTTGAAACCTTTATTGAATAATATACCTACTGATACAATACACCTTAAATGTTGCTCATCATCACAAAATATCACGCCAGAAAATACAATTTTCTTCTATAAGTAAATTTAAAATTATCTCATATGGATACATATGCATGTGACAAAATATTATTATTAAATATACAGATTTGAAAAAAAATTAAGTTACTTATTCTGAGCATTGTTGCCTAAACCAATTTTAATTTTATGAATGAATATTATCAGGGACATGTTATTTATGAATTTTAAATTGCGAAATAATTGTGTTCTTGGTTGCAGTAAACACAGTTTTGTGTAAATATTAATTAATAAATGCTTTAAAGAAACTGAAATGTTTCACATGCCAGAAGAAATTGCTTATTGAATTTTCTCAAAAAGTAATAACTAAAATATTCAGGAACTTAAAAATTGTGTATGTTATATACACAAGGTTTACATTTAATTTAAAAACCTTACAATTGGAAATGTGTATTATTATCATGGCAACACTTAAAGAATGTTATAATATAGTTATAACCCGACACCTATGAAAGATAACTAAGTAATCAAATACTTATGATCAAATAATTTTTATATAACATAGAACCAATCTACTTACTACTGACAGTTTTAAAAAGTTTAGTTGTGGACATAGTAAATATATTTATATTTGAAAAATTTTCATGTAAAATTTGATTATTAGGACATAATTGCCAAAACTTTGGAATGCAAAAACAATTATAATAAAAGAACAAAAAAACTAAAGTTTGTGTGGCAATTATCTTGAGCCAACGTTGGCTTTTCCACATACTTTTAAAACTTAAAATGTGCACTTAGCATACAGAAATAAAGACCACTTAGTATTTTTTTCTGACATCTAAGGAAATATATGTCTCTGCAAAGAAAAACAGGTATTTGCTTAGTAGCTCAAAATTAGCTTTGCAAATAGTTCACCATTAACAAATGAACTGTACAACTTTCACCAATCTATAGTTACTATTTTTACTTATGATCCTTAGCAGGCCTAGACTGAACTCTTATTGCGACTCAATTGAAGACCTAAACTAAATTGTTTTGCTTTTTCATACCATAACGTCTTGAAGACGCACACTTTAAGTCGTTGCTGAATGACAACCTAAACTGGATCGCAAACGTATTTCAATCACTATTTTTGGTGCCTTTGACAATTAAAATAAATTAACTTATTGATTAAATTTCTTAATTTAACTTTTCTAAAATTTAATTCTAAAATAAAATATATAAAACTATGGATTACGTGGAAGAAACAATACAAACCAAAGTGCACTGTTATGCATTTTCTTTATTTTCATTGCAAAATAGATTTAACTTGCAGTATTTAAGACGAATATGAAGTAAAAACTAATTTAGAATGTGTCCTCAAAACATTTGAGTAAAAGAGACAAAGTTATCTATAGTTCATATAAAGTTTTCCTTTTCAAACATTACCACCCCAATGCAATGCACAGACAAATGTCGTTTTCTCATTCACAGTAAGCGATTTAAATGCGACTCAGATAAAAACATTTCATGGTACGAAAAGATAGCGGTTCAGTTTAGGTACTGACTTTAAATTGAATGGTTTTCTAAAGGTTCATGGTAGGCCTACTGGTTACTAAATTAAACTTTATAAGTGCCTTACATTGGCTATGAATATAGTTTTACTAAATACTAGTTATAAAAAAAAAGTGAAACTGAATAAAAGACACCACACGCTTATTGCTTCTTGGGATTAACCGGAGTAAGAAGATCCAGTACTGCAGCAATGTTGCCATCCTTGCTCTCGAGTAGCTGTGTGACCCAGCCACCCTCGTTGGTGAAGCCCATTGCGATCATCTGCTCTATTGCTGCCTCAATATGAGCCACTGAAAAAAGTATTTCATCTAATAAATATATTAAACAAACAATGTAGTCGCAATGTGGGTCACAATTTCTTTCTAGAAGTAATAAGAAAATTATTTTGCTTATAATAATATTGCTTTTGTATTATGGATCTCCGCAAAGTCACGCCTAATTCTAGAATTCAAATTTTAAACAAAAGTAGTTATTGTGAGTTAACCATAAGAGATAGAGACATGCTATCGCGGACTTTTGTAGTAGTTTTAAAGATCTATAGTCTCTACTACATTGCATTAGCGCATCTCTGCTGGTTTACGCAGCGCACATGACTAAAGCTCCCAGCATGCAAGTTTTTTAACAATTGCGCGATCTCTTCAACAGAATTTACACATTACCGATATGTACTATTTACTTAAACTATCCGGAAGTATTGCACTATCTATTGGTGAAAACCGTACAAAAATTCGTTCAGTAGATTTTGAGAAAATCGATTACGTACAGACAGACAGCTTTTTGAGACTGTTTTATGATAAGTATAGATATTATTAGACAAGTTTAATAACTTGTCTATTTAATAATAATAATAATAATAATAATACTCTTTATTGCACATAAAATACATAGGAAATACAAGAAAAAAAAGAAATACAGAACAGGAAAACGTACAGAAGTGCAAAGGCGGTCTTATCACTAAGTGTGATCTCTTACAGACAACCTCTACAGTAAGAAATAAAGAAAAGAAAGGTTTAGAACGATGCACAAGACGGATACTACATAATATAATCAATGAACGTACTGTCTAATATTTACATTCTACGTTACATAAATAACATGAAATAAAATATTTTGATAATGCATATATATATGTATATATTTGTATATTATACATATCTCTATAGATATATATACTTAAATATTACATAAATAAATATTAACTACATACATAACATTATATATATATAGATATCATTATTAGAATCTATCTATTTATTAGACTTTTTTTTAATAGATACACAGGCAATGCTTTACAAGCAACAGTTTCTGGGACTCTCATTAATAAACGTCAATAAAGCTACATATTACGTAAGAAGAGCTTGTGAAATCTCACATATTTATATCGTCTCACTTACACATAATATTTTCAATAGTTTTTCGGCCACCTCCATATTTTTGTCTTTTATTGCCATTTTGATGTTTTGGTCCCTTATCTTAGTAGATGGTGCTTTTATTGCCTTAAGGATGAAGTAAGCGATTGCGTCATCGTTGTTATCGGTGTAGTAAATACACTAGTAAATAAACTTGACCGTGTAAAAAATATATATATATCGCCTAGTTAAGTAGTGGTACTTAACTAGACGATATAACTGTGTGAGTGCTAATGTTTATAATGAGATTTTGTCTCTGTAGAGCTATCAATTGTTGCGTGATTTACGATCTGTTTACGAACGTCGTGGTCGACTAATCGCGTGATAAATCTGGCAACGCTCTCTTTACAAATTAGCGCTGGGTTATTATATGAAACAAGTTGAACAAATTAAACTAGTTGAACAAGAAATTCGAGAACGACCGTTCTCTTTGCAAGTACCTTATCCTTACCAACTGATTGACCAATACAATTGTATTTTTATGTGTTTTTCTATACTAATATTATAAAGAGGAAAGATTTGTATGTTTGTTTGTTTGTTTGTTTGTTTGTTACGTTTTCACGCAAAAACTACTGGACCGATTTCAAAACTTCTTTCACCATTAGAAAGCTGATGTTTCACTAAGCAACATAGGCTATATGTCATTTTCCAAAAAATAAGGATCCCTAATAAAATTGGAATAAGTTGGGAAAAATTTAGTCGTAAACATCTTTCATCGCGTGCGCTGCGGAAACTATTGATGATAGAACAAAAAAATGTTGTACAGTATTATAGAACTTATCAATATCCACAAAAAAGTCCGTGATACCATATGTCTAACTATTATAGTTATGCCAATATAACTACTTTTTTACATTGTAAAAGTTGGTAAAAGTGCCGACAATTCATATCTTTGTATTAATCCTTATCCCATTAAATGATATTTTATTAATAACTGTTTCAATACCTGTAAAATACCTTTTAAATTTTAAAAACCAACATAACAAATTCATTGTAGCGACATAGCAGGGCCTGCATTTGGTGAGTAGCTCTTATTCCAAGAATACTAATGATACCCTTTTTTTATAATTAAATAATCTACAAAATAAATCTATAGTCCGACTTGGTAGTATTTTCACTACCACGAGATCGGTATGGACGCGGGTGAAACCGCGGGGCTTTGCTAGTCGTATATATTTTTAATTTGCTTGAGTGAGTAAATATGTGAGTGGGGGCGCATCATTTCAGGTTAGACAAGATATACCTTAATTGAAGTTTAAATTAAATATAAATTTTGCATCTATTATTGTGCCAATGTTTCAAATCTGTTTTGTAGTCATAAGGATTGCATATAAATCAGTCATTAGACCTGTCGTAATGTATGGATCAGAATGTTGGGCAATGAAAAAGATGGATGAAAGAAGAGTGCATGCAAATGAGATGAGGATGTTAAGGTGGATGTGTGGTGTGACAAGACTAGATAAAATAAGAAATGAGTATATTAGGGGAAGTATGAAAGTTGCGCCCATTATGGAAAAGATGAGAGGTGCAAGATTGGGATGGTATGGACATGTAATGAGGAGGGATGAAGATCATGTGAATAAGCGAGTGTTGAATATGAATGTGGACGGATATGTGACTAGGGGGAGGCCTAAAAAGAGATGGTTGGAATGTGTGAAGTATGACATGCGTATAAAAGGAGTAGCGCCAGAGTTGACGAATGATAGAAGAGAATGGAAGAGGAAAACATGTTGTACCGACCCCACTTAGAGTGGGATAAGGGTAGGAGAAAGAAGAAGAAGAAGTCATAAGGATTGCAGATATGTATTGAATTGGATTGTATCTATTATATAAAAATCAATTTTTAAAGTTTTTAACGACATTTCATGTCCCTACTGATCCTGGCAGCTGCTACAGGTCTATGTAAAATTTCATCTCAATCGGACAATCGGAAAGGGTCAAATTTAACTTGCAAGATTCCACCCTCACAATCTGTAACATTGCAAGTCGAATAAAAGCTTTTAAAAGTACCAAGTATTTCAAAATTTGCATTCTTTTTATTATTTTTTCATTTTGCAATTACTGAGAGAATTAGTGATGTATCATTTAATGAGGTTTTAGTTCAATTATATTTAATGCTTTGATTGTACATAATAGTGGGTGATTCCCAACTTCAATCTCGAAAATAACTCATGTTAATTAAAGATATAAATGATGCAACACATTTCATATCATCAGTTATGGGATATCCAACTTTATTATTTACGAGGTATTGGCAGATTGTAATAGTTACTATAATAATTTATATAAGTGGGCAGAATTCCAAATGTAATTATAAAATTATTTTGAAGTTATCCGGGTTTAAGAAAATATATGTATTGAGGGAGCACAATTCAATCAGGATGACTATGTAATATTGTCGAGGTGACTATGTCCTGATAACGAAACTATAATTTAGATGGTCCTAATGTAAGCTGTGATAGCCCAGCGGTAAGACCGTGCGACTCTAGAGACGATCATGAGTTCAAATCCTGGGCAGGCACCAATGAGTTTTTGTATTAAAACTTATGTGTCTAATTAATTGCAATTTATCAAACGCTTTTCAGTGAAGGAAAACATTGTTAGAAAACCTGCATACCTCTAGAGAATTCTAGGGATATGTGTAACCTACCAATCCGCATTGGAGCAGTGTGGTAGGTCTTAGCCCCAAACCTTCTCTCGATGAAGAGAGAAGGCCTATGCCCAACAGTGGGATAGTAACAGGCCGCTACTAGTCGATGTGTGCAGTGCTCCTGTAGTGTAGTTTTATCATACGTGTGGTTCTTAATCCTGGACATGTAAGGTATCAGAACTAATTGTGCTTCTCACACTAAGCTTTAAAATATCGATTACACAAAATAACCAAAAGTAATGATGCAATCATTATTTTTGTAAAAGTAATAATAAAATTATTTTGCTATAATCCGCGATACAGTAAATAGAAAATATATATAGTGTTAAATGTATAGTGGACTATCCGTATTTTCATACCCGATACGTGCAGCATTCGTAAAAACAGATGCACAAACCGCTTCCACCACAATACACAAGCACTACACACGTTCACTATCACAAACTCACCAATCGTTTCGCCCCGCAACCGAAGCATCATCATCAGACTCCACGACAAAATCGCAAATTAATTAATTAAATCATTATTTTTGTATTCTAAGATGTAAATACTCACATGGATGCTTCCTAGTCTTAGGTTTTGGCTGTGCTTCCGGTTGAGGCTTTTCCTGACCGGAAAGAGGTGCTGATGGCTTGGAATTGTCAGCCGTCGGAGCTGGTTTCCGCTGCTCGGAAACAGGTGGTTCCGCTTCTTTGGGATTCAACACTAAATATTAAACATTTAGCAATGAGGACATGATGTGCACATAAGCAATGAATGATACCAGACATAAATCATTTATAATATTCGATATATACATGGTTTTATATCGACATAGCAACAACACAAATGTGCTGGATTTGGACGGTACATGAATTTGTTAAACGCGTTGGCACATTTTTGAATTGAACTAATTGTTTCTAGACAAGAGCTAATGAAATGCAAAGTACACAAAATAATGCATTTCCACAATAATAATATATGATACAGTTATCAATATTGTAAAAGTTAGAAAATATTAACAACTATATCAATTTGATTATAAGCTGTGATAGCCCAGCGGTGAGACCCTACAACTCTTACGAGTGGAATACGAGTTCAAACCCGGGCAGGCACCAATGAGTTTTTCTATTAAAACTCTTGTGTCTAATTGATAATTGCAATTAATCACACGCTTTTCGGTGAAGGAAAACATCGTGAGGAAACCTGCATATCTCTAGAGAATTCTGGAGATAAGTGTAACCTACCAATCCGCATTGGAGCAGCGTGGTAGGTATTAGCTCCAACCCTTCTCTTCAGAAACGGAGAGAGGAGGCCTATTCCCAGCATTGGGATTGTAAGAGGCCGCTACTACTTTACAATTTGATTTCTCATTTATTAATTGTGTTTTTATGTGTGTGTTGTATATTAATGTGTGTTTTTTACATTGTGGATTAACCACAATTAAAAAATAATAATTTTAGAATATGATATTTTACCTTTCAGATATAGATATATTTTTTATTTATAGACAGTTTTATATTGTAGGTGACACCAATACAAGAGATATAGAAAAATGTATGTTTCGATAACGTTATCAATGATTAAATTGGAAATTTAACGTTTCTTAAATCTAGCACACTTTAATGTTTTCAACATTGACGTGACGGTATATAAAAATATCGTTATCCCGGCTAGATCCATGAATTGCGTAATAGGAAATATAAAGCGGATAGAATAAAACATTTATGATCTACATGATATAGACAAAGTTCCCCGCCGCGTGTCTGTCTGTTTGGGATAAACACAAAATCTACTAAATATATTTTCATGCTGTTATAAGCAATAGACAGATATATTCACGTAGAAGGTTTAAGTATATAATTTGTTAAGGTTTTACGTAAATAAGTTGAATCGACGATACGTTGTGCAAAATTTCAAAAAGCGACAAACGTTTTATCAAAAACGCTGCTCAATCCCTCTGTGATTTAATAAATAAATAAAATATATATATAAATATATGGAACACATACACAGTCGTCTATCCCCAAAGTAACGTAATACTTGTGTTATGGGTGACGGACAACTGGTAAATATATTACATATATAGTTTTAAATACAAATACACACACAGGCTCGAAAAATTAACAAATTGTTTTTAGAAAATGTTGGCCCTCGGCGGGAATCGAACCCGCGACCCGCGGAACTGAAGATAGGGGCCAGTACCCACTGCGCCAACGGGCCAGTCAACACTAACACAAAACTAAATATTTACAATATTACCGTAAACCAAAAAATAAAGAGAATGAGAATAAACGTTATTCTTAGTAAATAAGTTTGTATATTTGTTTGTGTGTGAGAGCGTTGCTTGTGAGTGTGTGTATGTGAGTATACTATTTTGACATTAATTTCTTTTAATAGACCTACAATAAAATCCGCGATGGGTTATATGTGTCTTTAGAAGATAACCTACTATACGCATACTTCACCTTTTCAAATTTAAACGCAGTATTTGGGAAGCTATTTAGAGAGATACAGTATTAACCCTTATTAACTTAAAGTTAGTTACCTTGAGCATTTCATGCTTTATATTTTGATCCTTTATATCATACAATTAAATCGTATAGAAATATCTTAGAACTTATCACGATGTTAAAAGTAACACGCGTCAAAATATTAGGAGAGGGTAAGAAGAAAAAAGACCGATCTACAGCTACACGTGGTTGTGCCTGCTAGTACATAAGTTTCTTGTAATAATGTGGTAAAAGTTAATAAGGAAATTACGCCAAAGAAGTAAAATTCTACGAGTATCGCGGAAGGATATTGAAAGTAAAATCGACCGTTGCGTAAAAACTTCAAATATCAAGGTAAACAACACACTCGTCATTTCCCTTAATATATTTAAATACTTTGCTGTAACCTTTTAATATGTATTGAATTTTTTTTAATGTACATAATATATTTATAGGACCTTATTGGACGCAGTAACATATATGCCAGGTATTGCTCAAAAATCAGTGATGTTTTACTTCATAGTATTGCATCTGATAAAATATAAATAAATAATAAAACTGTATTAGACAATTACACACACACGGTATACGGTATCCAAATGGAGTAACTTAATACTTATGCCATGCGTAACGGACAACTGGTAAATATATACATATATAGTTTTAAATACAAATATATACCCAGACTAAAAGAACCAACAAATTTTTAAATTTAAACTTTATCATTAATGTGTAGAATACTTAATATCGCGGCGGGAACTAGTCGGGCTAACTCTATAAAATTAGACGTGAGTATAGCCGGTGTCTACACATTAACTAACAAATTGTTTATAGAAAATGTTGGCCCTCGGTGGGAATCAAACCCACGACGCGCTAACCGAAAGGCAACTAACTGCGCCAGTCATAAAACATAAATGTCAATAGAACAATTGTTATAGACAACTTGGAGGTTTCGAAGGTATTATAGTAGAGGAAATATCTGTATTTCTGCATGTATCATCTATACTTATTATAAAACAAAGTCCCAAAAAGCTGTCTGTCTGTATGTAATCGATTTTATCAAAATCTACTGACCGGATTATTGTACGGTTTCTACCAAAAGATAGTGCCATACTTCCGAATTGTGTAGGTATGTAGTACATATCGGTTTTATGTAAATTGTGTTGAAGAGATTGCATAGTTGTTAAAACACTTGCTTGCTGGGAGCTTTGGTAAAGCGTGCGCTGCGTAAACCAGCAGAGATACGCTAAAGTAATGTACTAGAGAATTGTAGAGCTATAAAAATACTACAAAAAAGTCTGCGATAGCATGTATCTATCTTTTATGGTTAACTCACAATAACTACTTTTATGTTTAAAATTTGAATTCTAGAAAAAATTGTGACAGGAAGCCGCTGGCACAGCTAGTTAAATACAAAACACGAGGGTTTGGATTTTATGTTCTGGAAAGTACATTTTAATTGTTTACTTCCAATTATTTTTTTTGCTTATCATACCTACTTAACCAATGTTAAAATTAAATGACTCACTGAGCGTTGAGTGTACTTGAATGATTTGTGGCACAAATCGTTTATCATATGATCGATGAGTCATTACATGTATATTTATACATATGTATATGTAGAAGGCAATAAAAAGTAAGATATTATTTAGTACTATCGTTTTGTTATTATCAAACTCATATGATAGTGATGGAAATGGACACAAAAAATTACTTTAGCAATTATAAATATTACCACGTTCAATGCCACGTGGTTTTCATGGTTTTGCATGGTTTGCTAGTATAGCCAAAATTAATTTTGCAATGTATGTTGCATATTCTGATATATTATTAAAAGAAAAGTTGCTTTATTGTAATCATGACGCATTTAATTTACACAGGTGACCAAGACGTTGAAAGGCACTATTATTTTTTTGCTAATTCTTGTTGCAGTAGATCGTTATTTTCACAGTTATTTTATTAATTGCTTTGCCATATAAATAATTCCAAAGGAATTTTTGGATTAAAAATTTAAAATTAAAAATTTAAAAAATTTAAAATTGTGACCAAAAAATAAAAAAATGTGAAGCATGGACAACACTTATCACTTAGGAAAATGACACTTATCATGTATGAAAATAAATAGTAGCCGATTCTCAGACCTGCTGAATGCATATAAAATTTCATTAAAATCAGTCAAGCAGTTTCAGAGGAGAATATAAGTAACATTATGACACAAGAATAATATGGATAATCCACTATACATTTAACACTTTATACATTTTCTATTTACTGTACCGCGGATTATAGCAAAATAATTTTATTATTACTTCTGTAAGAAGTAGCTTCATTAAATCATGTATGTATGTCTTGAAGATGTTCTGTTTCTTTTTAAAGTAATAAAAACATAATTTTACGCAAAATCATAGCTTTTTTTAAATTGATATGAAATGGAGTAACTTGTTGTTCTTCTTTTCAACCGATAGAAGTCTGCTGCCGGACTTATATACAAGATTTAGTTATTATTTGAAAGCATTTTTTCTAATATTCTTGGCTTGGTTAGTCACTGGTGAACCCCATGACATTTAATAGGTTTAATTTTGTTAAGTACATGAACAGCATTAACAGAACCAGTATCATATATATAGTAACTAGATACAATATCTTTGGATTAATTTGAGAAATAAGTTACAGACAGCTACGAGATCCTTGGTATGAGTTAAATTAAACATAAATCAATATTAAAATAATCACTCACCAGCCGTAGCAGCATTAAGAGGCGGATAGATGCTTTGTCCCTGTGATATATTCATGCGATCTTGAAATTCCTTAGGGAGGTTAAAACCAATTGGACGCTCAGATCCACTTGCATTAGCAGTATCCATTATATCTAAAAAAATATATATATTTAATAACAATTACAGACTAAAAAACGAAGAATTAAAAAAAAAAATTATTATATGGGATATAAATATAGAGTTATTTTCAAAGTAACAAGTAAAATTAAATCAAGGAGAAGAGAAGTGGATCAGACTATTTTTTGCCACTAATATTATAGCCACTTATATAGTACTTATACAGAGTAAGCAACTCATTTGTTGGTATCGCTATTCGCTTCTATAATAAAATTCCTCAATCCATTTCAGACCAGTATATGTAAAGCATATTACAAAATTGATAATTATTTGGATGATAAGAATGCCTGGATATGAAAATCCTTTCAGCTTCATACAAGACAGCGGTTTTATAATGTAATAATTGAATATATTTAAAAGATTGACCGCCGAGTTTCTTGCTGGTTCTTCTTGATAAGAGCAATCAGAACCAGTTGTAGCTTGATTAATCATATTGATGCTTGACGATTCAAAAGTGCCTGAAATGGTTTATTTGTATAAAGATTATTTCGATTTGATTTGATTTGATATACCTACCATTCTCTTTGTTTATCACTGTCCAGTCATCACCCTTCTCTGGAGACTCGTCTTTTTTATTTTCCCTAGTTGTAGATGCGGATCCCTCAGAGGTAACACTTCCTTGATCAGCTTCAGAGTTCCTAACTTCACTGTCAGCCATTTCCACATCCTCATTTTTATTATCACTTGCAGCCTGTTCTGGTTGTACATTAGAGGGTTCAGGATTATTTGATGATGAAGGCTTACATGGTGTTGAAGTGTTTAATCCACCTACATACATTTTCAATAGTTTCTGCATGTTCTGCACATCTAAGCGTTCCATGTTAAATGGACAGCTCATTCTGGCTCCTTCTACTGGAGGCTGAGTCTCAATAGGCTGTTCTTGGGTTTGAGCTTGTTGCTGTGGTTGAGAATTCTCTGTTTCGATATTAACATCACCAGCAAGATTGGCGAATTCGTTCATGTAATTGCCAAAGGTCTCAAGCCAGCTGGTGCGTGGGCGGCGATGGTGGTCGCCATCACCACCATGGGGGCGATGCACATGCCCATGCCCATGCCCGTGGCCATGATCACGACGTTTCCTTTCCTGACTTCTATCACGACGTTTCTTGCAGTGACCCTCATCAAATGAAGTAACGACAGTCTTCAAGAAGTGACGATATCTTTTAGTAGCATGCCTGATGACTGCAGACTACAAATATGTTTTAGTTAATCATTTCATATTTAACAAGTTTACTAAGCAAATCCATGGTCGACTAAACTTCCTTACTATCCAGAGATAAAATATTAATTCAATATTATGTATGTAAAATCAAATCCAAAATAAAATATATGATAATCAGTAATGAAATAGATGTAATCATGATAAATATTTTTTTTAATACACTTATAAAATTGTGGCTATAATTGCTGTTATGGTTTGTAGAAATTAATAAATAAAATAATTAATAATTATACATACCGGCAAGTTAGGTTCTGGAATCCGTACCATGCAGTGTTCCGGATGTTGTTTTGATGCCTCACAAGTTGAGCACAGATCAAAATCATCACAGGATGTACACTTGTAACGGAATCCAACAACTGGACCATCACATCCATCACAAATAATTCCCAAATGAAGTGGAGTGCCAAATATAACTAGAATAATTTGTTTAAAGAACTTAACTTTTAAGAATATTGTGTAACTATTACTCTTTAACATCTTCTAATTTATAAGTTGAACAAATCAGTCAAGTCATTCCCAAATGTAAAATTTTTAATTCTGATTAAAAGATTTACAAAAAACTTACTGATGAGTATTGGCCAAATTATGAATGTAAATATAATGTTAAGTCTTATTTAAACATAATCGATTTATATATATGAATTGGTTAAAATATTGTGAAGAGTTATAATAAAAATAATAAATTTAGGCAATGCTAATATGTACCTCAAAATACTTTTAACATGATAATTAATTTTTAAGTATTTCTTACCTTGACCACAATCAGGTATACCTGATATTGTAACATGCGGGTCATCATTTATATTTCCACTATGTTTGCCATCAACATAAAGCTTGATAAGGCCTTGCTCCCCAAAACTTTGTAATGCAATCACAAGCTCTTCATCAGAAGAAATAACAACATCATCACCCTCCTCATCTAAAAATGAATAAATCCATGATGATGATTTGCTATATAAGAATCCTAGAGATTGACAACCATACTTTATAAGATGATACTCGAAGTATTTAAAACCATAATAAATAACCAAATAAATAACTGAATACTTTTCTTATGGGTAACAGACAATCTGTGTATATATAATTATATAATTTTTAATAATACTTAATACACCCAGAATCACAGGATCTTTTAAATTAAATAATATGCTAAATATTTATTTTAAATGTATATTATACTTTTGATCATGTACATAAAAATACTTTATCTCCACTCACAACAATCTGATAATTACACAACTACACTTAATAAAAAAATAAAATTGTAGCATGTGCTTAAAAACCTTAAAATATTTTTAAAGTACCTAATATAATATAATACCAATGTGACTTATCTTTAAAATTTTATCTAATGCTAATAATTTATTCTGACAAAGTTGCCAGCCTTACACATGTTACTTTATACATTAATATGCATTCATTCAATAACATATTTTAAATATAACTTTCAATTAGAGAATCTAATTTCAGAATATTGTGTAAGAACTAGAACAAAATGTCTACTTTGAGTTACTGTACAATGATATTTTAAGAAGTAGAAGTTACAAAATCTATAATATTTTACAATGTATTATTCTAGATTCAACTGAATTACATCATTTCCGATTTAATTTCATTATATTAATCATAATTTTTTAAATAAAAAATCATAATAAAACATTTATTTTTAATGTACAATATTATGTGAATTTATTTCAAAATGGAATTATTATGTCATTATAAACTTGATGATTTTAATACTTAATTGAATGTACTTGATAATATTGTTGAATTGGTATAAATTTGGAAACCAAGCTAATATTTTCAAATAATTTTATAAAATAATTTCAAGTACTATTAATTTCCACATTTAATGGATTAAGTATTTCAATTTTAAAATATTTGTAAAACATATTAAATGAAATGTGGTTGGTATGGTATTAAAATATAAATATAAATTTATTAAATATTTGTAGCAATTTAACAAATTGCTATAAATGTTTATTCAAAAACTTTTTTTTACAAAATGTTCAACTTAGATAAGCAAATAACTCAGCAAAATAGTTTTTGTTACATATTGAACATATAATGACGTTTATTTATACCATCGAATGTATACAAATATAGTGTTATATTTACCTTTCCATGAAATAGTGTAAAACTTATTTTTGAGTCTTGGGAAGACATCTTGGAGCTTTGCATTTAAGTAATGATAGCTTGTTCTTACACTCTTATCCACACCAAATCTTCTAACTTCAGGCTTATCATTGTCTCCCCAATATGTGTAAACTTTATACGAAATTTGCTCCTCCATCTTCAGTATCTGATAATTTCAAAAATATTAGTCTCGGACGTCGAGTGACACTACCCGTTGTAAAAATCATGAGTTTAGTTCGGTAGAACATTTTATAATCTGATCATTTTATTAAAAAAACATCAATTAAATCATATGTCTAAAAAAGAAATTTGTTTCTCTATATTCACCTGTTAGCGATAGCGAAATTGAAATGCACAACAATGAACAAACACAACTCAGTGTTTTGACACGAATGTTGAAATTACGCAGTTTCCAGTCCTATATACAGCATTTATGGAACAAAATGAATCACCGTTTACTAGTCTCGAATGTTATGGAACAAAAACTAGAAATATCAAATAATGTGGTGTAATTCTTATAATTCCTTTGTTTTCAAGTTTTTTTTCTAATTTTGTTTATGGCCTGGAATCTTATCCTTTAAGGTCTCAGTTGCTTTGTCTATAGACTACTAAAAAGTATATGCTTGTTTTTAAATCAATCTAACCAAACTTCTTAATACCAGCCGTGTTAATATTATGGTGGTTGTATGGACACACTAAAAGTTGTGGTAAGATGACTAAAAAGAAAACATAACAAACACAACCGAGTGTCGTGTTTATTATCAATCCTGACTACTGATCAGCAAAGACGAACCCCAATGATGTGGATGTATAATCAAAGTATCGTTTTATCGCTTTATTCAAATTTGTATAGAATATAATGAAAATTTGTTATCAATCTTTACCATTGAAAAATTATTAATTAAAATAAATAATTGTATTTCAAAACAGACTATTCAAATTCCCTATAGATAAATAAAAATCCAAAAAATAGTGATGACATCCAAAAAATGTTGAGTGTCGAATCTTAACCCCTTGTTCGCACGGACGTAAAAATTACGTCGCGTTAAAATTTCACAATAGGCGTTATAAGAAGTTTCGTATGGCATATTCAGCTTAACGCCCTCGCTCTAACGACTAAAATGGAACACTGCACAATAAAAATACGTCGCGATATAAATACGCTGTCGTGTGAACAGATACCTGGATACCCATTTGTTTCAATTCGGCGTAATTTTTACGCGCGGTAAAATTCATCTCGTGCGAACGTCTATGATTACAATTTTCATATATGTATATATGTTAAACATTTTTTAAATACAATTTCTTGGTTCTTTGAAACTGATTGTATTTAATCTTATTTAAGTCGTATACTTATCAGTTGTCGGTCACCTATAACATGAGTATTAAGTAACTTCCTGTAATGACGGAGTACAGTTTGTGTAATTGTGACATATGCATAAAAAAACAGTTAAACAGTTAAAAAAAAAAGTGATAAACAGTTTTCATTTCATTTCATATATTTATTTATCGAGCAACTTGTCTGTGGCGACAAACAATCATAGATAAAAGGCCCTTAAAGGACTGGATCCAAATTCAGGGGCATAGAAAATACACTATATAAGATATAGATAAGGAATTACGAATGAGAGAAAACTGTTTTTCCTCCCGTTTCAGAGATGTCACTGTAGCGTTACTATAATGATACACTAGATGGCGCTGTACTACATTTTATAGTACTTACCTTTAAAAAAGTACTTAGATGACCTTTTATTTTCTTTAGAATACATAAAAAGATGCAACTTGAAGAAAAACGGCAAAAGAAGTTAATTTGGTTGGGCTGATGAAACACTTAATCAATCCTTTTTGCTTTTTTTACGAGATAGAGCTTGCGGCGACTTGAAAAGTGCTTCTTAGAGAGCTTCACCTCCTGTTCAAAACCGCAAAGTAAAAATAATTAAATGCCACTAGAATGATATATTTAAAATAAAGAAATTACAATAATGCTTATAAAACAAGAAAGGTTATAAGTATATTTTCTTATTAGAGTACAAGAATGTTGTGATCAGTTAATCTTGATGTTGTTTTGTTGCTTTTTCATTATTTTTGGTGTTATAAGTCTCTTGGTCAGCAAACTTCACAGGACCTCCCAGTTGTACAGTGTCAGGAACAGATAGCTCTTCATTCAATTTCTTTGCTAGAAAATATATTTCAGCCAAAGCAATGACCAAAGCGCACATTACACCTAAAAGTAATCTGAATCCAAAGTCTAAATTGCCAACCATCCACTCAACTCCTCGAAAACCAAAGAGAAACCCAGCGAATATTGATATTATAAATTGTCCAATGGCTATCAGTTGACGATTGAGCTGTTTCACTGAAAATGTATAAAAAAATATATTAACTGAAAGATGATTTATGTCTGTCAATTAAGAAACACCAATTTAAATAAATTGTAATAGTAATCCGATATTATGCCAATGCCTCCTCTCTCTTTTGGAGGTAATGATTGGAGCTTAATCCCACTGCACTGCTCTAACATGAAATGAAAAATTACACATATCCCTGAAACTCTCCAAAAAATGCACTTTTCTTACTATGTTTACTTTCACTAAAAAGCACATTAGGGATTGTAAATATCAGTAAATAACATATGTTTTTATAAAAAATCATTGGTGCTTGCCCAGGGTTACAACTAAGCAACTTTCTACTAATTATCAATTAATTGATATTCCAAATATTTAGTTGTAAATTATCTATAATGGGATGTTTGAACGATGTCAAATTTTGGAGTGCAAAGAAATGAAGTATTTAGCTACTTTGGAGATGAACAGCCATGTATGTAAATGTCCCATATAAGTATTTATATATATGGATACAAAAACCATTTCTTTTGTAAAGTAGGAAAACATACTAACATTGATAGGAAATGTTGTCCTCAGGAAATCTCATTCTGACATTATCAACACTTTTTGTCATTTTCCTATATTCTCTTGCTTCTTGCTGAGCTCTTAATTTAACACACCTTGCTTCTAGGACAGGATTTCGTTTAATTAATTCATTTTCGGGAACTTTAATAAAGACCCCTTGAAGAAGTGTGTGTAAATAAGGAATATCCTTTTCTCCTTTATTTCTTCTACATTTAATGTGCTCGTGCAGCCAATCAATATCAGATGTTACAAGAAAAGCTCCATTTCTTTCATTATTATTATTGTTTTCATTTAGATTTTCTTTCAATAATATTTGACTATCATTATTTTTATTTTCATATTCTACATCAGTATTTATTATCATTTTCTTTTTAGTGTTGTCTTTTATAATATCACATTTTTTATTTGGTGACTTAACCTTATCCTCATCCTCCCTTTTTTGTTCTTTTATTTTATATTCATCATAACTGTTTTCTGTTACCTCATCAATAAATTTTTCATTAAAATCTTCTTTATACTTTATTATATTTTGTATATCAGTATTATTTAGTTGTACTGGCTTAACATATGGTAAACAATAAATTTTAGATGTTGCTTTAGAATTGTATTTGATAATTTGCAAAATGTTATGAGGTAACTGAGCTGAAGGTTCTATTTGCTTTAAAAATTCAATTAACTTAACAGTTGGAAAAATCCTTAAATTGGTATCTGTTAGTGATCCCTTAAGATCCATACTTAATTATTATTTATGTTTAATTTATGATTCAGATCAGCATACAAATCTCTAAGTTCTTCTTCTTTTTCTTCAAATGTATTATCAATCCTTTGACACTTAAAATTCATATCATCAATAAATTGATCCCATTCTTTCTGCCTTTTTTCACGATTATCAGCTTTTTTTTGTTTAGTAACCTGAAATAAAGTTAATATATAAGACTAAAAATTACTGCAAATAATAAAATATTGTTGAAGTATGTTTAATATTCTGTACACATCTAGATATATATTTCTAACCTTTTGTAATTCAGTGTAATCCTTTTCAATTTCCTCTGAAAGTTTTAACGCCTGCTCTATTTTAACCCCCAATACAGGTAGTGCAGCACTTGAATTCTTAACAATTTTGTCAACTTGTGTGTCTTTGATATCAGTTAAGTTTTCCAGAATAGCAAACAAATTTTCAACTTCTCTATCCCCTCTCTTTTCCTTTATCATAAACATAATTAACATAATAATTAAAGTACTGTAGTTATTTAAGACTGTCTAATTCACATTATAATTGTCTATATTTAAATACTATATATACTAAATATATACAAGTATTGTTTTTTAAGTTTGTTATTGTTCAAAGCAAGAAAACATAAAATTAATAATAAATTAATCAAAAAAAAAATTTATATAAATCAATAATAAAAAGGGGATAAAAAACCTCTGTTTAAACTTAATTATGAAACATGTAAAAAAAGGAACATATTTTACCTCAAATTCTTTTAACATAAACTTTATTTCACCATTGAGAAAAGGACGATGGTCAAACAATCTAGACCAGATCTCACTGATTTCTAAAATAATAATCACAACAATATTATAAATTCTAAAGGCCTGGAATTAAGAAGTTGCAATGAGGGTATCCTATAACTCTTTTAAGGCAATCGACATTCTAAACATTTACAATGGCACGCTTGATTTAACTGATTGAAAACACAAATTTTTATATTCTAACTGAAATTTATGAGATTCATAGCATTGAGAGAAAAATAATTCACCCAATAAATATTATTGGGTGTAATAAGTAAGGTAGTATTGTACATGTAATAAGTACTAACTTATAGAATGGAAGTTAATTAAAATCATGAATATTTATGATATTGATATCGACGTCTTTTATCACTAACTAAATAGCATTAACCACTTTGCAAAATTCACATACAAATAACAGAATTATAATTAAAATTTATATGTATAAAGTAAAATACCTCGTGACAGCTCAGTCATTATCCTGCTCTAATCTATGCAGTCTATGGCTCCATAAAAATTGAATCAATGGCTTACTACTGCTCTATTGTTTTTTTACAGGGGATTTTATTTTTTCTTAAAGACGGTCTACATTATTCTTTTTTTATTCAATCCAGTATTAATATCACTTAAAAATAGGTCTGGTAGTTCTACATAAGTAAGAAAAAAATAATTTACTAAATACTTATTAAAATTGTAGAATAATAGTTATTTAAAACTAATTATTTCATTATTTCTTTATTATTTAAGTTCTATAAGTTAATGAACCAGTTAATTTATAATAATCTCTTATTATATCTTTGCTTAAATATTCATAGACATTCGTTCATAACTCTATTGTTTATACCATACTGTCATGATTTGCCATCAAATTTATTTCACATTAGATTAGTCAGTTCCAGTCAGTTCATTCATATTTGTGGAGATGGATGTGTTTAACCTTTAATTCAGATGCAAAATTGTTTTTATTTGCGCAGAAGTGATTTTTGGTTAACAATATGTGTCCGATTTACCGTGTAGTCCGATAAATGTTTTGTTTAGTGTTTTAAATTAATTAAATGATTACCAAGTTTTTGTTTTAGTGCAGTACAAGTATTGTGATAATAATGCCGGGTCTCATTGGTATCGGTGAATTTATTGACGAAACACGAGAGGATTACAGTTCTCCAACCACTTCTACGTTTGTTTCGCGTATGCCACAATGCCGGCAAACGATTAACGCTTTGGAAGAGGTGAGTCAAAGAGTCAAAAAAGTCGAGTTTGTGATTTGACTAAACGAATACTTAAGTTCAACAATTTATCATGTTTGTATATTTAAAAAAAATTCAGACAAGACTGTGCCTGTGCAAAACCAGACTAGGCTGTCACTATATCTTTTAAAATTATAAGCTGTTCGTTTTTCCGATAGACGTGAAGTCGCAAAACCATTTGCTTCAGAAATAAATGAGTCGGAAATAAATCAGTGAATTATAGTTATATTACTATTTTCAACAGAATTTTACATTTTGGGACAAATACTTTATTTGTGCTGTATAGGCCATTAGATAATTGCAATTGCTACTTAGTATAATACTAATACATAAATACTAAATTAGGCCTAGTAGCGTAATGTGGCCTGGTGAAGTTAAGCTTAGCCAAGTCTGGCTGGCTATTGACGTCTTATTCTATCGGGTTAGCTTAAATAGTTTTGAGCTCATCCTGCACACTTATTTATGAGCTCTTTACACGATGTTATCGCAGCGGGTAGAGTTCCTACCAATAGTAATTAGACTAACCCAATAGAAAAGACGTGAGTATAGCCAGTTTCTATCCATAAACTATGTATACTACTCACGATAGTATAAATCTAAAAAATTGCTTAAATTTAACCTAAAATAGTAATACCAACTTTTGTCAACTTTGAATGGCTGAAACTACTTATTAACATTATTACTGGAATACTATTTTTTTTTCCCAGTTTTAAATGGTACTCTGTGTGATGTTTTCTGTACCAATGCCGAGAAACGCCCAACTTGTGGCCAAACTCGTCATAGGGTTAGGGTGATGGCTTCCGCTATTGGATACGTCTACCACCCCGCACTGGAATACTATTAAAAATTGATACAGCATCTAAATGTGAAATGTGATTTAAACAAGTTTTTTATTATTCATTTCTAGCCGCAATTTCTAACATTTCAACACTTAGTTGTATTGTAGCTAATAGTAAAACTGACGACGATCCTAACAGAGTCGGTATTTCGAATGAATCAAAGGTATTCTCAGTCTACAAACGCATAGCGTCAATTCAATCCGCCGCAAAAAATGTCGTTTAAATTGTAAAAATCTTCGGAAATCTTACTGTTTTGGAGACTGGGAGTCTTCTAACTTACGATCGATTCGTAATGACTTTCAAGGAGAGATTGTCAACCTGATTCTTTTACTTATCATCATTCATCATAGATAACTAAAAACAACTGTTTTTCAATTTTCAACTGCTGTATTACATCTACCTGGAGTAACTATTACTTTGGTTGTTGGTGTAAAGATCTGAAATGATAAGAAATAAACACGTAAATATCAAAAAGCTTTTGTATGTAGTGCTTTATCCTGTACTTAGTCATACCAACTTGACCGTTATATCATTAATTGTTAACAAGGTTGAAAGTAAGTATTATCTTATTAATATCTTGTATCCAAATTTAGTAAGTTTAGTGTCACCTATGAGTCATCCCATAGTCGAATGCGGCTATGCATCTTTCGAAGTTAGCATATCAATATTAAAAGAAACTATTGCCTTTCTAATTCTACGATAAAGGGTCTATGTGAGTCAGCTGCTTTGTATTTTGTTTGAAAACATTTTATTGAGCCTTTTTTTTACATTTTTCTATGAACATATCTTACCTTCAAAACGAATGAATGAGTTTTCTTTCGAACGTCGGACCATTTGAATTAGGTACCGATTCTTTGTGGTAATTACTCTGGATAATCGGAGGAAAGGGGAGAAAAAGTTAATAAAGTTCTAGTTCTCTAAGGCACTGTTACCATTATGGGTAAGGAAACGACTACGTGTATCGGAATGATTGTAACCTTCACAAATTATACACTTAACCATTCTTCATGAATCACTGTCCATCGGTAGAAACCGCATTAGTATCCGTTCAGTGAGTTTATCGAAGCAGACAGATTGTCAGAGCGATGGCAGAGTTTGTTTTATAGTTACACTAGCTGTGCCAGCGGCTTCGTCCGCGTGAAAATCGGTGTATTTAATTGAAATTTTGAACATTAAAGTAGTTATTGTGAGTTAACTATAAGAGATAGAGACACTCTGTCGCGAACTTTATGCAGTCTTTGTGTAGACGTACAATCGCAAACGACTTAATGTTCCAGTAGGCGAGTTTGTTTACAACTGCGCGACCTCTTTAACACAATTTAAATAAAAACGTAATGTCCTATTAACTAACTACCTTCCGTGGGAATTGCACTACCTTCGAGTGAAAACCGTACAAAATCCGTTCAATAGAGTTTGAGAAAATCGATCTCATACGTATAGACAGCTTTTGGGGACTTTTCCTAGTTAGGTCCGACCATCGAAAATATAGGCGTCCAAAGCGTCCTGTATGACCCCGACGATCAAATTAACGATCGCCAACACAGATACACGTAATAAACACACACACAGAGTCTTGGCCGGCGAAGACTCTGTTCCAATTTTCTGACGTCGGTCGGTCGTGGCTTATCGCCACCCTTCCGACGCTGCAATGACTAATCCAAGTCCTAAGCCGAGGTCCGGCCTCACAGGAGGCACCCTTAGGACGACGTTCCCCGACTTAAGTAAAGCTTCTGCGCTCTACTCTCTGCATTTCGCAACCTCGGCGATGCTTCTGCGCTTCCGTCCCGCCCGGTGACGCTGTAAAAGCCATTAGCAACAGCATACAGTCAGTTCGAAAAAAAAATGGGGACTTTGTTTTACAATAACTACAGATATAGATGTAGGATGAAGTAATTATAAATTTATGTACAATAGTTAAACAACGGTAATTTTTATAATATGTCATTAAGACCAAAATTATTGTGACCGTAGGACATGGTAGGCGAACCTTTATGTATCAACGTGCCATTTTTTCTAAACAAATGTTTAGTAAGGTTATATCATCAAAAATTTTTACCTTTTCATTATTGGGAAACGTACCCGCGTTCGCTCTTCAAAGAATACCTATTTCACTTTTTCTCTTAGTGCATAATAAATTTCGTGCTCTAAATATTGTGTCGTGTCCATTGGTCAATTCCTGCCATAGGACAATAACTGTTATAATATATGCCCAATTTAAGTAAGGAAGAATGTTATTTTATATTGCACTGAAATAATAGGAAAAAAGGATTTCAACATTGTCTAAATAGAAAATGTAAATGTAAGGCGTATGCATCAAGAGACGGACGTTCGTATACGGCTTTTGAGGGCGTGACAAAAATAATGTGACGACATGCAGTCGAATGAAGCGGAACTATTGTGTTTATGTTCCAAAGGCGGTCTTCGAAAAAGGTTGCATAGTTGCGTTCAAACTTTTTGTTTTACATCATCGCATATTTACTTATTCAGCCATAACGTTTGTAATCGACCGCGATACAACTATAATTATGAATAGGTATGCTTAAAAATATTCCGTCCCAATATGCGTTTTCAGATAAACCCCCTTATTTTTCATTTTATGAATTAAAATAAATAAATAAAAATAAATATATGGGACACTAACACAACACGGTCGTCCAAACACAAAGTAAATAACTTAATACTTGTGTTATGGGTGACGGACAACTGGTGAATATACTGCATATATAAATTTAAATACATATATACACCGAGGCTCAAAGAACCAACAAATTGTTTATAGAAAATGTTGGCGTTCGGCGGTAATCGAACCTGCGACCTGCGGAGTTGAAGGCAGGGTTACTACCCACTGCGCCAACGGGCGAGTGAAATATACAAAAATGAAAAATAAATTTGTGTTACCCCTACGCAGCCAAATATTATATCTTAAATGAACTTATCGTTTTCATATAAATAACATTATCCTACGATCTAATTAAAAACTAAATATATATTACAACTTATTCACCGACTTCAAAAAAGGTGGAGCTTTCTCAACCGTGTATATTTTTCATTTATGTGTGTTTACCAAGGACTTCGTCGTGTATTAAAGTGTAGTAAAGTTGACGATTCAAAAGCACTTGTTTACAAGTTTACTTGAATAAAGAATATTTGAATTTGAATTTGAATATTATTTGGCTATTTTGATGACTCTTTTTTTTTCAAAGTGTAAGCTCGCGAATTCTAAATTAAATTTGTTGATTTTGCTGCAACTTTCAATGAAAGATTTGTAAGACCTTTTAATGATTTCGCTGTATTTTGTTGTCTGCTGTATCACTGACTCAATGTCTAGATTGTAAGTCAGAGTACGAAAGGGCCCCTTGAGTTTGGAGGCCCCGGGGCACTGCCCCGTCTAACCCTCCGGTGTGCCATTGGTTTCTTTAAGGCGCTGAACAGAGCTGGCGTAAATTCAGATTTCGGCATATAAGCCACGCCCACAATTTCTGCGACGGCGTAGCGACAAACTTAATTTTTTAACACCCATTGTAGGTGTACACTATTTTATCCAAACTTTTTTTGTACAATTTATTTAAAAAACTTATGTCTAATTAATCTTATAAAACTAAGTGTGCTGAAACTATAACTAAACACCTAAAAAAGACATATTATCAACAAGGAATAGTCACAAAAGGCGGCAGCTAGCGACACACGTCGGTATAGCAGCGCGCCTCAGCGATCACTGTCTATATTCATAGATGTAAAAGAGAAGCGAGACGATGACTCGTTTCAGTTTTGCTATTTTCTAAAAAATATTTAATTTGAATGAAATATCTTAATTAATTCAAAATTTAAATCTTACATTCTCTTTATATTATAATGATTTATTAGTCTTATTAATTTTACCAATTTTTGTTGATAAATATTAGAGATATTTACGATCAAAGTCAAAATCAGAGGTCTATTTACCAATTTTTTTTATCGAAAAAAAATATCGTAATCATGTTTTGAAATCTTACATTCTCTCTGAGATATGATGTATATTAACATATATTTTTCTTTTAATCGTCATCCCTATAGCTTTTGTTAAAAACGTGTTTAAAGTCAGCCTATTTGGCTCTGTTCAGCGCCTTAAGGTTTTGTATAAAGCCTGGTTATCTTTTAATTATTACTTATACTTTTATTTTACTTTAATTAATTATAATTTTAAATATTTGTTAATTTTAATAATTTAGTTATACGCAAACCCGTAGTTTATTTTATTTGTTAATTCCCTTCTACTGAGAAGACAGTCTAGATTTACACATGCCGTAACGAAGCAAGGAAGATCAGTTGCTTTGTTTATAATTTTTCCGCTCGTTAACACCAGTAGTGCATTAACATGTTGTTTATTCTAAAGCACTTCTTCACGCTCCTTCGCTAACAAACACCGTTTCGTAAATATATTCATAGTTTATACAAAAACATCCGTGGTAATTGAATATCGTTTCGAGCGTACGGTTGAATCTATCTGTTAAAAAGTGCCAGTAACAATCATTTTATTTATTTTAGACACAATTTTTTAATATATTATCTGTTGCATTAGACTTTATATTGTCTCTTGGTTTAAGATTGGTTTGAGTGTATATATTTATTTATTTATTTAGGAACTCCAACAGAGGTTCACAGAAGAATAAAGTAATAATAAGATTTGACACATGAGCTAAGTAAAGTAACTAATTAAAGGAGAACACAGCATGCTCAATTTACAGTGCTACAAATGTAATAAAATAAATTATTGAAGAACAAACAAACATCAGCTAGCCATATCAACTTAGATTTAAGTCAACGGAGTTTGACAGTCTCACAATCAATTCTAAGCCATGAACACCGAAGGTAAATTCAATAACTCATGAATAATAAAATAAATAAATAATTTAGTTAGTGGTCCGTCAAGCATTTGTTTTTATAACCGTTTATATAACCGTTTACTATTTCGATCTAATGTTTGAGGTAGTAATTGACTACGATATCGTGTAATATTTTGTCGTAATTTATAAGTGGTCCTCTCAAATAAATAAAGAAATTATTTGTGAGATTAAGATCATAAATAACGTAAATTTTGGTATACTCTTTACGAAGTGGAGTCTCTCCTACTAAGCGTTTTTAAAACTGTCGCATGGTCCCACTGGTTTCAGACAGCACAATATCGTACTTCGTCGTACTCTTTAAGATATGTATGTAAGATATGTATCTAAAACTGGACGAATATTAATTATTTTTATTTATTAAGGCTTACTTATTGTATATTTATAGACACCAGCTATACTCACGTCAAATTTTATCGGGTTAGTCCGACTAGTCGGATAGTCGGAATGAATAAAACGACCAGTCGGGCTAGCCCAATGAAATTTGACGTGAGTATTTCCGGTGTCTATATATTAACTATGAATTCTACTCACGATAAAACTCACAATAGTTTAAATTAAGAAAAGGCTTACATTATTAATAAGTACTATAAAATACTCCACAAACTATTTAATATAATAGTCTTAATTATAGTTTACCACGGCATGCAATAGGGACGCGTACATAATTTAAAATATATTACAGAATAAAAGATATGTATATAATAACTATAAAAATATTGTAAACTTAATTAATATTTATAGTTGCTTTTATATCTTCTTCTTTCTCCTGCCCTGATCCCACTCTAAGTGGGGTCGGCACAACATGTTGTCATATGATTTGGCTACTTATTTTACGACCGGCTGCCGGCGGCTAGTTGCTTTTATATATTGCTTTAAAATTTAATTATATTGTGCCTAAAATCCATCATATCATATTACTAATTCTAACACACACATGCACACTCACTCAATACACATTTTGTTTTAGTTTGGTATATATTATGTATATTATTTCCTTAGTTTCATTATTACTATTCAATTACTATATTATAGTCCGCCTACATACGTTTTTATTCCCTCCTCACGGTTGGCAGGGAGATAATGCTTAAAGCATTAAGCCCGCATTTTGTGCAATTATTTGTATATGCATATATTGGTACTTGTTCAATAAAGTTTATAAATAAAAGTATAAATGATATCGCTAAATATGTCTATATCTAAATCTTTTGAGAAGTAACTGAACTATATTGACGTTTTATTCTGTTCAAAGTGGCATGGACCAAGTTACTTTTTGCCGAGTTAGTAGCGAATGCATTGGTAGTTTATATGGTGTTAACTAATTTTCTGTAATAACTAATAAATTTATTGGAAGGGAAGATAGTACGCCATAAGATATGTTGTTGGTAACGGGCAAAGTGACATTGCAGTGCAAATATTAAGAACACGCATGTGAAAGGGTTCTTGGTGTTTACTTGCGGTTATGGGCTCGCAGCCGCGACGGCATACTATTGGGACCAGTTTGACCCAGATCGAAATCTTGTTTAAGTTTTCTTTACTTTCTAACAACGTTTATGTGGAAACAAAAATTACTTTCGTCTTCACAGTGTTATGATAGAAATCTGTATTAAATTATTTGATTAAGAGATTCGATTAAGTTTAGAAATGTTATTCAAGCCGTTAAAAGCACTATACAATTTATAAGAACGATCCCAGAAGCTTATAGCAACGTTTGTTTTCATAGAAAAAGTTTTATCCCTTCAACTTCATCATTCTTCTGCCCTTATTGGGTTCTAAGTAAGGTTGATACAACATGTTTTTCTCGTCGACGTCGGTACTCCTTTTGTATGCGTGTCGTACTTTACTTTTACATTTTTTGAATCCTATATGTTACCACGATAAATACGCTTTAATAGTACTAAATTTCTTCGATGTTACTTCAACGGATTAGCCTTAAATACCTAGACAGGCAAACAGACAGACTTATGCATTTATAATATTAGTAAGTAGTAGTAACAGCCTGTTATAATGCCCACTGCTGGGCTAAGGCCTCCTCTCTCCGTTTTTGGAGAGAAGGATTGGAGCTAAGACCTACCACGCTGCTCCAATGCGGATTGGTAGGTTACACATATCTCCAGAATTCTCTAGAGATATGCAGGTTTCCTCACGATGTTTTCCTTCACCGAAAAGCGTGTGATAAATTGCAATTATCAATTAGACACATAAGTTTTAATAGAAAAACTCATTGGTGCCTGCCCGGGGTTTGAACCTATGTCGTCTTTAGAGAGTCGCACGGTCTCACCACTAGGCTATCACAGCTTATGCTTATAATATTAGTTATAATATTAGTATGGAATATCTATTGGTGTCACTTAGAAGGGCAGATGAAAGCAAAATGGCACAATAGTTTAATTGGTGTGCCTAAAAAAAACTAGTTAAACAATATCACAAAACGGAAACGTCTTGAAAAGTAAAATTGTCCGATAGAGAGTCGTCCTCGAATATTCGGCTAAGGTTACAAGGTCAACCACTTTCACTATCGTATCGAAGTTGCCCAATGTAACGAGGGTTTATCTATTTTTTGGAATAACAATTGGAACTGTACATTTCTACTACTACTTGGGACATACATTCATACGTACATTGGTTCCACCTCTAAGGTCTAATGTCAAGATATAATCAATAGGTAAATCTATTATCTTCTTAGTTACCAACTCCAATCCAAATTATTCAAGTCATAAAAGAAACTTTGTAATGAAGAACGCTTCCTTATATCCTAACCTTACCCATTGAGAATTAGTTAACAGGACTTGAGAAATGAATAATATCATCATTATTTGCGGTTGTAATTCGACAAAGTTGTATGAAGTAGTAACTTTCATTACCAATGTTCGGGTCTTATTCGTGTCTATAGGAAGTTCGCTATTTAGGATTATTGCCAACTAAATAAAAAATACAAATAGTTATCTATGCTAAGTGTACTTCAGATGTTCCGCATTAAGGTCCCATAGAAAAGGTATTTCATTAAAATCTTACCGATTTAGTAATTTAGAGTAAGTTTTGAAGTAATATAATATTGGGAGGTATAGAAACATTGGGATAACTTTTATATTTTGCCAATTATTTGAAAACAGCAAAGTTGTTTAAGTAGAACGTTATGGATGCTTATTAAAGATTTTTTAATTAGCATAACTACTCGTAGTACCGCTTTTCAAATGATTCATAGCGGTTGCAAAATTATCATTATATGTTTTAAAGATTTGTTTTGTATTGTCACGTTCTTGCCTGCAAATATTCCTTGTTTTGAAACGTGTTCTAATAATATAAAAATATGTCAATAGCCTTATCGCAAAGTATTTCATTTTCTTACATTCTGGTAAACCATTTTATTGGTTTGATACTTTAAGCTGTGATAGCCCAGCGATGAGGCCGGGTGACACTCTAGTGACGATCGTGGTTTCAAGCCCAGGCAGGCACCAATGAATTTTGCTATCCAAAACTTGAGTCTAATTGATAATTGCAATTTATCACACGCTCTTCGGTGAAGGAAAGGAATCGTGAGGAAAACAACCTGCATGTCTCTAGAGAATCCTTAGTAATATGTCATACTTACATCCTGCCAACCCGCATTGGAGCAGCGTGGTAGGTTTTAGCACCAATCCTATCCAAATACGGAGAGAGGAGGTCTATGCCTAGCAGTGGAAAATTAACAGGCCGTTACTTTACTTTATTGGTTGTTTTGTATATTTGATCTATGGCTTATATTATTTATTTATGGCACAGCGGCTTCATTTCATAATAGTATATGAAATGTTAACACGAAGTCCAAGGTTCATGGATGGGAAAAGTGACTGATTGTCTGCACTGAGCGCTTGTTTCCTTGGTGACTCATAACCATTGTTATAACTTTTATGTTCCACGTTTGGTAATATGCAGATTCTAATGGATCGATAGACTTTTGTTACGATATTTCGAAAATAAATCTTTACCAGTATAAACGGTTACGGTCTATGCAATAGTTATTATGACCTTCAACCATATCAAGTTTTAAACAGTTTAACGTACCCAGTTTACCGTGTTGTTGTTTTAGTTCTTGTTTTTATACATATAAAAGTAGGTGTTTATTTTCAGAACACCATTTTGCATAAGGATTTAGAGAATAATGTTTTAATTGTTATAGTATACATATTGCAAATATGTTATATTCAAAAGCTGATTTAAACTAGTGTATAGAATTTTGATTATAAAAGTTGTTGCAGTTAAAGATTCGTAAATTAAAATGGTTACCATTGATGCCCTGGTAGAATATAATATAAGTAAAGCAAATGAAATGTTTTCGCATATTATAGGATCTATCACGATTGATCAATAAATATTTTTTTTGTACATTTTTCATTTGTGGTGGTTAGTATTCAGTATTTTCTTTTATTATGTTGAGTAGTTTGTCGGTTCTTCGAGTCTGGGTGTATGTAATTAAATTATATTATATGTATATATTTACCACTTGTCTGTCACCCATAACACGAGTATTAAGTTACTTTGGGGATGGACAACCGTGTGTGTAATTGTCCCATATATGCATTTATTATTCTGTGACGTAATACATGCTAATGATGTTTGGAGAGCATTGATATGAGTCATTGATATATTATTAAATTTTTCCGCAGCAATCTCCGAGCACTGAGAATATAATCTTTGTTTTTTTTTATATTACTTTTCGTTCGTACAGACACTTTTCAAAACAAGATTTCTGAGTCATTGGGTAATTAGCATACCTATATCGGCATGACTACTTTGTTTAACTTGTCGGTGTTTCCTTATCTGAGCTCAATTATACGCAATGGTCGAGAAGTATGGAAATTTGCAAAATCTTGGAATTTAAAATCTAAATTTGGAAATAATTTTATATTTCGTACACCTTTTTTTGATTATGTGTGTTTAAAACTTACCGTGTTTTAAAATGTTCATTTTTCATTCTTTAATAATCGATAATGATTTTATTTTCAGTAACATCTAACAAAATCTTGTATGCCAAATTTTTATTACGTATCATGTTTTTTACATTAAACAATTTTGGCAGTTATCAAAACAAGTTTTACTTTATTATTATAAATAGAATTCATCAGAACTTGTTTGTATTTCTTCTGAAGTTTTTGCTGAATATATTAAATGATGTTTATACCAGCACAGTCGTCAATATAGATCTACAAATTCTAGAGTTTTCACTATTTAAAATAGCAAGGTCACTACTCTAAATCCGATCTTTACATTCGGCGCCATTAGCTTAGAAACCGTTGCAAAAGCGATTATTCACAACGTGAAAATAAATAATATTTGTAAGCAAATGTACGTTATACATTGACATATATCGACATTTTTTTAGGACATGTATGTCATAAACATTACCTATAAAATAAGAAACTTTTTTTTTTATCTTACTGTATGCTGTTAGCAACCTTGTTAAGAACCTTATTGAGAAAGAATTGAGAAGATTGAAGAAGAATATTGGTGTTCTAATCGGGCTTAACAACAAGTCAAAATATTCTTTGTTCAAGTAAACTTTTATACAAGTGCTTTTGAATCATCAACTGTATTGCTGGTTCGGAAAACTGTTCATCCCGAGACGAGCCAGCAAGAAGCTCTTTTCAAAATATAACTCTTGTTAATACAATTGTCTTTTACAGAGTCAAAGCTCAAAGTCTATCATCATCTAAGTATTCCTCAATAGTATAAGTAGGCTTTCTGTATTAGCCTTTTTTCAAGATTTAGATATGCTTGATCTGTAAGCGGTATTATCGCTTTACGTCTTATATGATTCTCTTATCTGTGAATAAGTAAGTAAGTAAACTATATATGGTTTATAGCGACGATTAAAGTCAAATTTGGCCCGAATAATAGAATTATGTAAGGAAATATGGTAGTTTCAGTTGCTTTATAATAATGGACTCTATCCTAAAGTATGTGAAAATATTTTGTAATAATCTTTACTGTAATGTGTTTTTAATGACAATGTGTTAATTTGTATATTAATTATTTAATATTCAAATGATTCCTGTGACCTGAAACGAACATAAAAGTAATAATAAAACGAGTATTTAATTGAAATGTCATGTGTACAACGTGCCTTATTAAGACGCCCTTTTTAAGGTAATGGAAATATTTTTAATAAATGCTTTATTTTATACATATGCCGTGTGGTATCCGGCTGAATAGAATAGACCACCCTCATTTCTTACCGAGGTTTCGTAAAATACCACTAAGATAAGTTGACTTCAGGCAGGCGACCAGTCGGGAAATACGTAGCCGAATCATGTGGACAGCATGTTTATAACATGTTGTGGCTACCCCACTTAGAGTGGGATAATGGCAGGAAGATGATGATGCTTTATTTTATATATTTGATTAAGAGGACATAGAATTTTATTAGCTAGAAGAAGTCAAAATCATGCATAAAATGACTAACCATCTTAAATTCTTTTTAATTTTTATAATGGAATGAAAGATAATTTTTCCTAAACTGATCAGACCAAAAGAAATTCAATAACAGAATGTAATTTAAGTGTGTTATATAAGATCGCAACTCTGAAATCATATAACAATTGAAATCGTTTTTCGTTTCGATTTTGACGCAATTAATGCGATTGAGCTGTGTAACTACAGTTATGAAATGAATTTTTTTTACATTGTAAGTAAAGTAAAAAGTAAAGTAGCGGCCTAATACAAACCCACTGCTGGGAATAGGCCTCCTCCGATTCTGGAGAGAAGGGTTGGAGCTAAGACCTACCACGCTGCTCCAATGCGGATTGGTAGGTTACACATATCTCCAGAATTTTCTAGAGATATGCAGGTTTTCTCACGATGTTTTCCTTCACTGAAAAGCGTGTGATAAATCGCAATTATCAATTAGACACATCAATTTAAATAGAAAAACTCGTTGGTGCCTGCCCGGGTTTGAACTCGCGTTCCCCTCGAAAGAGTCGCACGGTCTCACCGCTGGGCTATCACAGCTCAACATTGTAAGTATCTAGCTATTTTTTATTGTATTTATTTATAATACAATACTATTACCACTCCAAAGTTTTTGACTTTAAAGTTGTATTGCTTATCAACTTGCTCAGGTTTCAATAATATAAACTTAACCTTTTTCCGCCTACATTAAGCGATAAGTTCCCATACGCACTGACATAGATGTGTTGGCGAGTTACCGTTTAAGGTAGGTATTCCCTATAACCGGTGGATCTGAAGGAATGAAATTTCTTAGTTGAGCGACTCTGAGAAATAATTTAGCACTGATTACACTTAGGTATTCAGTTGGCAGACTTAATGGACCGCTTGTTATGTGTTACAAGTTTTTTTTTAGTTAATCCTTTTTTTTTTTTTTTTTAACGGGGGGGAAATCTTCTGAAAGATACCGGAACTCTTGGGGGTAAGCTCCGGTTATGTGGGATTTCTACCCACTAAAACCCCCTCGATGGACAGCCTCCGCACTAACAGAGAGGCCCCGGGATCTCTGGCGAACTACACCGATGCCTCTCAAGTGCCGTGCACGTCGTGCTCCTCAAAATATAGTACGGAGCTTGTGTCTGTAACATGCTCCATTATCTCTCGGGGTCAAAAGGTACAGCCACAGCCCCCACTGCGACCGTTCCCGACCCCAGAGGTCCCATCAGTCGGGACATGTTAATTATTATTAGGGCGGCTTACGCGGCCCCTTCGTCTCCGCCTGCGAGAAGGATCAGCCTTTTCGCGATCGCGCTCAGCAGTCTCCTTTCTGACCATAACGGCTTCACAAAAGGAGACCACAGCTTTCCATGCCCTATCACTATTCAGCATGGCAGAGACTACCGCCTGTAAGGAAAGGTCTCGTCCGATGGAACTTATCAAGACACGCCGCTCCGCATCCCACGCAGGACACTCTTCGAGCGTGTGCTGCGCGTTGTCTTGATCCCCTCCACAGTGGTAGCAATGGGGAGCAGCCTCGCGTCCAATCCGACACAGATACTCACTGAAACAGCCATGCCCAGTAAGTATCTGCGCTAGCCTGAAGGTAATGCTGCCCGAACTCCTCGCTATCCAGGTCTCGAAGTTTGGTAAAATCGCACCAACAGCACGTTGGCGTGCATTTTTTTCCTCATGAAGTCGCACATACCAATCTTCGAGTACTTGTTGGTGTGCAAGCCGTCTGAGTACTTGAAGATCGGCCACATTTTCACCTCTACGAATATTTCGAATTTCGGCAAAGAGCCTCGCGTCTCTATCCGCTAGAATATCAAGGGGTGGAAACCGAGCCAGAAGAGTTGCCGCCTCAAAGGATATGGTGCGATATCCTCGTGCGATCCTGATTGCAATACGTCTTTGTAAGCTATTGAGCTTAGTTCTAAGGCGCTTGACCCTAGAAAGCCTACTTGACCATACTGGCGCACCATAAAGGGCCATTGATCGTACAACACCCGCGTAGAGGTATCTGACGCCTTCCTGAGGTCCTCCAAGATTTGGTAGCAAACGGTGCAATGCCCCTGTAAATTTCTGTATTCTAGGGAGCAGCCTCTCGAAGTGCTCTTCGAAGCCCCAACGACTATCTAAAACTAGACCGAGGTAATTTAGATTCTCGCCTACCACTACATCCACATTGTCCACACGAATTAAGGTGGCGGGTGGTTCCCTTTTTAGTTAATCCTAGTTAAAGTAACTAGAATTTTAATAGACGTCCATCGGTAACCTATTTGTTTTCTATTTCTTTATTAAGGTGTGATCGTTATTATTATTTCTTCGGTTGTAGCTTCATTAACGTCTATGACTTCAAGCCTTTTATGTATTTGTACTTACTAATAAGTACTGTAAGTATTTGTTTATTGAAGTGATATCTCACCGCTGTAACATTGAGTTTATTTATTTATTCGGTTCTTCAACAATATTACACTATAAATCATCTAACATATATCCCATATAGTTTAAAATGAATTATGTAGTACCAATTATAGGAGATCACATTATTATTCATTACAATAATGTTACAATATTAAACCTACCTAATGTTACAAAAATAAACACAAGAGAATAATGAAAACTAAAAAAAGAATTAAAAAAAACAATATTAAGTCTCAAATATTACAACTCTGAAATTACAATTTTATAAACGATGAAGTCCATCGCAGCTAATATCCGGTGATAATGTGTCCTTTAGAGTTAATCAGTTTGTCGAGTTATTTTTGAACCCTGCATCTGGTGCTCCCGATGTATCGATTAGCAGAGGGAGGGGCCACTGTCTAAAGAAGTCTCGATCCGGAGATGGCGGTCTCCGGGGAACAGAGCTGCTGCTGGCGGGGTTGGGGGCTATGTGTACCACTTTACCCTATCCTCGCCACCAATAGCGTGGTGAAGCACTATCAGGTTTTTAGTGGGTGAGAGTCCGACATAGATACCGATTAATGAGTTATCCTGATATTAAAAAAAAATTGAGGGCTGGGACTTTAGTGCCATATATTATGTTGGATATAAGTCAAAGACAAATTATTTGACGCAGATGTTTAATATTCAATATTTTAAAAAACATAAACTTCTAACATAAACAAACAAATAAAAATTATATTATGATTACAAATACCTCAACAATTGCGTAGTGTAACAATTGATATTGCAGTAGCATTAGAATACTAAGACGGTACCGATTTCGGTCCGATTTTTGTTAAAAATGTTTATAGCAGTTTATCACATCATGAAATAAACTAAAAATTATGTGCTCAATCATACACTCGTAACACGATAGTGCAGCTATAATTAGATGAATAAACAATTTACTTATAAACTAGGTATAGCCGGTTATATTTAAAAAAATATCAGAACCTGGGTAATCTCTTACCAAAGTGATTAAAGTAATTTTTTATATAATATCCCGCCCGGTGACCCTGTAAGTGCCGTTAAAAAAAATTATGTATATAGCTGACCCGGCGAACTTCTTACTGCCTAACAGTCGATTCATTTCTTTTTTAAATACTTATTCTGCTATTCGGGACACCGGATCAACTAGTAAGATAAAAAAAGAGAAAATTTAAAAACCATAGCCTCGTCTTCTTCCGAAATATTATTTCAGAGAGATCTGTAATTTAGTTCTATGATAGTATTATTTATTATATCATATTAAGATAGCGAATCAATAATAGAAACAGAAAAAAAACTGGTTTTTTTCTCTAAAAGAAAACTGAAGATAAGTAAGTTTGTAAACGTGGTAATAGCATAAAACATTAAATGTATACGATTGTAAAGGTTTTCTATATGGCGCAATTACTGTTGTCTACGAGTACATAAATGTTTCATATGTCTAATGATTAGTCATTGTAATTATGATAATTTTGTGGGCGGACATGTTTATGTGGCAAAACGCAATTTATAAATTAATTATAGACACTTCAAAAGCAATTACAATACTATTTAATAAAAAATGTTTAAGGTAATGAAAGAAATTCGCTCCATGGAGTTGAGAAATGAAAAATCATTTTGTTTAAATAAATAATTTTGTTTATGTGCGCTATGAACAGAGATGAAATAAAAGAACATCAACCTATGTTCTATTTTTAAATCAACTTTGGCACAAACATGCAATGCATTTAATGTTCCTTCCAATATTATCGGATTAGAGTAGACAAAAAATAATAAGTGTACATCTGGCAGGAATATAAAAAGTTATATCGATACCAATGTTTTAATGCGAGTCTGTTGTTCCGTCTGTTTGTCAGTCTGTCGGTCTGTCACTTTCACAGCTAATCTATTGAAGCAAAATTGATGAAATTTAGTACCATTGCAGCCTATAGCCGGGCTGAGTATATAGAATGAAAAAATTTCGTTTCTCCTTAGGGATCAGGCAGAAAACAATATGGTCACAATTGAGGGTAGGTATTTAAAAACGATAACGCGCATGCCACTACTAGTAGTTAAAATTTGGGACATATTTTTTTTAGTTACTTGTTAAAGTATTCAGTTTTTGATTTAAAATTTTGTCTACTGACATTTCTCCGATTAGAAAAATCCACCACAAACATTTACATGTTATTTCTAATTATGCGCTTTTCGTCGTTATTCGTTCCCTTCGTGGTGCATATTTTGCATTTTAGAATGAATGTCTTTCGTATTTTTATAAAACGTAACTACAACTTTCTTATTTATATCAATCTAGGGCACAGTTCTCTAAAATTTTTTACTATCGCTTTTATTATGTAACCTGCTTGTACATGCGAAAATTATTGGATTAGCTCCACTAATTTGAATATTACTCACGTAATTCTTACATTTCATTCATTCAAAATTTTGTGGTGGGGGAGGAACGCACTTTTTTTGTCAGTGACAGGCCTGAACAGGGCAATTTTGTCTGATGGAGTGATAACGTAGTCAAAAGCAGAACATATATTACTGAACGCGAAATAAATCTAACGGTCATCTAAACCATTATTAAATCGACATTGTATGGGCTTGTATGAAGAATAATATATCGGTACCAGTTATGTTGTGCAGATGTTGTGTGCTGTTGTATGTACCGGATATGTTGATAAGACCTTTTATATGTTTAATCATAATAGGCATTAGGATTGCCTAATTTGTATGATGAATAGTCGATAGTCTTTTATATCGCACATACGTGTACTTATTTTTTCAATTTATTTATTCATTAAATGTATAGTAAACGTAAACCTATTTATGGCTGCTGTAAAATGAACTCAAAAGTAATATTAAAAATTATTTTGCTATAATCCGCGATACAGTAAATAGAAACTATATATACTGCTAGATGTATAGTGGACTATCCGTTTTTTCATACCGTTACATCCGGGATTCGTAAAAACACATGCACAAACCTCCACCACTGTCACCACAATACACAACATTGTTATATTTACTTTATAGCAAAATAATTTTTATTATTACTTTTGTATTATAGATCTCCGCAAAGTAACGCCTAATTCTATATAAAAAATTTTAACTGCTGAACTTGTTAAGTTATTCACGCCTGGTACGGATATAATCTCTACTTCCATCTTGGAATCGAACCGCATCGAATATGTATACAGAATTCATAATATGGAATATATTAAATATATTTCGAGCTCAATGTTAACTTCTGTATTATTATGCTAAACAAGACAGTATAAGAAGCGCCGATATCGACATAAAGGCATTTAAAAATATCATTTTAAAGGAGACATATTATTATTATTTATTTTGGACAATACTTAGATTCGTGGGAAACATAGGTATACCTACCTATGTTTTACCGGATTCGGAAGTTATACGTTTGAATATAAAAATCATCGTTCTCCTTCCCTTATCCCAGTGGGGTCGGGCCGACATGTTTTGAACATGTTAGATGATTTGGCTACCTAAAATATTTATAAATAATATATTAACAATATAGAAGTATTAATAAATAAATATCAAAAATATAGAAGCATTCATAAATAAATATAAAACGTACAGTTTGTAGAGGTTAAGTTGAGATTTTGTAATTTATGAGGTCTCGTAGGCAAGATTTACATTATTTATCGTCGTTGCATTAGATGAAATTGAAATCAGAAAGTATACTATATGTAAACTATGTATAAATAAAGATAAGGACCGTTATTTGAGATAAACATGAAGTATTCACTTATAGTTAAAAGCCAGTTGCGTATATAGATGCAGTTGTTCAAATTTAAGGGGAACTGATTAATCGTTGTTTGGGGCGACAGATGTTTGGAGCTAGCTTTGAATAACTCGTGGATCCTATTGAAAACAGCTTACAAAGAATGACCGCCACCGAAAAAATGGAGCCATGTACTCTTTTGAAATACCGCTTGAACGTGATTGCCATTTTGTTAAAAAAAATCTTCCGTTAACGTGCCCTTGGATATTTCGCACGCTTAGTATTAAAGTGTCCGAATTAAAAAAAATGTTTTGTCGCAAATTGTATTAAAGCGTAGCGTAGCGCCTACGAAACTCGTGATTGTTAAAGAGACATAGTTAGACCTAGTAGTAGAAAAGTTCGTAATGTGATGTCATGGATGGCATTGTCGCAAAATGGCAAAATTGCAAAAATACTCTTCCTGATTGGCTGAAAACATTAAATTATGAAGAGTTTATTAAATTAAGTCTTATTACAATATATCTTAAACACACACATACACAGTCCACAACAACATACACACATCCACAACAACATACACACATCCACAACAACATACACACATCCACACATACACACGCTGTAATTTAAAAGCGATACTATATTGTTATGTTACTTTACGCTATAAATTTTATATAACGCTTTTCATAATTATTATATACTTACCTGTGTTATGGAAGAGCGAGACCTTCTGACACAAGTATTTTCTATGCTTACTAGAAGCTCTCAATCTGTATTTTTTGAAACGATTTATTGATTTGAAATAAATATTTTTGTATTTTGTATTTTGTATTGTAATAAGGATTACGATGTATCTTAACTCAATTAAGCCTAATTTTGAATTCGGTCACTTTAATACTACGCGTGCTATTTGTCCTTTTTGTTACAGGCGGTTAGTTTACTATTTTAATATAAGATCTGAACTGGATCTATTTAGATTCAGTGCTAAACAGTTTTTGCTGTCAAATTTGGAAGCAATAATAGGGATGTAAAAAATATTAAATTTTTTTATTAATCGATTTTTAAAAATTCGTTTATATTAGTTACCCTCTTTTTCTTCTTTTCTTGTACTTCACGATAAGATGAGCGTTATTGGATGAAACCAATTTATCCAAACTACACATTTAAATCAATTACGCGAACGGCGCATCTATGTTATTTTTTATTTTTACTGGTCCACTTTGATTAATCTTTTTTCTAATTAATAATTATATTAAAAAAGCATATTTTCAAATAATCAGAAAAAACAACTATTTTTGATAATCGATGTCTTCGATTTGAGTTAACCGATTTATTTTTAAGGGGGATAAATAGATTTTTTAATAATTGTTTTTTTGCACTCAAAGTTACATCCTTAGACTATACAAAATTTAGTTCAAAGGACAAAGTCGTATACTCGTATGTATAGAGAAACATGATGCTTAGAACTTAACATCTGCTCCAGTGCGGTATGGCGAGTTTGTGTAGTTTTGTTTATATCTCTTCTACAGAAGACTTATATTCTATTGTTATATATACCAGTATTCTCCCGCATTCAAGGATAACTAGGCATAGATCTCTTAATGAGATAATTTGGTCAGGTCCTGTTCACAGCATTTTCGTGTCTTGCATTATAATAAAAAAAATATCGTTTATTACACACACATATAATTTAGCATTGATTTACAGATTTACCTACTGTACTAGGCAAACCCTGTTTTACAGACGGCAGTTCCTTCCATTATAAAAAAAAAACACAATGTGTAATGAGTGAAGTTGCTTGTGTATGTGTGTGTAATGTGTGTGCGTGCATGAAAGTGTATGCGGTTTGATTTCAATATCATATATTACCTTCCATATCATTTATTGTACGGAAATATATAAAGGGAATGCTATATATAGTACTTTAATACGGCAATAGGGATTTTCTTAAAGAATATTTAACATCCTAAATTGTATATTTTTAAATTATTTCGTTCGAAGGTTATCTTTAAAACCTTTTTTTATATTCAAAATTATTTATCTTTGTTTCAGACCCTGGATTTCGATCGCGATGGCCTAACAAAACTCAAGAAGGCGATAAAAGCTATACACAATTCCGGAAATGGTAAATTTTGATTTTAATTTTATTTTTGTAATTGATTATACTCATTATAATAAACTTTGTTATTAATAAACTATTATATTGTTTCGCTATTAAGGACCGTATCTCGATGATGTTATTATACTCTGCTGACTGTATGTTTTATAGCATACTAGCAATGCCCCGCGGTTTCACTCGCGTACATACCGATCTCGTGGAAACGCTATTTTTTTGAAAATGTAATATATTTTATATTATATATGGACTGGCCCGTTGGCGTTGTGGGTAGTGACCCTGCCTTCAGCTCTGCGGGTCGCGGGTTCGATTCCCGCCGAGGGTCAACATTTTCTATAAACAAATTGTTGGTTTTTCGAGCCTGGGTGTGTATTTGTATTTAAGTATGTATTTAAACTTATATATGTAGTATATGTAGTATATCTACCAGTTGTCCGTCACCCATAACACAAGTATTAAGTTACTTACTTTGGGGACGGATGACCGTGTGTGTAAATGTCCCATATATTTATTTATTTTAATATAGTCTATGTTGCTCAGTGAAAAAGCAGCTTTACAATGATGAAAGAATTTTTGAATTTTTTTGAATTTTTGATCGGTCCAGTAGTTCGCGTGAAAACATTACAAATATACATACATACAAATCTGTCCTCTTTATAATGTTAGTATAGATATTAGTATAGAAAAGTAGATATTTAAATAAGGGCCTGTTATTATCCCACTCCTAGGCTTTGTCCGTTTTTGGAAAAGAGTTGGAGCTAAGACCCTAGACAATTCTCCAATGTGGATCAGAATAATAAGTAATTTTAATGACTTTAAAAAGTTATCTATGATTCACTTTAAAAGTTGTAGTGTAGAGATAGATGTATTTCTTTCAACGAAAAACTGGCCCCTTGCCAACATGCCAAGCTCGTTATAACTTGATATAATATATGTAGCATGTAATATTTTATTGTTTTTTATCTATAGTATGATTTTTAATATTGATTTCCATGTAGACATAGTTTTTTTGGTTTATTTGCTATTTTAAAGACCATGAGTGTATTAGAATGTACCTTACTATGTGCTATTATTCAGAAATATCCATAGATACAGACCTAAAACTAGCACAATCAATAAGTTCATAACTAAAAAAAGACCTCTGAATTTAAAGTAATCCCTTAGTTTAATCTTACATATATTCATTAAGAAGGTTAAGAGATATTTGCTTAAAACTAATAATATAAACCATATTATTAATTGTATTAATATAATTTTTGAAACACTGTAACTTCTACTTATATTTGATATTTTATTTCTTATAAACTTAAATATTAAACTTAAACTTTTTATGTTTTCATTACTATTAAATTACTAGAAATAAAGCGAACTCCACACCTTCATATAAACCCTGCGTGGTTTTCGAAAGGTATTAATATAAGTCATAAATATTGTTCTTGGAAAATAAATAAATAAATAATTAAAAAAAAACATATATGTCCAACGTAATCAAAATGTTATAACTGCTGTCTGAATTTTGATAAAGGCTTCTGCGTTTTAACAAGAAAGATTGGAATTTATATCCACTACTCTGCTACCTATGCGGATTGGTGGGTACTGCATATCTCAGGACTTCTAAATATCGCTAGACATCACTTAAACATTTAAGATTCATAGAAAACTGATTAGTGCCTGCTCGAGATTAAAAATCGCTTTAGTAATTGACTTAATAAATTAAGACAGTTACTACTGTTCCGGTGTAAAATTAATGCTCAAAATAACGGATAGTCCAATTTTGTTCGCTTCGTTTCTATCGTTTTATTATCTCAAACCCAAGTGTCGTCCTTAAGACTGTCTAAAGCGTGTAAGATAACGTTACACGGTCTATTTTAGTCATGTTGGTATTTCGAACTAAGTTATTAGGTACGGTTCGTCGTCGGCGCTGCATCCAAATGCCAAGGATAAAAGCAGCACTTATAATGTAACCGTTTTAGTTACGGGCGGCTTTAGGTTCACGTTCCGCCGGACGAGAAGAGCCTGGCTCCGTAAATAGACGTAGAGGAAGTGTTATGAATAGACGACGTCTAAAAATATGCATGTATTTCATGCATTGAGAGAGTAGTATTGTCGACTGTTAATCCTAAAGAGTAATAAACTAATTATATACTCATTATGTTGTTAACAATAATTAAATAATTTCCAAACGGGGAAGACGTTCTTTTGGTAGAAAATTTGATGTTTAGATTCACTAAGCTGCTCCAATGCGGTTTACGTGAGATATATAGGTAAGTAGGAACCGACATAAGCTTGCGGTTCCTGCTTTGCGCCTTGCAGAAGTTCCTAATTCGATTGTGGGCTTGGGTATAAGATTCTATAATATAATTCCACAATCTACTTTAACTTTACCATTACAGCAGTTTAAAAATACTATTAAAAAAAGGCTAATTCAGAAAGCCTATTATACTATTGAAGATTACCTAGACGATAAGAATGCGTGGATATAGCTCCTCTTCAACCCTGTACAAAACATTAATAACTATATGTAACTAGTGATAAGAATTATTGTTTGAAAAGAGCAACCGCCGAGTTTCTTGTTGGTTCTTCTCGGTAGGAACAGCTTTCCGAACCAGCAGTAGATTTCGACGATTAAAAAGCACTTGTTTACAAGTTTACTTGAATAAAGAATATTTTGAATTTGAATTTGAATATTGACACTTATATTATACAGGTTTAAAGGACAAAATGTTCCGAGTATTGATTGATACCAATCATGTTATATAGATCCGGAAGTTGGTCGATGGCATATATAAGCCGCTTGAGAAAGCTCAGCGATCAATGGAGCAAAATATGCTAAGAGTGTCTCTACTTAATATAACGAAGAAATCTGTAGTAAAATAAAACTTCCGATAGTACTTCAAGTAAAGGACGCAAGTTTAAGTGGTGATAGGCTGAATACATAGTCCAAAGAACAGTTCGACTATGTGGTCCTTAGGTGCTGGAGAAGCTTTTGGTAGCTTTGGACCTCCAATTGGATCGACAGACGACCTCAAAAATTTGGAAGCTAGCCGCTGGTTTCAATTGACCCGAGACCGATGTGTGGAGATCCCCTCAAGAGATCTATATCTAGTTGTAGAATTTGTCTGTTGAATAAAAAGAAGACGATTCAAGTTTCCTCACGATATTTTCATTAAGCCTAATGCGCGTCAAAAATTGTAAACTTTAATCAAACACAAGTTTCCATAGAAACCTTATTATGTCTTATGTATTATGTCTTAGCTCGCTGCCTGATATTTGAACCCGTGTACCCGCGCTAAGGATCTGCTACTCTAACCATCTGATCATAGCGGCTTTAATAAGTATAAGTTAAAGACTAAATATAGGTTTTCTATTTCGCATCTGTGGTGAAAGCTAAGTAGACGTATCGATCGACATATATACGTTATTAAATTACTAAGTTTCTAGAAAGCCCACGTATTATTATTTTTTTTTATTTATATATCTTTCTTATAGTTAAATATTTTATATATAGATATTTGTCCTGCCAAACTGCTAAGCAGTTTGTCGGCAGTATTCTCGCATTCGGCAAAACTATGTAAGCTCTAAATAAATAACTAGCATCCCTGGCACCTGCCCAGCCCTACGATACATCTTTGGTTCGGTTTATTGCTAGAATAAACCACTGGGAAAGGTACAGAGGTGCTCGTATATATTTTCGTTTTACAGTAGAACTTAACGAATAATGTGCAGCTTAAATCACATTATAAAAAATAATAGTAAAAGTCTTCGTGATCAATGAGTAGTCTAGTTAGTATTCTTTTTAAGGATATCTTACTACTGGCTCCGTTTATTATGTGACGTATGTAATCGATATCCTAAAAATATATCTAAATTAATAAACTACATTTTTTTTTTAAATCACACTTACGTAATTGCATTGGATTTTAATTCCAAAACATCAACATAGAAGGCTTTGCTGAGCTGATTTACTTTTTCCTTTACGCGCACATAAAAGAAATAGGTCAGCGTCTTGCTTTGCAAGTGTATTTATAGACATAGAAAATCAGTTAATTGACAGGGTTAAATCTTATTCGGCCTAAAACAAACACAATAACAGATTTAATAGGAAAGGAGTAGAATAATTTATAGAATTACGCGTTACTTTGCGGAGATCCATAATACAAAAGTAATAATTAAATTATTTTGCTATAATCCGCGATACAGTAAATAGAAAATATATATAGTGTTAAATGTATCTGTGTTAAATGTATGTATGACTATCCGTATTTTCATACCCGATACGTGCAGGATGCGTAAAAACACATGCACAAACCTCCACCACTTCCACCACAATACACAAGCACTACACACGTTCACTATCACAAACTCAACAATCGTTTCGCCCCGCAACCGAAGCATCATCAGGAGATAGACTCCACGACAACTAGATCTAGTTCAAGCTTGTTGTTGTTGGGTGGGGATGAACCAAGTACTATATAACAATGCTTGTTTGGATATTGCTTCGCTTTGCGATTTTGTCGTGGAGTCTATCTCTTGCGGGGCGAAACTATTGTTGAGTTTGTGATAGTGAACGTGTGTAGTGCTTGTGTATTGTGGGGGCGGTGGTGGAGGTTTGTGCATGTGTTTTTAACGAATGCTGCATGTTCCAGTTATGAAAACGTATAGTCCAATATACATATAGCATTATATATATTTCCTATTTACTTTATCGCGGATTATGACAAAATAATTTTACTATTATTTTAGTACGGATAGTCCACTATACATTTAACACTATATATATTTTCTATTTACTGTATCGCGGATTATAGCAAAATAATTCTAATATAATTTTTGTATTATGGATCTCCGCAAAGTAACGCCTAATTCTACAAATTAGTCACAAAAAGTTTTTTACTGTATTTATGTCTTAATTTGGTATAGACCGTTTTTAAGCAATGCCAAACGTAAGCTGGTAGAGTTATATCACCGCAGGTGACAATTATCACCACCTTGCACATGTGTTTTAACCGCTCCAATGATTTTTTTATTCAAAGTTAATTATAGATTAATCAGTTGATAATATTTGTTAATCGCACTTTTATCAGATAAATATAAAGTCTTCGAGCGTGTTATCGAAACAGAAACCAATAACTTTCGCCGTCGCGCCGGATTATAACGCGTTCAGATTATAGTACTCAAGAGTTTATTGACTTTTAAATACCATCGCGTGCTAGGATTTGTTTTTGTCTGAACTGAGCCTCGAACTGGTCGTACGGGTTTGCTGTGGTCGCAGCTGGCAAGGTCGTGCGCCCGCGCCTGCAAAAACAACCAAACAATCGCGGACATTCCTATAGAGTGATGTATTTTGAGCGAAGTAAAAAATTCGCTATAAAACCGAAAGTCTTTTGTTCATTCATCGTTGAACTATTTCGTATAGTTAACAACAATCTACGAATAAGTTACTGTTAGAATCAATGAATTATGCCCTTACTGACCCTGACGATCAACTAACACAAAACTACGTAATACACACACAGCGTCTTTACCGGCGAAGAAGAGATCCCAAATTTTGACGTCGGTAGGTCATGGCTTCTCGCCACCCTTCCGACGTAATGACTAATCAAAGTCATACCATCAGCCCTCTACTATGCGTCGCTCTAAGCCTTGGTCCGGCCCACAGGAGACACCCTTATAACGACCTTCCCCGACGCTAGTAGAGCTTCCGTGCTCTACTCTCTGCATTTCGCAACCTCGACGATACTTCTGCGCTCGCTCGTCACGCCCGGTGTCGCTGTAGAAGCCGTTAGGGCAACAACATACAGTCAGTTCGAAAAAAAAGTTGAATTATGTATCAATTATTTTTATAATTTTGTAGCTCTTTATTGCAATTATTAAACTATTTTTTCCATTCATATTAAGTCCAGTCTAATTTATCATTACATTTGTAAGGGCCGTTTTCAAAAGGACTTATGACTTAATTTTGACGTGTCTGCCGGCTATTAGAACATACTCGTTGGGTTTATGGCGCCTCTTGTTATGACCTTTTCATGTTTATGAAACGCCGCCAGTTCTCGCTAAGTCCATACAAAGTGGCTGTGAAATGATTATATGAGTCTAGCGGAGAAATTGAAAGGCGTAAGGGCTCAAGTGTAGTCATTTAATATTCAGAAAGCGTCAATGGGATCGAGCGAGGCAAAATGTGTGCCTCGACACGGATCACCATTCTTAACTCCGGCTTTTCTAAGCTTTTAATACATTATCTAAAGGACTACACGATGTGGATAGTAATAGTATAATTTAGTGGAATATATTTCTTAGAACTGTAGAGCTTATACTGGAATTTCGATACTTTTAATACTTATAATAAGCAAAACACGTTGGTAAATTTAACTCAAGGTTACATTTAACGGTCTGCGATGAATGCTAGATACCGTACGGTCCTTGATTGAAAATATTTAAATTACAGTTTTTCCTGTGTGCGATCGAATTGGTGATCTGTGTTTTCATATTCGTATTACTAATTGTATTTTAATTTATTAGGCTATCAAAAATGACAATAAAAAATTGAAACTAAATTCTACATTAATTAAAGATGGCAGCAACATAAATAACTCAATAGAGTTAGTATCCAATTATCGGATGTTAAGTTAAGATGTTATAAAGCATACAAATAGCAAAAGCTAGTAACAATAAGACAAATTAAGTGATTCTATGATCTACGTTTCTGAGAAAAGTTTTAAAAGGGATTTTCTAAACATTGATTCGGAATCGTACATTATATCTAACACATTACCTATACCTAATTTATTTCTTTTTTATTCTGTCTTTCTTTCAATCGTACAACCTTATTCTTACAATCGTAGCTTACTATTTTGATAGTTCCTTTTCTACTATTCGTGTTCTACAGATAGATATCCACTGTTAGACATAGGTCTCTTTTAAAGTCTTCTGTTTACCTTTTGTCTGTTATACGGTACGGTAATATGATCTATTCTTTAACATTATTATTATCATTATTCGGTTTTAACTAAAGTTATAATGAAAGTGTATTAGTAGTAGTAGTAGTTGATACGATTATTTTTATTATCTATTCTTCTATTATTATATATCTATTTTATAATCTATATTATAATCTATTTTTTTCCATCTCCTGTACTTGAAGAAAATAAAAAGTGAATCAGATTTACAATTTTATCTCAAGATAAGTTTAATAATGAATGATAATGATAATAATAAAACTTTCTACAGTTATGTTATTAAATAAAGTAATAAATTTTCGCCCCTCAGTAATGAAAGTTTATATCTTTTATGAAGGAAACAAATGAATATCGGATTACCAAGAATATGTTATTATATTTTCAATTTAACTAGACTTTATTGTAATTTATAGAATTAGTCGTTACTTTTCGGAGATCCATAATACAAAAGTAATAATAAAATTATTTTCCACTATACATACGATACGATAGTCCACTACACATTTAGCACTACATATATATATTTTCTATTTATTGCATCGCGGATTATAGCAAAATAATTTTATTATTTCTTTTATATTGTGTTTACAACATCAAACAACAAGTCAGTCTTGTCGTAAACAAAAGAATGTTATAACAATGTTATATAACAAAGATAATACAAACGATAAAAAAGATATCAACAATAAACACCGAAAGCCGAATAAAAAGATAATTTTCGTTTATACTCCTTCCATGAATTGCAAAAATGAAAATGATTTACCATTGCCATCGACCGCTATCACACAATTTTTAAATTTCAACATTCCCGAATGTTACTTGGATGATATAATAATGTTGCATTTTACGTTTTCTTTGGAATTTTGGTTTTTAATTTTATAGATATCAGTTCAAAGATTTCTTTTTAGTACGTACAATTTTTTATAAAAATTTCCGTATTCACAACTTCGTTCACATCGACTTCGAGTGAGTTAAGTAAATAAGTAAATACCCTCCATTATGTATGTATGTATGATATTTAATTGATAGGTAACTAATTTCCTCCACATTTATAAAATATTGCTCCAGCGAATCCCCGAAAATGTAACTAATAGAAAGACAGACAGACAAATTTCGTTATTTATTATATTAGTGTTGATTACATAAAGATCGATTCTATTAATTCTATTGAAGGACGGAAGCAAGTAAAATTGACTTGAGAGCTTGTTTAAATGGATCGTTTAATCCAGCCGCTAATTAGATGACCGTCAGTGACTTTACGAAATGCCATTACAAGTTTTGCAAGTTCTCGTGGAACTTTGAAACTACGTTAGACCTTTGTAATGAAAGTCCCCAGCCTAAACTGGTTGTATATCTTGATTAAAAAAAAACAACCACGTCTAACGATTACTGATTCATGCATAACCCATATTACTGAGATATTATGGGTTAAACTATAATAAATTATTTATTAGCGATGTAGAAAAATCAATACCTCAATAACCGAACTGTGATCGAAATTTTTTTATGTTCATCATGTATTAGATTCGTTGATATATTCGCTAGTCTATAAAAAAAATCCTCGTGCAGACACCTATGAGTCTATTAAAACTTATATGACTAATTCATGATTGCAATTTATCACACGCTTTTCGGTGAAGGAAAACATCGTGAGAAAACCTGCATAGCTCTAGAAAATTCTAGGGATATGTGTCACATACCAATCCGCATTGGAGTAGCGTGGTAAGTCTCCAATCTAAGCAATAACATATCTAAAAGGTCATTTTTATTTATTTCTTCTACGTTTGAAGTGGGCATTCAGTTTTGCAGATACTTTTTATCCTTGGCAAGGCGAAAGAACTGGGCGGTACCCTTATATGATCTTCATCCATTCCCGGATGTTATACTAATTTTTCGAATGTGCTCTGAATTATTTTTAGCGTTCTTATTTCCGTTGCGGCTATAAAGGGCTGTGTGTTAAGCCGTATTCACACTCGAGATCTACTTTACAATTACGTTATATACCATCTACGTTAATTCATATGTTTTGCGTTATCATCAGTCTGCCTTACCAGGTTTGATACTAATGTAACTATCGTGTTTGTTACACCCTGTTAATAGCTGTTCTATTAGTCAAGGAATAAGCGAACCAATATTGACTTAACCTGATTTAGTCAAAATTATAGAGAAGGTATTATTTGGTGTAACAAATCTTAGCGACCCATTTCATTCTTTCTGCTGCTCAAAGGACTTTACCCTCTTTAGAAAGGAGTTGGATTGGGAATGTACAATTTTGTTTCAAAGTAAATTAACAGATTATATAACACCAAGCTTTTCTAGGAATACCTTTCGCCACATTGTTTTACTTTAACGTAAAGCGCGCGATGAATTGTAAATACTGATTAAGTAACTTTTTTAAGCATGTAAACTCGGATTTGAACCCGTAAATTCCTTAAAACAAGGTTGTACACTCTGAACTTCAGCATCATCCGTTACGGTAAAAAAATTTAATGTATATAACTGACGAGTCTTCTATCATTGTTGATAGCTCACGTGGACAATGAGATGTACCTCTCGCGAGCTCTGGAGCGGCTCGGAGGGAATGCTCTTAGCAAAGATTCTGAGCCAGACATCGGCGCTGCCTTCTTCAAGTTCGCAGTCGTCACTAAAGAACTTTCAGCGCTTATGAAAACACTGGTAAGTCTAATTAATTTCATGTAAGCCTTACTGGAAGATGATAGGCATAAAGGCTGCAAAATTATCTAGAAAAATGCTTGGTAAATATTGTACTGTGCATATATGTATATTGTAATATGTAATGTTTGCATTTTGTCAAGCGCTTTTCGATTAAAAAAAATATACTGAGAAAACCTGCATATCTCCATAAAATAATTGGGATTTGTGTAACCTATTGATCAAAATTTGAGTACTTCGGTGGATCCAAGCTCAGACATTTCACTTAAAGAGAAGGAAAGAAGGAAAGGACAAAGCCTTTGGTTTTGCTTACCTAGCAGAGGCCTAGTAAAAGGCCACTACAATTTATTACTAACTATTAAACTAGTACATTTATATAAAAATAATGTGACTGGGTGGTTTTTCAAAACATAAAAAAAAGATAAAAGAGGGTCTCGATCTCGGTATTTTGAATTCAAGACCGCCCGTTCACTATTGTGCTATTTTTATTTTAAGAATGATAGCTTAATTAACCTTTGTTTTCTAATAATATTGTAGCATTTCAGTGCATTCACTTAAAGATATTCAGTATACATTATTTAAAAAAAAACTAAACTAAGCCATATAATGCTTTTTCACAATAATAGCGCGGTGGTGCGGCGCAATCCTTCTGGGATACCGCTTTTATAATGCTGGCGCTTCATATCTTTTATGAGATCATACATAAAGACATTGTTAATAAATATTGATTCTTAAATTTATGGTTTATTTTCCATTTTACTTAACTTTCCAATATTTTGTTACGGTTTTATTTTCTACTTGCTCAGTCAAATATTGAGATATTTGTTTTAGTATGGTTCATTAGTTCATGTCTCTGAGTATTTACTGACATTTTTCAATAATTAAAAAAGGAACTTTGGGTATCATTGCATTATTAATAATTATGAAAATTCTAGATTCACTTATTTTTTGCATTTTAATCTATAGAGTACCGTTAACGCCCATACATATACTTTATATCGGTATTTATGAAACGCGATCAACGAAAGCGATGTGATCAATATTTTTGCTCATATAACTTGGAGAGAGTGAAGCTGTGATAGCCCAGCGGTGAGACCGTGCGACTCTTTCGAGGGGAACACGAGTTCAAACCCGGGCAGGCACCAATGAGTTTTTCTAATTGATAATTGCAATTTATCACACGCTTTTCGGTGAAAGAAAACATCGTGAGGAAACTTGCATATCTCTAGAGAATACTGGAGATATGTGTAACCTACCAATCCGCATTGGAAGAGCGTGGTAGGTCTTAGCTCCAACCCTTCTCTCAAGAAACGGAGAGAGGAGGCCTATTCCCAGCAGTGGAATTGTAACAGGTCGCTACTTTTCGACTTTTAACTTAAAGTTTATACAAATGAAAACTTCGCGTCGCAAACGAACAGTCGCAAAACCTAAGCAAATATATTATTTGTGGTAATATGTGGTAAATATATTTCATTTATAAAACAATTTGTGTATTAAGATATTTAATAAATTTTTATAACATGTTTTTAAATAGGATAAAGTTTCCAACAATGACACTAAAATGTAAGGCTATAAAATTTAATATTTAACTTCCAAGTAAAGCCCTTCTTATAAGTGCACTTTTATAAAATTCTTCAACCTTTATTGCTAGGAAAAGGAGATAGAGCAATCAAGTAACATCGTTTGCGAGAAGCTACGATAAAAGACATCTTATTTATTCTAGAGAAATTCATATTTTCGTATATTTTTTTGCACATCTGCGTATAGAACACTAAATGAAAACAAACTTTCAAATCATCATGATCATCATCATCCTCCTCCTGCCCTTATCCCACTCTAATTGGGTTCGGCACATCATGTTGTCACATGAATCGCTTACGTATTTTACGACCGGCCGCCTACCTGACGTAACTTACCTTAGACGTATTTTACGACTCCTCGGTAAGAAAAAGGGTGGTCTATCCTACTCAACCGGATACCACACAGTGGGTCAACTTACTAATGTCGTCTTTTACGACACCTCGGTAAGAAATGAGGGTGGTCTATTCAACTCAGCCGGATACCACACGGCATATTTTTAAATAGATATCAATAAAATAGAATACAAAATCTTAAATTAAACAAAATCTTAAACTTATATCGGTTATTTCACGTGAATGCAGAGATAAAATTTATCATGGAAAGAAATCACTTCCTACAGACACTAAATGGTATCTCTGCTCTATTTCAATATGCCTCTTTTAAAATTTAATTCATATAGTTTTTAGAAATATAATACGTAAAATAAAAATCAGTTTCGGACCACGTCTCAATGACATTCCCTTGTCTTCCCACGAGATTGAGTTTGAATTTATATTTTAGTGTAAATTGAACCAAGCTATCGTGTCGCCCGTCTAGGCTCCGGTAGCGCCGAGTAATCTGAGTCCGTCGAAGGAAATTATGTTATTCAGGGAACTACCGACGTCTCGGATATTATACTGGAGATATTGCGATCCCCGAGAAGTGTTGTTTGACTATATTTTCTCAAAGCCGTGATGGCTTAAATGTTGGAACAAGGAGACTTGTTAAAAACTTTTCTTTCTGTACCTTCTTCTATATAAACAATCTTCGTTTATATAAACACCCGATAGCGTTCAACCCGTTTCAATGTCATTTTATAATTGTGTATCGTTAGGTATTACTTGGGACTTAGTATACTCCTATTTATTTTTGGAGTCATGCTTCGCTATGGTTCCACATTTCACAATAAAACGTTCCTTCCTTTGTTCCTCGTTTACTGCTAACCAAGAAACCACGAATAAGAGACGATTGATTTGTATTGTCATTCTGACAAGTTACAAAACCCTATGGTTATCTTTATTTGAATCTCATAGCACGAGGCTTAGAAATGTGGTTGAATTTTTGGCTCAAAACCAAATAGCTTTCCACTCTTCTGCCTGTTGCGTAGAAAGGGAGGTATGCAAAATTTATCGTACTGCATATTCATTCTCTCGATCGATATAAGTCAAGATCATCTTTTTTTAAACTTAGTGGATTACTGTTATCACCGCTGATGAGCAAGCGAAGATACGATCCAAGATAAAAAGCCAGCAAAATTGTAAGGGACACCTTTAGTGATTATATATAGCACAGTATAGTTACCGAGCTGTGACCGTGTGACTCTTTCGAGGGGAACACGAGTTAGAACCCGGGCAGGCACCAATGAGTTTTTCTAATAAAAATCATGTGTCTAATTGATAATTGCAATTTATCACACGCTTTTCGGTGAAGGAAAACATCGTGAGGAAACCTGCATATCTCTAGAGAATTCTGGAGATATGTGTAACCTACCAATCCGCATTGGAGCAGCGTGGTAGGTGTTAGCTCCAACCTTTCTCTCCAGAAACGGAGAGAGGAGGCCTATTCCCAGCAGTGGGATTGTAACAGGCCGCTACTTTACTTACTTAGTATAGTTACCTCTTCTGAAAACGATTTAAATATTGTATATCCTTTAGATTACCTATGGTAACAGTGTACAGCGGAGTCCTGTTCAACACAAAAATTTTCAGTTGAAACACCGAACCCCTCGAATATAAGAAGTTTTACCTTGAGCAATATGGAATTTCTTGATTCCATAGCATTTATTCAAAGATTGAAATTACCTTCATTAACGACTGATTTTAATTTAACTTTGTTAATGAACTTGAAGTAGTATGACGTAGTATGGATACTATCTGATATTACCACTTCGGATATGATATAGCTTATTATCTCATTTCGACCTTCATGCTGATTTGTCATTTATTGTCTTTGTTGAAATTAGGATACTTGATGCGCTGGATATTTAACAAATAAAAATATATTGACTAACTTTACGAAGTGGGCCATTTTAATTATATGTTAAACTTCGATTAGTTTTACCGCATCAGTAACCTAATAGGTAGTTTACTGTAAGAGCTATCTTTTCTTGCTTAGTTCATTAAATCAAGTAGTTTGTCATGACTTTTTAATAACTAATATTATATACAGAATTCAAATAATACAGATAGAATAAAACAGATATCTGTTATTAAATATACGAACCAATACCTATGGAAATTATTACATTGCATGTGAGAAAATTAAAAAAAAGGTTTCTAGTAGTGTTTTAATTTCTTTTTATGAGGGTAATTTGGCTTTATCTTAATTGTCTTATTCGGAGGTAAATACATGATAAATGAGAAAGTCATTCATTAAATTTTGGTGGCAAAAGCTGTTAACTTATTAGCTTGTTTAACGACCACTGCCAAAGTGAGTATTGAGATGAGAGGAACTATGCCTGTTTGAAACTACTTCAGATAATTTGTCGAATCTGAATAATTTTGTAATCACTCATATATAGACACTCATTCTAAGAATAGTAAAATCAACTTTTAAAAAATATATCCAGATTTGGACCATTTACTTTCGAACTTATCAGAAATTCTTTCACAAAACTGGACACTGATGATTCAATTATGTACATACCGGCTATATTCACGTCTAATTTTATCGGCCCTTAATGGGCTCCAAACTAGTTTGGCTAATCCAATAAAATTAAACGTGAGTATAGCCGGTATTATATTATATTAACAATGAATACTACTCACGATAGTTTAAATTTAAAGATTCAATTATGATTGAGAAATCCTTTTTTTTGTTTCGTGTATTCATTTTTAATAATTGCTGGGTTAATTGTTTTCCTTTTTTGTTATGTGGGTCCGAGCACAAATATCAATGTAGGTTTATATTTTCTTTCCTAATGAAGGCGGTATCAAACGGTTTTGTACATTAGGCGGAGATTGAGTTAACGTGGGCGCTCGTGGGCGAGCACATATTGTATTCGCAAATAGGTCAGGGTAGCTATAACGTGACCCTGGGCAACGTGATGTTGCCAGGCTAGGCGAAAAACGTCCATTACATTCAATATATCGTCTAATATAACTCTGTCAACTATATTATTGTATATAGTGGTGCTCTTATTTACGTTACATCCTAATTGCGATTTCGATTTCTGGCTACATTAAAAATATTGTAAAGATTCTGGCAAAATTACTGATACATGAATGAACAAAAAGATTGGATTTTTCAGGATGGTATAACATTGTAATATTGTTAAAAATGACTATTTTTTTCTCAGACTCTTCGAAACTTTTAAGATTATTTTGATAGACTCGTTGGCGCCAGCCTTCAAATCTGCTGGTCGCGGGTTCGATTCCCCCTGAGGGTCAAATTTTTCTAGTTACAATTTGTTGGCTGTTCTATTCTGGGTGTATTTATGGTATATAGCTTATGAAAAAGTGCCCCAGATGGGCTCGAAACTAGTCGGGCTAACCCGATAAAATAAGACGTTAGTATAGCCGGTTTCTATACATTAACTATTATATTTCTGTATATAATGTTTAAAAAAATTATATATTTACTAATTGTCTGTCACCTATAACACAAGTATTAAATTACCTACTTATTTAGCGGCCGGATGACCGTGTGTGTAATTGTCCCATATGTTTATTTATTTTTTTATTTGTATTCAATACAATCAGGACAAAACGAGTTTTTCCAAAGTGCATTCGAACGGAAAACAACGCAATCGAATAATAACATTATATTGTTAAGATAATGCTGCCTTCTACACTTATCAGATAAGCCCGCGTTTGAATCCAACAGTCTTATGTTATTAAGGACAACGGAGATAATATATAAAAGAACAGCTTCTATGTAGAATTATCTGAGACATTTTCACAATTCACACACGCTAGGTATTTATAAATACTATTGTTACCTTTTTCCTGTTAACGATAATTGGTTGCGTAATCTCAGTGGTACGTGTTAAAATCGTCTGCAACAAACTTAGTGACTACTTAAATCTAATTTTCAGGAGTGTCTCGTTAAGATAACAGACAGGTTAAAAATCTCTTTTTTCTTTCGAACCGAAAAAAAAAGTGGTTTTTTTCGGTGTGTTCTTCTATGTACAATAAACTCTTTAAGTTGGAGAGAACGAATTCGCGGGGTACCAATACTTATTATGTACGTGTTAGCTTGTAAAGTAACGGCTTGTTACTATGACCACTGCTGAGCTAAGGCCTCCTCTCTCCGTTCTTGGAGAAAAGGATTGGAGCTAAGACCTACCACGCTGCTCCAATGCGGATTGGTAGGATACACATATCCCTAGAATTCTCTAGAGATATGCAGGTTTCCTCACGATGTTTTCCTTCACCGAAAAGCGTGTGATAAATTGGAATTATCAATTAGACACATAAGTTTTAATAGAAAAACTCATTGGTGCTTGCCCGGGGTTTGAACCTATGTAGTCTCTAGAGAGTCGCATGGCCTCACCGCTAGGCTATCACAGCTTAATTTGTGTTAGTAGGTTTATGTATTGGTATATACCTGTATCTATTATAGGTTGTGTGTCCTGTATATAAATATAGAATCATCATCATTGTCATCCTCCTGCCCTTATCCCACCCTAACTGGGGTCGGCACAACATGTTACAAACATGTTGTCACATGATTTCGCTGCTTATTTTACAACCGGCCGCCTGCCGGATGTCAACTTACCTTAGTCGTATATTACGATCCCTCAGTAAGAAAGAAGGTGGTCTATTCTACTCTACCGGATACCACACGGTGGGTCAACTCACCTTTGTCGCCTTTTACGACACCTCGGTAAGAAATGAGAGTGATCTATTATACTCAGCCAGATACCACACGGCGGGTGTATAAATAAAGAATGTAAATTCAAAATATTCAAATTTAAAATATTCTTTATTCAAGTAAACATGTAAACAAGTGCTTTTGAATCGTCAACATGTATTGCCGGTTCGGAAAGCTTTTCCTACCGAGAAGAACCAACAAAAAACTTGGCGGTTGCTCTTTTCAAAGAATAATTCTTATTACCCGTTACATATAGTTATTAATGTCTTATTCAGGGTCGAAGAGTGGCTATATCCACGCATTCTTATCGTCTAAGTAATCCTCAATAGTATAGTAGGCTTCTGTATTAGCCTTATTTTAATAATGTTTTTAAACTGCTGTAATGGTAAAGTTAAAGTAGATTGCGGAAATTTATTATAGAATCTTATACCCAAACCAATAATCACCTCAACTCACACACACAACACATCATACACTACAGTTATAATATAATGACTTGTTTTCGGGAACGTTTATAACGAAAAGAAAAATAACGATATAGGTAAACTAAGCTCGATCCGTATAGATTGCTAGTACAATAACCTCGCTCCAGTTTTGCTTCCCTGGTACATGTCGAACCAGCGTCCCTCGGGAACTGCGCAGAATGCTCGGCCTGCCCTTGACACGGCGCGGCGCAATCCTTTGTCCTTTTGTTTGCGACTTAACAAATTTCCTCGGTAACAAGAGAGGGCCCGTCCAATTTTACATTTGAAAAACCATGAAGATTTTAGTCGAAACAATATAAATGTGTTTACATAAAAATTGTTGATACTAAAAATGTTTCTTAATATTTTAGATATTGTATTACTATTGTTATGAAAAAAAAATAACGTAGATTTTAAACCTTATCAGGCTTCAATAGTACAATAAAATAAAGAACTGAGGTGTACTTTGCCTAGTAGGCCCACTTTGCAATCGCCACCAAAAAGTGAGTTGTCCTTCGTCTAACAGTGATAAGTCTAAGCTTTAATTCTCCGCTTTGCGATTTTGTCTTGGAGTCTATCTCCTGATGATTCTTCGGTTGCGGGGCGAAACGATTGTTGAGTTTGTATTAGTAAACGTGTGTAGTGCTTGTGTATTGTGGTGGCAGTGGTGGAGGTTTGTGCATGTGTTTTTACGAATCCTGCATGTAACGGTTATGAAAAAACTGATAGTCCACTATACATTTAGCACTATATATTTTTTCTATTTACTGTATCGTGGATTATAGAAAAATAATTTTATTATTACTTTTCTTTAATTCTCCCTCAAACACTAAGGTTAACTAAAACACTATAGTTAGCTATAGGCCGCTACTTTTTTATTTGTTTAGAAATTTAGGTATTTGGGAGCAATTGTTTTATCTGATACCATCGGACATGTAATGTAAGTTGTCCCAGCTTATAACATGATAGCTCTACGACTTGTCACGTTTCGCGTGAGGAGCCACGGAGTTTTCCGCTCCGATTCCTCCACTGGTTTTACCTTTCTGTGTCAATTATAATCACATTACAGTCTACTCTCGCTTCTGCGGAGTTTACGCTACTTGAAAATGGCGGATTAGGTAAACAACGATATAGAACTACACACAAGTACATGCAAATATTATTATTAAGACGAATATGAGGAACCCGGTAATAATAAGCGAAGACTTATTTTATTTATTTATAGATCACCAATAAAATACACACATAACATTATACATTGAACAACGAAAAATAAGTAGTATTTTAATTAAAGGTGATAAGAACTTTTAAATTAAGTTAAGTCAACTGAAAGATACGGTTAAATTAATCTTATCGTTAAATTAAGACAAAAAAATGGGTTATACAGATAAGTAATAAACAAGCTTTTTTTTGATTCACAACAATGGCTAGTGTGTAAAGGTTTTATGTAAATTATTTAGAATATGACGATAAATTTCTGAAAATGTCCGTTTGAGATATAAAAAAATGTATGGTTTCTTTCTTATAATAGAGCTACGATAAATTAGAGAAATTAATGCCATATGATATATGTATATCTTTTAAAGATTTCTATGAGTATTTTATTAAGTTTTGAATAACAAGTAAAAAAATAATATAATGACAGCGGTTGGATAGTATACAGGTCAACAGGAGGAGTAACAAGGATCTCTCGACATTCAATTTGCATACAATAGACAGGAATAGAGCACGCGCGTGTTCTCAATTAGATCATTGTTTCGTATTATCGTTTTGTTGTATATTGAAGCATCCGCAACACTGCCAAACAGATGCCTTGCATGTATGAAAAATGAAAACAAAAGATACTTATACTTTAACTGCAGTAAATTATTTCGTAAATATTTCAAAAATGAAAATTAATATTTCTTCTATGATTTTAAAATGATTAATCTTAATATTTCTTATGGGCAGATACCAATGAGTTTTTCTGTTTAAACTTTCATGTCTATTTATAATTGCAATTTATCACACGCTTTTCGGTGAAGGAAAAAATTGTGAGGAAACATGCACATCTCTATAGAATTATAGGGAATTGTATAGCGTAGCATTCCGCAGTGGTTGGTCTTAGTTCCAACCCAATAACGAAAAGAGTAAGCCAATGCCCAGCTGTGGGATAGTAACAGGCCGTTACTTTATTTCGTTGTACTCACTTCAAAGTAAGTTTCGTATTCATAAATAAAACACGTTCTTCCCTTCTTAGCTCAGGAATATACGATTTTAATTATTTTTATAATAAAATTATATATTTAATAAATGTCGCCGAATAAATCAAACTAACGATGCAAGTGCCCTATTAATCCATTTAAAGTTAAATCATTTTATATTTTTGAATATCCTCATATTAATACATTAACTTTACGATTGTGATTATTAAGATAAATACTATTCTTATAAAATATTTAATATACTGTGTTTAATTAATGCTCTAGACAACCGCACAAATAACAGCGATCTCGCAACGTTTAATTTGAATACAATAGACAAGAGTAGAGCACACGCGTGCTTCCAATTAGAGCTACGCTCATTGTTTGTCTATAATTCAGTTACGAGAATACTCATGGTATCATGTAAAAAGTAGCTGCAAAAATGTTTAATGCGTTTATGGTGTAAGCAAATATTTATATATAATAGTGAAAAATTGGATATTAATGTGTTTTTTTGATATTTTGGAATGGTAGGGATTAATTTTCCACGAATTGCTTTTACTATCAATATGAAAGTATATTTATTTATTTGGTAAATATAATATTCATTTATTGCGCTATCGTACATAAATACGACAATTTATAAAAGTAAAAAAGTAACAGCCTGTTACTATGCCCACTGCTGGGCTAAGGCCTCCTCTCTCCGTTATTGGAGAGAAGGATTGGAGCTAAGACCTACCACGCTGCTCCAATGCGGATTGGTAGGTTACACATATCCCAGAATTCTCTAGAGATATGCAGGTTTCCTCACGATGTTTTCCTTCACCGAAAAGCGTGTGATAAATTGCAAACATCAATTAGACACATAAGTTTTTAATAGAAAAACTCATTGGTGCCTGCCCGGGGTTCGAACCTATGTCGTCTCTAGAGAGTCGCACGGTCTCACCGCTAGGCTATCACAGCTATCGACAATTTATATTATCGACGAATTTATATAATCGACAATTTATATTACAATAAAAAATTAACACTTTAGAACTACAATTATGGCAAATTCTCGCAAGCGCCCTGCGCCGCCAAAACGAAACAGCAGGCGCAGGCTGCATTTTTGTCGCGCGGTAGAAAGAGAGAGGGATAGTGCCTCTTCTACGCCACGCCGGCGGTCTGCTCTCCCTTCTCTTACGAATTTTCGATCAAGTCAAATTTTTTTATCATAAAGTTCACATTGCCCCTAAAGAAGTTTTCACTTAAGAATTATATGAGACATTACTATACGGGACAGTTACACATACGGTCGTCAATTTCCAAAGTTTGTTAAAAACTTAATATTTGTGTTACAAAGTTGGTCGCAATATACAACAACGTAACTTAATATAAATGCTATCAAAATCCATAGAAATTTACACAGTAGCATTTCAGATAAATGACCGTTGCGTAATGTAAAGATTGCGGAAAGCGAAACCACTTTGTTGAATAAAATTCAGCATGCATATTTTTTTTGTGTTTAATCGACCGCGTTTATGATGTGTTACAATGGGAATCGCGTGAGGCATTGTATACGTATTCTTTAGATTGCAGCAGACAGATTGGTAATGTTCCCAAAAGTTTAGGCGTTTTTAGGAATGTCCTATAAATTATAAAACTATTAAAAAAGGCCAGTGGCGTAGCTTGGTAACCAAGGGACCTGGGGCAAAAATAAACCAAGACTTGGGCCCTATTTAGTTGACTAAACTATTTAAAAATCGTTTGTTCCGTATTTTTCATGTTCCGGATCCGACGTTCTCCAAGCGAGCCCAATATAAGGGAGGCCCGGAGCAATGCCTCGTATAGGTCTCTGATAGCTACGCCACTGATTAAATCAGTCTGAATGAGCTTTATGATGAATGATCTTGTTAAAGTTTAAGGTACATGCATCATCAAGAATGTTCGATGTTTATTTTGTAGGTATATAAACACACGTGTATAGAATCAATTTTGATTCATGGAATCAGTAATATTTATTTAGATTGGGTTCATAATTATGTATATACTATTGTAGTAACACTGACTCATATCAAAATTACTGAACAGAAATAATAAAGCTCTAAGAGAATCCTATAAATAAAAAAAAAACTTTGAGCTGTTTTATTTATGAATTATGAAATAAATAACTGTAAATCTACTTCAAATATTATTATTGTAAAATTTTGTTGGAACGAAATATGACCTAAGAAAGCAACAAATTCTTAATCTATCAAAAGTATTCATTTATTATAAGATTTCATCATCGTCATACCCTTGTCCCACTCTAAGTGGGGTCGGCACAAGATGTTACAAACATGTTATCACATGATTTGGCTGCGTATTTTTACGACCGGCCGCCTGCCTGACTTCAACTTTCCCCGAGTCGTATTTTACGACCCCTCGGTAAGATAGAGGGTGGTTTATTCTGCTCAACCGGATACACACACGGTGTGTCAACTTACCTTAGTCGCCTTTTACGACACATCGGTAAGAAATGCGGGTGGTCTATTGTACTCAGTCGCATACCACACGGCATTTTATATTTATAATAAGTTAATAATCATTTATTATAAGATTTATAAATTCATTTAAAAATTGTTCTATCAAAGTATATAACTGGTGACCCTACAATGGTTATAACGTTGCGCTACCGTGAATTTGAAATCGACAACTTGTTCCCGTGTACTATGACTTCACGTCTTAATTAGGTAATTTTGCATACATAATCTGTATTATTAAAATAAGAAAACCTATACAAGACAGATACAGTTTAAGGATAAGTTTTTATGACATGTTGTAACTTCCAAATTACAACTAAAAATTCCAAATAAAAACTTGAATTTTGGTTTTATTTCATTTTTAGCAAACACTGACAAATGATGACACTTACACACACGGTCGTCCGACACCAAAGTAAGTAACTTAATACTTGTGTTATGGGTGACGGACACTTGGTAGATATATTACATATATTATTTTAAATATACATTTAGAAACAAATATAAACCCAGGCTCGAAGAACCGTCAAATTGTTTATAGAAAATGTTGGCCTTCGGCGGGAATCAAGCCCGCGAACCGCGGAGCTGAAGGCAGGTCACCGTCCACTGCGCCAACGGGCCAGTCGAAACTATAGTTATAAGTATGCGTAATTCAAAAAATACGTCGCAATATCTAAAATATCACTACAAGTACAATTTTTTGCTAATCAAAGTTTTGAGAGAACTCAAAAATTATCATTACCTAGAAATTATAGGCACATTGGGTTAGCACGATTCTTTTTGTGTACAGAAATTTTGTAGCGAGCGTGAATAATTTAAGAAGTAATTCGCAATACAGGCCTTTAGTTTGTTTTTATTTGAAAAAAAAGTTTGCGCAGTATGATTTTCTCGACCTTTTTTGTTTGAATGTTAACCGAGAGTTTTACTTTTAAATTATTTTTTAAACTATGCGATTTGCGGTTTTCTCGGTCTTATACTGTATGAATGCGAATTGACATACTTTATTGCTTGCTTTTGTCCAACTGCGTTATGTTACATTATAATTTTTTAATAAATAATGAATATGCTGTAAGCCCGAACAGCGTTTACAACATCACCTGCAGGTAAGTGCAAATAGATCGACGAGGATAGGAAATGCGGACAGTTTAGCTCTATCAGCATTTTATCAGTTTAGCAGGGAACGTCGTCCTAAGATTTCATCATGTAAGGTATACTTATAGTATAGATTTGCAGGCCTACCATGAACTCTTATTGCGACGCAATTGAAGACGTAAACTAAATTGTTCTGCTTTTTCATACAGTGACGTCTTAAAGATGCACACTTTAAGTCGTTGCCGAATCACCGTTCGGAATGCGTCTTTAAAACATTTGAGTAAAAGAGACAGAGTTATCTATAGTTCATATAACGTTTTCCTTTCCAAACATTAAGACCCCGATGCAATCCGCACTTTATGGTACGAAAAGAAAGCGGTTCAGTTTAGGTATTGACTTTGAATTGAATCGTTTTCTAAAAGTTTATGGTAGGCCTACTGGTGGACTGTCACTGTTGGTAACGCCGTCATTTTCGCTTAACCCAGAATACTGAGAAGCACGCCTTAAGATATTTTGTGATGTTTATTCTATTGGTGTTTCTGCAATCGTGATTTGAGCGTTAGGATTGTTTAATACTTTACTTAATACACTTTTGAGATACAACCTATATCCTCAATGGGTCAATCTAACAGAAACTTCGAATTTATGTTAAGAAAATTCATTACCTTACATCTGTAATTTTAAGTACATACTCTAAATTCTTAATGAAGATACGCTCTCGGCTTCATCCAATTTTAGAATTGGAACATATAAACGTATAATTAAATTGTCTCATATGGTCTTTAAAGCAAAGGCAATAATTGCAATTAATTATAAAGTCTAATTACCGTTAAAAGCCTTTTACGGGTCCATTAAAATTAAATGATTAAAGTGCTAGCAATAACGTATTAGTTAATCGGTGAGTTTACCATAATATTATCTTATAAAAATGAGAAAGCTGTATAATGTATAATATTATATATAATATTCACATTTTAAAATTTCATGAATAAATTTACAAATATAAAGTAATAGTAATAAACAGTATTTTCCATTAGGGCTAGAAAGTTTTGTATTTAGTTATTTAGATATCTAAAAAAATCAGTTCTGCATAACAGTATTTTTTATTAAAAGTAATAATGAAAATATTTGGCTAATAATATTATAATACATCTTAATCGGTGATTAAATAAGTAGAAAAAATATATATAATTTATATATATATATTTATAATATAATAATATTAAATATAGACTATCCGTTCTCATACTAGCTACATGCAAAAATATGCACAAATCTCCACCACCGCCACCACAATACACAAGCACCTACACCTACATACTATTTATTACAAACTCAACAATAGTTTCACCCCGCAACCGAAGCATTATCAGAGTAGAGTAGAGTAGCAGCCTGTTACAATCCCACTGCTGGGCATAGGCCTCCTCTCTCCGTTTCTGGAGAGAAGGGTTGGAGCTAAGATCTACCACGCTGTTCCAATGCGGATTGGTAGGTTTCACATATCTCCAGAATTCTCTAGAAATATGCAGGTTTCCTAACGATGTTTTCCTTCACCGAAAAGCGTGTGATAAATTGCAATTATCAATTAGACACATGAGTTTTAATAGAAAAACTCATTGGTGCCTGCCCGGGTTTGAACTCGTGTTCCCCTCGAAAGAGTCGCACGGTCTCACCGCTGGGCTATCACAGCTCTGAAGCATTATCATTTTATATTATTTATTAGCATTTTATGCATTTTGAGCAGTGACGCTGACGTTTATATAAAGCTGTTTAAATATAAACTTATTTATCATATATTATTTATTTTGTTATAGTATTAATAGTAATTTATTAATGTTTGACCTTAGTATACTGTTACAGTAGAGAGTAGCTGTACAGTAGAGCACCCTACTTTTTCGTATGTCTACGAATGTTCGCTTGCCTGCCCTGCACAAAATCAAGCCTATCAGTGACAATATACTATCGAAAAAAAAAACAATTAGAACACAGATAATATAGCCCCTATATTTTGTGATGTTTCATTATCAGATGAAATTTTTGCCAAGCGCGAACCTTACAGAAAAACTTATTAGCAGGTCGGCAAACTTATTAGCCAAAGAGTCAAATATGAACATTAAATCAATTTAAAAAAAAATTGGGAGTCAAATCTGCTTGTTTATTAAACGTTTTGTTCGTTACATATTTTTAGAACAATATAAAATTTTAATTACCTATCTAATCTTTTAACTTACACAAAAAATTATACATGTTCTCAAATTCTAGAAGAGTTTCAATTTATCAAAATAAGATGTAATTTTTTTTTATTTGAAAATATTATTGCGCCTCCCGTAGATATTTGTGCCAGAGTCGCACTTCAGGAGCCAAAGATCCACATGCGGCTCTGGAGCAGGACTTTGCTGACCACTGGCAAAGACAATAATGTCGTTTCGTCCTAAACTTATATCGAATATGAAACATGCTGAGGGCAATTCTATTGTAGCGTATCAATTAACAAGCTGTTCAGTGGTCTTAAACAATGTTCAGGAAGGGTTTCATTGTGAACACCCCTTTGTCGCTGGCCCTCTCGTCTGTCAGTAAGTAGCGTGTCCACTCCATTGGTTACAATTAACCCTCGGGGTTCGTTATGCATGTGGTTTTTGTGTTTAATCATACGTAATATTACGTAAAACACAAAGTATTGGCTAATACTGCTTTTTATTGAGCATCTTAGTTTATTATAGTCGGTAAAATTACACTATAAATAAAATATAATAATTTGTGAAATCATTAATGTATCAAATCGGCTTTAAAAGTTAAAGTAAAGTAACAGCCTGTTACTATGCCCACTGCTGGGCTAAGGCCTCGTCTCTCCGTTTTTGGAGACATGGATTGGAGCTAAGACCTACCACGCTGTTCCAATGCGGATTGGCAGGTTACACATATCCCTAGAATACTCTACAGATATGCAGTTTCCTCACGATGTTTTCCTTCACCGAAAAGCATGTGATAAATTGCAATTATCAATTAGACACATAAGATTTAGTAGAAAAATTCATAGGTGCCTGCCCGGGGTTTGAACCTATGTCGTCTCTAGAGAGTCGCATGGTCCCACCGCTAGGCTATCACAGCTTGGCTTTACTCGCATCTTATTCTATCGGGTGAGCCCGATCAGGTTCGAGCCCATACCCTTATTCTTGGGGTCTTTATGCGGCGTTTTTGTCATAAAGAGCTCATGGATAAGGGTCGAGGCAATTTGAAAAATAGGATAACAATTGGTAGTAATTTTTTTTTATTCATGCTTCCGCCCTATTAAAGAATAAATATAATTAATTATCAAGAGAAATTTAAGCAACAATACCATAATCAGTATTGTTGCCCAAATTTCACCTGGGAAAATGAATTTAACGCAAAAGTAAACGATAAGCAGGTTTTGGTACAAGGTCGTTTATTATGCTTTAGTATCTAAGCACCATAATGTGCAATCTACATTAAAGTTGCCAAACATCGATCGTAGCTATTTGGTACACGACCATTTACTTATTCGTTTGGCGTGTTTTGCTGTCGATTGTAAAAGTAAATTGTTCGCAAAATTCGAATCTTTAACTGATTTCATTAAATATTACTGTACTGGCTTCCGAAGATTCCATCAGTTAATACAGTAGAATAGAAGTTTCTTTTTTTTAATTGGCAATACTGTTAGCCCTTAGGTCTTTTACAGCGTCTACAGACGGGGCGGGCTATCGCGTATGCGACGCCAAGGTTGCGAAATGCTGAGGGTTACGAGTAAGCGCAGAAACTCTACTTTCGAAAGGGTAAAACAAGTTGCTGCCTGTTCCTACCCTCCTGCTTGGCAAAGGTCTCTCTTCTCGTTTCTGTAAAAGAAGTTGAGCTTAGACTCGCAGAACATATAGATTGCAAAGTTACACATTTCCCCGTGCATCTTCCAATGATATGCAGGTTTTCAGACGATGTTTTTCTTTACCGTAATAGGCGTTATATTCATTGATATATGCTCATTGATGATTTGTTAATGCGATTACATTGGCTGTAACGGCTATTCATTAAAATGTATTTTGTAAACCATTTCCGTTTTGATTGGTTTCATAAAATAATTTAAATGGGATCAACTTAGTCTGGTTGTAGAAACACCAAACCGACACTCGACATTTGCAAGATGGCGATGTTTTGTAATATAGAAATGGCAGATTATGTAAATTAAGGAAGTTGCAATGACATTATAACACAGACTGAGAAATCTTTCTTAATACACATTTACTTGTAGCAGTGTTTATTATATTTGTTTTAAAGTATACGTACATATTAAAGTTAAATAATTTAAAATCAATATAATTTATTATTACAGTAAATCTATACTTATTATAAAACAAAGTCCCAAAAAGCTGTCTGTTTGTATGTAATAGATTTTCTCAAAATCTACTGAACGGATTTTTGTACGGTTTTCACCAAAAGATAGTACAAAACTTCCGGATGGTTTAAGTAAATAGTACATGGTACTGTTACATCCTTAGTTCCTAGGCAAATATTGCTGACGAGGGACGCCACGACGTCCAAGTGACGCTTCACGTCAGACTATATATAGGCCCCACTTACTATTTCTTAGAGAGTTCGAGTTTTACCATCGACGTAGTTGCATCTATTGCAACCTCGGGACGCGTATCGGAAATCCATCCCCTAGTCCCTTGTAAAAAAGGTGATAATAAAGAAGTGTGTGTGTAGGGTTAATTTTGTGTTTTTTTTTAAAAACGGCGCGCTGCCGACCTTCCTAACAATTGGTGTCAGAAGTGGGATGCTGTGAAATCTCGCGAATACGAGATCCAGCAACGGTCCAGTCGCCTATACCGAATTCGAGGTGATCGACGTTAAGTCTCCGCCCTCCGTGCGCGAGCCCGCATCATCTTGACCAGGTACCAAAAGTGATCGACGATCAGTCTCCGCCCTCTGTGTGTGAGCCCGCATCACATAATTCAAGAAGTTGATCGACGGTTAGCCTCCGCTTCACGAGCGTGAGCCCGCATCAGCACACCGACGCCGCCACCACTCTCTCCGTGTCACTTTACGCCACTCAACTCCCTTTGACGCCCGCCGCGACGTCATCGTAGCATCGCAGTAATCTCCAGAAAAAAAGGACTCTATCCTAATGTTGAAAACCATTTTACTGTGAGTGATTTCCATCTCTAAATCTTCGTGGAAAAATTTTATACTAAATCTTATGTGCTAAATCTTATTTTCTAAGTCCAAAAATCAATTATAATTAAATTTTTACATTCTATATCTTAATTTTAACGTTTACACTATTTTTACAAATTGTTATATTTTTGATTTAAATTAATATATTATATTTTTGTTAAAATGTCTACTAAATCTGAGAAACAGGACGTACAGAAAGTAACCCTCTCTGTTCTAACTAAATTTATTAAACCATATAATGGGGACAGAGAATCGCTCCCCGCATTTCTTACTAATTGCGATAATGCCATGTCCTTGGCTCATAATAGTCAAAAAGAAATTTTACATAAATATATAGTATCACAATTAGAAGGAAAGGCTCAACTCGCTTGCAGCCTGAAACAATTTGCAGAATGGCCAGAATTAAAAGAATTTTTGAAAACGTCTTTCGGTGAAAAGAAACATTCATCCCATCTACTAGTAGACTTACAAAATTGTAAACAGTTTTTGCATGAACCAGTTGCACAATATTCTCTCAGGCTAGAAACTTGCCTAACACGTTTACAAGCTGATATTCATTATTCTTGTGACGTCAGAGAACAGCTTCCTGGCAGAATAGCTGCTAGTGAAGATTTGGCTTTAAATACATTTTTGCTAGGTCTTAATCCTATTTTTAGCTCTATGGTTAGGTGTAGAAACCCAAAATCTTTGAATGATGCCATTTCCCTAGCCATAGAAGAGGAAAAAATCCATAAACTTACTAAAATAACTAAGCCCTCTTGTTCCACGTGCCACAAAACAGGACACGTACCTTCAGAATGTTATAAAAATAAATTTGATAAGAGACCTCCTCCTGTCCAAAAATCCTACCATGTCCAAGGAGAAGGCCCGTCTTCTTCTAATTTCCAAAATTATAATCAAGTTAAAATATGTGCGTATTGTAAAAACTACGGTCATTTAATAAAAGATTGCCGAAAAAGGCAATACAATAACAATAATCGCTCAAGAAATTATAATCAGTCCACACCTATTTCTAATAACGAATCTCAAAACAATAAAAACATTAATAATATTGAATCGGAAAACTAAATTCGGTTTCGGATCCGTGTCTGCCGAAATCGATTAACGTTTTAATTGACACGAAAAATGAAAATGCTATATCTACTATATCTTCAATATCTACTAAATCTACTAATTCTCAAACGCAACTTCCAAATCTTACTAAGTTGCCCCAAACTAAATCTACTATATCTTATCAATCTCAAACGCAACTTCCAAATCTTACTAAGTTGCCCCAAACTAAATCTACTATATCTTATCAATCTCAAACGCAACTTCCAAATCTTACTAAGTTGCCCCAAACTAAATCTACTATATCTTATCAATCTCAAACGCAGCTTCCAACCCCTAACAAGTTGCCTAATTCCAAAAATACTAATTCCTCTCAGCAGCTTCTAAATCCTAACACTAAGCCGCCGAGTAATAATTTATATCAACAACAAAAGAATACGATTACTATTTCCCAAGAAAGCATTCCTGTATACGAAACAAAGGCACCGAACAAAATATCATTGCCTCATATTTACTTGAATACGGAATATTCCGATAACCCATTGTGTTTTTTAGTCGACACAGGAGCTAGCATATGTATAGTCAAAGATTCAAGTTTAAATCATAAACCAAAAGTTTCCGAAGAAACTGTCAAACTTAAGGGTATTAATGACACTGACTCCTTATGTTCTACCCTAGGCTCATTTCCTATGATCTTCAAATTCTATACTAAATCCTTAACGTATAAATTCCATATGATAGATAATAATATTAATTTGCAATACGATGGAATAATCGGTAACAATTTATTAAGTCATTTCAATGCTAAAATCGACTACGAATCCAATTTCTTAATTTTACACGGAATCGAACTTCCTATTAGCTTTAGTCAACCTACTTATATTATACCGCCGCGCTCAGAAACAATTATAGAATGCGCAGTATCAAATGAACAAAGTCAATTGTGTAATTTGCAGGAAGCGTTACTTTTAGATCACGTTATAAGCGAAGGTGTTTATATTTCAAACTGTATTGTAAATTTAAAGCCTAATAAAAGAGTAAATGTCTCCGTTTTGAATACCACTGAATCGAATGTTGAGATAAAAAACTATTCCGTTCATCTCACACCTTTTGATAAAGATTTTTCTAATTCTAGTTCCTCTACAGAAAATATCTATAATAATGAGATAAAACAAACCCCTTTAAATCGTCAAAATCAAGTTCTAAATCAAATAAGACATTCGCATTTAAACTCTGAAGAAAAGAAAGCCTTATTAGAGTGTTGTTCGCAGTATTCAGACATATTCTTCCTAGAAGGAGATAAATTAACTTTTACTAATATTTTACAACATTCTATTAATACAGGGGATACGCCCCCAATCAATGTAAAAACCTATCGTTTTCCGGAATGTCATAAAAACGAAGTTGAAAGTCAAGTTCGGAAAATGCTTGATCAAAATATAATTAAACCTTCTACATCCCCATGGAATGCCCCCGTTTGGGTGGTTCCCAAAAAATTAGATGCCTCAGGCAAACGTAAATGGCGAATAGTTATTGACTACAGACGTCTGAATGACGCTACAGTCAGCGAAGTTTACCCTCTACCCCTAATCACTGACATCCTAGACCAGTTAGGTCATTCGAAGTATTTTACCACTCTAGATCTTGCAAGTGGATTTCACCAAATATTACTAAATCCTAATGATGCCCCTAAAACAGGTTTCACTGTCACTACCAACGGTATATCCGGTCACTATGAATTTACGCGCATGCCCTTTGGATTAAAAAACGCGCCTAGTACCTTCCAACGCTTAATGAACACGGTACTCTCTGGTTTACAAGGTATACATTGTTATATATACCTAGATGATTGTATTATCTATTCCCACGATCTTAACTCCCATATCCAAAAATTAAAATTAGTTTTCGACAAATTTCGGGAATCAAATTTAAAACTACAACCCGATAAGTGCGAATTTCTAAGACGGGAAGTAGCATATTTAGGACACGTCATAACTGACAAAGGCGTTCGTCCAAATCCTGAAAAAGTCAAAGCCGTAATAGAGTATCCTACGCCACAGAGCGCTAGAGATATAAAGTCTTTTCTAGGTCTCATAGGCTATTATCGTCGTTTCATAGAAAATTTCTCTAAACTTACAAAGCCTCTAACTTCATTATTAAAAAAAGATTGCACTTTTCAATGGTCAAACGAACAAGACCAAACGTTTAAAATGTTAAAAGAAAAACTAACCTCTGCCCCGCTGCTTCAATATCCTGATTTTAACAATCCTTTCATCTTAACTACAGACGCATCCAATTATGCCGTCGGAGCAATACTTTCTCAAGGCGAAATCGGTAAAGATAAGCCCATTGCATATGCCTCTAGAACACTTAATAAAAGCGAAGGAAATTATTCTACAACAGAAAAAGAACTTCTCGCTATTTTATTCGGTGTTAAAACATTCCGCCCATATTTATTTGGCAGGGAATTCAAAATCGTCACGGATCACAGACCTTTAGTGTGGTTATTCAATGTTAAAGATCCCGGTAGTAAACTCATAAGATGGCGTTTAAAATTAGAAGAATATAATTACCAAATCATATATAAGCAAGGAAAATTAAATTCAAACGCAGATGCATTATCTCGCTTTCCAGTTCATATTCTAGATCACAATAATTTAAATAAATTACCTTACGAAAAGTTTGTTAAAGCTCAATTCCTAAAGACTATTTCGAATAATACTGAAATTATAGAACATAACGAAGCTCTTCAATTAACAAAATTTAAAATAATTTGTTGTCCAGTCTCTCTAGACTTTGATTATTCTATGCCTCATTGTCAAGAAATTTTATCGCAGCTACAAAACAATAATGAAATACTATCTTCAGAACGGGAACCTTTTACCGTGTATTCATATGTGAACAATGATAAAACTTACTACTTCTTATTTACTAAAATTCACCATTATGAAGAAGTTAATTACAAAACTATATACAACTTACTCATGTCTTTACGCGAAAAAATTGTTGAACAAAATTTAACTGAAAAAGATCTTGCTATATCAGATTTTTCAGAACCGTTTTCCTCATTAAATTACATGAAAATTTATAACATGATTGCATATATTTTCCATAACACTGATTTTAAAATACATATATATAAAAATCAATTAATTTACCCTACTCCAACCGAAGTTCCTCGCATACTTAAAGAAAACCATGACTCTCCTATCGCGGGTCATCCAGGTTCGAATCGCATGTATAAACGTATTAAAGAATCTTATTTTTGGAAATCCATGCGTTCCGATATTGAAAATTACGTGAAAAATTGTAAGTTATGCCAAGTTAATAAACCGCTACGATCAGTTAATAAAGCTCCTATGATTATAACATCCTCCAGCACTAAACCATTAGAAAGATTAGCTCTCGATATTGTTGGAACACTCCCTGAATCTGGTTTTCAGAAATTCAGATTCATCTTAACTTTACAAGATGATTTAACTAAATTTTCTTGCGCATATCCTCTCGTTAATTCGACTAGCGAAGAAATCGCCCGCTGTCTCGTACATTTTATATCCCTTTTCGGTTTCCCTAAAACAATTCTAACAGATTTAGGTACATGTTTTACTTCAGAACTATTTAAGCAAATAACTCAAATCTTTAAAATCAAACCTCTTAATACAACTCCTTATCATCCACAAACTAACGGTGCGTTAGAACGTAGTCACGCTACCCTAAAAGAATATTTAAAATCATTCGTAAATGAAAATCAAAATGATTGGCACTGCTATCTCCCTACTGCCATTCTCTCTTATAATACTACCCCACATACTACTACTCAATTCACTCCCTTCGAACTTTTATACGGATATAAACCTTCCATTCCTAATTCCTTATACGAAAATAATAATAATATTACTTATCATGAATATATCCGCGCATTACAATATCGAATGAAATTAAGTCGCGAAAAAGCTTTAGAATTCATTAATAAAAGTAAAGAAAATTCTAAAAAGTATTACGATAAATCTACGAAAGATATTTCTTACAAATCCGGAGATCTCGTCTATCTAAAACATCATCATCGTCAAGGCAAAGCCTTATCACCAATTTGGAAAGGCCCCTATAAAATATTAAAATTAAACGGAAAATACAATGTCACTCTCTTAATCGGTAGAAAACACGTTAAATACCACGTCAATGAAATCAAACCCTCTCAATCATAATTTCTATCTTTACAGAATAATACTATGTTCCCGATGCTACGCGCACTTCAAGTTGATCCCTATAGAACATAGTCCAGGAATATTCTTTGATCCTACAACTTCCATTAAATTTTATAACGATTACTGGAACGTCGTAACTCATATCGATATCATTTCAATTGAACCGAATATTATGAATATTCAATCTTTAAGAGCTAGAACCTATGAACTATGTAATAAAGCTCAATATCCCTCTTCTATTTCTGAATGTAAGTACATACTAAGTCCGATCGACGTATTATTACAAGCAAATATTATTAAATTACAATCACTGTCTCATATAATCTCTACTAATTCTTCGAATCATATTAAGAAAAGATCGCTAGAATTCGGTGGTCAAATCCTAAAATTCTTTTTCGGCACTCTCGATGCAGATGATGCTCGAAAATACGATGAAGCTATTAATCTTTGTGAAAAACAAGAATCGCAAGTCCTAAATCTACTAAAAGATAACATTCACGTTGTCAAATCTACTATAAATAATTTTAACTCTACTATTTCTAAGCTTAATCAAAATGAGTTTAAGCTAAATGAACAAATTAATTTTATGAATACTTTTATCGCTCAAGTTGTGAAAAATAATGATCAACTTACTTATATTTCTAAAATCCAAAATTTTGTTAATATTTTGGAAAGTTCTCTTCTTACTATATCAAATATCCTAGACTCTATCCTTAATTCTATTTTATTTTCTAAAGCAAATATTTTGCATCCCTTAGTTATAAGTCCTTCTATATTATTAAAAGAATTAGAAAAACGAAGTAGTCACATAAATAAGCGACTAGATTTTCCAATTCCTCTTAATTTAAATAATATACATACGTTAATCGATATTTCTAAGCTAACAGCTTATTATTATAATAAGAAAATTACTTTTATTCTACAAATTCCTCTCGTGCAGCCTTCTAAGTTTGATGTTTATAAATGCATTCCATTACCTACGCCGCACGATCCTCAAAATCCTTCGTCCTTTGCTCTTATTCGTCCTACGAAATCTTATTTAGGAATAACCGAAGATAGGTTAACTTATACATTATTCGATAACCTAAACAATTGTAAAATAATTAATAATGATTATTCTATTTGTCCTCTAGAATCTATATTTTCTACTTTAAGTAATCCGTCTTGTGAAACAAGACTTCTAACAGAAGTTTCTTTTACTATGCCATCCGAGTGTAACACTGTATCCTTATTCGGAACAATTGATGTATGGCAAAAATTAAATAACAATAAATGGATATATGTTCAATCTAAAAATAGTAAATTAACTATTAAATGTAATGATATCATTCAAGACCATTCTATATCCGGTACAGGTGTACTCAACTTAAGCAACGATTGTGTTGGATACTTTAAAACTTTACAATTTTTTCCTTCCAGATCTTTTACTACTACCGTTATAAATGAATTAAAAATAAATTTCGATATTATCCAAGACGATTGCTGTAACAAAGATGTATTTAATAAAACAAAATTTTCTATTTCCCCTGTCTCTTTAACGAATATAGATTTAGATAGCCTAAAATATTCATTACATAATTTAAATAATATCGAAGACGAAATAAATTATGCTCAAAGCCAGCCTCATATTATTAAATACGGCTCTTACTATTCTATAATAACTTACATAATAATTATCTTTATTTTCTTATTTTTAACATTTAAAATATATCGCTATTTTTGTAAAAAGAATCAAGTGGCTTCTTCATGCTGTATACAGATTTTTAATCAATGCCACAATAAAAGAATTCATAAACATAATTCTAAGATGAGTTCATCCTTCGAGATGACCGAAATATCAGATAATGTCTCCGAAGACATCGAGCCACGAGCTCTCAGCAGACATAATTCATGTCATCTTTCTAATAGAAATCTTAATAATTATACATAAGTCTTACTATATCTCGCTGAATCTTAACAATTACTATATCTTTTAGTTTAAAAAATAATAATTATTATTATTATAATAAATCTCACTGTATCTCGCTGAATCATAATAGAATAATAAATAATTTTACTAAATCTTGCAATGTATCTCTGAATCCTATCAAAATACGTTGTATTCTAGATTAAAATAATTTTACTAAATCGTTAAATATTTTGTAAATGGATTTTCGATATCGCCACCCTCGTGCTAGTTCTTTGATTTCTACTTCGCTTCTTTTTAAACAGAAAGCTTCGTCTAAAAGGGGGAGCTGTTACATCCTTAGTTCCTAGGCAAATATTGCTGACGAGGGACGCCACGACGTCCAAGTGACGCTTCACGTCAGACTATATATAGGCCCCACTTACTATTTCTTAGAGAGTTCGAGTTTTACCATCGACGTAGTTGCATCTATTGCAACCTCGGGACGCGTATCGGAAATCCATCCCCTAGTCCCTTGTAAAAAAGGTGATAATAAAGAAGTGTGTGTGTAGGGTTAATTTTGTGTTTTTTTTTAAAAACGGCGCGCTGCCGACCATCCTAACAGTACGTATTATGTAAATTGTGTTGAAGAGATCGCGCAATTGTTAAAAAACTTGCTTTCTGGGAGCTTTAGTCGCGTGCGCTGCGTAAACCAGCATATAAGCTAAATTAATGTAGTAGAGAATTGTAGATCTTAAAACTACTACAAAAAAGTTCGCGATAGCATGTCACTATCTCTTATGGTTAACTCAAAATAACTACTTTTATGTTAAAAAATTTGAATTCTAGAAAAAAATTGTGACACGCTGACTTTCACGCGGGCGAAGCCACAGCTAGTAAGATATAAACCTGGGTTTGTTGTGATGTCTAGGCGTACAAAATATAAAATACTTACAATAAAAAACTGTTTGAACGCAATTTTGTTTGCGGATCGATATGTTATTAATAACAGAACACAATGAATGAATAAGCAAAATGGGAGAACAAAGTATTTACTTTTGTTTTGTATACTCATATGTTTGTCTACGTGGCTTATAGTTGATGATAGCCTTATAAACTACTGTAGTTTATAAGGCTACCACCAGCTAGAAAAGTACCACGTACCGGGTGGTTTTAGACCATAGACTAAGAAACATAAAAAATATAGACGAAAGAATAATATTGACGAAGTAACCAGTGGTTTATCGCAAGTAGCCCATTGGTTCAGGGTAAATAATTTGGTACTAAACTCTACGAAAACAAATTGTATTGAATTTGCATTACCTAATGCTGCAAAACAGCAAATAGGCTCTCCATAAATAATGTACCACTGAAAACAGAAAATACAACTGTATTTTTGGGAGTGACCTTGGATTCAAAACTCCAATGGAGCACACACATAAAAACTCTTGCAGGGAAACTTAGTTCAGCAGCCTACGCTGTTCGAAAGATAAGACAATTTACTGATGTCGAAACAGCAAAACTTGTTTATTTTGCTTACTTCCATAGCATTATGTCTTATGGAATATTGCTGTGGGGTAAATGCGCGGATAGTGAAAAAAATTTCGTATTACAAAAAAGAGCCATACGTGGCATCTACAATTCAAGTCCGCGAGATTCCCTGCGAGAGAAGTTTAAGGAAATAGGTATTGTTACATTTGCTTCACAGTATATTTTAAACAATGTAATTTTTGTACATAAAAATATAAAGAATTATAAAACGATAGGTGATGTATATAATAGACAAAGTAGGAACCGACATAAGCTTGCTACTCCTGCTTTGCGCCTAGCAAAAATACGTAAATCGGTTGTGGGTATGGGTATAAGATTCTATAATAAAATTCCGAAATCAATTTTGGCAATGCTATTACAGCAGTTTAAAACCACTGTTAAAAAGAGGCTGATACAGAAAGCCTACTACTGTTGAAGATTACTTAGATGATAAGGATGTGTGGATATAGGTGCACCTCTACCCTGTACAAGACAGTAATAAATAAATGTAACTAGTTCTAAGATTAATATTTTAAAAAGAGCAGCCGCCAAGTTTTTTGCTGGCTCTTCTCGGTAGGAACAGCTTTCCGAACCAGCAGTAAAGTTGACGATTCAAAAGCACTTGTTTACAAGTTTACTTGAATAAAGAATATTTTGAATTTGAATTTGAATTTTGATTTGTCTAAAACAATAAGATGACAATTGTCTAAAAATTTGCGTAATAAGTAAAATCAAAAGAAAACGAAAACATTTTCAAATATCCGAACATATAAATAACATTATAAAAACAAAGTCGTTTCTTATTCATAGCATTCGCGTGAAAAAGTTAATATACACAGCCACTGCGTTGTAGTGATAGAATTTATTTACATATTAAATTGCTAGCCTAGTTTGTTACTCGCTGCAGCTGTTTTAAATAGGTTTATAGGTTTTTAAAACTGGCGGGCAAAAAATCTACAATAATTGCTTTAGGACACAACTTAAACTTAGTGTTTGCGTCACAGATGTATAATATGGAATATAGTATGATAATATAATATTTGTGAGGTAAAATATATTTCAACCAATCAGAGATCACTTAGAGTTAAAAGTACAAGTAATTGAAGCGTTAGTGGCGACTGACAATAATAAACTAGTTAATCTTGCTATTAAACTTTTAAGAATGGTCCAATTTGCTACACATAAACCAATTCGCATTTTAAATTCGTATATATAGTACCCGGCAATAAATAAACACATCGAGGCTGTTTCGTTCTAAACATCGATGTGCATTATTTAATGCCGGGTACTATACCTTTAGGATACCAAAACTAACTCTGACTAGAACATTCTAAAAGTAAAAATCAGATTTTTAAAAGCTTTTATTTAACTTGCCGTGTATGTATGTGCCGTGTATTTCTTTGCGATGTTTTCTCCGCCATAAAGCGCATTTTGAATTGTAAATATCATATAAGTTTTAATAGAAAACTTTTTATTTAATTTCTACCCAGGTTTTATGTACAAACTTTTGGTATGGATCACGTACTTTTATCGTTTAGCGAACACAGCTGCGATCGTCATAATATGATAATTAGTAGTCCTTGATGAGAGAGTACAATACAAATTTATTTTCTACAGATGCAGAACATAAACAACATAGTGATGTTTCCCGTTGATAGTCTCCTTAAGGGTGATCTCAGAGGCATCAAAGGCGATTTGAAAAGGCCGTTCGATAAGGCATCCAAAGACTACGAGTCCAAGTACCTGAAGATAGAAAAGGAAAAGAAGTCACAAGCTAAGGAAGCGGGTCTCATCCGGAGTGAAGTTACGCCAGCTGAAATAGCCGATGAGATGGAGAAAGAACGAAGATTATTTCAGTTGCAAATGTGTGAGGTGAGTTTCCTACTACAAACTACACTACAGAAGAAATTAATTATATTATGGTAAAGATATTTTATTTTGGTAATACAGAAACAAAAATTTGGAATTCTTGATTACATACTTGCAACTTGCAAACAAACTAAACAACATATTTTTAGAATGCTTCCGAAACCATTTCTCTACATTTCGAAATGTATGATTTTCGAAAGTACTCGCTGTTCAAGACTTCGCGAAGTGTTTTCTCCAAGTCCCACTTAACAGGTGTTTAGACATGCGAAAGGTTTTATCGCAATACGAAGTATAGAGGAGCTCTGAATATAAAAATCTTTATAATTTTTTGTACACTTCAACATATACTTTAACTTCCTACCCGAGACGCTATTGAAAAATTTAGATATATAATGGAAGCAGACAATTTTCACTTTTATAGATATATAATGGAAGCAGAAAATTTTCACTTTTAATCTATCTAATTTACAATAAAACTGCAGAGATTTCTTGAAATAAGATAATATTTTATTTAAATATAAATTAAAATATTTTGAAATGCTTTTAACACATTAAATGTGTATATCTAATTAATTTGTCCGTCATTAAAATTTTATTCCAGATTATTAACAGTGATGCTCACGTAGAAACCTTTGTTAAAGTAAAATGGTTCACGGCACACAAAGCTTTTATTTCCATATAAACTTTAAAGACATTAAAAAAGAGCTTTCGACGGCATGGTGTAAAATGTAAAGCAAGTTGTTGTCCTACTTTAATAAAAGATGCTCGAATAAAATATAGAACTTTTTGCCTCTGTATTGCGGAACGCTTTAAGTATATTTAACCCCAGGTTTGACCTTACTTTGCAACGTTGAACTGGGTTAAACATACAATATTCATTTAATAAAATTCATTCATAGTCTGTTCGAAAGATTTGGTTAGGATATTTAATAGCTATATTCTTGGGTGTTAATATTTTACCAATTGTAATGTGGTCCTTAGATTATTTGGACTTGTGTTAAATAACCACTGGAACTTATAAACACTAACACAACGTAACTCCCGTCAATTCAGTCAATATATATCTGTGTTTCAATATTATTCATACACAGAGAGTCTTCGCCTTAAAAGACGAGGTCACAGTTTCCGATGTCGATCGATCGAGACTTCTCGCTGTACTTCCGACAGTGCGATTTCTTGTCACAGTCATATTACCAGCCCTTCACTCTATATTCCCCGATCTGGTAGATCTAAGCTCTAATCTCCATATTTCTCACCCTCGACGATGTTTCTGCGTCTACTCGTCCCACTCACTGACACTGTTTCAGGTAGGGTTAATAGCATATTCCCAATTTGAAAATTATTAGAATTTCTGAATCTTCATCACGGTTTTAAATTTTCGTCGATGATAAGATCCATTCAAGTCAATTTTTTTTATTTGCAACAAAAATGTACAAGTTATGTCCATCTTTAATTACTTACACGCTAATACATATATGTATATACAAATCATGCTCACGTGGAATGGTCCCAAGAATGCTGGCAGCACTTCCGCGTTAATCGCTAAGCTGATTCTTTGTGCGAAAAAAGAGCCAACCCTTTTGTCACCTGAAGAGGCAATCAACCGAGGTGTTAAAACGGAAGAAAAATCTTGTATGTTGAGAAAGTAGTAAAAGAAAATTTTATTTTATAAGACTTTCTTGACATAAAATTTTATACAATCATGATAAGTTTGAACGTTGGTAACTTTAACGTAATCACACTCATAGAGTGATTATACTAGAGTAGAGATCTTTCATTCTAAAAGTGCACGCCCCTCCACCAAATTACATTATTTTAATGTGTGAGAGAAAATATTTACTGCACTATTTTATATGTGTGCGCGCAGCAATTTCAAAGTTGATTCGACTCATTCGCGCACTTAAAGATCAACTAATTGCTCGACTGGTATAAGTCAAGTATTTTTATGGCTTAGAATGCACGCTTTGTATGAGACAACACGTCTATTCTGTCACGCGTTCCTATCATTTGTGCACTGGTTGACCAACCAATCCGGTTACACGGATTACGAGTAACGTTTGCATAAAAATAAAATTAATTTCATATTTATAATCAAATTTATGTTGAAATTTCTTTAGAAAAAAAAAGTAAGTTTTTAACGTTTCCATGGAGTAATAGTAAGCGCTGTAGATTGTAAACGGGAAGTTCCGCATTCGAATCCTAGAAAAAACATATTAGTATATTTTTTTAAAATTTATCTCTGGTCTTGACTAGACGTACCCTTCTAACAAAGACGTACCGCCAAGCGGTTTAGCATTCAGATACGATGTCGTGTAAAAACCCTTAATGGTTACACGTTTAACCTCCAAACCCTTTCAAGAAACTTAAACTACATCGGCATCCATCAGGTGAATTCGCAATCAAGAGCTAGCTTGCACACCTTAATTTAATAAAGATCATATCATTTATTCATTATGCAACTATTAGAATGATAAATAAAACGTAATGTACAGAAGTCTGTTCATTTATTTTATTAGTAAAAAAAGAAAAAAATTAAACCGCAATAAATATTTACTATTTTAACGCTATTCACTCACGTCGCTATCTTCAGATTCAGACTCAACATTAATTATAAATTCAAAATTTTTCATATATTCTATCTCAATATCATTCACATTTCGATGCGTATTTTCCCACATAGTTCTATCAATCATGTCAATTCGTTCCTTAATTAAAGCAATGGCTTTAACGATGAAATAATGATAGATGTTAAGTTTTGCCTGTTTTTTTTCGCCACATAGTTTTATAAAAATTTTCTATTAAAGAAAAAAATTATCTAATTATTATTTAAAATAAAAAATAAAAAATATTTATCCTCTTTTTTTATGACATGCTAACTGTACTTTTGGCAATAATCGATGCGTACTTCTACTTTCGTGTCTGTCCGGCAACTGAGTAACCAATTAGAATAACAAGTTTGCGTGTATTTCGTCTGTACATAAGTTTTTTGTGTGTGAGTAAAGACATTGGAGGGGCGTGCACTTTTAGAATGAAAGATCTCTAGCCATGTGAGGCCTGTAAGGGACGAACCTGTCTTTGAAACCTATCTTTGTCTAATCACACATAAAATAGAGAGACAGAGACAATCTCATTTTTTTCCCTTTATTGAAATTGAACTTCTTTAGGCTTGCTGAAGATGAAGCTCATATATAGTACGCGGCAATAAATAATGCACATCGAGACTTAAAGAGAGAAATTGGCTAGATTCTGCTTCATAGACCAGTGTCTCTGTCGCACAGACTGACGAACCCGTGTGAAACGTCACATACTATCTGAGTGACAGTGACAGCGCTCTACGAAACCGAACTGGCCGGCTGTTTCGTTCTAAACATCGATGTGCATTATTTAATGCTGGGTACTATACTTACCTCTATTACTATTACTAATATTTATCAAACATAAAACAGTGAGATAATTATTTGCTTTTCCATCCAGTGTCGATGGACACATTTTAGGCTAGCTCCCCTACTCTAGTATAATAACTCGCTCTCATTTCAAGTACGTTTAATGATAAAACTCATTTGACCCTAGCTTACGTCAGCTTTCACGTCAATGTTGAAATAAGTTGACGTAACTCGTCCTAATATCAATACTATTTTTGTCTTGTCATTGATATGTAATCTAGGCTACGTTGTTGGGCTGTGCGCTTTCTATTCACTTGAGAATGAATGAGGTCATTTATTATGTTTATTAATATACATTATCTTATAATGTTTTGTATACAGCGCGTGCGAGCCGTGTGAATGACCGACCTCACATTTACACTTGCCACTAGTTCTCTACATCGTATTGTTTGGACATACATTGCTGCTGGCGATTTTGTTTGTGTCTCATATGAAATAACATTGACGGGTTGATCGTATTAACATAGCTCGACCTTATCCGGGGTTTTCTTTAATATATTGGAGTTTTCGTTAGGAACAACAGATCAAGTAACAGCTGCATACATTTAGCGTAGAACCAACCAAACTACTTTTAGTTTTGAATCTCGAAATATACAACTCATAACAACTATTCTACTATTCTATTGGCGGCAACCTAGAGCTTTTTAATCGATCGGGTTTAAGCCCGATATTCTGTGGATTTTTCAACGCAATATAAGTTTCTTATGAAATATTTAAATCTGGTAATTTCTAACAGTGTATTTATATTCCAATGGAGTTGCAATATAAAGTTTAAATGTACTTCACCACGGCTAAAGTGCTTAGAAATTACATAATATGTCATAGACTTTCTCCGTTGAATTTGTCAGCTTCTCTTGACGTTAATAAATGAGTAGAAAATACGAACGCGTAGAAAATTGAGAATTGATCATCGAATATTGAAATCTACAGAGTGGCTTAAATTTTACAGATTAATTAAATTAGTAACTCATTTGTTTTATAATTGCATACACTATAATTAACAGTTGTGGTTAAACTTGATAACTTTAATTTGATAAATCTACATATATATATCAATGACGGGTTTGTTACAACACTTGTAACTCGAGATCTGCTGGACCAAGTTTCATGGTTTTTGATTCGTTGGATTTGTCTCCGCCCCGAATAGCAGAATACCTCTTAGAAAATAGAAGCAATGAAAAATCTCGTCGATTTTTCATTGTATATTATACATAATTATGAAAATAAAAAAAATCCATTCGTTTCGTACCTGTCAAACATTTGTTGTCCATTCTGTCAAATCCTGTAAGTAATGATTGACTTTTATGCATGCGTTCAGATATATATTTTGTGTAAACTTTTTAAAAAGGGTTAATAAACTTATGTCTGTATTTTTTTAAAAATTAATTAAAGGTTGAATAGTGCGTTAAGCAGATACATACAAGTTCCTCAAATGTTTACGAGTGTGTTAGAAACGGACATAGTCAAATGTCGTTTCTTTGTCGTTGTTTAATGTCAAATAAACCAGAATCCAGTTCTTGATATCCAAAACGTGCGTACAGAAATAATGTCTAATGATTAACATTTTCCGAAATTTATTTTGTGTCTTAATTAGTTCAGCTAAAAGGTAGCACACCATTCATTGAATATTGGGCGGTACTCAGTTTGTTTTTCTTTTGCGATTTATGAGGTACTATAGATAGTTGAAAGTAGTAGTAGAATAGTTATATAGATCCCTTTTCATCTCGGTAGTGAAGTTTATGCAAAAGACTTACGTGGCAAAAGTTAACATATAAATGTATTGCAAAAGTAATAAAAAATATATTTTACTATAATCCGCGTTTAAGTAAATTCGAGAAAATCGATCACATACAGACAGTTAGCTTTTGGGGGCTTTAGTTTCTAATAAGTATATAAAAGCTCAATAGCGAAAGGAGCAAATCATTATCATAGTCCTGCCCTTATCCTACTCTAACACGTTGGCACAACATGTTACTAACATGTTGTCACATGATTTGGCTACGTTTTTTACGACCGGCCGCCTGCCTGACGTCAACTTACCTTAGACGTATTTTACGACCCCTCGGTTAGAAAGAGGGTGGTCTATTCTACTCAGCCGGATATCACACGGCAAAGCGAAATGAGCAAAGTAACTGTAAAAAGCTGCAAAATTTGCAATATATTCCAAGTTGTAATCAGTTTGCGCTTGCAAAATCCACGCTGTCGCACCGGAATGTCAAATGTCTGTTCGCCGTTTATCTATGGCGGTTACAGTATGCGTGTATGTAAACGTTCACGGGCGTATTATTGCACAAGTGCCAGCCTGCTATAGATTGCCCCAGTCTCTGCGTTTGCTATGCGTCGATAATTTGCATAGATAAAACCACTCTTAGTTGAATGCAAACACAATAGAAAAATGCTCTGACAGCAGTATGATTAAACGGATTATTTTCAACCGGGATCGTCGTTACCATGGAATTATGGTATAACTAATCACTCTGCGTCCCTCAAGTGAAAGAATATTAATATTAAAAAAGGTTATTTAAGGCAACAAGATGCTATATCCCTTCGGTAAGCTATATCGCTTCTTTTCACGAAATCAATCAGCTTTGCGCAATAGAAATTATTTATTATACCTACCATATAAAATATAAGCATCCAAATAGTGATTCTTTTATGCTTTTAATATTTTTAATTTTTTTTACTTTTATAATACCTCTAGCACCCAACTTATAAACATTCTGTTTATGCTGTCCATGAATTTAATCAAATAATATATTGTTGTTTGTGGCTTAAAGTAGATATTTATGCTATGTATTTGTTTTGACCATTTTAGAACAATTGATTTTAAATAAAACAAACATTCGCAACGAAAAATGTCAATTGCAAACAAACTGCAAGCTATGAAAAAATTCTGACAATACAATTTGAAAGACGCATTGTTCGTGACTCACATGTTATTTGGAATCCATTCCATACGCTGTTGCTGACAGTGGCACTGTCGCATCATAATATTGACGAACATTTTTGTTTTCAATTATAAACTAAACTAGATTTTTCCGACGACTTCTACGTTAACGCAATACCGAGATACGCCCGTGTCACTCTACTGTTATCCTAGTATCTCGCACCAATCAGATAAATCTCTTACTCCGTACAGATGTGCAAATAGGATAATTCAAACTTAATCATTTATTTTACAATGTTAATATGTATGATTAAAAAAGCTGTGATAGCCCAGTGGTGAGACCGTGCGACTCTCCAGAGACGAACATAGGTCTTCAATACCCGGGCAGGCACCAATGAGTTTTTCTATTAAAACTTATGTGTCTAATTGATATTTGAAATTTATCACAAGCTTTTCGGTGAAGGAAAACATCGCGAGGAAACCTGCATATCTCTAAAGAATTCTAGGGATATGTGTAACCTACCAATCCGCATTGGAGCAGCGTGGTAGGTCTTAGCTCCAATCCTTCTCTCCAAAAAACGGAGAGAGAAGGCCTATTCCTAGCAGTGGGATATAAACAGGCCGTTACCTTATGTATGATTACAATATGTTAAATTAGCAGCTATAAGCTATTCCTATCTTTTAAGGATTGTAATATACTCACACCCGTATTCAAGAAGCATACTCAGCTAAGTAAGCACAAATTACTATGCGAAGGAGGCTAGTTCACTGTGCGTTCCTCGTGTCAAGCCTTCCATTTCATAAACGATACTGAGGCCACACTCAACTAAAAGAACGCTATGCGTCCAACTGCGCGCTCTGATTGGTCCATTTGATGTGGCGTAGTTCAGTCTAGTTTTGACAAATGTCAATGTAATTAACAATTTGTTGTGTTGTTAATAACAAACAAACATAACCTTACTTTGGTATTCCCGTAATTTGCAGTTTATCGTGTTAATAATTTTTTTATGATATTTTGTGTATTGTGCGGTGTAAATAAAATATAGTTTAGTATAATGACTTCGCCTTTGGATTTAAATGCAAGCACTGCAACTCATAAGAGGTAGAACTATTTTTCTTTAATTTATTATGTATGGTAATTTTATTGTATAGTTTTACTTATATTATTTACTAGACAAAGTTAAATGATTATAAGAATAAAAAATAATAAATAGATAACTAATAAATAATTTTGCCTTCAACCAAAGCGGCGCGAACACTATGCGTTCGCTAAAGTAGCTCGTTATTTATTTTAGCTGTGCGTCGATTTTGACAAACGCATAGTAGAACATTTCACTCAAGTAATGTCTATGAATTGGTTTGAATGACCCTATGCGTCCCTGAGCACTGTGCGTTCTCATAGTAATGTTTATGAATACGGGTGTCACTCATGTCAAAAAATCTTGGGAAGTATTTGTTTTCTAATAGAAAACTTCTTAAAGAAAATGAGCAATGATAATTTTGTGTCATATTTTATATAATTTCTTTGATATAATTTTCAACACTTGCCATGAGTATTAATTTGATTATCAAAAACGACTCTGAAAACAATACAGCTTTATTCTTTGGTCTCGCTGCATAACTATAAAGCGAATAATAATCCAAATCTATGCAAGCATAAAATGTATAGCAATTGTTAAAATCGTATAGCAGATACAAAAGTAATAATGAATTATATTGCTAGTAAGTCAATAGGAAAACATATATAATGCTAAATGTAGAATGACTTGCCGTGTTCATACCTGATACATGCAGGATTCGTAAAAATACATGCACAAATCTCCACCACCGCCACCACAATACACACGCACTACACATTTACCCTCGCTTTGCGATTTTATCGCAGTCTATCTCTTAATGATGCTTCGGTTGCGGGGCGAAATGATTGTATAGCAGATATTCTGATCATTCTAAATCATACACATAATCATACTCGCCAGAGGTTGGTAGACCTGACGAACGACTTTATTATAAGTAGATATTAGATTAATTCAAATACGAGAGTATAATAGATGAATTCAATATTGTATATATGAATGTCGAACATTAACGTTTGTATCATTATGGTATTATATTGAAATGATGGCATAGTTAGGTGGCATTATGAGCGAGCGGGCTTTGTTCATCACAAGCAGTTTACGGTTACCTTTTGAGTGAACCTGGTGTGACGCCTGCACGCTCCGCTGACTTCATTTCCTGACGAGATTTGATATTATATGTATATGTTATTGCTCGTCCTGAATTCTAAATTTAACTTCTCTTGTGTTTACGCTATCATGTAAAAGCAATAACAAATTTAGTTTTAGATATTGTAGTGTTTAAAAAAAGTGTCAAACTTTTTTTATTTAACGTATATCTATCTTATTTACATACTTTATCACCGAGTACCAGACAGTTGGCTGCTTGCCCTTTTTAACCAAAGGTTAATTTTTGCCTAGTTAATGTGTAGACAGACACCGGCTATACTCACACGGCATTTATTCAATGAATATAATTATTCATTATAATTATTCAATGAATAAGTGCCCCGGATGGGCTCGAAACTAGTCGGGCTAACTCGATAAAATTAGAGCCGTGAGTATAGCCGGTTTCTAAACATTAACTATGAATACTATTCACGATAGTTTAAAAATATAAAAAAATACCTTTTCAAAAAGTATCTATGATTTCATAAAAGTAGGGTTTACTTTTTGGACCTATGTTTGTGTACTATAAAATTCTTTGAAGGCATTCATTCGTTTATACTATATCTACTCTCTTTAATACCTATGTATTTTACAATTTTCGTAGCAATAATATAGATTTGTGCTTGTTCTGCTTTTGTATTTATTCGTTGATTTTTTTCTAAGGATAATTTACACAATATGAGAGTGTTTTAATGAAATTGTGAGACGCTGCTTAATAGTGTTAGTAGAAACGTATGTACCTAATCGCATAAGGAGGTAGACAACGTTTAATATTTCAGTAAATTGAATGTAAATTGCTTCAACGGGAAATCGAAACCAGAATCCCTTACTGATTGAAACGAGTCGCACCACAGCGTAAAAGAAAGTTTTTAAACGCCTTATAGATATTTCTGAATGTTATTAGATAATCTTAATTATAAATTTAGTACTTTAATATTCAATAAATGTAGCTGTAGTTAAGTAAAGTGCCTAGTGCTTTAGCCGATGCGGTACTGTAGCGTCAGGTCATCGACCGGCCTTGCGCCGCGCAGGGCCGCCGTCGAGCCGTCTTGACCCTCGCTTTGTTCTGTTCCAACGAGAACAGTCTTGGCTTCGGTACATACCCAACCCACGCGTTCACCGAGCGCTCTACCAATTTGCACTTAAACGATCGGTTGACTGACACCAACTATATCTTGTATATAAAATGGCCATAAGACCTATGTATTGTATAGATCAGAATGTTGGGCAATGAAAAAGACCGATGAAAAAAGAGTGTATGCAAATGAGATGAGAATGTTAAGGTAGATGTGTTGTGTGACAATATTAGATAAAATACGAAATGAGTATACAATAGAATACAATAGAAAAGGCGAGAGGTGTAAAATTGGGTTGGCATGGACATGAGGGATGAAAATCTTGTGACTGGCCCGGTGGCGCTGTGGGTAGTGACCCTGCCTTCAGCTCCGCGGATCGCGGGTTCGATTCCCGCCGAGAGCCAACATTTTCTATAAACAAATTGTTGGTTCTTCGAGTCTGGGTGTGTATTTGTATTTAAGTATGTATTTAAACTTATATATGTAGTATATCTACCAGTTTTCCGTCACCCATAACACAAGTATTAAGTTACTTAATTTGGGGACGGACGACCGTGTGTGTAAATGTCCCATATATTTATTATTTGTTATTATTTATTCATTTGGGATTTCGTTCGGGATTCGGGATTTATGAGATCCTTTCGTTTTTTTAAAAAAAAAACAAAAAAAATGTTGTTCCGAGACCCCACTAAGGGCCGGAGAAAGAAAGATACTTGCATACCACACGAACGTTTTCATTACAAGAAATAATCATTTTTTCTCATAACTAATAGCAACTATAAGTCCCTAAAGTAATAAGAAAAACATTTCTAGTTAATAATCTCTTAATAATGTGTTATGTACAATATTAATTGAAAAGTCGAATGTATGTGCACTATAACATATGACACTAAAGCCGGCGAGACGCCAAGACCGTTGTGCAAGGTCGCGTATTATTATTGCACAACTTGGAAGTATAAATCTGGATCCACTATGGCATGATGCGCGTACGCGTGCGTCATCAGATATAATTTTAACTTACGGAAGGGCTAGCAATTTGTATTAATTCTACAGTACGATTTCTGCTCGAAGCGATTCCGACGCTCTGTAATTCCCTGATGCGGTAACGGGAGAGAATCCCACGCTTTGTTTGGCGTCACACTGTCTATAGTAGCGTGCATACTGGCTTTGTTCCATATAGTATAGTTATGTTGATAAAATTCTTCCAGTACCTGATAAAGTTCAACGAAATAAAAACAAAGAAGGGCATTGAGTTATTACAGCACCTGGTGGAGTACTATCACGCACAAACAAATTACTTCCAAGATGGATTGAAGACGATTGAACACTTTGGTGTTTATGTTGCTGATCTTAGTGCACAGTTGCAAAAAATTAGGCAGCAACAAGACGACGAGCGACGGCGATTATTAGAACTAAGGAACATGCTTCGAGCTGCTACGCCACAGGATAGAGAAGTATGTTGCTAAAATGTTCCTAATGTGTCGATAGAATCCATCTAATATTCTGTTTCAAACTATAGGAATACAGTGAGCGGTTAACACACGAGAATAATTGTTCTATCAGGCTATCATAGTTAATATCACTCTTTCACATATCGATATATGTATAATAACAAAATATTTAAACTTTGTGCATGAGACGTGAAGTCCATGTGGATAATTGAATCAACAAAAATCGATTTATTAATATTTTGTATAAAGATTGGAAAGAAAGCGAAGAGACTCGATACTTACTAATTTTTAATATTTTCTGAATTCTTATAGTTTGTCGAATTATAATTTTAATGTCCGAAATTTCAATATCGTTTTAGCCTGAATAATACTAGTAATATGCTTAAGTTCTTATATTTGAAATAAGTAGTTAATGTGCTTAAGGAATCCGGATAAATGTAACATTTAATAGTATTTGTAAAATCGTCGACTACGGATGAAAGTCAGTTTAGCTTTTGCATAAGCCTGAACTTAATCGGCTAGCATTTAAGTGCATTTAGAATTTATTGCACTATTTTACGACAAAGGTTTTATTTCCATACGTTGAGTACGTTTCATTCAGTTAAAGTAATTGAATAGATTTTTTAAAATTTTTGCAAGGCCGAAGAGTAAATCTGATTATTACTTTAATAAGAGTGTCACAGTTTATTCGTATAATATTTTTTGTTAATCGAAATATTCATCTAATTGATCAGTGTCCTCCATTTTCGTTAACTATTTTGTGTTTAATTCATTATAAAGACTAATTAAAATATACATTAGGTTGCGTCAGCGGTAGGCGGCTATTCTCTCCACCAATTGCAAGGTGACAAACAACACGGCGTCACGCGTAGTGGATACCTCCTGAAGAAATCTGAGGGCAAAGTGAGAAGGGTTTGGCAAAAGAGACGATGTAGAGTCACAGCAGAAGGCTTCCTGGACATCTTCCACGCTGATGAAAACAAAACACCGGCGCGTGTTAATTTACTGACTTGTCAGATTAAGGTTGCAGCGGATGATAAAAGGGCGTTTGATCTAGTCTCGTGTAAGTAAAAATCAACTACCACAATTGCGTACGGACTTAGATACTAGCTTCTGCTTTCGTCTTTATGGGTTTAATGTCAAAATAGTTAAAGGTATACCCAGATACATTAATATTTATCTAAATGCCCGTGAATTAACTTTCGTACTCATCTTGATCTTAAAACTAAAAATCAGATCAACTAATTGAGCGTGGAGATCGTCACTGAAGAAGCAACAAACTTACTTTTTTATATTAAACTTTTATTATTAGTAGATATTTATAGATATAGATTGAAAGTTTGTTTTATTTCACTCTTAGAAGCTTTTCATTCTTCTTTTTAGGTTGCCATCTTCTAGCGAAGTTCGATGTTCATTAAGGCAACCTAAACTTTTGATGCCGCGACTTTAAATAAAGCAAGGGTACTTTTATCAAACCACTGGCGTAGGTTTTTTAGCCAGGATGTTCTCCTTCGTCCCACACTTCGCCTTCCCTTAATTTTTCCTTGAATGATTAAATGCAATAATTGATATTTGGGATTTCTCATGATATGGCCGAAATATTCAAGTTTCCTCTTTTAGCTTCTTTTCCTTGGGTGTCGCATAGAATTAGACCGTAACACTTTTTTAGTCTTCTTTAGTCTAAAGTCACTTTTGTGCATTAAATAGCTGAAAATCGAGCTGCGGGTATGACTAGCACGATTTTATGTTTTCTCCATTCTTTTGTACGACGTCATAGCGTGGACCCTCATGTACAAAAAAATTGAATCCTTGGAAATGTGGATATACAGGAGAATGTTAAGGATATCCTGGAGTGATAAACAACATCACAGTGTTAAGTAGGCTTAAGAAAAAAGTGGAAATCTTATATTAAGCTTTTCATGAAATTGTATTAAATATTATTATGTAATTATTTTTACAATTTTAGATAATCGTACATACCACTTTCAAGCAGAGGATGAAAACGAACAGCGAGCGTGGACGTCCGTACTGGTCAATTGTAAGGAAGGGGCACTGATGAGAGCGTTTCACCAACAAGTTGGGGAGAGCAATGACACGGGACATTCCTTGTTAGACCTGCAACGGTCTATAATAAGGGCAGTGCGGTCTTTGCCGGGGAACCAAGTATGCGCTGACTGCGGATCAACAAATGGTAAGTCCCCAATATTGTGTGACGCTCATTTAAACTTAAATTGCTAATAATTTATAGGATTAGGCGTTACTTTGCGGTGATCCATAAAGTAAAAGTAATAGTATAATTATTTTGCTACAATCTGCGATAAAGTAAATAGGAAATATATATAATGCTAGATGTAGAGTGGACTATTCGTTTTCTTACCACCACCGCCACTACAATACTCAAGCACTACACACGTTCACTATCAAGAACTCAACAATCGTTTCGCCCCGCAATCGAAAATCAAAAACATAATCGCATGAAATAAAATCGCGATTTTGTCGGAGAGTCATCTCCTCATGATGCTTCAGTTGACGAAATGATTGATGAGTTTGCATTCATCCTTTGTGCGTTATGTGGCAGAAATACTTAAGAATGCTATTTAGTAGGTTGTTAGATAGTCTTGTAACAATGTCAATTTTGAAAAGCTTAGAAGTAGAAATACATATGTGATTGTAATCGTTGATTGAATTATTAATATTAATAAACTGTATTCTGAAAATCGACGCATTTATAATTGTTTTATCTTAACTTTCGTCTAGTAAAATTTTTTTTTTAGTGATTCTTAAACGGTGTTCCTAAAGGCAAATCAAACACATAAAGCTATTTTTTTTTATGCGTCAAGCTTTAACATAAAGGTTAACATTGTTTAGATTATCTGTAATAGGAGAGCCATGGAAAATCCTGAAAGCTTTAAATACATAAACTTTATATTCCTATGAAAGATGTATATCAAATGAGGAAGGGCCACTATTGAGTATGTGTTAAGAAGATAAATAAAACACTTAAAGAAAGTCGACATTGTTATTATATTCTTATAATACAAATGTTGGATGCAAAAAATATTAGTTACATGGATGGTTCTTATACTTCTTATAACTGCTATTAACAAATAGCGATAAAGTTACATATTATTGGCTGTTTTGCTACGTTTAAATATTTTCTACTAATGCTGGTAAATTATGGCGTTAATAACGCTGATTATAGTAATTGCGGCCATCAAGGCCCTCCGGCTAGTAACTACAGTAGCGGGATTAGAGGCCAATGACGGAGGCTGTGCACGCGAATTCCACGTTAAATATATTTTTATATTTTGCACGCTTAGTATTAAAGGGTACGAATCCAAAATTAGGCTTAATTTAGTTAGGTACGTCGTAATCGTTATTGTCATGCCATCTATCACATCAATCTACGAACTATTAAAAAACTAGATTTTTCTTACTCTTCCAAATTATGGATCTTTCTAAAACTCGGGATTTTTGTAGACGCTACGCTATATTGCAATTCGCGACAAAGCAATTTTTTTGAATTAGTTCACTCTAATATTAATCGTGAGATTTGTACTAGTTCGCTTCATCTATTTTTTTTGGTTTAGTGAAATCATTTTTACTGAACCAAAAAACAGTGATCAGCAGGCCTACCATGAACTCTTATTGCGACTCAACTGAAGACGTAAACTAAATTGTTTTGCTATTTCATACCATGACGTTTTAAAGATGCACACTTTAAGTCGTTGCCGAATGAGCATTCGGAATGCGTCCTAAAAACATTTGAGTAGAAGAGAGAGTTATCTATAGTTCACATAACTTTGTCCTTTTCAAACACATTTCATGGTACGAAAAGAAAGCGGTTGAGTTTAGCTATTGATTTTAAAGTGAATCGTTTTCTAAAAGTTCATTGTAGGCCTACAGAACACGTTCATGTTAAGTTTTTGTAATATTTTCCTTATTTGATAACCTTTTTTGTCACAATAATGGTAAAACTTTTGTGACTTACGTAGAGCTTTCCTATAAGTGGGACAATGCTTTATAATCACTTCTGATTGTTAATATTATGAACAAAATTAAATGTTTACTATACATTGTCATATATATATCTGTGACCATAATCTTGACAGGACACTTGACACTCTCTTCATATACCATATATGCATTATTACGAACATACCTAACTTTTTATTTTCTTAGATTTTTATTATTTCTACGCAATAAGATTGCAACGAATTTTCATATTGTGACAAATCAATCGATTTCCGACAAATTTACCTGTGACCAATGATAATTGAAAATCTTTAGAGACGCTGCACAAACAAGATGGGTAAAATAAATATGTATACAATTGTTTAATGACGTAATATACCTATGCATATACCCGCGACTTCGTGTGTGTCGACTTTAGCATGGAAAGATGAAGTAGTAGGTATATGTAATTGATTAAATAAAAATAATTAATTATGGAAGTAATCAGCCTTTAATTTTTATGAAAAATAGATGCGTTCAGCCATTAAATAAAGACAAACAAAGTCTTAAATTATTTTATTACAATAAAAGATAAATAATGCCAATTATCTTTTATATATGATGTATGATATATGAGCTGTGATAGCCCAGCGGTGAGACCGTGCGACTCTTTCGAGGGGAACACGAGTGCAAACCCGGGCAGGCACGCACCTATGAGTTTTTCTATTAAAAACTCATGTGTCTCATTGATAATTGCAATTTATCACACGCTTTTCGGTGAAGGAAAACATCGTGAGGAAACCTGCATATCTCTAGAGAATTCTGTTGATATGTGTAACCTACCAATCCGCATTGGAGCAGCGTGGTAGGTCTTGGATCCAACCCTTCTCTCCAGAAACGGAGAGCGGAGGCCTATTCCCAGCAGTGGGATTGTAACTGGCCGCTACTTTACTTTTTTACTTTTTATCTTTTATATTAATATAATAATTAATAATCATCATATTAGTTATAATTTACAAGATTTGTTTATACCATTACCTTTTTTTTTCAGTCATATGCACCCATAACTTTGATTATTTGTATCTTTATTTAAATTTTATATTATAAATACTTTATTGCTTAAGTAAGTAGCCAACTCTCAAATATTATCAGCATTCATCTATTTATAAACCGAAATGATAAATTACCTTAAATATTAGAAATTTTAGTCAATTACAAAATTCATTCATTCAAACTGCATTCTAACGTGTATTGGAGTCAATACTTGAAGTAATTTAATGTTGCGGAAAACAATTTGCTTGGAACATTTCAAGCATTCACGTTCATATAATTCTAAGATATTCTGTAATGCATTGCCATTTTAGTTCTGCACCAAATGTCTCTTACGTAAAATTATTATTTTGACTAAGTGAAAATAATACAAAATCACTCTTGTTGCAAATATTGTAATTTTTTTCTTGTTTTTCAGTGAATTTCATTTTTGTTTTCAAACTTTCTAGAAAGATAACGAATCCCAATTACTGTCGCTTGTATAAAGTCCGAATGCAAAATGACTTAGTGTATTAATTGGAACAATGAATTTGAAAAATCTATACTTATGTTATATATCTTCTAGTTTGATGTAAAAGTATAAATTTCAATAAATATGCCTTGCCATTGTTTGGTAAAGTTTAGTTTGTACGTAAAACTACTAATTACTTAGCAATTCATATGAAAATGGTTGAATTTTGCGTGTACTTGTCAGGTGGGATCCTAATCGTCACTTACCTTCTGCGTTATCGATTACCATCTGTGTCATCACTTACTCTTTGCGTCATCGCATACCCTCGGCGTCATCACTGACCATTAGATGAGATAAAGCTCAGCAGAAAACCACTCCTATAAAATAATGTGTATCTTAAATATGTGGGTTAACTATAACGCAAGAAGAATCTGTAAAAATATAAATTCTAATTAATACAATAGAAATTTTTTATACGATTTCTTAATGGGCACGTCAATTATTTGGCGGATAATTGCGTTGACGTGTTAATTGGTCGACGATGGCTTATTGTTTCCACCAGCGCGTTATGATATTAACTCATTCTTGCATAATCCTATTGTTAAGTGGCGCACCGTTTTTGTAGTCATCTATTGACTTTGTAATACTTTATCTAAGTGCCTAGCATAATGACGAAAGAACGCCGTTAAATGATATTTACTCGTAACTATATTTTTTTAGTCAGCTCTGAATGTAAAGGTTGTTTATCGAGTTCCTAATAATGACGTAGATCGGCTATACCCGATTATGGTTATTTTAGCTAGCGCCTAAAATTATGTTTAGTTAGCATACGTATTTTGCCTGCAACTTTGCCCATCATAATAAGTTGCAGGAGTCCATACTGTTCGTGTCTAAATACATGCCCCAGGTATGCAACTTTCTTCTTTTTGATTTTTGTCTATACTTCGCGCTTACATGACACGCCGCAAGACCTCGAAGGAAATCGATTAGTTCTTTTTAAAGGTTGTTTTTTTATAGTTATTAATTCAATTTTGTATGTATTGTTCAGATAATTTTATATTATTCTAATGGTACCCAACATAAGAGCATGTTGCGCGTAAGTACCCTGTATAATGCAATGTGTTGTTTACCTGTTCCCGATATAAAAGCAAGTTTGTTTTTATCCTACATGTTACAGTTATCGATATCGATCTAACTCATTAGCTTAATAAAAAAAACAGATATACAGGCAGACAGATTTTCACATTCATAATATAATACGGATATATGTATTTATTTCGTTACAGATCCCACATGGTTATCTACAAATTTTGGCGTGATTGTATGTATAGAATGTTCTGGAAGTCATAGAGAACTCGGCGTTCATATATCACGGATACAATCGTTAACACTAGACAGATTGAGCACGTCGCAGCTTTTGCTTGCGAGGAACATGGGAAATCAGCTTTTCAATGAGGTCATGGAGAACACGCTTGACGAAAGGGATAAGCTTACACCTGAAAGTACTATGTAAGTATACCATAGTTTCTGTTTTGCCGATTAAATTCTTTTTTGTTATTATAACTTACTATTACTTTGTCTTGACTATATTTAGCTTTTATCTATAACTAGCTCTACCCGCGACTCGTTCATGTTACATAAAACTGTAATGTACTGTAAACTAAACTGTCCTTAAAAATTGCAAAAATCTTTTAGTAAAAACCGTCCAAAAATCCGTTCAGTAGATTTTTAAAAAACTTTATTAAAAAATTTATTTTTTAATAAAGTCTATTAGAAATGAAAGAATTATTCGTATTTTTAATTTAATTATTAATTTTTTTATCTAACTTAATATTCTTTGCCATATCCAACATGTGTATAGCTCGGTCCTCTCTTCAACCTAGTTCGCTGGAAGAGATCGTATTGTAGCGATAAGTTCGCAAGATTGTATCAATGTATATATATAGTATTTTTCTTATTTATTTATTTATTTTACATTTGACTGGCCCGTTGGCGCAGTGGGTAGAGACCCTGCCTTCAGCTCCGCGGGTTGCGGGTTCGATTCCCACCGAGGGCCATCATATTCTATACACAATTAGTTGGTTCTTCGAGCCTGGGTGTATATTTGTATTTAAGTATGTATTTAAAATTATATACGTAGAATATTTACCAGTTCTCCGTCACGCATAACACAATTATTTAATTACTTACTTTGGGGATGGACGACCGTGTGTGTAAGTGTCCCATATATTAAAAAAAAATCATAATTTTATAAAAGAGAAAGAAAATAAGAAATGTACAAAGGCGGACTTATCCCTAAAAGGGATCTCTTGCAGTCAACCTTTCAGTAACAGAAGGAAAAGGACAAGAAGTGAAATATGGATAATGAAAATAGAAAGGAAGAAAAATGAAAAATAACGAAACACTATATACATAGATTAATATTGAAAAATGATGCTATATAGATAATAGTAATTTGAATTTATTAAAATTTAACTATTTAATCTATGATTTTTTTTATTTATTTTTACTTGAGACAAATATTTTCTAGTCTATATCTTAAATTTTTAATTTTAAACTATCGTTATTAATATTCATAGTTAATATATAGATACCGGCTATACTCCCGTCGGCGGGAACTGAGGAGTTCCCGACGCGATAACGTCGTGTAAAGAGCTCATGAATAAGTGCTCTGGATGGGTTCGAAACTAGTCCGATAAAATTAGACATGATTATAGCTATATATTAACTATAACTGAAATGAAGATTTGCGGATTAATACCGATAAATCATTCCACAGCTTGAAAGCTAAATGGTCTCGAGTAAGTTCTCAATACGGTGTTTAATAAAAGTTATTAGTTTATTAGTATGTACCCGAAACTAATAATTTATAATTATGTCTTCAAACCACGAATATTCAAGTATAAAATCTTTAATAAAAGTGTTCCTAAATTCATTCATTTATTTATGGACAGGGAGGAGCGGTTGAGGTTTATCCGGGAAAAGTACGTATATAGGGCGTGGGCCGCGAGAACTTGTCGGGACGCGGCCGAGAGGCTTTCCGAAGTGGAGCATGCAGTCAACAATGGCCATATACAGAACTTGCTGCAGGCTTACGCTGAAGGTGCCGACTTGGGATCGGTTCTACCTAGCTCGGTGAGTGTCATATTTCATGTCCCTAGAGTCGAAGTGATATAATCCAACCTTAGTGTTCCTTAATAAATTTTTATTTTATTTATTTACTAGCTCTGCCTGCTGCTTCGCCCGCGTGGAACACAGCGTGTCACAATTTTATTTCTAGAATTCAAATTTTGAACATAAAAATATTTATTGTGAGTTAATCATTAGAGATAGAGCCATGCTATCGCGGACTTTTATGTAGTATTTTTATATGTTTATAATTCTCTAGTACATTACTTTAGCGTAAATCTGCCGATTTATGCAGCGCACGTGGCTAAAGCTCCCAGCAAGCAAGTTTTTTAACAACTGCGCGATCTCTTCAACACAATTTACACAATACCGATATACACTATTTGCCTAAACCATCCGAAAGTATTGCACCATCTTTTGGTGGAAACCATACAAAAATCCGTTCAGTAGATTTTGAGAAAAACGATTACATACAGACAGACAGCTTTTTGGGACTTTGTTTTATAATAAGTATAGATGTACCATGAAAAACGTAAGAAAAACATTATTAACAAAGAAAAGCGTACAAAGGTCAACTTATCCCTTTGACAGAGATCTCGACCAGCTAACCTACAGAGTGAGACAATTTTACAAGAAAGCAGTGTTGTTACAATAATCAGAACTAAAAATTAAATTCATTAAATGAGTCCACCGCGGGAATTCTGTAAAAATAATCAGTATTGCACTTTTCGGTGAAAGAAAACATTAAACTTGCAAATCTCTAGAGAATTCTATGTGTATCATACCAATCCGCTTTGGAGCGACGTTGTGGATTATACTCTAACCGTTCTGTCCAAAAAAAATGGAAAAAGGCTATGCCCAGAAGTGGGACAGTAACAGGCCTTTACTTTATTACTTTACAGTATTGTACATTTACCTTACCTTTTTTTTAGATATAATTTATTGATGATTATAGTTTCATATGAATATTAAAAAACAATGATGTTTTCATTTGAGCTGTCTATTACTATCATTCAACAAGATTATGTTGTTTATAAACCTTTTAAAAAGTCTTAAAAAGATCAACTATCTGTTTTAAATATTTGATCAATTTAATTAATCGACGTGATATGTGAGCTCTGATAGCCCAGCGGTGAGACCGTGCGTCTCTTTCGAGGGATCACGGGTTCATACCCCCGGCAGGCACCAATAAGTTTTCTGTTAAAACTTGTGTCTCTAATTGATAATTGCAATTTATCACACCATTTTCGGTGAAGGAAAACATCGTGAGGAAACATGAATATATCCGGAGAATTCTGCAGATATGTGTAAACTACCAATCCGCATTGGAGTAACGTGGTACGTCCTATCTCCAACCCTTCTGTCCAGAAACGGAGAGAGCAGGCTTATGCCCAGCTGTGGGATTGGAATAGGCCGTTTATTTTACTATATGACATGTTCGTTAAGAGTCAAGTAAAGCTTATATTGTAAAAATGCCACAGCTGTCGACTCTATCTTTGATCCATAATTTTGATTTATCTAAATGTGTTTTTTGTGTTAAAAGGCGAAAGCAATTTGAGTTCCAACGAAGCTATTTTTATTCTGAAGTTCTCTCGCAATTTTCAGGATTGCGGCGAGACAGCACTCCATCTCGCAATATCCCGAGAATTGGGTGACGGTTCGTTTCTCCATATAGTCGATTTTCTAGTCCAAAATGGCGGTTCTCATTTACTAGACAAAGCCACCTTATCGGGCATGACTGCGTTACATTTGTGCGCCGCTACCGATCGCACGGAGCCAATGAAATTGTTGCTCAAAGCTGGTGCCGATTCGATGATAAAAGATAACAACGGACGGACCGCCTTGCAAATCGCCAGGCAGCTGGGACACCACGCTTGCCAGGAATTGGTAATTGATTTCTGACATACACTTGCAAATACTAGCAGTATGTACATGTATATAAAATAGACATGGGCGAAATGTATCCCTGACAAGAAAAGAGTGATATATATCTTTTCGCTCTTGGGATATATATCACTCTTTTATATCTTTAACTCTTTTAGCTCAGTACGGCTTGAGAGTATGAAGCAACTAAGACTAAAAATATATCCGATATATCTTCGGCTCTTTTAGCTCGGACTTAGAACTCAGTAAGGCGGTATTGTACTTTTTTATTTATTATATAAATTATGCTACATATTTTCTTTTTTTTTTTTTTCTATTTATTATGCACACTTTTCTGATATGTACAGGTAAGGATGACTTCTTCCCACTAAGAATGGAATGTAAATAAATAATCGTTCGCGAATTAGTGATTTTTTTTTGGTACATTTGCATCCAATTAAGCATTTTATGTCTTTGACATAAAGCAAAAAAATGCTGAACGCCGGCGCGTGTTGTCGTTCCGAAAATCCGTAGTTTACATTTTTAATACAAATATGCAATAGAGTTATTCGTATCTCTCTTTGACATGTAAATTGTTATATAAGCTCATCTCTTTCACTCTAACTCTGAACGAGCCGTAACTCGTCACGAAAATTGACTCTTAAGATTAAAGATATAGAGATTAATTGAAACACATGCGAGCTAGAGAGTGATTATATCTTCTGGAGAGATATATATCTTTCTTGTCTTTAGCTCGCGAGCTACTCAACTCTAATATAAAATTAAAAAAAATAAAGAAAACTGATTAAAATTAACTAAAATATACTTTATATAACAGTATAGATAAATATATATAGGAAAATTACACACACGGTCGTCCTCTCCAAAATAACCAACTCAATACTTATGTTATTGGTAACAGATATCGTAATCGTATCGTATCAAAATTCAAATTCAAAATATTATTTATTCAAGTAAACTTGTAAACAAGTGCTTTTGAATCGTCAACTTTACTGCTGGTTCGGAAAGCTGTTCCTACCGAGAAGAGCCAGCAAGAAACTCGGCGGTTGCTCTTTTTAAAATATAAATCTTAGAACTAGTTACATTTATTTATTACTGTCTTGTACAGAGTTGAAGCGCACCTATATCCACACATCCTTATCATCTAAGTAATCTTCAACAGTATAGTAGGCTTTCTGTATCAGCCTCTTTTTAACAGTGGTTTTAAACTGCTGTAATGGCATGGCCAAAATTGATTTCGGAATTTTATTATACAATCTTATACCCATACCCACAAACGATTTACGTACTTTTGCTAGGCGCAAAGCAGGAGTCGCAAGCTTATGTCGGTTCCTACTTTGTCTATTATATACATCACCTATCGTTTTATAATTCTTTATATTTTTATGTACAAAAATTACATTGTTTAAAATATCGAAAATATATAATTTTAAATAATACTTGGCACTTTGCGTGAATTGAACCCGTGACCCCTGGAGGACCCTTGATGACCACGTCGCTGCACCAAGTCATAGAAATCTCTCTATTTTTTGAATTGACAATATGCTGTTAGCCATAATGGTCGTAATCAGCCTAATCAACCACTCCAATGTCGGTCAGTCAATTAAAAAAAAAACAATAGTAATGCGTAATACACTATAAAGTAGGACACATATTAGTAAAGATACATATTTTAGGTTAGAGGTGTTGTTTTTAACTACCATTTTCATTGAAAAGCATCTAAAAATTTAATTTCATTACAATATTCTCTGTTCTTAAAGTTGCCGTTAACAGATTTCATTTATTTCAGCTTGAGAGTGTAGATAAGCGGGAGAAGAGTATTTTCGAAAATATCAACATAGATTGGAATTTATCACACGATGACGGTTCAACGGATTTCTCTGATGACGATACAGTTATCGATGAAAGGGTGAGCGTTAAGTTTTATTTTGTTAGAAAAAAAATAGAAAGAAGGCTAGTGTCAAATTGGTACATTCACAAATAAACCACCAGTTTTCTCGAATAAATCGAATAATATAAAACATTTAAGAGGATCTTCGTAAGATGTTTCCTTAGGTTTTTTTTTGTTATTGAGAATATTGCTTTAACCTAAATATCATGTAAATTCAATTCATCAAACGAACAATTTAATCAAAAGTTAGCGTTAACAACATGCGATCATGCAGGTAAATATTATTTTATACATCCACGACTAATTTGCTGTAGCGACATTGATAAAATTAAATACAACTGAAGTTTATATGCCTGCTGATATACACGATACAATCTAAAACAAAAAAAAGTATTTTAACACTAAAGTTGGCCCTAGCGCTATTGTTGTTGGTTAACCGTTTAACTGATTCCTCGCCCGCGGGGTACAAGGGCGCGTAGGCACGACGAGACCGGGAACTGATGTAGGTGCAGGCGGCGAGCGCTCGTAGCGTATATACAAATTAAATAGTTACCCTATAGTATAGTTCTGTGAATAAATTTGTCAAATTTAATTTAGAAACATTTTATCCAAAAGAAGAGTAAGCGAAAATTATAAGCTATATTATGTACTAGCGGCCCGCCCCTGCTTCGCACGGGTATAAAATATATAAGTATAGGCTGTCACTCAGTGAAAAAAATGATTAAAATAGATCCAGTAGCTTTGATTTATTCATTACTGCCCGCGGCCCGCACGCGTTAAATTTGGAGTAAAACAATTCCCCTTTCCTTATACCATGAAGATCTTTGGAATATCTTAATTCATATAATACATTTTACCTAGTTCCTTTTTACATTTTTCTCTATGTATTTTATTTTTACAATTAATCCAATCGCTGCTAAATTATAAGTGCTATAGGGCGAAGCGCGGCCTCCGATGCGCTATTTATAGGCACGCGCCGCATATTAAATCTGTAATATCTTCGAAAATATTCATTTAAATTACATGCTGTAAACGGCCATATTGATCTATATTAAATCAACAATGTATTTAAGGTTCTTAATTGAATAAGGATTGATGCTGTATTGCTTAAAATTGCTTCGAAAAGAGGGCGTTATTTTTCGTAAAAAGTAAATGACAAAAAAAAGCTATTGTGGGTTATCCATAAGAGATAGACATATACCCTCGCGGAGTTTTCTGTAGACCTTTTTAAGGTGTACAAATTTTTAATACATTATTTTGATAAATCTTGTAGTGTTCAGCCTGCGTTTGCAATGTAAGCGGAAAAAAATGTAATTATTTACGACATCACTTCATCATCATTTATCACGAATTACAGTATTTCTCTACTCCATATTGACTGTTATTGTACATATAAACCTTCCTCTTGAATCACTCTATCTATTAAAAAAAACCGCATCAAAATCTGTTGCGTAGTTTTAAAGATTGAAGCATACATAGGGAAATAGGGAAATAGGGACATAGGGACAGACACAGAAAGCGACTTTGTTTTATACTATGTAGTGATGTTCTATGAATTAATATTCCAGTCGTGTCTCTTTCAGCAAAACGGTAGCGTGACGCCAGAGAAGAAATGTCCGCGGTCCCGGCCTCCGTCTTACGCTGGTACGTGTGGTCCGGGAGGTGGTGGTAGTGGTGGTGGTGGGGATTCCCCTGTGCTTCGATCCAGGTCCTCGACGTGTGATTCCTTACATCACGCGCCGCCTACACCGACCACGTTGCCCAGGAAACCCAACGTTTGTGAGTATGCATATGAGAACTATTAGGATATTTCCTCCTCCTTCTCCCTAGTAAGGGGGTGATCATCTTCCGGACATTGGGTGGCCATTTGCTCCGTTCTTCGGCTGAATGAAGAGCAACGTGCGGAATGACGTCCAAGGTAGTTCTGATCTGGTCAGTTCATTTAATTGGAAAGTAATAATAAAATTATTTTGCTATAATCCGCGATACAAATTTTGCGCATTGCGACAAAATCGCAAAGCAGCTTTGCGATTTTGTCGTGAAGTGTATCTCCTGATGATGCTTCGGTTGCGGGGCGAAACGATTGTTGAGTTTGTGATAATGAACGTGTGTAGTGCTTGTGTATTGTGGTGGCTGTGGTTGAGGTTTGAGCATGTGTTTTTACGAATCCTGCATGTAACGGGTATGAAAAAACGGACACTATACATTTAGCACTATATATATTTTCTATTTACTGTATCGCGGATTATAGCAAAATAATTTTGTTATTATTTTTGTATCAACATGTATTATCTACTAGAAAATTTGTAAATTAATAAACGTATTAAAATTGAAAAATAAGATAGGACAATTTGCCAGTTCACTGTTGATATGGGACGCTTACACACGGTTTTCTGTCCCCAAAGTAATTCAATTTGTTGTATGGGTGACAGACAACTGGTATATATTTATATATAATTTTAAATACGCACTTAAAGACTGAAGTCAGATGGAAGCTCAGCTATGCGTAAAAAGGTAGGTAGGTCATTTTATAAAGTAATAGTTAGCGGACTGAGGAATGAGGAATATATATGACATGTATTGTAAGTATTTTTATCAATAATAACATAATCAAAAAACTATGAACATTGGTTAGTTATTTGTGGAAAATGTTGGCTCTCGGTAGTACCAAAGTACAACTGAATGCTGGGTCGCTGTCACTGCGCCAACGGGCCAATTTCATGTATATTAGAAACACATTCATATATGTAGGTCAGACTGGCCGAAGTTTTGCGGTTCGATTCCGGGAACATATGGCTGCGTTTAGGAATAATAAACCACAAAATTCTAATTTTGCAAAACATTTGCTGGAAAGTGGTCATAAAGTGCCTAATGACCATTCATTTCATATTCTCCACACTTGTGATAAGGGACTCCGACTCAATACGTTAGAGCAACTTGAGATAATAAAAAGAACAATGGTCACTTAATTAACGAGCAAGTAAATGTATCTAATTCCGTTTTGCTACATGTGTTAGGAGGGGAGGGTATTGGTGGGAGTTGAACTATTTAAGACTGCTTGTATGGGTAGCGCGGCGCATTACGATTTTTGTCGTGGAGCCTATCCTCCTGATGATGCTTCGGTTTCGGGGCGAAACGATCGTCGAGATTGTGGTGGTGGGTGTGTGTGCTGCTTTTGTGTGCGTTGTTGCTGGTGAATTGCGCCTTGGGGTGCATGTGGTGGCTTGTCCTGTATAAGTTGCGTAGATTTTGCCTGCTTCATACACATTGGCTTTGCATGCATTCACTTAATCCGTGCGGATTATAGCAAAGTAGTTAGTTCTGTTATATTGCTTAGAAACACATTTACTAAAGTGTAAGCAGTTTCTTGTATTTTCCCAGATAATATAGGCAGCCTGAAGAAACGTGCAGCGCCTCTACCCCCAGCTGTCGGTCTTTCACATCCCCCACCGCACCCGCGCTCCACGCCGTCCCCTTCGGCAGACAGCATAAGATCTATACATGGTAAGTATTAATAGTTTTTACAAATAAGTCTTTGATCATCATCATCCTCCTGCCCTTATCCCACTCTAGGTGATTTGGCTACGTATTTTACGACTGGCCGCCTGCCTGACGTCAACTTACCTTAGTCGTATTTTGCGACTCGGTAAGAAAGAGGATGGTCTATTCTACTTAACCGGATACCACACGGCGGTGAACTCACCTTAGTCACCTTTTAGGACACCTCTGTAAGAAATGAAGGTGATCTATTCTACTCACCCGGATATAGAAATAAGTCTTTAAATAGAAAATATAAAAATACACAGCGGTACCGACGATACGACGTAAATGAATCCACTGATCACTTAAATGTATAAGATACATTTTGCATAATTCGATCTTTCATAAATATCGTTGTAAAAAAAACTATTTTCGAACAATAATAATTCGAATAATATATAATTCGAATAATAAATAATTCGAATAATAAATAATTCGAATTTCGAATAATTTATTTGAGATCTGGCTATATACTTAACAAGTATAGCATCGAGATTCTGCTTCATAGAGCATTGTCTCTGTCGCACAGACTTACGAACCCTTGTGAAACGTCACATACTAATTGAGTGACAGTGACAGCGCTCTACAAAACCGAACTGGCCGGCTGTCTCGTTCTAAACACCGATGTGCATTATTTAATGCCGGGTACTATAAGTAAAGTAGACTGACCTGGCGTGGCGTTCAAAAAACAGGAGAAAACAATAACATTATAGTTTTGTCTCCTTCACACTTGTCACACACTTTAGTCTCTCGGTCAAGGTTATGCATTACATACGAAATGGAATGGAATGGGATACGGTCATTCACCCTTCTATATCTTTATCTTTTATTGAATACGTAAAATAATTCCTGTGACTTAATTACTTCACTAAATATACTGAATTTCTTTATGTATGCTGCTAAGGTGTATCTGGAATTAAAATTAATGTCGTATGGTCGTTACCACCACTGTATAATGAATAATGATACATAGAACAAAAATATTATGAGATCCCAAATAAATACTTGGCTCAGGATTGAAACGCGAACCCAGAAAGAGTTACGTGCTCTGTTTGGATATCACGACTCTTGACATGTCATCAAAAATTATAAAAAGGTGCCTATTTCATCTAGAAATAAAAAAAAAACTCGTTCAGGTGGTGTGAGTGGTGTGACCGGTGTAGTAAAACATCGTCCACAACAACCGCCACCGACCCCCCCACCTGCCACTCTTCACAACGGCGCACATAGGGACGAGCCAACACCACCACCAAGGAAAGTAAGTGACGTTGTAGTGATATATTATCCCACTTCTGGGCATAAGCCTCATCTCTCCAATTTTAGAGAGAAGGTTTGGAGCTTTAGAGAAGGTTTGAAGATCTTATCTTCAAATAAGAAATATTTGCAGATGTTTATGGTATTTTTAACTTATTATTTAGCAATTAATGATGAATGATAATGGCATAACCGGTCGATAAGTTAAAACGGGATTAGTATTTTCCCACTGGGCCTTCTCTCTCCGTTTTTGGAGAGAAGGATTGGAGCTAAGACCTACCGCGCTGCTCCAATGCGGATCGGTAGGTAACACGTATCCCCAGAATTCTCTAGAGATATGCAATTTCCTTCACCGAAAAACAACGAACGTATTGCAAATGTCGATTGTACATATAACTTTTAACGGAAAAAATCATTAAATCAAAACTTAAAAAATGTAACGTTTTTTTTCCTGCTCCCGAAAGAATAGTGGGTTTTTTTTTATCCTATATGTTAACTCAGTGATAAACTTTAAGTGTGCTAAATTTAATCAATAATGCTCCAGCGGATTAGATGTGTAACATCTGCCGACAACAAATATATATTTTAAAATTAACACAAAATGTCAATTGAAAGTACCATTTTACGAAAAAAACCCCTGTCTACAGATGCCTTGAATGATGGTCTGATGTATCCTACACAAATAATAATAAATAATATTAGTCTGAAGTCAACTAATATTTTTATTTTATCATACAACTAATGGATCAAGGAAAACGATATTCTAAAATAATCAATAATAAGAACACCGGGTCAAATAAAAGTATCTAAAGTTGAAAAAAACAGCACACTTACAGAACTTATAAATTTCAATAACAATTTCCAAAATTCTAAGCGATTTTGGAAATTGTAATACGAGATTTTTATACAAGTATAAAAATTTGTCGTGAAGATTATACGTGTACAAGATGTATTTTATATTTTCTTTAAGAGAAAAATATATTAGATAAATATATTAATAATATAAAGTTCGATCATCAGTCTATCAATATTGATATAGCTTTAGGAAAATGTATAGAATATATTTGTTTTTGCTTCAGAAAAAAAATAGATTGCAACTGGAAAATGCCGTGAAGGGAAAACTGAAAAGGGTAAAAACAGACTGGCAGAGCTTTAGTGTACTTTCGCTTACCCTTGTTTACGTCCTACATATTATAGGAGATCTTTTTTGTAAACTGTACTTTGTTGTCACGAAAAATAAACTAAACAAAAGCCATCTATTGTCTATTAAAACAAAAAAGTTTGTGTCCACTACCTAAGACAGCTACCACTGCATCGTCATTAGCGTTATCATTTAAAAATGTTATCAATTTGAAAATATATTTAATATTTTGCTAGCTCTTTCAGATATCTACAACTATATCGCCCTATCCGAAGAAGAAAGTCACATCTCCCATATATAAGCAAAAGAAAAGTGACTTTATTCTACGGATAGGGCGTTATTAAAAGGAAATCGAGTAATCGATATTATTTTCTACAATATTATTTTTTAGTAGCCATAAATTGGTGTTCGTAAAAGCGTCTATTTTTAAATAAATGCCAAAGTGATAAATGATAGTGATAAGTGCTAGTGATAAGTAGACACTGTCTTATATAACGGACATAAATGTTTAGAATTTGCAAAGAAAGGTTACAAATTTTCTTGACAACAATTTTTTCTTTGATTCTACCGAACTCAGCATATATTCTAATGAGATTATGTGCTCAATTTTATATTTATGATTAAATTCCTCATTGTACAATGCATGTTCTTATCCAAAAGCTTTCTCCAGCTTTGTATTTAAAATTTCGAAATAAGTTTTAGAATTTGTTAGTGTAGCGAGTGTAAGTTTTAGATTTGATGTACATAATATAATAATAATTAAAATATTATGGAAAAATTCATATCGGTTGAGGAAAAAGTTGTTCAAGTAACACCATTGGTTTTATACTAACACAACCAAATTGTGTGATTTGCATGGTTTTTATTATGAACTAATAAATTGTACAGTAATGTAAAATTTAAATTAATGGAAATAAGTATTTTGTTAAAATTATTATTGAACAGACACATAATTTATGACAAAATTCGATTAAACTGAATTTAGTTTTATTTTAGTTAGAATTAATGCAATAGCACAACCTCCTTACAAAGATATCAGATACATCGTAAATAGCATTTTTGGCGACTATAGAGTAGCATTTTTTTTTATGAGAACTTTTAAACTATTTCCGATTTAAGGATAAATCGCATTTTATTTTAATTTCTCATAATAAGTATTTACAAGTTGAGATACGAATACTCGATCCTGGCTTACCCTATTAGAAAGCTTAAGACTCGCTTATCATATACTTACGCGAGTGTCGAGAGCCTTTTCTTATTTAGCAAAGCTTAGACTTCACTATTCCTTAAGTTTATTAGTGCATAATACCAACAATGGTTTTGCATTGGCATTATATTGCTAAGAAGCATCGAAAACAAAAAAAGAAAGTGGAGAATGAAATACTGAATTGTTGATTGGATACGCCTATTCGTTAAGCATTTTGTCAAGTTCCTAATCAAATTAAATCATATGACAGAGCTTGATGATCAATTGAAAAAATATTTAAAAAAAAATTCATTATATCGGTAGATTTGAACAAATAGTTGCAGGATCGTTTTTTATTAAAACTTTTATTATTAATACATTTATATATTTTCTTTTATTTATTTCATTATCCGTCATATCATCACTTATCTTTGAAATCAGAGTAAAACAATACAATAAACAGTACTGTATTCGTAATTACTTCAATCGACTTAGATTCCAAATACACTTACAAAAGTAATAATAAAATTATTTTGCTATAATCCGCGATACAGTAAATAGAAAATATATATAGTGTTTAATGTATAGTGGACTATCAGTATTTTCATACCCGATACGTGCAGGATTCGTAAAAACACATGCACAAACCTCCACCACCTCCACCACAATACAAAAACAACGACAAAATCGCAAAAGCAAAAGCTTTGCGATTTTGTCGTGGAGTCTCTGATGATGCTTCGGTTGCGGGGCGAAACGATTGTTGAGTTTGTGATAGTGAACCTGTGTAGTGCTTGTGTATTGTGGTGGAAGTGGTGGAGGTTTGTGCATGTGTTTTTACGAATCCTGCACGTATCGGGTATGAAAATACTGATAGTCCACTATACATTAAACACTATATATATTTTCTATTTACTGTATCGCAGATTATAGCAAAATAATTTTATTATTACTTTTGTATTATGGATCTCCGCAAAGTAACGCCTAATTCTATAAATTATCCAAATACACTTGTTGCTTACAATTAGATATTCTTACGCGTAAAACTTCCTATTTTGCAAAATTTCTGTTTCTCTTACCCAATTTTGTATTACTGAATACAATTTAAGTAATACAGAAGATTAATTTGAGTTAATTTTACAGGAGTGTTCTAGTCAAGACTCTTCGCTGGAGCTATGTGATATATCAGACGGTTTGGATGACAGTCGGCTTCAGTCAGCTTTGTCATGTGATAGTACACGGTCTCGGGAACGTTCGAGACGTAGCGACAGCCGTTCCCTTGATGTTTCGGATACATCCAGCGTTCATTCCAGATCTCCATCTACATCTATCACTATGGTTAGTTTATAAAAATATAAATACCATCCTTTACGGTTATTTATCTTCTCTTTCTTCTTTCTCCTACCCTTATCTTGTTTTCCTCTTCCATTCTCTTCTATCATTCGTCAACTCTGGCGCTACTCCTTTTATACGCATGTCATACTTCACACATTCCAACCATCTCTTTTTAGACCTCCCTCTAGTCACATATCCATCCACATTCATATTCAACACTCGCTTAGTCACATGATCTTCATCCCTCCTCACTACATGTCCATACCATCCCAATCTTGCACCTCTCATCTTTTCCATAATGGGCGCAACTTTCATACTTGCCCTAATATACTCATTTCTTATTTTATCTAGTCTTGTCACACCACACATCCACCTTAACGTCCTCATCTCATTTGCATGCACTCTTCTTTCATCCATCTTTTTCATTGCCCAACATTCTGATCCATACGGTTATTTATCCTTTACGGTTATTTATATCTACATAAATTAAATTACCAAGAAAATAACTATGGCTTTCCTAATGCTATTTATTGGCAAGCTAATAATTAGCATAGTGCAACTGATCTTTACTAAATATTTATTGACGAAACATACACTTTGATGTACGCTTTCAGAATAAATGTATTAATTATTGACAATGTCTCTGATACATTGACTACCCAAATAAGTTTCTTGTTGATGCTACATAAGAATCTAATAACTTCAAACGGTACTTACTAAAATCACGATTAAATAATATCCATTAAAAAAAATAAAAAAAATACCTAGTTTGTATAATTAATATAAAAGTAAAGCATATTATTTTTACTATAACATTATTTTTAGGCATTTAACAGTGAAAATTAACTAATTTTTAGTATTTCAAATGTATTTATTTTTTTGGGTCTCCTATAAAAATCCTATAAATTTTGATGTTGCAATTGCGCCATTGTTTCTCTGGAACAGCAATATATCCATCCACATTTGTGTTTAAAACTCTTTTTGTTATATGATTTTAGTAAGTACCGTTTAAAGTTGCACGACTAGAAGGAAGCCGAAAAAGATTGATGAATCATGTTAAATATGAGCATCATCATCATTCTCTTACCCTTATCCCACTTTAAGGTCGGCACAATATATCTTCATCTTTCATTCTCCTCTATCATTCGTCAACTTTGGTGCTCCTTTTATATCCATATCATTGTTCACACAATCTTTACTCACTCTCTAATTATATATCCATCTCCATTCACATTAAAATCTCTTTTGATCACATGATTTTGATCTCATTACATGACCATACCAACTTAATTTCGCACTTCTCATCTTTTCTATAATGGGCGCAACTTTCAGACTTAATAATCGTGTTAAGTATGATATGTATATAAAAGGAGTCTAATCTCACTTAGAGAGTAAAGATAGAAAAATGATGTTTAAAAATAGTGTAGATCAGTGGGCAAACTTTTTTGACCGGGGGCCACAAAGTTGGAGAAATTCTAGGGGGCCAGAATTGTAGAAAAAATGCATGTGTCAATTATAGCGTAAATTAACTATCAGGATTAAATGATTTCGCGGGCGGTACTTTGCCCATATAAGTTGTGATAGCCTAGCGGTGAGACCGTGCGACTCTCTAGAGACGACATAGGTTCAAACCTCGGGCAAGCACCAATGAGTTTTTCTATTAAAAACTTATGTGACTAATTGATAATTGCAATTTATCACACGCTTTTCGGTGAAGGAAAACATCGTGAGGAAACCTGCATATCTCTAGAGAATTCTAGGGATATGTGTAACCTACCAATCCGCATTGGAGCAGCGTGGTAGGTCTTTGCTCCAACCCTTCTCTCCAAAAACGGAGAGAGGAAGCCTTAGCCCAGCAGTGGGCATAGTAACAGGCTGTTACTTTACTTTTTTTTTTTACTTTGCCCATCACTGGTGTAGATGAAGAGTGAGTGGGCGATGACGTCACTATTTGCTCTCGTCAAATGGATGGCGGGAATATCTAAATCGCACCGAATTGTATTCAGATGGGAGGCGGTATGAGGAGGTGTCGGGCTCTTTACGATTGCTCAGCGGACAATGAAGATGAGTTGTCCTTTCGTGAAGGGGAAGTGATCGTGGTGATCAACGAGCGTACAGAGGACGACAACTGGATGGAGGGGCAAGTAGAGGGCACGGGACGACGGGGGATGTTTCCTGTGTCTTTTGTACACATGCTTCCTGATTAATGAGAGAACATCATAGATTAGGAGCAACTCAACCTAACCAAGCGAAACAAGGAACCTCCCTATTAATTTGTTTACATGTACACGGCTTTATGGAGGAGATATTGGTATAGCGGATTCTATCTTTTGAATCTATAATATATATTAGCCCTGTTATATATCAAAGTCAGTGTTCTCGTTGAATATATAAATATTTTACGAGAATAGTAGACTGTTGATATGCACTGTATTGTGCATTTAATCAAGCAACTGCTTGAGATAAGTCGTTTTCAACATCTTAGATCGTTGCCCAAATAAATTGTGGGTAAAAAAATAAATTAATTGGGTGGACATTTTTAGACGCAGTGTCTATAAATATAAATAAAAGTACTACCAAACGCACCACACAGAAATACTGGAACCAAATTAATTTATGATTAAAATAGCTAAAACGTAAAACGTAGATATACTTAGGCGTATAAATTAAATATTACCGCTTGCAACTTTCAATTATTCTGAAATAACAAACTTACATAAAAGATGCGTAGAAATGTCAAGTCTATCTTTAACCTACTTTACGAGCTTTACGAAACATAAATGTTATATGTAAGAGAGATTCTCAATACGAACAAAAAATAAAGTGGTCAATGGTCTCAGAAACATTCAGAAACCTAGGAAAATTTATATTTTATTCTAGCGATTTATATGGCAAATCAATAATTTGTCAACACTGCCTAATAAAAGTAATGGCCTACTCTGAAATACTTTAGTTTTCATTTAAATAAACTTCGATCAGCTCATTGTATTTGTTGGCTTCTATTGATTATGAAAATATACAGAGTATATTAAAGTTTAACATATTATTCCTAAATGTTTATTCGCGTCAGTAGGTCTGTTAGTATACATCTTGCTAGGAATAACGCAATATGCATGCTGAAATTGAAGCCCAAACCAATCATATTATAGGAAAATTGTAATTTTCGAAATCATTAGTCTTGCAAACTTTTTGTAGAAAACTTTTAAAATAACACTTAAGCGTTTCTACGAATTAAATCAACGTATCAAATAGATTAATACTTCATGTATTGCGAGTGTCGTGAATGGTGGTTATTATATAAATTATCGGGTTATAAAACTGGGTTTCGGCAAGACAACTCCGCCTAAAGATCTCATAAAACAATTCTGAATGCATGGAGAATGCATTCGGGCAAACCCGAGACTGGGCATTAATGGAGCGAATTTTAAATTATATATATGAAAAATAAATATATATTTCGTTACATGGTATTGATATAAACAAGTCCGTTTATAACCTATATGAATAAACGATATTATCATATCGTTTATTCTACTGATTGCTATATAGCACGCTTAGCGTTAAAATGATCGAATTCAAAAAAGTTGTTTTATGGCAAATTGCAATAAAACGTCTTTATTGCAATAAAGCGTCTTTAAAACTCTCGAAAAAAAGAAAGAAAATAATTTTTATTAGACCAAAATACGAATAAAATGGAATACAAAAAAGATAAGAAATAAAATGATGGTCAAATGTAGGTCCGCCCTCAGTACAAATATTGTAGCGGAACTGCAAAGCTAGTTGTCAGGGTGAACCTAATGTAACTTTATGGACATACTTACGGGCTCTTTATGTTTCGTGAGTGTTAAAGACACCCATAACTTGGAAGAGCAAGCTTAGCTTTTTTAATAGTTCGTATGATGTCATAATTTTATTTTTAATAAGATAATGCAAGCATGATGGAAAGCGAAAGGTGGCCCGCGCTTGCCAAAGTAGTGCCTATTAACTCTTTTTTTGAATTTGGCTAAATTGTAGGTATCCGGGAACACATATACAGGAAGGCAATTCCATGCCTTGGCCGTACGGATGAGGAAAGATGAACCGAACCGTTTTGTCCGAATTTTTGGTATATTTATGGTATAACGGTGGAGCCCTTCACGGCGTCTGGTCGTCCGGTTGTAGAATGGTGAAGAAGGGACCAGATCAAACAGATCTGTGGCACACTCTTCGAAATATGTCCTGTAAAAACATAAAGCGATGCGACTACACGTCTATGGTCTAAATTAGTGAGCCCTTGAGCTAGCTTACTATCGCCTATAATTCTTTTGGCGCGTCGATAAATAGCATTAAAATAAGGATTACAATATATCTAACTCAATAAAGCCTAATTTTGAATTTGGTCAGTTCAATGCTAAGCGTGCATAATATGTGGCCATAATAATTGGCAGGACCATAAAGATTGATATTATATTATAGAGTTTATTGTTTATATTTATGTAGATTTTTAAATGGCTAATAGTTTTGAACGTAATTGAAAATTAATATGTATCTATATGAAAATCTGGTATACTCATTTTTAATCCTGCTTAGAAAAGTTTTAGAAAGTTTGGACGCATTCTTGGACTCAGCCTTCTAGATTAAGACTAAGTGTTAAATTTGATACTTAGATGTGTTATGAAGATGGATACTACCTTTCCATTTAATTTTATAGTCAGTATTAAGTTCCTCTGGGGAACGTTCTCGCAAAAGTATCCTCTATTTTTGAGTATACTTAAAAGTGAAACATTAAATAGTTGCGTGAATGTGTTAGGCCTAAAACTTCAGCATTCATTTAAAGAGTTCAGAGCTTATTTACTCTAGTGTTTTAATATTCAGTATATGAATAAATGCAACTGTTCAAAGTGCACATTGTTCGGTTGTTATACGGTTCGAAATGCTTTTCTGGTTACACAGGGCTATTTGACACATTATGTGATATCATTCTGCACAAACATTGTTTTTATACAAGAATTTTTAATATTTCATACATTTTTAATGTGACAATTACCAGTATTAACATCAATGTACGCAATAAAAACAACCTAAAATTGGTTCATGATTTGATGAATTTTTAAGTGCTCAGCATTGCTATAAGAAATTATTGTAATATTCTTTAGTGTTATTGCGAATTGAAAAACACCAATTTTGTAACATTTGCGACTAGAAACTCCGTCCCGATGCGGATATTTTTTACTTAAATTTTTATCATTTCTTTTATAGTTTTTACATCTATCGATTTTCATAAATTATGTAAAGGATGTTTAATGTTTGATAGAAGTGCGAAAAATTACTGCTCAAATTTAAAAAAAGCAATAGTCTTAAAAAGTATCTGTCTAAGACATTTACCATTCAATATAGAGAGATTATTGTTACATGTAACGAGTACAGCTCAGATAGTGATTTGCCAAAAATTTTAATATATGTGATCTTGTAGTTGGAGTAATATTTTCAACGACAAACTATTGGACCAGTGACCGTTTGTTGTGTAGTTGTTCTAGTAGTTGTCTTAGATTGTTGTCTAGAGATTGTGCTTGTTGTATGGATACTACATGCTGTACGCCATTTTAAATTACTCTGCCATTTCGGTAATCCGATATATTTTTATTAAATAAAGCTATTAGCACAATATTGTCTTCACGTGGATGGTTCTGACGATCTTCATAGTAATGTGACATTTGCTTTACCAGATAGAATCAACCAATTAGCTTAATAATAATTCATCGCAATTCAGCGTTGCCAATTATCAGATAATTTATATGAGCAATATTTGATTATCCTTAAAGACCTTCAAATTTGTCCTTCACTGAAAACCTAAATAATATTGAACCTCACAGTCTTCAATGTTTCATTCATCTTTAATTAAACTTCATTTGGTTAGAACAGAATTCTGAAAGAAGTTACTATAGAAGTCTCATTATAAAAGTTGCCTATACAAAGAATTATTATGATTAGATATTTGCCCTACTTTAAAGTTTTGTTGTCCTTTCTCTTAAATCCGTTTGTCATTTTCATTAACTTTAAAAGTGCTGGTGAAGAGAAAATGAAACAAAATTGTTGAAATTACTGTGTCTACTAAATTGTCTACATTTTTTAAACATTTTTCGCGATATCCCTATGTTCTATATGCGGCTTTATAGTCTGTAGTATCTATAAGAGTACGAATTTTGAATCTTGTTATAAATGTTAAATTTTATCACTTTTCACAAATAAATAACGTTTATGGATATATTAGTTTACATAATATTTCACATGTATGTTATATGAAAGCTTTTTAGCATATGCCAACATTTTACCACAAAAGAGGATAAATATATAAATGTGATACAAATATTTACGTACCACACATTCCCATGTAATTATTTAGTTTGTGTGTATATTAAGTTCAGTAATCTTATTATATTCATAGTGTAGTAATGATATTTACATTGTAAAGTTACCTTTATTAACACGCGTTGCCATAACCTAGTATTAAAATATTAGTAAACAATTCTACACACAGCTCAAGCTTTTCTTAAATTTTTCCTCAACAATCATAATTTATAATTTTTAAAATTTTAATATTTATAGCTATATTTAAATATAAATTTAAAAGCGTCTTTGTTTAGCTTTCGAAGTTATATTTTGATATAGGTGAATAAAATATTGTGTAAATATATTCCTTTTAAGTTCTACTGTTAGTTATTATTAATTTATCCTAATTTATTTTGATAAAATAATTCTTTTTGCAGAGATGTCCTTTTTATATTACAATGTAGTGTACAAAATGTATAATTTATTTAACATTCTGTAAAAAAAATATTGTGATGCCATTCAAGCTTGACTTACTAGCTTTATTTTTGGTTTGAATTCTCAAAAACTAGATTAATCTCAACATATTGTTTTAAAATACAAAAAATGGCATTGATTAAAGAAATCGGTTTGTGAGAAACTATGAAAAATTATTCAATTTATATTTAATTTTATGTTGATTCCTATTTAGTTTCGGAGAATGCATGCCGTGCAGAAAGTCAGCATGTTACTTATTTAAGAAGTAATGTAACCAAATGATGCTATAATGTATAAGATGTTTTATTCTGTAATGTAGTATATTATATGGAGTTGTAGTTGAAATAGTTTTTTCTATTGTATATTATCTAATTGAAAATCTGTATGAATTTATCAATACATCATTAAGATGTCATTTTTGTATTTTACTTCAAACCTTTCAATACCCATAAAATATTTAATATCGGATATTTGAAAACACTCACAATCGGACTTCCAATCGAGGTGTACAAGTTGTGGTCCGGATATAGACCAAAATTTAATAAATTATCTCAACATCATGCAATTAGTGAGATAGCGTGAAAAAGGTATATATGTGGATAGTGGATACTATTAAAATTATACCGTTTTTTTTATCTTTAATAGTTTTTATATATGCTCTCCAAGTACATTTATAAAAACTTAATGTAAAGTTTTATTAAAAGCGCTCATCAATTGTTGCATGAAAGAATAAGAAACATCCGTACGTAAATGCTTAACATCTTTTCCATTTATAATAATAGTACACTAGAATTCTTAATTACTTCAGTTAGTTGCGGCGCAAAAATAGAAGACGTTTGAAAACTGAGCTTGTAATGATACTGTCATTTCTTATTCTCAATTTTATTCTATCTTTTAGTAAGCAATCTTTAACATGTCTTAGACGAGAAAAAAATCTGTAGCCTTAAAACTTACAACGAAATGAGGATTATACAAATCGAAGGCTACAAATTGTGTACTAACTACTAGTTATTTGTCTGTGGTACGTATATTATGTGTTAAATTATTTATCTAAGATATTACCACAGACCATGTGCTATTGCTATTGTGTACACAAAGAAATATAGGCCTTATATCGTATACATGCGTATAGGATATAAAGGTTACATTTGTTTGTACTAGCAACCATTGGTCCACTAACATCTGATAATACAAAAACGGATAGCGCATTTGTGAATCGCTATTGCTGCGATTGTTATTACAAACAAATGTAATTCTTAAATTATCCACAATACGCTCGATATTTGTAAGTTAAACTTTCTCAACAAAATTTCTAAACATGTAGTAAACTATCGACACCTGTTGACATCCATTTAAACCTAGACGCCAAATGTTTTGCTATTTGCGAAACAGATTTCGCTATTTAAATATATTATTATCAATTTCTATTTGATTTATTTAAAATTAAAGCAATACATTTTCAAGTACATATAAATTTACGAAAGTCTTTCAAACTTTAAATTATAAATAAATAACCTTGTTTATTGTTTTTGTATACGAAACAGTAGCTATCTATGGATCAATTATAGTAACTGAAAGTATAAACTAGAAATATCAACTGTTTTGTGTACGATTTAAGAATTACATTTGTTTGTAATAACAATCACCGTAATAGCGAATAGCAAAAAATGCTATCGGCTTTTATATTATTCAGCCGTTAAAATGATTGCTAGTACAAATAAATGTTACCCTTATATCCTATACCCATGGATACGATATAAGGCTTACATTTGTTTGTATTAATATATAATTTTACTTTCTCATTGTATATCCATGATTTTGTATCAACATTTCGTACGCATTATATTAAAATTATAATAACTTTGTCACTTAATGTCATGGTCGGGTCGGGTGGTGTAATAATCGGTGGTACGATGTGGTGGTGGCGATGATCGTGATCGCAGGGGCTCGCGGGCCAATAGCAAATGGTGTTATATGATGAGTGTTTCATATCATGATCATTAGGTGATTGGTGATTCTACCATGCCTAACACAGAGACACAGAACTAGACGTGGGTCGTTACGTGATTTTCGCGTAACGTAACGTAACTAGTGACGGCAAATATGTAACCTGTTTTATAACTGTGTAACTATGTAACTAGTTATTTTCGTAACTAGTTACTCATCCGAAACTGTATCACAGTAATGAAATTTAGCCAAGGTTAATACGTGATTCTACTGAAGTGTTACAGTTACTTCAGAGACGATTGACAGTTGAGGGATTAGTTATTTTCGTTATTCTTCGTTACAAGTTACATTTTGTAGTCGTTAATGCAGTAGACCGATGCCGTAACGTAGTTCAACGAAACGCAAACGCAACGTAACGTAATGTCGCATGAAAGCTGCTACGAAAGTAGCTAGTTACAAAAATAACTACTTCGCCTTTGCACACGTAACTAGTTATTCCGTTTCATAGCACGTAACCGGTTATTGTATACAGTGACGTGAAATAACGCCCACGTCTACACGTACACAGAACATAATTTTAAAATAATGTTGGAATAGGTTATGACAATTGACAATTAAAAATTATCAATAATCAATTTTAATCATAGATTACTAACTAAAATAATAATTATTTGTCGTATTTAATGTTTTAAAATATTTATAAATTGCTATAATAAAACAATCTCAAAAACAAATGTAAAATGTTGTAATTTAGAGGGCCTTTATCTAACATAAGAAAAACTATAACTAGAAGCTTCTGAATACAAGCAAATAAAAAATTGTTTATATTTATAATTTTGATAACAGTATCAGAATGAGAATATATTTCTTGACTTATCACTATCATTACTATAAGCGTATCCATATATTACGAACACTGATTAACTAATCGTAAAATTTTAGTGTAAAATTTTAGTGCTGGTTTCTATCATGGTTTCCCGTAAAAGAGTTTTCGATTTACTTAGAACTATTAACATTGCATCGTAAGTATCAGAAATACTTTTGCGTTTTTACTTTTATGTTCACGTTAATAATATTTACTTTTTGTGTTTAGCTATCATATAGGAAAGAAACACAAATATTTTTGGAATCAAAGTAGGTATATCTATGATTTTATTAATAGTGCTATAAATTTATATTTTGAAATTTCAATTTAAGATTTTGTAAAAAAAAATTACAATCTTCCAGTTTGGTAGTTTATTTCATATAATTATAGATAATTGAATCAAATTTTTATTCAGTAGAGTAGTATTCCATCTGGCACCAGTCTTTATTTACCTCTATTTTAAGAGTAGTATGCTTGCCAAAATAACAAGACTTCATTTCATCGATGAAATGTCTAAGGTAGGATAAATATTCAGGTGGATAAATAAATTACAATTTTGACTGCTAGTTAGTGTTATATAGGAGTAATGTGTTATAATTATTTGTTTAATGTAATTAACATTGAAATAAATTATAATTATGTTTCAGTTGCCAATGTCCAGCCCATGGCTACAGGGGTAACTTCCAAGTTAGAAATACAACTCCATCCAAAGACTATGCCTTGGAGGTAATATGAATGTCAAGATATGACAAAAGTAATAATAAAATTATTTTGCTATAATCCGTGTATAGCAGATTATAGCAAAATAATTTTATTATTACTTTTGTATTATGGATCACTGCAAAGTAACACCTAGTTCTATGAATTTGTCCAGATATGATTTAATTTGTATTAGATATTGTTATAAAATACGCCGTGTGGTATCCGGCAGAATAGAATATACCACCCTCATTTCTTAACGAAGTGTCGTAGAAGGCGACTAATGTTGTGCCAACCCCACTTAGAGTGTGATAAGGGCAGGAGAATGTATGTATGTAGATATTGTTATAATACAAATTAGCAGAATCTTCTGTCTGATGAACGGTATTCTAGAACACAAAACAACTTCACGAACCACTGCCAAATTATGTTAATTAAATGCAATATTTGTAAGAATAAAATATGGAGTATAGACCAAACTTTAGGAGAGCTTTAACTTTATAAAATAAGTCATTTTCTTTTGTTTTCTGTTAGCATTGTATTTTGCTGAATGTCTGTTTTTTCTGTCTGTATTGAATAATATTTAATAAATCAAAAACTTTATTTTTTAATTTCATGTTTCTTTGATTCAAGTTAATTATATTTGTAATATTGTAGAATAATTAATTGATTTTGGACTCTAACATTATTTCAGATAAAATCCTCTACAGTGAGATATGGACTTGGGGTAACAAAGGAAGTTGGACAAGACTTAAACAATCTTGGTGCAAAAAATGTTTGTGTTATGACCGACCGTAATGTTGTGTCGCTGAGTCCTATGAAGGCCTTGCTTGATTCACTAACCAGAAATGGAATAAATTACAGGGTGTATGATAGAGTTAAAGTAGAGCCTACTGACACAAGGTAACACTATAGTTCAAATTGCAAAGCTTTGCAATTTTGTCGTGGAGTCTATCTCCTGATGATGCTTCGGTTGCGGGGCATAAGGATTATTGAGTTTGTGATAATGAACGTGTGTAGTGCTTGTGTATTGTGGTTTGTAGAGAGGTTTGTGCATTTGTTTTTACAAATCCTACATGTATCGGGTATGATAAAACGGATATTCCACTATACATTTAGCACTATATATATTCTCTATTTACTTTATCACGGATTATAGCAAAATAATTTTATTATTACTTTTGTAGTGTGAATAACTCTAGAGTCTTTTCTTTTCAGTTTTAAAGATGCTATCAAGTTCGCTAATGAGGGCAAATTTGATAGTTTTGTAGCGATCGGTGGTGGTTCTGTGATGGATACATGCAAGGCTGCTAATCTATACTATTGCGATCCCGATGCAGAATTCCTCGACTACGTGAATAAACCTCTGGGTAAAGGGAAACCAGTAACAGTTACTCTGAAACCAATGATAGCAAGTAAGTGTACTGTTCGTACTTCCACCCGACAGCGTTATATCGGCTCTCTGCTTCACACACCGCACGCGCGTCCATCCTCACCCGTGGTCGTAGTGAAAGTGAGTAATTCTCTTCCCTCGCCCTACTACTATAACGCGCGGTGTGCAGGCATGAGACGACAGAACCTCCTTTATTATAAATCTACCTTCCATCAAAACTTCTATTCATATTCACATACAGTAAGTACAATAATTTATAGATTTAGGTGTTACTTTGCGGATATACATAATACAAAAGTAATCATGAAATTGTTTTGCTATAATTCGTGATTAAGTAAATTGAAAATATATATAATGTAGAGTGGACTATGCGTTTTCATACCTGATACATGCAGATTTCGTAAAACCACATTCATGAACCTCCACCACCGCCTCCAAAACACACAAGCACTACACACGTTCACTATCACAAAAACAACAATTGTTTCGCAAGCATCACCAGGAGATATACTCCACGACAACTGGTGGACCGTGGTTCATGTGGAACGTAGTACTATATATAGACTGACCAGGGAGGTCGACCGTAGCTCAAATGTTTAAACGACTTTTGAAGTTGTACTTCGATAAAGCTTGTTGTCTGGTGTACATCCTCTTATTTGATTTATATCAGTGTCTTACACCTACATCCAAATTAGTTCGACTCAGAAGGCTAACTGTTATATAAAGTACTCAAACCTTTTTATTGAGATATAAATTACTTCATATTTGTATGCTATTATTTACTTGGCTGGGTTATTGTATAAATTGATTAAAGACGTCTTATAAATTTTATGTTGTTGCGGATTCCAGATATATTTATATACCAAAAGACTTTATATAAATATACTCGTGATTATCAGCTTCTATTTTCCGCTGATACTCTGACCAAACCCTTGTTATCTTCATAGCTTTTAAGCTTTTAAGCTTGCATATCATATTAACTATTCCGAATTAGAACTGTAAAGAGGCGCTCTTTTAACTTTATGTGCCCTGTATTTTTGTTTCTTTTTTTTTATTGCGACTTTCTTACGAATAGTTGATCGTATATATCTATTGTAGTACCAACAACGAGTGGCACAGGAGCCGAAGTAACAGGGTCTAGTATATTTGACTATGAGGAAATCAATGCAAAAACAGGCATAGCTCACTCGGCATTGCGTCCCATTTTGGCTCTAATTGATCCATTACATACGCTTACATTGCCTCGGAAAGTTGCAATATTTTGCGGATTCGACGTATTCTGCCATGCCCTCGAGAGTTTTACTGCTCTTCCGTATACGGAGAGAACTCCCGCTCCGGAAAATCCCGCACTACGACCGATATATCAAGGAAGCAACCCTATATCGGACGTATGGGCTCGATTTTGTTTGCAGGTATGAAAGTACAAATATTTACCACGCAAATTAAATATTATTAGGCCATATATCTGCAGGCGAAAGCTAATTTCAATGATTCTTATTCAGCATACCCATATAAGTTAAATGGTAAAACAAATTTATTCCTACAGCCACTAATTTCGAGGTTGTAAAATTATAAATGACATTAAGTCCCTACGTGTAAATAAGTAAACGCTACAGAATAAAGCTCTACTGAATAATTTATAAAAAATGTCTTAAGGTGTTTTAGCTTTCACCTACAGATATAAGTGGATTGTTTAATTCGAAATATTCAAAGTAATTTTTGCTGTCTATAATGAAATTCTGAAAATTATGAATGAGCCATATTTATTAAGATTTTGCATTAAAAGAAATAATTCAAACCCGATGGTTTATTACGAAATTGAAATTCTGTAGTCTATTTTAGCTGACTAACATATCGTAAGTTTAGTATTTAAGTAACCTAATTCAAAATTACGCTTACTTAGATACATTAATATCCTCATTTCAACGTCATCTATGGCGTAAAGCTACGGACTAGTGTTTTCTTGCTCTTCCAAATTATGGTCTCTAAACATTCACGAGTTTTATAGCCGCTACGTTACGCTTTATTGCAATTTGCCACAAACAACTTTTTAGAATTAGTTCACTTTAATACTAAGCCTCTAAAATCAGAAAAAATCTCTTCTTGCTTCAGGCAAAGGAAAAAAAACTTAATTTAAACATTAAAGTGGAAGCGAACGACGTCGCGGTTACCATCAGAGCGTCTAAGAATCTATCATTTGCTTATGATGCTATTTTATTATACTAGATAGTATAGTTATTATACTAGAGCCAGAGCCAACCTAAAATGTGTCCGTCAAAAATAAAATGAAAGCTAACGAGACTAATTACCTGTCTCTTTGTTATGTGTGATTAGACAAAGATGATATGAGTTTCATCTTCCCTCTTATTATTTGTTGCGACTACACTTACACTCCTGCTTATGGTTAGGGTACTCCCCTACTCTACTAGTAGTAGTAATTATTATTATAATAATTACTCTATGGCTGTTTTAGTTGCTTTTTAAGCGTAGTTCGCTTTAAATAGTTTGTTTATAATAATTTATTATTTTCAGACTTTGTGCAAATACTTTTCCCGTTCCGTAAATAACCCTGAAGATATAGAAGCTCGCTCGAGCATGCACCTCGCTGCCACTATGGCGGGAGTGGGGATCGGTAACGCTGGGGTACACCTCTGTCACGGTCTGGCTTATCCCATCGCTGGGAATGTTAAGGGATACACACCGGGGGACTATGGGTAATAACATTATAAGAATGACCGACCACCGAATATATCGCCATATCCGAAGATTAAAGTTACATGTCCTATATATAAATGTAACTTTATTTTACTTATGGAGCGATATAGGCGACAATGACGATCAAATAACAATCGCAAACACAGAAACACCTAAACTATACAACATCTTTGCTGGCAAGTTTTATACACATCACTACACTTCGCGAAGGACTCCTACTTAGGACTCCTTACTCTTACTCTCCTTAGGTATCCTTACTCCTACTCTCCTTAGGCCTCCTTGCTCCTACTCTCTTTAGGATTCCTTGCTCCTACTATCCTTAGGAATCCTTACTACTACTCTCCTTAGTACTCCTTACTCCTACTCTCCTTAGGACTCGTTACTCCTACTCTCCTAAGGAATCCTTACTCCTACTCTCCTTAGGACTCCTTACTCCTACTCTCCTTAGGACTCGTTACTCCTACTCTCCTAAGGAATCCTTACTCCTACTCTCCTTAGGACTCCTTACTCCTACTCTCCTTAGGACTCCTTACTCCTATTCTCCTTAGGCCTCCTTGTTCCTACTCTCTTTAGGATTCCTTGCTCCTACTCTCCTTAGGATTCCTTGCTCCTACTCTCCTTAGGAATCCTTACTCCTACTCTCCTTAGTACTCCTTACTCCTACTCTCCTTAGGACTCGTTACTCCTACTCTCCTTAGGAATCCTTACTCCTACTCTCCTTAGTACTCCTTACTCCTACTCTCCTTAGGACTCGTTACTCCTACTCTCCTTAGGCCTCCTTGTTCCTACTCTCTTTAGGATTCCTTGCTCCTACTCTCCTTAGGACTCCTTACTCCTACTCTCCTTAGGACTCCTTACTCCTACTCTACTTAGGACTCCTTACTCCTACTCTCCTTAGGACTCCTTACTCCTACTCTACTTAGGACTCCTTACTCCTACTCTCCTAGGACTCCTTACTCCTACTCTCCTTAGGCCTCCTTGCTCCTACTCTCTTTAGGAATCCTTACTCCTACTCTCCTTAGGACTCCATGCTCCTACTCTTCTTGGGACTTCTTACTCCTACTCTTTCTCCTAGAACGTTCCCAGACGCTGGTAGTCTCCGCGTTTCTGCCTACGTTCAGTATTTTGTATTTTCCGTGACATCTTTCCCGTCTCACAGTCTAAATTTTATATAGTTACAATGCGATTGAATTTAGTTAAAAATATCCTTAAAATAACGTCCTGTTGCTATCCCATAGCTGAGCATTGGCCTCATCTCTGCTTATTTCGAGAGAAGGGTTGAGGCTTAGACCTACCTCGATGCTTCAATGTGGATTTGTGTAACGTCTCAGTTTCCTCAATTAAATATAAATTATAATCACCGATAAATTGCGAATAACAGTTAGGCACATAAGTTTAAATAGAGAAACTCTTTAATTCGAACCTGAGGCTATCGCAAGTGGCACACGGTCTCAACGTTAGTCTATCACAGAAAAAATATCCTTACATTAATTTAAATAGAGATAATCACTCAATCAACCTAAATCATAAAACAAATTTCATTCCAGTTATTACCATGAAGTGTGAATTGCATTGGGTTCGTAATGTTTGAAAAGGATAACGTTATATGAACTATAGATAGCTCTGTCTCTTTTACTCACCAGCTCTTAGGACGAATTCTGAACGCTCATCGGCAACGACTTAAAGTGTGCGTCTTTAAGACGTTATGGTATGAAAAAGCAAAACAATTTAGTTTACGTCTTCAATTGAGTCGCAATAAGAGTTCATGGTAGGCCTACAGGTTATAATTAAAACCAGGAACGTGCAGATTTAACTCTTTCAGCTCAGATCCAATAATACCACACGGTTTATCGGTAACCGTAACAGCGCCAGCCGTATTCCGCTTCACGGCTGCCACTGATCCTGATAAACACCTCGAGGCAGCTCAACTCCTCGGCGAAGACACCTCGAGGAAGAAGCAGGAAGACGCCGGGCACGTACTGGCTGAAGTAATTGTGAAATACATGGATATGCTCAATATTGATAACGGATTAACTGCTCTAGGATATACTGCTGAGGATATTCCTACTTTGGTGAAAGGTGCATTGCCTCAGGTATGTAAACAAAGAAAATAATAAAAATCTGTATGAAACTAATAACTAAAACTTTTATGTAAAGTTTTGTTTTGCCACTCGATCTGTTAATTTTCCAAAGTAAGTCAGACTGGCTTTATAATTAGTTTTATTAAAAGATGGTACCGCATACAAAAGTTTAGCGACTTGAGATTTGACTTGACTTGAGATTACACGGTTAAAAACATAATTAAAAAAAAAAAAATAAACACAAATCTCAAGTCGCTAAACTTTTGTATGCGGTACCATCTTTTAATAAAACTAATTATAAAGCCAGTCTGACTTACTTTGGAAAATTAACAGATCGAGTGGCAAATATATTTAAATCAAAATCGGGTACTAAACTCTCTTTTAAAACTAACCAATCGCTTCGTAGTTTGTTGTGTAAAAATAAAGATACATTAGATAAGGGTAAAAAATCTGGGGTTTATAAAATAGATTGTCCTGAGTGCAACGGTACATATGTGGGTCAGACTGGCCGAAGTTTTGCGGTTCGATTCCGGGAACATATGGCTACGTTTAGGAATAATAAACCACAAAATTCTAATTTTGCAAAACATTTGCTAGAAAGCGGTCATAAAGTGCCTAATGACCATTCATTTCATATTCTCCACACTTGTGATAAGGGACTCCGACTCAATACGTTAGAGCAACTTGAGATAATAAAAAATAACAATGGTCACTTAATTAACGAGCAAGTAAATGTATCTAATTCCGTTTTGCTGCATGTGTTCGGAGGGGAGGGTATTGATGGGAGTTGAACTATTTAAGACTGCTTGTATGGGTAGCGCGGCGCAGTACGATTTTTGTCGTGAAGCCTATCCTCCTGATGATGCTTCGGTTTCGGGGCGAAACGATCGTCGAGATTGTGGTGGTGGGTGTGTGTGCTGCTTTTGTGTTCGTTGTTGCTGGTGAATTGCGCCTTGGGGTGCATGTGGTGGCTGGTCCTGCATGTATAAGGTGCGTAGATTTTGCCTGCTTCATACACATTGGCTTTGCATGCATTCACTTAACCCGTGCGGATTATAGCAAAGTAGTTAGTTCTGTTATATTGCTTGTAAGTATTTTACAATAACAAGCTTTAAGAACAAGAACGTCGAAGGCATTAGTAGTTTTCGCAGAAAACGGTATGTATGATATTAAACAGACTAGAAGACAGAAATTAGAACTAATTTTTTCAGTGTTTTGTAAAATGTAATTACTTTAGAGAAAGTTAAGTGCCGACAGTTATTTACAGATATTTTTATTTGTATTTATTCTTTCAGCATCGTTTATTACAGTTGGCTCCGATACCGCAATCTGAGGAGGACTTGTCAAAGTTGTTAGAAGATTCTCTGACCATATACTAACTGTGATTGTAAAAATTAAAATAATCTTTTTCATTCTTACCAATTTATTCACCGTTATCAATAAATGAAATATAACAATTATTGTTTAATTTTTATTAATTTTAAGTACATAAAATAATACCTAATAACTAATTTGTATAATATATAATTATGTATATCTTACATTAATTTGTTGTAATTTGACTTCATTTGTTACTTTCATTTCTATAATCATAAGTAAGCGCTAGGTTGAAGGATTTCGGTCGCGATATTGTTCGGTAATTGAAAGGCACTTTACGCTCAATTTGTTACGATATGTAAGTAGAGCTTGTCTAATTTGAAATGGCGCGCCCTACTGCTTAACTAGTTGATATTAATGTGTAAGTGCTAATGTTTATAATGGCATTTTGTCTCTATAGAGCTTTCAATTTTTGCGTGATTTACGATCTGTTTACGAACGTCGTGGTCAACTAATCGCGTGATAGATCTGGCAATGCTCTATATAAACAAGACGTCCGCCTTCTCGCGTATTCGGAGAAATTTAAACCAGTTGAATCGAATCGAGAATCACCGTTCTTTAGCAAGGACCTTGTCCTTACCAACTGATTGACCAATACAATTGAATTTTTATGTGTTTTCCTACATATTTCTAATTTGCTTGAGTAGGTAAATGCGAGAGTTGGGCGCGTCATTTTAGTTAAGACGAGCTCTAGTGTTGACTAGCGCTTATATCTATCACTTACTGCTTCTATAAACGTTAACGCAGTTGTTAAATTAATGTGTTTACAATAATATTAATTTTTATCGTGGCACTCACACCGCCTCCGGTACAATATTGCTGTGGTGGAAGGGACTGCTTTCATATGACATGTTAGAGGCCTTCACGGTAACGTTATGCAAAGGAGCGTAGCGGTTGAGTTTGGGGGTAGCGGGACTCGTCAAGTCCTCCGAAAGTTGTTGATATACTAATCCACAGTCCTTCTTTGTGCGACCGGGCTGCATCATCGCAGCTGTTATGGCACTGTTGTATCTCACTTGTTTGTTTCTCCTACTGCACACAATAAGCATAATCTTAGCTATACCGATGAGAATAAGTAGTGCTACCAAAATTGCGAGTAACATTGGCCAAAGGTAATTGTAATGACCATGCTCGGAGTCAGTCGACTGTGCCTGTACAAATGTCTCTGGTTCGAGATCATCATACATGTCATCATTTTCTAACAGCTTGATATCGATTTTAACCTTCTCTTGAACCCCCTTTCTTGTAATTTCTGTTGGTTTAGGCGAAGATATCGTTGATGGTTTTTCGATTAGTTTCACTTTCAGATCGACATTATCATCTTCGTCATAATCTTCTCCAGATTCATCTTTATCATCATCGTCATCGCCGTCATCATCTTCATCACCAGTATCCTCATCAACATCATCAGCGTTATCTACCTTGTTTTTAATAATTACGTCATCATCGGCTACTTTACCATCGTCGAGTGTATTTTTTAAATCGAAATTTCCTTCGGCGTCTTTGTCAATTCTTTCCCATATTTCTTCATCAGATACCGATGGAAGAGGTTCAATAGGATGTAGTACAGCAGTAGTACCACATATTTCTTGTGTAAGGAATTCCCAACTATAAGCACTTTCCTCTTCCTTTGTACCTTTACCTAAATTAGCAATAATAGCAGAGTTCACGTTCGGTGATACTTTTCGCTCGCTCAACCAAGTCATAAGATCTTCAAAACCCCGGCTACACGCTAGTGGATTATTGCTGATATCGAGCGACCGCAGCTTATTGAGGCTTTCTAATTCAGTTTGCTTAATTTCAGTGATGCGGTTATGAGAAACGTTCAAGAAGTTCAGGTTACTTAAAAATTTAGCGGGTTGGTTCTTTTCTACTTTCCAAAGAGCAGTCAGTTCTCCATGACTCATGTCTAACAAAGAAAGTATCGGTGTGTGTACAAATACATCAGCAGAAAAAACTTTCAACGGGTTTCCTTGAAGATATAATTTTCCAAGATCTTTATTATTAGCAAAAACTTGAGCTTCTAATGTTGACAGCATATTATATGCCAGATTAATTTCAACCAGCTTTGGGCTTCGAGAGAATACGTGTTTGCTAATAGTTTTTATATTGTTTCCAGACAAGTTAATTTGAGATAGTGCTGTAAACGTTTTAAGTGAATCATTGTAAATTTCTTCTAGCCCGCAATTAGAGGCATCAAATAAATAAATATTAAACTGTTCAGCAGAGCAATTGAATCCTTCCATAGGCAAATGCTTTAGTCTTGGGTTGTTAGAAATTTTGAAAATATCCAATTCAATATTTTCTTTAATAAGTGCACTTGAAATAAAGTCTAAATCATTATAGGATAAGTCTAAGTAGTTGAGTTCGACTAGTTTGTGGAAGGCCTGATTATGAATTTTCTCAATACTGTTACCGCTTAAATTAAGATTAGCTATGTATGCCATTCCATTGAACATGGATGGTCCCACAAATTTGATATTAGTTTGGCCCGCATTCAGAGTAAGCAAATCGGATATTTGCAGTCCGTATACCGTGTCAATAGGATTTCTTTGAATGTGAAGCGTAGCAAGTTCAGTATTCTCCGAGAAAAGATCATCTGGTAAATTCTTGATGTTATTGTCGCTTAAGTCTATTTCTTCTAGATCAAGAAGAGTCTTAAACGTATCGGCCTCCATATCAGACAAATTGTTTCCGGCTAAGTTCAAGTACATTAGGCCGGGCATATTTTTTGTGGTATTAGCAGTGATATATTGCATGTTACAATATGAAATGTCCAGTTCTTGTACTGACGAGGCATTCAAGAAGTACTCTTGAGAACCTGGTGTGGGAAACTTAAGTGGGTTGTACGAAAGGGTTAGCAGCAGTAATTTTTTATTGGTAGCAAATGTCTCAGGATGTAAACTTTTCAATTTATTATTGGATAAGTTTACAGCGTAAAGCTCATGAAGTCCGTGGAAGGCGTTAGGTCCAACAGAGCCGATTGTGCTATTAACAATTTTAATTGTTGCAATTTGGTGCAGGCCTAGCTTTTTGAAGATGAAATCGTCAAGGTTGATAGGGTAATCTGGACTAGCATTTTCGATAACTAGATCTGTTATGTCGTCGCCAAATTTCTGAGTGTTCATTTCTAGACGGCTGCATTTCGCCATCTTGTATCCTTGAGAGACAGTACATAAACAATCTCTGGGACATGGCCTATCTTCGTTGAAAAGAACCTCTTGGTCGTCCGCTGAGTCATAGTCTTCGTCATATTGAATAAGGAAATTGTCTGAGTCTTTGTTGTCTTTTTTAACAGTTTTGTTGACTGATTCGCAGATTGCAAGTGCACACACTGCCAGGAGCAGTATAAACTCCTGGGACTTAGCCCCCATGTCGTTGCGAACTCTGTAAAAAGAAAAAGGAGCGTGGTTAACAATTTTTTCACAAAACGTTTCGAATTACGCTAGAATTATTACAAACAGTGAAATTGGCTATGAAACAATGAAATACATTTTTTGGAACTTTTTGTTATATTTATCATAAACACTTTTATAAGTATGAGGTATAATTGAAAATACTACAAACAAAATGACACAGAAAATCGCAATTAGTTGTATGAATTTCTTATAGTTTAAGAGGTCTCTTCTTTAGTTGTCACGCTTACCTATCTATAATTAATGATCTATCTTTAAAGTTGTACACGTGCCAAAATAGATTTATATTAAATGTCTACGTAACAGAGATGATTATCTCAACGATAGTTTAAGTTTGGTTGGACTTATGGATAATAGTCCAATTTAAGGTATATTAGGATACTGAAGTCTATCATTTATTACTATTATTAGTACAAATATCAAATGTCAGTACCATATGTAACAAGTATAAAACAAATTATTTACAATTGAAGAATATATTTACTAGAATATTTAATTTTGTTGTGGCGATAATTTATTCAATGTAATCTGATAACATACCCTTCAAGTTCAACTTCAATGTCATGTTTATGTAAGAAATATTTAAAGATGTTTATGCTATTTTTAACTCATTTTTTAGTAATCTATACTTATTATAAAACTAAGTCCCAAAAGCTGTCTGTCTGTATGTAATCGATTTTCTCAAAATCTACTGTACGGATTTTTGTACTGTTTTCACCAAAAGATAGTGAAATACTTCCGGATGGTTTAGGTAAATAGTACATATCGGTATTATGTAAATTGTGCTAAAGAGATCGCGCAGTTGTTAAAAAACTTGCTTGTTGGGAGATTTAGTCGCGTGCGCTGCGTAAACGAGCAGAGATACGGTAAAGTAATGTACTAGAGAATTGTAGATCTATAAAAATACTACAACAAAGTCCGCGATTGCATGTCTCTATCCCTCACGGTTAACTCACAATAACTACTTTTATGTCTTTTATGAATTCCACGCGGACGAAACCGTTGTTGGCACAGCTAGTTAATGATAAATGATAATGGCATGACCAAAAGGTCGATAAGTTAATAAGTCTCGGCATTTTTAGTATGATTACCATATCGCCTCTGTAAAAAAGAGAAAGGTCTTTATACTATTTCACTGGGTATATGCCTCCTCTCTCCGTTTCTGAAGAGAAGGATTGGAGTTAAGACCTATCACGCTGCTCCAATGCGGATTGGTAGGTTACTCATATCCATAGAATTCTCTAGAAAAATGCAGGTTTCTTAACAATGTTTTCCTTCACGGAAAAGCATGTCATAAATTGCAATTATCACTTTAACTTAAGTTTCAACAGAAGTACTCATGCCTGCCAGGGGTTGAACCCGTGAGCGTAAGTCGCACTGTCTCAAGGCTGGGCTATCACAGCTTACATATTTCAATATTACTATGTATATAAAGCCTCTTTCCAAAAGTTCGTTCTGATCAAGGACTTCAAAATGTGATGGAAGTATTTAAAGTATACACTTATGGACTAAGAAAAAAGTGTGGAACCGTACATATCCTAAACAATTCATGGTTTATGTCTAGTTTACCATAAGTCAAGTTATAACATTGGTGCAGCGTGGTAATTTCTAACTTTGACCCATCACTCTAAGGAGGGAGGAGTATTTGTCCTGATGTGCTTTGTAAAAAGTTTATTGCTTTAAAGATTTCGCATTCCACTGATAAACGAATTACTTCCATTTCACTTGTAGTTACTTTCTACATCTTAGGTACCATTATAGCATAAAATAACAAAATATACATTTTACTTCATTTAACTTTTAACTTATAAGCAATAATAATATAAACGTCTTTATACGGGAAAAAGAGAAATGTCTAGCAGGTTATTATGCAGAATTTATATTGCAATACCAACCTACGTAATAGGAAACTAGTAGACAACTGATATGTGAGAAACTTTAGAAGTGCTTCTCTATTAAAACTATAAATAAGTGTCTGTATCAAGGCCTTATAATAGAGACTTTAAGTAGGCACTTATAGCATATAAATAAATATATTAAAAACTATCTTGATTCGTATACGAATTTAAATAAATGCGATTTTTTGTAGTCAGAACTTTTATGTACACAAAAACTAATATTTTATTCTTTATATTCAAATTCAAATTCAAAATGTTTTTTATTCAAGTAAACTTGTAAACAAATTCTTCTGAATCGTCAACTCTACTGCTGGTTCGGAAAGCCGTTCCTACCGAGCCAGCAAGTAACTCGGTGGTTGCTCTTTTCAAATATAGTTCTTATAACTAGTTACATTTGGTTAATACTATCTTGTACAGGGTAGAGGAGTAGCTATATCCACGCATTGTTATCATCTATATAATCCTCAATAGTAAAGTAAAGTAGCGGCTTGTTACAATCCCACAGCTGGGGATAGGCCTGCTCTCTCCGTTTCTGGAGAGAAGGGTTGGAGCTAAGATATACCACGCTGCTCCAACGGATTGGTATGTTACACATATCTCCAGAATTCTCTAGAGATATGCAGGTTTCCTCACGATGTTTTCCTTCAACGAAAAGCGTGTGATAAATTGCAATTATCAATTAGACAGATGAGTTTTAATAGAAAACTCATTGGTGCCTGCCCGGGTTTGAACTCGTGTTCCCCTCGAAAGAGTCGCACGGTCTCACCGCTGAGCTATCACAGTTATGTATAGCTCAATAGTATAGTAGGGTTTTTGTATTAACTTCCCTCTAACATTGTATTTAAACTGCTGTAGTCACAAAGACAAAATCGATTGCGGAATTTTATTATAGAATCTTAAACCCAAACCCACCCATATGATAGTTAAAGCTTATAAAAAACTTGTTTTAAAAAGTTATAAGAAGCTGACACTATTTTTAACTCAACCGGTTAGTTTATGGTACGTATAACTAAGCGAATATTAGTTTTAACCGTAAATTATGAGCATCAAGAAGAATCTATATTCTTGTACTGAACTCGATTTGGTTCGGATTGTAATCTCATTTCTCTGATTAGCCACAACTGTCCAGGCTGGTATAGAAAGTTGTAACACTTTCACATCGCATTGGATACAATGCGACGCAGACGGTTACATACATCGGTCAAAGGACGATCGATGTTGTCAATGAATAATTATGAAATGAAAATATGGGTAAAGTGATTTGAGAAAACTTGTTCGTGTTTTATGACATCTAATTCATTATTAGCTGTAACTGCTTTTGTACGCGGGCGGAACGGAATAGCGTAGAAACATTACGAAATGCACAGTAGTGGATTTGAACTAGTATCGAGTTGTGCTTAGGGCGTATCCAATGTGGCTAGATCATGGCGTAGGAGACGTATGCAAAGACGTATTATAACATGATTAATCATACTGCTATAGTTAAAATAGTAAAAATATACCATCACCAATATTATTAATATACGACTTGTGACTATTTCTCCTTGAAAACAAAGATATCGTCTCTCTTTAGAAAAAAAAAATTGACATCTGTTTTATTACGTTGCAACATAAAAATTAAGGAGACCTATGTCCAGCAGTGGACGTCGATCGGTTGAACAAGAAGAAGAAGAAGAACATAAAAATGCATGACGAATAAAACATATCAATAAAGCACATTTTGTATAGAACATTCATTCATAGGTTGCTAATCTTTGAACCATTGAGGGGGTAAAGTACTTCAATTCAAATGCGTAAAATCAAAGAAATAATTTTCTTTGTATAAAGGGAAAATATTAAATGATGATGCTGAGATATTGTTAACGAAAACAACATCGAGAACAAAAGATTCCTCAGTCGCAGCGATATAGGAGAGCTCTTGATAAGATAAGATAACTGCCTAGTGTAATCAAAATGTTTTATATACAAATAGGTAGACACTTCATTTAACTATGATGTTAAGAAGATATCAGGGTCATATAAGGACAGTTTTGAGGCCACTTTAGTAGGACATTAATTTACAAAAAATATATATGCAATAAAAAAATAGTTCTATAGTAAATAATGTAATTGAGATCAGAAAATTAAATTTGCTAAAAATTTTATATTATAATACTTAATTGTAATATAGTAGCTCTTACACGTGAAGAACATCGCTTTGTATAGTAACTAAGTAATGCGTGTTCCTTAGTCGATAATAAGCATTTGTAACTTTCAGCCCTTCAATACTTCCGTACAAAAATGTCATTAAACCGTTGCCACAAATTAGTTCTTAGGTATTAAAGAGAATAGGAACTAAGATCTTAATAACTCTGAGTTGTCAAGCGAGTAAATACGGATTTTAAGGCCGTATTATATCTGATATTTATATCACTTACTTTACATTTATACGAAAAAAAACCGTTGAATGTATAATACGGTGTACCTAAATGATAAGCAGGTGTGACAAACATGTGCTCAGTACATATGCTTACTTCAAGTGCCAGGTGATGCATATAATGCGGTAAAGGTGGGTTGCCAACCAATTTGGCAAATCATTATTTATTAAAGATTAATTTATGATGTTTTTTTGACGTCTTCTTTGGTAACGGAACCATTGCATCGGAAGTATTACCGAAAAAAATAGCCATAAACTCAAAATTGTGGTTATAAAAAAAGTGAAGTCTGCAAAGGTGAAAATGTGTTTGCGTGCAATCTTCTAATTAAAATTATAAATATTTAATTTCACAAAGGAACTACACCTTGCATGCACTGATGCAAATACAATTTTAAGTAAACTCAGACTTTATTCACTTGTAAGGACAGTCGGAAACAGCGTTGCGGAAGTATTTTAGTGTTATTATAAAATATAATATGCTTATAACCAATATTAGAAACAAAAAAAAATAGTGTCTAATATAATTAAAATAGGTAGGTAGGTAAATAGTTTATTGAAAAGTCATTGATTTCGTTATTTATTATATTTCGGATCAAAATATATATTGTCATCTTGCATTCGGTGTCGGAGGTGGATGTAAGAAACGATAATGAACAGAGTCGCATTACACATTACCGATATCAGTAGGTTATATTTAATAATTGGAGTACTAATATTTATAAGACAAAGTCCGACTGTCTCGATCTTATTTGTATCGCTAAAAAATTTAATTTCCACGATTACTGAACGTAAAAGTAAACAGAGGAAAAAAGGATCTTTGGCATATTTAAAAGATTTGATCATCGGGAATAGTATTAACATTAAGAAATTTGTGTTTCATTAAAGGACGAATCATTAAACTGACTTGTATTGCTACAAAGTATCAGCAATACGTTAACTTTATCCGTTCCAAATAAAAAAACCCTACGATACAAAACCAGTTTTAGTGTGTTGACGTCACGATCTAAAAACATCAAACTTTACGTAAGTATAAAAGTTGTGATACGTTCTAACAATCAGTTTACAAAATATCTAATATTGTATCTAGTCCTATCGGTTACGAAGCAATGCAGGGGTCAGAATAATATTTACCATCTCAACTCCGATATGTAATAAATTTTCCACTATTATCAGGCATCTACAATTTATTTTTAAACTACATATATTCCTATCATTTATATCATTCCTACATATAAACTCCTATCCTTCCTTTTACAACAGCTTCCCATTTTTTCTTTTAATCAATGGCTTGAAGATGCTTGAACATGGCTTATTATTAACGTATCCCGATTATTAAAATCCTTATTAAAAAAACTACAGTTTAGTAGATTATAAAGTACAATGGAACTAATGTGTTGGCCAAGCTTGGTGACTTCTATTAAATTCATGATTGATGAATGTCGTTGAATGAGGATTAAAATTGGCTTAAAAATTTATGTTATAGCATGACTCATGACCGTATTTATAGTATTGTGTTTTACTTTGTTCAGTGCTCTCATCATAGCATTTGTATAAAATAAACTAGTGTTGAAAGAGCAGAATTCTTAACAAGGGTTGTCACAGTTAAGTACTGGACAGGTGTCCAGCGTTGAACCGCGACAACCATACGATCGTTTTTGATAATTGTTTCTGTGCTATATTGATATTCACGTCTTCATAGGATTTACTATGGGGGAAAACATGGTTAACAAAGCAGCATATATCGTCTAAACTAGCAGTGGGTAGCCCACAAGACAGGGTGTGAGATCTAAGTTGGTAAAATTAAAAGTCAACGGTTTGTTAGTTTTACATTTATGCCCTAATGACGCTGGAACATAGACGTGCATCCATTTTGTTTCGCATCTTGCACCTACTTTATGTTCTGTATCAACAGTTTACGATAATTATATAAACAAAGCCTTTTGTAAATATAAATAGAGATCAGAATCGATTTTCACAGTGTCATGTGACATAACGCACGTTAAAACAATATTTGAGCAGACAAACGCTCGCAACCAAGCGATAATAACTCTTATATACTTAATGAGAGGGTTGTGATACGCTTGAGGTGTATATATATATATATGTATTTATAGGCGTAGGCTTCGTGTGGTTTGCCACAACTTTACTGGGTCTCTGAACGTCGACATTTCGTAACCCCGTTTCGTCATTTACCGACACTTCGGAGTTATACATTATACCATACCAGTTATTCTCTAATTATAGTAAAAAACCTCTATAGTCGTCGAGGATAGCTATAGATATTAAATAATATAAATAATGCTAATGATATAAATAGCGTAAATAAATGCCTAAGCATTGATTTGAATTTCGCTTGTAATTAAAAGAGGCTATGGTAAGAGTTCTTGTAAGGCTATTGATTGGCGATAGGTTTCCATAGGTCTGATGACACTGAATCATCGTTTAAAGCAAAGATGGATTGTTTAAAAAAAGGCAAGAAGAGAAGTTTTTCGGGTGGCAAAGGATATGCCTTAGAGTGATCGAATATGTTAACGGCGTGATTTTAGTTCATATAACTTAACCTATGATATAGTCTCTTTTCTTTTCTAACTATGGTCGATGGTATTCTCGTAACATCTGATGGCGTGACAACTAGTAACAGTCCACCATTACATGTCACCTTGTGCTGTGGTCCATTTAAGATGGCATTGCGTGACGCTAGAGCTTATGTTCTTAAATTTTCGCATTTTGCACCGTTTCTGCACGTCCTTATCTCCCTCCCGTGACATTGTAAAAACGCTTAGGGCTGTTAGCAATTGGCAATTTGAAAAAAAATCCACTTAAGTTGTCCTTAAAATACTGAATCATAAATAGTTACCTCTATCGTCGTTCAGCCGTCCGATGACTTTGTTAATAGCGACCTGCAATAGACAAAAAACGATTACCTTTCGTTTAAAAACCATAAGCTGTTTGATAATAATACCGCCCCATCCAACGAATAAAGTTAAATGTTCTATTTAATTTAACTTTATTCTTCAGATGGGGCGAATAACGTATTACGTAATATTTATATAGCGATTACCAAAAGACACCATTTAGAATAGACTTTAATTCAGTTCTATACCCTTAAAAAAGCAATGGCACTATGATTTTAACTTTGAAAAACTAGAATAAAGTGATTTTAATAATATATTATTATCAGCGAAGATTATTTATGTCGTACAAAAATAAATTTCATTTATTAATTTGAAAATGAGAAAAATAAAATAAAGGGCTTTTAAACAATACTGCGGCTGGACTGGAGGGTGGGTAATCGAGTTTACACCAATCTACCACCACGACTCTATAAGTGGGGATCGCAATTTTATGCTTTTTCATTACATTATTTGCCTTCGTAAAGTAGATCAATAGTTATTATTAATGAAGAAATCTTTGAAATAAGTTTTCAAAGAAAACTGAGGCAACCGAGTTTGAAACAATTGTTACAATGAAGTGCTTGAAACATTAGATTCTCACGGTTTAACAATATATTCCCATATTATTATTTATAACAACAATAGGTTGTTATAAATAATATGATTCGGCTAAACATAGAATCGATTCCAGCTGATGACGTTATTCCGTCTTAATGTATGCTAGAATTTGGAAATGTTACAAGCTAAATAACAACGCATTAAAAATAAATTCTGCAAGAAATATACAGTTAGTTAGCAAGCAATATAAAACATTGGAAAAATAATTACTATACACTTTATAATAATGTCTTTATCAGGTAATAGCTACATTAAATATAGATAGCTATAAAATAAAACTAGGGCCACTAAGAATAGGACTATAGTATTATAATTTTAGGTATAGACGGTCCAAGTAAGTGGACGGTTTGATGCAGTTATTAATAACTTTGCAGGTGAATGAATAATAAAACAATTTCATTGCCATCGCGTGGCGTAATATTAATGAATATTATAGACATAGAATAGATAGAATCGAAATATGCTAAATACCTCAAGGTATAGACATGTTAAACTTATAACACTTGCATATTTAATGGAAAGCCCGTTTACGGGAATATCAATGAGTAAAGTACTTCTAGTGTGGAGTCTGTGATAGCCCAGCGGTCAGACCGAGTGGCGCGAAAGGGTCACGTGTTGTAACCCCGACACCAATGAAGTATTCTGCTAAAACTTATGTGTCTAATTAATAATTGCAATTTATCACAGGTTTTTCGGTGAAGGAAACCTGCACATCTATAGAGAATTCTGAGAATATGTGTAACCTATCAATCCGCATTGGAGCAGCGTGGTGTGTCATAGCTCCAACGCTAAAAAAAACCGAGAAGAGTCTTATGCCCAGCAGTGAGTTAGTAACAGGCCGTTAATTTACTTCCATTGTGTGTTTAGTATTAAAAGGATTAATTATTCCTTGTTATTAACTTTACGTATTTATTCCCATCTTAAATGCTGTCATTGCTTCTTTATTGTTAAACGAAGCTAAAGCATTGAGATAAAACTAAATTATACTTTATAACGATACTTTTAATTTACGTCATTTGTTACGTTTAATTTACAAACAATAATAAAAAATTGGTCATTTTTGTCAGATTTAGCAACTCAAACTCGTAGCTGCTAACCGTATTATTAAATTCTACTCGAACGACGCTTATATAACATTTTAGGCTGGCATATTTCATTAGTAGGCTATAGATGACTGTTCCGTAGAAATGGTATATATCATCTTAGCACAAACAACTTTTTTGTTATTTCTTTGTATTCTTTTAATAGACATAAGGTGTAGCTCCCTATGCTTCACACAAGCGCCATCTAACGCGCAACCTAAGTCAGGTCTCTTTTGATTCTCGAGTAGTGTTTTGGTGGACGCGCACGCAATTAATTAAATCACATTAAAAATCGCACCAAGTTTAAAATCGCCAAAGCGCCTATAGATTAAACTATAAAAAGGGGATTCCCGAAGAAGAAGTAATCTCGCAGAAAGGTGAATTACACTTTATCTTCCATTAAATAACGTCTCTATTCAAATTTCCATACAACAACATAGGCTCAACAATTAATAAGTAGAGATCTTTCTAAAAGTGCACGCCCCTCCAATGTCTTTACTCACACACAAAAAACTTATGTACAGACCAAATACACGCAAACTCTTTATTCTAATTGGTTACTCAGTTGCCGGACAGACACGAACGTAGGAGCACGCATCGATTATTGCCAAAAGTACGGTTAGCATGTCATAAAAAAAGAGGATAAATAATTTTTATTTTTTTAATTTTAAATAATAATTAGATAAATATTTTTTCTTTAATAGAAAAATATGGAGAATTTTATAAAACTATGTGGCGAAAAAAGCGGACAAAACTTAACATCTATCATTATTTCATCATTAAAGCCATTGCTTTAATTAAGCAACGAATTGACATGATTGATAGAAATATGTGGGAAAATACGTGTCGAAATATGAATGATATTGAGATAGAATATATGAAAAATTTTGAATTTATAATTAATGTTGAGTCTGAATCTGAAGATAGTGACTTGTGTGAATAGCGTTAAAAAGGTAAATATTTATTGCGGTTTAATTTTTTTCTTTTTTTACTAATAAAATAAATGAACAGACTTCTGTACATTACGTTTTATTTATCATTCTAATAGTTGCATAATGAATAAATGATATGATCTTTATTAAATTAAGTTGGCAAGCTCTTGATTGCGAATTCACCTGATGGATGCCGATGTAGTTTAAGTTTATTGAAAGGGTTTGGAGATTAAACGTTTAACCATTCAGGGTTTTTACACAACATCGTACCTGAATGCTAAACCGCTTGGTGGTACGTCTTTGTTAGAAGGGAAATTGGGAAGTATCTATCTAGTCCAGACCAGGGATAAATTTTAGAAATATACTAATATGTTTTTTCTAGGATTCGAATGCGGAACTTCCCGTTTACAATCCACAGCGCTTACTATTACTCAAGGGAAACGTTAAAAACTTATTTTTTATTCTAAAGAATTTTCAACATAAATTTGATTATAAATATGAAATTAATTTTATTTTTATGCAAACTTTACGTGTGAGCCCGTGAAACTTGTGGAACCGGATTGGTTGGTCAACCAGTGCACAAATGATAGGAACGCGTGACAGAATAGACGTGTTGTCTCATACAAAGCGTGCATTCTCCGCCATATAAATGCTTGACTTATACCAGTCGAGCAATTAGTTGACCTTTAAGTGCGCGAATGAGTCGAGTCAACTATGAAATTGCTGCGCGCACACATATAAAATATTACAGTCAATATTTTCTCTCACACATTAAAATAATGTAATTTGGTGGAAGGGGCGTGCACTTTTAGAATGAAAGATCTCTAATTATTGTTGTTAATGTTATTTTGTGTTTAGCGTTATTTCTTTACGCAAATGCTATTTCTATATTATTAGCTAGCAAGTATAACCTTTTATCTACGATTCATATAAAAAAAAATAAAGAATCGAAATATGTATTATTTAAAATAAACAGAAATTAAACGTAATTTCTAGTTAAGCGCAATCCATTTTTAAACGTAGCATTGTTTCCACCAGGCGTGACTGTAGTTACAACAAAGCTTTGTTGTTCTTTTCATTTATGTTAGGAAAACGCTGCTATGTATACAGCCAATAGGATTTTTTGGCTGTATTTTAAAGTGCAGTAAAACGTATTTTAACGTTAAACGTATTTTGTACGAGATATTTAACGAATTCAACATATATAATATGTTGAATTCGTTAAATAACTTCCATTTTTGATCATGTAAAAAACCATATTTACTCTATTGATTTTAAGCGAATGCCAATTATAGATGTGCTTACGAAAGTAGCAAATTGATTTAAACGTATGTGCGATATTTTGAATTATCATCTGAACTGTATTTATACCTACAACAAAAAAGTACACAACAAAACAAAGGCATTGTAAACTTAAAAAAATAATATGCAATAATTCTGTATGCATGGACATTGGATCTATTCTTAGATACAAGTAAATGTTAAAGTGATTAATATTAATTATTATTATTATTATATAATTATTATTATATTATAATAATTATAATTATAATTATAATTATTGTTAATTATCATCATGTCATAAACTAGATAATATACATTCGAAAAAATCTATAACCAAAACTTTAGTTTTTCCTTAAATTACTGCTATTGGACGCATTCGTTATGAGCATGACGCAGACAAGACAATCGTAAGCATAGAAACCCGGAATTCTTAAGCAATAAGACGTGATAAAGAAAATCTATATAGTTATTATTTATTTACTTCTAATTGCAAACTCGATATGAGTCGTTTCACAGTTGACACAGTTGTCCTTAGTTCGTCAGACATTAACCACTCGCCCATAAAAATATTAGGTCCTTACATATGAAATTGGCGTTTTCTATGGGAGGAACATAAAGTCGTTTTTTTTTAAATGAAATATATTTAATTAATCAAAGTATGTACCATTGCTATGTATGCACTTTTGCCATCTCATAGGTAGTTCATTGATCCCCTTACTAAAAAAACCATTCGGGCGGGAATCAATAAAATCTTTGAAGGCGGTTTGGACTGCCCCATCGGAGTTGAATTTTTTTCCTTGCAAGTAGTTATCCAAATTGCGAAAAAAATGGTAATCTGTTGGAGCAAGGTCCGGAGAGTACGGTGGATATCTAAGACATTCTAATTGAAGCTCCTCTGATTTGGTAGCCGTCTGTTGTGCAGTGTGTGGTCTAGCGTTGTCCTGAAGCAGCAGTGGCCTAGAGCGATTGACCAGCCTCGGTTGTTTAGCAGCTAGCTTTTCCATCATGGTTTGCAGTTGCTGACAATAGATATCTGCCGTAATCGTCTGGCCTGATTTAAGAAAGCTGTAGTGAACGACACCGGCACTAGTCCACCAAACACTTACAAGCAACTTTTTTTAGTCAATTTTCGCTTAGGGCAGGATTTGGCTGGTTCCCCAGTGTTCAGCCATTGCGATGAGTGCTCCCGATTATCGTAGAGTACAGTTCTAAAATCGAAAAGTTTCACAGTTGTCATAGCGTACATTGCAATTCAATTTGCTGCGCCAGGCGATTCGCTTCGTGCCGTTCTGTAACGGTGTATGGTATAAATATTGTGCTATTTACATATAATAAAAGCGGTATGGAATTACGACTGTGAATTATTCGAACTAATAGCCGAACCGTACGGTGGATAGCGCGTGACCCCTACTCAGTATTAGAGCAATTCCATTAATTTAAAAGAAACAATTACACAGAAGTTATGATATAATTATTTTGCTATAATCAGCGTTTGTTGAGAGAATCTATGTAATGCTAGGTGTATGAAGCAGACAACGTTCACATACCTTATACATACAGGACCAGTCACCACACGTATCCAAGACGCCGCCACCAGCAATACTCCACACAAGCACTACACATACTCACTACTATAATCTCCGCCATCGTTTCGCTCTGTAACCGAAGCATCATCAGGAGGATAGGCTTCACGACAAAATCGTAATGCTTGGGTTACGGGGCGATTGGAGATTGTCGTAGTGAGTGTGTGTAGTGCTTACGTGGAGTGTTGCTGGTTAAATATAACTTTTTTAGGAGCTTGGCATAGAACTATAGTAAAAGGTCACTATCTCGTTGTATGAAAAAAACATAAACTTAATAATTTGACTAGTGTGTAAAAATTTAATTGCAAATAATACTTTTAAGATACAAGATTCATAATCATATAATATTATATTATTGAAATAGGGTTTTTTTACTTTATTGTTTAATTTATACAAATAATCCATAAAATATCCTATATATTCTTAAATTAATTATGTAGTACCAATTGTTCGAGGTCTCATCATTCTTAGTAACAATAAAATAAATAAATATATGAGGCACTTACACACACGGTCGTCCGCCCCTAAAGTAAGTAACTTAATACTTGTGTTATGGGTGACGGACTGGTAGATATACTACATATATAATTTTAAATATATACTTAAATACAGATATATACCCAGGCTCGCAGAACCAACAAATTGTTTATAGAAAATGTTGGCCCTCGGCGGGAATCGAACCCGCGACCCGCGGAAGGCATGATCACTACCCACTGCGCCAACGGGCCAGTCAACAATGTTACTATTATAAGTAATTACAATTTTAAACAAAAAACACACACACACGAGAATAATGAAAATATTAAATAAAAATTTATCCACAACTATTACAACTGAATTTTTGTATAGCGTAATTCTTACTAGGTGCTCTTTTCCCATTCCTAGATCGGTTAAATTAGCTAGATAACATAAGGGTATGAGAAGGTGTGGCGACAATTTAAGTAGAGCCTTGTTTACAATTGTCAATTTTAAATCACCGCATAGATTCATAATTTAGAAATTTAATAAATAGTAAAACAAACTTGTACGCCATATTACAAAACATACGATGTGTGCTGGGTTTTATTATCCTGTAGAAAATCGATAAACAGACCAACCTTGTGTTGCTACTTTAAGCTATTTGACCTTAAGAGCAGCTTGTAAATATCGTTCTTCTATTTCTGTTAATGACAGCCAGTGTTCCTTTATTTTTTCATAATCAACATCACCTCTTTCAGTAAGTGATGACAAGTTTGATATAGAAACATCTCAAAGCATTGTAAAGGTATATTTTATCGGTTTCTACTAGATAATCGGCAATGCTTAATTGTTGAAGCCATTGGAACCTACGTTATTAACCAGTACATATATATAGAACACTCTCATATTTTATAGTATTAAAATTAATAAGGTTATTAAAGTTAATAAGGAATTAAATTCGGGACACTTGTATGTTTGGCCACAAATCGCGCGGGACAATATTCATTATAATTATTGACATATTGAGTTATAATAATAAGTTTCAATTGATGCTTTAAATATGTGTATGTAGTTGGGAGAATAAAAAAAACTAGTTGATTGGTCTAATGAAAGCGAAACGATCCGATTGTGCAGATGGCTCGGTTGCCGACTAATCAATGTAACCGCTGTTGTGATATCGACTCTGTACATATGTATATCGATTCATCGTTGGCCAGATTAAATCACATGTCTTTGTTATCTTTGATACTGTCGCTTTTAGTAATCATAACAAAGGCATTTGCTTTTATATCATTATTCTCCTGCCCTTATTTCACTCTAAGTGGGTTTGACACAACATTCGCTTCCATTCTCCTGTCATTAGTCATTTCTGGCTCTTTCTTCTGCTCCTTTTACATATATCATACTTTACACATCCATCCATTTCTTTTTCGGCCTCCCACTAAATATACACATCCACATTTATATTTAAGACACTATCCTATTCATATTTATTTAAAGGGATTTGCTTTTATGATCGTATGATATTTGCTTTATTACCTTATATATAGAAAATCATCATTATAATTTTTATTTACCAGGCAGGCAAAACTTGTTCCATTGGTATTGTTCTATAATGAGGAAAAATCTTTTTCAGACGTGAACGCTGAGAACTGGTGACTCTTACGTCTTATTAGTTCAAATTCTTTAATGTTGTTGAAAAAATTTTAAGCCTTATTCGGTGATGGAAAACATCCTTAGGAAATCTTATTTCGGGAAGAGAGCAGAAGAGCGTAATGGTTCCAACTGCTTTCTCTAAATAAAGAGAGAGGACGTCTTTACCCAGTAGAATAGTGTTCGGGCAATTTTTTCCGTCGAGAGTAATTGGGACTTGCTTCACCTTAGACGGTGCGGGTAGGTGCTTAAAACGTCACAAATAAACAAAGAGCATATCGGTCGGCCGCTTAACACGGTGAATTCGACACTCGCTGTATTATTTATTGTAAATATCGGTATTCGGTGGACTTTCGTATAAATATACGCGAAATATTAAGGATAATTCGGTGGCTGTGTAAATTAAAAATACAGAAGAAAAATACCGTTAGTGATTCCACGAATATTTGGTTTTGGTATACTCCGGCCGGAGCGGTGTAGATCATAGCTTACGACGAAGCCTTCCATTTAAGGTCCTTTTAAGCCTCCCTTTGATTATTCGGGTTGGAGAAATTTCCAGTTGTCTGCCTATCCTAATAACAGTCACCAACTGTGGCTATCGAAGGGCACGCAGTAGGCGCGAACAGATGGTGAGGACGATGTTTTAACGCTAACGAATGTGAATAAAAATAAAACTTTATCTGAACCTTTCAATTATTTGATTTTGGGTTCTTATTACGGTACTGTAATGTTTAGTATGAAATACGTACATTAGGATTATATGTAAATGCGCCTATCAACTTGCCAAGACTGGTTTCCTCTCCAAGTCGTGTTAAATCGGGCGCACATTAATTTTGTTATGGGCATCTACATCAAAGCCTATGCTTTAAATATTACAAATTGTAAACTCGTAAGATACATTGACATCGCGTACAGTTAACACCTACCGAGTTAGTATAGTTTTTAGTTAGTATAGCTCAATATGACCATGAATGTGCGCTTGCGCGGGTTGTTTCTTCTGTACCGAGGGAACGCTCCCCTCATAATCGTTATAATCGGAATAGGAGGGTCTCTCGTATTTGGTATTTGTAAACGACTGAGACAAATCTGAGTGCGTGTCTTTTATGATTATAATCAATATATAGTATTTATACTTATTATAAAACAAACCCAAAACCTGTCTGTCTCTATGTAATCGATTTTCTCAAAATGTACTAAACTGATTTTTGTACTGTTTTAACTCAAAGGTAGTAAAATTAAATTACCGTTTTATCTTATTGTGTTATAGAGGTCGCGCAGTTGTTAAAAAAACTCGCCTGGTGGAAGATTTACTCGCGTGCGCCGCGTAAACCAGCAGAGAAACACTAAAATAAACTAGAGAATTGTAGATGTAATGCTACAAAAAAGTTCGAGACAGCATGTCTCTATTTCTTATGGTGGACAGTAACTACTTTTATGTTCGGGAAAAATTTTGACATACTGATTTCCACGCGGGCAAAGCCGGTTGTTACAGCTAGTATTAAATCTAACTATGTCCCAAAAATCATACCGATCAATTTACTCGCTCTTCTGTACTTATCACTTAGTTTCAAAATGATTAAATGTTAAATTAGGAATACGTCTAATTTGGAACTCGAAAAATACAAAAGAAATTATTTTATATAGTTTAGTTAAGGCTCATATTTTTTGTTTGCCAGGGCCTTTGGTTACCTTGCTACACCACTGGTCCTTGGTCAAGTAGATCCTAAAATTTATTGGCTGTTATCCTTTGAATAACAATGCGAAAGACACCCAACAATGCCCTGACGCAACGGTATGTATTGGTTAACTACTTGAACGAGCTAGATCTAATTCGCTTCCAAGTCGTTGGATTAACGTAAGCTACTGGCATTTAGTTCTAAAAGCACTGGACTTTTGCGCAACTCCTTATGGTATGCTTATTTGTTTCGCAATAAGAATTTAAATCGTTAACTGCTATGATTCAATATAAATGTTCCTGAAGAATAAAACTTGAAAACCATATAGGTAGGTAATAGTTACAAACATCATCATTCTCCTGCCCTTATCCCACTCTCGGCACAACATGTTACAAACATGTTGTCACATGATTTGGCTACGTATTTTACGACGGGCCGCCTGCCTGACGTCAACTTACTTTAGTCGCCTTTTACGACACCTCTGTAAGAAATGAGGGTAGTCTATTCTATTCCGCCGCATTCCACACGGCGTAGGTAATAGTTACAAACAAAAATAGATAATTGTATTTATTGGTTTGTATAGTCTGGCTTATGTATTATTCAGAGTTTAGACCTACCTAACACATTCATACTTTCACCTTTAAGTTGTTAGTAGATTGTTTAACAACTTAAATTTAAACAAAACAACCGTATGCATATTTATTTCAACATACGAACAAATGATTATTTCGTTACTTATATTAACTTATTTATATAAATATATGTGTAATAAGGGCACAGAACGGGAAAATAATATCGTGTGTACGGATATAGCATGAGGAATAGGTAAATGCCTTTCTGAGCTAATCTAGACATGTTTCAGTTTATATTTATTTAGAATAATATTGTCAGAATGATTCTAACACTAGTTGGGAGTACTGTTACCCTTATGTATACTGTAATCTTTGGCCACTACAAAGAACTGACAAGAAACTTAATGGCGTCACTTATGAGCAATAATAATTCCATGAGGGTAGACTTTATAAATATAAAAAACTTTCTATAAGTACGTATCAACATATACGTATGGACCGACCTAACCAATCTAAATTTAGTCAAAACTTTCTAAAGTCAAACTTTACTACTGGGCTATTTATAGCTTCTATTATTTATTTGTTAACCCCTTTAATGCTATCAACAACGTATAAACAACAAATGGCATTAGACCATTTTCGATTGCGACATAATATGTTGTTAATATTTGCAGTGTAAATATTAACTATTTTTATTAACTACCGTACTTAATTATTAAAGTTATGCAATATTTGCAAACAACATTCATGTTTGATATGTTTCAAATTTATAAAATATTATAGTAGAGAGTAGGTAGGTCTAAAAATCAAATATTAATTAAATAATTATCATAATTTGTACTACATAATTATATTATGCTGTGGGGTAAAGCGGCCGATATAGAAAAGATTTTTGTTGCCCAAAAAAGAGCCATACGGGCTATCTATAGTATGAAGCAATGTGAGTCCCTTCGCGAAAAGTTCCAAGAAATTGGCATACTGACTGTAGCATCACAATATATATATAGTAATATTCTATTTGTACGGAAAAATATAAGTACATATAAAACAAAATTTGATGTATATCATAGACATACGAGAGGTCACAAATAGCTTACGATACCTGCGTCGCGACTCAGTAGAGTAAGCAACTCATTTGTTGGTCTCGCTATTCGCTTCTATAATAAAATTCCTCAATCCATTCTAGACCAGTGTACAGAAAGATTCCAATCAAGTGTAAAAAATATGCTTATACGTAAAGCATATTTATAAGCCTGGATTTGAAAATCCTTTCAACTTCATACAAGACAGCGGTTTAATAATGTATAATTGAAAATATTTAAAAGATTGACCGCTGAGTTTCTTGCTGGTTCTTCTCGGTAAGAGCAACATTCCGAACCAGTTGTAGCTTCATTAATCATATTGATGCTTGACGATTCAAAAGTGCCTGAAATGGTTTATTTGAATGAAGATTATTTTGATTTGATTTGATTTGATATAGAAGCCTAAAAATGTGTTATATATAATATACGAAAATGTACCCAATCTATAACAATAGAGAACTCATTTGAAGAAGTAACTTTTAAATAAAAGAGATGCATTTCTACTAACTAGGCTGAGATGAGATGGTATTGGGTGCGTTTTAAAGAAAAAACCACGGTTGCCTTGTGCTACATTGCACCTGTGTAAATTTTTCCGTCTCGCTTAGCGCATCTTTTGTCCAGTTAACAAAGGGTTTACACAAAGACACGGCTTTGGGTATAGTAATGCTAAGCACAAAGTACTTTAATCCTACCATTTTAAAGGTCGTTCTGCTTTAAAATTCACCTAAAATTTTAAAATAGATTTCCTATATTTATATCACCGTGATTTCCCAACCTACTTGTTATTTTGAATAATGACAAATATCAGCTTCCTAAAAGAGACGTGCGAATTCAAGTTTAAAAAGTTTACATATAACAAAAGTAATATATAATAAAATTATTTTGCTATAATCCGTGATTTTTAGCATTATATATATTTTCTATTTACTTCATCGGGGATTATAGCAAAATAATTTTAATATTATTTTTGTACTATGGATCTCCGCAAAGTAACTTCTAATTCTATAAATTGTTTACATATAATTTAGCAAACCATTTTTTATAATTAAAAACTGGATGTATATTTTATTACTTTTATTTTATTGTGATCGCGATTTTATCAACATTATCAATTTTTAAATACAAGTTTAAATATTATTTTGATAAGTATAATTATTAAGATAAAAAAATATCTTCACTATAAGAGTTTATTCTCATTACTGATGTTCTAACACCATAAAATAAATCCATCCACATTTATAACACTCGTATGGTCACCTGATTTTCATCTCTAAATTTTATTAATTTATAAAAAATATTTGTTAAAATTTATCTCCGCCGTGTGGTATCCGGCTGAGTAGAATAGACCATCCTCATTTCTTACCGAGGTGTCGTACAAGGCAACTAAGGTAAGTTGACCCGCCGTGTGATATCCGGCTGAGTGGAATAGACCACCCTTTTCTTACCGACGGGTCGTAAAATATGACTAAGGTAAGTCGACGTCAGGCAGGCGGCCGGTCGTAAAATACGTAGCCAAATCATATGACAACATGTTTGTAGCATGTTGTGCCGACCCCACTTAGAGTGGGATAAGGGCAGGACGATGATGATGATTTGTTATAATTTATCTGGCGGTTTAAGCGGCAGATGGACCAAACCTCATAATGCCATGCTATTCGGTATAATTTTACTTTTATGTTTAAACTGAATCACTAGGGTAGAACCAACCGCGATTAAGCTATGGATGTCATTACAGTAAAGTGCCATTGTTAGAACCAAACATGGCAATGCGCATGTGATTTAATATAACGCTTGCCAATAATCTACACGAACTATGAGGCCATCATATAAAATATTAAATAATAAGTCCAGATGTGTTTTCATACATGATGATTCATATATTTTATTAACTTTTGCCACAGATGCCTTCCTCGCCATTTTACTATCGTACGACCAGACGCCGAGAAGGGCTCCACCGATGATATACAGTTAACATCCCCAAAATACGCACTAAACGCTTTCGCTCATCGTTTCTCATTCGCACGGCCAAAATGTGGAACTCCCTTCCCGCATCTATGTTTCCGGACTCTTACGATCTGACGAAATTCAAAAAGAGAGTGAATAAGCACTATAGTGGCAAGCACAGTCCACCTTAGGCCTACATCCTTCACTTTCAATCAGGCGAGACTGTAGCCAGGCGCTAGCCATTGACCATAAAAAAAAAACAAAATGTTACAAAAGTAATAAAATTATTTTGCTATAATCCGCGATACAGTAAATAGAAAATATATATAGTAGTATACTCCACGTGGAGTATACTCCACGACAAAATCGCAAAAACTTTGCGATTTTGTCGTGGAGTCTATCTCCTGATGATGCTTCGGTTGCGGGGCGAAACGATTGTTGAGTTTGTGATAGTGAACCTGTGTAGTGCTTGTGTATTGTGGTGGAAGTGGTGGAGGTTTGTGCATGTGTTTTTACGAATCCTGCACGTATCGGGTATGAAAATACTGATAGTCCACTATACATTAAACACTATATATATTTTCTATTTACTGTATCGCGGATTATAGCAAAATAATTTTATTATTACTTTTGTATTATGGATCTCCGCAAAGTAACACCTAATTCTATAAATTAACAAAATGTTACTTACCCGCACCAGACGTATGAGTTTAGCGAGATAACTTACATGAGGAAATATGTAATTGTGTTTATTACATGAAGAGTTCTTTGAGATGAAATAGCAAAAAAGTTAATTTTGCTCTTTTAATTGTTTATATCGCATATTTTTCGATGTTTTAAAACTGATTCTATTTGCCATTGACGTCACTATGAACTGGCCGATAATAACCTTGTTTTGTTAGATGTTGCCAAATGGAACCGCATATATTTTAACACTGACTACAACACTACAAAAATAAATTTTATGCCGTAAAGATAGCCAAAACGGTAGGCTGCAAATTCAACCGTACATGTGATTAATTTTGTACCTATTTGAAACTAGCTCATTTGAAATTGTTTTGGAAGCATAACAATTTCTGATACTTTAGAATTTTACACTTGAATCAAACAAAAGCCTTAGCTCTACTTTGAGGTAACGATAATACTGTGGTGTCAACTTTATTTTAAATACATACCGTACCATAAATAGTATAGAAAAAGTCGATAAAATCACAATATAACTTTATTATACTTAATTTACACACTGGGGAATTGCATATATTAACAATGGGAAAACCCTAAACAAACCAACGTGTGTCTGATGTATATTAAAATACACCTATAGCTTATGATAAAAAATCCCCTGTTTAGTTGATTAAAACGTATTGGTAATTTTAACAGATGCAAATTAAGATACTTCAAAACATTTTCAGACAAATTCAAGGCTTGACTGTTATAATAATAAATAGGGCCTCGCTAAAATTAATTGGAAACGCATGTAGAAATATCAATCTTTGTAACTATATTAAACGTTATTAGTATTTGCAAAGGGATTTCCCTTTGTTTTTAACGAATATTACTGTTTGTTGTGGTATCGGATTCGTATACAATATGAACAAGAAAACAAGGAAGAACATATAAATATTGTTGGTAAACGAATTAGGTAGCCCTTAACAAAAGTATAAATTACATATATTTATTTCATTATTATTGAGACATTTATTTAACCAATCCCCAACGATTTCGTTTTAACAACGGAAAACGGACCAAAATTTCTGAACGCAGCTGGAGTGAGAATGGACGGGGCATATATATAGTACGAAGGACCGATAAGCCTTGTTGTTGGAAAAATGTTGTTAGACCAGTGGGCAGATGAACTAAAATAGATCTTGAGTGTAGGCTGGATTCAATGGTATAATATCATATGGTTTGGAAAGGATTTCCAGTATCCAGTAAAGAAGACCAATAAGCGAAAGTTAATAATAAGCAACAAGAATTTGAATACCGGGTAGATTTTATTTACGCTTCAAAATATGTCTATAATCGCTGGATTGCATACTCGGGAGACTGGCTGTATGTACTATTATCCGTCATCCCTTAGAAGTATAATGCATAAAATTATTTTATCATTAGTTATCCATAGACTTTATTGAGACATCAGGTGACATACACTGGCTTTTAATTCTGTTACCTAATAAATAAATTTTAAACATCAATAAAGATAATATGACTAATATATGACAAGATTACAGCAGTATTTCTGGTTTTAAACTAATTAAAGCAAAAAAATCATGGTACCCGCTTTCTAGAACACCTGTTAGGTTTGCAGCGAATAAAATAGTTGTTTTTTCGCAACTGGTAACTTTATAATGTAGTTTTTCGGGGCTATCAAATTTCAGCCCACCTGGCAGATAAAACTGATATTGATATTATTATTTCTGGTTGAAACAACTTTTCGATTTGTGCCGACTGGAAATTTAGTCGTAGATTTATGAGATGAAGCAATCAATGCAAAGATGTAACCTTACCCTTTTGAAATTAAGAAATAATGTATTAATAAATTTAAAACTAATCTTAATAAGATTACTAAGCAAAAAGAGAGACCAATTTATGGTCATAATAAAAGTTTCCTAAATACTTATAAATATTTGAGATTCAAATAGTTTTATTATTTAGCCTAGCCTAGCTAAGCTGGCTTAATTTATCTTCGGAGTAGCTTAGCTTTCGGTCTGCAACCCGCATAACTCTCGTGAAATAGATTTGCAAAGGAGTACAAATATAAATAATTTTAAGCAACTTCGTTAATATAAATAATGTAGATAACAAATATAAAGTCAATATAATAAAATATAAAACGTATTCATTAAATAGACATAATAAATTAATTTTTGTTAAGGTTTGATATAAAAATCAAAATGACACCAATACTATTAACGATTACGTGTAAACAGTAAAGATATACAATAAAAAATGATCTAAAGAAAATATTTTAGTCATCAAATCCGACTGTGATGTAAATCATGCATTCATTACTCTTTTCATTATAATAAGTGCAAGCAGGAATGACATCACCTCTAGCTCCAACCAAATAGACTTTAGTGATTATATTAAAGTAGGTATGTGAAGTTATGCTCGGTCGGCTTCAGTTTTGTTTACGCATACATAATGTTTCCAGGGTATTCTTTTCAACGAAAAACTCTTTAAGACTTCTTTTGTTTCTACGCCACACGGTCTTGTAGATATCTACAAGACCGTGATATCACTAACAACCAATTTTAGAAAAATTTAATATTATTTAGTGGGGAACTAGATGCAAGATTTTTCCTAATAATCACAATCCTCTTAAATAATGACTTTTTAATTCTTATATAGAATGTCCAATATGATACTAGAGACATGATAGAGAAGTGGTTATAGACTGAAATTCTATATTACGTATAACAAATTATAAACCAAGATAGGTTCATCATTAAAAGTTGGTATTTAACTTATGTTGGCTTTTTGCTGAATGAAAACATTACATGCCTTTTATCAATTTTTTTATTTATTATTTAATATTTTGGGAATATAGCATCGGGAAATCCACTGTCGAGAAACAGTACAGAAATTTAAGCTTTATATTCTCTTAAGACAGGTTTTTGCATTTTTATTAAAGTTATATAGTTACTTACCTAATTATTCATAAAATCACTGAAATAAAATCTCACTTATTCTATCACGTAATTGTTGCGTTTATTACACATTCACTTCTGATACTCAGTTACTCAGCCGCGACACAAGTAACCGTGCAAACGCGCTCGCAAGTCACGAGTGACTGGCAATATATGTGCACAGATAAAGTTGCACAAGGTACTACGTATTTGAATCCTTAACATTATTCAATTGCTAAAAAAAACGGTAAAAGTACGTCATGATTCATATGGAGCCTGATATTTTCATGCGTCTCGGGAAAACCGAAAACGGAATTTGAGTTCAGGGTCGTTTATAGATGAATAAAAAGCATAAAACTTTAATGGATCACGGGCGTTTCTTAATTCTTTTGCCTTTGAATGGTTTGTGTTTTATCTTGATCTCTTTAACCTTCGACTCTTTGCTCTATTTCGCGAATGCGTCTGATCTAAAACATCCAACGCCTGACGACAAGAACTATGTACGAACTTTTATGTTTAGGAATTTATTTCCGATGCCGCTTTGAGGCTTTTGATGTCACGGACACAGAATCTCATGCGGATTTTGTTATTACGCAAAATGTACATTTTTGGATCATTACACAGCACCACATCAACACACATCTGGAATGATTTATGTATATTATATACAAATCAAAATCAACATTAAGCCGATGCATCAAAGATACTACTCTGCTCGGTTGGCTTCAGTTTTCTTTACGCAAACATGTGTACAATGTTTCTAGGGTATTCTTTTCAACCATTTTCTTATAGTTTGTTTAATATGACGCGAAATTTTTTATCATCTAGATCACAAATGACGCTAATGTAATTTTCAGTTTAAGTGTAACCATTAAGAGTTTCATTGGAGAAAAAAAAAATTGAGACCCTAAAGTTATTTGCAAATAATTCAATATCGTTTTTGATGAAAATAATAATATTTGTCGTTATTGTACTTGTCAACACTACATATAATATGAGAAGTTCTTTTAATGAAAGGTATGGACGGATGATTATTAGGGTAAGGCTAGTAAAGATGATGCACTAAATGTTCCGTTCTTAACAGACAGTTATTTCATTTCACTGTGAACGATGGTTTAATGTCTAAAATATAGAAAAAACACTTATCTAATTAATTCATTTCTACCATCTATGAGAGAACCGCAAATGCCATTTATGTTATTCTCAGCTTCTTTACAATAAAATAGAGCTGAAGTTAAAACATATAATTTTACGGTGGGATATTCTTGTGCTTATTGCATAATCTTATAATTGCAATTCTTAAAGTAATTTAAATAATAATTTGAAAAGCCCGAACTATCAGCTAACCACTATATCTCTGTAGATATTTGCGCTTACCATAGCAAAATTGACTTTCGAATATGATCTTACTATATCAAATGCCCTCACTTCTCAATAGTATTTCATGCACTTTTATATCACAATATCAAGTTGCAGAAATAATGACGACAATTTCTCATTATACAAGCAACCTTGAGACGTACAACAAAAAATGTATATTGTACTGATACGACTATGACGCTACTGTTATATTCGAAGACGTATGTAGCGACTGCATACCTTACAAGCAAAACTTCCAGACTTTTCAGCAAAAAATTGTGATTGAAAAAGGGTATGGATATTTTTAAGGGTATGGAAGTTTATTGATACATGCGTAGTTTCCGAGAGAGGCAGCAGTTACCACTTAATATTACACTAAGAAAGAGATTTAACGCCATCATAAGCCCATCAATTTCAAAAATTTCAAGTGTCTCGGTCAGTCTCAACTAAAAACTCTGTTAAAGCTGTTAATATCTGAGTAACGATAATTACTGATAAATTTTTAGCGATAAATACTGATAAATTGATGCAAATTAAATATAAAATAGAAATGTGTATCAGAAATAAACATTAAAAATTATGATATGATTTATGTATAAAATACACTGACGTCAACTATATTAATAAAGCTTAAGTGGATTTGAAAGTAGAATCGGCCAATAAAACTTCTCCCGAAATAGGAAAGATGCCAAGAAGAAATGTCATGTATCAGGACGTAAACAATAGTTTAACTTTATAATGTATAAGCCATCATAAAGACATTTGTTTCAAGGAACATTTATTTTCTTTTTGCGGCGCATCTAAAGTTAGGCATTGTTAATAATTAAAGTGAGCTCAATTAGTTTGAGATTGGCACCTCTGGCCTACAGTGAAAGAGGGCAACCTGCGAAATCGTAGTTTGCCGGTGCAGTTACCAAAACCACGTATGATGAATACAAATTTTTATAAGTACCTGGCAAATTTTGCAGTCCTAAATTTTTAAGCTCCTATCACTCCCTCTAAGAAAGGAGAAGACCTTAGCCTAGCAGTGAGATCGTCCGCTCCTTCTCGATCGACCTTATATCACAAAGAAAGTCCCCTAGAAATGGAATATTAACTTTACAATGATATAAGTTTGTCTAATGCAATTAATTTGTTTTATATTTCGTAGCCTTCAGTGACCTAATAATAACAAAATGATGCGAACACATCTTGCAGCCGTTATAATCGCTCATTTTATAGATAATAAGACTGTAAACTTTTAACGTGACCTAGTTCTAGTATCCTTGTTCTTAATTTCCATGAAAGATATAAGAAATTTGATGATATTATTGATAAAAAGTACATGAACAGCGTCAAGTGTCTCCTATAGCAGGCAAACCAGTTCTTATACGTACACATTGATATAATAAAGGTTCATTATAACTTCTGATGACACTGTCTCGTTCATATCGGTAATGCAGAAGTGAGAAAAAAATAATTGAATAACACATATAAACACGGATAGGGTTGCGCAGATATATGATTGAAGAGTAAAAAAATTTATTCTAAGATACCCTCTGCTCATTTGCCATAAAATTACCATTAAGTTTGATATTGTTTACTTGGGGGTAAGACCTTAGCTGTTTTCGGTTTTTTAAAGCATCGCTGCATTACAAGAAAACGCATTAGTGTATACTTTTATTACATTTTACTCTGCTTGGTACTTATTTTATGTTTCCTAAAAGGTTTTTGGGTTCAGAGACCAGATTTTTAACTTTCCAGTAAGGTGAACGAAAACATCGTAGAAGAATCATAGAAGTAACATCGTGGGCCTAAATTTCAATGTTTCTCTAAGCTTTTGGAATAGTATTCAGCAGATTATATAATATTATAGTCTGACTTTGTTGTAGATTAAATGAAATAATGTAACAGAGATGTTTTTTTGTTTTACTTTTGTGAGTTTGTAAATATATATTGTTAAACCTATATAGTATATATTTTTAATCTCTTTTTTTTAGTCTGCTCCCGGGGTGTACGGCAATTATATATAAAATTTAGGTGAGATACATTCAAAAGCAATAGATGCTTATTAAATAAGTAAAGGATAGGTACCCTTGCAAATCTCATTTTATTTCCGAGTTTATTGTCCTTTCACACTGCTTTTACTTCGGAAGTAATTTAAATGACTTTTACATATTTAATAGTCCGTAATAGCGGCTGTAAATTAAATTCCGCATTGGTTGCTGACATTGTAGTCTTATAAGTCAAAAATAATGTAGAGTAAACCACAATCTCAACAATTGTTTTCCCGCGTAACCAAGGCATCGTTAGAGATAGACTCCACGACAAAATCGCAAAGCAAAATACTTTGCGATTGTGCTTAGTAGTAGATATAAGGCATAGTTGATAGAATCCCACAACTGGGTCGTCTCTCCATTGAAGAGATAGATTAAAGCCTTAATATCTTCCTCATCTTCAGTCATTTCGGGCTTAATTTTAGACGTAGGCCCCTTTCAGGGAGGGACCCTGCCAGGCGATCTTGTGCTCTCAGCATGAAGTGACGACTTATATCATATACCTGTCTTGGGAGGAAGGCCACGTGATCTGCTGTGTGGTCTATATTCCAGAAGTCGTTTGTAGTTTCCACCGAGTAGTATCCATCCGTGACACCACATTTGGAAACCGCATCTTTCAGACCTGTCCTCTACTTAATTCATTATCTTGCGTTCACGCAGAGTATTAATTCTACAGTTATATTTCTATATATATTCTATTCTAAAGTTTAGGCCTCAAAAAGTTTCTTATGAAGGAACTTTTGAAATAAAAATTAGATAAATTATCTCGTAAAAGTAATTCTAACTACATAGCGCGAGCCGCACCAATGAAGGGCTGACTGTTTATTTTAATTGTAGGTATATGGAGATAACAGGCTTAAGTATGCCATGGACGTTTTATAGGAAGTTGTTTAATGTTGTATGAAAAGAAACGATAATTTTTTAAGAATAAGTATATCGAAACGAGCTGTACATAATTGTTGAAAAAGAATGTGTTTTAGGTTTTCTTATACTAGCTGTGCCCGCGGCATCTCATGCATACAAATTAGTGGGTCAGAAAGTTATTCTCGACCCCTGCGAGAATTTGTGGATAAAAAAGTATCTGTTTATTGTTGTATAACCTCCTCTATCTTACAGTGAGAGTTTTTTTTAGTTTATCTGTTCCGGAGAAAGTAATAGTAACCTAAACCTTCCTTAAAAATTGCATTATCTTTCGCCAAAAACCTTACAAAAATCCGTTCATTAGATTTCGAGAAAATCGATCACATACAAACAGACAGCTTTAGGGGATTTTGTTATATATATATATATATAGAAGAAGATTACAAAGCAAATTGAATCAAGGTCATTTTAGGATTTATCTATAGTCATTTTTATGTGAAACAATTTATTATTAAGATGCTCTTGTCTAGCATCCCGCATTTATTGATATCTTAGATATTAGAATAGACGTAACATTTACCGCATTTCTTTGAGGACTGATGCAACCGAAACTTAGTCACTAACAATGGGCCTCATAAAAAGGCTCAGAATTTCTCAGTGGGTGATCTAGCGAGCCATGCTTGAAGTGTCCTTTACGTGATCAAATTATCAATGAGGAAATCCGTAGACACAACAGGGTGATCTAAATTTTCCGCGTCGCGTAGTTGACAATTTGGAACGGCAAAAACCCCTATTGATGTTATAAGAAGTTGAAATTGTGGTCGCCCTGGAAACCAGTGTTAATAGAACTCCCTTAAGTTGATGAATAATTTGATAGGTACTTAATAGGTTGTAGCGATCAATTGGATTCAAACATTCCCGGAATCGCTTGAAGAAATCTACACCCATCAGTATACACCATTACGTTTAATAAATAATAACACAGAATCATTTAATGATTAAAAGTAGAATGAAAAACTATTATTAACACCATATATTTTTTTTTATTCATAAAAATATGCGTCATCTTACAAAAACAAATATCTAATGCTAATAAACATAATACAGCATATTAATTATCTTTTTAATAGAGTTTATAACACAATTCGGGTCAAGAGTATTCTTTAAATTAAAAACCTGTGGACGTGTCATTTTGACACTAAATAGTAATTTAAGTATAAATCTGTCTAGTCTTGTCTCTGTAGTTTTAATGTATCTATAAATTGAATTAGATAGATCGAAAATTATCATCTTTTTTCATAGACTTATTGGAGTGGGGAAGATGATAATATCAAAAAATATAGATGATAATATCCATGAAACTCTATCTGTCTCTCTTTTTTATGCTTAATTAAACAAAGATAAGTATAAGAGTTTCATCTTCCTTCTCATTATTAACTGTGACTGTCACTTACAGACCTGCCTACTCTATTATAATAACTCTATGCATTTTTTACGATTTTTTTTGGTAAAACAAAAACGGTCTTCTTACGGCCTTTATATTACTGGTGCCCAGTAATATATAGGTGTACCAATTTTTAAGAAATGAATCTTATAACACTTTTAGCTCATTTTGCTATTATCTAAGCTATTCAATTAAAATCAATGGTGATAATTTAATAATTATGAGAAAATTATTCCAAATTACAAACGCTCCCGTTTAAATTATATATATTTAATATATTATAATTTTTATCATCATTATGTGCGATATGAGTTCGCTATAAAATAATTAGTCTTGATATATCGCACGCTTAGTACTAAAGTGACCTAATTCAAAAAAGTTTTTTTTTTGTGGCAAATCGCAATAACGTGTAGCTTAGTTTTCAAATCTCGTAAACGTTAAAAGAGACCCATAGCTTGTAAGAGCAAGACAACAATACCTTATTAATAGTCCGTAACGTGATGTCATAGATGGCATTGAAATAAGGGTTACAAATTATCTAACTCAATTAAGCCTAATTTTGAGTTAGGTCTGTTTAATACTATTCAAAAACAAACATATATAGATTGAATCGCATATATCGATATGACGCACACTCAAAAGTCAACGGTTACAGAAATATTGTCTGATAGGAGTTGGTTGATGTCATAGATAATCTCGTGTTTGAAAACATGTTTCTAAGATAAACAAAATCCATTTCCAATTATTTCAAACCATACCAATATTAATGTGAAAGTCTGTCTTTCTGGAAGTTAAGAACACCTGAAGAATAATAAAAACATTCCCACTTTCGGAACAGAGAAAAAAAAAACAAATATTTTCTTTCCTCTTTACTTCATTTCGAGAGTACTTAAAAGACGAACGTAATAGTAAAATTATTTTTTTATAATCCGCGATAAAGCATTATATATATTTTCTATTTACTTTATCGCGGATTATAGCAAAATTATTTTATTATTACTTTTGCATTTTATTCACTCCGCAAAGTAACGCCTAATTCTATAAGCTTAAGTTGGCGCGAACTAAGTTGTACAGTAATATAACAGAACTAACTACTTTGCTATAATCCGCACGGGTTAAGTGAATGCATGCAAAGCCAATGTGTATGAAGCAGGCAGAATTTGTAGAATTATTTGTAGACTTCGTAGAATTTGCCTGCTTCATACACATTGGCTTTGCATGCATTCACTTAACCCGTGATTATAGCAAAGTAGTTAGTTCAGTTATATTGCTTGTAATATGGAATTCCGCAAAGTAACGCCTGCTTCTATAAATCATTTAAGTTGTAAGTATGTAGCACTTGTATCATTTATTTTTTTTACCAAATCCGTTTTACCTATACTCGTAAAATATTTTCAACTGCACGCTACAGGACTAACTTGGGCAAAAATAAACCACTGAATAGAATGATGAGTCCCTACAACGATTTCAATCCTAGTGATGTAGACATCTTCCATGACCACCTTTCTTTGTATAAAAACGAATTAGATCTATTTTTAAAAAGCGCAGATGTGTTTAAATCTTTCCTAATTATTATTTTTAATGAATATTAATATTCTCATTACTTTTATAGCTCACTTTTTTTATTATATACAATTAGGTATTAGGTAGTAGGCAACGATAGTGGTAATTACAAGCAATATAACAGAACTAACTACTTTGCTATAATCCGCACGGGTTAAGTGAATGCATGCAAAGCCAATGTGTATGAAGCAGGCAAAATTTACGCACCTTATACATGCAGGACAAGCCACCACATGCACCCGAAGGCGCAATTCACCAGCAACAACGAACACAAAAGCAGCACACACACCCACCACCACAATCTCGACGATCGTTTCGCCCCGAAACCGAAGCATCATCAGGAGGATAGGCTTCACGACAAAAATCGTATCGTTGGCAGTGCAGCAGATGATGCTTCGGTTTCGGGACGAAACGATCGTCGAGATTGTGGTGGTGGGTGTGTGTGCTGCTTTTGTGTTCGTTGTTGCTGGTGAATTGCGCCTTGGGGTGCATGTGGTGGCTGGTCCTGCATGTATAAGGTGCGTGGATTTTGCCTGCTTCATACACATTGGCTTTGCATGCATTCACTTAACCCGTGCGGATTATAGCAAAGTAGTTAGTTCTGTTATATTGCTTGTAATATGGAATTCCGCAAAGTAACGCCTGCTTCTAAAAATCATAGTGGTAATTGTATCATTCATACAAATGTTGTACTAACTTTTAAAGGTGTTTTACACAGACTTAGATTATTTTATATATTAATAATGTGTTTGGAAATTGTGTATTGTAAAATACTATTAGTTGGTCTAATAAATAAAATAAATTCTTATTTTGTATCTAATATAATGAATAGATTTTCAACAACGCTATCTTTCGAATCTCTTTTCACACGATAAGGTGCCATTGTTAGCCTATCTCTAAAGGCTGACCAATCGAGTCTTATTTACATAGCAATCGGTTAAGCGGCTTAAGAGATTAGCGTGAACGAATATTTGGATATACGATTATATGCTAAAGATATATATATTTTATAATATTGCTGGGCAAATAGTTGAGGGTTTGAAGGGTTGAAGCATAGACTTATAGTGGCCAAGTTAACTCAATGCGGATTAGTATAGGGTTTACATATAACAAGAATTTTCTTATGATTTGCTAATGATAAGATGTTCTTTTTTATTGGATCATAATTTGTATATTAATAATTATGTATGATAAATTGTAAATATCAATTAGGCACAAAAGTTTTTATAGTAAAACTTATTCAAGCCTGTCATAGATAGATTTTAATTTGTGACCCGTGAGAAAAGTGGCTGTGAGTCTTGCGCCTTAAAAGATATAGAAAGAGTCATATATCATTTTCTACATTTCATGTACGCGCTGAGTTTTACACAATACATTTTCCAAACATTTTATTCAGGCAAACTTTATTCAGGCGTCGCAAAATGTCATTTGCTTAACCTACTCGAATTGGGTCAATGTCCTTCGCCTTTGAAAAAGAGCTATAGGTGTCATGGTGTACAATATGCTTTCATGGCCCGCGATTTATGGTGTCACGCCATTTATAGACATAATGACGCATTGTGATTCTAAACATAATACCAAAAATGGCGGAAATACTTTCCAATTCGTAGAATATAAATTCGTTCGATAAGAGTTTTACATTGTAAAACTATTTTCTAACTATTTCGGTTAATGATTTTTAAATTTATTTATAGAATTAGGCGTATAATAAAATTATTTTTGTATAGTCCATGATATTTTTTTTTAAATACTACAAAAAGTCCGCGACAGCATGTCTCTATCTCTTATGGCTCACTAATAATATCTACCTCTACGTTCATAATTTCAATTCGAGAATAATTTCGAGAATTTTCAAGCACACTTAGTTATGAATATTTTATTACTTTTACGTTTTTGAGTAAAGATTGAAACTTATAAATCCATTATCGTGTATGTTTGATACTGTCAATTTTAAAAGAAAGGCTTTTCTTTTTTGTATAGTATTACTTAAGTACAACAGAAATACCTTGTAAGTACGGTATCGTTTTATGTGAGCTCATTGTCTCGGTCTGTTATCCGTCGCTTAAAGGGACGAGCGAAGGGCAACCTGCTACGTTACGGTTTGTAAGTTGTTGGTTTATCATTGTTAACCAGCCCTTGGGACGTTATACAGTTTTTGCGACTATAACATAAAATATTATATAGGGATACTTCGATAATAGTCTAATAATGCATTGTTTCAAATATCTCACTGGTTGACTGCAAATAACCTACTTTTAAACGCAAAAAAGACTAAATACGTAGAGTTTTCACTACTTAATGAAAAGAGAGAGGCAAAAATGTTATATTAAATAATGAAACATTAAAGAAGAGGATACAACTGTGTTTTTAGGAATGACCTTGGATACAAAAATCCAATGGGGCCCCCATATATCAAACCTTTGTGGAAAACTTAGTTCCGCTGCCTACGCTGTTAGGAAATAAGACAATTAGCTGATGTTGAAACAGCAAAACTTGTTTATTTTTCCTATTTTCATAGCATTATGTCATATGGAATCATGCTATGGGGTACAGCGGCTGATATTCACAGGGTCTTCGTTTTACAAAAAAGAGCTATTCGTGGTATTTATAATATGAAACCTCGGGAGAAATACAAAGAAATAGGCTTCATGACTGTAGCTTCTTAATATATCTATAGTAATATACTATTTGTAAGGAAAAATATTCACCTTTATAGTAAGAATAGTGGTAGATACGACAGACACACTAGAAATCGAAATAAACTAATGACGCCAAGGTTGCGCCTCCAAAAGGTGCGAAAATCATTTGTCGGTCTCGGTACACGTTTTTATAATAAAATTCCTCAACATTATCTAGACTTGCCTTTACACAAGTTTAGAAATTATCTTAAAACGATGCTGCTACATAAAGCTTACTATACAATTGAAGATTATTTGAGTGATAGTAGCATATCTTATATGCAGTCTATGCAGCTACGCACGAAACTGCAACGATTAATTTGTAACCATCAATCAAATTGTAAAAAAAATATTTAAAAAAAGAATGGCCGCCGAGTTTCTTGCTGGTTCTTCTCGGTAGGAGCAAACTTCCGAATCAGTGGTAACTTCTTGAAAACATTTGACGATTCAAAAGTACTGTAAAGTCTACTTGAATGAATAATATTTTGAGTTTGAGTTTGAGTTTGCAATTCTAAAAAAGCGTAATGACACTTAGTGAGCATAACGAAAATATAATAGCATAAGCATTACATCGTCAGGACAGTAGTGTAATCGGTAACATTCAAAATAATAAATATCAATCCGATTCCTGCCTTCACCCACTTTATGCCTAAATCCTGCTCGTTAAGCGCTTTGAATCCTAGAACGAAATTTTTGCAATAAAAAATTCTTACTAGACTACTACTACTTACTAGTAGTACTTTTATTAGTGTGACTTGGAAATTGCACTGATTTGAACGGCGAAATAAATCGGAAACATTTCAATTGTGTTTGTGTGGTCAATTTGTGTTGATTGATTAATGGATGCCTTGGTTATAGAACAGAATTAAACCTTCTAGCAACCAGATCAAATAGTAAATATTCATATGACGAATAATGCATCGAATATAGCTGGCTAAGTAGTTAGAATCGTCACAGTAGCGATGAAAAAGTTCCAATATTAAGTACTGCATTGCTAGGAAGTGTATTGTTTAAATATGGTCAGTGTAAGGTGTGCAGTATTCCGATTAGATCGCATGACGTATACTCAGGCGTTTAGTCTGGACGCCGTATGTGGCCACGTAAGCTCTGTGGGTGGTATTTGTTTGAACATGTTACGCAAATCTCAGTTTTAAGCTTAAACCAAACTGATTACAGTTAGCGTAAGGTGGTTTTAGTTTTAATGGACGTTACGATTTCTTGTTAGACACATCAAGAATGTTGTGAGAATTTTCAACTAGTCGGTAATAATTATTAGTTAATGTCGTAGAAAGCGGTTAATCGTTGTAATCTAATATACAAATACTTAATTTTGCTAGTACTACGCCGCGTGTACACCTTTGATATATGATTACCGGTGAATTTCCATCAGGCGGGATATGAAGAACTGAAAGTAATAGGGATAATGAAATTAAATAAATAAATAGTTAAATATATGGGACACTTACACAGACGGTCATCCATCCCCAAAGTAACTTAATACTTGTGTTATGGGTGACTGGAAATTGGTAAATATACTACGTATATAATTATAAATACATACATAAATACAAATATACACCCAGGCTCGAAGAACCAACAAATTGTTTATAGAAAATGTTGGCCCTCGGCGGGAATCAAACCCGCGACCCGTGGAGCTGAAGGCAACCAACTGCGCCCACAGGCCAGTCGTTATTATACCTATGTATGTAACATGTAATTTTTATAAATATTCGTTACCAATACTCATAATATATTAATTAACTGGCAAAAAGTTTAGCTCGTCGTGAAGGTAATGAAGTTAACAGTACAGTAACTTCAAAACGAAGAGAGACTTTTTAATATCTTACGAGAATGTGAATGCCGAAATATTTTCTTGTAAAATTTTTGTTATGTGTGACTTTTATTCTACATCTTTAAAAAAATTGTAATAAAATATGTATTGCAATCAAATTACATGAATTGGTAATAAAATGAAACTATCATACAATATCACTTCACGGACAGACGTTAGCTGCAATAAAAAAGTTGCAGTCTACCGCAAAACAGACTTTTTAAATCGACAAAGACCTTGTAAATCTCGTTGTTGTAAATGAAAAAAACGATATTTGGGAAATGACACATATTTCTTAAATTTAAAGAACAATGAATCGATTTAAGGAAATAAAACGGTTTATAAAACAATGACACACCTCATTGTTATTTAATTAAATTTTCCGTGTCGAGATAGTGTTCCAAATGAGTAAATTCTTGAAAACGCCCAAGCATTGTTAGTTAACTTGTTTGTACGAGCGCATTATTTCAAACTAAAATTCTACAAATTCTGTTAGATATAATTAGAACTGCTTAAATTATTAATACATTTGAAATTTTTGATGCTATTAATTATGATATTAACCTTGAAACTAGATTAAAAGTAATCATAAGATCGTTTTGGTGATGAGATAAAAGTAAAGAGTTCAGTAGATTGTTCAGTATTAGGTATTTTTGAGAAGCAAACGCAGGTTACGCAGGTGATACTGCGCACGGCCGTGTTAATTTTAGTTCCATGCCTACCGCATGGCGACGTTTTTGGTTACCATTTTGGATTAGATTGATTGAACTGTCATGGCGACACTAAGAATTTTGAGGTGACCATAGTTACTTCAATATGCAAGGGAAGGACATTACTACAATGACCTTAAGATCAAATTTTTTAATTGCATGAACTCAACATTAAACATTACAGTTCGCCTATCCTATAAGTAATGAGAGCCGTATTGTGCCTAATAGTACTGGAAAATACACCTAAATGTTGGAGTTATTAACGTGAACATATAATAAATAGAGAAAATAAGTAATGAAATGTTTTATTTAAACTTAAGTGCGTTCACCTCTTCTGTTATTAAAATGAGAATGTATGATAGTTATCATACAAAATTTTCTAACAACTTATTTCATCCTACTCACATCAAATTTAATAACAAGTAAAGTAATAAAATTATTTTATAGAGTTACTTTATATGACAAAACATTTATATTGAAGCTGAATGAGGTCTGTAAAGCTGTATGGTGCCATCATGTTGTCACGGTTGAATTTATTGCGATGTGACGCCAGTCACGCATTACTTATACGGGAGACCTCCGAAGTTGGGAAGCAATCGTTTGTTATTTACGTCATTAATAATGTATAAATGAATATATTGGCAATTACGTAAACTGTTGACAGTAACGGATTACTCAGATTTTATTTCCAAATCGTTAGTTAAAACTACAACAGTTTAAGTTTATCTAATTTGGCATGTTAGTAAGTCACTAATTTTCTTCAATGTGTTCAGCAAAGTAATAAATACTAAACACTTCCAGAACTACTTAATGATATAAGGTGATGTTAAGCGCATTGTGATTGCAGTTACAACTTTAAGTGGCAGTTGTATTGAAAAGAACTTAAGTAACGAACTTAACGACTATATTCTGTGTTTGTGTAATTGATATCTCCTTTTTATCAATCTTGTCATATTTCAATGTATTAGTTGATTAATATTTATCATTGCCAATGATTCATTAAAATAGTTTTGTTCCCATTTATCTTTCTCTGCTTATAATTCATGTATTTAAGGTCTATTATGTGCAATATACAGTGGTTTTTAACGACTTTTAGGATGAGTTTAGAGAAGAATACTTTCCACCTAAAGAGTAATGATTAAGAGGAATTTTGAAGTCTACTAATAGACGCGATATTTTCCGGAATTGTTATTCTTGAATTGATATTGTTTCTATATTAGCAATTGGATAAACTAAAATTTGCACACTAACAATTTTAGTTGGTTCGCATATTAGGTAGGACATTTGTGGGGAATATTTGTCCACGCTAAGCTTGATTGCGTTCTGTCTCTCTATACTTCATTGAGTAATTATGTTCATGATAATTATAGAGAAACAGTTAGTCACTTAGATATTAAGATTTTCGCATTGCATTCTTTTTAGGGTCTTACAAGTTTGCTTTTTAGTGATATATCAAGTATTGTAAAGAAAACTGACCTGTTGCAAACCATATTCTTATATTGCGTCACCATATACAATTAAGTGATCAATTAAAAAATGTTACGATACTAAATCTTCTTCTTAGTCGAGGTCTTCATTGCTGAAGGTCGAGTCTAGATGGAATTATTACTGCGGATCACGTCATGCACTAAGTTTTTCCATGTTTGTCTGTCCTCGGCGGTCTTTAAAGCTTCGGTGATAGGCAGGCCTGTAAGTTGCTTTACTTGGTCTGACCAACGGGTGGGTGTGCGACCACGTGGTCTTTTCCCGTCGACCTGCCCAACAACCGCCAGCTTCTCGAGGCTTCCAGAGTTTCTGCGAGCAACGTGTCCGAAATATTTAAGGATACGCTGGAAGCAGACAGCGGACGATACTAAATTTTTAGACTGAATGCAAATGCGGAACTGGCCTACTCTCAATTTTAGGCTACGAGCATCGCATTATACATGACTAATGGCTTAGCATCGTCTACTTCAGTTTCTAATAAAAATTGTAGTGATGAACAAATAGATGCAGTCGTACAAAGAAAGGAGTTATATGACTGAAGAGTGAATTTTACTGATTAATGAACGCGATAAAAATGCTTGAAAAATTGTTTTTTTATAAGCTAATAATGTATATAGTACAAGGTACATCTAATAGGAACGATTAGAGAAAATGTGAATTAGTTATTCAAAATTAGAAGTAGGTCTATTAAATCATATAAAGCTCGCTTAGGATAATAATTAATTGTTGATACGATCATTATATTATTACATTAAAATATTGAATTGAAATTGAAAGATTGAAAAATAAAAATTAATGACGAAATACAACACAAGTGAAGTGAAGAATTTACACATTATTACGCATATGAATTTTAAAATCCATTATACAATAAAGGAATTATGACCTTTAAATATAAAAACAACTGCACAAAACTATTTTTTTGCGAGAATGAATGAATTAAATTAAATGAGTTAATTCTTCAGTAACTAATGATACTGTAAGACCTCGTCAGTTATCGATAATATAAGACCTGTAAATATATAATTTTCTTATATATTTTCACTGTAAATGAGGATGGGAATTCTAGCCCATGGACCTCCACTTTTGGACTAAGGTCTCGCAAGATAATTACACGTCATATGTAAAAGGCATTTTGGTTCTTAGATAACTAATTAGCCACTGGGTTCAAGCGGCATTTTTTACTATCTCTATAGTAGTGTCTGATAATTTATCAGATATCCAGAAGGGGACATTGGTCGTCTATAATTAAACAATTCAAAGATAATGACACTCTATCAAGGTTGGATTTACTATTAAAATATTTCAATTCAAGAATCGGTAGCCCATTGTTTTCTTGCTTAATAGCTTTAGTCGGTAGCATTAATGATTTGTCAGACAAGGTTAATAAATTTATATTCGGCGTCACGCGAATACCATGTATAGATTAAGTATATATTCGGCCAACCTTAAGTCGAACCTCGAAGACGACTCATAAATTGTCGACGGAACTCTAGCTGAATCGAAAGGAATGATCAATTTATGCAGGACACATTAGCTTTACAATTTATGAGGCGCCAAAATTATGTCTACAAATATCTATTATTTATTAAAGATTACGGCCGCATTAAAAAAAAAATTGAGTTTTCATAGATTTTATTGTTGCTTCTGTGTGATCGATATTGTTTTATAAGTAGACTATCCATACGTGCTATGTAAGTCATGTACAATATAATGAGAAAACGACATCAATATTAGATTTTTTTTAGTTAATAAGTAGACACCGGCTGTCTTCATGGCAAATTTTATCGGGGTGCACCAATGAAATTTGTGCATGCGACGCTTACGGTGTCGGGTTCAAAACGGCCTTTATATGAACCGTTAGTGTCAAAAATCGGTAGATTTTTTTAGCTTAACTTAGCTCCAGAGTAAACAAAAAACAATTTCTGTATATTTTCTAGGGCTTTATCAGTTTTTAGAACTACGTAAACAAATACGTACGCAACCTATAAGTATAAGAACTAGGAGCTAAAAACAACGAGCTGGAAATACGACCTTAAAACGCTTTCACGAAGTAGATCGTGTGTCAAGCTGGTTCAGGTCTCACTTGTTAAAAATTGTTTTCGATCTTTTGTGAAACTCATATCAGGCAATAAGCCAACGTTCTTTAAACACTATAAACATTTCATTTCATTTATGCCCTTACTTCATAATTCAATAGAGTTAGTTGCAAATGAAAGGATTCATGTTAGAATAATTTGTAGATTAACGCAAACATTTTGCAAATAAAGTTATTTATTGCGAAACCTTAATACTCAAATAACTAGTTTACCTCGACATAATAACAACAGATGAAGATGTCTGCGATGGGTACATATTTTGTATTCTGAAATATCAACATGGTATAAATATAGGTTTCTTTCGGGTTTAGACGACGGTTTAACAATTAAATATTAAAACTTTGAATATAAAATTTTGTGATAGTTCATACACAAATATGTCATACAAATAAAAATGGTGGCTAATTAGCGAAGTGGTATTAATTGCAAACATTGTTACAATGTACCCGAAAGAAACATGTATTTAAATCACGTCGATTCAGGAACGGGTTATAAACGGTACTATGCAAATGAACATGTCAAAATATGGGACCGTGCTAGATCTGCTACTTTAATTGTAAGTATTTCAAACGATGCTTCTGCACGAGGAGATGCCAATGGTGCCATTTGCATCTCCTCGCTGCTAACTAAAATTTTGATGAATTAATATTCGAAGAAGAACTCTTAAGTTAAATGGTACAGTCACGTAATTTAGCGATCAAATAAAAATAAAATAGTTGAACATTATTACATTAAGTTCTTGAATTAGTAATTTCTAATGAACGGTTCATATTGATAGATGCCTAAATGCACGGCCAATTTGAATAATATAATAATTCAGTAGCATTTGAATAACTTATAGAATATAAATAGATGAATAAAAACTTCACTTCAATATTTTTTTTCTAGACAAATATACGGCAGGCATAGTAAAAATGTAAGACAGGTGTGAAAATAGAAATAGAAAATGAAAAATATAAATTATTACATTCAAATACTATAATGTACACAAATTGTTTATAGCAATATGTTACCTTGTGACTTCGTCCAATGTAAATTAAACTTTTGTACCAAGAGAATCGTTTAGTATGTATTGATGATTTGAGTTGGTGAATCGGCGTCATCGACTAAAATAAAATAATTTTATGGATGCCTATTGCCTACACAATGTATTACGTCGGTGTCGGCATACAGTGCACATCAGTCTTGAATTCAGGGATATAAGGTCGATCATATACTTGTTTAGTTCGATTTTGTGATGTAGATTCGTTGCACTATGGGGTAATAAAAATGATGAAAGAAATTGCTTCGAAAATTTTGGCAGTAAATAACTATTTAATTTTTTTATTTCATTTTAATGCATTCCTTTAAAAATCGCTAACGACAATAACGGATAACTGTAAGACACTAAGAGTAAGTATAAATATTTTGATAAAATTTAAGATATTGGAAGGAGAGATGAAAATCATGTGAACGAGTGTTAAATATGAATGTGGATGGATATGAGACTAGAGGGAGTTCTAAAAAGAGTTGGTTGTAATTTGTGAAGTATGATATGCAAATAAAAGGAGTAGCGCCAGAGTTGGCGAATGATAGGAGAAAATGGAAGAGAATTATTAGTCTATTGCTAGTTTGGTGAAGGTTTAAAATTATACTGAATATCATTTATAAACATGCAGAATTTGTATATACCTTTAGTGTCACTAATGATTATGCTTTCTTAGATGATTCTTAGACACACATCACTAGGGACAGAAATTACCGTTCCTATACAAGTTAACAAAGTATAAGTTAACAAACTTCTTAATACCCAGACAGGCATTCATCATCGGACAATATGACATCATTACGTCATGATAATGCAATTCCGCTAATATAGCCGCACCATAACAACCAACATTGTGGAAAATGACACACCTGCTACATTAGAATTGGAATTAAATTGTTTCCAAGCATAGCCACGAATATTAAATTTTGTGATAGACGTTTCATCAACAAATATGTCATTCAAATAAAATTGGTGGCTAATTAACTGAGCAAGTCGTATTAATTGCAAAACATTGTTACAACATAATTGAGAGAAACATTACTTATACATTATGGTTGTAAAAAAATAAAAAAAACATTATTACAAAAGTAATAATAAAATTATTTTGCTACAATCTTTATGCTAAATGTAGAGTGGGCTATCCGTTTTCATGCCTTATACATTGCAGGTTTCGCTTTGCGATTTTGTCGTGGATTTTATCTCCTGATGATGCTTCGGTTGCGGGGCGAAACGATTGTTGGGTTTTGTTAGTTAACGTGTGTAGTGCTTGTGTATTGTGATGGCGGTGGTGGAGGTTTGTGCATGTATTTTTACGAATTTTGCATTTATCAGGTATAAGCAGGTAAGCAGGTAAAAATATAAGCAGTTCTCACCGCGATAACGCCGTATAAAGAGCTCATGAATAAGGGCACCGTATGAGCTTGAAACTAGTCGGGTCTAATAATAATAAGACGTGAGTATAGCTAGTTTTTTATACATTAACTGGTAAACTCCCACAGGTTTAACTTCTTATGTTTATGCTGATTTCAAAGATCGCTCCCCTGAACTTTCTCCCAACAATTTAGAATCATAAAAATCTTTTAACGAACAAAGAAACCATGTTGGAACATGGTTTCTTCATGGTTTTTTAATGGATTAAAAGGTCATATTTTGTCGTTCCACTTTACTGTAACAACTTAATAAATAAAGCTAGAATTAAGAAAGCATATTTATTTTAATAAAATCACTCACTATGTTTTCCGAAAATTGTGTGATAAATTGCAAATATCAATTAGACACAAGTTTTAATAGAAAAAGTCATTGGTGCCTGTCCGGGTTTGAACCCATATTCGTCTCTAGAGAGTCGCACGGTCTCACCACTGGGCTATCACAGCTTGTTTTTATTAGGTACGTACAATATACTTAAAATATGCAACAAAGACAAGTAGAGAAATATATTTTAACAGATTTTTCTGTGGCAATACTAGATATCATATTTTCCTTGTCAAAATTTTATGCATAGAAACGATTAACTAGTATCATGATGTGATACACTGAAAATTTTATATTTAATTAAAACGTAATCAGAGTGCGTGCAGTTATAAAAACGTACAAAACAAAGTCTATCCATTGCATCAATGATACAGACGCTCACACTGTGTGGTGTATTTTCGAAACGCATTAACAACTTAAATCGATAGTCAAACATTCAAAAGTACGTGTAGCATACAATAAAATACATATGTTTGAACTAACTAGGGTGTTGTGGAGTCTACAAGCGTACCGTTACTTCGTCTTATCTCAAGTATTTTAGCTCGGAACTTATCAACAAGTCGTTCATTAACAAATGTTGCTGCGAAAGCTGCCTTTGTTCGAAACTTGAGACGTAGCGGCACATAGTGTTAGCGATTTCTAAACTGTTTCTTGTTTTCAATATATGTCTTTGTTGGACGAAATACGGTTAAGAATATTTTTTTAAAATTTTTCCTTATTAAGTAACTGTATTAAACTTTAATTTGTTATTCTTGGTAAATTGGTAGATTCTTCGGTAATAATTTGTAGCATTCATAGCCATGAGTACGTAGCCAATATAACTATTGTTAACACAAGTATAGTACCCGGCATTAAATAATGCACATCGATGTTTAGAACGAACAGCCGGCCAGTTCGGTTTCGTAGAGCGCTGTCACTGTCACACACGGGTTCGTCAGTCTGTGCGACAGAGACGATGCTCTATGAAGCAGAATCTAGCCGATTTCTTTCTCTAAGCCTCGATGTGCATTATTAATTGCTGGGTACTATATCTGATATTAAACATTGACTTTTAATCGTTAGTTTATTTGGTCTGTTCTCCTATTTGGGTAAAAAAAATGCCTCATTTACCCTTATTAAAATTATTAATATTATTATACCATTAGGCCAACACAAATGAACCATTTTAATTTCATTCTCCTTGTTGGTATTTGGGTCTACTAGAATGAAAAGTTCTAGTTAAGAACTTTCCCATTTCATCCCCGTATTTAATATTACATTAAAATTTAAAAAAAACTTATGATATCGTAAATACACTTGTTTGTCTGTGGTAAAACTTGTAGTACTGGTCATGCGGCCTCTATTAGATACTGTGTTTACATTATTACTTATAGCCGCCGACGCATACCGAAATAAAAACACGCCCACTGATTATTACTACGACCAGTGATATTGTATTCGATTTGAGTTAGCATTTACAGTGTTCTCGATCTATTGAAAATAGACGGTTAATATACTGGAACAGTAGGTGGACTGAGTAGTGCAGTTCAAACATGATGCATTCTCTGTATGATTGACCGGTTTTATGTCTCTCTCTGTCAAAGAATGTAAAAAGAAGATGCATGTAAAATTGCATTAAAAAGACGACGTATACTATGTACCAAAAATATCTTACACATTAATAAGATTTTAAATTAATATAAAAGCGCATTGTAATGTGAATTCGGCTTTATACATAAATATTATACAATATTATTCATATTTCATAATCTTTAAAAGATATATTTGTGTGTTTATTCTATATTAAAAATATTTAGCCAGAGACTTTCTCTATTGGAACCAAAAGGAACACTTGGAATAAGAAGTTATTTATTTCAATAGAAATGTTCAATACGATCATCACAAAAGAGTAACAGAACAGTTTAAGGATATTGGTGTATCTCCCACCTTTTAATTTTAGAAAAATATAAAAAGAACTAGCGGTCCGGCAACGCTTGCTGTGGCTCAGTCTGCTTGAGTCAAAAATTGCTCCGTTTGTTAAAGTTAATCTAAAATCGATCCAGCCGTTTCGGAGTTTCTAAGGGACATACAGACAAATATACATTTTCATATACACAGGAGAGGAATTTCTCCCTACATGTGCCTAACAGCTTCACCCCTACACGTGCCTAACGGCATGCGAGACGATCGGTAGCTTTGAGAACTTTAGTATGGGGATTCTTAAAGGTATGGGCAAAAATTTGATAAAAATATCTGGTTGTAAAGTTCACATTTATGTAACGAGTATCTAATAGTCATCCCAAAACAGTATACAACATGACTAACAAAAATTTTACATTTGAATATAGTGTAACTTAAGTATATGTCTACTCTTCTAATGTAAGGTTAAGGCAGTCACAAAAAGTTTTCTCGATAATTTGTGAGTGGGCGTGATTTTTATTTCATAAAGAGAAGTCTGTAGGAAGTATCAGTTGGTTGCGTCGTTGAATAACAATAAATGATAGAGAAATTGATTGATGTCTTAAGTATCTTTATGCTACATAAACAGTTGACGACACAATGAAGTGATAGTAGGGTCAAACGCACTTATATAAATTAAGTACAAGATAATGAATTAAGTATAAATCAATCTTGTCCCACACATACATATATAAACACTAGGTTTTACCCGAAACTTCTCCACGCACGAAATAACAGTAATCTTGAAATGAACAGAAGCTTCTGTCACTTTCCAACCCTGCAAATATCTTCATCACAAAAATCAGATCGACCCGGGAAGACTGAGAAAGCTGTAGCGTTTTCTCGAAAGCCTAGTTTAATTATCTTAGTAAATAACCCGTATGTATATATCCCAGTTTTATTTATCTAAAAAACACAAACGGAAATATATAAAAACTTTCTTAAAATAGCTCTTTCGGAGTAAGCCAAACAACGTGATATAGAACCTTCCTTAATTAAAATAACAGATTTGTCTTTACTTTGACACTTCGTGAATAAAAACACTTAAGATGGGCAGATAATAAATGGCGTTTTTTAATGTCAACCTATTGCTGTTTATTTAACAGGCTTTGGATAGCCTATATGTTACCCCGGTGTATAAGGAATAATTGTGCCATATAACATAGATAGTGGTTCAGCGGATTTGCCGTGAAAACGTAACGTAACAGATAAACTTTTACGTTTATAATATAAGTAAGGATGCAAACACTTATAACCAAAACCCAAAATAATAATGTTAAAACCTAATTTGTGATTTTTTTTAATTTAAGTGGTATCTAATGTTCAAATTAAATTAAGCGCGCGTCTTAAGTAAACACCTTTAGTGAGACTCGAATTTGGGAGTGTGAAGCCAGGACAGGTATTCAGTATTAAGTAATATAATATTTTTGAAGACAAGCCTTTACAAATGCATACTAAATATATATGGAGTTTGAATTCATTCTACAAACTAGTTATTTTTAAAATTAGAAAACTCAATGCTTTCAATCGATCGGTCGAGAAGTTTTATGACTATCGGGTTCCTTGAAGCGTACCGCGGTTCAGTGAGGCAGACATCACCTGATTCTACCATGAAAGCTGCTTCGCGTGACTTGGCACTAGTTCGAATTAAGATTGAAAATGAAATCCAATTTGAACTACACTAAGCGAGTTATTTAATTACCTGTCTTTGAAGGTAGTTTCACCTAAGCGTAACTTTTTATTCCGTAATAAATTACTATTAAAGTCAAATTGTGCAGATTTTGCTTTAATATGATCATTTCTGTCTGTGCTTGTTTAAAATAATATAACAGTGTACGTTTAATCGTATGTGTTCATATCCACTCGCTCAATGTAAACTGTTTTCACAGTAATATGAACGAATTATGAAAATCTTAACTAGAATAGTGACAGCAACAAAAAAAGGGCGTCGTTAATATAGTATTGGTATGACAAAAGCTCGCAAATACTAATGTTTAAATTTTCAACCTTTTCAATTTACATCAATGTGCAAACATTAGACAACGACATATACAGAAATTTCCTAATATTATGTGCATAAGAGACAATAAGAGTAATTCTCCTGCTATTATGCTACTCTACTCGTAAGCGGGGTTGGAACAACATGTTTAAACGTGTTGTTGCATGTTATGGCTGACTTTTTTACAACCGGCCGCCTAAACGCCTAACGTCGACTTACCTCAGTCGCCTTGTATGACACCTCGGTAAGAAAAGGGGGTGGTCTATTCTCCTCAGACCGATACCTAACGGCGGGTCACCTTACCTTAGTCGCCTTTTGCGACACCTCGGTAAGAAACGAGGGTTGTCTATTCTATTCAGCCGGATACCAGCCGGATACGGAAGAGACAACAAGAGTATCGTGTCTAATAATCATAAATACAAAGTTTTAAATATAAAAAGTTTCTCACCATTGTTACCATTATTGGCCCCTTTGAAGTACACAATTCGAAGTGAATGAATCACAAAATCGTGAATTGTGAATCCGGATTGAAAAAAAAAGAGAAAGGCTTTCAACATTTTCTACGTTGCAACATAAGCGCTAAGATCAATTGCGTATCTGCTCTCAATTTAAATCAGCTAGATGCATTCGTTCCGCGGCGAAAGACCCACTTCTCATAATAATGAAGCTTAGTTCAGCTCTGTATGTAAATCTTAGAGTCTTGTTAGGATAAGCTTAGTCATGTACAAAAGCGCGTAAGCAAAATTCTATACACGTAACCCCTCGTTCGCACGGGCGTAAAAATTACGTCGCGTTATAATTCCACAATAGGCGTTATAAGAGGTTTCGTATGGTAAATTCAGCTTAACGCCCTCGCCTTAACGACTAAAATGGAACACTGCACCATAAAATACGTCGCGATTTTAATACGCTGTCGTGTGAACAGATACCTGGACACCCATTTGTTTCAATTCGACGTAATTTTTACGCGCGATAAAAATAGTCTCGTGCGAACGAGGGGAGCAGGGGATGCACAGAAAGGTCTATAAGTGACAATGACACAATAAATAGTGAGATGAAGATATACTTTATCTTTGTCTGATCACACATAAAAAAGAGAGACAGATAGATCACCCTCATTTGCTTTCTCTTTAATGTAATATGACAAAGCTCACCCGCCGTGTGGTAACCGGTTTAGTAAAATAGGTCTACCTTTTTTGTTGTCCTAAATGGCGACTAAGGTAAGTTGACGTCAGGCAAGCGGCCGGTCGTAAAAACCCAACCATAACATGTAACAACATGTTTAAAACATTGGATAAGGGCAGGAGAATGATGGCAAATTTTAGGCTAGCTTCCTTATTATATGTCAAGTGATTATTTCGTTACAAGATTTAATTTTTGCATATGACATTGCGTCAGTTAATACCAACCTTACAAAAATGTATAAAGGAAAGTACCGGTAAACTTATCATTAACGATGTAGCAGAAATTTATGTTTTTGAACCTGACGCAATATAAATAACAAAATGATCACACAACTCACTTCAAACTTTTTTAACGCCGCGATAGACTGTTACTTGACTGCAATTACATCTCATCGCAATGTATGATGCAATCTAATATGAAGAGCGATTATTAATGTACTTACACTTCTTCGCACGACTTACAAAATATTGTCAGGTGCCTGAATTCCAGAAAAACTATAATATTTTAGAGCTTCCTTTATATGGTTTATAGAAGCAGGCGTTACTTTGCGGAATACCATATTACAAAAACTATAACAGAACTACTTGCTACAATCCACGTGAATAAAATTATATATAATGATATAAAATTCATTACGATTTTGTCGTGGAGCCTATCCTCCTGAAGATGCTTCGGTTTCGGAGCGAAAAGATCCTAGAGATTTTGGTGGTGTTTGTCTGTATTGCTTGTGTGCATTGTGGCTTGTGAAGGCGTCTTGGGATACGTGTAGTGACTTGTCCTGGTTGTGTAAGGTACGTGAATTTTGCCTGCTTCATACACTTAGCATTCCACATATTCTCCTAACACGCGCAGAGAAAACCTCATGAGCCCGCACTGTTGGATGTTTCAGTAGTAGACCTACTATTTAAGTTAATAATGCACTCAAAAATCTAAAATGTATACATCTGTACGCACCTTTAGTCAATTGCGTAATCTATCAGCAATATTTATTATACTACTGTTTTTATATTATAATACATAATTAGGTTGTAATAAAACGCTTCAGTCACAATAATAACCATATATAATTTATGCAATTTTATATTAAAAAAGTACAATGTACTTGTCTTCACTAGGGCAACGTTAACGATTATGGCCAGATGTTACTCGTAATAATAGATAAAAGACAACTGCATAATCTGTTATTGACCTCATTTCACTAGCATTGTCGCCTATATTATTGTTAAATTTGTATCGCTGTTTTTTCAGTACATTCATTCGCTCTCGATTAACAAATATCCATATTTACATTACATCCGAAATAAGTCATTGTCACAGATGTAAACTATAACGCTTTCAAATTTGCAAGTTGTGTGACACGTCACCAGGCATTCAATGTCACTAAAGGTGAGACGGAGAAATCATTGGATTCACATAAAAAAGGTATCAGTTATTAATAAAAAAACTTTTCAAGTACACAACTGAATTTATTGTTATTTAATTTGTAACTCTGTAAAGTAAAAAATTTTGTTCAGGTTTTCGAAAAAGTTAATTTATTTCTTTTGTCGTAAATATCTGAAAATCTAACCCTTCAAGTCGTTTAGGCAATAGTAAAGACTTATGTTCCGTACATAATATTGGCTTAGATCTACCTCAATTTTAATAAATGGATCATTCTCCTGTCCTTATCCCACTCTAAGTGGGGTCGGCACAACATACAAACATGTTGTCACATGATTTGGCTACATATTTTACGACCGGCCGCCTGCCTGACGTCAACTTACCTTAGTCGCCTTTAACGACACCTCGGTAAGAAATGAGGGTGGTATATTCTATGCAGCCGGATACCACACGGCGCATTTTAATCAATGGATATGAAATCGAATTTTTCTCAGGTTATTTGTCTATTAATGAATACGTCGTGCTAGAAAAAGTGGGCACCTTTGTGCAAATCTATAAATTAGGAAATTTCACAGTAACGTCGAATATACAATTATTATAAACATTTAAATTGATGTCATTGGTAAGTAAATCATTTTAAAAATTCTTTATAAAGATTTTATTTTTATTTTTATTGAAGCTTTCAACTTTAAATGTCATGTGTAACGACATTGCAATCAATAAATATGCATGTAAGATATACATATTATGTCGCAAGAATACAGCAATTAATATATAAGTTATAAATAAATATGCAATATTAGAAATAGTTACAACTTCATGGCATAACCTTGGTGTATAGATCCAGGAAATTGTTCAGATTCAAAAGAGCTCTTAATCTCCATTTTAATAAAAATTTAAAATTTTCATGACATTCATAATATTCATGATATTCTTATAAAAATTGAAAGTCTATAAACTTACAGTATATTGAAGTGAAAACTTCCTTAAAAAATGTTAAACTCACGTCAGGAATGACCTGATCTAAAATTCTAAAGATGGAGGGAGAGTAGACCTTCGGCGCGGCGTAGGAGAAGAAGTATACCGCTCTTTCTACCGTGCGGCGACATTTTATGCCTGCTGTTTCGCTTAGACGGCGCCGGGCGCTTGCGCGTAATAAATTGTTATGTTTGTGTACGATATCGAATAATGAATATTGATTGTTATTACCACTTTTATACTGATAATAAATACATGCAAAATTATTCCTTAAACGTTACAAAATATTAAAAATACACAACGTTAATATTCACAGTCACGATGGTCAACAAACTATTTTTTTGTTTGGCTAATGTATTCATAAGGGTTGATACTATGACGCTGTTTACATATGTGTGAATCTTATCTCGGACTTCGCAGACTCAAGATGAAAATATCTTGTTTTTCTGGTACTGCATTGTTTGCTTTTAACATTCCTTAGAGATAAGGCTTACGGAGGTAATTAGACACTGCAAACATTATTTCCTATGTATACAGCTACATTTCACCGTACGCATATAATAAGTGATATGATAAGTGTTCTTAATATGTGTACAAAGTTTGAATTAAATCTGTCCTCTTCATATAGGTTTAAAATTGAGTTCTAAATAGTCAGTTACATACAGGTAAAACTAATATAAAGCAGGTTAACGCTATTTTGTCCATTAAATAAATGTTATATTGAGGTTATCGGGTACACGGTACGATAACACAATGCGGATGTACGGTAGACTGAAGGCATATAAAATTTGATTAAAGAGTTCACCTGGGCTAAATAATCTGAGAAAATGAGTTGAAAAGATTAGTATATTTATAAAAGTTTTTTGTATTATATAGTCTCTGAAACGAATCGCTTAAGAAATTTGAAATTTAACGAAAAAAGTCAAGCCATCAGGCTTTCAACGAAAATGCTTTTTACCATTACAAATATCATAGTCGGCGTACAGAAAGTCCGCGCTCATCATTTTCTTATCCTTATCCCATTGTAATAAGGATCGGCGCTATCATTCCTTAACTCCGGTGCCACTCTTTTTATTATGCATATCATTCTTCACACAATCATCCAACTTTTTTCGGCCCCCGCTAGTTACATATCCATCCACATTCATATTTTAAACGATGGCATAAATCGGCTATAGAAATAAGTACCTATTTACATGCTATAGTCGATGTCTATGTAATTTAAAACAATTTGTATTCGACTGTACTTTTTATATATCTACTGTTTTATAATATGAAATTTTAATTATTCAATAAACGAGACCATATAAATGGTTGTTAAATAAATTGCTGATACGGTCTAATTAAATTTTGTTTTCTTTACAGATGCTATAATCATGAGTCATTGCTACATATATTATGCTGAATGGTAGAAAATGTCGTTGAAAATTTTCATTTAACAAATCAAGAGCGATGAACGAAGGATAATTGTGAATGACTAATTTTACTTAATTTCTTTCAATGTTCAAAAATAGTAATATAAATAAAATTTTAGAACAAGTTCCCCTGTTAATGTACCAATTTAGCAATAATTTAGTCAATTTCAATACATCATCATCATCATCATCAATACATCTCCTGTCCTTATCCCCACTCTAAGGGGGGGGGGGGCATAACACATTTTTCTCTTCCATACTCTCCTATCATACGTCAATTCTGGCGCTACTCGATTTACTTCACAAAATCCATGTCATTTTCTCCCTCTTGTATTATCGCAGACACATTCAAATCGACGCGAGTTAAGATGGCGCGGCCTTCCGTGTTCCCAGTATTTTATTCGAAATACCACAACGAAGGATGGATATGTGACGAAATAGTCACATATCCATCCACATTTAACACTCGGTTGGTCACACGATTTTTAACTCTCGTCATATATTGGACATATGCCATCCATATACCATCTTAATCTTGCGCTTCTCGTCTTTTCTATAATGGACACAACTTTCAGACTTCTCCACATATACTTATTTCGTATTTTATCCAGTCTTGTCACACCACACATCCAACTTAACATTATCATCCCATTTGCCTGCACTCTTCTTTTATCCGTCTTCTTTTTTCCATACAACACACAGGTATTATGAACGTTTTATAATTTCAATTCTCATTCACAAATAAAATTATTTATTTTAGAATATGTCTTATGAAATAGATATTATACTCGTTCATCCTGTATTTTCAATGCAAAGATCCTATCCTTGTGCATCCAGACGGAAACTGTAAACCATTTGATAATATCATCAAATGACTTCCTTAAAACGCATACAAAACTATTTCAAGCTGCAATCACTATAAGGTTCGCGTGCGTCTATTTTACGGAACGTCTGGAATGATCTACCAGTTCTAAGAAAAAATGTTATTTTTATTCTCTCATTGAATTTTTTATCTTCTAATTAAACGCCATACAATATGTTCCTTGTATAATTAGTATTGGAGTTAATAATAATTATGTTTATTCGTGGATGATTATGTTGATCAGTGGACTTGCCTCTTATTATATGATTATTCATATTAGACATTAGGATTGCCTAATTTATATGGTGAATATTTCAGTGAAGTCGTTTTTTATATCGCATATACAAACTTCTGAATATTTAAATCTCTTTTAAGCGTATATCAAACGTAAACCTATTTAGGTCTGCCCTGAAAAGTGTGTATTTTGCATGCAAGTGGACTTGTTAAGTTATTCACGCCTTGGATGGATATATCAATGCAATTTCATATTTTTGAATGTACCTTGATGAGATTGAGAGATTTAATCATGAAGTATGAACTTCTTTAGTAAATAATTAAGGAGAAAATGGCAGGTAGAACGTTGCCTGGTCGAAGCAGAATATCATAGTTTAAGAATCTGCGTCAATAGTATAGAAAGAACATACAGTCTTTATTTAGACCAGCTGCCTTCAAAGTAGAAATTGCTCTAATGATTGCCAACATTCGGTTGATGGCATTTGGAGAAGTATTGATGATATCTATGTAAGGAATATACATTCATTAAGTTATTTTTGTGATCTAAAGATAGGTAATAAAGCAAAATAAAGCTATCGAAATGGTTTAGAAATTTAAAAAAATTGTTATAAATCTTTTCATGTAGGTAAATATTGAAAGTTATATAATTGCCAATTGCTAGTTATATTCTAATATAGCAATTGGTTGCCAATTTAACTAGCTAGTTAAATTGGCAATTAAAATAGCTTTGATTGTCGTTTCTCTAGTTTACAGAGCAACACATTAACTTATTTGCTATTCCAAAATAAATCAATATTATTTGTTTTATATCTATTTACCCGCTACTTAATTCACGCTATCCTTAAGTGTTTAACAAAGGATTTTTCCATACTATACGATAGTCCGATTTATAAAATTAACGTGTTTTAAATTTCATCAATATTTCCCCAGCGGATCAGGAATAAAGCGTTACAGACGGACAAGCTTTCTCATTTATAATATTGGTATGGATTACATCAGACATCTTACTTGTGTGCGGATATATTTTGTAGCGCATGAGTTGTTGCTAAAGGCTAGCCGACTTCCTTTGTGTTATCGACGCCATACAAGGTTATCGGTTTCATTGGTTCAACGATTTGCAAAGATCGACTCCAACGACAGCTGTACTTGATTTATTCTGAACAGCGATTGAACGATATCCTATATGAACGATCTCACCTACTTCTATTCAATCTATGGATATCTAAAGCGGGTTGCAGACCAAGTGCTAAACTATATTTTAGTTTAGCTCGCATAGCTAACGTAGTTTTTCATACTTGTGTGCAGACGGTAAACTACGCAAAGTAAGCTATGTGAGCTAAAAAAAATATGCGAAGCTAAGTTAGTAGTGTTTGTCGATGCTAGGATACGTAAAACATCGTAGTATCGACGATAGCCATGGATTATCGATATTATTTTGAAATAAGTCTATTTGACTATACTTCTGGACCAGTAGTTATGGAACTTAGTACATCTAAAACTCATACGCCAAACTAAGATATAGGATTAAGACGTTCTCGTTTTTATATTCTAGAATAGGATAAAAACGACTACAGTACACTTTTTCCATTATTAAGATGTAAGAGAAAGGTTTCAATACATATGTTAACTATAATATCAATCGTCATCATCTAAATATCAAGCTAGGTTTCCAACAATTACAAATATCACGTTACTAAAATATTTTAATTTAATCACGCTAAAAATGTTGGTCTGTAGTTCGTTCAATATATGTTTAAAACACCGGGTTGGTTGCACAAAACGCTATAGGTAGTTTATTGGTAGCAGTTCCCCGTTCATTTCCGGTCGGCATTATATAAAGAGTTATGTTTCATTCCTATGTAATTTTAGTAATAATAAAAAATCTAAAACCTTTTAGATTCTTAGCCTGCGTCAATGTCATTATATTTGTTAGTCAATATATACCTTTTACATCAAAATATAGACACTAAATGTTTAAATCAGGCCTGCTGAAGCTTATGCTTACGGGTCATAGTTGGGCCCGACGAAATTTGAATGGCTCGCCAATGAATCATAGAGTATTCTCAACATGTAAATTTTAAGCCTTTACACACCTCAATATTATTAATTAAGTGTAGTTAAAGAAGCGACGTATTATTATCTCACTGATATAGCTCCCTACTTTTTGAGCTTAGAACTACCTTCTTTTTTCCTATTTTGTTTGTGTCCGCTTGGCGCAACCGTTAAAAAATTTAAGCACGCTGGGTTTAAATAAACGAGGATATAGAATGACAAGGAATTGAAGTAAAAAATGTCATAAGACCTTAGACTAGTAAATTGAGCTTAAATAAGGACAAATTGCCGCCATGACGGCAGATGACTCAAAGATCTCAAGCAATTAAGTCTTTTGCACATGGGCAAGTAGATCAACTGAATTGTGTCGATTGATTGCTACCGGCTCATACCTACATTCTGAACGTCACCTTTATATTGCGAACTAGCTGCGCTTAGCGGCTTCGCCCGCATGGAAAGCAGTTTCACAAATATGTATTTCATTTACATAAAATAGTATTGTACTAATTACCTAACCCTTCCTCAAGAATTGCACTATATTTTATATAAACCGTATAAAAATCCGTTCAGTAGATTTTTTAAGAAATCGATGATATACAAACTGACAGGTTTTGGGGACTTTATTTTATAATATGTAGCTTTGCCCGTGGCTTCGGCCGCATGGAGATCAGTATCTTGCGAATATGTATTTTTTTGTAATAGTACCTATTTATTATCTTAAAAGAACATGAAACAAAAAAGTTTTTTAAAACAGTTACATACATACAACACGTGTAATGGTATGCATAGCAGTTGTGTGTGTAAATGAAAAAAGTAATATAAAGAACGATTCAGTTAATAAGACAATATATAATATAAAAGAGCGGAATGAATAGCGTTCAATGCATGAAAAGAATGAATTACAAGCAGAAACTACTAATCAGATTCAAGGTGGAGGTCAGTCCGGAAATAAATCAAATCGGAACACTTTGAAAGCAACTGAACTGAAATAGCTCTACACGATTTAAAAATTTTATACAAGACCACTGACATTGACAATATCATAAAATTGAAACGTCTGAAACTTCTCAGAACAATGACTCAATAATCCGAAACGATTACATTACAATGGAATGCATAAAGCGACTCAGAAATAATACGATTATGGGTATATTGTAAAAATTTGCAGAAGTATTTAACTGAATATAAAGTGTAACAATATATAGATGCTAATTTCTAAAATTTATCATCAGTTCAAAAAGGGTTCATTAAAGTTGTTTTTCGTTAAAATAATTACGTTGCATTTTCGAATAACTCTATGGATATTTTGAAAGCAATAATGCAGACATAAAGAAGACCTCAAACAAATAGATGTCTTCATGTATTGGTCAAAACAAGAGCGTGTATTTCTTCTTCTTCTTCTTCGTCAGCCGATGGACGTCCACTGCTGGACATAGGCCTCTTCATGTGATCGCCACACCACACGATCTTGCGCCACCTGGATCCAGTGGCTCCCTGCGACCTTTTTGAGGTCGTCTGTCCACCTCGTAGGGGGTCTACCGACGCTGCGCTTTCCGGTGCGGGGTCGCCATTCCAGCACCTTAAGACCCCAGCGCCCATCGGTTCTCCGCACTATGTGCCCCGCCCATCGTACCGCCCGCGAGTATTTAGAACCAAATAATAAGATAATTTTTATATACAAAGTATTTCTTTGTTCTTTATTTGTTGCCTTTGTTACTCGAATATCATTCAACAATCGCTAAAAATGTGTGTCACGCAAATAAAAACTAGATTTCTAGACGATGTTCGTCTAGAAATCATTAGAAATCTTTTAGAGATTATGATACCGCTGTTATACAGTCAGTAAATCGTTCAAAAACCGAACTATTCGTAAATCAATAGGACGGTTATGATTAATTTATATTTTGGAAATATCGCTCATGGTCTCATGGCACAACTCAGAAATACGAATTTTGGACTTAAAATAGTTGTAAATACACATTCTTTTCAGCAGCACCAAAAACTTTAAACTCAAAAATGATTTTTGGAGTTGATCCTCTATTGGAGCCTATAAGCGATATATCTTTAAAATTATGGTGTAAATCCTTTGGTTTGTATGATCGTTGTGTCAGACGTCAAACGAAATACGTTACATGTACTTAATAAATTTGTTTTTTAGCGTTCAAAAAGAAACAAGGTAAATAATACTTTAAAAAAAAGTATAGTGATAAGCAGACACGACACTTCTTTGAAGTAAATGACAATGACTGTGATTAGATAAATTTGTAAATGTCGATAAAACCTCGAAGGTGTGAATATATTGTTTGAACAATAAATTGTGATCATGCGAAAATCACGAATCTGACAGATATTTAATATGTTATATGTATATGTTATGTACTTGTTAAAGGAAAATTTTGTGTTGAATAATTAGCGTACGAAAAGTTTGCTTGCGTTAAGGGATAACATGAGTCATAATTTTCACAAAGAAAATCGGGAAATAAAAGACTTAAAAAGTAAAGTAAAGTAAAGTAACAGCCTGTTACTATGCCCACTGCTGGGCTAAGGCCTCTTCTCTCCGTTTTTGGAGAGAAGGATTGGAGCTAAGACCTACCACGCTGCTCCAATGCGGATTGGTAGGTTACACATATCCCTAGAATTCTCTAGAGATATGCAGGTTTCCTCACGATGTTTTCCTTCACCGAAAAGCGTGTGATAAATTGCAATTATCAATTAGACACATAAGTTTTAATAGAAAAACTCATTGGTGCCTGCCCGGGGTTTGAACCTATGTCGTCTCTAAAGAGTCGCACGGTCTCACCGCTAGGCTATCACAGCTTCTTATTCTTATTAATAAAAGACTTACTGCGTATGTATTACAATTAAGTCTTAAATTAGGGTAAATATCACCAAAACTTATCTTTAAATAATACGTACATAAATTGATTACAAAACAAAATATCTTATTCATCGGTTGATGCCAATTAAGGTTAATAGCTATAAATTTAGTTTATCGGTAAGTAACGATTTCTTGAACGAGTCATGAATATGATATTACGTGGTTTACTATATATATATCAAAAATATATTACTGCGTTAGCATTTTGGAACACACTCTTTTTATTATAAACGTGACTATATGATATGTGCAATGGGTATTAGTTTACAGTGACAATAAAGTCGTAGAGCGAGATAAGGCACTCAACCTCGTCGAGGATTACCTAAGTTGTTAATACCGTGCGCCGACGCAAGGAGTTTCGAGGCAATAATGCTACACAAAGGATCAACGGAAATAAACCTCATTGGCGCAATAATTATTGTTACAAGTAAAAACACCACGTGACATGGAAAAGACCACAGTTGAGGAAACACTTAATTGTTTGAATTGATACGAAAAATTACCAAATTTGTCACTTTTAAGGCTGCGCAGGCGTTTAAGGCAACGCCGCTCGCCTCCGTACCTCTTATATTCACACCGCCTTCGGTTAAATTCTTTGCATAAATAAGCGAGAAAGCTTCTCGGGTCACAAATAACAATCTTCTTGCACTCACAACGCGTAGCCCGATGCACTGCTTCCATAATAACGTATAAATGAAACTTCTTACCTTACACTGCGCAGTAATGATGTTTTAACACGATCGATGAAGACAAACAAGCGAAAAGTAGACACAGTCACGTTCGTATGAATACGTCGAGGGTAATGGCGCCGGTTCGTTCCAACTTCCAACCCGTCGAGTGTTACAGACTCGGAAGGCTAAGGCTTGTTTGCTCAATGACGCGTTGCTTTAGTCGTCCCTCTCTTTCGTAATAAAGGCTTCGGTGTACTTGATAAAATGAGAAAGGTATAGTTTATCAAGACCGTATTGTATACCTGTGGTGCAGCAACCTACATCAACGGTGCGCTCAACAATACCTTGTCTGCTGTTAGTTCGTCTTAAAATTATGCAAAAGATTTATACGTACTGCATTCATTCAGTACTGTTCTTATTTTTTGACGTACTATACAGGCTAATAGAGAAGTTTTAAACAAATATTTCTGTAAAAACTGTCTTCTCAGATAAGGCGGTATTAATTTTTTTCTGGTATGAAGCCAACTAGTAGAGTTATTTATTACATAAATTGAATCCAAAAAAATTCCCAGGATATTTCAAATAACTAAATAACGTTTGTAAACAATATTTTTTTATTAAAATTATACTGAACTATTTTATTGTACGAGTAGTACCATCTTTAATAATTTTATAGAACTAACTTATTCCAGCCAAGTTATTTGTTCGAATCCGATGGCGCTGTTTCATCTGTTTCATCATAACAAGCAAAGATGGCACTGTTGTAAGAATATAAATATATATACTCATAATAATTTTTCCTTCTTTAATTAGGTAGGTACATATTGTTTATGATTAACATTAAACATTGAAATTGTTATCTTTCCATAATTATTTAAATAATAACCTTGACCCTAAAACTAATAGTTCTGTTGCGATGGGAAGAAAACAGTAATGTAGTATTTTTTCTCTTGTTTTTTGAACAAGCGCGCCACGTTCGGTCAATCAAACACTGTCAATAAAAGTAACAGCCTGTTACTATGCCCACTGCTGGGCTAAGGCCTCCTCTCTCCGTTTTTGGAGAGAAGGATTGGAGCTAAGACCTATCACGCTGCTCCAACGCGGATTGGTAGGTTACACATATCCCTAGAATTCTCTAGAGATATGCAGGTTTCCTCACGATGTTTTCCTTCACCGAAAAGCGTGTGATAAATTGCAATTATCAATTAGACACATAAGTTTTAATAGAAAAACCCATTGGTGCCTGCCCGGGTTTGAACCTATGTCGTCTCTAGAGAGTCGCACGGTCTCACCGCTAGGCTATCACAGCTTCTGCACTGTCAATGCCAGATCTCAATTATTATATTTATTTTTTTCGAAAATAAATTTTTTAAACAATGACATTCAAGAAGATTGAATCATGCCCAAGTTATCTATTAAGTACCATGGCCAGTGGATACATTTATTGAATTGTTGTTACCACGCTGTATGAATATGTATACAATAAAAGTATAAAATTAAATTTGGAAAACCATTAGACAAAAAAATGGTGACAAATAGTAAACATCTTTATTTAAGGATACTTGTATACAAACTTTACTTTAGTAGACTAAGTGCAAAATGTTAACGGCCTTTATTACGAGAAACGGTACATGGATAAATACGAATAAAGATTAATTGGAAGTCTAAATGGTTGCCTACTTTCGAATACTCAGTGGTTTATCCATTTACTGGTAATAAATTGATATGAAACATGTTTCCATATATCTCGGTAGTGAAATACTAACTTTAAGCCGGTAATGCGACCTAAGATTCTACGAGTAGAGGTGGCATATTACGGCTTTAGTTAATATCGTGTAATATAAAATTATGAAATACACTACTAATGAAATTTAAGTAGAGGGAGGTTAAAACGTGTTGTAAAAAAACAAAAAAGGTTTGCGATATACACGAATTCGACTTATTTACTTTATTTTTGAAATATTCATCATTCTCCTGCCCTTATCCCACTCCAAGTGGGGTCGGCACAACTTGTTACAAACATGTTGTCACATGATTTGGTTATGTATTTTACGACCGGCCGCCTGCCTGACGTCAACTTACCTTAGTCGCCTCTTACGACACCTCGGTAAGAAATGAGGGTTGTCTATTCTATGCAGCCGGATACCACACGGCACTTACCTTAGTCGCCTCTTACGACACCTCGGTAAGAAAGGAGGGTGGTCTATTCTATTCTGCCGGATACCACACGGCGGACTTTGTCTTTTAAATATTATATAATATATATTATACTGAGTGGTAACAACGATACAACATGAAATTAATCCACTTATCACTTAAACGTATGAGATAACTTTGGTATAATTCAATATTTTTAAATATCGTTTCATATAAAATATATTTATAAACAAATAAATATAATTTAATTGAGATCTGGCTAACAAGTAATAGTTGAATAACCTGGTGCGGCGCGCTTATTAAAAAGACAACACAATATAGATAAAAGAATAAAAATATAGTTTTTTTCGCACTTGTATGTAGACTCTTCGGTCAAGGTCAATGCATTACATACCAAATGGAATCGATTACGGTCATTCACCTTTCTATATCATGTACCTTTTATTCAAAACGTAGAATAATTCCTGTGACTAAATTACTTTATTAATTTAACTGAAATTTTTTATGTCGACTGCTAAGGTGTGTAGGTACCTGGAATTAAAATTACTGTCATAATAATAAATATGTGGGACACTTATTCGTCACACGGTCGTACATCCTCAAAGTAAGTAACTTAAATATTTGTATTATGGATGGCAGACAACTGGTAAATATATACATATATAATTTTAAATACATACTTAAATACAAATACATACCCAGGCTCGAAGAATGAACAAATTATTTATAGAAAATGTTGGCCCTCGGCGGGAATCGAACCCACGACCCGCGGAGCTGAAGGTAGGGTCACTACCCACTGCGCCAACGGGCCAGTCCAAATATGATCGGTATCATCCTGTATAAAAATAAAGAATGTATGTATATATGTTCCTTACAGATTCTGTAACTGTCTGGGAAAATTTTCAGACAAGCTTTTTGGAACTGCCAGTGTCAGTTTTGTTCCGAGGAGAAATAGATGCCAGACTAATCCACTGCAACTCGTAGTAGGTCTGCTTGTTATAAATTAAAAAAATATATACTAATTATAATGCTTTAAGTTACTTTCATCGCACATTTATTCGTGATCAAAATATCCTAATAAATTAGACGAGTCGTTTTGATATCTTTGCCCACTCACACTTAAATTATTTAATTCAATTGAAGACAATTTTTTTATAGATATCAGTGATACAGGATAATCTTTATCATGATTAAATCTTTTGTATAATAAATGTCTAAAAAAGCTGTTGTTACATTCGTTTCAAGGAACAGTAACCCCTCGTACGCACGAGAGGTTTTTTACCGTGCGTTAAAAATACGTCGAATTGAAACAAATGGGTATCCAGCAGGCCTACCATGAATTGTTATCGCGACTCAATTGAAGACGTAAACTAAATTGGTTTGCTTTTTCATACCATGTCTTAAAGATGCACACTTAAGTCGTTGCCGAATGAGCGTTCGGAATGCGTCCTAAAAACATTTGAATAAAAGAGACAGAGTAATCTATAGTCCATATAACGTTGTCCTTTTCAAACACACTTCATGGTACGAAAATAAAGTGGTTGGGTTTAGGTACTGACTTTGAATTGAATCGTTTTCTAAAAGTTCATCGTAGGCCTATAGGTATCTGTTCACACGACAGCGCATTTAAAACGCGACGTATTCTTATCGCGCAGTGTTCCGTTTTAGGCGTTAGGGCGTAAGGGACATACGAAAATTCTTATAAAGCCTCTTGCGGAATTTTAACGCGACGTATTTTCTACGCTCGTACGTACGCGGGGTAAAGAATGATGAAAATGACAGAATGAAATAAAGATAGATTGTTGTCACATTACTCCTGACAGAACGAACGTCTTAACGTGATGATGTAGATATCATTTTCCTCCTTTCTGGCATAAAGCAGCGTAGACTAACGCAAGTAGTTAACGCAGGCCATTAACCGTCCCAAAAGTACATACTTTTGGGACGGTTAATGGCCTGGTTAATTTCTCAAAACTTTTAGTGTTCCCTATATTCCCAGTGTAATTGTAATTAATAATTATTTAACACAAACAATTATGATTTTCCTAAGATCTTTTAGGGGTATTTTTACTTTTACTTTTTTTAGTAACATTAAAACAGCATTAAAACTGTAATCAAACTGTTTTACCCTTGCTTTTACATTCTTTTCTTTTATTACAATCCTTGCATTTCAAGATGTAAGCACAAACTAATTTTTACTTATCATAAAACATTGTAGATCGGCTTCTTTGAGCGCATTGCTATTTGATGTGCCGCAATTTACAGACTGGATCAGTGGGTCGCAGTACGACCTTTTATCGATTAATTATAAACTGACATTAGCTGACATTATAATACACTATATCTTTTTTTACGCTTTTTATGCAACATTTAAATTCACATTTAAATTCTATGTAAAAAATTGCTTCCAAAAATTCATTTAAAAGAAGGTTTAATTAAACCTCTGCTATCTAATTTTGCAACAAATACTACGGCAAATTAATAGACCTTGTTTGTTTGTACTTAATCTATTTATTGCACAAATTGACATTATTATAAAAATGATAAAAAAAAACAAAATAATGTGCAATCGCGGGCTTATTCCGGAAACAGAATTTCTTCCAGTCAACCAGTCTTAAATTCAAAAAAAGGTAAAATTTACTTAATGTAAAAGAAATTAATATTATTAAATATATAATAGATAGATTAGATTTTATTGTAATTATCATATTTATAATAATATGATAAATATAGTAAAATGTAAATATCATTTATTGGGGGAGTAAATTTTTTAAATATTATTTTTTAAATGTCTTTTTAAATTTATTAAATTAATTATTTCATAATATTTAAATGTGTGTACACTAAATGTGGGTACGAATGAACCAACCAAACCAAAATTACAACATCACAAGATGAATAATACGTGACTGTTCATAACGCTTAGTCGGCTTATAAACGAACCTAAAATATAAAATAAATAAATAAATATATGAGACACTTACACACACGGTCGTCCATCCCCAAAGTGAGTAACTTAATACTTGTGTTATGGGTGACGGACAACTGGTAAATATATACATATATAGTTTTAAATACATACTTAAATACAAATACACACCCAGGCTCGAAGAACTAACAAATTGTTTATAGAAAATGTTGGCCCTCGGCGGGAATCGAACCCGCGACTGCGCCAACGGGCCAGTCAATAAAAGATAGTATCGTGTTGTATCAAGACAAATATCGCCACTAAATACGATGTGCATGGCGTCTAATAGTCGCATCGAATTTGCGTTAAAAAAGAGCATATAACTCACTTGGGAATTATATTTTACAACACAACAAATGACATTTAACTATGTCCGATTACGTAATAAACATAATACAATATAGATTATACGGTAAACCACAATAAACAAATGTTTCGTGGGAACTAGGAATGCGGTTCACTTTTGAGTTGCATTGGAGCAAATGTACTAATTATACGGGTTAATAACCGCGAGAAGGCCGCTGGTTGATCAGGAACCGGGTACATTATGTATTGACATGTTATTAGATCCCTGCCGCGTGCGTCACTATCTAATATGCTTTAGTAGATGTAGCATTAAGGTGCTTGTTCATTCGAAGATACTATTAAAATTTATGGCATTATTGCATATAGTTTAATTTAAGTCTAACAGAAAACTATGTACATGCTATCAAAGAAAATTTTAGGTAATTCATAAGCTCTACATGATGCAACTAATAGAAATATGTAGGTGCGTTTACAAACATTAAGGTGCGTACTTACGCAGATAGTATGAAAACTAATGATGGCATTATTATATATAAGTTTATACTACGGATGTTACGGAGGTGGGTTTACCGGAACCGGAGTCGGAACCGGAGATTTCTTATTTGAATTATCGAAGCCGAAGTCGGAATCGGAGTCGGAGTCGGAGACGGAGGTTTCCACCTCGGCCTCCTTCATAATTAATTTAAAAATTGACCCGTAAACTGTACTTAGACAATATGACCACCACTTTTTACATAATTGAATACTTAAGCGTGTCTAATCATTGATACTAAAAATAAACAAATGAACGAGAGTTGCGCGTGCGAGGGGAGATACCTCAGGGCAACGAGTGGCAATTCGCATGAAAATTTCACCTTCGTTATACTTCCGATTAAAATTTATCGCAGCCGGAGTCGGAGTCGGAGGTGTGAATTCAATCGGAGATTCCGACCTTTCAGAACCGAAGGCGGAGCTCCGTAACATCCCTAGTTTATACGTAAAAGTACATATAGTTGTACATAAAAGTTTTAGACATTCATAGAATATATATGATTCAACTACCTTATAGAAAATATTAAGGTGCGTGCGCATTCGCAGATATGATGAAAACTAATGAGAGCATTATTCCATAGCTAAAGGTTAATTGGATTCTATACGTAAAAACGTACACTGGAAAGTGGGTCAAATTTCACCTTCAAGATTCCACCTTAACATACACGGCAACTTAAATAAAAGCATTAATGAATATATAAAAAGTCATTAGTTCGCGCAAGCTTTATGTTAGAATAGTATAATTAATTACTCTTTTAGTTAAAGGTCTCTTTGAACCGATCGTGTGTGATATTTAGTAGGAGGTTCAGCGATAACCGTAGGATTAGTGAACCTAGAGTTATTACCTTGTAGAGAAATACTCTTACTTAACTATCGCGGCTTGAAATTCGAAATAAATGTCGTACAATATCTGGGCTCACAATAATAAAATAGGAAAAAGAATGAATTACTTTTTTTAGAACTTTATTTGAGCTGTATCCGCAAATTCGCATACGCATTACAAGCATACGCTTTTAAATACTCTCAGTTGTGTAATGACAAAAACAGACTTATAACATTGAAATGTGAATATTGTACCTTCTCTATTTTCCCTTAACGTTTTGAACTTCCAGGTAGCGCTTTCACCAGCGTCATCGAGCTCATTACTTCGCTATATCTGCTGTCACAATATCTGCAGCGAGATTTTAATTAGTTAATAAGGCTCTTTACATACCGTGTCATAAAATGTCTTTTGTACTTATATTTATATATTTGTAATTTTCTTTGACTGCATTCATTGTAATGTTAGGTATACGAAAGTCTGTCTATCGGTCACGCTTTCATGGCTAATCTAGAAAAGGAAAAATCTCATAACTGAGGATATTTTCACATTCCCGTTGACGCAAAAGAAATACAGTCCCCGGAAGTAAGTTGTACTCGCGGCCTCGTGCGCGACAATTTTAATGTTACAATGTATTTCTACCCTTATCCGGCAGAATAGAATAGACCACCCTCCTTTCTTACCGAGGTGTCGTAAGAGGCGACTAAGGTATGTTGACGTCAGGCAGGCGGCCGGTCGTTAGATACGTAGCGAAATCATGTGACAACATGTTTGTAATATGTTGTGCCGGCCCCATTTAGAGTGGGATAAGGGCAGGAGAATGTATGTATGTATGTAATGTATTTCTACCTTCTATTTTATAAGGATAAATATATCATCTTCGAAATGTGTAGCAAAATCAGCAGCGTCGGCAGACCCCTTACGAGCTGGACAGACGATCTAAAAGGTCGCGGGGAGCCTCTGGATCTAAACGATAAAAGTTCGTGAAGTGTGGACATCCCTTAAAGAGGCCTTTGTTCAGCAGTGTACGTCCATCGGATGAAAAAAAAGACGAAGAAGCAGTGGTAATGTCTATTAAATATCAGCACATGCAACAATTTAGTGTAACTTTAAGTATATCAAGAGTCTGCGATTGAATTTCAATAAGTCTAGTTCACAATTAAAGTATTCGTTGTAGCTTATTTATCGCTAGAAGACGGCTTTAGTAACAACGATGTTACTGTGCAGAGGGACTTACTGCTTGTACCCGTGCCTTCAAATACTTATTAATAATTCGTTAGACTACCGTTAGGTCAACATTGTTCGAAACGGGCGCAATTTTTCTCGCTATAATGATTTGTGGCTTGCTCAGTAAAATTTAACCTAGCTGTTTTATTTCTCAGGTGCAGATTGATATGTAACAGTTATTAAAGTATCGTCTTTCATACTCTACCTATTAACACTTTCGTATGTATAATTACACATTGACGTATTGAATGTGTTTTGGGTTCCGTATATGGCAAGTGATATTAACGTAATCGTTGTTTACATTGTTTCAAGATACCCATGATTATTAATAGCACCTTTTTATTCTCTACATTGCATGTCCATTTATAGAAATAGTTCTCTTAAGATTTTGACACTAGGCTGTCCTATGCAGTATTTTTCGTCAGCCCGTAAAGGTCGCTTGAACTCTACCAGAGAGAGAGAGTAGGTAGAGGGAGTCTGAAGGTCACTGCTTCTATCTGATTCTAACTTAAAATTATTATATTTTCTTGATGATAAATTATAAATTCATTTGGTCAGTGTTTTATTTTAAAAAATATTCGGAATCTGAAATTATATATGAATGTTTTAAAGCTAAATAATTTAAGATGTAGGATTTAGAACCTAACTTATTAACGTAGAAGTCTATTAAATAATAAAAAAACTTGACTGTTTAAGAACTACTGTGACGGGTAATTACTGTTATTTTTTTTTATTTGGAGCTCGATTTAAAGGTTTTTCGGTACCTAAGTGATGATTGTGGTGGTAGAAAAAGCTTTTTGAATCGATAATGGAACTCTTAAGTACGATAGCTTCTAATAAGAGGTGCAAATGCTGTGGAAGTTGCCGTTTCCGAGGCCGATAAAATTCCCATGAAGTTTAAGAATTTGTTCTAGTAGAAGTTAGAAAATGTTACAGTGTGATCTCGCAACAAAATAGAAAAACCTAATAACTGGGAATTAAAATTTCTCATGTAGACAGTAAGTCCGTCACGTATTCAGACCATCAATTCAGCATTATTAGTGCTCGTTATCAATCCGTTAACAACGATTAACCTCGATGTAAGTGGTGATTAATCACGTCCAGAGAGAGTCCTATTTCGGTAACCAGGTGTTACGGCATTCTTGGGATAAATCGCCATAAGAAAGATTATTTTACACAACATTGTATTTATAAACTTCATAATAATGGTTCGAATAATTGTGAATCGGCGTCTTATAGATCAACCGCAACTGGTATTTAGTATGCGCTTAGGAAATTAACCTGGTAAAAGTTTGCTATAAATAAGCTTGAATAAGCTAGTCGCAATAAATGTTTAATGCGACTAGCTTATTCGCCAAACTGCATTGTATGTAACAAATTATAAAACTAAAACTCGACTCGACTTTATAAAAATAAAGATTTTTTAAACAAGTACGAAGCCAAATTTTGTGGATGTTTGAAATCTTTAAATATAAACCTATCAATTTGATGCCAAGGTTCAAATGTCCTTTCAACAATATTGTTTGATTATCTAATCGATTTTAATCACTAACTACAGGACTCCAACGGTCAAGTCTGGAATTAAAGGTTTGGTTGTAAGCGCCTGCACAGTTAGTGCTTGCGTTTAAAATAATAATTGCTTTTCTCAAGCTATCTGTATTTTTAAAATTTTTAAATTTATTTATTAAAGGGAAACAAACAGTATAATATAATAAATCTAAAAAAAATAAGTTTACAAATAATACAAAAACCCGCAAAGTTTCCTCAAATTACTTAACACAAGAGTAGATTAGTTAGTTTTACAAGCATATTGCAAAATTTAAAGAAGAATGGCAATAAAAAAAAGTATAAATATTTCTTAATACATTAAGAAGATTACTTGAGATATTACTATTTAGTTTTTACAGTTTTTCCCGAAAATAATAGTTTAAGGATCCCAGTCAAATTCAACATCACTGCTAGATTATTTATATATATAATTTTTTTACTAATATCATATAAGCGTAAGACCTGGGTTTAAATATTATATTTCTAGCCAGGCGCCTCTGATTCCTAACGGATCGTAAGGGTCGTTCGGCAAACACTTAATGCAAAAACTGGTAGCTAGTCATATATGGGCGAGCATAAGTAAACAAACTCCGATCATACTGAGAAATGCTCGCTGCAAGAGCTAAAGTACTACCCAGGTTCTATTAACACATTGGAATAATTAAAAGTAAATACATTACAATTCATACAGAGTCACTTATTTCAATTGATTAAAAGGATTAATTTAAAAGCAATTTGTTATTATTTTTGCGTATAAGTAAATGGTTATACTATGCTCGTTATTGTAGTTTTTGCTCGATTCTTTTTCAATTTCTATCTATCTCAATAGCTTTACATTGCAGAGTATTTTCAGTGCCGAAAGTGGACAAGATAAGTTTATTAGATTGACTTGTTTGTTTGTTTTACAGATGCTATTAGTTACGTTTCAATATTCACTTCGACTTACAATATTAACTTGTTTGTTTATTAGAATCTATTAACACGTATTTAGTTAGATTATCTATAAGCACAGTGAGATACTAAACCAACTACTTATCGGACTTTTGACTTTTGATTTAATATTAACCTAGTAAGTGTTGCTAAGAATTTGCTTGAATTTTCCAAACATGTGCTATCCATTATATACATACTATAAATATATTTTTTTTCACATTCACAAGATGACAAGTTGCATATGTTGAATAAATTGGATATAATTTAACACCTAACACTGTAACACTTGTGCCTGCGACTTTGCCCGCAGAAATTAGTGTTTTACAAAGTTATTCCTGTGTAAATCCCGACTACGCGGGAATTCTTAGATAGAAAGTAGCCTAAACCTATGAACTAAACTTTCCTAAAATATTGTATAAAAATTCTTTTAGTAGATTTTCAGAAAATCGAGGACATACAAACTTTATTTACAATATTTATATAGTTGTATGATTTTCAACAATATTTGTTATACTGATTATTTCCACCGTTGTTTGAACCGGAGAAAGATTTATGAAGATTTCAGTTCTATAATAAATCAAAGAGGTTAGCGCGTTTTCTCTAAGTATTTCATCTTGTCTAATATTTCATCTTGGTGTACAATAGTGTGCCTGTAGCGTTGTACGAAGATTGTCTGTCATGTTGAATACTACGTCTGGACCATAGGCATGAATACGATACATAAACTGCCTTGGGGCATTCAACAAATCTGTCCTTTCAGTGTGAATATTCTAATATTGACGATATGTTTACGTTATCGCTAGCCTTCTGTGTTATAACCTAAAAACCATCATAATTTTGGAACGTTTTAATAATAATAATGATATGGGGCGTGGCGTCCACTGAAATCGTCCCAATCGTTATATCTGCGAACGGACTAATCCCAGCCAGCCTCGCTCACCATCTGAAGCAGCTGGGCTTCCGTGGCAGTTCGCTCGCAGCGAAAATGCAGAAGGCGGTACTGCTAGACTCGGCTAGAATAGTTCGTCGTTTCCTCAACCTGTCGCCCTGACCCCCGGCCGTATGGTACCCCTGCCGGGGTATGATCCTCCGCCCTTTCTTATTATCTATATATTTAAATTAAATAATAATAAATCATTTATCCAAATATGGTGTCACAAAGAGATACTTAAAAACTAATACGACACAACTGCAAATTTTACTTTAGCACCATATTTAATTGATGTACATCTCAGCGTATACCAATAAGACCTAGCTCTGGTTATCAGCTAAGACTCGATTACTGTATTCTAATAACTTTATTATTAACCAGATGTATTTGAAAGTGATAACATAGTAACATTTGCAATGAGATTGCATTTGAAATCGGTCTAAAGTTAGAAATTAGGAAACCTACGTACTCATTCCCTGAAATATTAAAGTAGTACACTAATCACAAATGTATACAAGTTTAAAGATAGCTTTGTATGTGTACTTTCGCCTATAAAATACTTTATGAGTATTTTATTTACATTCATTCAACGCGCCTTTTGCTAAACGGTTGGAGAGCTTTTATTATAGATGTAACTTTCATTTCCTCGGGGCGTTCACGATTTGTATTATGATACGTTAAGTTAATATCGAACAAATCAATAATGGGATCTATTTGATTATTTAAAGCTATCGCTTTAATATAGCTTAACGGAGCTCGTTATCGATTGTATTGGAATAACACGTTTTTATTTCACCCAATTTGAACAGAATAAAAAAGACATTAGGTACATAACATGTAAGTAGTTACAATTATTTTTATTATCAACCTAATTATAAAAGTAGACTCGGAGCGTGACGATTTTCCTGTAATATTATCTGTTCTAATGAAGTTGATGATTCTGATAGTGCGGACTGAAGATTACTAATACAAAACCAAAATAAAATGTGTATATACAATTATACTTTATTTTTCATTTTATGAAGTATTTAGTAATTTTTCTGACTTTTTCAATAACCTTGTAATTTAATTTAGTTTCAAAAATATCATTCATATTGTATGTGTAAATCTATACTTATTATAAAACCAACCAAAAGCTGTCTGTTCGTTCGATCGATTTCTCAAAATCTACTGAACAAATTTTTATACAGTTTTCACCAAAAGATAGTGCAATACTTCCGGATGGTTTAATTAAATGGTAAATATCGGTATTATGTAAATTGTGTTGGAGTTGTTAAAAAACTTATTTGCTAGGAGCTTTAATCGCGTGCGCTGCGTAAATCAGCAGAGATATGCTATGAACTAGAGAGTTTTTGATCTCTAAAAATACTACAAAAAAAGTCCGCAATAGTATGTCTTTATCTCTTATGGTTAAATCACAATAACTATTATACTTTTATGTTTAAAATTTGAATTCTAGAAAAAAATCGTGTGACACGCCGGCGAAGCCACTGGCAAAGATAATAAATTAAAATTATTATAATTTGCAATTGTTAATGTCAGACTGCATTTTAAATTTATGACTTTAAGTTATTTGAAATTTTTGATTCAAGCCTTTGACGAAAATATCACTACAGTATGAACTAGCTATAATTTTCAAAAGCTATTTCTACACGACATTACGCAGTGTGAATGCGCGTGTATCCTGCACTGTTGGTACTGTTTAGTAAATATCGTATGAACTCCGTGACCCTCGCGAATGCCACGTGTTGCTATTTAATGTACTCCTGAGCTTTAAAAAACCTTAATGTTTGAACTCACTATACTTATATATTTATTCTTAATGGCAGTTTATATATGTATATATATAATATTATGTTCTAGTTGCTTCGATAATGTTCGCTTTGATTTCTACCAATATAATTATCCTTAGAAATTGATATTTGCAGTTTATCACATGTTTTTCGGTCAAGGATAGTAAGGAACCTTCATATATCTAGAGAATTCTGGGGATATGTGTAACCTACCAGTCCGCGTTGGAGCAGCGTGGTAGATCTTAACTTCAAACCTTTCCTAAAAAAGAGAGAGGAGGTCTATAACCAGGAGAGGGATAGTAAGAGGCCATTACATTACTTCTTTTTTTTTAATGAACTAATTTAGAACATTATTTAACGATATTGTTGTTAGTTTAGTCTAAATTTCTAATCGCACATCTTTATTTTGAAAGTTCATACCTTTCTATTGATATATGTTTCTCTTCATTAATTTCACGCAAAAAATCACAAGTGGGTGTTAAGTTTTTTTTATTAGTATACAGAAGGAAATATTCATAAATCCTCTTCGACCTTATTTTCTCGTATTCTTTTCACTACCAGTTTATATGGAGCACTATGGGATATCTTTTTTTAAAGACATTCCACATTAGTTTATGGAAATCTGAATTAATTTTATCGGAATAAATTCTGAATTACTTTGTTTCTCTTAGACTTGAAGTAACAGACCACCTACGAATTTTGGTGTCATGCATTATACATAGAATAATTTCATTACAATCCTCAAAAAATAGCTTATATTTTTTGGTACTGAAAACATAATGCAAAATTTTTATGCAGTTTTTAACTTTTATACGTGCAATTAAACAATACATCATAGCTTAAAAAATTATAAAAAGATTCTAATTTTAAGCTATCAAGTTTTCTAGCAAGTTAAGTCCTTAATTTGCTAGAAATCCTCTTGGATCATAAAATGTTTTCAAAAAATACACACATCACCAATAATGCTGTCTTTTTTTGTAAATGGTAATCTGATTAGTGGGTTTACTATAACAATGGCTGTTGGAGCATTCGAGGACCACCTCAGTCGTAGACCTGTTTTAAGCCGTAAATTATGCTCATAATAAAAAGGTTTCGAGATTTGATACCACAGTAATCAATAATAGATAAAAGGGTGCCTTACAAATACATTGCGATCACCTATTTTTTATTGAGATCTTAGGCCGTACCAACTTACCATAAGCATACGGCATTAGCATGCTATTAAGTATTGGTAAGAGTATCATTTTCTATCTGTATCTCTTCCTTTTTAACTGACACGTTGGCGTAGGAGACAGATTCGTGGGTCGCGGATTTCAATACTTTACTGACATTGAAATGTCGTGTATATTTTGACACGTTGTAAAACATTTTGTTCCCGTGACTTCGTTCACTTCCTGAATGATAACTCTCTTATTTCACACAACGAAAATAATAAATATCACTATATATATATAAAAATAAGGTCGTAAAATCTGACGATCTTATCGCTGTATAGCGATCTCTTCCAGATCATCTTTAGTGTTCAATTATAAACTGTTTTTTTTCAGTCCCTAATGGAAAAATTCTATTTTCTATTATTATAGCCTGGTATAACAACTATAATTGAAGGGAATTTTCTCAATATTGTTTTAGCCGTGACAGACAGATATCACGTTTATGTTAGTAGTGATTACAATATTTCACTTGATTTAACAGTAACCAATTCCTGTAATCTATACAGCTTGCATAAACGATATTGACGCCGACCACACACACTGGCACAATTAACCATTTACTCAGTTTGTGATGCAAAGATCCACTTTTATTATACGATACCGATACGACATCATTATATTTAAACTTCTAATAAGAATGATGAAACCAAAATACAAATCTTTGTTACGAATTATAATAAATTTAACTGCTAGTCCACGTCGTGGTCAACAACAAAAAAACAGCGCAGCCTGGAGGTGGTCGTTCCGGTAAGAGACTTCTTAAATAATAATTTATTTCTAATGTATTATGCCTTTGCGAACTTTTCTGTACATTTATAGAAGACACTTAATAATCTCACCATACATTGTTTTATATATTACAAGAAGATTAAGCATATTTAGGTTCCAGGTGGTATGACTTTTTCTAAATTTCGAAAATGCTCCAATTATAGACCTTCATTATAAATTGATCTATATCTATTGATGAAATTCTTTAATTTTTAAAATCATTAAAAATTTCAAATTTCAGAGTTGGCTGATATTTGAGGCTTAATTTTGTTTTTAATGGTAATTACTTATAATTGTAACTGAGAATGATAACTCCTTTTATTGGTACTACATAATTAATTTAAAAATAAATAGGATATTTGATGGATCATTTATTATGTAATGCTGTTGAAGACCCGAGAAATAAATTTCATTTATATCACAAATTTTATCGTTTACTGTAAAAGCATTCGAGTGCAAAACTCAGTTCACTTTTGAGAAAGCATTACGTCAGTAGGTACATAGAATTCATCGGTCTCGATTTTCAATTCACAGTAAAACACCCGATCGAGTTACCTTTTAGAATTCTTTCGCACAATACTGGATAAAAACGTTTTTATGGCGGAGAAATCTATATCTTTCATCGAAATACTTTAGTGAAAGAACTCTCAGATAAAATAGAAACTATTTGCCATTACGTTTTAAATTTTTCAGTGCATCGATCTTATAATACTTTCCTTAACTTCAAAGGAATTTTTAAGGATACTTTTAAACCTTCTCAAATGCGTGTATGAACTGAATGATGTACACATATGATCTGGTAGGCAATGGGTGCTTGTATATAATGAACAAACAGAATTACTGATGCAACATCAACTGCGTTAGTATTCATTAACAATCATTGTTAACGGCTTCCTGTAGATCATTTTATGCTTTTTGCTCGGGAGATATAAACAGCGTACAACTTGTACTTGTTTGTAAGGGACCGTATAGTTTCAACCATTCAGGTGACCTAATTCAAAAAAGTTGTTTTGCGGCAAATTGAAATAAAGTGTAGCGTGGCGCCTACCAAACTCGTGAGTGTAAAAAGAGACACACAACTTGGAAAATCTAGGAATCATTCGTTTTTTACATGACAATGTAAATCAATTAAGCCTTATTTTGAGTTCGGTCATTTTAATACTAAGTGTCCGATATATCCATTAATATTTCACGTTGTTATTATTGCATAATCTGCTATATGTTATTGTGCATTTATTTCCTTTTAAGCATGCTGTAACTACCTCTAATTGCACCTATATATTGTTAACAACGCTATAATATAGAACCATATTAGTTAAATTGCACATGCCGTGTGGTATCTGGTTTAATAGAATAGGCCACCCTCATTTTCTTACCGAGGTGTCGTAAAAGGCAACTAAGTTAAGTCGACCCGCCGTGTGGTATGCGGCTGAGTAGAATCGACCACCCTCATTCCTTACCGAGGTGTCGTAAAAGGCGACTAAGGTAAGTCGACCCGCCGTGTGGTATCCGGCTGAGTAGAATCGACCACCCTCATTCCTTACCGAGGTGTCGTAAAATACGACTATGGTAAGTTGACGTCAGGCAGGCGGCCGGTCGTAAGATACGTAGCCGAATCTTGTGACAACATGTTTGTAACATGTTGTGCCGACCCCACTTAGGGTGGGATAAGGGCAGGAGAATGATGATGATTATTTTAATTACACATGAAGGTCTGTTGGTAGTTCTATCGAATAAATAATTTAAAAAGAAATGTATGTGCCTAATTTATAATTTCCCATACACTCAACGATGAACGAAAAAATCCCAAGGGAACAATGTGCATACTTCCTCCCTCTCTCTAGACAATTCCTGGGTTATGTATTACTTGCCAAACCGCATTGGAGGAATGTGGTCTAACCTCCAATCCTTCTCTCCAAGGACGGGAAGCTTTTGACGAGTAGTGAAACAGAAACAGTTTTTACTTTTAAAAATATTTTTAGATACTTGTACAAGTTCTTAACTCGTCTCGCAAGAGTAGGTATCCTGCGTTATTATTAGGTCTTCACAACTTAGCTTTTACCTGAATACCATAAATTATTTTACTCGAATAGTTCTAAATAAATAGTGGAAAAATATATTTATCAACAACATACTGTAGCCGCAACTTATTCTCGACAAGTTAAGTGTTAAAATACCCTTAATTATTGACTATACGAGTATGGTTATAAATCTTCCCGAGAGATAAAATGAAAATTTTGTATCCTATATGTTAACCCGGTATGTGATTGGTTATGGCATGCACTGTACTAAATTTTAACTTGAGATTGTCGTAATGTGTCGTGTCGTGTCGTGAATGTGTGTAGTGCTTGTGTAATGTTGTTGCTCTTGGCGTTTTGTGATACGGTAACGTATCCTCTGTGTATGAGGTTTTCGGTTAGGTTAAGATCGGTTTTTGTTTCCTACACTGAGTATTACATAGATTTTCAACAAAGAGAACAAACGCTGATTCTAGCAATATAATTCTATCATAACTTTTGTACCAAATTTCTTTAAAATCGCTCTACAGATTAGCTGTCAAAGCGTAATGAACAGAGTTTTGCACTAATAATATTAAAATATGTATATACCTATATTGTCCTTAAAAATGGAATACCATTCTCATTTATCTACGCCGTTATTGTTTTTTATTTAAAAAATGCAATTCGGGAAAGTATGCTGATAACTTTATCGTGACTAATGTCCGGTTTAACTTGTTCGTTGTTTGCAGAACAATAACATATTGACTCATAAACAGACACAAATATTATAATATTTAATTCGTATTACTCTATAGCGTACTGAGAATTGCGGCGTGTCTGTAAATTTTCTTCAAAACGTGCGTACAAGGAAAAAGATGTGAGGAGGTCACGGCCGACGTTTCATGTCACGACTTGAGGGTATTGAGCATATAATAGATACATTAGTGTTGTCAGATAGTAGATTACATCAGGTCAAAGCTTCTTTCGTTTTCTTCGTATTATTGGTACGTAGGACTGACGTAAGAGAATCAAAGTCAACGATAGATAACCTTATCAAATAGCTGATTAGATTCCAAAAAGTTCGTTTTTTTTCTGCACTTTATCGCGAAGGAGGAATACCACGACAAGAGTGGTGAGTTTTGGTACACTAATATAACCAAATAAAATACAGGTAAATGCAGGTTTATTTTTTTACCTTTGCCTTTGCCTTTAAGATAAATAGATATTTGGTAAAAAATAAAATAAATTAGATTTGTGTCTTCAATATATCGCTCATAGGGTTATTATAGGTATTAGAGTTGGGGAATCATAGGCAGCCCTGTAAGTGATAATGACACGAGAAATAAGGAGAGGAATATAAAACGTATACTTCATTTTCGTCTAATCACATTTAAATATGAGAGATAGATCACTCTAATTTGTTGTATTATAATACTAAACATATTGTAATATGCCACATTTTAGGCTGGCTTCCCTACTTTAAGTATAACCACTTGGCAACTTATTAAAGTTGGCAGGTAAGTAGTGATAGGTGATAAAAGTCAGGGGATCACTATTAACATTTCATGTAACAACAATTGTATTTAGGATATATAGATTAGGGTTATCTGTTAGTTGAAAACAGCAGTTCGAATAGTTTTTTTATTTCTCTTCATTATAACAAAAAAAGGGGAAGTTAGTAAAGTTGTTTACATCGTGATAAAGGTTTTCATAGACAAATAGTTTCTTGGGTTTTCTAAAATGGTTCAGCTTTTGTTCATAACACAGATAAAGGGCAACAGAGGTGAAGCAATAACAGTTAACGTTTCACGTCATAACAAATGTATTGACATGAGAGCATTGGTCTAAACACTTAGTTTATTACTGTTACTCACCAGGTTAGAGCATTTATTTTAAGATTTTTTAGAAGTCTATAATTTAAAAAACGGTTTTAGCTTGTATGTTAAATCAGCATTATGGTAATATCTGAATGTCCTGTCAAAGACTTCGCATGTAAGACTGTGCGACTCTTTCGAGGCCGTCAAGTCTCAATGGTGGCTTCCTGGGACTTATCCCAGGAAGCCACCATTGAGATTTCTATTAAAAACTTACCTGTCTTATAGGTAACTGCAATTTATCACACAGTTTTCGGTGAAGGAAAACATCGTGAGGAAACCTGCCCATCTCTAGAGAATTCTTGGGATATGTTTAACCTACCAATCCGCATTGTAGCAGCGTGGTAGGTCTTAGCTCCAATCCTTCTCTCCAGAAATGGTGGAGGAGGCCTACTCTCAGCAGTGGGATTATAGCAGGTGGTCGCTTCACTAAAAAGTTACATAAACTTTGTACACTAAAATTATATGATTTTTTTGCTATGGCTAGACATGCAAAATCTTTGCGGACAATGACTTTAGATTTCGGACACGACTATAGAACAACGAACTGCTCCAGACGTAACAGTTCAAAATTATCCGCGAAATCTCTATGAAGTATTACCAAGCGTTAAGATTTTTGCTGGACATATCAATAATTGAATGGATAGCTATAAAGCTATCCATTCATTCATTGTCTTGCCCTTATCTCAACATGAGGCTTCATTCTTTTGCCATTATCCCACTCTACTCGTAAGTGGGATCGGCACAACATGTTTTAAACATATTGTAAGATGATTTGGCTAGGTATCTTACGACCTGCGTAACGTGAGCTTACCTTAGTCGCCTTTTACGACACTTTGGTGAGAATTGAGGATGGTCTATTGTAGTCAGCTGGATAGAACACGGCGGAGTACTTTTCTATATCCATAAATCTTCTGTACTACTCTGCTCTTTAATAAGCTTGCGTTCAACTTAACTCACGTAAACAAGTTGTTATTCAAGGCTCTCTCAAAATGGTTTTCTAATAAAGTTTTTTTTTGTCATGAGCATATCTTTGCCAATGCACATACATAGCTGCCATCTAATCTCCGCAAGCCGTAAAAAGTTTTGTTAGGATGCAAATGTTGTTTGTTATTTGGCATACGCACAAGTAAAACATTAAAAGAGAATATAATAAACCGTCATTATTTATTTACAGCAATTAATATTGTCGTATATAGTCATATTTTCCCGTTATTGTCCTTTGGTCATTTTAATATTTCGTAAATTTACATTTAAATGAAAGGTATGTTCTTTATGGTATAAAGAAAAAGAAACTACAGGATTTCGATATTGTGTGGTTTATCTACAACAGCACAGTCTAATTGTTACGGGTATTACAGCAGAGTTGCGACAGCAATGGCTGGGTAAATGACCCTGTATCGGTGTTACGTCGCCCATCCGATCTGAGTCAGCAAACATTGCATTGTACCATAGCTTTTATCAAGTTTGAAATTTTTAGCGATACGCTGGGTGCGTATTATAATTTCAAAGAATTGGGTGGAAAATATCAATACATACGTAAATCTAGAGATACAGAGAGAGATATATTTCGGCTGTTCTAAGCTGTGATAGCCTAGCGGTGAGACCGTGCGACTCTCTAGAGACGACATGGGTTCAAACCCCGGGCAGGCACCAATGAGTTTTCTATTAAAACTTATGTGTCTAATTGATAATTGCAATTTATCATACGCTTTTCGGTGAAGGAAAACATCGTGAGGAAACTTGCATATCTCTAGAGAATTCTAGGGATATGTGTAACCTACCAATCCGCATTGGAGCAGCGTGGTAGGTCTAAGCTCCAATCATTCTCTCCGAAAACGGAGAGAGGAGGCCTTAGCCCAGCAGTGGGCATAGTAACAGGCCGTTACTTTTTTTTACTATATAGTTCAGAATTACATAAGTACGTAACACCGTTTTTTATTTATTTACCATAAATTTCTTGTAATATTAAGTGGATTAGACAAAAGCACTTTTCCAAGTTTAAAAAAAATTCTTTTTTCGATGTATAATTTATTGAAAGTACAATTTATCTCTACATGTTTGTTGTACAGAGAAGATTAAATGCTATCATGATTTTGTCGACCCTGCTGTTATAAAAGGCCAATGAAAATGACTGTGAACATTGACACCGCCTTTCCTGTGATGGAGAGATCGCAAAATGAATGATTCACAGAGAGGCATAGATAATACTGTTTTGTCGGCTACTGAAGAACTTTAGGTATAGCGAGTTTGAGTTAGTTATTTCTATAAGGTTTTTACGTTTTTTTTGCTGTAATGAAGAATTTATTGTTGCGATTTTAGTTGCATTAGAATCTGTGCATCCCGGGGAACAAACTGCGATCCTTGTAACGCCGCATTTGAGCAAATTGAAGTGTCTGTTTTATAGGTATGTTCAAATGAAAGATTTATTTAAGAATAAAACAATATGAACTTTATTGGAATATTATTATTATCCATAAAATGTTTTACTCATGTATTAATGTTTCACCCCACCCAACTATTAATCCCTTTATAACTCTAGCCAACTAGAACAAGCAGATTGATGAACCAAGTACTATATAACAATGCTTGTTTGGATAATGCTTCGCTTCGCGATTTTGTCGTGGGCTCTATCTCCTGATGATGCTTCGGTTGCGGGGCGAAACGATTGTTGAGTTTGTGAAAGTGAACGTGTGTAGTGCATGTGTATTGTGGTGGAAGTGGTGGAGGTTTGTGCATGTGTTTTTACGAATCCTGCACGTATCGGGTATGAAAATACGGATAGTCCACTATACATTTAGCACTATATATATTTTCTATTTGTATCGCGGATTATAGCAAAATAATTTAATTATTACTTTTGACCAGATTATGTTTAAAGTAAATTAAATTTATTAAATGTATCACTTTGTAAATACAATATATTAAAAAGAATCAATTCTGATATTATAGATAGACATTTACATATAAGAACTTTTCCTGTACACTTAATGCATTAGGAATTATATAATAAGTCGAACTGTTCTCGATACCCACAACGTTAACAGTAATTGGCCCAATAACTAACTACAATTTTATATGATTCACAGGTACCTAGTTAACGAGTGCTAATTGAAAAAGGTAAAAGTCATTAACAGCTCTCGAGTAAAGTATCCGAGCCATTCATTATCATGAATGATTCTGCGATTTAATGCATCCATTAACGAAAATAGAAAAAGTAAACTAGTTAACTGTTAAGTTAGGTGTTGAGTAACATTTGTTATTTTATTGTTTGTATCTCTTTTATTACAGCTATTGAGATGAACTTTTTAGCAACGTCATCTTGTAAGCTGCACAAGTAAAAAATATTATTGTCTTTAATGAAATGACATCTATGTTAATATACTGAGTGAATGTGATTATCTATTTATTTGTTCTTTCATTAGATCCGAACGGAGCAACTGATTGACGTGATTTTGCTTTGGAGAGTGACAGAATACATTTAGATAGATAGATAGAAATTCTTTATTGCACACACATTATATTACACAAATTACATAAAGAAAGAAACTTAAATACAGAAACATACGGCGTGCAAAGGCGGTCTTATTGCTAAAAGCAATCTCTACCAGACAACCTTTGAAAAAAGAAGAAATTGTAACATAACATTATCTTTGTACGGAAGTCCACACAGTCACAGAGATGTAATATCCAGAGGACCTATCGTTTTAAAGCAGGCCTCAGATACCATTTGCAGGTTGCTTAGCGCCAAAGAGCTTTCCAGGGCTCAAGGGCATTGAGTGATAGCTTCTAAAAAAATTACAGTATCCTGGAGATACTCGAGCGACTATTAGACGCCCTGATAGGTGAATTGTATTGATATTTATCTTACCCAGCCAAATAAATGCCGCTAGCGCTACAAATTAATTCGTTGTAATATAATTTTATTATTGCTTTTGAAAAAAATTCTGCTCTGACCGTAACCCAATGGAGATTATATGTACAGTGTTAATGGCACCTAATAGTTAATGCTATAAATACAACAAAGAGAAAGTCCTCACTTGTAGTTGGAAACATCATAGAAGCCATAAATTAAAAATGGTTTCTGCTATTAAAACGTCGCATAGCTCAAATCGTAAACAGTCGTCCCTATGTCCATAATATAAGGGTTAATATATTGTCTAAAATTGAGGTTTGATTTTTAACGATTAATAGTTTTAAATTTTAATGCCTTCAAACGTAGCCAATAAAATTCGTGTATCCTATGAAGAAACGAAGATATGTTTTTAAAGGTGGAAAATAAAATGGTTGCTATTACTATAAATTATATTTATTAAGGATTTACAAAGCTCGAAATGTCTGAAAATTTTTAATTATGGACGATTATTGTCAATACTTACTTCGCGTTGTAAGCGAGTTGGTGATTGATATGGCATCGCAGCTACACATGGTATTAGATGCAGCTGGAACGAATGTTGTCCTTACTTGTCCTTTTTTTATTGATTTTATTTTTTGAATTATTGCATGGTTAAGATGAGCTTGGTAAACTTGATGAGCTTCAACAAATACAGATAGCCTTTAATTCTTAAAAACACGATTTTAAAATTTCACCCATTATATATTTAGAAATGTAATATACACCCGGCTATTATTAATTATAATATTTTAAACGCTTGAAAAGACATATATATTATTGGGTATCTTGAATTCAATTTAAAATTCACAGTTATTTTAATACAATCCTTTTTCTTGCATTGTACATACAATTTGTTTAAAACAATTTCAAAACTGATTCACTAGCTATAAACTAAACACGTCAATGTCATGAAGCCCAAAGTTTTGGCTGCGGCTTTTGTTATGCAAATAAAATCGTTTCTATTTGATTTTATTCCTTCATTAGTCTATAGGATAACAGCAAATTTACATTTAATTTTTAGAATTAATTAACTATTCCAATGTTTATAGTTAAGCTTAGTGTATTTAATAATGTTGAACCTCAAAACTCAAAGATGTTACGTAAAAGAAAGGAATGTTTTGGTTCCCGTACGTTGATTTATGCCGCTTAAGCAATTGTGTGACATAAAGAAGTAATTGAAGATTTTATTTCAAGAATCCCATCTCGTACCATTTTACAGTGGAACCATAAAAACTAAAGTACCCAAAGCGGCTATGGATGGTAAGAAAAGAGGCAACAAAAAAACTAATATCTTTACAGTTGCCGAAGATTGGGCCAAGTGCATCCCACAAAAAAGTTATTTTAAATATTTGTAACGCTTCGTTTAAATAGTGGCTTGGAGTAGCTCATAATGTCAGTGGGTTCGCTTTTACGGTAGTTAGTGATTGATGAAGTGTGGTGAAAAAAGTTTGTCATGTTCCAAAAAGTTAATTTATTTGTACTGCATTTGTACAACCAACCTTGGAATGCTATCGAAACTAAGTAAAAGAAATAGCCTAAGCTGATCTTGATAATAGTAGTCCTATATTTACTAGACTGACTGACTAGACCTAGACTTCTTCTAGCCTGGGTGTACGAGTATATTTTTATTTAAGTATGTATTTAAAATTATATATGTAGTATATCTACCAGTTGTCCGTCACCCATAACACAAGTATCAAGTTACTTACTTTGGGGACGGACAACTGTGTGTGTAAGTGTCCCATACATTTGTTTATTTATTATTTATATTTATGGTATGCTGTTGAAATTCGAGCTAGAACCAAATTATTGTTACTTGTAGTATCCTCCAATAAGTTATTATCAAAACATACCTTTACAATTCTTCTTGTTCTTCTTCTCAACCGTCCACTTAACCTTTCAATTTTCCACACATTTACAATTGGAGTTCGACATTTATGTCAAGGATATTAGGATCAGAATATTGTTAGGTACTTGTATCATTCTTGTATAACTTATTTATGCAAACTTACCTTTACAATTAGAGTTCCATATTTATGCCATGCTATTGAGATCTCTGGACAAGAATATTGTAACTTGCATTACCCATATTACCAAGTGTCGTGACTTCTGATTGTATAATCCTTTATACTCATACCTTATAAACACAGTCAATGTCTTCAGAAGAGACTAGCGCTTCAAATACAGCCTAGTTAACGCTCTAGAGATAATTTTAGTGTAACTCGGTATTATATTTATCATTAGATTAAGATATATTAATAAGCCTATGTGTTTCAAGAATTATTTTTTATTACTATTAATAATATTCCATTACACAAATAGCACACCAATCAAGCAGTTATTCGACTATGTACGATCATTTTCTACTATTCTTGTAATTATGACAAATATTTCTTTGCAATGGTCATAGAAAAATGCAAGTTGCGATGTAAATTAATCACTCGTATAAGATTTCAATTTGCGGTGACGAGTATTTTGTAATCATAATATTTTTCAACAAACTATGTTACGCAAGAGATGTCGTAACTTACTATTAAATATGAAGTCTTAGTATTTAAATAAATATTTAATTATCCCCCTCTTTATACAACTATAAATAGCTATAGGAGTTTAAAACATGTTGACAAATTAACTCTAAAATCTTTCTATATTTGCATCTATCTTTCTTAAATCACATAATCATTATGTTGTATCCTACTCCAGGTGAGCACAACAGTTTTTCGCTTCTTATGTTAAACTCTTTTAGTGACATGATTTTTATCCTACCTCGTTATATATCCCAATCATCTAGCACTTGTCATCTTCTCTTTTCTCATTTTTTCTTAAATCACTATTTGCTTTAAAATTTAACTGTCGCATTTTTTTATTAAATAAGACTATATGAACAGTATAAAAGATAAGCTCAAATTAAAACGGACTTGAAAAGAATGGTGGATCGGTCTCAGTTTTATCGCTCGATATAAACTGCTTTAGTATTCAAACACCCAAGTTTCCAATCTCACTTTTGCATTTAATTTTTGAAAGCAGTGACAACTTTAATTCGTAAGTAGTCGTGTTAAATAGAAATTGGAAAATTATATGGGTCATTAAAATAGCATGTTTTAATATGCCATTTAGTTTGAAATTCAAATCCCTTGAGTATTTAAAAATAAAAACTGATTTACCGTTACTATAGTTTTAATTTATGTTTTGCAAAGCAGACATACCTCTCTATTTACGTCATATCAATTTCTTAAATGTTCTTACCTTACTTTTTATTGCCTTACTTCTTACTATAATTTTTATTGAAGTAAACCTGTAGACAAGAGCATTTTGAAGAGCTTTTAGACTCGTCAATTGTACTGATGGTTCGGAAAATTGCTCTAATCGAGAAGACCCCGCATAAAACTCGGCGGTTGTTCTTTTTAAAATTTAATTCTCATAACTAGTTATTTTTTTTTCTGTTTAATTTAATTTACTCTCTTCTACAAGGTCGAAGAGCAGCACGCGTCCTTATCGTTTATGTAATCTTCAATGTATATAAAGTAAGTAGACTTGATGTTTCAGCCTTCTTTAGTTATTTTAAACTGTAATAGTGGCAAAGTTAAAACTACTACTAGTATTTATATTTACTTATTTATGATTTAAATTAATTTTCTGCTTTTCCAAGTGCTAATGTCTACAAATGTTCTTCGTGGAATCGCAAAACGTAAGTGTTTAAGCATTATCGCTGCAAACGTTTGCCGACATTTAATATCCAACTTGAAACGATTTCACCTACGTTTTTTTACTTTCGCAAATTTTATCGCTTTCAACTAAACGCGTTATGTTTATTCCTGCGGCTGTGGGGACTTTGTAATAACCCTAATATAATATAGTTATTCATGAATGAAAAAAACCCTCAATACTGCTAATATATAAAAATGAATGATTGTATATTATTATGGACCCCCAAAAGGCTGGACCGACTTTAATGAACTTTCAGCCAATCTTTAGAATTACGAAGCGGATCATATAAATCTTGATGACGATTGGAGTATTTTTTTAACCGTTGATCTCTGTTTAGAGGGGAATTCGAAACCAGGCGGAGCAACAGTAACGCGTTGCCGAACAGGTAGTTATTTAATAAAATTTAATTGAATATTTACGTTCTGTATTGCTTAATACAATGCCATATATATACCGTTTTATCGTGCCAACCAAATAAATAAATCTTTAAAATTATAATCCATAGTTGTTTGTAGTTCCTACAATAAATGGAATGAATATTGACTTGAGGCCTATTTGGAAAGCATATGTAGGGTAAAATACATATAAGGAGTAATGTAATTCCTTTTATCTTCATAGAACTTCAGCTGTGATAGGCCAGCGGTGAGACTGTGCGACTCTTTCGAGGGGAACACGAGTTCAAACCCGGGCAGGCACCAATGAGTTTTCCTATTAAAACTCATGTGTGTAATTGATAATTGCAATTTATCACACGTTTTTCGGTGAAAGAAAACATCGTGAGGAAACCTACATATCTCTAGAGAATTCTGTTGACGTGTAACTTACCAATCCGCATTGGAGCAGCGTGGTAGGTCTTAGCTCCAACTCTTCTCTCCAGAAACGGAGAGAGGAGGCCTATTCTCAGCATTGGGATTGTAACAGGTCGCTACTTTACTTTACTCATAAAACTTCCATCAATAGCAAAAGCAGTATTTTTTGTTCAAAACAAGTTAGGCGGGCGTGTATTATATATAGTACAACGTAAGAAATATTTTATTATAGAATCACTTTCATCAACCTTTCTCTGATGTGTGAGAAAACCTGCCGGAGGTTCGCATTAATCATATATGATATAATCACTAGAATCGACTCGTGACTCTATTCGTGAATTAAAATTGATTTAATAAATATGTCACGATTTATAGATTTAGGCGTTACTTGGGTAAGATACATAAAATAAAAGTAATAATAAAATTATTTTGTTGTAGTCCGTGGTAAGATTTATTGCGCTGAATTTGCGTGATTCATAGTGGATTATAGCAAAATAGTTTTATTATGGCTTTTACAATATGTTATGGTTTAAATTCAGTTGGTGATGACGTTTCATGCATATTAAGCGATGTTTTTAAATTGTATCGAGTTTTTTTTACATACATATTTAATTTACGTCAATATATAACAAGATATAACAAGTCTAGTTAAAAGAAGCTTTGAACAAAACTTCATGTACCTACTGACAATCGTTGAGGAGTTCTCTCGTCTAGAGTAATCGTGGCAGTAGCAATAGGTCATGTTTACTATAAACATGGATTGTCATTGGGACTGGACCAGTATTTTAAATTTTAGCTCAATCGGACACCGGGAAGTGGATCAAACTAAGCTTACATGAATCCACCGTCTCATACACGGCAAGTTAAATAAAACTTTTTAAAAGTATAATAAAATATATTTCAATTAGATTCCCGATTCTAGCTCTTTTTAAATAAAAATGCCGCCCACTAGAAATATGAATTGGCATCACGAGAAAAGGAATAAATGCTTTATCGTACAAAACGATAAGCTATTGAATATGCAACTCCCTGGGTAGTAGATAGTAAATTTTGTGTATGATGTACAAAGGGACAGATAACGAATGGTGTGTATAGAAAGCACTGGTGGATAGTTTATTAAGAAAAAACGTTAGCTATTCTACTGACAACTTTCTCAGCATGTTTATAATCGCCGTGGAGAATGCTCGGCGTTTCAAGCTACTGGCTTTCTGTGAAAATCCACTCCCACGTGCTATGAACTTTGAATTACATACCAGTACGGACCAGCTGTTGTTACTGATGTAACAATTATATATTGTGCTAGCGGAACGCTGAACCGATGCAGTTTTTGTTTGGTTTGATTTTGATTATGTAATAAAGAAAGAAGAGTCTGCCCGTTTCTTTATGTAAATCTAAAAATATTTCATCATTGAAACGACATATTTCAAAAATGTACTCGACTAAAAACTGATATTTATATTTTATTATAAGTGGACTTTATTGTATTTATTATTCCCTTTATTTTTCTCAATCCTAACTTTTTACATTCTTAAATATCTATATGGTATAGGTTGTATGTGCTATTTACCTAAACCATATGGCTTAGGTAAATAGTACATATCAGTATTGTGTAAATTGTGTTAAAGAGATCGCGCAGTTGTTAAAAAACTTGCTCGGAGCTTTAGTCGCGTGCGCTGCGTAAACCAGCAGAGATACGCTAAAGTAATGTACTAGAGAATTGAAGATCTATAAAAAAAACTACAAAAAAGTCCGAGATAGCATGTCTCTTTCTCTCAAGGTTAGCTCACAATAACTACTGTTATGTTAAAAATTTCGGAAAATTTTCCACTTAATTCCACGCGAACGAAGCCGTTGTTGGCATAGCTAGTTATTAATAATGAAAAAAACCGGGACACCGGGAGGTGGGTCAAATTACAAAATACAAGTCAAGTAAAATAAAAGCTTTTAAAAAGGACGCTCGCATACATGCAGATGTAACTGGCTTAGAATAACGTATTGATTTTTTTTAAAGTTAAATGTATTAGCCACTTAACTATTTACTGAACAAACTGTTTCTGCTACAAAGTTGTGCTACTGTAAGGCTGCAGGCTATTCTCGCAATGCAATCTTCATTATACGAAACTGTATTTATCTGCTTTAGTTTCATTTGCCATACTTATCTCAAACGGTCAATTTCCTTCACCTGTACTTATTTAAACTTAAAATGATATGCGTTCCTTTTAGTGCGACTATATTCTCTGTAAGGTAATACATGTTGGTATGAATATAGGTATTTTATAAATTAGAAGTTACTGTCATAACAAAATTCTTATATGTTTTTTAGTTTACTTGGTATGTAAAAATGATTTGAGAAATGGATATCTTATTGTGATAATATATAATAGTTCACATAAAATTATTCTTTAATAGTTGCATATTTTTATGTATGATATTTCTGCTTGGCAGGACTTTGATACTTTAAAATGTTTTTGATTTAACATTAAAATCATTTCTTCAAGCTCTTACAGTTTCTACGCTTTCGTTTCATAGTATTATTTAGGTTTTATAAATTCTTTTTCCTAAATCATTGCTATTAAAACACTTTAGGTGAAAATTTTTAATGATGTTTCTCAGAAATTGAATATTGAATTATACCAATATCTAATAGAATAACAGTATCCATATAAAAATACTCAAGTTACGTGTATCGAAAAATTCTGCAAATATACAAAACCGTTACTAAAATATAGCAAAACCGTTCTCATACCTTATACATTAAGGATATACCGCACGTATAACAAGACACCACCAACAGCACACTACACACATTCACTTCGACAATCTTAACGATCGATTCGCCCCTTAACCGAGGCATCATCATCACACGATAACCCGCGCTAGGAGGATTTATATTATACAAATAGTTAAACGTCCACCATTAATTTTGCCTCCAAACACGTGTTTTGCTTCCTACACTTAGCATTATATAGATTTTCTTTACAAACGCGAATTATAGCAAAGTAATTCTATCATAACTTCTGTACTATGGAATTCCGCGAAGTAACACCCACATCTATAAATTATATAACGAATATCATTTTTTGTATCGTGAATAACACTATAAAAGATTGTTTGTCAAAGTTCGTTAAAATACACAATGCACATCTTGCTTTACCCGGATCCCTGAGGCAGTAAAATGTTCGAACGTGGGACGCACGTGCGTTTAGCACACGCATCTGACGGAGCCCGACACATTGTTTGTTTTTTACTCTCTCCGTTTCAATTCATCCATTCAATACCTTTGCAGAAGTTAAATGCTACAATTCGAGTAATGCATGCTAGGTATTATTATATAATGAATTGTCTACATATATATAATATTAAGAGCTGTGATAGCCCAGGGGTGAGACAGTGAGACTCATTCGAGGTGGTCACGGGTTCAAGCCCCGGGCAGGCACCAATGAGTTTTTCTATTAGAACTTATGTGTCTAATTGATAATTGCAATTTATCAGTGAAGGAAAACATCGTGAGGAAACCTATATGCAGGCTTCCTCACGATGTCCTTAGAGAATTTTGGGGATTAGTAATGAAATATTTTTTTAAATATTATAAATAATAATTTTTAATGATTACAACTTAGGACTGACTATTTTCATTTTTATACATGAAGGTAGACATTTCAATTGTTATTCAGTGCTGTTAAGGAAAAAAATAATATTGTTAAGCGAAAGGCCGATAAGAATGGGAAAAAAAGCAAATATTTACAATTTGTTTCAACAGCGTCATAATTTAATATTTGTTTAAAAGATTTTGCTGATACTGCCGTTGATTACAATAATAGTTGTTTTAAGAAATCATTGCAAGATATTTGCGGTTTAAAAAGCTATGATAATAAACTTAATTGATTTGTCTGATCAGCGTTCCTTTCACAAAAAAAGCACTTAAGAATTACAGACATTTGAAATTAAATAAGTGCGTAAATAGACCCTACTCATTTTACAAATCTTATATTATTAGTAAGCTAGAAAGCACTAATAGGATATTTTTGTTAAGCTCTTTTAACGGTATTACGCGTCCTGTAAATTGATTGCGTTTGCGTATATGTACGTAACCTATTGTTGATAAATTAGCGTTGGTTTTTAGTATATTATCTACTACAGTGTGGGCCGAACGTTGGGCCCTCGCCCCACTGGGGGACACTTTGTTGGTTAAGGGGAGCAATTCGAAATTGGACTGGAAACGAGTTTGACCCTTTCGCTCTGGGCCATTTAAATGTAATGCTAGATTTCGGTGCCAAATTAAAAAAAGCCAAATAATAAAGTATAATAATTATTAGGAAAAAATTTAATTAAGCTTAATACCATTTAAATTTCTTAAGTGAAAAATTCATATTTCTAATATTAAAAGGGGTCATAAGAATTTTACAAAGACTCAGTACTAAGGCATAGCACAAAAAAGGCTGAAACACACTGATCGAATAAATTGTTGATGTAAAGAATCGATATAAATTGATCAGTAGACCTATGCCCCAAATATGGAATTTTGTCGAAAATCGTACTTGAGAATATACAAGTTTGTTGGACGCCTTAAGTTTCCCTTTGTAGCATCGATAATTAAATAGTCCATAGAGAGATTTCGTGCCCGTTTATACACTTTATTTTACTACCTATGTGTCAAGGGCATTATATTGCGATTTATGTTTTATAAAAACATGTAATAATAAGAGTCACATTGTGCAGTGATCGTAAAATAACTCAAGGTTATATCTAAAATGAAGCTAATTTAAGTCTAAATACGATTACGCAATAAACTCTACAACAATAATATCGGTAACGTTACCTTTAAATATTTATTCACACTTATCTTTTTGCTTTTAGATTATACTATTGTCTGTGTTCACTCATTCATTATCCTGGCATTACCCCGTTAATTCCTTAATTCCCCTAAATTCCTTATATCCCTTTGGACAGTCTTACTGATTTTTATTGGTAAAAGTATCGTTTTGGGTCGCACTCTGGCTTGAGCTCTGAGAATCGTACATAGAAGCTGAACGTTTTAATTTTTCAGTAATAGTGTACTAATGTACATCCACAGGCAGGCAGGCCAACAGACAGACTTTTATACTGTGTTATTAGTGTATTTTTAAATTATTATTATTTCATTATTTTAATATTTTGTTTGTATTCTGTTATATTTGTAGTGTCATCAAGAGGTGAGATTAGTAGCATTATTGACAATGCAAAATATGTTACGATGATTAGTGTTCAGAAGGTATACTAGAGTCTGGAACCTTGTTCTAAGCTTCTTTGGATCAGTTTAACACTAGATCACGAAAAACGATGTCATCTAGTTATCTTGGTTTGCCTGAATCTAGGTGATCTGGCTTTGGGGTTTGGGCTGAAGATTCATAACCATTGTCGACCAAGACACGGTCTCTACGTTTGTTCGTTTTGGTGATTTGTGGGAGGTATAGTTTTATAGATCGAGTCTCTACCTCGAGTTTCTCCCTTACGAGTACGTACCTACCTCTACCTTAGGTTAGTTAGATTCAACCTTACGAGTTTTTAGGAGTACTTAAAAATCGGCTGTGCTGACTTGGTTGGTAGTGATCGGTTGTGTTAAAAAATTTACTGTGTCCATGTTATTTTGACCTTAGTTATCGTTTTCAATTTATTCATTTACTAGAAATACGTGCGGCTTCGCCCTCAAGAAATTCAGTGAATGTTATAGTCTCTCGAGTCTCGGCATGAGACTGGCTCTCTGATACCCGACACCGCTTTTCTATTTCCCCCTCTAAAATACAATCGACACCAGTTTGTTACTACCCCCACTAAAAATTGTTGTAAAACGACCTCTTCAACTCAATTTACATGAAACAGTTATGTGCTATTAATCTAAACCTTTCGGAGGAATTGAATTTTAGTAAAAAACGTACTAAAATCCGTTCAGTAGATTTTGAGAAAATCCATTACATACAGACAGACAGCTTTGGGGACTTTATAATAAATAAAGAAGTGAAAACGTAATTCAGTGGAAAGGTATCAATAGGTATGTTAGGTAAACGTGATATATTTGAAATCTAACTCCGCTATTGTGGTAATAGAATCACTAAGTGATTGCAAAACTCACACTACAAAAGATCGCAAGCTGATATCACTGACAAATTATTTGTCATGTATAAATTATTGTTTAATCGTGCTTACGTCCTATCACATTCACTCGTCAGTTATGTTAACATGGACAAGCGCCGATGCTAGCGGCAAAGCGTAACGACATCCGATACGCCCACCGAACGCGATGTCATTGAGCCTGTACTACTGACTATTAATTTTATGTGTAGGTCCGTCTTTACATATAATCAGTACCAAACCATACTTAGATTATAAATGTGATATCTGTACTTTAAGTCGGACTGTTATCCTTATAGGGATAACCTGTTACAACTAAGTGAATACATTTGGTTTAATTGAAGATAAAATACTGGGTTACTTCTGTTTGTATTAATATTTACTATGTTTAAATATATATGTATAGTACCCGGCATTCAATAATGCAAATCGATGTTTAAAACGAAACAGCCGGCCAGTTCGGTTTCGTGGAGCGCTGTCACTGTCACTCTGTTAGTGTGTGACGTTTCGCACGTGTTCGGCAATCTGTGCGACAGAGACAATGCTCTATGATTTATAGAATTAGGCGTTACTTTGCGGTGATCCATAATAAAAAAGTAATAATAAAATTATTTTGCTATAATCCGCGATACAGTAAATAGAAAATATATATAGTGTTTAATGTATAGTGGACTATCAGTATTTTCATACCCGATACGTGCAGGATTCGTAAAAACACATGCACAAACCTCCACCACTTCCACCACAATACACAAGCACTACACAGGTTCACTATCACAAACTCAACAATCGTTTCGCCCCGCAACCGAAGCATCATCAGGAGATAGACTCCACGACAAAATCGCAAAGCTTTGCGATTACTGATAGTTAAAATACTGATAGTCAACTGATACATTAAACACTATATATATTTTCTATTTACTGTATCGCGGATTATAGCAAAATAATTTTATTATTACTTTTGTATAATGCTCTATGAAGCAGAATCTAGCTGATTTCTCTCTCTAAGCCTAAATGTGCATTATTTATTGCCGGGTACTATACTTTTTTTAGTAATGAAATATTTTTTAAATATTATAAATAATAATTTTTAATGATTACAAATTATTTCTGACTATTTTCATTTTTAAACATTTGCCACAAAACATTTTTTTTTTAATTTGTTCGCATTAATAAAGCGTGCGATGTATTGTGCGTGTGATTTATTTTATTATTGGCCGTTGTAGCAATTTAATTTGTACGACGGGAATTCGTAACAAATAATAAGTTTATACTTGTATATCTAAACAATTTGTTGTGAAATGTCATCCGTATTGATAGGACAAAAGAATTGATAAAATACAAAGCAATAAATTGGTTCTTGACTGACTCCATCATAGCGTGTATTTCGTAGAATTCTCTCAGTCCATGGTCAATGCCTTCACAGATTATATCAGCGTTATATAGTTACATAGGTAATAAAAAAGAACAGATAATAAGAAGACATGAGACATGAGTCTCTTTTTTATTTTAAAAAATTAGTTTTAAATTTTTTTAATACAAGACTACGTCGATCTTGACTGGCCCGTTGGCTCAGTGGGTAGTGACCCTGCCTTCAGCTCCGTGGGTCGCGGGTTCTATTCCCGTCGATGGCCAACATTTATCTATAAACAATTTGTTGGTTCTTCGAGATCGGGTTTATATTTGTATTTAATGTATTTAAAATTATATATGTAGTATATTTACCCATAACATAAGTATTAAGTTACTTTAGGGATGGACGACCGTGTGAGTAAGTGTGTCATGTATATTTTTTTATTAACCTAAATGCTAAAATAACCTCAATTATGTACTGTGCAACGATGCTATTGCTGAATAAAAATGAGCAATTTTTTACCTTTTCTTAGTCCGGTATATTACAGACAGACAGCTAGACTCTCTTTTTTAATATAAGTAATTTAAGATTTATAATATAAATAATAATTACTTTTATTGTTTCACTAGGCTCGAAGATGCAAACAGATTGAGCGCGTGACCCTTATCAAAATTGCATAGGTTAAAATTATATTAGTTTTCTTTAGATTTTTAATGTATTAATTGATATTTGCGATACATCATGCAGTTTATGTAGAAGAAAAATATTATGAGGAAGTCGGAATAAATCTAAAGCCTATGTAAGAGATTGCAATGACATCAAGGCTAATTTAAATTGTAGTAAAATAGAATTAAGAATATTTAACTTAACGAAAAAAAACTTGAATTATGAAGAGCAAACCAAAAAAAAACTTATTACTTTCATATATTAAGAGCCACTGTTAAATCAGTGTTTTAGGCATAGAGTTATTAATACTAGAGTAGGGGAGCAATATGCAGACCTGTAAGTGATAGTGACACAATAAATAATGAGAGGGAGATGAACTCGTATACTTCATCCTTGTCTAATTACACTTAAAAACAGAGATAGATAGACCACCATCATATGCTCTCTTTATTGTTATATGGCTTTATTGATTTAGGCTGGCGTCCCTTCTGTAGTATAATAAGTGTATAGTTCTAGGCGCCTAATTATTAAAGGCATTTATTCAACTTGCCGTGTACATATGTGAAAGAGGAATTTTTCAAATTAAATTTGACTCTCTTCCCGGTGTCCGATTGGACTAAAATTTTACATACTTGTCCATTCCCGATGACAACGCATGTCTATGATAAGCATGATTTGATGCTGCTGTCACGATTGTCTCCAGACGAGAGGACTCCTCAGCGGTTAATAGTAGGAACATTTTAAAGCTTTTTTAACTGGACTTATTTAAAATTAGGTAAATAAGTCTTAGACACACATTTAAATAACGGTCAGCGATCATAATAGAAGCATTTTCTTTTGTCAAAGTTGTCACTTATAGCTGTTTCAAAGCCATTGATGCGATGAATGCCTTCGATTGATACGCTTTTTGCTCAATACAGACGGCTACCGTTTGACCTTACTACTAATTTCTTTCTCGTCTGGTTCGATGCTTAGTTTTATTTTTCCATTATGGTACAGTTGTTCTTCTTTATTGCTTTTACTTTTGCAATATTTATATTTGTTTTTTGTGTCTAAAATACATATACTACTAACACAATATGATTGAGTTATATTTTATTCATTATATGTTTAAGTTTAACCACTGTTTTGTTTAATACAATTCAGCCTTATAAAAAGTATTGAGTACACGATATTACAACGCTAGCCTAGATAAACGGTTATCCATGCTTTTAAAGATTAATACGAATCTTTTTTGAATTTGAACTAGCGTGAGTAGTAATCATAGTTTATATAGAAACCGGCTATACTCGCGTCTTTATAGACGCGTCAGTCCGCGACAATCAGTTCCCGCCGCGATAACCCTCAATAATGTTTTCCAGATGGGCTAGAAACTAGTCGACCTAGTCCGATAAAATAAGACTTGAGTATAGTCGGTTTCTTTACATAAACTATTCTCTTAGAGAAAGGACTTGATTCTTATATCTGATTGGGGCGAGGGGAAATTCAATTCGTAAAGGAAAGAAAGGAAAACAATCGATTTTACCCATCCAAATCTATAATTTGAAAGAATAATAACTATAATAAAAGATATTTCATAAGTCTTTTTTATTTCATTCATATACAAAAGCAGGACCCTACTTCCGGCGTATTCGGGAAACTAAAAGATAATCTTTCAAACGATCACCGTATCTAATTGATTAAAATCGTATTACGTACACCTGTGAGGGTAAAGAGAAGGTTTTATTGGACAAAAACCATTAAATTGTATAGATTGTGTAAGAGTAATATAATTTAGTATAACTGAATTAATCCAATTTTTTGTTTGAGAACCCTTAAGAATTCAGAATGTTGTTTTTTTAAATGATTTTTTCTTCTTCCTTTTCAACTAATTAATCTTCAATGCTGGAGACATGTTTTGTCTACATAGTAGATTTCCACGCCTTGTGTTCTTTAAACTATGTATGTGCTTCTTTTATCACGACTCAATAATCTTTATAGTTAACTCTGAGTTATTATTCTTGATATTATTATTCTGATGTTATTACGAACACACGCTCTATCGTAACTTTGAGATTCTGGTGGCATCCGCTACCTGGTCGCTTCTAGGCGCTAGTTTCCTTAGCACATTATCGCTTCAACTTTGAGTGCTATATAAATTTGTTGGAAAACAATTTTTTGGTTAGACATGAGTTATAAAAGTAGAAATAAAACAAATTTTATACGATTGAAATAATGCCGTGTGGTGTCCGGTTGAGTATAATATACCACCATCAATTCTTACCGAGGTGTCGTAAAAGGCGACTAAGGTGAGTTGATGTCAGGCAGGCGGCCGGCAAGCCGTAAAATACGTGGCCAAAACACGTGACGACATGTTTGTAACATGTTGTGCCGACCCCACTTAGAGTGGGATAAGGGCAGGAGGATGATGATTTATACGATTTAAACAAGCATCTAACTAACTCGTTAGAACCGAGATGGTAAGCTTAAGTCACTGTCCACCCCACTATCTGCATACTGTAATCACATCTATTTATTGCACCGTTCAGTCAAGTCAAATCTTCTTCTTCTTCAATCGGTGCCTCATTACTGAGGATCGTGATCACCTGAGCCCTTCTTTCGTACGATCTGCCTCCATTTATTCCGGTTTAAACTAGCCCTCACCGCCTGATAGAATTTGGATGAGGAGATGGCTTCTTTCACTTGGTCAGACCATCGTGTTGGCGACCGGCCTCCTGGTCTCTCGCCTTCTGTGTTGGCAACAATGACCAGCTTTTCAAGATTGCCTTCTCCTCTTCACATTATGTGGCCGAAAATGCGAAGAGGAGAGTCAAGTCAAATAGCAAACTTTAAAATCTGCCTGTTTTTTACACTTTCAACTGAAATACACAGGAACAATATCGATAAAATTTATTTAAATTTATGAATATATAACTGCGTTATCACATAATTAAAAAATTTTACAGCAGCAATTTAAAAATACTGTTAAAAAGAGGCTGATACAGAAAGCCTATTATACCGTGGAGGCTTACATTGATGATAAGAATGCGTGGATATAGCTGCTCTTTGACCTTGTGCAGGATAGCTATGACAAAATGTAATTAGGATTAAGAATCTTCTTTTTTAAAAGAGCTCCACCGAGTTTCTTGCTGGCTCTTCTCGGTAGGACGGCTTTCCGAACCAGCAGTAAAGTTGACGATTCAAAAGCACTTGTTTACAAGTTTACTTGAATAAAGAATATTTTGAATTTGAATTTGAATTCAACTTTTAGGGAACAGGAGAAAAATAACATAATTGAAGGTATTTAACAAATTCAGTTAGTATCAGTCACTGGTATAACGTATAATAGATGTACAACCCTGTTGCAGTCGTATTCGGTAACTAGAATGTAATCGTTGGAACGATCAACCGTATCTGATTGATCACGAATCAGTTACGACATCTGCGGTGGTCTAGACCGAGCGGTCACTGTTGGCAGTCAACACGCCTGTGCAGCGGTACGTAGTTTGTATAACAGTAACATAATTGAATGGCTTTCTTGTAAACGATGTATTGTGCCTCAAAGTAACTCTATCTTTAAAATCTATTGCAGTTCGTTGCCACGAGTTCTGTTCTCGGAAATGGTGGAACTAAACACGTGTAATGGGAAATGCGTGTTCCTTTATGTTTTGAATACAAATTGTAATACAGTGGGAATATGAATGGAAATGAATATATAAGATTTCGGATGTATTTATTGTTTACTCCGACACACGAGTTTTATACAATATGAAATATTTGTTTTTTTATCTAGTTGCTTGTTGACTCGCATATCTTGATAGTAGCATAGACTAACAGCAGTCAGCTACGCTGCAACGATTAACTTATAATCAATCAATTTGAAAAAAAATTGTACCGCCGAGTATCTTTCTGGTTCTTCTCGGTAGAAACAAACTTCCAAATCAGTGGTAGCTTCTTTAAAAACATTTGACTATTTAAAAGTACTGAAAACAGTCTACTTGAATAAAAGGTTTTGAATTTGAATTTGAGTTTGATTGTAATAATGTGCATCAGCAGTGTACTAAAAATGCGTTTCCGAACATATAACGACAAGGTAAAACAAGACAAGAAAAAAAAATATGTCTGGTAATATACAATTGTATGATATAAATATAAAAATCACAAAGATATAACTTTCTTTTTTATACAGGAAAAAAACCCCTTATGAGTACCGCTACCCGACGGGGACAGGCGGCGGTTATGTCGGACTCGCACTGACTAAAACGACCTGTGTGCTTCACCACGCTGCCGATGGCAAGGACATGGTATCGTTGTTCACTTTGCCCCCGTCCCCGGCGACAGCTCTGATCCCAGAGAACACCTCCTCTGGGTAGGGACCCCTCGAAAGAGAAGTCCCCCCTCCGCTAACCGGTGCATCGGGAGCACAAGATGCACCGACCGCCTCGGGGACCTGCAAGCCAGGCGTCCGATATACCCCTTTCGGAACACCCGAAGGTCCCCTATCAGGGTGGCAGCCGATGGGCTTGGGCAAGTCGCTACTACATGGACTCGCCAGCGGCAGATTGTATCCAGAACAAAAGTTCCCGGAACCGCTCCGCCGCCTCCGTCCGCAGAGCAGAAGGAGGCCATCGCTGCCCGGCAAAGATATAACTTGCCTTAACTCAGAATTCTACTTTTAAAGATTGTCTAAATAAATCAGTGTCTTGCAACCTTTTTGAGCCATACCCTACCTTAGCCTTTCAAATTAAAATCATTTATTTGCTTTAAACTGAATTACAGGAAGATGTTAATAAATAATTTAAGAACATGTTTAGTTAGTTTGACATGCAAATTTTACAAATGAAATTAAAATTTCGTTAATCATTAATATCATTATTTACTATTAAAGTATAAATATATTTTTATTGCAAAAACTCTTGTATACTATAAAAATATTTATCAAGCAACCATGTAAAAAGTCTTTTATAAATTTTCTGAGTGGTAATTCAATTAGGCTAGGAGGTAACTTATTAAATATTTTGCAGCACATTGCATGACTATTTTGTTTGTAAAATTCATGTTTAGGTCCATGAGTGAAAACTAATCTGTTGCTATTTCTTGTACTTCTTGGATATAATTCGTGTGCTTTGGTAAATAGATGATTATATCGTTATTTACTTTTTATAGATATATTTTATAGATTATTTCCTATGTCTTATCCCTATAGTTATGTGTGTTATTGTACATAGAGGGCTATGTAACACACAACTTTTTATATTTGTAGAATTTGCTTCTTTCGTTAAATTTGGCACCGAAATATAGCACTTTATTTCATGTTGACCAAACAGAATCTCTAGAATACATCAACATTGCTGCGTAATAGAAAACAAATCTCTTGGGTTTCTTACCGGTTTTTTCCTCTGCATTTAACCTTATAACATTAAGATAAATTGTTTTATTGTTACATTCAGTAATGCTGCAATACTATTGTGTACTTTGAACATATTTATTCTAGTGATTAAAACATTCAGCGTTATCACTTTAACATTTGCATTTAATTTCAATGTCGCGTCAATAAATCTGCATTCAGTTTCATTGTAACCAAAGATCGAAGTGATAAGAATTATTCATTGCACAATAAACTATTGTAGTTGTAGCTGACATTAGGCATCGCATAGTCTATTGCTAAAAATGTCTAGAGAAAGGTTAATGCATCACGTCCTTAAACCAAGGTCTACTACCTTGGTTTAAGGACGTGATGTGAAACTATACGGTCACGATTTAGAAAGATGCTGTTCACATCTGTTCTTTATAATAGGTGTAATAATTTCTGCTATATAATATATGTTTTACATAAATTTTTATTTCATTTAGATATATTTCTCAATAAATTGTTGTAATTTCAATGCGTTGTCTATTATTGAAAGGGCATATTAAAGTGGGCCGCATATTAATGGCAAAAATGGAATGTAGGTACGTTGATAAAGATATAGATACACACAAAAAAGATCTAATCGTGAACATATAGTCTAAGTTAACAGTATTTGATGCGGTTGATTGTTTAGAATTGTCTAAACAACAACAATTTTGAATCATAGATTACACGACGAAATTTTCAACTAATTAAAAATGGTAACATTTCATTATTGCATTTCATGACTACTGCGAAAGTAGAAAATTGTCAAGTACTAGTCATAGAGTTGTTATACTAGAGTAGGGGAGTAATAGGCCTATAAATTCAAATTCAAAATCAAAATATTCTTTATTTAATTAAGTGATGGTGTAAATAGGTGGTTTTGAACCGTCAACTCTACTGCTGGTTCGGACAAATGTTTCTACTGAGAAGAGCCAGCAAGAAACTCGGCGGTTGCTCTTTTCAAATATAATTCTTATTACTAGTTACGTTTAGTCAATACTATCCTGCACAGGGTAGAGGAGTAGCTATAACCACGCATTCCTATCATATATATAAACCTCAATAGTAGACTATTTCTACATAATTCTTAAATTTGAAAGGCAAGGATCAGAGATTGTTCCGACTGTTCTATCATCACATTAAGTCATTTTAACTATTCCAATCTGTATATGACTTTCTTTTTGCGATACCGTGTTATGTGCGCAACCTCTAATGGTGAAATCTTAATGATAAATAACAGCATATCGATGTTAATATGGCCACCCGCCGAGTGTCGAACAAAGCCTAATTTGTCACAGTGACATTACAATACTGTGCTTTTAGTCGCGTACAAATTTCTGATTTAATACCAATCAATAAAGTTGAAATTCAAACGACAGGGATGTGACACGATATGATGATTTGTAATATCTCAGGAATCGTTTAGTTAGGTAATGTGTAACTTAAATAAAACCAAATTCAAGGCAGGAAATATGATCTTCGACCCTGACCTAAAAGGTTATACTGACACATTTTAATTTTTAAATATTTAATTCTAATATATTTTCTTTGCGTTAAAATATTAGGATATGTAACACACAAATGGATGCAGGCTCCAAATAAAAAAAATCATGATTTGGAGATTACCATTTTGAAGTTCAACATAATTCAGATTTATTTGATAATAGGTATTCAAACATAAAATAATTTTCGAATAATCGTCTTATAAACTAAAAACATATATAAAATATATTGTACTTTAAATATTTAAATAAATAGTAAAATTTACACATTGATACAATAAGATAGAAAACATGACATCATTTAAAGATATAAATTTGAATTTTTTGCTCAATCAATTATTTATTAACTTTTGCTTTTTGAAGTGTACAATCATGTTATTCTTTGCTTTTATTAAATCATACGTCAGATTTAAGTTAGACCTTTTACTTTTAAGTAAAACGTCGTTGTTAAATCGTTTAGCTTTTTTTCACGGTGACAAGCTGACAGCCACTTGTATAATCAGACGTATAAAAGATTTATAAAATATTTTGGTGTACAGAAATTTACAGTCTGATACTTCTTACTTTCATTATCAATTTTATCACTTTTTAGCCTCACAAGATGATAACTTATATAATCAGGTTTAAAAAATAATGGTTTAAACTCAAATAAATTGCTGTACGACGTGGGAAAGCGATTTTGCTGAAAGTTTTAGTTTAAGTACTAAACAAAAAAAATTATTGATCAAGCAATAATATTTAAATATTTTACAGAATTAGGCGTTAGTTTGCGGATTTTACTTTGGCACAAAGTAATAATATTATTACGCTATAATCCGCGATAAAAAGTAACGTCCTACTACTATCCCATTCCTGGACATAGGTCCCCTTTCTCAGTTTTTTTGATAAAAGTGTTGGAGCTAAGACCCACCACGCTGCTCCTATGCGGATTGGTAGGTTACACATATGTATACCCAGAATTCTCCAGAGATTTTCCTTACGATGTTTTCCATCAAAAGCGTGTAATAATTCGTAATTACCAATTACATAAGTTCTAAGAGGAATCTCATTGAACGGGGTTGAAAACGTTATCCTCTCGAAAGAGTCGCACCGTTGAGTTAACACGGTTTAATCCGTAATAAATCAAATAGAAAATATTACTATATGAAATAATTCTAATCTGTAACTATATACTGTACTTACTATCTGTTTTCATATTGATACATGCAAGATTCACCGCACACATTCACTATCACAAACTTAATAATTTTTGACCCCATAAGCTTAAAGGAAAATTAGAGTTATGTGGTTTTAATAATATAATAACCTACAACTCTGCTCCTCTTTAAATTCCTGATATTATGTCTGCGGTCAAGACTTGCGGTTGCCCTATTGCTGAAATGAATAATTTTGCTTTTATCTTTTTATGTAATAATTTTACAACGACTAGTCTGTGGCAGACAATGTCTTACGTTTCATTAATTGACTTGGTAAATAGACTTGGTGAATGAACCAGACCTAAACATTATTAAGGTCAGTGTCTGTATAAATTTTATTTTATTAGTGTTTTTTTTGTTATTTAGCCTTATATTTTGTCCTTAAATATTTATAGAATTTATTTATTAATTTTTTTAGAATTTATGTTAAAATATATGTCCATTTATGAAAGTAATTCATTAGTTAAATTTATTTCGTCCATTTTTATAAAATTTATGTCAAAAACTTTTTTCTTTATTTATCTAATAATTTTTAGGACCTCTTTTATTGAGTATAGGCCTCCTCCATTTCTTCCAAGCCTCTCTTTCATATGCAACGTACATCCAGTTTATTGCTGCACACTTTACAATTTCATCATTTTATTGGTTTATAAATATAACAAGATTTATAAACAATTATAAACAAGATAAATTGAGATTTACGTTTTGTTTTAATTCTCTTTATTTACTACTTTACTGACAAGAAGCTTTAGGCCTCTAACTTAGGTAAGTTAGAGGCCTATAAGTTAGAGTTTTATGTGTTTTATTTGTGGCTTGTAGGTACAAGCCACAAATAAAACACATATAACTCGTCCACTATCTTTTAAGCCTATGTGAATAATGGGATTTTTCCGCCGTGTGGTATCCAGCTGCGTAGAATAGACCTACATCATTTCTTACCGAGGTGTCGTAAAAGGCGACTTAGGGTAAGTTGACGTTAGAGACGCGGCCGATCGTAAAATACGTAGCTAAATCATGTGACAATGTGTTTGTAACATGTTGTGCCGACCCCACTTAGAGTGGGATAAGGGCAGGACGATGATGCGAATAATTGGGTTTACGACTCTACTTATACTCATTTACTCATCGTATTCATTTTTTGCCTCTATAGGTTTAATCGGCTTGATGCTGCGGCGAAGTTACCATCATTTTCTCAGAGATTAAGTGAGACCATCCAAAATATTAAAAAACACTCACTTTCGGCATAATTCAAATATGGCACAGATGTGAATTGTCAAGCCTACCTTTCCGCTTCATATATATTTTTAATTTCTACAATAAATCATAAAAAAACTGTTTAAATTTTTACATTGAAACTGCATCTCAAACATATCATATAATTAATTACTGTATAATTTTTAATGAGTCATTTACCGGAATCGTGAAGTTTGAAACGATCAATAAAAATATTGTGTAACGACGCTGATAAATGCTCAATACATGAAAGATCATGTGAGAATAAATAGTCGAAATCGAAACATTCACTTTTCTCGCATGACGCAATTTTGCAGTTAAGGTAATGGTTTGAAGCTATATTTCTTATTATTATAAAGTAGTTAGTATATCATAAAGAAGTGTATTTGTTGGCCAGATTATTTTATAAAAGCTTTTATTTAACTGCCGTGTATGTATATATATTTTTTATATGAGTATTCAATGCAATCTGTTCTTTGTAACATTCAGCAAAATGTTGTGAGAGTGAGTCTTGGAGAGCGATCAGTCCAGTGACTTGCGCCCTATTATTAACTCTGTGCAGCACAATACTGTTAGCTTAAGAAATCCAAAGAAGATTAGTTGTCTCTTGAATGATGAATTGCTACTCATCAGATTTGCAGCTAGTGCATTTGGGTGACAGTCCAATCTATTTTTGTATAATAGCATTGAGTGTGTAATATCTTCTTTGACTGTTCTGTTTTAAGATCATGGTGTAGCTGATGATTTGATATGTACCAAGGAGCATTTGTGATTATTCTGAGTACTTTTGGCTGAAACCTTTGCAGTATTTCTAAATTTGAGTTGGAAGCAGTTTCCCAGAGTTGTATTCCATAAGTCCATATAGGTTTATGGATGCACTTGTATATAAGAATTTTGTTTTCTAGCGACAGCTGAGATTTTTTGTTGAGTAGCCAATAATATTTTGTTAGTTTGATCCTCAGAGCTTGTAAATATGTGTTTTTTCCACATATTGTATATGAAGTGTATGTATATGAAGGTGGAATCTTGCGAGTTAAATTTGACTTACTTCCCGGTGTCCGATTGAGCTGAAATTTTACATACTGGTCAAGTTCCGATGACAATGCATGTTTATGGTAAGCTCCTCATGCTGCTGCCAGGATTGGATCCAGACGAGGGAGGAGGGAGATGAGGGAGAGAGAGAGACAGTAGGGACATGATATTTTTAATTTGACTTGTATATTTTTCGATGACTAGTTTTAGTAAAATCGAAATACTATATAAATGTTGCTTCCATGCAGGTTTGGTCATGTGCTACGACGCCCCCAGAGCTATGTGGGCCACAGGTGCCTCAACATGCCTGTATCCGGCAATAGACCACGTGGCCGCCCGAAAAAACGTTGGCTTGATATTGCGGAGTCAACCATGCGTTCCAACGGTCTCTACAAAGAGGGGTTGCATAAGACCGTACAACGTGGAAGCAGCTTACTAGGAAAGCGGACCCCAACATAGGCTGCGATAAACGCTAGGAATAAGGAGAAGAAATACATATGTTGCTTCCAAGAAAAATGAAATATTCCTTGAGAAATCCATCTGAGTGGTTGGTGTTTTATGACAAATTTTAACCCTTTGCGGTCGAATATCTACCATCACCCTCCAAAGCCTTTTTACCGTTCCGGTCCTTTGTCTGCTATAGGCCACCACGGCTAGGAACTATGCATATCATGTATAAGTTTACAGTTTTTCTAAAAAAACTCAATGCTTAAGAAACGTATTCACGAAACAATTTGGTGTTATTAGGTGTTATAATGGGGTATAATTCAATCCAAATGTAATACCATGGCAAGGGGTTCATGATGTGGAGTAACAAATGAAAATTCGAGCGATATGTTAAAGAATTTTAAATACATTTAGTGTTTAGAAACTGCATTACTGTTTAATATCTATTGAACTTTTTTAAACATCATAGGTAAGAAGTCAAAAACAAGTAACAAAGTATCTTTTGTATCATATAAAAACATTCAGTTTATATGCTAGTATTGAGTAAATTACATGGTTGCTGTTTGACATGTACCTTAAAATATTTTGCGCCATTTCACTTGAGCAGTGATAAATACTTTGCGCACAAACGTTAATTAAACACAGAACTTTTACATAATTTATATCAGAGAAATTGAAGTTGCTAAAACAACCAATAAGTAAATTGAATATACCCATTTATAGCTCAAATGTAAGAATAATTTTTTTTTTGTTATAATCCGTGATAAAGTAAATAGCAAATATATACAATGCTAAAATACAATGCACTCTACAGAGTGGACTATCGTTTTTCATACCCATACATGCAGGATTCGTAAAAACACATGCACAAACCTTAAATTGCGATGCTTTGTGATTACGTGGAGTCTATCTTTTGATGATACTTCGGTTGCGCGGTGAAACGATGTTGAGTTTGTGATAGTGAACTTGTGTATTGTGGTGGCGGTGGTCGAGATTTAACGTTGTATTTTTAGATCTATAATTCTCTAGTAAATTACTCTATCTGTATCTTTGCTGGTTTACTCGGCGCACGCGGTGAAAGCTCTCAGCAGGTGAGTTTTTTTACAACTGCCCGATGTTTTCCCAAAAATTTTGTGACATACTGATTGCCACACAGATGAACTGACAACACACAGGCACAAGTAGTTAACTATAAATACCACTCACGTTAGTCTAAATTCAAAAAACATTCTTAATAATAAAATATAATTGCCATTGACATCACCGTGAAATAGGAAACTTTTTTTTATAATTTGCACGAATCCATGGTCTTAAAAAGACACCTGTTTAAAAAAAATTATTTAAAGTGACTAACTAAATATTATAAGAGAGAAAGTAATAAGCACCTACGACACTTAAAACTGACCTATGTATTGTATATGCATGTATTCACAATTATTACTTGTCAACCATCTTAATTAGTTATTTAACAGAGGTGGTAATCAATTACGCCACTTCTGAACAAATTTACATAAATATATAGCAATTTTGTGTCAATGTTCATTTTAAAACTGTTAAAATAAGGAAGCAATAACAATAAATGGCCGCAAAAATTTTAATCATGCTCGTTAGCAGCGAACTCCTTTACCATTAAATAACATAATATTGTATTACTAGCTTTATTTTAATCTTAGCGGATTAAAAGTAAGGTAATACTATACCTGGAGGTAAGAGGTAAGTTTTTAAAATGCGTTTTTTTGTCATTACTTTTATGCATAAATATACTTTATACAGTCCAACAGTTTAAATAGACAAGAAGATGTGTATAATAAAATTTATTTCATAAAACAAAATATCTTATTATACCTTTTTATATTAAGAGCTCAGAGGCTCAGAATCGCTCAGCGAGCGATGGAGCGGGCTATGCTCGGAGTGTCTCTACGTTATCAAATCAGAAATAAGAAGATCCGTAGAAGAACCAGAGTCAGCGATATAGCTCAGCGTGTCGCGAAGCTGAAGTGGCGATGGGCGCATAATGCGGACAACCTATGGGCGTTGGGGTTTCAATGTGTTGAAACGGCGACCCTGCACCAGAAAACGCAGTGTTAGTAGACGCCCTACGCGATGGGCTGACGACCCCAAAAAGGTCGCGGGGAGCCGCTGGGTACAAGCGGCATAAGATCGTGTGTTCTGCAGATTCCATGAAGAGACTTACTGGTATGTCAGTGGCAGTGGACGTCCATCGGTTGAGTAAGAAGAAGAAGAAATTAGGAAACCTGTTATGGATACCGCCAGATTCGTGGACGGTAGATATATCGGACTAGTACCGACTAAAACCTGGCAGATCTCTATTGAGCTGGCATATGTACTTGCCCATCAGCGGCAGCATTAGTTTTCATTGTATATGTCCGCCATCGGAGCGGGGCTCCTCTAAACAAATGCCTTCCATCGGCTAATTGATGTGACGGACTACAATATGAATCTGACTTCCCATTCAGACCGCATGGCAGATCTAAAGCCTTCTGCGCCTGCTCGCTTATAGTTAACCAAGGACATGTCAAGGGTCATCAATTTTATCATATTTTATCTCTGCAATCCTTTTATTTTGTCATAAGCCATATTTAGGGTTTACCGATGCATCGGGTATGAGAACGGATAGTACACTCTACATTTAGCATTACATATATTTTCTTTTATCGCAGATTATAGCAAAATAATATTTTCATGACTTTTGAAATTTTTACGCTAACGTTAATAGGATTCATTCATAGGTGCAGATAATATCCTACTTCCTACTAATCCTACTATCCTACTATCCTATCCTATCCTACTAATATTATAAATGCGAAAGTTTGTGCGTATGGATGGATGTTTGTTACTCTTTCACCAACAAACTATTGGATGGATTTGGATGAAACTTTACAGTTATATAGGTTATACATCAGAATAACATATAGGCTACAATTTGTAATCATTTAATGTTATATAACGATACATGTCAAATAGTGGGAAAATAATCTGGCCTCTGAGAGCTATCTTGGCGTACGCTGCCTAAACCATTGGAGTTACATAAACATGATGTACCGTAGTATTATTCATCTAGAATAGTTCTAAATAAAAGTCTGTAACCTTTAATGGAAGCCACTATAACCAAAATTGTGAATCATTAATTTAATTTAATTACTATTTTAAAATGCAGATTTTAGTATATTTATCAAACTCTTAACTAAATCAATACATTTATCGCCTACAGTATTTAAAATAGCCAAACTATGTCTTTCTCACTGGTTTGGCCGAAAAGTTTAAAAGTTATCACGATATGATAGAGATATGATAAGAGGGCCGAATATGCGCGGCGAAGAATACTGTATGGAATCCGTCAGTTTTGAAGTTAGACATCTGAAATTTTGGGTATGAGTAAATAAATATACAGCCAAATGATCTGTCAAGAAACTTAATGTGGCAGACCAAATTCCTCGTGAGCGAAGCCGCGGGCAAAAGCTCGTTTACTAAATATCTAACTTTAAATGAAACTTTAACAGTCGCCACGTCTCAGACTACGCTGTCTAGCGGCGGTCTAGTCGGAGGAGTCATTGGCAGGCCTACTTTCTCAGACGAAATGGCATCATGTAGCGCTTTCGGCCGTTACAATAACTGGACAGTTATTGTGATTAGAGGGAACGGACACTTCAATTATTTGCACTGTTGTAATTTATCTTAGAATCGGTGCCGGTTGATGTTTTATTATGTAGCAGTTGCTATAAATCAAAACAGGGGTATAATTTTCAATTATGTTCTAGATACGTGGGTGGAGGTGAAAGTTTTTATTTCATACTAATATTATTAATAGGTTTTCTAATATTTGTTGTATAATTGTAACAATATATTTATACATTTTTTTTCCTTTTGATTTCATGGTATGACGCGTGGTTTTTGTTGCTTTTTTAATGTCCCTTGCAAATCGTAAGGTTAGATGACCTTAAGCAAAAGTCTTGTATTTTCTCACAAATGAGCAAATCCTTTTTGTTGCCTCAATACGGAAAAGGAGCTTGAAGTAATAATTTGAGTGCGTATATTAATGTATAATTTATTTCTATAACTTTTTAACACATTTCCCAAATCATTACTTAAGGAGATATTAATAGTTAATAAGTAGTTAAATCAGATAAATAATTTAAAAAATCTCAGAAAATGCATCTGTATAATAGAGTTCATCTTGTAGAAAAATTTTGGTATGTATACAAATATCTCTTTAACTCTTAGGAACTTAGGTTATTCTCACCTCAACCTACATAATCAATCGATTTATTCAGCTGTAACTGTATCTTGGTCTCTGAATTTAAATATAAAATGGTATATAAGGTCTATACCTGCTACGCGGTATATAATATTATTAAAATAAATAACAACGAAATAAAATATTGTGCAAAATTGTATAATAAATATTCTTGTATCATTGTGATTTAATAAGGCATATTCAAACTGAAACTACATTAGAAAATTTATGTAAAATTTTTTTCGAGAAGAGTAGTTAAAAAACAATAACAATTTACTAGAGTTTTTTATATTCAATATTAAGGTTGAAACCAACATCATCATATTTTGATTAGTTAAAACCCTAAGTTCTCTAATTTTGTCACCATCATCCTCCTGCCCTTATCCCGCTCTAAGTGGGGTCGGCACAACATGTTAATAACATGTTGTCACATGGTTCGGCTACGTATTTTACGACCCACACCGCCTGCCTGACGTCAACTTACCTTAGTCGTATTTTACGACCCCTTGGTAAGAAAAAAGGTGGTCTATTTTACTCAACCGGATACCACAAGGCGGGTCAACTTACCTTAGTCGCCTTTTACGACACCTCGGTAAGAAATGAGGGTGAGGGGTGAGGGAAATGAGGGGTGAGGGTATTCTACTCAACCGGATACCACACGGCGGAAGTTCTCTAATTTTGTATCACTAATAAAAAATATTTTTTTATATATATAATAAGTATTGTACGTCTACATAAGGAACTTTTGACCTCTTTTCTAAAAACGCCGAACTCACTGTTAGCTCTAAGCGAAGTGCTCGAGGTTAAGAACAAGTTTATTATAGTATGTGTAATAGCTAGCCTCATTAGCGCTAAGGATTAATAGTTATAGTCTGGTCATAAAATTAGTTTAGTTACTGTGCAATAATCTAGATAGTGATTTAGCATTCTCGTCTCCACGTTAAGGTATCAGTAAAATCCCTGTTAGTGGTTTCGCACTTTAGAATACGTTACGGTCAATACTGTGAGAAATAATAATAACTTCCTATTCTAAAGTGATAATACGTTTACCGCCTCACCGGTTTGACCGGGAAACTCTATTACTTTAAGGCAGAGTTTCTTAAACTTTTTGATAAGTGGAACCATATTTAGTTGTCACTTTTATTGTGGAACCCCTAATTTCTTTTAGTAGTACGATTTTAGTATAACATTCTGATAAACGGATTATATGCAACATAAAATTATTTCAATTACTTCAGTGGGCAAACTAGTAACTTTTGTTAAAAGGATATATTATTTTTAGTAAAATGCTAATTTTAGTAAATTTTTCTATATATATAGAAACAATTCTGTTTGAAAAATTGTGACTACGTATTTTGAATATTTTTTTTGAGAATAGACAAGATCACCCTCATTTCTTAGCAAGGTGTCGTAAAAGGCGATTAAGGTAAGTTGACGTCAGGCAGGCGGCCGGTCGTAACATACGTAGCCAAATCATGCGAAAACATGTTTGTAACATGTTCTGCCGACCCCACTTAGAGTGGGATAAGGGCAGGAGAATGATGATGTTATAAAAAAGCAGGTAACTTTCGCCGAAGCCCTAACTTATCTTCACACACAGTTTGAGAATCGCTGCTTTAAGGGAATACGTAAGGGAAGCCTGGCGTTTGCTTCGGGTTATTTGTAGGTGTAATATTTGACTACTGACTTTTTATTAAGGCTGGAACGTGGCATAAAGCCACGATCAACCTTTAAGAGAAATGGTGAATAAAGGGGTCACCATTTTCTCACCGCGTAGATGCTGTGTGTTTGTGATTTTTATTTGATTCTATTAGATTTACTGATTAGAGGTGACAAATAAGACCTGAACTAAAGTTGATATTCAACTTTAGTTTTGCCTTTTTATAGAATACTAGCTGTTGCTAGCTTGTGACTTCGTAGGCGTCAAGTTAAATGATTAAAATACCCTCAAATATGTACTGTGTTTTTGATACTGTTCCCGAGGTAAAAATTGGGATTTTTTAACCTATTTCTGAACCCGGTATATAGGTTTCAATCGTAATAAATTTTATCAATATTGCTGCAGGGAATTAATTAGCCGTGAAAGCGTAATAGACAGACAATTGCATTTATAATATTAGTATAGATGTTGAATATCTCGAAATGACTTCTATTAATCTGAAAAGATGTTATAAAACTTTTTGAGAACTGCGACTGATAGCTGTCAAAAGACTTCGATAGGATTCCAATAATATTTAAAAACAATTCGTAAAACACTTTATTACACTTAATTACTTTTTAAAAGCTTTTATTCAACTAACAATGTATATATGCGAATGTGGAATCTTGTATGTTAAATTGACCCACTTCCCGGGGTTTCCACTCCCGATTGAGCGTCCCGATGACAATGCATGCTTATCATAAACATGACCTGATGCTGCTGCCAAGATTGACTGCAGGCGAGGAGGAGGGCGATGAGGAAGGGAAAGACACAGTAGGGATATGATATTTTATTAAAAGTTCTAGAAGAGGGAACTCCTCAAAGGTTAACAGTAGGGACATGAATTTTTTGTTTAAAGCATTTTTAACTTAACTTATTTAATGTCAACTCAATTTGAGACTCTATAATAGAGGCTAAACTAAACTCTATACAATAATTATAATTTTATTATACTAATGGGAAATTGCTAACATAATGAAACACAAAACAAGGTTAGTAGAATTTGGTTGCTGATAATTATTATCTTGTAGTCGGAATGACCTGTCGAGGTTAATTTTTCTCCGGCCAATGGGTCAGCGCAGTTATTCGAAACCGTTAAATGAACGCAGGATACAGCTTAGAAATCGCTTTGGAGTTGGTTTACTTGATAACAGTAATTACAGTTTACGATCGTGAAGTAATTTCCTTTTCGCCCGCAGTGCTCGGAGGCGGTGCTGAAGATCAGGTGATGGGAGATAGTCATTATGCAAATTTCTTGCTCGTAAATGAGATGGTAATGACTCTGTTCACAGTCGTTCCACGTCAGTATGACGAGTCGGTACTCGTCATACTGACGTGACGTGGTCAGGTTTCAATTAAAAACTCGGTAGTTTTTAATTGAAACCTGACCGTATAAAGGTCACTTTGGTGGGGCAGTTTCCGTTATTTCCCTTTGTAATCACATCACGCATGAACGGAAGGAACAATTTAGTTAGTTCTTTTTCTATGTGTTTATTATTGTTAGGAGAAGGTTCTAATGAAAAAAATATTTTAGTTTGGTGAAAAATTAGAAGATTAAAAAAAACAATATTATTGTCTATAATCTCATAGTCATATTCTCTCTATAATCATATTCCTCTTACTCTCTTGCCTAATCTATACACTATGTGCAGTACCGCGCGGCGCACCTAGTACCACCTATTAGCGTTTTGAAATCTAATTCGCACTTGGCATTAATAACAGATATTCATCTTAAAATTACCTTTTTGACCTCAATAATTTAGGAGTTATCTAAATTATTAATTAAAAGATCGTCAGAGAAATTTTAAATTTTACGACTTGATACAGCCGGTTTTGTTTCAATTCAAATTGAGTAGTTAATTGGAATTACTATTTTATTATAAAAAACCTGCTTTCCTTGTGTTCTCATGGTTGTTTTCTGTTTAGTAGCTAGAAAAAGAATCTAATTAAAAGTTAGTAAAACTGTCATCACTATCCCACGGTTGGGCCTCGTCTCTATTTTTTTTTTAGTGAAGGGATATACCTACTGTGCAGATCCATGCGGATTGGTATGCTACATATAACAAGGAATTCTTCAGAGATATATTAGTTTTCAATCTGCGCAAGACAATAATTGGGCTAAATAAATACACGTACGAATGAGTCTCTTATGTTTATCTCTCCCTAATTTTGGCGACTTAAATATAACTGTTGTCAGTGTAATTTTCCTAATATAGAGATACAATTAGACGTTACTTTCATTTGTTAGTCTCACTTAAGTGAATATAAATTAGTTTGTATTCTTGCCATTACAATCTATGTATTACTTTATAATTGTTGATATCGACACGTGCCCACCTGATTTTTATATCATGTTTTACTTCATCTTGTACTTTATCCTGATTTTGTCGTGAAGTATATCTCCCGATGCTTCGGTTGCGGGGTGAAACGATTGTTGAGTCTGTGATAGCGAACGTGTGTAGTGCTTGTGTATTGTGGTGGCGGTGGTTTGTTCATGTGTTAATACGAATCCTGCATGTATCGGGTATGGAAAAAACGGAAAGTCCACCAAAAATTAAGCATTATATATATTTTCTATTTACTTTATAGCGGATTATAGCAAATAATTTTATTATTACTTTTGTATTATGGATCTCCGCAAAGTAACTCCTAATTCTATAAATTTTAACCAGTTGTACGAGTAATTTTTTTTTTATTACATAAAATGTGGAGCTTCTAAATTCAGCATAATTTTGGAATGTTTTATATCGGTTTGTGTCTTGTTTCTGTACTAAATATTACGTATGTTTGTGTGAATTTTTACATTTAAAATACAATATTGTCGTTATGTTATTAATCTAGTCAATAATTTTATATTAATGTTTAATTTTTTATTTTATTCAACACTCAAGATCAAATCAAAATGCATTTGAAACATTTAGAATGTACTATTTGAATTCGTGCTGTCTAGATAAAAAAACTCGTAAAATTCATTGCCCACACCCGTTTAAGCGATATATTTGCAAAGGATTTAAAGTATATTGAACTTAGAAATAATTCCAAAAGTGTCAAACTAAAATTAAAGTGTCGTTTATTGTAAACGGTGTATAGTGTAAGGATGCTCTCAAGGACCCGTCTCGACTGAACACTAATTGTGTCCTGGCGGCAAGGTTGGACTGAATTGTTAATGCGAAGATTGTGATGCGGGCAAGGAGCGACTGGGGAAAAAGTATACCAACAAATGTTTTAATGCTTGTCAAGTGAATGCAGAAAAATATAACCTTCTTTGATACGCTAAGATCGAATTTGCCTTGCAGTTGTGTGCTGTTATTTAATTGCGTCGTGATTGCCCTAACGGTATAACGTGGAGATTATTAAAATGCGGGCGGTTGGAGGGTGTGTAGAAAAAAATATACGAAAGCAAACGTTTTTTTGCAGTGTCGATTGCCTTTAATTTGAAGATCGGTTATCGATATATCAGAAGTTCTTATTAACTTTGCATATTAGTTATCATTATTACGATATGTGAATATTATTATTATTATTTTTAATGGTTTTCGGAGTTATCAGTTGTAGAAAGGAGTATTTCAGAAAATGACATAGTTTATGTATAACATGAATATTAATTTTTAATATTTTTAATATCCCTGGTAAGAGATAATTATCAGATTTTAGGAATACAATTAAATTTAACATCTCACACATAACACACAAAAATATAAAATGCTTGCATAAAGAATCTTGTAAAACATTTACGATAATATTTATAATTTTAAATAAGAAATTTGTGCAATACGAAATAAGCAACTGCTTCTGCTTGAGGCCTTAGAGAGATAACACAATTTCAATTTTGTCGGTTATCTATTTTCTTATTGACTCACTTTTTTTCTCAATAGTAGCAATGTTATGAATCAATAGCTAATCCATTTTTTAATTTCTGTAAAAATTTATTAAAATAAATTTGATTTCGATTTTATAAGTTTGAAAGCGCAAAATAGATTTAGATATATTTTTAATTTATGAGCCTTACCTTACTTTTCTGACGACAGTACTTGGAGCGGCCAGTTATATTTCGGCTCGCGAATTAAGATTGATTGCCGTTCAAATTATTTGGTCTGCATAACAAACTGTCTCCCAGGTGACGATGCATTGTCAGGACTTCCTTATTCTGATTATATTCGTTGGTCAAGGTTGCAGTGACTGTAAAAATAAAATGCATATGCATATATATTTGCAAGGTGGATATTGTCACCTAATTAGCATATGCATGGTATTTTACACAAAAAATTGTTCAAGTAAGCTTTTGCAAGCACTTTTGAATCGTCATTTAGATGAAGCTAATACTGACTCGGAATTTTGCTTTTACCGAGAAGATTCAGAAAGAAACTTGACAGTCAATCTTTCAAATAGTTTCAGTTTGAATTTTTATACCGCGATCTTGTCTTAAATGCCTTTAAAATTCAAGCATTTTATCATTCTTGTAATCTTCAATTGATTAATATACCTAACATAGCGTTTCCTAAACTTAATTTAAAACTTTCTAAAGCGCTTCTAGAAGCGACTTCCTAGACCAACTTCGCTTTTAGAAGCGAATACCTATACCATTGAATGATTTGCTAACTCTGTTGAGTAACTATCTCTGCTTAGACGATCGCTAAGGATATACATAAGATAAAATGCCCCAAGAAGCCGAAACCCTTGTAGATTTCTATCTAATAACTAAATGAAATAAGTCTTAATTACTCACATCTATTGCAGATCGTTTTATAATTTAATTGCATCATCACTTCACTAGTGTATTACAAGACTGTCTTTGATAATTCTTTCTAGACATTTTTATATTTTTCCTTATAAAAACTGTCATCGTTATACGAATACATACAGTGCATTCATCTAAAAGATTTATTGCTTCTTAGATTGTAAAATGCTTGAGTTACAATGTCACGTTCAACAAGGATCATCACTTGGTAAGTAAGCTATAGAAATTGGGACAGGGCTACCATCTTTTAACAGGAAATAAAATTTTGAATGATAATGTAGAATATTAATTAAACTATTATTTATTATTAAATTATATTATCCACGCATGTCATACACATGCACATAACCATACGCACAACTTCTCCACACATGCAAGACACCTACAATATCCACTATCCTACAATATCCATTAATCCACACATACATACACTTCACTCGCGTCCTTCCTTCTGACTGTCTGTTTGTAATCGATTTTCTTAAAATCTGCTGAACGGATTTTTGTACGGTTTTCACCAAAAGATATTGAAATACTTCCGGATGATTTAGGTAAATAGTATATATCGGTATTATGTAAATTGTGTTGAAGAGATCACGCAATTGTTAAAAACCTTGCTTGCTGGGAGTTTTAGTCGCGTGCCCTGCGTAAACTAGCAGAGACACACTAAAGTAATGTGGCAAAGAATTGTAGATCTATAAATATACTACAAAAAAGTCGTGATAGCATGTCTCTATCTGTCACGGTTAACTCACAATAACTACTTTTATGTTCAAAATTTCGTAAATTCAGAAAAAAATTTTTTCGTAAATCACTGAAACCACGCGGTTGTTGGCACAGCTAGTATTATAATAAGAATACTATTAACAAAATTAAAGTCTGTTATTGGCTGTATGTAAAAACTAACTTACATCTTTTAAACTAATAGTTTAAAAGCTATGGATTTTGTAAAAATAAATAATCTCTGATCAACAGATATAATATGAAATAATTCTATTATCATGTACTATTCCGAAAATGAACGACTATTTCTATAAATTCTCCTTTACTAGAAACTTTTTGACATACGTTAGATTATTATTTTTAGTTTTTCTTTTATTCTGTAAGCCTTATTATTAATAGTAATATACATATTATTATTTAAAATGATAATGAATAAATTATCATTAAGAAAGATATGAAGATATGTTAAAGTAATAAAATTAATGAGAGTCAATTAAACTTGATTAGGACATTTTTAAGGCGATTTTTTTTTGCACATAATTTTTAGTCTAATTAAATAGAGCTTACTAATAACCGATTAAGTCAATTATTGAAAGTATGAGTAGATATAGTAGGCGAGATACTTTCAGTATTTTTGTTGACAGGTGTGAAAATGGGATATGGATTTAGAAAACAAAAGTATTGATGGAATTATTTTCTTATAATTCGCGTTTATTAAAAAATCTATATAATTCAAAGTGTAGGAGGCAAAAACCGTTCTCATACATGTATGATTAGTAATCGCACGTATCTCAAAACATCGCCACCAAAAAAACACTACACACATTCACTACGACAATATCAACTATCGTCTCGCCCTATAATCAAAGCATCATCAGGAAATAGGTTCTCTGAGAAAATCACAATGCGATTATGGTGTAGGGCCATGAAAAAAAGTTTAGAGTTCGTTTCTATTCATATTATTATTATAAATGCGAAATGCTTTCACAGCTAATCAACTGAACCCAATATTCATGAAATTTGAAACAACTTTTAACAGAGAAAGAACATTGAAGGTACTTGAACACTTAAGTTGGCGCGAACAAAGTACATATCGGGGACCACTAGCTTTAATATATATAAAAACTAGTCACCCTAGCTTTAATATATTTTAAACTGGTAACCCTAGCTCCAACAAAATGTGATATCATGATAAACCAAGTCATTGAAGTTTATGAATGTTGAACGTTCTGATCAAACCGCGGTCAAGGATCACGTTAACATTGGATAACCTTCAAGGTCAGTCCAGTGTGAACAGGTCCAGATTGATGCAATTGTGAAAATATTACGATACAATTGACAAAATGACTTTGTTTATTCGGAAGATCTTGAATATATTTATTAATAACTTTATATGCATAGCATCCGTTCTTCGCAATGACATTCTAAAAATGATTTTATAAGTACTATTATTATCGATGCAACGTTAAATTTATTTAGATTTTTTGATATAAAATACTCTTTATTTAAGTAAACTAGAGCAAGTGCTTTTGAATCTCTGCTCGGATCGTAATATTTCTGCTACAGAGAAGAACCAACAAGAACTCTGCATTTGATTTGATTTTAAAATATCTGATATTAGTATAACTATTATGTCTATTTTTATATTTATTTTAATTTTTATATTTATTTACTTTTATAATATTTACAATAAATATAAAGTTAGTGCCATTTTGTGCAAGGTTATTTTGTGTAGATATTTTATTGCAGAAGATATTTGGTATGTCATGACATAAAACCAATCTATCTATATAGGTTATAAATCTTCTCTCAAAATGTGTAAATCAGTCCTATAATAACAGGCTATTCCTTTTGCATGGCGGTTACCAGCCGCACTTTTCGGTAACTAGGAACTCTGGAAGATATCGAAAGGTCTATGAGTTAGTTAATCTTAAGAAGTTAAGACTCGTGCACTATACTGGACGATTTCGCCTAGGACGTATGATATTACGTAGGCCCTTGTTTGCTCTTATTCTGACTCATTAGCGCAAATAGGGCCCAAGCTTATTAGGTGCTGGTTTTAGCAGTTCTCTAATAAAGCGCAGATTAAATATCTATAAATATTTTGTCATGACCAGTTTAAGAATGACTTAAAAAGCCAGTTAGACTAGCATAACCTGGTTGGTTGTTTCCAAAACAAAGTCTTATCATAATAACCTATGTTTAACATTAATGTGAAAATAGTGTTATATTTTGCTATACTTTTTACTTAAAGTTAAAAGTTAATAAATAAGTTAAGTTTTAAAATAAAAATTTAAGAATACTACAACAAAAAAACGCTTCTGTTTAAACGTGACTACCTAACTGTTAGAACACGTGATTGGATTGGATGGTATGCAATTAAAAAAAGCTATAAATAAGCATATTCAATATCTCCTTTATCAGAAGGAAATATATGCTTAATGTAGCGGTTTTTTTACTATCCCACTGCTTGGAAAAGGCCTCCTTTATGCGTTTTTAGAGAGAAGGGATTGGAGCTAAGATCTAATGCTGAATAACCATCATTGTAGATTTAAAGAAAGATAATAAAGGACAAGGAAAGTGAAAAGTTTATAAAACTTATAAAGAAAACTTTTGCTAAATATAATTGACACCATCGTATTTAGTACTATTAATCTGAATAACTTTTGTCATCGACTATGACGTCTCATCTCAACTGTTGTTTATTCAGCGGTTTAAATACAACAAAAAAATATATGTAACTTTGTACTTCAACGGCAACCGGTCCTAAACGTCTCGTCAGTCCAGCTACAGTATGCATCAGGAGCAGGCCAGTTTCGATATAAAGAGGAGACTGAAATAATATTTATATATGCTTAATTAAACGTATCATACGAAGGAGTGATAAAGAGTAAAAGGCTTTCACTATTATTCTAAGCGTTTAGTTAAAACCAAGTTTAACTTGAACTTTTACTTCTTAGCTGTGTCATATTCGGACAATGGAGAAATATAGTGAGACACAATTCTCACGATTATCTAATCAAACAATTTGGTAAGGACTTCCCGCCAATTATTCAAATGGTCCTTGAAACAGTTTGGACAGTTCTAAACTCACTTTGATACATTAAGCCAATATATAAATTGCTTTATGCTAACTTCCGATTGACGACTAAGCTATGCCATTGTGTTGTGTTGAATCGCGAGTCGTACAAACAAATGTATCGTTAACATTGGTATATCAGTTACGTTGTTGCAATCAGACACGGGTTAAGCCACTGTTTTCCGGCCACATTGCTCGTTCAATTAGTCAAGTTTCAAAAGACCTACTTAAAAATATATCAGGTTAAATAAATGAGTACTACCCAAATGATTTATTTAAGCAAGCGCACTATCCAACTCCAATTTGCTATACGTGTTTGGTAAAATCAATGTTGGGGGTTAAACTATTATTATACAACACTGCTGTTTTGGGTGATTTTATTTTATCGTGGAGCCTATGGTTTGGTTACGGGGCAAAACGATCGTTGAGATTGTCGTCTAATTAAGCGTTTAACAAGCTTTTGTTAAGTTGAATAAAAATAAATAAATAATTTTACGCTATAATAAAAATGCTGTAATATACCTTAGTAGCATAAATCATAATCGTAAGTAGCGTAATCTCTTGGCATAAAACCAGCCTCTCAAAACATATTTATGTCTAAGGTATAAACAAATAGATACCTTAAAATAAATTACCTTACGACCCTTAAAATTGTTGTTGTTGTTTTATAAATATCAATACAAAAAATAAATTATATTTCACTGTTTATACGATTTTAAGGGACCATATTAATTTTATTATTACATTGCATTATTCTACCTTAAGCAACTTTTCTTTAATGAGCAATGTTATCAAAACGCTTATAGTAGTAGTAGGGAATTTATAAATTGAACAATCATATCAAAACATTGCTTATCTAATTAAACATACAGTTGTAAACGCAGACGTAGGCTTCATTTCTTGGCTTTGTCAGGTAGTTTTGACCCGATGCAATTATAAATGCTAGAGGAGACCCATAACGGGAAATCGTATAGGATACTGGTAGTAAATCAACGGATGTCGGCAACAACACACGTTGTTCGTCGTTACCGTGGGCGACAACGTGCCAGGGCTGTTGAATTTTAGTTTTCATAAACGAAATAGTATCTATTCGATAGACTGATGAATATAATCTTTATTTTATTAAAAAAAAACATTACAACGATTCTAAGGCTGAGAACCGAAATATGAATTAGAGCTTCATTTATATAAATATCCAGGATGATTAAAATTACGAAACACTAATTCTAACAAAAGAAGAATGCAAGTTAAAGGGCAACTGGTTCTTTACGCCTTGTACGCACGAGAGTTTTTTTACCGCGTGTTAAAAATGCGTCGAAATGTAACAAATGGGTTTTCAGATAACTGTTCACGCGACAGCGCTTTTAAAACGCGACGTATTTTTATCGATTAGTGTTCCATTTAAGGCGTTAGGCGTTGGGCGTTAAGCCGAATACACCGAATACATACGAAACTTCTTTCTACGCCTGTGCGGAGTTTTTACGCGAGAGGTTATGCTATGCTTTACTTTATAGAATTAGTAATGAGGGGATTTGTGGAAGAACAAGAATGACTGTTTTAGCTTGTTACTGATGAATGTTTGGGATCCAATGAGGTATTGGAATAGTGGACCCACGTTGCAAAGCGCAGAATTAATATACATGGGCTCAATTTTTATATTTGGACGACGCCGTTGTGTAGTGGTGTGGAAATCTTAAAAATACCTACATAAATAGAACGTCCAACGGCTTCGTTCAAAAATTGAATGAAAATTGTAAATTCTTTTTAGATTTAATGTAATCCATAGCTGTAATATGCCTTATTTTGTAAAACAATAATATTCTAATACAATTTATTACTGACGCGAACATTGCTGTTAATTGAAAGGAAATTAAAAACTAGAAACATAACCCACCTGTCATAGCACTTAATCAACCTTGAAGTATACAAGAAATACCGTTAAGTATCTGCGCAAATAAGGAGCATATAAAAAATCAATATACATATAAATTAATATATCAAAATAGAATTAAAGGTTAAGAGAAGGGATTCAACAATATTGCAATTTATACGTGCCAACCCTTATCTTGATGATATGAAAAGTAAACCTGTAACAGATACTATAATCATAAATTATTCAGACTACTGTGGGAGGACTAGTACGGAACTAACAATGCAATCTTTTGTTTTACATGCGGAATCCATCAGCTTGCGTGTACTTTCGCATGAATTTCACCGGCTTAAATTGAATGGTGGACAATCATTATCTGTGTAGGACATGAGACTAATTCCTCAGATGGATTTAGAATTTTTGGTGCTTACTTAATCTATAAACCATTTTCCAAAGTCCATCGAAAAAGAACACGCCACATAAGATATAAATTGTAAATTGCTAAACATAATATAACATTAGCAAAAAACATTTGCTTTCCGAGTCGTAATCTACTGCGATATTCTACTCGATATTTAAAGTCACAGCACAATCAATAAACGTCTAAATCTGAAACAAAATCAAGGTAATACAAATATTATAATATGAAGCTCATAGTAGCCATCAGGAGATGCTCCTTTCAAACAATATCATCATAGATTGAATATTTCAGTCATCGTCATTCCATTATCACATCTCGCAGCAATTACATCGTTAGATCAGTCATATGTGACGCTAAATATTTTGTGACATTCGTATCAACCCTAATTTAATTTATTAATATGACGAATAAACCTGTTGCTAGAACAATTCACACACCAGATCTTACAACTTGCTCTGATGACCGTAAATTATTCAAGCTTCTGTGGGCGGCCTGGTGCGTATCTAACAATATAACCTAGATCGTCTGTAGGCTGAATGTTAAATACTGCGCCTGAATATCTATGTTTAAGTCTGCGAAAAGCTATTTAAACAAATGATGTTTAAAGCCCGTAATAATTACTTTGAGAAATGTGTGTCCTATGATGTATAAAAAAAGCCATACGTGGCATCTACAATTTAAGTCCGCGTGATTCCCTGCGAGAGAAGTTTAAGGGAATAGGTATTCTGTAATTTTTGTACATAAAAATATAAAGAATTATAAAACGATAGGTGATGTATATAATAGACAAAGTAGGAACCGACATAAGCTTGCGACTCCTGCTTTGCGCCTAGTAAAAGTACGTAAATCGTTTGTGGGTTTGGGTATAAGATTCTATAATAAAATTCCGAAATTTTGGCCATGCCATTATAGCAGTTTAAAAACACTGTTAAAAAGAGGCTGATACAGAAGGCCTACTATACTGTTGAAGATTACTTAGATGATAAGGATGTGTGGATATAGGTGCACTTCTACCCTGTACAAGACGGTAATAAATAAATGTAACTTGTTTTAAGATTTATATTTTAAAAGAGCAACCGCCGAGTTTCTTGCTGGTTCTTCTCGGTAGGAACAGCTTTCCGAAGCAGCAGTAAAGTTGACGATTCAAAAGCACTTGTTTACAAGTTTACTTGAATAAATAATATTTTGAATTTGAATTTATTAATAACCCTTTGAGCTTCTTTTAAATATTTAATTGCAATCTAAATGGCAAGAAGTATTCGAAAAAAATACAGGTTTCGTTGTAAAAGGAACATCTAGCGTTCCAAACATATCGTCACTAATATCCAAAAAGGTGTTAGACGAAGGTCTCATACAATTTTAAGGGAATTCGACATTTGTTCGGTGGAATTAAATATTATTATTATTAGGAAAATACAATAAAAGCTGAAATACGAGTATCACTTATAGGAGAATAAGAAAATTAGGCGATTTTTAATGAAGCTGTTTGTATCAAAAGCAAATCTGTTTACCGTTTTCTTTTATTTTCGTTTTCTTATAGTTTATTTATTATAGTAAATAGCGCGTATTATTGATATTAATTATACGTTGTAATAAATATTTAAATTTATAAATAATTAAATTTATCCAGTAAACAATAATCAAAAATATAAAGTCTTTCGCCTCTTTTGAATTACAGATTTGACTTAAAAGGCTCGATTCCAGGCCGTTAATATATTAGTAACTATGACAAATTGTAAATAAAAATAACTTATTATGTTTATTATAGATGGCGTTTTTGAACGTCATTTTATTCCTGTCCAATTAACAGGATTTCTATAGCCTATATGTTACCCCGGTGTATAAGGAACAATTGTGCCAAATTTAACAGATATTGGTTCAGCGGATTGGCCGTGAAAACGACACAGACAGACAGACAGACAGACAGACAGACAGACTTTCGCATTTGTAATATTAGTAAGGAAGTAAGGATAATCGATGTCAACTCGAATTTTAAATTATACAAATCATCAAAGAAGGTAAAAGGAACTGTTAATTGATTTCGGAAATTTTATAACATTACATAATTTTTATCACGCATATCTTTTATGTTAGAGTTAATAAATTATATAACAATATATCGATAAAACTACAACAAACTCTAAAAGTTTACTAACTGTAATTTGTATCTCAAATATAACAAAAAACAACTTCTTTGTAAAAACAAAAGACCTTCTTTTGTTTTTAAAAAGAAGTTTTAATATCTACTAACACACAAAATTTTCTAATATTGCATCTAATAATAAAAGACAAAATTTTGTCAATAAGTTTTTCTTACACCATACGTGAAGGATAACGTTACAATACAGAATATTATTAAAAATTCAAAGAAAATCTTAATATTAAAGAAAAGATAACTCAGGTGATTAGATTTTGCAGTAGTAATAACAGCAATGCGATACCAGAAATCAATGCCCTTTGTGCCTTTCACTTATTCTAGTATAACCCGTTTATATTATACATGTCGTTCTATCAATAATGCACATACGCGCTCGTAATCCCCGATAGTGAAAACTTGTTCCAGCGCCTATACTTGCGTTGTACTTAAAATGGCAAGACATGATGGCTTTTGGTTCGAGTTTACTACCATTTATAAAGAAGTCGTAGTTTTAAATTTTTCAATTAAATTTGATATAACAACGATATTTTCCCTTTATATTTATTCATTAATATTAATATAGTAAATTCATTCATTATATTAATTCATTAATATTAATTCGCTTTTTGGTGAAGGTAAACATCGTGAGGAAACCTGCATATCTCTAGAGAATCTGGAGATATGTGTAACCTACCAATCCGCATTGGAGCAGCGTGGTAGGTCTTAGCTTCAACCCTTCTCTCCAGAAACGGAGAGAGGAGGCCTATTCCCAGCAGTGGGATTGTAACGGGTCATTACTTTACTCTTTACTTTTTTATAAAGGGAAAATATCGTTCGTAGGGAAAATATTGCTCAAAAGTCAATCAATTTATTCTTTTGAAACAACTTGTTAACTCCGCGCACAAGCGACTACGTCAAACACACACAGCTCGCCACAGCTATCTTCACGTCTCTATGCTATAAATTCCGCTCTCCCCCTTTTCCTACCGTTATAATGTACATACTAGAAATTGAATTATAGGACATAGAATCGTTGATAACATTTTAGAATGTGCGCGAGAATGAATTATAAAACATGGTGGATCAATCCGCCCGAATGCTCAATCCTTTATGATGTCAATGGGCTTAGAATTAGCGCGCTATTGTATCTCGATAGTAGGCCATTTGAGTCCTGGACCGTAAAAACGGACCTCAGGAAACGTATAGAAGCGTTCGAAATGTTGACGTATATACGTAGGATGTCTATATCGTAAACCTAAAAAGTAACCAATAAGGAATTTCTAAGGCGAGTTGGACAAAAACTTATTTTTTTCCCAATCATTAAACAACGTATAGCTGCATACCTGAGCCACGTACTCAGGCACAGCCGATACGGGCTATTGCAACTATTAATGATGAGAAAAGTTACTGGGAAAGGAGATCTGGCCGTAGAAGGAAAACTACGGGACATCCGGGAATGGATGGGCATTAATAGCGCTCCTGAACTTCCATCTGGCCAAGAATAGGAAGGGATATGCAGAGCTCATTGCTAACCTTCACTAAAAGGAGAGACTTGGAAAGGAGAGACGCAAAGAAGAAGACAATGTATTGCCGGTAAATTTTTCGGTAATATCAAGCCAAGATTTTTCGTTTTCGGACGGCAATTACGAGGTTCGTAGCCGCTAGAATACAAAAAGGTACACTCACACTTTAGACCAAAACGCTGTATTTATTAATTACTAATTATTATTGAAATTTGTTTTTACTCCGCTTCTAGATAACATTTTTACCATAGGCCTATGTGTTGAAAATAAATTTGAAATTAACGTCAATTAAAATATTTAAATTTAAATAATCTTTACAACGAAAAACATGTAATGCAAACACTTTGATTTGTGTTCCAATTCCATTCCCTACAACGTTTTTAAAGTACATATGAACTCTATTCACCGTATTGAGTAATATTCTTCGCTTTAGTTGTTTCGTAATGTTACCATCGTATCGCTACAGAAGTAGTGAAATAATCCATATCAATAGATTGTTTCACTTGATACCAAGCCCTGGGTAAGTGCACTTCGGCAAAAACCAGACCTGTAATTGAATCTACTTGGAACTAGGTTCGCCACTTGCGGCTAACAGCGGTTGTATATCTTGTCTGGCCGATACAGTTCGTACAATTTACATGGCTTTGTGGCTAACTATAACGGCTACGTAAAACCATCGGACTAATTTGTTTTTCAGAAATTGTTCTCTATATTTTCAATTCACGGAATAAATTTATCTACAAATACATAACAAAAGCTCTTTAATTTACCCGAATCTGTTATTTTTATTGATAATTATATATAACAGGTATTTAATTAAAATATTTTTATTAATAACTGTTATTGCCCTTCTTAAGTGACTCTTACTCTCACTCTCATATTGATAGATCTCATCTTCGCACCTAAATCTATTTCTATATATGGTCATCTAAAAATTTAATTTATATTCCAAAACATTATAAGTCAAAAATACGTATTATTGAAGCATACCATGGTCATTTTTGTTAGTGTTTTTTTGTTAATTTATTCATAAATTACTGACATATGTAAAATACATTAATACATATTATTACTTATTATTTATTTATTTATTTACTAGCTGTGCCTACAATGGGTTCGCCGCCATGGAATTCAGTGATTTACGAACCTTTTCCCGATTTTTCGAAATTTTGAACATAAAAGTAGTTATTGTGAGTTAACCGTGAGAGATAGAGACATGCTATCACGGACTTTTTTGTAGTATTTTTTTATAGATCTACAATTCTCTACTACATTACTTCAGCGTATCTCTGCTGATTTACGCAGCGCACGCGACAAAGCTCCCAGCAAGCAAGTTTTTGCGAGATCTCTTCAACACAATTTAAATAATACCGATATGTACTATTTAACTAAACCATCAGTAAGTATTGCAATATGTTTTGGTGAAAACCGTACAAAAATCCGTTCAGTAGATTTTGATAAAAATTGATTACATACAGACAGACGGCTTTTTGGGACTTTGTTTTATAATAAGTGAGTATATAGATGCTTCATGTAACGTCGCAGTAATGCTTTTTAAAAGATTAATATTTGTAATATTTTGATCTACAATATTTCATTATAAAGGTATTCGAAATATTTTAGGAAGTTTTTGGCCTAACGGTATTAATAAGACATAACGGGTAATTGATGTCATGTTTACTGGATTCGCCAGTTACTGCGAACATTGATATATCTTGTTCTGTGAGTATAATTCTTACAATTTGCATGGCGTCGCGAATAATTCTAACGGGACCTTAATGTTTTAGAATTAGTCAGTCTTGTTGTTGAATCTTTAACGTATTCCTTAATGTTATTATAATTACCATCATAAATAACTATAACGATCTAATTAAGTTATATATTTGGAGGATTAGGATGATTTCTTTGTAATTAAAGAATTTATGTTAATTATAAAGACGTTTTTCTAGATATTAATTTCTTGCGGATTGTTTCTAGAATGTCATAAGTAAATATTAGTTGAAATTATATTGTAAGATTCTTTTAATAATTAATTTATAGAATTAGGCGTTACTTTATTTAGCTATAATCCGCTATACAGTAAATTGAAAATATATACCTATAGTACTAAATGTATAGTAGACTAGCCGTTTTTTCTTACCCGTTAAGTTTTTACGAATCCTTCATGGTTCGTAAAAACACATGCACACACAGTGGTAGTGTATTGTGGTGGCAGTGGTGGAGGTTTGTGCATGTGTTTTTACGAATCCTGCATTTATGGGGTATGAAAAGACGGATACTCCTCTATACATTTAGCACTATATATAATTTCTATTTCCCTGTATCGCGGATTATAGCAAAATAATTTTATTATTACTTTTGTATTCTTTTAATAATTGCAATTAAAACAGTATTTCGCAATCATGCAAAACAATTGATAGGATTGCTTTTATAGATCGTGTACATACATTTAGCTTTCAGACCCTAGTTCCTACTTAGAGATCATCGTCAACCTCCTGCCCTTATCCGACTCTAAGTGGGGTCGGCACAACATGTTACAAACATGTTGTCTCATTATTTGGCAACGTTTTTTACGAGAGGCCGCCTGCCTGACGTCAACTTACCTTAGTCGCCTTTACGACACGACCACGGATAGTCTATTTTAGTCAGCCGTATACCACACGGCGGGTCGACTTACCTTAGTCGCCTTTTATGACACCTCGGTAAGAAGATGTGGGTGGTCTATTCTACCCAGCCGGATACCACACGGCATTAGTTCCTACTTAGAGATGTTAAAAATAAATTTTAACTAGCCTAAACGTAATGTTTTTCGTTTAATTATAATAGTATGTTGAAACTATGATCGGGTGTCAGCAAAATGGATTACAATAATATAAGAAGAGGACACTGCCGACCTTCAATATAAAGTTATCTATTTCATCATTCATCATTCTCCTGTCCTTATCCCACTCTTAAGTGGGGTCGTTACAACATGTTACTAACATGTTGTCACGTGATTTAGCTACGTATTTTACAATCGGCCGCCTGCCTGACGTCAACTTACCTGAGTCGCCTCTCACGACACCTCGGTAAGAAATGAGGATGGTGTATTCTATGCAGCCAGATAGCACACGGCACTTACCTTAGTCGCCTCTTACGACACCTCGGTAAGAAAGGAGGGTGGTCTATTCTATTCTGCCGGATACCACACGGTGTATAAAGTTATCTATTTATATATAAATTTTTAAATTAAACGAAATACTATCTATCTGATGTTATGTTCAGTTGTGTGTATATAATTATCAAATTAGAGCGTTTAACTTATTATTACTGTTTTTAGCTGTAGTTTTTGAAAAAAACAAGAAGGTACAAATGAACAATATCCCTCTTACCTGGCTGTCAAATCGTTATCTTTTCATGTTCCATACATTTGAATGAAACTTGAAACTTAAAGCGACATTTTTTAAAAGAAAAAAATAGCAAGCAAAATAACCTTGAGATTTTGATGGGGTCAAGTGTTCTTTCATAACTGAGTTAAGGGTACTCAATATGCGCGCCGAGTTTCATAAAAGAATTGTCTCGAAGAGCTGTTAAACAAAAACGTAGGGTTCCTTTTTAGTGGTCTATGGTTTTGAATATAAAGGGAGGCCTAGTTGTGAAAACTCTATATAAAATGTAGTTATATATTGCTTTTTAAAGTTTTTTTTAAACCGCTATTGTGTGATAGTTTTTAGATGTTTTTCTGTTATATACACTTTTTCTTTCGGTTATCAGTCTGTTAGGTTGATTTAAAAATTTTAAAACATGAATAGATTATGTGAAGAAAGATATGCATATAAAAGGAGTTGTACCAAAGTTGACGAATGTAAGAGGAGAATGGAAGATGAAGATATATGGTCCGACTTCACTTAGGCCCGGTTTCCACCAAAGTGAAAACAAGAGGAAATGCGTTTTATCATGACTGGCCTGTTGGCGCAGTGGGTAGTGACCCTGCCTTCAGCTCCGCGGGTCGCGTGTTCGATTCCTGCCGATGGCCAACATTTTCTATAAACAATTTGTTGGTTCCTCGAGCCTGGGTGTGTATTTGTATTTCAGTATGTATTTAAAATTATATAAGTAGTATATTCACCAGTTGTCTTTCATAGCAGCGAGGAGATGTGGAAATGACGATATCTGATTGGTTTTCTAAACGCATTTTCTTTCGACTCCGATTTGGTGGAAACCGGGTCTTAGAGTGGGATTATACGTGATGATTTGTATATACCGATTATTTCTATACCACTTATATAATTTAATATCACCCTAATGCAGTTCCTTGATTTATCCAATTTATTTAAGGGTTATTCTGATAATTTAAGTTTCGTTGTATTTTCGGTATTTCAGCAACTCGGTATATAAATAAATAAAATAAATAGATATATGGGACACTTACACACACGGTCGTCCGTCACCAAAGTAAGGATCTTAAAACTTGTGTTATGGGTGACAGACAAGTGGTAAATATACTACATATATAATTTTAGATACATACTTAAATACAAATATACACCCAGGCTCAAAGAACCAAAAAATTGTTTATAGTAATGTGTATATCATTTACCATCGGTCATTTAAGTAATATACCGCGCCTTCTCCTGTTCTAGATTCGCAATTCGTCGTGCTATGTTTGTTTTTTCTAGTATTTTTTCAAGGATCTGATAAGATAGTTCAAATTTAGTCCAAGGACTTTCAATCGCACAAAACATTATTTTGTTTTTGTACTTTTATACTTTAATATTATAAATTCAGTTCTCATCATTATTTATTATAGTAATAATATAAAAAGTAGCGGCCTATTACAATCCCACTGCTGGAAATAGGTCTTCTCTCTCCGTTTCTGGAGAGAAGGGTTGGAGCCAAGACCTACCACGCTAATCCAATGCGGATTGGTAGGTTACACATATCTCCAGAATTCTCTGGAGATATGCAGGTTTCCTCAAGATGTTTTCCTTCACAGAGAAGCGTGTGATAAATTGCAATTATCAATCAGACACATAAGTTCTAATAGAAAAACTCATTGGTGCCTGCCCGGGTTTGAATTCGTGGTCCCCCCTTGAAAGAGTCGCACGGCCTCACCGCTGGGCTATCACAGGTCTATAATAAACTAATGGGTATATACTCGTATAATAGCAATCAATTTTGGCTTCGCCATTACAGCAGTTTTAAAAAAGGAGGCTGATACAGAAAGCCTACTATACTGTTGAGGATTACATAGATGATTCGCGATCTTTCGCGTGGATATAGCTACTCCTGCCCTGTACAAGACGATAGTGACTAAATGTAACTAGTTATAAGAATTATATTTTGAAAAGAGCTATCGCCGAGTTTCTTGTTGACTGTTCTCGGTAGGAACTATTTTCCGAACCAGCAGTAGAGTTGATGATTCAATTCCAGAGAATTGAATTGAGAAATTGAGAATTTCAAAATAATTTGAAACACATATTATTTTTGTAACGTTATTAGTGTCAAAAGGGGTGTCTATTATATTATGGCGACCGCCATTGTTTTTAGTTATAAGCATGTTTAATTAAAATACATTCATCCAACGTCACTATGAAAAGTAAACTTCTTAGTTATCTCTGTTTTAATACCGACTGATGCAGTATGCGCAATTTACTTTGACCTAAATTAAGTATGATAACATTGATATGTAAAATCATAACATATTGACTTAATTAAATTAATTATCTTTATAACCAATTGGTTTCTCCACGATTTATCATTAAAACAAAATAAGTGCTAACATTTGTATATGAGCAAAAGTGCCCGCAATATAGTATGAAATATAATTGTTTGCAATTTTTACTTTTTAGTATCAACCTGGTGAATTTTAAATAACCAGCCAACGAAATCAGCAATCGCAGACCATCTGCTTAATTCGGGAAGCAATCACTGGATTGAGCTTCATGATCCCAAAGTCCTGTCAACTGATGCCCACTATTATGCAAGAGTGGCGCTTGAAGCTGTTGAAATAAAAAAGCGTCATACGTTCAACAGAGAATAGGGTTTCAGATTGTCGACGACTTGGGATCCAGTGATTAATAAATATAACTGGCGGAAGTTGCAAGCTATATCACGTGCAGATAATATCAGGTGAGGTGTGCGAGAGACCTTACGAGGATTGTGCGGTTCAAGTGAGGGTAGATGAACAAAATAATGACTGTAGTACTCGGGAACGAAGACGCCGCTGCCGAAACGTCGAACCTTGTAAAAAGGTAACTCGATTTGTCCGCGATGTGACCCGTTTATTTATATAATAATAAGTATCCACCTGTTAATATATATTTTTGACATACCTGTACGTTAGGCGGTAATTGTTTATTACGCTCTTATTAATAAAATTAAAGACCAAGTACGTCCCTTAACTATTTTGTATATTACGAATTATTAGTAATATAAAATGAATGTATATCTGTATGTATATAGACTCCGAAACGACTGGACCGATTTCAAGACAATCTTTAAAATGAGCCAGCGGATGATCCGTATTTTACGATACCTCGGTAAGAAAGAGGGTGGTCTATTCTACTTAACCGGATACCACACGGAGGGTCAACTTAGCTTAGTCGCCTTTTACGACACCTCAGTAAGAAATGAGGGTGGTCTATTCTACACAGCCGGATACCACTCCGCGGATTGACTTACCTTAGTCGCCTTTTACGACACGTTAGTAAGAAATGAGAGTGGTCTATTGTACACAGCCGGATACCACACCGCAGGTCGACTTCCCTTAGTATAAAATATTTAAAAGATTGACCGCCGAGTTTCTTGCTGGTTCGTCTCGGTAAGAGCAACATTCCGAACCAGTTGTAGCTTCATTAATCATATTGATGCTTGACCATTCAAAAGTGCCTGAAATGGATTATTTGAATAAAGATAATTTTGATTTGATTTGATTCATTTAATCTCGTATCATCGGTTCTACTTTGTATAAGTATAGGAAATGTAACTTTATTCTTCGGATAGGGCGTATTATATTTTGCACATAATTTAGTTTTTTTTTTATTTTGTAAAGTTTTAACTGTTCGTAGATTTATTTACATACATATTGTTTGTTACGTACAGGGGTTCGTGGATATGTGTGAAAATACCTGGTAACTCGTTAAAGACACTTCATTCAGCCTTTCACCAAAAAATGAGTACTTAAAGCCTCTACACAGTCCAATAAGAAAGCCGAGGTCACTATTATTTCACTTTTCTTTTCACGTCGAGGCGCACGATACGTCTGCTTATACATCGAACGAACCGATTACGACAATGCTCTCGAAAGTTCGCGAGTCCTTGGGGAGATCGTAAACAGCCTTTGTAAACAACATTTTCGTAAACAACCCGAATGTTACAGAGAATTAGCGTCAAGCGAATTTGAACCCTATGACATATCATAACAATATTATAATAAGTTAAAGTTTTCGTCGCATATAAAATTACGTGTGCTTATTTATATGACTTACCACGTGAGCTGCTGCGCGTGTGTGAGCTTGGTAGAGGAGGCCACATAAGACAATAAACTCATTAATTTTTTTGAAAAGAACCTTTTTCTTACCTTTTCAACCAACTAATTCTGTCCATACGACTACGAACACTCAATTAGCGAACTAGGCCATGCTCTGCGCTAACAAAGCACCTTATAGATTAGCCGCTTCCAGCCATTTCCATTATCTTGCAAAAACGGCAATTGTCTTCGTTATCGTTCGACGACACGCCGCTCAAGCACTTATTGTGTTGTCAACGATTACTCAGGTTACGTTAACTTTCTTCCCGTGTTATCTAGTAGGCATTATTAGTTCAAACTGTGTTAGGGTTGATAAAAAATAAATAATAATAACCCTGGCCTGACTGGCCTGTTGGCGCAGTTATCAGTGGCTGCCTTCGGCCCCGTGGATCGCGGGTTTGATTCCCTCCGAGGGCCAACATTTTCTATTAAACAATTAGCTGGTTCTTCGAGCCTGGGTGTATATTTGTATTTAAGTATGTATTTTAAATTACACAAGTATATATTCACTAGTTGTCTGTCACCTATAACACAATTATTATTTTTTTTACAATGGGGACTGGCGACCGAGTGTGTAAGTGTCCCATATATTTATATTTACACATATTTATTTATAAGGCATAATTACACACAGCATCGTTCGTACCCAAGGTAATTAGCTAAATACTTGTGTCACAGGTGACAGACAACTTGTAAATACATCGGCAGGAATCGAACCCGTGACCCCCACAGTTGGAGGCAGGATCACTTCCACCTGTACCAACGGGCCCGTATTTTAATATCATTTTTGAAAAGAGCACCCGCCGAGTTACCTGCTGATGCTTCTCGGTAAGACAACCGGTTAGAACCAGTGATAGCTTCATTAAAATTTGACTATTCGAAGGTAAATTACAAAGCCAATCTTGAATTTGAATGTATGTAATTTTATAACTTAACAACAAAAATGAATTAATGCTTAGTTGATTTGTAATCACACTGCTTCAAAGTGGTCAAAACAGACATACACACTCACATAATGTCGCTTTCAAAATATAGGATAATAGTAGTACGTCCCAGCCGAGTGGCAATAAGTATTTATTAACACAAAATTTCCTAATCCCGTGGCAACTATGGAATTAAAAATATATACCAAAAACTTTTTTCAAAAGAAATCTGTTTAAACATCAAGTCAATCCATAGACATTTGAAGTTTCTATACAAACGGAGATAAATAAATTTTAATATTAAATATTTTTTTCTATACAAATATAAATCATTCAATGCTAAGATATAGTCAGTCTTCAAAAGTAGTAAAAACGTCAAGGTAAACTATTTTTTTCTAATTCAATGTCAATTTGGTCAAGGTTCATGATGTTCAAGACGCTAAGTTTCAATTGTCATAAACAATATTTATACTTATGTGAATTTTAATAGAATTTAAGTCGGTATATTAATATTGTAAGTTGAATCATAAATTTCTGTATTGTGGTGGCAGTGGTGGAGGTTTGTACATGTGTTTTTACGAATCCTGCATGTAACGGGTATGAAAAAATGGATAGTCCACTATACATTTAGCACTATATATATTTTCTATTTACTGTATCGCGGATTATAGCAAAAAAAATTTATTATTACTTTTGTATTATGGATCTCCGCAAAGTAACGCCTAATTCTATAAATTACATAGTTTTATTTCATTACCTACTACATACCGCATTTGCTAATATAGCAGTAACAAATAGTTCGATTAATAGTTAAATAATAATGCTACTTATATTATCATTTTGTAGTTTGTCAATTTGATGCTACAAACAAATGACATACCAGATCAATTTATAGATGTAACCTTCAGAGACTAATGTTATAGTTTACTTTTTTAGAGTATGAAAAATATTGAAATCGATATGGCTAATAGCTTAATAATCTTTTATGTTATGATACTTTTGTAAAAAGGTCATAGCTAATAGAAGCAAAAAAATATAATGTGCAGTATCAAAAGCACTAATGGTATTTGTAATTGTAAAATAACGATATCGGTAGTTAGATAACATTAAAAATCTACAGTCAAGACTCAACGCTGAACGGCTAAAAATAAATAAGAAATAATTAAAAATCAATGACAAAAGAACTGAATACTCGTGTACCGTACTTATAAAAAGAATACAATATTCACGCAACACGTATCAACCGAGAGCGAGCTGAGAAAAAGTGTTATATAGAGGTGGTGTGATCAACGTACGATTTTAAATCGTAGTGACTAGTCAGTATTCGTGCTAGGTACACAGTGTTTTGGTGGACCTAGTTTATGTATATATCTATATCGTTTTTGGGGTCACAGCACAATACGAAGTATTCAGGGGCGGCAACTGGTTGCCGTAGATATACCGCTTGAAACCAGATCGGGTTACTTTCATATTTCTCACGGCGCGATTTGTTAATTTATGTAATTGTATCAAGACAGCGGTCTTATAATGTTACTTCTATATTAACGCACAATTTACTATACACACGTATATTTTACTGTATCTATGTACATTCTTAAAGATAATTTTTGGCTTCGAATTAGCGATCAAAATTCTTTAAAAGCAAACTTGTCCTCTCATTAACACATCCTGCCCATTTGAACTTTTTTGTAAGGCAAAAAGAATGTCAAACATTTGGGGTCCTTGTGGTGTGACCGGAGTCTGACACCCGTATTCATAAACATTACTATGAGAATGCACAGTGCTCAGGGACGCATAGGGTCATTCAAACCAATTCATAGACATTACTTGAGTGAAATGTTCTACTATGCGTTTGTCAAAATCGACGCACAGCTAAAATAGATAAGGAGCTACTTTAGCGAACGCATAGTGTTCGCGCCGCTTTGGTTAAAGGCAAAATTATTTATTAGTTATCTATTTATTATATTTTATTCTTATAATCATTTAACTTTGTCTAGTAAATAATATAAGTAAAACTATACAACAAAATTATCATACATAATAAATTAAAGAAAAATAGTTCTACCTCTTAGGAGTTGCAGTGCTTGCATTTAAATACAAAGGCGAAGTCATTATACTAAACTATATTTTATTTACACCGCACAATACACAAAATATCATAAAAAAATTATTAACACGATCAACTGCAAATTACGGGAATACCAAAATAAGGTTATGTTTGTTTGTTGTTAACAACACAACAAATTGTTAATAACATTGACATTTGTCAAAACTAGACTGAACTACGCCACATCAAATGGACCAATCAGAGCGCGCAGTTGGACGCATAGCGTTCTTTTAGTTGAGTCCCCAACCGATTTCACAGGCGCCCTAAGAGCGTTCTCAACGACCCCGACGATGCTATTACAGCATCCAACAAGATATACACACAATACACACACAAACAGCGTCTTCGCCGGCCAAGACGAGGTCCCCGCTTGCTTGTGTCAAGCGGCCGCAGCCCTCTGCCGCGGCCGCCGTGATGCAGACTTCTTCAAAGTCAATGTGTTAGATACAGTCCTCCAAAACGCGCCGCTTTAAGCAGAGGTTCGGTCTCGCAGGAGACACCCTTAAGGCGACGCTCCCAATAAGTTACGAGTGCCTAAAAAACACTCGCTTCTTATCAATTTTACCCGGCGAAGCTTCTGCGCTCGCCCATCCCACCGGTGACGCTGTAAAAGCCATTAGGGCTAACAGCATTAGACACATACGAAAGAAAAAAAAAAAAAAAAAAGAGGAACGCACAGTGAATTAGCCTCCTTCGCATAGTAATTTGTGCTTACTTAGCTGAGTATCATGAGTTTTCCTTCACCGAAAAGCGTGTCATAAATTGCAATTATCAATTAAAACTTATGTGTCTAATTGATAATTGCAATTTATCACACGCTTTTCGGTGAAGGAAAACATCGTGAGAAACCTGCATATCTCTAGAGAATTCTGGAGGTATGTGTAACCTACCAATCCGCATTGAAGCAGCGTGGTAGGTCTTAGCTCCAATCCTTCTCTCCAAAAACGGAGAGAGGAGGCCTTAGCCCAGCAGTGGGCATAATAACAGGCTGTTACTTTAGCTGAGTATGCTTCTTGAATACGGGTGTGAGTTTGGGAACACACAGCAACAGACATTCGGATCGTGCCTAGTTGAAATGCAATGGTCTCGGTGCAGTTAGGTCGTATCGGATCGAGTAGCGTGCGTTCAGTCAGCACACTCAGCAGTCCGCAACGAACCACGGAGTAGAGAGCGCGCCACGTGCAGGAGTCGCACCGACGTGGCGTGATGTCCACAGAATAAAAAAAGCCGGCCGTGCACCAATTGAAAAGTGACAGTGCGTCAGTGAGAAGAATTTGTGCTCGGGATTTCATACAGGACTCATAACTTCATATCATATCGACGACTCGACGCCTTCGCCCTCATTTTCATATAAAAAAAAAAAAAAATTATTTGCACAACATTTTTAGGTAAGTTGTTTTATATTTATAATTATTTTGATTTAATATTGTGACAATAATTATTTGTAAGTGAGAATTCTTTTGTAGTAAAACTAAGTAAGTCAAAATAAATTAGCTACTAGTTCAATGACAAACAAGTTTCCAAGGTTCAGAGTTTAATACAGGTAAATTATTAGTAGGTAGGAAGATACCATACAATGCGCTGACAGTGTTACGTGAGTATTAATTATTTGAAGTATTTAAAAAGTTATGCTAAGATTGAAATATTATACAATTGTTTTTATGCTTTGATAAAATTACTGTGTATTTTTACTAAGCCTCAGCTTCTAAAACACAAGTTATATTGATTGATTTAGATAAAATTAAGTAGATAGCTGAAGTAATTCAAACTCGAAACGAATATCGGTTTATTGATAAAATTATTAATCTTTATTAAATTAGGCCATATTTTATACGTAGTTACCTTATTTATTGATATTGTATCCTAGTTAGGTAATATTAATCAATCAATAAGAATTTTATCAAATAATACCTTCTGGTGGAAATATATTTTGTGATGGGAAGTAATTACTGACAGTTTTGTGAGCGTATATATAAATTGTGAACGATTTTAGTTTCTCTTTTATTTATGTAATTTCTTTTGGATCATTTTGTTTAAAATGTATCTAAAAAATGTATTGAAGCAAACAGAAACATTTTTTTAAAGAGATTCGCAAACATTTTTTATAAGTTAATTTTTAATAAAAATAAAATAATCTACGATGGCGGATAGGGTTTTTTAAGTATGTGTAGCCGGTATCCGTTTTATAAAAAGGATAAGTTTATAGTTAAAAAGGTTTACTAACTAAAAAAAAATTGCTAGTTTAATATATTAGTTTGTAGTTTTGCTACCGTTATAAGTATCATTGCCAAATCATAGACCATAACAGTGATTTCTACTTGCCACTTTAAAAATCTATTATTTCAAATAAATTACTTAAATTTATTTCCGTTATTTTATTAAACTTGACGTTTAAAATCAACGAAGATTGATTAAGTGCTATAAGTTCTAGTATTCTATAATTTATTCTTAGCAAGCTTTACATGCTTATTATTATTACTTTTGCAATTTTATTATTTCTTTTGTATTATGGATCTCCGCAAAGTAACGCCTAATTCTATAAATTATTTACATGCTTACTTATTTCGGCTGTGGACGTCTTTGGTTCATTATTCATCTGAATTCTATAAAATTGCCATCCAACTAGTAGGGTTTTTGTGATACCCATTGTTTGTCGCTAATCATTAGAGCATCAGTTAGAACTAAACAAATATTATTTACTATTATTATAAATTCATTGTACTAATGAATTTTTAAGTATTTCTTAAAAATTCAATCTATTTGCGAGAATCCAAGAAGAATGATAATTAACTCTCAATACTAATTATGTAAAATCCACTATATTTGTGTTATTTATTATTTTGTCTAATTGTTTTTATATGTAGAGGGTTCAATAAATAATTTATAAAATCGTTAATTAAATACAGCATTTTAGTTATAGAAGACTATTTTGATTTACGGCGATTTTTGGTAGTTATAGTTAAAAGTAAATTTAGTTAAAGTTAGTAGTAAAATTTTGATTTTAGGTTTGACGTTATTTTAACTTTAACACAACGATTATAGCGGCTCTAACTTCTGTGTGCTTAGTTTTCCCAAAACAGTTTTCTTTATAATCTATAAATCGTTTTAGGATCAAGGTAATAATCGATTATTAATAACAATTTGTCATCATCTACATCGATTTTTTAGATTTAGAAAATTTTGTTCTATATATTGCCTAGTATAAGCTGCAATTTTGCCAGGTTTTATTAATATTGCTCCAGCGGATACCCGTGAAAGCGAAACGGACAGACAGATTTTCGCAATTATAATATGTAGTATTCATCCATACCGCTTGATAGTACGCCGGTATCGATTTCTGGTAAGTCGGTAACAGTTTTTAGTAGTACATCATAATTTAAAAATATTCTTAATTAAAAAATTCATGAATCAGAAGCATCTTCATGTGGCACCGAAAATTATACGGAACTGGTATTGTTCATTCGTTGGGCTATCGAGGCTTTTCGTGCAGTAAAATAACTTTTCTAATTGTAACGCGAGATTCCGGATATCTATCCTATATTTAGATATAGCATAGTGATAAGCTTAGGCTTAGGTAAAGTTTGAACCGGCAAATTTCTGTTCGCTTTTCACTATTGACCTAATGAGACTGCAGGGATATTGTGCTTTATAAAAAAAAGAATAGGACTATACAATAATATTTGTAAACAAATTGACATAGCTTAACGAGCTGTGGTTTTGCCGTAACCAGTACGTAATAAGGATAGAGGTCTATACCCTTGCTGCTTATTTTTACTTATTTCTCGCTCCAAGGCTAGACTTGTGAGGCATTGGCCGTTTACTGAGACAGCTGGGAGTCTTTAAGTTGTAGTTTGCACGATTGGGTTAACTAAAAAAATAAAATTATACAGGTATATCATACAATTATACAAGTATACTTGTATATATAAACATTACAGTAAAAACAAGATCTATAACATTGCTGCTTATTTTTCATTCTCTCCCAATCATAAACTTATCAGATATGTACATAACCTGTTAAAGGCACAACGAATTTTAGGTATATGCAAAATAAATGTCATGATTAAAATTCGAACTGCGAGTTCATTGGTCATTGGTCGTTTGCCTTTTATCCTACTTTACTTTTAAGACAACTCAAAAAATAAAAAATAAACTTCAGTTCATCATTTCGAATATATATATGTAGGCTCAAGCGATTTCTTCGACTCGTTAAAATATTAAACAACACTTTTTTAAACTTATTACTTTATTTCTTTTACAACACATTACACATCTTACATATATATAGTGTTATATGCATTTGCAGCAATTTTTTTCTTATTCCACGCTCCAAGGCTAGATTTGCAAGGCATTGGCCGTTTACCGAGACGGCTTGGAGTCTCAAAGTTACAGTCATTATCGTAATAGAGTCGATTAGTGCTGGTTTCGATCAACACTACGAATGCTACGTGGATCTGTTCGATCGCTTTTTTGTAGGTGCTTGTGTTATTTGAAGGTATTTGAAGTTAAGATGTAACGCTATCGCTTAGTTATACAGTCAGCTACGCACCAAGCTGCAACGATTAATTTGTAACCATCAATCAAATTGTAAAAAAATATATATTTAAAAAAAAGAATGGCCGCCGAGTTTCTTGCTGGTTCTTCTCGGTAAGAGCAAACTTCCGAATCAGTGGTAACTTCTTGTAAACATTTGACGATTCAAAAGTACTGTAAACAGTCTACTTGAATAAAGAATATTTTGAGTTTGAGTTTGAGTTTATACAACTTATCTTCTTCGGAGGGCATGTTAAGGTTGTTTACGTAAATAAATTTTAACTTTTACCGCCATACTTCAATTTTTAAACTGCAAAAACTAGTGGTGAGTTATACAAAGAAGAGAATCTGTGCGTATTGTTTTTAATTCTGCGAATAGGCGAGCTTGAAAAAGGATTATAAATGTAATAAAAAAGAAATTTTATAATTGTTTTCTAAATAAGGTACAAGTAACCTCTGCGAATGCGCTTAGACCTTTAGATCTCCAACAGTTACATATTATGTACAAAGTATACATGCAACTTCTAAGGCATTGGTCGGTTGCATAGACAGCTTGGAGTCAAACACTTGCAGTTATTTATATTGTACTTATAATTTTATTTTTTTCCATTTAAAAGCAATTTGATTTAGTAGCCAAAAACCTGTGGTTGTTTATACGTGTTGTGATATAAGAATTTACTTATTGAATGGCTGCTATGTTCGTACGTTCTATTGATATTTAAATAGCTTTCATTTAATTTTTTCACCTCACTAAAGTGTCAACTTGATTTATATGTTACATGCCACTAATTGACGGAGGTAGACATTTATAGAGGTTTATTTTATAGTGAATTAATTACTTGATTCAATATTTTAGTATTATAATGTATATAAATATTGTGAATGTGTTTTATATTAAACTAGCTGTCCGGCCACGCGTTGCTGTGGCTCAGTCTGTTTTCGAAACAAATACCAGTAGCTTTTAAAAAAATGTTCCGTCAAACTTCATACTACTTCAATAGTACTTGTTTAGTTAGTTTCCGACAACATTAGGACTTAAGTAGTAGGAATGGACAGAATCACCAATGACTTAGTGATCATGATATGATTCACTCATCATATAGTATCATCTGCTATTGAATTTTAGATAACTGCTATTGCTATACAAAATTATTCATATTCCATAAAAAAGTAAAATAATATTACAAAGAAATGTTATCATTATATCATATGTGGCACTTTTGCGATATTCCAAATGAATGTGTTACCTAGAATGGGCCAAAATTATTGTTACACCAAAAAATCTAATTCTTATATCTGATTTAACATGGTCGATATTTCGGGATGATATGAAACTTTTACGCTATTATAACTGAAAGTAGAAATAAAGACCGTATTGAATATGATTTAAGAATTACGTTTGTTTGTAGTTACAAAAACTTTGTTCAGTGATAGCAGCATAATATAATAGCCGATATAATTTTTTGCTATTTGCTATTTACGCTTTTAGCGATTGCGATTACTCGACTAAATGATTGCTTATACAAACACATGTAGTACCTATACATTGCATACGCATATAAGGCCTATATTTGTTTGTGTACACAACAGCAATCACAATAGCAGCACAATCACTGTGTTCACCTTTGATCATATCATGGTGCGAATATGATTCTCAAATCGCAATCATACCCAAGCTTATTAAGCAGAGGGTTGGCAGTAATGGAAGCAACTTTAGGACACTATACTCTGCTCTAATTATAGCATTTTACTTTGTAATGGCCCTGCGTGTAAGTCCAACAAGACTTCAAGCCGCATAACTGTGAGGATTTATTAATCCGAAATAATTTTTTTTTTCTAAGTTAACAGAAATTCGTACTTGATCATCTTTTTTTATTGACTTAAAAGGTGTTTATTGAAAAATTGGTAATACTTGGTAACTTTTACTACGGTTAAAGCATAGCGATAAAAATACTAGCGGTTTTTTTTTCTACAGAATAGATACAATCAAGTGAAATAATAAAACAATCTAAGAATAATTAAAGTTATAACTTTCTATAGAAAACTGCGCAAAAATTAACGTAAATACATCTCTTTATATTATAATGATCGCTTAGTAACGGTGAGTCTCAATATATTATCAGATTTGACTTTGTCGTGAGCTAGGATCACGCCACCTTTTCCCAACAAGTAATCTCTTTACATTGTACGTTACTCGGTTTTGTGTAATTTGCCATAGTCGTGACCGCCATATTTTAGCATCTACATATATGTAAAATTAGAAATGCAATATTTACAATAATTATATAACATTAAACATTTTCGAAGCGTTCTTGCAATTCACGAGAGTCACTGGTTTAATGTTGTTTTTTGATACTATCTATATACGATTGAACGTGAACGTTATTTATAGAATTATTATACTAGAATAGGGCAGGCATGTAAGTGACAACAAATACTAAGAGGGAAGATGAAACTGGTACACTGATCTTTGTCTAATCACATCTAAAAAACAGAGATAGACAGATACATTCTCTAAAAGTAATAATAAAATTATTTTGCTATAATCCGCGATATAATACTGTATCGCGGATTATAGTAATATAATTTTGTTATTACTTTTGTAGTATGGATCTCCGCAAAGTAACGCCTAATTGTATAAATTAAATTAGATTCATTCTCATCTCTCTAAAAGGGCGCATTTAATGCTGCCTTCCCCTTCTAGTATAACTCTATGAATTTAAGTCTTAATATGATTACGGTTGGTATAAAAATCTGTTAGTTAAATAATTTTCTGATCAATAACCAATTATAAAAAATAAATCACTTATCGCAAATATCGATCAAGATCTTTTAATCTAATCAGTGTAGCTGCTACTAGATCTGAAAATTATCAAAGCAATAATCAAATCGGAATATATCCTGTAATTTCTGAAAATATTTATATTTTTCCGGCCGTATTAGTATGACGAAATAAATTTTTGGATTAAAAATATTTTTCCAAAATAATTCGGTATTAAAAGTAGCGGACTGTTACAATCCCACTGCTGGGAATAGGCCTCCTCTCTCCGTTTCTGGAGAGAAGGGTTGGAGCTAAGACCTACCACGCTGCTCCAATGCGTATTGGTAGGTTACACATATCCCTAGAATTCTCCAGAGATATGCAGGTTTCCTCACGATGTTTTCCTTCACCGAAAAGCGTGTGATAAATTGCAATTATCAATTACACACATGAGTTTTAATAGAAAAACTCATTGGTGCCTGCCCGGGTTTGAACTCGTGTTCCCCTCGAAAGAGTCGCACGGTCTCACTGCATGGGCTATCACAACGCTCGATTTTATTGCTTTAACTAAATATTGATTTCTGTATAGAAACTACTAGAGTTATTTTAACAAAAAGTATTTCTATAAACTTACAGATGAATATAAAAATAATCTTTTTTCATTTTATTATTCTCAATGGGTTATTTATTCGTTACTAAGTACACTGACTCCATAATGTGGCTGCAACTTTGTTATAATCATAGTGTATTCAGTACTAATAAAAAATATTTACAACGATAAAGGGTTATTGGCCTAGAGAGAATAACGGTCTTTTATATTTTTTCTCAGTGCAATATGTTATTGTTATATATTATATAAAGGTTAAGGTTTAAATAATTTTTTCTTAAAAAAAACAAGTACATCAAAGAAAAAATAATGTGTTCTTAAGTGATGTTCACAATCCCTGGGATTTTGTTCTGTTGAATATTATAAATGCGAACATCTATCTGTCCGTCTATTATGCTTTTACGTCTAAAGCCCTGGAGCAATATTGATGATATTTGATACAATTGAAACTTATATATCAACCTAAGAGATTGTTTAAAAAAATCTGAATTTCCATTCGGGAAAAACACCTAGTACATTCAGGCTTATTGAACACTTAGGTTACGGCTACATTAAGCAGCGATTTGCGACGCAATGAGTACAGTGAATAGCAATTAAGGCTGAGGCTCGTGGAGTTGAGCGACTTGCAATTATAGGGTAAATCGCTAGCGACACTAAGCGAACAGTGTAGCTATAAATCAAATCGAACCAAAATAATGTTTATTCAAATAAGTCATTTTAGGCACTTTTGAATCGTCACCCAATATGATTAATGAAGCTACAATTGGTTCGGAATGTTGCTCTTACCAAGAAGAACCAGCATGAAACTCGGCGGTCAATCTTTTAAATATTTTCAATTATACATTCTCAAACCGCTGTCTTGTTTTAGTTGAATGAGTTTTCAAACGATAGTAGAGGCTCGTATACAATATCGTGCCCTTAGTATTAAAGTGTCCTAATTCATTATTGGGTTTTATTGTGTTAGATACGTTGTAATCCTTATTTCAATGTCCTCAGTGACATTACGCTACCAACTATTAAAAAAAACATTTCTTGCTATCACTCATGTTTCATGTTTGTAGGCGCTACGGTACGCTTTATTGTAATTTGCGACAAAGCAACTTTTTTTAACTAGGTCACTAATATTAAACGTGCGATATATTTGTTTTAAGCGCTCACCAGTCAAAGTTGGCGTCGCCGTCTAATGTAGCCACAACCAAAAGCGTAAATTGCTAGCGACACTAAGCGAACAGTGTTGCCAGAAGACTCGTTGGTCATATACTTATTTAATCGCTCACCGGTCGCAGTTAGTGTTGCTGTCTAATGTAACCATACCCTAAAGTGTAAATCGCTAGCGAGAGTAAACTAACAGTGTAATCAAAAGTGTCGTTAATATTATCGTCCATCCAAAGAATAAACATGTTCCATGTTTAAACATGTAACTTTATTCTTCAGATGGGGTATTACTGCCCCGTTGCAGTGAATAGTGACCCTGCTTTCAGCTTTGCGGATCGCGAGTTCGATTCCCGCCGAGAGACAAAATTTTTTATAAAAAAATTGTTGGTTCTTCGAGCCTGGGTGTATATTTGTATTAAAGTTTGTATAAAGACATGTATTTATACATACTTAAATATATGTGTATATGTAGTATATCTACCAGTTGTCCGTCATCCATAAAACAAGTATTAACGGACGATCGTGTGTGTAAGTGTCCCATATATTTATTTGTTTTTATTTATTACACTTGTTATAATCGTTCACCAGCTGCAAGTCGCGTTACTATCTAATATAGCTACAGCCTTAGGTGTATACGGACGAAGTCGCGCGTACATCTAGTGTAAAATAAACTTTCTAGGTCATGACGAATTTCAGTCTTTAATAACACGGACACAAGTTAATTACCATGTACCGCTTTTCTAATTGAGTACGAACGATTTGGGATTTGGTTATTTATCAAGTTCTAGATATCTATTTCTAATATAAAAAAACTATCTATGCGACCGTGATTGATCGAAAGAAATTAAAGACAGGGATTGATTAATTAGATATTAAAACATATCCATTAACCGTTAAGATACTGGATTTTTTCGCGATAAAGGCTGAACACGTTACAAATGCTAATTATTTGTGACATTATTAAAACAGAGTCCTAGCAAAATATTTGTCGATTATATTCATTATTATAGTGGTAACCTCAAATCATCAATCGTCAAGTTAGAAGAAAGCGATTATCTTACACAGAATATGCGGGTTCATATCCAAGCTTCAAATTTTAAATATGCTAGTAATGACCTATGCTAGTATCAATATTGCACTGCTGTGCAAAGGACTAATCTCTACTTTTAGATAAAATGATTGGAGAGTAAAATTACTACAGTGTTGTAGTTCGCATTGAAAGATTTCTAATCCCACGAGTTCCTTGTACTGGATATGCTATCATCAAGATTATTTTCTTTACCGAGAATCAATTTTGCATATAACCCGATATTTAATCCAAAACCCTTGGTAACGCATTCTTAAACTTCCAGCCACAGCTTAAAAATATTTTTAGATAGTTTAGCGAAACAATTTATTTTAAAAATTTTACAGCAAAATTATTATAATGAAGATTTTTTTTTTATAACGACTGTTTTTTGAATGTTCAATACATTATGTGATCTCTTAATTTGCACGTCAACTACCCAACTAATCCAACACAAATAATTCCTTAAACTGATCCCGCGTTTCGCCCGTAAATTGACATCATTCATACATTCTTACCATGGTTGGTTGCAGGGTATGTGATAATTGCTTTTCGAAATTTATTTACTAACATTTATAAACATTCATAAATTTATTTATTATCAATTTGTATTTCTCCATCGTATTTTGAATAGATTGATTGTGATTATAATTTTTGTACATAAAAATATAAAGAATTATAAAACGATAGGTGATGTATATAATAGACAAAGTAGGAACCGACATAAGCTTGCGACCCCTGCTTTGCGCCTAGCAAAAGTACGTAAATCGTTTGTGGGTATGGGTATAAGATTCTATAATAAAATTCCGAAATCAATTCTGGCCATGCCGTTACAGCAGTTTAAAAACACTGTTAATAAGATGCTGGTACAGAAAGCGTACTATATTGTTGAAGATTACTTAGATGATAAGGATGTGTGGATATAGGTGCACTTCTAACCTGTACAAGACAGTAATGAATAAATGTAACTAGTTTTAAGATTTATATTTTAAAAAGAGCAACCGCCGAGTTTCTTGCTGGTTCTTCTCGGTAGGAACAGCTTTCCGAACCAGTAGTAAAGTTGACGATTCAAAAGCACTTGTTTACAAGTTTACTTGAATAAAGAATATTTTGAATTTGAATATAAAAAGTATAATTTTACGGTCCTATCGATATATACGCTAATTATATTGTCAGTTATACAATCCAATAAATAAGAGATAAATAATGAAATCGTTAAATTTGGTTTTTAGACGTTTATTATACTATGGAATTAAGTTACGACACATTCTCTCCATAATATCATTTTAAGGTTGGTGTATTATAATTATGTAATAATAAGTTTACAAGTTTTTCTGGCGCAACTAAAAGTACCCGTACATTGCAATGGAAGGAAGTAGTGTGTATTTCAAAATAACTAATAATTATAAATTATTATAAGAATAAACATTTGTTAAACTGTTTACTTAAACATAAAAACCTTTATTATCCTTGAATTAAACTCGTTAGTATTTGTACATAGGTGTACATCCTAAATCAGTCGAAACTGGTTTTGATAACATGTTGATGTTAAAATAACATATTTTTCCTAGCTTCATATTTTTTATTTTGTATTTTGTTCTTCAATAACACATTAACAATGCGTCTCAATTATATATTTTTATATATCCAAATAATGATTGGTACGAAAACTTTAAAAGAATAAGTCAAGCAACGAGTTATTGCTGTTATCAGAATTCGAATATAATCTGTAAAATTCGAATATAATTAAAGGTTGCTATAATTTTGTTGTCGAGCAGGTAAAAATTCTGTTGCTACGAATAACATCTTGGCAAAGCGTTATAGTTTCATCAAGACCACGACGAGTATTTGACAAATATAAATTGACGTTGGGAAATAAAGTGACGTTGGAGTAAAAAAAATCCGACGACTCACCAAGTCGACAACAAATAATTGAACTAAATGAACTAATACTAAAACTAAATGAAAAAAAACTAATTGAACTGAATAAATAAACTAATTGTGGGCCGCGGGAGTCTACTGCCCGTCAATGCAATACTGTACACTAGGTGTGCACTACGTACTGCCTTGGCTTTGCCACGCAGCGAAGTAGGCCGTGCAGCGTGCGCTCGGGCGCCAGAAGAATAATGTAAAATATTTCAGTATTGTATAGTTAGTTGAAAGTTTCTGAATTAGTGTAGTTTGTGTTCACTTGTACTGTGTTAATAAAGATTTATGTTCTATTAATATAGAACAGGCTCAAACACTCAGTAACAAGTAACAATATGTAAGAACACGTCCAATTTCACCATGGGGCTCTTGTGTTACTTACGTGGTGCATTTTGAGACATTGTAATGTTTCTTATGTACATCAGTATTAGTGTGTGTCTGTAAGTATATTATGTATGTATTTGTCTTTTGTATAAATATACAAGGTAAGACACACACATCTCAACCCGTATACACTACAATTTGGATTCCGGAAAAACTAGTATTTACTATATTGATAAAATTTGTCGTTCGTCCGTTATCATGTGAATGTGATGACTTATCAGTTCAAGGCGGAAACGCACTCATACACTCATATAAAAATATATGCAAAATAACTTTATAGAAGTTTTGATCTCTGTATAAACAGCTGCCGATTTTTTACTGTTATTCAAATCATTATTACTACTGCTTTCTCGTCGTAAATTGACATTAACTTAACTCGCTAACTACGATATTGCGTAAGCAACCTTCGCTAAGGTTTTCCAATAAGTTATACAACTAATATTCAACTAAGATGGAATGAGATAATCATCTCATTCCATCTTAAGATTCAAGATAATCATCTTAATGAGGTGTAGTACCGCACAGAATAATTGTTTGTTATATTTTTGTAGCGTAAATGTAGCAAAATAATCGCGAAACAGCGTAGTTTACACATTTGAATTATTTGAGTTAAATGTTTACAATAAAAACAAACGTGTTTCGTGTAAACATTGTAGAGTATGTTTACAGATATAATTAAAAATAATTTATGTAAATGACGCCATACGTTTGAAATTGCAGTCCAACTGGGATTTTTTATTCAGTCTTCAAATTATAATGCGCTGAATGTTTTTTAGTATAAAATTTAATTCATTGATTTCTTTTTCATGTGTGCGACGAGTTCAGTACGCTAAATATTTTGAAAAACTTATTCCTTTTTCGTTGGACATTACTACTTAATCTGTTACTTAGTGCTTAAATAGTGATTGAAAAGTACTTTCTCAACTTATTTCTTTGATTATCAACTCATAAAATGAACGATAGAAATAATAAAGTGATCCTTTTTAAGAGCTTAATCTAATATAATAATAATAAAAATAATAAAATAGCTTATTAGACACCTCCCTTAATTTTGAATTTTTTACAGATTTACACTACCTCCTGTACTAGGTAAACCCTGTTTTACAGAAGGTAATCACAAGGGACTTTCACTATAAATATCTATATTCTTCTTATAGTACTTATTAAGTAATTAAGTATTCTTATTTTGTTTTCTTTTTGGTAAAAAGAGACAAAAATTTATTAAAAATTTATGTGAGTAGTTTGTTTTATATTGAAAATTTTAAAAATTAATTCAAAAGGAATAACATAGCGAAAGTAGGCAAAACGAGTACACAGCTAGGCTTTATGAAACTACCAACCTTGGCATATAAAAATGAAAAAAAAAACAGTTTTAGTATCATTGAAAGAAGATCTTTTAGAATTTTATAGAGGCAATTTATGTTCTTTTGAAAACTATGAAATGGACTCTGCTGAAAAGCGCCGAGCTTAAATATAGCCTTTTATACAAAGAGAAAGTCAACTTGAAATAATTAGAGCGTTGAACTGTAACAACTTTATGCTTGCAAAAAGTATGCCATTGCTTGTGACCCAGCGTAAGTTGAAAATGTAGAATTGCAGTTAAAATGAACATATTGAAATACTTAAGTAGGACGTCGATATTTCTTTGAATCTGAGACTGCGTGTTACTCGGTCGATAATTGGAAAGATAAAACTCTTAAGTAATCCAAAAGTAGGCGTTCACGGAATTCTTCAATATGAAATTAACGATGAAATACTTAGCTATGCTAAGCAGCAAAAAGAAAATCGTTATACATGCGATAACATCTCCGAGTTTTGTCAAAACATCTTGATGCGTCTTTGACTGAATTTCTATATACTGGATGTAAATTTATCTATAAGCAAGGTATATTATTCTAAATATAAGAAAACCAAATATACTATTTTTAAAAACCTTTATTCCACTTGCAATGTATTGCAATGTACGTGAATTGAAATGTAGGTGGAATCTTGCAAGTTAAATTTGACTCGCGGTGACCGATTTAGCTGAAATTTTACATACTGGTCAAGTCCCTATGACAATGCATGTTTATGATAAGCATGATCTGATGCTTCTGCCAGGATTGGCTCTAGATGAGGGAACTCCTCAACGGTAAACAGTAGGGACATTAAAAGCTTTTTTAACTTGAGTTGTTAAACGTGTTAAACTTTCCATAATATGCATATGATTAATTAAGTACGTGACGTTTGTTAATTTTCTTATTACAATGAAAAACGATGACGATTTATGTAATCAACGGAAGTACTACGCAGTGTAATAATGAGGAAGTGTTAGATTTCGCGTCAATCTCAGGTCATTGCGGTGCTCGGTGTAACTTTCAGCTTTCTCCAGGTGTCGTGAACTTATCTGATGCAGACATTCATCGTTCGACGTTAATTAGGGGTGTTTCTTACTCAGATGCACATCATACACATACATCCTGTACATTTTTGAGAGCTGAAAATTTCTCATGGCTGGATTATTTAAGTGAGTTTCTAATAACATGGACGGTCATAAATATTTTCGAATGTCTGTAAATTTTATTATAACTTTGGAAGATATCAGTGTCCGAAAAATCATCAAAATTAATATGAATTTTAATTATATTTAATATATCAGGAATAATAAACCACAAAATTTGAATTTTGCAAAACATCTGTTAGAAAGCGGTCATAAAGTACCCATCGACCATTTCTTGAATATTCTACACACCTGCGATAAGAGCCTCTGAATTAATATTTTAGAGCAACTGGAAATAATTAAATATAACAATGGCAATAAAACAAAATCTTATTAATGAACAACTAAACGTTACCAATTCCAAAATGTTACATTTGTTTGGAGGTGAAATCAATGTTGGGGGTTGGAATATTTATATATAATACTGCTTCTTTGGGCGATGCATCGTTTAGCGCTTTTGTTGTAGAGCCTTTCTCCTGATATACTTTAGTGATGCGGTAAGTAATCCTGCATGTATAAGATATGAGAACGGTTTTGCTTCCTATACTTTCCTATACATTACATAGATTTTCTTAATAAACACGGATTATAGCAAAATAATTCTATCATATGTGTACTATGGAATTCCGTAAAGTAAAGCCTGCTTCTACAACTGACTTTTATATTTTCGTTTTAAATAAAAGTTAATAGATATCGAATTCAAAGTAAAATAAATGTGAATTAAGAAACGCTTTCATGAGTAGCCTTTTAAATAACGAGAGATATGATCAATAACACTGCAGTCGAGCGTAAACAATAACTATGTAATCAGGTCACCTGAAAGGTGTGGAGGATACGGGTCAGCCATTATGCACTGATTGAGCCAGAAGCATTGTAATTGTGCCTATTGTGTCAGGACAACAATATTACCATATAGGTAATGAGCGAGCGCTGCTAGGGCTGTCAAATATTGGAATTCAAAATTTAAAAGAAAATCTAAATTAATTTATTCATTAACAAAATTCTTCATGTCTATATATAAACGTTGGAACCGTCTAGTGAGTTAATCAACGCATTTAACAAATTAAAAATAACATGATAAATCTAGACATTGTAAAATAAATGCATTGTTTCCTTTGATGAAACCCAGTTATAGACAAAGAATATAAACTTACTGGTAAGGCGAAGTCAATATCAACAAATTAAAAAAAGAAAGAAATTAAAATTTTAAATATTTCATACATACAAGAGTTAACAATTCATAACGGCATTATCCGGTAAATGCAACATTTTAGACATCATACAGGTATTTATGACAATAATACTTTGGCGAAACCCTGTATATAAAGAATATAAAGCTTACTAGTGCTGACTGAAGTCAATATCAACAAATAAATAAAGATAGAAATTAGTACAATAGACGTTTACGATGCAGGTAAGCAGTTCATAATGGCACTGTATGATTAACGCAACATTCAAAACATCATACAAGTAGTTTTTCTGATATAGAATCTCAGTTTTTGTAAGAATTCAACCACAAGATGTTTTTTGTGGTCATTAGTAAAGTAGTTGTATGATTTCCTGTGATTTTGTTTTATGAAGCTATTACATTAGGATTATTGTGATTAGAATTGCTCATGCGGTAGCAACCCTAGGCCAGGTGCATCCACCGTATCTTGTCTCGTAGAACAAATATTGCCTATTGTTTGTTAATAGATTTAGGAAAGCGATATGACTTTCAACTATTTAAGTTTTGTTATTTGAAACATCAAGTCTACGACTATTATTAACTTATTACAGAGAATAAACAATAGAATTAATTAGGATGCGTTAACATAGGTATTCTTTACATTTACCCATTTCAAAAGTTCTTACAAAAATCTAGCAGATAATATTTTAGATACCATAAGGTCAGGGTACACGAACCTTTGTTCATTAGCGTACAATATTTTTTTCTGAACTACTTTTTTTCTGAAATGTTTTATGAGAATAGATATGCCATCAAAAATTTTGAACTAGTCATTATTTGGAAAATAATAAATATTATCAATCAACTGAAAGATTAGAAAACTATTTATTAGAAAACAATAGGTACATTTGTAATGTTTCAGTTACACGTTTTTATAGTTGAATTTCGTTGGCTTTAGTTCGTCATCCCTATAATAAGGATTGTATGCGCCTATGCCATATGCCGTTGAGTGTACATATCATTTTTGATATCCTAACGATTTAAATCTATGCTTTATATTTCATATTTAATTTAATTGAAAATCAGAACGTAGTTTTGTAACATAACGTGATATGCTTTATGGGAAAGAAGCCAAAAAATTGTGTTAACTTAATCTAATCGACTAACATAAACTAAACCAATATACAATTGTATAATAATAAAAATTTGCGTAAAAAGATTGTGATTTATACTGATAATTGTCATATAGTAAATGTAACTGGTTATATTTATGTCTTAAAAAGCTGAAATCCTTATCAGCATATTTTCTTAGATAAATGTAACACATTGTTATCATTTATCATTTGCGGTCAAGGGGACTGGGGTAATTGAGGATTATTTTTAGGCGTAATTAAAGTGTTGCTAATTAATGATCATCTATACTTATATTGGAATTTGAATGTCCTGAAAGTAAAATGACTATAAAATTAGCAATTATATAGAGGTCATTTATAATTGCCTATTTTATCAATATCTCATTTCGATTTAACCTGGAATTTTATTTCTGTAACTGTCAATAAAGTTACTTGATTCAAATAGACTTTAAAAACCATCAATCGTCAAGTGATATACTTGTATAAACTGTTCGCAAGGTTAATATATTTATATGACTGCACCAAGTAAGACAGGTTATACGTATCTGAAGACTGTTGAATTCAAATAGACTTACTTAAAATAAATGTCCAATGTCAAATAATGAATTTACACGATCGCATAGCAGACATATTTACATTATTCTACCAAGCCTTGATGTGTATCGCGAAGACATTATTATACACATGTTTTACGTAGTATTTTACAGTTAAATCTTTAAATTAAAAAAACAAATATTATTTATATTTATGAAGGATCAAAAAGTTAATTTTACTTGAATAATTTAGAACTCCTGCGAAGTGCGTGCTTACACGACTTATTGAAAGTCGTCTGTTATACATCTGTTATAGCCTAAAAACATTTATTTTAATTGGTTGGTAAAAGGTGAAAAACCGGATCATTTTTTGATATTATCAATACATTTTTCTTCCATTCGAATACACATAAAGGGCGACTTTCTTTTAAACGTAGGGTCATAGCGGCTTCCATTCACGAATCGACTCGTTGTCAAAGCTGTTTAACCTTATTATTCTTGCAAATGGTTTTTGAATATTAGGTTTCTAATTATGTTTTTTTTTAATAGGTCATTAATATTTTCTCTGCATTAATAATTTCACTAGCTTGTGCGTTAACTATGAGAGATAGAGACATATTATCGCGAATTTTTTTAATTTGTTGAGTTGTAGTATTTTTGTAGATCTATGATTCTCTAGTATATTATTTCAGTCCACCTCTGCGGGTTTACGTGGGGCACATGACTAAAGCTCCTAGCAGGCGAGTTTTCTTACAACCGCCTTACCTCTTTAATACAATTTACGTAAAACCGTAATGTACTATTAACTTAAACCTGCACTATCCTTTAGTAAATACCATACAAAAATCCGACTCACTTTTGGGGACTTTGGTTTATAATAAGTATAGATTTTAATACTTCTTCAACCGAGGAACCTCCACTGCTGGTCATAAGTCTCTTCAAAGTATCCCCACACCATACGATTTTGTGGCGTTTGGATCCAGGGATTGGATCGCCATACGAACACCTTAAAACCCCAAACGCCCATAGATTCTTCGCATTATGGGGTACATAGTGCGAAGAATCTATGGGCACCCATCGCCACTTAAGCTTCTCGTAACGCTTAATCGAAAAACATTTTAATACTAGAGTGAATAACTGGCTTCTGAGTCTGAATTGATTTGAAATAGCCTGTAATTCGTAAAAATATATCAAAAATATAGAAGCAAGGACAATGCAATGTAGACTAATTTCACGTAGATAAAGGTCTCGGCGCCATCGATACTTCTGATAACACTCCGCTTATCAGCTATGTAACGATTAATATCACACATAGGGCGAATCATAAGTATGTGTAATCTAGCCTTCTGTAATGTCAACTTTATACCAGCACACAGTCCGAACTATTAATGCCAGTTCTGGCAATTGTGTTTGTTTGTATACAATTGTGCACCAATATATAAGTTAATTAAATATTAAAAATAATTTAAAAAATAAAACTATCAATATTAAGTAATGGAAAGTTAGTGAACCTGGTGTTTGAATGTAAATTTGTGTCAATAAAAATTATTTGTTAAAAAAAGGTCTCACTAATCGATTAATGAAATATATACTTTAATATAGATCTTGTCTTGAGGATTTTTTTAAAATAATGCTTTACGCTTAATGTCCAAATTCAATTGACATTTTGGACTTTTTCCCTTTTTTTTCATAATCCTTAAAACCCTAACTAGACCATATTATTAATGTCTAAAACTAAATATTTTCTAAATTGCCACACTAATAATTTGTTTTTTGAAATTTCTTTGCAAATGATAATTATTAACACATATGTACTAAATTTGTTTATTTTATTTTCTACTGCGGGTGGCTGTAAAATTTAAAAAACAAATATCTATATTAAAACATATCTTTAATCATAGAATACCCATCAAAACTTTCTCATGCTTGTAAACAATGGAGTCTTTCAAAATAAAGACATTCATATAAATAGTTCAAATAACCATTTATACTTGAACGGTCACACAACCTTTCAACATTGCAAGTAGGTATGTTTTATTGACAAAAGCTATCAGAGACATTACGAATGCCATGTTAGATAATAACCTATTACGTGACCGAGCGATATGTTTAATTAGACATTTAACGGATTATCAGCGAATAAAGATTAATTGAGTACAAGGTATTTAAACGTACCACGAACGTTACCACGTTCATATATTAAAAAGCCGTGATAGTTCAGCTGGGAGATCCTACGACTCTTTAGAGGGGGTCACGAGTCCCACTTCTGGGCTGACACCGATGAGTTTTTCTGTTACAAATTATCTTATAACACGCTTTTCGGCAAAGGAAAATGTCGTTACGAAACCTGCATGTCTTTAGGGATTTTTGGGGATATCTGTAAACTACTAATCGGTATTGGAGCAGCGTGGTAGGTTAGGTTAGGTTAGCACCCACTCTTCCCCCTAAGTGTCCCATATATTTATTATTATTATTATCTTGAAATAAAATTATTAAGCTAATATATTTTAATATTTTTCTACGCGAGATAATGCTGCTTTTGAATATTCTTTGTAAAATTTCTCTTTGTTGTATCGTAATATTAGTGTGCCGTTAATTAAAAAAAATACAGTACGTAAATTATATTATATACCGAAAATAATACTGGAACTACGGCGGAAATGGCCGAATTTGGCAAGCGACGAAACTATGCATCTCTCATCGAGAGTTATATATTTGTTCCGTTTGCGGATGAGACCCTAGGGCCATAGAGTCAAAGTGGAAAAAAAATATCCGTTTTAACACCTGGATTGATTGCCTGTTCAGGTGACAAGAGGGCTGGTTCCTTTTTCGCACAAAGAATCAGCTTAGCGATTCAACGCTAAAACGCTGCCAGCATTCTTGGGATCATTCCACGTGGGCATGATTTGTATATGTACTAGCGTGTAAGTAATTTAAGATATACATGACTTGTAAGTTTTGTTGTAAATAATATATCGAAAATGATAAGTGTTTATCGGTGATAAATGTAGTGTAATGACATGGAAATATATTAAATATTGTTTGAATTATTTCTTACAAATAAATTAAGAGTAATTTATATGAAAACGCCAACATTTGTCCACTTCTTATGGACATCGCCATAAGTTACAATGTCATACAAAAAATATTTACATTCTATCTATACTTATCTTCGACAACTTTCCTATTCTCCGTTAATGTTGATTCGTTACTAAGCGTATCTCCTTATACGACTCTGAATAGAATAATAAGCAGTAATTAGTCAAACGAGAGAAAAAAACATGCTTTTTATAGATACTTGTAGAATGTATATTTACATATCCTGTTGGTTTCTTTGTTGAATTTTACCATATCTAGAAAAGTAGGTAATGGAAATATTATCAGCGATAAAAGAAAAAGTATATTGGATCATCTACTACAAAAATTAAGCGTTGATTATCATTAGCCAATTCAAATACCACAAATAAACATAGAGCAGCATCGTTAGCAGAAATTTTTTTGAATGAACCTTGGTATAGTCCATACTATATTTCCGCTGTGGAAGTGTTTTTATTTGTTTGTAAATCTAATACAATTAAGCTAAATAACAGATTGATGTGATTTTTAATATAGAATATAGTGACATAGTGTACTTTTAATATCGGTATAAAGATCACGCACACGAAGTCGCAGGCACAAATTTGTTTATAGTATCATAATTTCGATAAAACAAAATATATAAATTAGAGCTTCTTCACTGGGCTCCGACTCACCATCGGTATTTAATAAATCACAATGGCTTCACGTAGTTAATTATATTGAGCATCACTTTTTATAAATAACACACTATAACTTTAAAAGACACATAACACTGTAATGAATCAACGAGGAGACCACAAATAGAAAGAACCCTTTTAGAGGCAAATGCAGGTAGTCTTCCCACGTGGCGATGTTACCACACATAAACATCTGGGGGTTGATATTGCGCCGACATTTATGTAATGCTAAATGCAAGATATCTGTTCTAATATCTGATACACACAGAATTCATAAAAAAAGCATGCAATACAAACCACCTATTAGACAACGATACAGAATTATTACCACATTCACTACCACAATGTCAACCATCAACAACCTACAAGGTAATACATGTGCCTTAAAAATAACAAGATAATCAAAGACAAATGCTTTTATCGGATTATATCTAACTAAGAGCTCAACTTTTAATACAATAATACCTTTAATAATTACTATAATTTATGAATACTGAATTGGTAAATATAGACATCTCGATACTTAGGAAATGAATGCCGGTATAACCGGTAGATTTAATACCCACCAATATTTATGACTTGTTTTATTGCAAGGGTTCCTATCTCATGTTTACAAAAGGGGTTATATAATTTATGATTTATGTGGTATTTTATTATTTATTACAACCCGTAGGTCGATATCGAAGCCAACACAAGTTAATAGTACGATTCCCAGTTGGATCAATTGAATTTTTTTTTAAATAAAATATACAAATTTGTATCTCGATCATTTGGAAAGGAAGGCTATGTTGGCCTCTTAAAAACTGGGCGTTATCTGCGATAGTAATAATATATAGTATAATAGTGCGAGGCATTACTTCAAGCCGGCTCACAGACTAGCGCTATATAAAGCACAAGTCCGGCCTCACATGGAGCACTGTTCTCATCTCTGGGCTGGTGCACCCCAGTACCAACTTAAGCCATTTGATCGCATACAGCGCAGAACAGCTCGTATTATTGGAGACCGGGTGATCAGCGAACGGCTGGACTCTTTGGCAATGCGTAGAAACGTATCATCACTGTGCGCCGAACGAACCGCATGCTCGTTTGACATCCTATTCCATAAAAAAAAATTGTATCAGGTCATTTTTCTGCTCAATACATCGGCTGTTGCTTAAGTTTGTTTAAATTCAGTAATCTATTTTCAGTTTTCGAAATATGAAATACTGTACATGACCCCGCAAAAAATGGCAGGGCATCGCTGGATCCAACTGGCACAAGATCGTATTGAGTGTAAATCCCTTGACCTATGTTCGACAGAGTATGACTATCGATTGACAAAGAAGTACGTCTTATACATACTGTTAAATCCAATCTAGGCTCGTTTCTATTGCTATCTATAAAATCTCCATAATAATCCGACGTACATATAGTTCAATAATTGCAATAGTTTAAAAAAGAACAATGCGTGGTCTTTATGCTTTAGCATATCAAACATTTAACCTTCCGATTCAAAAATTATCGTAGTTGCAATAATATAAGATTCAAATGAATCGGTAATTTAATCGTATCACCCATTCTGCATACAAATATACACACGCACGTAGTTTCATGTCTTCAAAAAATGCTCGTATCGATTATTTTAAAGTGAATTCGAGTACTAAGTAGTACGTTTCATTAGTTAAAATGACGAAGTGTAAAACTGCTCTCTAAGAGATGAATTTGTTTAATGAGACACAATTATGTTCTACTAGAAAAGAATACGTATTTATTACAATCAACCGATTTAAATACCTACATAATAATATGTAAGGAACAAAGAACAACATCGTTAGAAGCATACCTTTTAATAGACATTATTATGACTGGCCCATTGGCGCAGTGGGTAGTGACTCTGCCTTCAGCTCCGTAGGTCGCGGGTTAGATTCCCGCCGAGGGCCAACATTTTCTTTAAACAATATATATCTGGTTCTTCGAGCCTGGATGTATATTTGTATTTAAGTATGTATTTAAAATCATATAAGTAGTATATTTACCGGTTGTCCGTCACCCATAACACAAGTATTAGGTTACTTACTTTGGGGATGGATGACCGTGTGTGTAAGTGTCCCATATATTTATTTGTTTATTTATTATTAATGAACTCTGGTATATCATCATCATCATCTTCCTGCCCTTTTTCCACTCTAAGTGGGGTCGGCACAACATGTTACAAACATGTTTTCACGTGATTTGGCTACGTATTTTACGACCAACCGCCTGTCTGACGTCAGCTTTCCTTAGTCTCCTTTTACGACACCTCGGTAAGAAATGAGGATGGTCTATTCTATGCAGCCGGATACCACAAGGCACATACATTAGTCGCCTCTTATAAGACCTCGGTAAGAAAGGAGGGTGGTCTGTTCTATACTGCCGGATACCACACGGAATCCTCAAGAATCGAGAATCCTTTAGCAAAAACCGCACTAAAATCCTTTCGTTAGATTTTAAAAAATCGATCACATCCAGACCAACAGCTTTTGGGGACTTTGTTTTCTTTAACTGATGTCATACTTGCGTTTTATTACTTGGTATTTATAACATAAATAGAAACGAGGCGGCTTTAGATGAGTGGCGCTTATCTAGGAAAGGTTGAAAGTCATTTTGACTGATCCTCACCTAATTGGCACTTAGATGGCATCGTACAGTAACTTGCGGCGTAGTTTTATCGGCGTACTTTAGTGTAACGTAATGTCCCCTGTTTTCTGATATACATTTATTTATGCGTTAGTATTGCTTTATCACAGCAAGGCTTTACAAGCTGTAACACTTCCGATAAATAAACTAAATTTCCGGCAAATGCGTGTCTAATGGATAGATAAGGCATACAATAAATAGGGCACATTATTTACACATCTTTGATTAGGCATAGATATAACATAGATTCTATGTCATAGAAAATTGTAGTAGATATAGAATTAGATACTTTTCGATAGTTCTTAATTTGCCGTGTGGTATCCGGCAGAATAGGTTAGACCACCCTCCTTTCTTACCGAGGTGTAGTAAGAGGTGATTAAGGTATGTGCCGTGTGGTATCCGGCTGCATAGAATAGACCACCCTCATTTCTTACCGAGGTTTTGTAAGAGGCGACTAAGGTAAGTTGACGTCAGACAGGCGGCCGGTCGTAAAATATACAGCCAAATCTTGTGACAACATGTTTGTAACATGTTGTGCCGACCCCACTTAGAGTGGGATAAGGGCAGGAGAATGTTGAGTTTTTTTAATTTAGATAGATTGTTATTAAAATTTTAATGGTTATTATAATATGCATGCAGGGCAACACTTTCGTTTCGATTTCACATGCTGATATAAGATTGATCGCGGTTTGGCTTCACGCTTGTCATAAAATAATGCCTGAGTTGAGTATTTGCCTATTAATTATTTCTAAGTATCAATTATTTGCAATTTTCTAATATGTTTGATAATAAATTATTTGTTTCACTTTTTATTCTTTTCTAATAAAAAATTCTATTTTAAAGGTAGGAATATACATTTATTGTAAACATATTCCTTAGGAATATCATAAAATGCCAACTATATTAACTGAATCTCTTTTTCGTGGCACATCCTAAGAATATTGTTAACAGAACTTGTTATTCCAGACTTGATCCGTTGCTAGCAAACAATATATTAGAAAATCTGTACGTATTTATATATAACATTCTTAACAGAAAATGAGTTTAAACTCCAAAACAACCCAACCCTAAAACTTATACTCATGTAAAATAATGACATCTAAATGGCTTAAAACTATAATGTAGATTTGTTCTAGGTGAACCAACTGTAGTGGTATACATCTATAAGTATTGTTTGTATTATTCTATTAGTTTAAATATCATTGTTGCAATAAAGAGCAGTTGATATCCAGCACTGAAGTGTTTCGTAACGTTCTCCCATCACACAACCAATAAACTTATAATTAATTGTGTAACTTTAAAACATACAAAGCCTACAGAATTCTTTGAAAAATATCACACAGATAGAAAAAAATAGTCAATATTATTTTATATATGGTTATGTGCGCGCCCTAACCAAATTGCTACGAAGCTATCAAACAGATGTTACTATGTTTTATGGGGTATCATTACTTCGCCCACGCAGCTTTAAAATGGGCTTTCCTTTGCCAGGAAATTCAAGAGCAATAAACTGATCAAGTTGTAAATACCTTCCAACACAATTTGCGACAGTAAATAACTTATAGAAGTAGGCGTTACTTTGCGGTATTCCAAGTACAAAAGTTATGGATATTTTGCTTTAATCCGCATTTGTTAACTTTTTGTTACTAATAAACGCGGATTATAGCAAAATAATTCTATCACAACTTTTGCGACAGCAACTTAGCATCGACGTTGATTGATCATTTACTGTTATAGAAAGTGCTCGTATAAGTTTTTTTTAGCATTGCTCTAAAATAAACTTTATTTATTTGAATAATAAGTTTGCATTATAATGTATATGTAACACCTGAAATTTGATGGCCTTAGTGAAGGAATGCTTTGTTAGTGAAGGTTTTTTTGTCGTTATGAGATGCAATGGAGATTTTTCAAATTATCTCCTCTAAAAACCATTTTTAGACATCGAACTTATAAATCTAAACTATCATAATTAAAATAATATATTTTAATTTTAATTTTTCCCACGGTTAATGTCATAAGACTGTCCCTAAAAAATCATAATTTATTATACGTTTATTATATCACACATAAACCTTCTTTTACACTATTATATAATAAATAAATAAATAAATATATGGGAAACTTACACACACGGTCGTCCATCCCCAAAGTAAGTAACATGATACTTGTATTATGGGTTACGGAAAACTGGTAAATATACTACTTATATAGTTTTAAATACATATTTAAATACAAATACACACCCAGGCTCGAAGAACCAACAAATTGTTTATAAAAAATGTTGCCCCTCGGCAGGAATCGAACCCGGAACCCGCGGAGCTGAAGGCAGGATAACTACCCACTGCGCCAATGGGCCAGTCATATATGCGTACTATTATTATAAATGCGAAAGTGTTTGTTTGTCTCATTATACGTATAAGTGTATATAGAGTGATAAAAATAAAACAGTTTATAAAGAAATAATAAACAATTATAAAAGCTATTAAAAATTACATGTCCCGTTAACCGTTGAGGGCTTCCCTCATCTGGAGCTACTCATGGCAGAAGCAACAAGTCATGCTTATCATAATCATACATTGGGACTGGACCAGTATTTAAAACTTTAGCTCGATCGGACACTGCGAAGTGGGTCAAATTTAACTTCAAGATTCCACCTTCACATACAAACATAAAAACAAGTCAAGTTAAAAATAAAAGCTAATAATAGTTTATGAAACACGTATGTATTAAAATTCATATTAAAAATCTTGATATCTTGATATCTTGAAATCTTGATAGTGAAACTGTGTAGTGCTTGTGTATTGTGGTGGAAGTGGTGGAGGTTAGTGCATGTGCTTTTACGAATCCTGCACGTATCGGGTATGAAAATACTGATAGTCCACTATACATTAAACACTATATATATTTTCTATTTACTGTATCGCGAATTATAGCAAAATAATTTTATTATTACTTTTGTATTATGGATCTCCGCAAAGTAACGCCTAATTCTATAAATTATTTAAAAATCTTTTATTAATCGTTAAACTTATTTTAAAGTAAACAATAATATCTTTAGTTAACGAGAGTCTTTAGTAAACTAGAAATTCCGATGAAAAATGCACTTAAAACGTTCGCAATTCAGCTAATTAGGTAGTCAAACGAGCCGCAGAAAAGAGCGATTGGATTCATTACCCCCTAACTTATGGCTTTAAGCGTTGATATATTTTCACAAACGTAGATTAAAAATGTTTAAAATGTAAATGTCAACTGCAAAAAATTACGTGTACTTTTTGCAATCTGTATCATCATCCTCCTGCCCTTATCCCACTCTAAGTGGAGTCGGCAAAACATGTTGCAAACTTGTTGTCACATGATTTGGCTACGTATTTTACGACCGGCCGCCTGCCTGATATCAACTTACCTTAGTCGTATTTGACGATCCCTTGGTAAGAAAGAGGGTGGTCTATTCTACTCAAACGGGTACCACTCGGTGGGTCAACTTATCTTAGTCACCTTTTACGACACCTCGGTAAGAAATGAGGGTGGTCCATTTTACTCAGCCGGATACCACACGTCGGGTCGACTTACCTTATTCGCCTTTTACGACACCTCGGTAAGAAATGAGGGTGGTCTATTCTACTCGGCCGGATACCACACGGCGGGTCGACTTACCTTAGTGGTGTCGTAACACCTCGGTAAGAAATGAGGGTAGTCCATTCTATTCTGCCGGATACCACACGGCATCCACGGCATAGTTTTTCAATCTGTACTTCTTAATAAATTAACCTGGAGAGATTTTTCAAAATATGTTTTGAATTAAGAAAATAGAGCATTGAATTACAATATGTAAAAAAAAAACAATATATTATATGCTTTTTGTGTTAGTAAATTATCGAAAGGTTCTGTGGCTTCCTTGCAGTAGCTTCAAGGACCATAAAACCACTATTAATGTAGTTTAGATTGCGTCTCCCGTAAATGGTAGGAAATGTGTTTTATGCACCGGTAGGGAATGTTGCTATGCCTTAGGCCGTGATAATAACTCTCAGCGTATTGTAAGAAAGTATAGCTCTATAACAGGATGGTAATACTGCATAAGCACACGTAACTATTTCCTAGGAATATCGTTTTTAATGTTCATGTCGAAAGAATGTGTCTTGCGAAACTAGTTTTGCTAATGCTCGTTAGTAGTAGCTAAATCTTGATTCACCATTGCCGTTAGCTGCCATTTACATAATTAGCGAAATAATGTGATTGTTGTTAAACTATTATCACATAAAATAAAAAATTAACATGATATCTAGTCTCCATTTATTTATTAAATAATAGCTTACTATTTTGACGTGTTAATTTCTCCTTGTATTCGTATTCTCACGCAGTTATTACACCAATATTTATTATTCTTTAAAAACAAAACTATTATATGTACGTCAAATTTATAGATTACTGGTATTTTATTAAAAGGAAATACGATCTACTTTGACGAAATATCAAGATATGTAAAAGCAACAAACTGGAAATTGAACAAGGTTTGTTGTCACGCATGCACTGAGAAAGGGCTTTAAAAATATTTAGTCTTATAAATTAACGATACTGCTCACATATTTTTTTAAGCGAGGCCTGACGAAAAAAGTTCTTTCTTTCGTGGAATTTACCAGATTTTTGCAGTTAGTGTTAAAAAAAAAACTATATCTACATATTATAAATCAAAGTACCCAAAGTTGTCTGTGTATGATCGATTCTCTCAAAATCTACTGAATGGATTTTTGTACGGTTTTTACTATAACATAATGCAATTCTCGAGGAAGGTCGGAAAAGGTAATTTTACCGTAATTTAGGGTTTTATGTGAATTGAAATAGGAATAACTTTGTTACACATTTAATCCCCACGTGGGCGAAGCCTTTGGCACAGCTAGTTATGAATCATCATCAACCCAAGTTGGGTCGGCACAACATGTTACAAACTAGTTGTCACATAATTTGGCTACGTATTTTACGACCCCTAGTTGACCCTCGACAGCTAGTTATGAATAATAAATAAATAAATCTTTAACGAATAGAGAAAATCTTATGTTAAAACCATAAGTCAGAGACATACATAATTATAAAACGATTTCTTGGTAAAGTGTGGTCATATTGAGGCTGCATTGACTTTCTACTAGGTATCTTCTGAGCGAGACAATAAATTAATGTATTGTGGAATATTTTTATAATAAGTTTCAAACTGTCTATATCAGATGCATGTTCGTAATGTAATAACAATGTAACACATGCAGATGGTATTGAACTAAACATTATTGTTTTCCATTAGGGCGATGTTGCGCGTGATTGACATAAATACGTTGCGTATATGTCTTAATTGGCCAGTGCAGTTTGATTTGGTTAACGTATGCGGAAAGATGATGTCAATGATTTAATATATACAACGTGCATAGGCATCAATGATTACAAATTTTTATTTCATATATTAAAATATTTATTTCAGCAACACCAATAATCTTTTAAAACGTATTTCGTAAATGGATATTCATAATATTCGTAAAATTGCAAAATAATACTTCAAAGATGGATTTATTATGATTTAATGATGGAAATGTTTAATAATCTTTTACATTACGAGTAGTATATATAATTAAATATTCTATTATATTACTATATATTCTATTAGTATTTCTAACTATGGTGTCAGAATTGAAAGAACAAAAACAAACAACTTACTCAGCTATGTATAGATTTAAAGATGCACTGAACGGTCGATTTAAAAATGTACGTCCGAAGTAGTTGTATGGTGAAAATGATTAGATTTGATTACGCTTATTAGTTTGAATGAACATTATTATATCTAAATTTGGATGTTATGAAGTTAAGCAGAAGAAAACTAAATCTTGAAAGGAAATCTTGGACGTAAATATACAAGCTTAATTTTATTCAAATTAATTTTGCCTTGTGATAATTCTAAAATAGAAAAAGTTAACAAACATATCAGTATTTTATCAAGTAATGTGAACTCATTTAAACAAATTCAGAACATTGTTTTGAGCACTCGAGTGGACAGACAAGATTTACGTCCGTGTGAATTGTTACTGCAGCAGGTGTTGAACTTGAATGTTGTTCCCGAGTCGCTCACCATAATCATAGTAGAAAGTGTTTTAATGAAATCGTTAAGTCGTTTAAGACCTTTACTTAGACTATTGTATAATTTTGTTTAGGTGAGATCATAAATCCAACTAATAATCTGCTTATATTTATTCAGTTTAACAAAATAATACCTTATTTGATATTATATATTGACTGGCCCCGTTGGCGTTGTGGGTAGTGACCCTGCCTTCAGCTCCGCGGGTCGCGGGTTCGATTCCCGCCGAGGGCCAACATTTTCTATAGACAAATTGTTGGTTCTTCGAGCCTGGGTGTGTATTTGTATTTAAGTATGTATTTAAACTTATATATGTAGTATATCTACCAGTTGTCCGTCACCCATAACACAAAGTTATTTACTTTGGGGACGGACGACCGTGTGTGTAAATGTCCCATATATTTATTTATTATTTACATATATCGTAGAAAAATGATATAGGTATATAATTGTAGCTGACGTATAAAAGTAACTGGGGCAGTAAATTGGTATTCGTTCAACGTAATAAATATCTAGATGAATATGAATGGGTTTGACCCGTCTGATCTTAGTTACATTCAAAGTCTAGTAAGGGCAGGCGACAAACATTGTAGTGTCGCGTTATGAGAGCTTTTAGAAATAAAGACAGACGGGTATTAAAAAGAGTTTATTACGGGCTAATAAGAACTAATTTTAATTCCAAATAAATATATCAAAGGGCTTGCTGTCAGTATCAAAAAAAATTCTAATGTTCGTCACTGAATTTGTGATGAATGATTTATTATAGAGGTTTTACATTTTATTCATAAAAGAGACAGTTTTGACAAAGTTTCTCAATAATACTCTATTAGGATGACCAAAAATATTGAAAGTTATATTTTGTGTTGAATAATTTAAAGAATAGGCGTTACTTTGAGGAAACTCAGACTATGTTAACTGTCGCGATAAATATAATTTGCTATAATCGTGGATTATAACAAATTAATTTTATTGTTACTTTTTTTTGTGTTGCAGATGTTGCGATCTGCTATAGAAAAACTAGAAGTCAAAATAACCTATGCATTTATAAAAAAATACAAAATTTCGAATTTGCGTTTTATAATATCTTAAATATGATCAAGATGTTAATTTATTAATTTTATGATGTCCCGATGTCCTTCAAATAAGTTTAAACAAAAGCTGCTTTTTATTTTAGTTTCTCATGCTATGAATTCAAACTAGAATATATTTAAATTGCAAATTAAAAATTATTCCAGAATAATATTGGTTTTAAAATTTAAATATACCAATATTATGTTTATACATTCATATTTGAGGTCACTATCGTCCATAGCGACAGTGTATATCAAATAATATTGTTGTTCAAGCAAACGTGGTTCGGGTCAGTAATTGGTTAGGTAATTTATAATGACTTTTCGCTTTCCCTTACATCATATAGCGGATTTACCTCATTTTCGTATTAAACTTTTGTTATAAGAAATATTTATCTAAATAAATATAGAAATAAACGCTAGGTAATTTTAGTTTCCTCTAGATGTGATAGCGTTATTATGGCATAGATTGTACTTCGGACCATTATAATGTAAATAGTAGAACTATAGAATTCAAATAATGTTGTTATGTAGGATTTGCTAGCCGTCTATTCTACTCAGCCGGATATCACACGGCGGTCTGTGTGGTATCCGGCTGAGTAGAATAGACCACCCTCATTTCTTACCGAAGTGTGAGGTAAAAGGCCACTAACTTAAGTTGATGTCAGGCGCCTGCCGTAAAATACGGTCGTAAAATACGTAGCCAAATCATTTGACAACATGTTTGTAACATGTTGTGCCGACCCCGCCCCAGTGGGATAAGGGCAGGATGATGATGATGAGTAGGATTTGCTAGCAAAATGGTAAAAGTGGGGCGTTGCTTTAATCAAATATGTACTTAAGTAAATTTTTCAAAAAATTTCATTCAGAACGTAGCCTCGATAGTATTATTAGATGTTATGTCACGTATGATGTTGATATTTATCATACTTTGGAGTGTAGTTATTTCCTTGTCACCTTAGTGATTAGATGTATTAATTATTAATATTACCGTAAAAAGCGTCCACTGTCATTATAAGTTTTCTTTTGATTCGACATCTTGGAATAATAAATAATTAATTTACATGACAATCGAAGTGAAATTTATATACTCTAAAAGTTTTTTAATATATGTAATTATATAATATAATAAAGCCGTAAAATCGTCCTTATTTGTGCAAACACTCAGTTACGAGATAGCAGAGTTTGCACTCCACCGTAGCTAATAAAGTGTAGATAATATCTTGCACGAGTAACGTGAACTCTCCGCTAAAAGTCCCTACCTGGGCCGCGTCTCGCCGACGCCCGATTCCAAATCGTGATCGACAAAAAACCGTTTCCTTTACATTCTGTTTACAAGACCTCCGACACTGAGGTCCCTTTGTACTCTCTTCCGTCCAATGCCGTAGCGACCTTTTTTTGTCCGCGTGTTTGTCTAAAATTTCTTTCGTTTGCACTCTTAGAACTAATTAGGCTTAATCTCTTTTAAAGTTTTAACAGAATTTGATGGCTCTTAACGTTTTTGCTTTGTGACCTTTAGGCTTAAGTTATCCGTTTAGATTTGACTCTGCTTCGTGTATTACCGTAGATTATAGATAATTAAGATTCTTAAAACTAATTTCGGTCACGGTGGTTGATTATTGTGTAGGTTAAGTACAAAATATACTGTTCACAAAATTTTTGCACGATCTCATGCAAGTACGTTTCTTACATAATTAATAAATGAACGAAACATATTCCATTATCATAAACCACAATCAATTCACCATAATAATAATATGAATTTGCTTACTTCATCAGAACATTGCAATGTTTTATTACTAGAAAGCTAATTCCAACTTAAAATTTAAATAGCAGAGTTAAAATGGTAAATTTGTAAACTTATAAATTAACTTAAAATTATGAAGTTGAAGGACTCAAGTTATTATCAAGTCGAAAGTATATTCGAGTGTGATGTATTTATTATTATGTTTGTCAAAATTGTTAAGATGATTTTAGTTTAAATTTGGCTATAATTAAGATGTTTGTTTATCCTTTTTCACGTCCGAACAGAATAATTATTAGGTCAAAAGTAAATAAGGCTTAAATACCGTTCTCATTTACTATTCAGTCGTATTCGAGTCATCTGTAAGGAATGCTTTTAGTCGGAAATAGACCCTCCTCTTGGTTTAGTAGCCTTGTTGATATATGCAGAGTTACATAAATTTGAAATCATTTGCGCCATATTTATTAGCATGTATGACATCATTTCGCTGGACAAATCAGGCGGTAAGCCTTTCATTAGGTATTCACGATTTTCATGGAAACTGTAGTATAAATAAGATATGAGTTGTCACTTCTGTAGGCAGACAATGGCACGTAAAGCGAATACAATGAATCATTTATAGAATTAGGCGTTACTTTGCGGAGATCCATAATACAAAAGTAATAATAAAATTATTTTGCTATAATCCGCGATACATCGCGGATTATAGCAAAATAATTTTATTATTACTTTTGTACAATGAATCAATTCGCCCACTAGCATTTGAAAGGTGTCTCTGACGTATGACGTTGATATTGACTTATATTTAACCTACTGTGACGTAGCTTGTATCTACCCTGGATTGGAGTAGTTGTTTTATTGATTTAATACGTCTAAATAGTCGTGATGGCCAAATAGTGAGAGCGCGTGACGATAATTCAAAGCTTAAACCAAGGAGCTATCTGATTCAATTTAGGCGTTCCTATGAAATTAGAAACACTTAAATTCAGGCTCATCATTAACTGACTGGGCAATTGGAGCAGGTGTCAATCACCTTGCATGCAACTCCGGGGCTCGCGGGTTCGATTACCTAGAGTCATACATTTTCTAAAAATAATTTATTGGTCACATAAGTAATATTGCGAAGCAAAAGCTTTGCGATTTTGTCGTGGAGTCTATCTCCTAATGATGCTTCGGTTACGGGGCGATACGATTGTTGTTTGTGATAGTGAACGTGTGTAGTACTTTTGTATTGTGGTGGCGCTGATGAAGGTTTCTGCGTGTGTTTTTAGAATTCTGCATGTATCAGTTATGGAAATAGATAGTCCACTCTACATTAGTTTATTAGCATTATACATATTTTCTATTTACTTATCCGCGGATTAGGGTAAAGCAATTTGATTATTACTTTTGAATTATCTTCGCCAAGTAACGCCTAATTCTATAAATAATATATAGGTTCTTCGGAAATTGACGTTCCATTTTCAAATTTATAAAAAAAAATTTCTTAGATATGATATGAATATATTCAATAAACGGGTAAAGAGGAACTAATTTCTCTCTGACCTCGAACATAAATATTTTCAGTAATCCTATGTCATATTTACGACATACTGATATTGCGGATATCATAATATAGTTCTCAACTGATAAGAGAAGGCAAAAGGCAATAATGACTATGTACATTGCCCACTAAGTCAACACAGATGCCGACGTCCCTCCTGACCTTGTTGAAGTAAACATCTTTATCAGCTACGGCCCTGTACTTTCATGTTGCTAATGTATATAATGAATTTTATTATTAATTTAAATCGACTTATAAATAAATATATGGGACACTTACACACACGGTCATCCGTCCTCAAGGTACTTAACAAGGCAACTTATATAATACTAGTGTTGTAGGTATATGCAACTGGTAAATGATATATAATTTATATATATATACCCGCCGTGTGGTATCCGGCTGAGTAGAATAGATCACCCACATTTCTTACCGAGGTGCTGTAAAAGGAAACTAAGGAAGCAGTTTTGATGTCAGGCAGGCGGCCGGTCGTAAAATAGCTAGCCGAATCATGTTACATATTGCACCGGACCCACTTAGAGTGGGATAAGGGCAGGAGAATATACACCCAGACTTGAAGAACCAACAAATTTTTTAAATGTTGCCTCTCGGCAGGAATCGAACTCGCGACTCGAGGAACTTAAGCACTGCCTCCTGCTCAACGACAAATATTATAGATCCCATTAGTGTATTATTAATATGTTTATTTACACATGTACAAGACAGCCAAAGGGTGACACCGTATTACTCTTTTTGGGAGTCACATATCTAAAACTCGGGTAGGCTTTAATGAGTTTTTCTATTTAAACTAGATATTTACAATTTATCACACGATTTTCGGTGAAGGAAAACATCCTGAGGAAACCTATATTTCTCCGGATAAATCCTGGGATATTTATAGCCTAAAGAGCCCATTGGAGTAACAAGTCGTTACATTACCTTCTTTTGAAAGCTTTTATCTAACTTGATCTTTATGTATGTTTGTATGTTAAGGTGGGATCTTGCAAGTTAAACTTGACTGGTCCAGTTCCGATGACTAGGCATGTATACGATAAGCTGTTGATTATTCTGATGCTGATTCTGCTGCCAGGATTTGCTTTTGGTAAAACCTTTTGTCCGAAAACGACAGAATTTATTACTTATGTAAATTTTACAATGTGTAAAGCAATGTAGAATTACAAATAAAATGTAAAATTTACGAGGGAAAATATATATAAAATATTGTTACTCATTTGTAATTAAAGGATGTATTTCGGCGATTAAGCTGAGTAATGTCACGATCTTATAGGCGACTCATTTATCAAATAATAATATATCAAATATTTCATAGCCAACATATAAAATCTTGAAACAACAATAGTTAATTATAACGAATAAAATACTATATCTATTTATTGATGTTTGTCCTTGGATCTGACGTATTTCTCAGGTTTTTATGTTTATTCGATAGGTATAATTCGTTTAGTAATTAAGATTCTTTCATTGCACTTGAAGCGTTTCATTAACTCAAGTCTCTGAGTCGTTAAAGGCACAGTATAAAATACTATTCACTTTTTACTTTTTTCTTTTAACAATATACGCACTTACCTACAGATTTATTTTAAACATAAACCCTTAAAATATTTTTGAGACCACGCACCTTAAATAGGTACTTTGTAGAAGGCAACAAATTTGCCCTTAACTCAAGTAAAGCTAACTAACGAATACTCCGATTTGAACCGTTGTGTTTTCTAAATCACATGTCAAAATATGTGTTTAATCAATGACTTCCTTGTCGACAGGTTTCCCACGATAAAATGAAAGATATTGCGTGTTAACTAATGAATGTTGCCAGATGAGATTACTTCTGCTTGCAAGCAATTTACGCACTAATGCGTAACTACGAGCAACCGCAAATGTTTCTGATTTGCACGATTCTTATCTCCTGGAACGGAGCGTTGCAATATTTAATACGCACATGCAATCATGCAATTTATTTGCTCAATTTTCGATAATTTACTTTTTCTGCTTTTGTGTTTTGTGACAAATATGTTATATACATATATAGTGGACATAATAGTGCTATCCAAAGATTTGTCATCATCAGGGTGTACCAGCACACCCTGATATATGTATACGAAGATCTCAGTAACCTATTTACAGCAACCTTGTGTTTTTATCACATACGACAGAACAAAATTAAATTATAATAATATTTTTTTATAAAAAATTAAAAGCGTTATCAGTTTCATTAATCAACACTTTTACATAAATTTCTACATTTATAAAGAGTCTTATAAACTTCTATAAATTTAATGTGAGCAGATATACTAAACATAAAAAAGAATCCTTAATATTTGTACAAATAGAGGTTTTAGTCTGGATTATCTTTGATAGAAGTATCTTTGATAAAATTAAGTTATAGACATTAAAAATACAATAAAAGTAAAATAAATAAGTAATATAGAAAATAAGTAATAATAATAGGTTTTATTTTAAGTATACAATACGAATACACCGATTTGAATAGACTTGGGATATCCAATTATTTTCTTTCTATAGTAACACAAAGAATATACTAATGCAATGTAATTAAATATGTTCTGCCTTTTCTAGTAAATCGATCTTATTACTTGCTAAATAAGCAGATGTCTTAGATTTGTGCAGTATTTTATTAAGATATACTAATTAATAAAAGAGGGCGCTACTTTGCGGAATTCCATAATACATAAATTGTGAAAATCTATTTAATGATAAGTAGGAAGCAAAACCGTTCTCATACCCTTATACGTGCAGGATTACATCGCTTTGCGATTTTGTCGTGGAACCTATCGGCTGACAATACTTCGGTTACGGGACAAAACGATCGTTGAGATTGTCGTAGTGAATGTGTGTAGTGTGCTTTCGTCTTGTTGGTTGGTGTCTGTGTCTTGGGATACGTGCGGTGTCGCTTCCTACACTTAACAAATTCCCGCCGAGGGCCAACATTTTCTATAAACAATTTGTTGGTTCTTCAAGTCTGGGTGTATATTTGTATTTATGTATGTAATTAAAATTATATATGTAGTATATTTACCAGTTTGCTCATCACCCATGACACAAGTATTAAATAACTTACTTTGGGGACGGACGACCGTGTATGTAAGTGTCCCATATATTTATTTATTCTTGACGGTCTTAAATAAAATAACAGCTGTTCGTGTAAAATCTGGTAGTATGTCAGACATGGATCAGAACAATAAGGAGATCCTACAGATCCAAGTATATGTTTATCGACAAAATGATCATCTTTCTTTCTATTCTTAATCGGTATCCTGTTTGTACACCCTTCTTCTGTCCAGATTCCCGTAACTTTTTTATAGTCGCTTATATTCTTAAATAACTGTGATAGCCTAGCGGTGAGACCATGTGACTCTCTAGAGACGATCATGGGTTCTAACCCCGGGCAGGCACCAATGAGTTTTTCTATTAAAACTTATGTGTTTCATTGATAATTGCAATTTGTCACACGCTTTTCGGTGAAGGAAAACATCGTGAGGAAATCTGCATATAGCTAGAGAATTCTAGGGATATGTGTAACCTACCAATCCGCATAGGAGCAGCGTGGTAGGTGTTTGATCCAATCCTTCTCTACAAAAAATGGAGAGAGGAGGCATTAGCCCAGCAGTGGCCATAGTAACAGGCCGTTACTTTACTTTTTACTACTTGTACAATACATGCACATAAGAGTTTTTATCTCTAAACAATTATTAGTTAACCTATGCAATTGTTAATGTCAAAACGCAGCTATGTCAGCCCTCTCTTTTGTCCCCACTGGGCGAGCAAACACGTCATTGACGAATAAAGGTTTCAATAAAACCAATTATAACAAAATTTACACGAGATGTAGCATTTTATTTCTATAAAATAAATCCGTCCGCTACACTACTTTTATATACTTAGTGGGTCTTCCAATTAGGTGTCTTTTAGGTATCCATTCCCAAAGCCGTATCTGAACTCCATTAATTTTTCGGTATATAAATCATTCGTTACAACAACATTTAATCATAGATTGATACAACTTGCAGGTGAAATCGAAATCGAGGTAAGTTTTAATTTCGATTTCACCCATCATACGTATGGTAATTATAATATTGATGGATTACTTGTATGGCATCTACTGTTGTAGCAGATAGCTGACCAGTTTTATTAAACGATAGAAAAAAAAAAGTATCAAACATGTTATTCAAAGGGCCGCCTAAGTGAAAGGTTCGAGTTAATTTAAACATAGTTTATATCTACAGTTTAACCAAGAAAAAAGTCAGTCTAAGGCAATTCAGACAGTTATAAAATACAATGGCATTATATTTTAATAGATATATGCTATTATTACAAATAACTAGTAAATGATGACTTAAATATTTTTAATTCTACGTGTACCACTGGCGATTATAGCCTATTCTTTATTTTAAGTTAGGATATGGAGATAAGAGATTAGTCATAAATTGCAATTTTTCGCTGAGTAATGAGTTAGTTGTTTAGATAATGAATTGGTTTTTGTACGGATGACAAAAAAATCGAATATAAAAAATCTCTTTGTACGGAATTATTAAAGAAATTTGCACTTCGTTTGATTTTTGTAAGATATACATATAAAAATATTTGTGGAATTTGGTGGGAAATTTTAGTCTGAATTTTTCCACATGCACCCTTGTGTTATTCATAAAATAAATAAAATTTAGACATAAGTAATGGCACAACAATTAACAAGTTAAATTGAAGTAACACAGTAATTTTAATAAATTAATGAAATAAAACAAATTTAGCAAACTATTTTTTTTGTCGGATCCTTATAAAATGATACTTAAACTTTCATTAAATACATTAAAATTGTAAATGCTTGATTTATATATTCTTTTATAAATCAGAAGATTCGATTTTGAACATTATAAAATAAGCCAATTTAAGCACGTTACTTCTAAGAACGTTGTGCAATTAGCTGGTTTATTTCTGTATATATATATATATATATATTATAATATTCATAAGCTTCTATCGTTTTCTTGCACAAGAAATATAGCTTACATATTTTATTTAGCAGATATTTAGTTCAGTACTGTTGGTATTATTTCAAACTAATATTAGGTCAGTGTTTTCACTTGCGAACCGGATTCTTCTTAAATTATACAATGCAATATATATTGCCATTGTCTTTGCCTAATTCAAAAGTTTACGATGACTTTGTATGTCAGTTTTACACAATGATTTGCAAGGACCACCCACTCCCATATGGTCTCCTTTCTCTCGAGCCTGTGTCTGCGATAAAGCAGTTGACCATTTTATCTGATAGTTTATGCAGAGATTTGTGTCGAACGTGAGGGTCTGACATCTTTGGAGGTCTATTTATATGTTTTATTCGATTTTATCATACCCAATGGTTGGTATTCCGCCAAGATAGTAATAACCAAATGTAACTAGTTATAAGAATTATATTTGAAAAGAGCACTCGCCGAGTTTCTTGCTGGCTCTTCTCGGTAGGAACAGCTTTCCGACTAGCGGTAGATTTTGACGATTCAAAAGCACTTGTTTACAAGTTTACTTGAATAAAGAATATTTTGAATTTGAATTTGAATTTTTGAGTACAAGGTCACGAGTTTGAATATTGGGTTGTCCTTATTGATTTAATTATTTGAAAATTATGCATGTGATAAAATACGAGGATTTATTGACGTATTCAAAGAACAGCTGTAGTAGCAGTGCGATCGTGCCACTTTTTCGAGAGGGTCACGGGTTTAAATTCCAGGCAAGTAACAATGAGTTTTTCCGGAAAACTTACGTCTCATTGATATTTTCATCACACGCGTAAAAGAAAACACCTTAAGGAAAGTTGCAAATCTCTGGAGAATTCTAGGAATATGTGTAACCCGCCAATCCGTAATGGAGCAGCGTGGTAGTAGTTACATACAAAACTGAAGTACTGGTACTATTACTATTCTTCGCTGTCCTTTTTTTGCAAGATTAGAGCTCAAGATTGATTAAGTTAAGAATTCATCAAAATTTCAAGTCTCTTTATTCCTATAACGTAATTTTTTATACACTCAGGTCGTTATTATTTATGTTTATGATTCTACATAAGAGGGATAACGAATAATTTAACACGATCCGTGTGAATCACTTCTACCTTTTAAGGTATCAGCTGACTTTTTAGATCAAGGCTAACACGATTGGTATCTGCGAAATGACTGCCTACTTAATCATTTCACAATGCAAAAAATAGAATCGGAGTTTTTGGACTTTCATATTTTGAAATCATAAAATATAACATCATAACACATAATAGTGCAGAACATGCTAAGGCGCAAATATGAAGACAGAAGCTTCATTTTTGTGCCTTTTGGTGTAGAGACCTTAGGTCCATGGTGCCCAGACACTCATACCTTCTTCAATGAGCAATCGAGACGGCTCGTAGAGCGTACCGGGGACCCGAGAACCGGCAGTTACCTTGGCCAACGAATAAGTTCGGTCATTCAAAGGGGTAACGCTCCCAGTATTTTGGGAACCTTACTCCCCTACAATGGAATCGACGGTTTTGATTTAGTGTAAATAGATGTAAATATATAATTCTTATTTTTTTTCAAAAAATAATATTCATGACGTTAAAAAATGTGTAAATATTTTGTTGGTGATTATACCATAATAAGGAATATATATACATACATATATCAGGTTGGCCTGACTGCGTAGTCGTTTATATATCTACATCGTGTCTATAGAGATAAGCTCTCCGTTGTGCGGGATCCGGCTGAGTAGAAGAGATTACTCTCATTTCTTACCGTGGTGTCGTAAAAGGCGACTAAGGTAAGTCGACCTGCGGTGTAGTATCCAGTTGATTAAAATAGACCACCCTCATTTCTTACCGACGTGTCGTAAAATACGACCAAGGTAAGTTGACGTTAGGCAAGCGGTCGCAAAATACATAGCTAAATCATGTTACAACATGTTTATAACATGTCCAACTACTAAGATAAGTTGTCGTTAGTCGTAATATAAACAGCCAAATCATCTAGTTTGTAGTATCAGTACAATGATGAAATATAGAGACGTATTGCCGAAAACAATCTGAGAGATAAAGTAACGCAGAATAATAATTATTTATTGAAATAAGAAGTAACAGCTTTTCTTATCTTCAGTAAAATTGTTATTTGGGTTTAATTAATTGTATATTTTAGTTATTTTAAGGAACATTATAGTTTCCACACTATAAATATTTTTATACTGTAATTATAGATTCGATCGCCAAAAATAATTATAATGACAAATATTGAATGCTGTGCATGCCTTTAAGTGACGTTTTCACCCAGAACGAAAACTTATATACTAAATATGTAATTATATATTTTTGAATTTAAACTATCATGAGTGGTATTCATTATTGATGTTGAGAGACCGGCTATATAAGGCGAATAAGCGTGAGTATAGCCGGTCTCTCAACATTAATAATGTAACTGTGTTAATGTCGTTGGTGTGTCTTATATATAAATAAATAAAGTATAGCTCGGTTAAATATTGAACAAAACCACTACTGACTTAGTTATTAAGGGTAGCCAAAAATCGAACTCTTAGCCTAATTAATACTGAGGATTGGCAAAGTCGGAAAATTATAGAATTTTATTTATACAAAAGTAAGGACAACTTTATTTGCCTAAAACCAAATGTTAGAACTGCTTTGACCAAAACTGGCATTCAGACCGGTGCAATGTCATGCCATTTTTGGTTTATATCTCGTACGGTATTTGCAGCGGTTTGCATTTACCGTTACATTAACTACCGCATAGCCTGATGTTATATTTATTTTACGATCTGATTGTATTTAATCAGATATTTTGATGTTGAAAATACTTTAGTAAAAACTGTCTTAGTTATATTACTTATTGAAATTTCGATAGAACTTGTTTTGAATCCAAATTGAAATGCAGTTTAGTTATTCACCATATAGGTTCTTAATTTACCCATTCGCCCAAGTAGCCAACGAAGATAGTTGGAACGTTTTATGCCGGCGAGATACAGCATTCTCTTCTTATAAGGGAGCACTTATCATATACGGGTATGTAAGGCTACGTGTATCCTAATTAATGTTCAGAGACCGTCTATACTCACGTCTTATTTTGTCACTCCCCCCGCCCTAACCAATCACGAGACGCGCCTAGCGAGCTGCTACACGCAGTTCCCGCCGCGATAACATCGTGTAAAGAGCTCATGAATAAGAGCCTCGTATGGGCTTGAAACTAGTTGGGCTCATCTGATAAAATAAGACGTGAGTATATCCGGTCTCTAAACATTAATTATGAATACCACTCACGATAGTTTAAATTTAAATATACGTGTAACCTACATTTTTTTGCGAACAATTTTAAGAAACTAAACTCGAGTGCAGACGAGTGTCTCTCAATTTGTTCTTACTAATTTTACCGATAGCAACTCCTTCGAACGCGTAACTCTTAACATCTATCTCCTCTTTCTTTAATCGTGTGCTCACTGTTGAGCATCATGATGGTCCCAATCGGGGACATTCTCTTGGAAGAATAGTCGAAGTAGTTACCCCTTGCCTTCTGCGCTGAGTAGTTCGAGAGGTTATTCAATTCCTTCAGGCTGCCATAGATAGCCTTTTCACTTTTTAGTTCGTTTAACACTACCTAGAGAATACGTGTAGGGTGCTGGAAGGTTGCTCACATCTTTCTGACAATCGTCAATTCCGCGGCGTTGACACAATACGCGCTATGAAATACTAAAAACCATTCAAGCTCCTATCAAGTTATTGTTTCTTTATAATGTTCTTCAGAACGGAAGCAAATCACAAAAATAAAAAAAAAACAAATAACAAAAAAAGTTGATAATTCGAATGCACCGGAACCTGCAGTCTCTGTTAAATATTAATAAGCATTCTTCACTCAATATATTAAATATACGTGCTAGTCAATCTATTCGGGCTTATTAGTAGAATATGAACTGATATTTTGCAGTTTATATTACTTAATTGCGATACATGAAACTACTCGAATTGTTCAATTTATTCAAATCCAAACGCCTGAAATTGTCAAACAATCTATGAAGGTATGAAGAATAAATGTTGCTTTATTTTTTATTGCTGATGGTTCGCCGTTGTATTATCTCTACTTATTATAAAACAAAGTCCCAAAAAGCTGTCTGTCTGTGTGTAATCGATTTTCTTAAAATCTACTGACCGGATTTTTGTACGGTTTTCACCAAAAGATAGCGAATACTTTGGATGGATAAGGTATATAGTACACATGGGTATTATGTAAATTGTGTTGAAAAGATCGCGCAGTTGTTAAAAAACTTGCTTGCTGGGAGCTTTAGTCGCGTGCGTTGCGTAAACCAGCAGGTTACACGCTAAAGTAATGTACTAGAGAATTATAAATCTATAAAAAAGTCTGCATTATCATGTCTCTATCTCTTACGGTTACTACTCAACTACTTTTATGTTCAAAATTTCGAAAATTAGGGAAAGTTTCGTACATTACTGAATTCTCCACGGGCGAAGCCGTTGTTAGCACAGTAAGTTTTAAGAATATAATAATTTTATGAAATGGCTTATTCATGACAATTTATTCGTATATAACTATCTCAGTTAATATAATTATCAAGAAAAAGCAATAAAGCTTTGCTCCGATAACCTGTGAGCCAATATTGAGGCCAAAATGACAACCGCTATCATATTTTATATTTAAATGGTCCAGTGATATAATCAGATTGCACTAATGAATCGAGAACATTTATTCCGGCGGGCGACTTGATTGTGATTTTATTAATATTAGTCAAATTGGTTACTATTTTTTTTAAACAGTATCGACTTATTAGCTTATGCCGAGATTCATGGGTTATTCCATTTTAGCATTACCATTCAGATCCAATGAATTGAAATGCTAATGCATATAATTTACTTAGTTCGATGTTAGTGTCATATATGGATATGAAATAACTCGGACTGTGAACTACATAAGAAAGTCAAAGTAGCTCAGCGGGTGATAAATAGATATGCTTGAAGTGTCTCTGCATAATCAGAACCAAAAAGATGCAAGTAATAATAAAATTATTTTGCTATAATCCGCGATAAATATTTTTATTTTATCACAGTTTTTATCGCGGATTATAGAAAAGATTTTTTTTATTACTTTTGTATTATGGATCTCCGCAAAGTATCGCCTAATTCTGTAAATTATCCAAAAAGAGGAGATAAGTAAAAAAAGTTGTCATAGCCTAGGCTGTGAAGGGGGCTATCATTATCTTATTATTCGTCTAGGTACATAGTTTTTCGTAATTTTTTGTTCCTTTCTACATCACCCTATGTAATTTCTTTTTTTCTTCTGTTACTCAAAGGTTGACTGGAAGGGATCCCTTGTAGGGATAGGTCCACCTTTGTACTTATATATTTTTTTCCTATTTTCTAACTATATGTATTTACAATAAATAAATAAGGGGAAACGGGAATGAACAGTTCGTGCAGCTTGAAGAACTGAAGGACTTTAGGAGACCTAAGGTATTGAAGCGACGAGGACGTATTAGAAAACACATAGTAGTTTTCCCTAGTAGACCATGTTCCGTTCAGATGAACAGATGACTTGTAGGTCGCAGTACGCCATAGAATCCGAGAGACATAAAATCGTGTAACGTATAAATTCCCCTTGACAAAACTTGTGGATTTCCATTGCTTTAAAAAGAAAATTTTAGCTTTCTTATAATGATTAATAAGATGTATTAAATTAAAATTATAGGTACACGTTGAAGATATTTAAGATGTATGTGTTTTGATATGAAGGTTAAATGTTATTAATACTAATTTCGTTTTTATCAGAACCTTGTTTTTATTTCTTTGAGGAAAAATTATACAAATTTAAAATCAAGTTTTGCGCAAAAATAATGGAAGTTTTTTATTATATACAAAATGCAATATATAAAATCTTTGGTTTAGTTAATTAATGTTGTTGTATTTTGAACCACAGCAAACATTATTATTATATGCCGTGTTGTATCCGGCTGAGTAGAATAGACCACCCTCATTTCTTACCGAGGTGTCGTAAGAGACGACTAAGGTAAGTCGACTCGCCGAGTGATATCCGGTTGAGTAGAATAGACCCGAGGGTGGCCTCTTTCTTACCGATGAGTCGTAAAATACAACTAAGGTGAGTTGATGTCAGGCAGGCGGCCGGTCGTAAAATATGTAGCCAAATCATGTGACAACATGTTGCGCCGACCCCACTTCGAGTGGGATAAGGACAGGAAGATGATGATGAACAAACATTATTATTATGTTTAAAAAATACCTATTTATCTGTATGCCTTCACCAACTGATACATATGTGGTCACGGCGTGTTACTATTCCACTGCTGGGCCTAGGCCTTCGCCCTTCTCCGTTTTACCCCTCGCTCGCCGCTCCAATGCGCTTTAGTAAGGTACACATATCCTCAGAATTCTCTGGAGATATGCAAGTTTCCTCACGATGTTTTGCTTCACCGAAAAGCGTCTGATAAATTGAAATTATCAATTAGACACATTAGTTTTAACAGAAAAATTCATTGATGCCTGCTAGGGTTATGAATCCGCGATCTTCTTGAAAGTCTCACCCCTGGGCTATCACTGCTATATAGTATATATATATGACATGCTAAATAGATAATATAAGAACAAAACTTACGTATAGTCCCCGGCAATAAATAATGCACATCGAGGCTTAGAGAGAGAAAATCGGCTAGTTCTGATTCATAGAGCATTGTCTCTGTCGCACAGACTGACGAAGCCGTGCGAAACGTCACATACTAACTGAGTGACAGAGACAGCACTCTACGAATCCGAACTGGCCGTCTGTTTCGTTCTAAACATCAATGTACATTATTTAATGCCGGGTACTATACTTTAATTTTACTCGTCGAAAACCAAGGACATTAGCAAGACGTTATCTACAAAATACTCGTTACTAAGTGATATGAGTTATATCAATATGAAGTTACGTAACCGTTTATCTTGTATAATAAAATCAAATTCTGATTCGCAAGATGTTCGTTAATATTTTTTTACCTGCTCAACATTGTAATAACACCCTTCGAACATCTGTTCGGGATCTGATCATTGTACTTTATAATACGGGCCTTTATTTTCAATTCAACTCTTAAGGTCATTGAAGCAAACTTTTTTTTAACATTCTCATTTAAGACATGCGCAGCTGATAGTAAAGAAATACAATACTTAAGCGTGCTTATCAATTTAGTTCACTATAAATAGCAAACTAACTTTGGAGTTTGATCGCTTAAGTTCAATTTTAAATCTAACTATCAGAGTACAAGAGTAACCATGATGTTACAAGAATCTAGAACAATTAGAATAGAACAATTTAAAGAAGCAGGCGCTAAATTGTGGAATTCCATAGTACAGAAGTTGCCATAGAATTATTTTGCTTCAATCCGCAACATAATTAAATCTATTGTACTATAACTTCTGTAATTATTATAGAATTTATGACTTTTGAATTTAAAGCTTGTTTGGGTAATCCTTCGCTATGCGATTTTGTCGTGGAGTCTATCTCCTGATGATGACTCGGTTGCGGGGCGAAACGATTGTTAAGTTCGTGATAGTGAACGAGTATAGTGCTTGTGTATTGTGGCGGTGGTGGAGGTTTGTGCATGTGTTTTTAAGGAATGCTGCACGTTCAAGGTATGTGAAACGAGTAGTCCATTCTACATTTAGAATTTATTTACTTTATCGCGAATTGTAGCAAAATAATTTGAGTATAACTTTGGTTTAAAAAAAACCGTTTAGAACCATATATTCTTCAAACCACGTAATTTCGTAAATTTGGTCATAGCCTTTTCATTACAATACAATAATTATCTTCCTTACAATAGCACTGATGATCAAGAGGTTAAAGCGCGTGACTATCATTACAGAGTCCAGGATTAAAACTCCGGCAGGTACCTTAAGGAAAATTATCGTAAGGAATCCTGCATATCTCTGGAGAATTTCTAAGCTATGTGTAATGTACCAATCCTCGCGGCCTATCGACGGCATGTTGAACCTAAGCTCTATAGCTCTATAGAAAGTCTATGCCCAGTATTTGGATATAATAGACCACTATGCAGCACGAGCACGAGCAGTAATTATCGTATCTGAGTAGTACATGCAAAAAAAATCCGAGGCAATGTTTAACATGTGCGTATTTTTAACTGCGAATTGGTTTGTCTAAGTAATACAGTAGATATCGCTTCAAAGTACGTTCTAGGTATATTATTATAATGCTATGTTTTATACAAAGACTGTATGAATATTGAATATAGCTATTATTTTTTTAAAACATTCATTCATGTTCTGTTATTGTTACAGAAGTGCAAGAAGTGGGATGTCGTGACTGGTGAAGCTTATTTTTTTGGTAAGTAATTCATATTTTAGTATAAACCTTTCACTTTAGGTTAATGATACAAAAGGCAGTTTTTGTGTCGTTGATAAATCGATATCGGTACAATGTTGATTGCAATCGCATTGATCTGATTCTGACCAGACGTCAATTTTATTGGATAGACTTAGTATCTCGACGAACATTCGGTATTGACCAATCATCCATATTCGACAATATTTATTGTATTTCAGGTAACGATAGGTTATATAATAAATAATTGATAGCTTATGTTCAAATAATAATGGTATTGCTAGAATGAATAAGTAGTAAAATTCATGCTAATATCAATGTTACAAATGCAAATTCTGTCGGTTACCCTATGCAGGTAATTCGCTGGATTATTAATGATATTGACAAAAATACTCTTTATATACCACGATAACATATGGGCAAAAAATAGGGAAACAACACATTGAATTATTAAGGGTACTAACAGGCATAAGTTGGCGCGAATAAACTCGCGAGTAACACTAGTATTTTATAAACCTGATATTCTCCATTTCAATTCATATTCATTACAAACATGGTGTCTTAGTCGGTTAAGACGACACATTGAAAGGTTCTTCCTAGGTAGCAAAGGTAGGCATCCTTTTTTTAATGCAAGATGTGCTTCTCTGGTCTATAATTAACATTTCCAACCCTCGTTGATGTTTCTGCACTACCCAATTCAACGTCAAAGTTATTAGTATTACCATATTGACAATTATAACTTGTCTATGACCTTTTGATATAATTAGTAATTTATCTTTTAAAACATAATGTTAAACAAGTATTTCATTAAAATTCCTGTAATTATTAAAACTTTTGTAGATACTTTTTATTCTTCTTAACTTTGGACGTAAGATAATTAAATTATATATCTTATAGCTACTGCTTAGAATGAAGTAGCGCTTCTGCCACTTATATTTTATCATGTAGAAATACTAGTTATATTTTAAAAACATCCGTAATACTATTGAGGTGTAGTGCGTAATCTGTATTTACGCAATCTATTGTCATGCATGACGTCAACTCATCAATTAACATGACTTACCTGAGTCACATGATGTGATATTTGTTTGTATTTCATTTCATTATAACGATGCATTAACGTTGCTGTCGTCTTAAAATATATTTTCTCTGCTTTTTTTTTTCCACTACGCTCGATGATGACATTGTTGTCGGCGCCTTTGCGTTCCCTTACTTATTTACTTTACTACCATCGCAGCCCACTCTCCTGCATCTTGTCAGGGATATCGCCCTTACCGAGGCGTCCTCGTATGTACTCGTAGCAGATTTTATCGAGTCTCGAATTTTGGAAACTTGAATAGCATGTACATTCTTCTGATTTACTACAGCTTATTTTTTCCTTGCATAGATGAGTACTTTTTTGTATAATCTGAAAAATAATTAATTTATTATTTATTAATAAGGTGGCTTTGTAGAACCATACCCGACTTTAATAACCAATCCATATTGTACCAAAATATTTGGGTTTAAAACATAGATGGTATAAGATGATTGATATTGCAAATATTCAATCTTGATTATTGACTTATTCTAAAGACATCAATTACAATTCCTGGTGCATATATAACACATTGTATACAAATATATATATATGTTATAGCGTGCAGTGGATCTAGGTAGCCTAATACTACGCCAGCAAAATGTTATAGTTAGTCACAATGGCACAATGTATTAACATATTTATGAATCAACATGTTCACAGTTCAGTTTCATAATTTAAGATATAACAATATTATACAAACAATTAAATAAAAGAAAAACGCAAACGCGTATAAACAACTAATTACTAACCAATAAACGGAATAAATAAGTGGATAATAGTAATAGTAATATTGGCAAAATATACTCATAATATTTTGGTAATGTAGATGCTAGATATATATGCGAAGTGCTTTGAATTATATAAGTAACTTATCAACAAAAAAGTGCTTAAATATTTAAAATTATATTTATTTTTAATACAGATTTCCGTACTATTGTTTGAGATAGCAATCTTCAAGATAACTATGTCACAATACAAGCTAATATTGTCGATAAAAATGATTTAAGGAGATAGAAATTATGATTGGAAGTTTTGTTAATATATTCGAAAATATAAGAAAAGAAAACAAGAGAGAAAAATGTGAAGATTTTGATTAACGTGAAGCAACCAGCTTAAAAAAATAGTTTTGAAAACTTTGTTGTTGTCAAAAATTGATGATTTTTTAATTTGTAATTTGCTTGAATCTTTTGTGTGAAGAGTGCATGAGTATCACACATATAAAAAACAAAGTGTTTAAAATAATTTTAATTTTATAAAGCTAGTACTATAGTGTCGGTAAAGAATAAATAAGCAAAGATTACTTCTATGAATGCAATGAAATATAATTAAATAGATAAGAAGTAATCACGAGTTTCTAATGCTGATAGCATATTTATAGATGAATTTGATAATCCTTGAAAATTTATGAATCTCTCAACCATAAACTTTGAGTTTAACGAAGTTGGAACTATAAATAGACAGAGAATTATAGATAGGAAATAGACAATACGATCTGTTACTCTCGTACCGTAGGGTGAGAGTAACAGATCTACTCTTTTTTGAAATTTAGTTTAGACCTTACCCATAACTGTAATCCGTATTGCCTAGTTGCACACATCCTAGAAACTCTCCAGAGATATGCAGGTTGCCTCAAGATATTTTCTTTTACCGAGAGCGAATGATGATTATTTAATATAATAAAGTTAATTTATTTTATACAAATACTCGCGTCCAGGGTGGTAGGTATTTTATTTTTCTACCTAAGAACATCATAGTTGTAAGCAAAAATTTGAGTATATAAAAGAGAATTTCGTTAATTACAAATAATTTAGATTGTCTATAATTGAGGAAATAGTAATGTAAGTAGGGTTCAATGAAATATCGATGAGTCGGCTAAGGGCTGCAGCAATTGGGTTTAATTGAACTGCATACGTCAATCGATGTTCAATTACTAGCAATTACATTGTATACAACAAAAGCCATATACGTGATATGGCTTGTTTTCTCTTAATGAATACTTGAAAGACTAATCTATTTTATTTTATTTTATAGCTCTTTTTACCCGTGTTTTCATTGCGCGTAAACTTAAAGTTACGCGCCTTTAGTTACCTTTACTACTACTAAATACTACTATTAAATACCTTTAGTTTTGATCCTGTTCTCTAAAACGCGGATTTTTTAATATAAATAAATAAATATATGGGAAAGTGTCCCACACACACGATCACCCATCCCCATAGTAAGTAACTTAGTACTTGTGTTATGGGTGACGGACAAATGGTTAATATACTACATATATAATTTTAAATACACACCCAGGCGCGAAGAACCAACAGATTGTTTAAAGAAAATGTTGGCCCAAGGCGGGAATCGAACCCGCTACCCGTGTAACTGAAGGCAGGGTCACTACCCACTGCGCCAACGGGTCAGTCAATCTATATAACCATGTGTATAACCAGTGTATAAGGTTTAATTGCGCTTTATTAATTGAATATTAGCTTATACGTGAAAGCGTAATAGACAGACAGACTTTCGTATTAGTTTTATTATTAAAGTATTTGTGTAAATACACAGCTCTTTTAACACAATATTTGTTTTTTTTATTAACTTTAGGTTACCAAAATATTGTAATATGGTATAAAAAGAAAAAAATATATAAAAGCTCTAATACTGTTACAGATTGTTATAATAAATCAATTAAAATGGCTTTATTAGTATAATTTTGTTGCCAAGTTTATCATGACACAATTTATAAAACTAGGTCGATATACAGACTAACAAAACAAGCTTTATTCGCAATAAAAACACATTCTAAAAAAGCATGAAACAAACTACTTATATCTTAAAACTATTTAAATTATTGAACGTATTTAGTACTAGAACGTATTTAAGGGAAAACTTTTTTTTTATCCTATATGACGGGCCCGCAGTGGGTAGTGACCCTGCCTTCATCTCCGGGGGTCGCGGGTTCGAATCCCGCTCAGGGTCAACATTTTCTATAAACAATTTGTTGGTTCTTCGAGCCTGGTTGTATATTTGTATTTAAGTATGTATTCAAAACTATATATGTATATATTTACCAGTTGTCAGTCACCCATAACACAAGTACTAAGTTACTTACTTTGGGGATGGACGACCGTGTGTGTAAGTGTCCCATATATTTATTTATTTATATGTTAGTGAGATATATAAACTTCAAATGTACCGAATTACATTTATATAGCTCCAGTGAAAATATAACGGACGATTTAAGTCGATTTAAGTCGATCCTTATTATGTCACTGCTGGACATAAGCCTTCTCTCTCCGTTTTATTTGGAGAGAAGAATTGGAGCTGAGACCTACCACGCTGCTCCAATGCGGATTGGTAGGTTACACATATTCCCAGAATTCTCTAGAGATATGTAGGTTTCCTCACGATATTTTCGTGTTTCAAAAAGCGTGTGATTAATTGCAATTATCAATAAGACACATAAGTTTTAATACAAAAACTCATTGTTTGCCGGGATTTAAATCTGTGACCCTTTAAAATAGTCGCACGGTCTCAAAATTAGGCTATCACAGCTGCTATTATTATTACATCAAGCTATAATTACTTCCGTAATCCCCAATTTTTAACCGTGATGTGTTAAATTGAAAAAGGCTCGGGATGAAAAAAATTCTAAGTACTGCTAAGTATATCTAAGTTATATCTGTACATATATACGTTTTCAATTAAGCTTTATCCACACTTAGAATTAAAAAAATAAGTAGAACCTGGAGTAAATAATTTAAAATGGCAAAAACTCAATTCCTCATGCCCTTATCTTCTCTGAAAATAGGATACTTAGCATTATGACATCATGTAGATTAAACAAATCTTATCTCTTAGATAAAATTAACACTAAGCGACACTCAATATTGACTTCTGCGAATCCCTCACTGAATATTCTCATGGCCCACATGTGACACGGAAAAAAAATACAAAATGCGCGTCCTTTTTTTGTACGTCTGTCGCTCATATTTCAATTTTTATCTGACTTCTATTTAGAAATAGCATTTTTTTGTATAAAAAAACTTTGAAACACTTAATAAACAAGGTTGAATTTAAAACATGTTTGCATATGTCCGTTTAATGGGTTTTTTTTTAAATATTTGGTATTAATTAGTTTATAATTCCTTATTAGGCGTGAACAAGTCCAAAACGCACACTTATTAGGGCAGCTATAAATAGGTTTTCGTGTAGTATACGTTCAACAGTGTTATTTAGATATTCACAAGTTTGTATGTGCGATATATGTAAAAGACTTATCCACTTCTCTGAAATATTCACCATCCTTATGCCTATTATGATTACACATATAAGAGGACGTAAGTCGACTTATCAACATATTCACGCCTATTAGGGAATTATTATCAGCAGGTACAAATAAGCGTTCTCAATGTATAGGAAACCAATAGGTGACAACTGTGTGTATTAAGCATGTTTTTTAAATGTCATGAATCCTAATTGTCTCTGAAGTATTAGTACGCGAAACCTGCTAGTGCAGAGGTCTTGAATGTGAAATTCGGAGAGTAGAGAGCTCTAATTCTAAAGCTGCTATGAAATTTTTGATACTATACAACATTTGTTTATGAGAGCCTGAAAACATTAATAGTATAAATAAATATATATATGGGACACTTACACACACGGTCCAAAGTAAGTGACTTCATACTCGTGTTATGGGTAACAGACAACAAGTAAATATCTAGTTATATAATTTTAAATACATACTTAAATACAAATATATACCCAGGCTCGAAGAACCAAAAAATTGTTGTTAGAAAATAATAAATTCCCTACGCGGGAATCGAATCCGCGGCCCGAAGAGCTGAAGGCGTGGTCACTGCCAACTGCGCCAATGGGTTATACAAGCTTCGAATATATATTGTTATTTATCACAATTTCCAAATTTCACAAGGCTTTATAAATTTATATGGCTAAAAATCCTGGGTAGGTTCGAAATTTTACTTTTTTTGACTTGAATATAATTGAAGTCCACATAAAATATAACTACAATAGGTACCCTAAATTAAAAAATGATTTTGAGATTGCACGAGACCTCTGACATCAGATTTCAGTTATCAAATGACGTGACTTCAGTCGTTATCACTGCTGAGGATATAAATAGTCTTAAATTGTGTTGAAATTAAGATTTAAAATGACATTTAAAACTCACTAAGTTACGAATCAACTTTTCTGAACAACAACAGATCTGGGTTACTTGTTTTAATGTGAAAAACATAGTGTTTTGTTTTTACTACTTAATTATACTCTTAATATTACATAAAAAGTGCTGTGTGGTATCCGGCTGCATAGAATAGACCACCCTCATTTCTTACCGAGGTGTCGTAAAAGGCGACTAAAGTAAGTTGACGTCAGGCAGGTGGCCGGTCGTAAAATAAGTAGCCAAATCATGTGACAACATGTTTGTAATATGTTGTGCCGACCCCACTTAGAGTGGAATAAGGGCAGGAGAACGGTGACGAATATTACATAAAATATAGCACTATGTGACTTACATTACAATAGACAACTTTGAAAATATTGTCCGAAAAAAAAAACTAAATTCTCGTTGTTATTATCAACGACAGATAGCCAGCTATCCCTCGTTTATGCAAGGGACATAGGGAAATAAACTAATAAATAAAATATGTAACTAACTCAATTAATGTGATGGTTATTAATCATCGAATTAATGTACATGCTTTATCGTTGAACGAAGTGTTTACGATATATAATAGAAACAATAGTTTCATAAAGTATTATACCTTTACATCACGCTCCTCATTCATGTTTTGATATATGTACTAGCTAAGCCAGCCGCTTCACCCGCGTGGAAATCAGCGTGTTACATTTTTTTCTAGAATTCAAATTTTAAAGATAAAAGTAGTTATTGTGAGTTAACCGTGAGAGATAGAGACATGCTATGGCTGACTTTTTTGTAGTATTTTTATAGATCTACATTTCTCTACTACATTATTTTAGCGTATCTCTTCTGGTTTACGTAGCGCACGCGACTTAAGCTCCCAGCAAGCAAGTTTTTTAAAAACTGTTCGATCTCTTCAACACAATTTACATAATACCGATATGTACTATTTATCTAAACCATCCGGAGGCAATGCTCTAGCTTTTGGTGAAAACCGTACAAAAATCCGTTCATTATGTTTTGAGAAAATCGATTACATACAGACAGACAGCTTTTTAGGAGTTTGTTTTATAATAAGTATAGATAGAGTAGATGTATGTGCTCGAGGTTTCGCCCACGTGGAAGTCAATGTGTAATTTTTTTTTCCGTTTTCCGTCCGGTTTCCGTAGCAAACACCTGAATTGCATATCAGTAATAACTTGTGTAGCCTACATAAAATTTAGTCTTATATCTATCTATATTATATAATGCTGTAACGAGTAAATTAATTTAATTAATTATAATATGTAGGACATAAAATATCAGTTAATCTTTTCGCTTATCGCTGAACAGATTTAGTAGAAGCAAAGTGCATGAATAATAAAAAGACGATAATCCATTCGTATGAATACAAATGTAACTTATTAATTTATGCAATGGCTTATTTACCGTTTTGATGTGCAAAAAATTCATTGATTAAAAAAAACAGTAATCTAATATAACTTCTAAGAATAAGAGATTTATTTAAAACAAAAAATGGTAAGTACATAGTTACATCGTTATAGGCAACCTGAATTCTAAAAACATGCAGATTTTGTAACGATGTTGTTTATTCAGCGATATAAATATGTTTTATAACTAGCTGTGCCAGCGGCTTCGCCTGCGTGGAAATCAGCGTGTACAACAATTTTTTTTCTACAATTCAAATTTTAAACATAAAAGTAGTTATTGTGAGTTAACCATAAGAGATAGTGACATGCTGTCGCTGACTTTTTTGTTGTATTTTCATAGATCTATAATTCTCTAGTACAGTTTAACGTATCTCTACTGGTTTACGCAGCGCACGCGACTAAAGCTCCCAGCAAGCAAGTTTTTTAAAAACTGTTCGATCTCTTCAACACAATTTACATAATACCGATATGTACTATTTATCTAAACCATCCGGAGGCATTGCTCTAGCTTTTGGTGAAAACCGTACAAAAATCCGTTCATTATGTTTTGAGAAAATCGATTACATACAGACAGACAGCTTTTTAGGACTTTGTTTTATAATAAGTATAGATATAGTAGATGTATGTGCTCGAGGTTTCGCCCACGTGGAAGTCAATGTGTAAAATTTTTTTTTGCGTAAGCCCCGACACCGCGGGAGTTTATTTATTTATTTATTCGGATCTTATACAACATTACACGATAAATCATCCAACACATATCCCATATATTTTTTAATTAACTATGTTGTACCAATTATAGAAGATTGCATAATTCTTAGTTACAATGTTTCAATTATAAACCTAAAATAAGTTTGACCGTAATGTACTATTTAGTACCTTCAACCTTTCTCAAGAATTGTACTATCGTTTAGTAAAAACCGTATAAAAGTCCGTTTAGTAGATTTCGGAAAATCGATTACATACAGACAGATAGTTTTTGGGGACTTTATTTTATAATATGTACCTATAGATTTTATAAAGTCAAAAACCATTGGTGTCACACACCATAATCACATAAGCAGCACTACAGTATAGTATTGTCTATTTAAAATAATAATAATACAATAAATAGAACATCCATCCTCCTGCCCTTATCCCACTGTAAGTGGGGTCGGCACAAAATATTACAAACATGTTGTCACATAATTTGGCTATTCATATAAATATATATTGGTTTTTTACGAACGGCCGCCTGCGTGCGTCGTATTTTACGACCCCTCGGTAAGAAAGAGGGTGGTCTATTCTACTCAACCATAAACGACACGGTGGGTCAACTTACCTTAGTCGCCTTTTACGACACCTCGGTAAGAATTGGGGATGGTCTATTCTACTCAACCGGATACCATACCGCGGAAAATAAATGGAACATAAAAACTAATAATCCAAAGATATCACGAAAGGAATTGTTTAAATAAAATTGTTCATGCTTTATCTTTCTCTTCACCTTTATCCTATCTTTAGAGTTTTTAATTTGTCTTATTTGTTATCAATTTGGTTCTACTGAAATATTTAAAGTAAGCGGTATCATCGTCACTTGGTATATCTTTATACTTGTACTACTCGCGTGCTTCTTAATCCAATTACCTTTCGTTAATACGGTATATATTGATTTTTTTCTGTCCCTTCATATTGCTGTACATTGAAAACAACTTAATGAGCAATATTAGACACAACATATTTTTTAAAAAGATAATAAACTGTTTATATAGCCAACAGTTTGATAGTCTATTTTATTTGCCTTTAATTAGTGTACTTAGTTTCTAAGCGTGAGCCTGATGTTGATTCAACGCCTAATATATTCTTATCATTTATACTGACTGATGGCATACTCGTTTTTATACGAAGCGTACACGATTAAACAACAATGCAATCTCTAACATGTATCTACCTAAGACTAAAACATATCTATCACACTATATGCCAAATTATAGCCACAGCAAGTTAACAACATATAATAAGATTAATTGAACGGCGGTACGCTGCTCTGTAACAACATATTCGCCTGAACTTCTTATAGAGGTAATAAGTCCACACAAAACCAGGATATCCATAAAGAAACTTACGTTTTTAAAGCTATAACACCAGCTATAACTAAGAAAGCATATATTAGTTAATAACTCTCTCTTTTAGAATTGTAATTACCACTTATAAGCAGCCTCAGCAGAGTAGTCCCTAATGATTAACCGATATCGTGTTCAAGCTAACGTATACGCAAGAAATTCACTTATAAATATAAATAAAAACTTAAATATCATTTTCAATACGAGTATATTATTCTTCAATCTTGCCGTTACTATGCGTTATTTGAAACGGAATAAAACACTTATATAACCCAGTATTTGAAACCTTGTATGACGTTTTAGTAATCTATGAAGGAACGGATTATTAGCAAGAATTTGTATTCTAATTACCATCATAACAGATAACAGATGGCCAAGAGCAAACTTGCCGTTATTATAATCTGCATGTTTCCTACAACTGGTTAACCAATTATCTTCGAATATTGGCCTCTGCTTAATGATATCAATGTAATCACGTTCGCACTCTGCAATTATAACGGGCGTCGCCTCGTCTCTAGGCACCTGTCAAAATCTTGGCAGTCATCCAATGAAAAATTTCTTGTTTCCGATTGTACAATGTTTCCGTGTTGATAGGTTATGTGTATTATTAGCGTATGTGCTTTCGACAGCAAAAAAGTATATTTAAATTTTTCACGCAATTTATACTACTTTACTTTACTTTTTAGGCCATCCGTCTGCCTTTTCGTCTCACTACGAAATTCTACATTCATTTAATTATATTCATCCTTTATTTCATTCCATATTTTTTCATCCTTCCTTCGTTACATTTCATAACGTAATAATTATTATTATACTCGAGATTTGATGATATTTTCGCAGTGTCGGTTACCAGTTATTGGAAATTAGCATTAATTGCATCCGCTGCTAGGTGTAAACGTTTGTAGCGTTTCCATTACCATCAGCAAAATTGAGATCTCTAAGACTTTAGTTGACGGTAGTAACTACTGTCTAATCGCTCTGCGGGCCAAGCAAAACTTTTTAATAATACATCCTAAACTGCAGTCAGTTCTAAGCATTAGATATCACAAACAAAGGCTTAATTTATTAAATAAAAATTTGTTATCAAGTCTTGATTTAACACTGTGCCTATGTTTTGTGTAGCCAACCGAATAATATTAATTTAATAAATATTTTTTCATTTATACTTTTTCTCGAGAAATTTCTTTTTAATATTCGCGCTTGTTTCTACAAATATTTCAAAAATTCAATTATCCGAAATCTGGAGGATCCCTTCTACTAGATATAGACAGTCAGACATTCTGGATGAATTTTTTGTTTAATATTCAATACCCTTGACCATGATATCTTCAACATTATTACTGTTAGCAAGTCAAGTATAGAAGCAGGGTCAATGTTACACTGCCGTGAAGCCGAACAAGCACCAACGTGCATTTAATCTAATATCATTCAATCTAATTTATCGTGTAGCTTACGGTAATAATAGAGTACGAGCACTGGCCGTGATGTAATGATTTGTAGTGTCATTAGCAGACAGTTCCAAAGTTATTTAAACTGTTTTCACTGTCATCACTTGGAGCAGTTCTGAATCACGATAGACAGATTTGTACTATTTATTTATAGCACGTTATTTTTTGATAGCTTCTATACTTAAAAATAACCCATCTCGTCATTTGCTATGTTGAAAATCCGCTAAAATGAAGTGTTGTGCAGTGTACAAAAATTGTTGTATTAATAACTTTCTTGAAACAAAGTTATCTTCTTTCATCTACCATATCCCTGGTATTTGAATAGGGTCCGCCTTAATTTGATACACTATCAGTTTTTGTACGAAGTGATTGCCGTTTAAATTATGCAATCAGTTGAGTAAAAATAAAATAAGATTAAAGATACCAATATTACTTCGTGGAATGGAAGTTTTAAAACTATGCTCAAGTATCAGGCGCTTTTCCAGTTACTTAGGTCACTATATTGGTAACTATATTGAGGAATTATAACTTTTTCAAACGTAGGTATCCTCGAAGATCTTGCATGCCACACATTCTTGTGACATTTGTATCCAGCGGCTTCCTGCGACTTCCTTAAGGTGTTCTGCGAACCTAATCCAAGGTCCACCAAGTACCATCGCTGAGTTTTCCAGTGTACGTTGCCACTACAGTAACCTAGGGCCCCAACACCCATCAGTTCTTCACACTGCATGTCCCGCTCATCGCCATTTAACTTCTACAACTACTCTCCTCGTTTCTTATTTGATCCCGCGACTTTAAGCTTTATTCATTTTCATATATTTTTGCGCTAAAATTAAAATTGTCTTTATCTAATTTATATGACTTCGCCGCGTGGTATCCGGCTGAGTAGAATAGATCACCCTCATTTTACATCATCATTATTTTACAACATATATAAAACAAGTTTGGGCCGACCCCACTAAGATGGGATAAGGGCAGGAGAAGGATGATGATCTCTTTTATATAACTACCTATTTGTTGCATAATGTATGCTTTCAACTATATGGATCAATAATTCATAGTGTTCCATAAAAATTTAAGACCCCTCAAGACCAAACATTAAATATTTACAAAGATGAGAAATAAGTCGCCATCGACTTAAGTCGACTTAAAAAGTGAATATTGAATTTGTAAGTCAAGGTAAAGGCCATTTATACACAAGGCTAAACTTTATGCGTGTGTATATTATTTCAGGCGAAGCATTATTATCTTAATAGGACAATAGTTTAATAATATTTGCTCAGTCATACAAATCATAAGATTTAGAATTTTAGAATTTGCAACCGGTGCAGCAAGCAATGCTTACATAGGTAACGTCGTACCTACAATAGATTTGTGATGAAATCTTCATGCATAACCTATTCAAGATTAACATTGGCAAAATCATTATGGAAAATTCATAGAAAATCTTCTTCTTCTTCTTCTTCGTCAGCCTATGGACGTCCACTGCTGGACATAGGCCTCTTCATGGGATCGCCACACCACACGATCTTGCGCCGCCTGGATCCAGTGGCTCCCTGCGACTAATAACAATTTGCGCTAAATTCATAGAAAATATAATTAGCGAAATCAATATTGTTCATAAAATTCATAGAAAGGACTAAGCTTTGCATTCGTTGAAATGGCTTAGATTATTTTAATTGAAAAATCTTTCATTGAGTGGACTCAAGTGGACTATGATCATGACGATTAATTAGTAAGTCTCTATTTATCGCAATGGTCGATAAGTAACATCGGTAAAGGTATAAGTCATCATTCTCCTGCCCTTATCCCACTCTAAGTGGGGTCGGCACAACATGTTACAAACATGTTGTCACATGATTTGGCTACGTATTTTACGACCGGCCGCCCGCCTGACGTCAACTCACCTTAGTCGCCTTTTACGACACCTCGGTAAGAAATGAGGGTGCTAGTGCTATTCTTTGCAGCCGGATAACACACAGCACCGGTAAAAGTATAAGTATGCAAGATTAAACATGTTTTAGCTATTGAAGAGTCAGAGAACGTTTTGATATAAGATCTAACTATAGAGTACCGATATAACGTAATTACTATGTTCGGTAATAATGTGTTTTAAGTTGTCTGCTGGCGGCAAAATACCGTGTAATGATCTTAATCATAGTGTAATGGTGATAAAAAAATAATACGCCGTCTGTCAAGACTTTGCTTGATGTGCGGATTCAGTTTGCAAAAACACGATTGACGTAGAGTGTCGTTGTATTTTTACGACTTTTTTTTGAATACTTTATGTTAAAATTGAACTTATTAATAAATTATCATATTTTGTTTTGTATAACACTGTATAGTTAAGTCACCGGCAAGTCTTCGACATTTATATTCATCCTATTTAAAGCTATTTAGAACGGTACATTCGCATTCTAATTTATAAAAGTAACGGTTTTTTTGATAATACTTTTTATAAGGTTAAGGCCACGAATATCTCGCAATACAAAAGTAATTAAGAGTAAGTAAAAATGCTACTTATTTGCATTTTATTCTGGATAACAGGTTATTCTTAATCTTGTTCTAGATATTAATTTAATGCAAATGCTAATTATGACAGGTGCTTTCTGTAACATATATGTATGCGGTAAGATTGCGTTGAAGAGCAAAATTAGATGATTATTCTTATAATCTGAAAAAAAAACTTAATAACAGGGCCAATCTGTTGAAGTGATATGATATGCGAACAGGTTTAAATTTTTCAGTTTATATGTGTAGTATATTAGAGAAGTTATTTTAAAATTTCCCACGGCCTGAAAACAAGCAATAAATAAAACTACTACACTACTACTGTGCAAAATTTTAAGAGAATGTAAGTTTCCAAGGCATCTCTTATTACAGAACGACGATTGTAGTGACCACAATGATATTTTCTACAGACCTCTTTCGTCTTGATCTTGAGATGACCGCCATGTGGGATATTGATTCAACAATAATTGTTCCAATTGCTGTATCGGTTAATGGTCTTATCGCGAAGAGCCTCGACCAAACATCTCAAGAGGCTCTCACTTAGTTGCTGGATCAAGCGCAGGATACAGAAGGCAGTGTTGCTTGAGTCGGCACGGATAGTGAGGAGGTAGAGGGAGGTACCTCACTCTGTAACCTTAACCACCGGGAGCTTGGGTCCTCTTTCCGCTCTCCGGTTAGGCATAGTTTATGAAAACTTTCCCGAAAATACATTAAAACTTCATGGAATTTGAATGGACTAAAAAAATTTCTTCCTAACTAATCTTGCAGAATGCATTCATTTGTGTGCACCAAATCACTGCATTGAAATGAAATAATTACAAATTGCTGCTCAACGTGTCTACAATGCGCAAGCACCATATTTATAAGAATTAGGGCAACATTAAGATGAGTCTTTGATTGACAATTAACTTTGTATGCATCCAAGCATTATAATAAATAATATTTACTTTATAAATATAATTAAGTAATGGTATTATTTAAAAAATAAAGAATATAGTTTCTTAGATATTTTTAGTTTATTTATACACATTGTTTCATTAAGAGTAAAGTTAGTATGAAATTGACCTCAAACTAAACTGGTGTAATTTCTTATTTTTATGTAACCCTCAAGTTAATATAGTTAAGATGAGACTACTAGAATGACGATAAGGTATGTATACTATGCCTTGTTCTGTGATTATATAATTAAAAAAAATAATAATAATTCAGTCGTATTATATAATCGAACACTATGCACGTCTTAGTAGTCTAATGAGTTCAATGAAATGAATTGACTGGTCAGTTGACGCAGGTTTATTACCAACTGGTAGTAAACCTGCCTTCAGCTCCGCGGTTCGCAGGTTGGATTCCCGCCAACATTTTCTATAAACAATTTATTGGTTCTTCGAGCCTGGGTGTATATTTGTATTTAAGTATGTATTTAAAATTATATATGTAGATATTTACCAGTTGTCTGTCACGCGTACACAAGTATTCAGTTACTTACTTTGGGGGGCGGACAGCGTTATGTATAAGTGTCCCACATATTTATTTATAAAGAAAATCCAACGATGTGTCAATAAATTGTTAGTTGTTACGCTCAGTATGATTTATATACATCGTAGGGCAAATTATTTTAGTGCCTAAGCAGTCATAGAGTTATTATACCTAAGGTAAGGGAGCAAAATACCGGCATGTAAATGGCAATGAATAATGAGAAGGAAAATGTAGAATCCTATACTTTATCTTTGTTATCACTCAGATGATAGATAGATCGCCCTGTCTTCCCTACTCCAAGTAAAATAACTCTATGTAAGAATTAGTCGCCTTTTGCCTATACCCTCCTACCTTATCTGTGCAATATATTTATATTGCGATCCGACCCACCTAGATGTGCGCCACAGTTTAAAGTAATGAGTGATATGTAAAAGTAATAATTTCATGAATGCCGTCCGCTTTTCAAAAGCGTTGTAAGCACTTGGAAACGGTCCAGCGGGTCAATAATGTTCTCACCTTGGCTGAGACAGCGGATAAAATAAACACTTTTACGTTACCATTGACCGATAATGCTGAAGGTGCCTGTAGACATCAACGTGAATATGTACTACAACAAAAAAGGTATTATTTTTCGAAAGGGATACGATTTTGTGTAAAAATCGAAAACCAGGATAACAATCATACACTCAGTGATGATTTGGTCATCAGCAGTTAAATCTAAATAATTCATCATCATCCTCCTGGCCTTATCCCACTCTAAGTGGGGTTGGGACAACATGTTACAAACATGTTGTCACATGATTTGGCTACGGTTTTTTACGATCGGCCGCCTGCCTGATAGCAACTTACCTTAGTCGTATTTTACGACCCCTCAGTAAGAAAGAGGGTGGTCTAACCGGATACCACGCGGTGGGTCAACTCATCTTAGTCGCCTTTCACGTCACCTCGGTAAGAAATGAGGGTGATCTATTCTACCCAGCCGGATACCACACGACGGTTTAATCTAATTATGTAGTCGAAACAGAAATACACGAGAAAATGATGTTTGTAGTTTATATCTCATTCTACCTGATATGCTAAAGTATCTATATATGAAAACGTGAAGCAAAAACTTTGGACCCCTGTTTACGAAAATTGCGCGGACGCAGGAGCATAAATAAATATTGGCATACTTGTAGTTTATATGTAAAAGAGCTGTAGAACACTAATATTTTTCAAAAACAATGCTTGTTATGTACATAAAACATTAGACACCCTACCATGCATTTGAATTGGAAACACAAGTGTTGGTTACACAAATCTGTGGTTATTGTAGTTAAATCTTTCACAGTAGAACCTTAATAATGCTTGAAAGTTATATTTTAATAATTTATATTAAATAACTTATAATTTAAATTAATTATGTTTGAATTTCGACCACTGGGCGACCACTGGTACTTATAATTGTGTAGGGTACCTGTAGTCTCACAATTTGGTACAATTTATTTATTTAGGTTAGGTTACTTTTACTTAAGTAATTTTTTTATTTATTTTATTATTATTATTATATAACTTATGTAATATAATAATAATGTTTATTCGTAGATTCAAATTGAATACAAAATTGTTTGGTCAATCAGAAGGGTGATGTGCTGTACTCCTAGCTAGGTTATAAAATAATCTGTGTTAAGGAGTAACAGGCCCCTTCCCCATTTAGTATGATACAGTATTTTGTACAATAAATAGTTTTCCTTCTTCCTTCAGAACTTTAAGCTATAAAAGTATAATTAAAGTAAAAAAAAAGAAATTACTAAACTTTTTTTTTTATTTAGCATGAATTGTTCAAGATTTTTTGATTTTACATAAAATTAAACAAAACCACATTATAATATAATTAAAGTATAAGTACAATATAATATAATTCCTATAGTGTTAAAGAAAACATCGAGGATCTCAGAAATGAGTATATTCGTCAAAGTGACACAGAGTTTGTGATCGAAACCATTCATGATCTTTAGAATTTACTACATCTCCCCCTTGCTCCTCTAACTAAATTGTATTTAGTTCTACAAACATGATATACTGGAGAGTGCATAAAATTACAAGGCAAAATATTATCTGATCTTTGTACAGTTATAGTTAGTGACTTATAAATCAGACAAAGTTACAAAGAATAAGACGCGATCAGATTCTCGGATTCTCTTATTATTAAAATTGTTCAGTGTTAACAGAGTTTTCAACCGAAACCAGAGTCATTGTTTGGAATTACTGCGTTTGTTTGAACATAGTGTTTGCACTTATGCATACTGGTATAATCTCTTTGTTGTGATACTGAGCCGATTGTCTGTTACAAGTACTGTATATTGCTTATTTCTTTTATTCTCATCATTTTCCAATAGTCTTCTTTATTTTTTATACAAGGTTTCTTTCCTTTACATAATTTTTATTTGCATTTAAGAAGAAACTGTACTGTGTATGAGACAAATATTACTGTGTATGAGACAAATTGTTATAACCTATTTAATAAAACATTCCGATTGGCATTATAGCCTCCTGTCTTTAATTTATTGATTACGATGTATCAATATGTGGCACTGAAAAAATATATAAAACCTAGACTCCTTTCATAAGCTGTGATTGCCCGACCGTCCTACTCTTTCGATGGGGTAACGACTTCAAATCCCGGGCAGGCACCAATGAGTTTTTCTGTTAAAACCTATGTGTTTAATTGATAATTGCAATTTATCACACGCTTTTCGGTGAAGGAAAACAGACACCTATAACTTTTTCTTTACTATATCCATGAATAATAACTCTATGGAAGATCCACCGCGAGTATCAATAGATAAGTGTGTCCATAAACATGTATCTTCTATCAGATCGTATATTCAAATTTAATTCAACCAGCCGTGTGGTATCCGGCAGAATAGAATAGACCATCCTCCTTTCTTACCAAGGTGTCGTAAAAGGCGTATAAGATAAGTGCCGTGTGGTATCCGACTGCGTAGAATAGACCACACTCTTTTCTTACCGAGGTGTCGTAAAAGGCCACTAAGGTAAGTTGTCAGGCAGGCGGCCGGTCTTAAAATACGTAGCCAAATCAGTGACAACATGCTTGTAACATGTTGTGCCGACCCCACTTAGAGTGGGATAAGGGCAGGAATGACTGATGATTCAAATTTAATTCAATTCAGAAAAAAGTTATTATCGACTTATAAATAAATAATCAAATTAAAAAATCTAGTTACCGTTATCAGCATATAGAAATATAATGTATAGATGAAATCTATTTCGAAGAGTGCTCGTTTTGCTGTTAAGGAAGTACAAATTTCCCACTCCACGATCTCCGTCTAGAATTTATGGGCCATAATGCCCACGCATTAGTAACGGCGCAAAGATTTAACGAATATCAAATTCAAGTGTAGATGATAAATACGCTCATAGACAATAATAATATCTTCGTAGAACAAAATACGGAAGCAGTTATTCGTTCGTTACTATGGTCTGGTAAACGTTTGAAGTATCATATCGCTCATAGGCTGCAATAGTGGCACAACTCAGAAAATACGTGTTTACAATTAGGAATAGGTTTAAATGTGTTTTAATAATTTATAGAATTAGGCGTCACTTTGCAGAGATCCATAATACAAATGTAACAATGAAATATTTTTTTTATAATCCGCGATAAATTAAATAGAAAATTTATAAAAAATATTAATGCTAAATGTATAGCGGAATGTCCGTTTTTCTTTGCGAATTTGTCGTGGAGTCTATCTTCTGATGATGCTTCGGACGAACCACGCAACCGTTGAGTTGTGATAGTGAAAGTGTGTAGTGCTTGTGTATTGTGGTGGCAGTGGTGGAGGTTAGTGCAGGTATGGAAACGGATAGTCCACTCTACATTTAGCATTATAATATATATTTCCTATTTACTCTATATTTATACCAAAATAATTTATTATTACTTTTATGTTAATGTTTTATTTATTTATTCTGGTTCTAACAAATCGCTTACACTAATAATTTAAATTCTTACTGGCTAAGTACAATTGTAACAATTCACTTAAAAGTAAATTCCTAGCATCATATATATATAGAATAAATTTTATACTTATTATATATAAACATACACATATTGTACATGTACGTATTTGTTGAATCTTAAAAGTTAAAGACAGTGATTGATATATTTTAGCGAATGGTTTGATAAAATACTCTCTGTGTGTCAAAATGTACACCGATATGATCACTGCATTTGCTGAAGACATTGCATTTCTAAAAGGTGCATAGAGTGGTGGTATCGATACTCGGAGAACCTTAGAAGGTACAAGAAATATAAAAATTGAAATAATACATTCTTTTCAGCAGCAATACTGGCAGAACTTAAATTTAATATTAGGCCGTTCGTTTAAGCAAACTAAAGCATTGTTTATGCATTTTCCTTAGCAACGAGAACTTTAAACTCATTTATCTCAAAACATTACTTTTTGTGTTGTGCTGCTATGTTAATTTATGAAAATAAACAACATTATATAAAAGTTAGCGTAAAAGCGAGGGAATTAAATTGCATTGCATTTCGAAACAAATATTAGACCTTGGTAATACAAATAACTATTAAGTGCTCTGGTTAAATGTTAAAATAAACAGGTTGGACCTTACACGACACTTCCTCAATAACTCAGTCAAAAAAACCTTCGTTAACTCCTTAATTGGTAAAAGTTTCGAATTATAAAATATTTCAGAGTGTTAAACTAAAAAATCGCCACCATTTATCTCATCCATCTTATTATACAGTTATATATTAATAGCCGTGATAACACAACGGTTGGACATCTCCAACCGTACCGTATCCACCCGCTTACCGTAAGTAAGCGTCATCACGCTTACTTACGGTAAGCGGGTTCAAACCCCGGATTCAAATTTTTTGTAAAAACTCATATTGACAAATGAGTTTTTTATAAAAAATTTAAGCTGAGGTTTAATTCTTTGTATAACAAATAATATAAATAAATAAATGTATGGCTTAAACAAAATTGTATAGTGGTAGGTTTTGGAAGTTGATATATAAGGCCTAAAACTGTAAATAAAAATCTTTCCTTCTTGCTTAATTTAAACAAGCCGTATTCGTTGTTTGCCTTCAGTTTTAAGATATCTAAATATACTGTTTTTCCCCTTTCCAAAAAGGAAAACGGTTTTTTCCTAAGCAAATATCGAATTGAGATTGCAAAACGATTATATTATTTACCTTAATCGTTAAATCTAATTCATGTAATCATTAAGGGTCATTACCCTGATAATAAAAAAAGTAAAGTTTAAATTGGATGTGGTAACCATTGTTGCTGCCAAATGGACTCGAAAACAAACGATTAAAACCCGTTTTATAACAACCACGACCAGTTAAACCTAATTTAGGACTGTGGGTAGAATTACATTTACAACCGTGTAGTATAGCAAAGTGAAATTCTTGACTTACGAAACTTCCGCAACTTAATTAAAAAAAAATATATCTTTAAAATATGAAAATATTTGCATTTTCACTCATGTAAAACAACGAAAAAAATTATTATTATTAGAGATGTGTTCGTTTGTCATTTTATCGCATCCAAATAGAGTAGTGGGTCGATAAGATTTTCGATATGGAGAAAGCGGAAGAATTGGAAAGTTACATAGACAAATTTTAACAGTACTAAATTTCAGCAGTACGAACAGTACAGAAGCAGACGAAATCCCATTCGATTAAGTTACATTGTCAAATTTAGCTACAAATAAAAATGTGTCAAGGAGTATTAAACAATTTATAGAATTAGGCGTTACTTTACGGAGATTCATAATACAAAAGTTATAATAAAATAATTATAATATATTAATTATAGGAAAATAATTTTGTTATTACTTTTAAAAGAGTATCCAACATTTTCTCCTAAGTGTAAAGACTACAAAAGTCTTCGTATATTCTCTTTTATTTCAAAACAAAGGTTATAAATGTATTTGCAAGAACGACAAAACGTTGAGAATTGCGTAAGAAAATACACGATTCCATTATTTTGTTAGTGCTACGACATTTAGGTTGGTACGTTTGAGTTAAATGAATGATATTCAGTTCCCAAGTTCACAGTTGAGTGGGTTTCTGCACATGGAATCTCGTTCCAGGGTCCAGTTACGTTGGAAATGGAAATATTAAATGGAGCGTTGTATTCAAGATTTCACTTTATAAGAAAATGACAGATTTACGATAATGCAAAGCTTCATTTCTAAGCTTTAACAACTGTATTAACTTTGTTTTTCCTCACGATACAAATATAATACAGAGCTTGGAGTTTGGTGATTCAAAAGAGCTTATAAAAGTCTGTTTAAATTTGAATTACATTGAATTTTCTCGAGAATGGTAATATTTCTCTTGAGACGTGTTGTTTCCTTAACGGTATTTTCGTTCGACGAAAACCATTTTGTGCATTCTTAAAAATAAATATAAACATATATGTTTTCATGAAACTGCACATTTGATTACATTTCGTTACAGAAATATTTTGATCTGTAAGCTCGTTGTGTAGATACACTCAAAAATACTCCGAAATCATTACAAATAATTGTATTGCGAACAAATATGTATTGCATTCGTAGGAAATTAGTTGCAATCAAATAACTTGAATTTAAAAAACGGTACCTAAATTTACGTATAACATTTTATTGATAGCATTAGGCGTTACTTTGCAAATACAAAAGTATTGAAAATATTATTTTGCGATTATATTATTTAAAAAAAATTACTGCACTAGATAATAACTGGTTGAGATGAAGCGTATGCTACCGTAAAATATGTTAGGAAATTGTACCGTTATTGTCCGTTTATATCAACGTTTTTACGTGATGGAGTCACTGTAGTACTTTGTTTCTACCTCTTCGCTCTTTTACTTCTTCCACTGTAAGCTCGCAGCTTTTCATGTCTTCCTTGAAAAAACTTTTTGTGCACTAAAAATTCTGTCTCATTTTAAGTTTTAACATTCGCTTTGTCGATCGTTGTATTAAGATGTTATCCTCCTCCTTGAGTCGTGTGCTCACTACTGAGCATCGTGATGGTCCCAATCCCACGATCCCAAGATGTTATATAAAGATCTAAAGCTGCAATCATGATGTCATCAAGTTTTCCTTGCCCGCTTAAAGACATTATAACGCTAATGTTGCCTTGCAATTAAACTAGATTGTTAATATTTACAACTATTACAGATTCATTAAGAAATGCTTAAAAAGGTCATACGACATCACGACTTAACCTTCAATGTCAATATTGTCGTAACAATTCAGTAAAAATGACGCACTGGTAAAACCAACTTAAGAAGTTAAAGCCTTTCCGGTTCCAGAAAACATTTGTGATATTTTTCTATGCGAATCCGTTTCTTGGATAAATTTTTGTTTGCTAATCTAAGTAAGCCTTTGAACCTTTGAAAACCAAACAGGACTTTAACGAACTCTATTTACGAGTTATCAAATTTATGTGTTATAACTTCGGATAACGCATTAATTAATTAGCAATGTGATAAAATCTGTAATCTACTAGCTTTAGCATCTTTCTTATACTTACATATCATCCTTTGGATGACACATAAATTGATATTATGCCCGTTATAATATTTTAGTAATATTTTACACCACATTATATCGACCTTTATATTATATCCGTGCAAAATATTTCTTTTAGTAGGTACTGCATATACGGACATGTTGTTAAACAAGTTTCTTATTTCGAAATGACATTTGGGCGTCAGATTGTCTGCGCCTAGTGACCTTTGTTGGGCCTCGGAACTGATTTCATCGTCGTTGACTTGTACGTAATAAATTGAGAAAACAATTGAATGATAATCTCATCTTTAAAGACTGACATTCGCTCAATAATAATGATTATTTATAAGTAAGAGTTTTGTACTTTTGGAATTATTTATTTATAAGCATTTTCCAATTCTTAAGATATGATTATAACTGCCCAATCTGGAACGTGGTAGGTGTTAGCACCAATTCTGTTCCCTAGAGGATAAAGGACGGCTTTGTCCACCAGTGGGATAATTAGAGGCCATTACTTCATTTAATGCCATATAGGCAGATAATTTAAATCATATAACCAAACGAGTGTTAAATCAACGAATGTTAAATGTGGATGGTATGGATTGTGCGAAAATGCATAAAAAAGGAATACAACAAAAAAATTGTTGTGCAGGACCCACGTAGAGTAGAACTACGATAGGAGAATGAAATGGATAGGCAGATAATTTAAAGAAATAATTAAATTTATCGACTGAACCTTTATTAATAAGCTTGTTAGAAGAGGAAGATCATGAAATTTAAAGGTTTATATTACTAGTAATTTCAAGTTGTTTTATATTATGGTTATTATCGTAACATTGAAACTCGCTTGTAAATTTTGCACTGTTACTAATGGATTCAGTAATTTATTTGGTAAACGGTAACTTTCAATTCACGTGGCGCAGTTTGTTATGTAACTTAATGGATAAATACGAAATATCCGGTTTAAAGGGCCATATATTTCATTGATCAATTTAAAGATCTTGACAGTACACTGTTATGAATGGTCTTAAATCCATATCAAAATATACGTCTGTCTGACAACTGGCCAATATGGTATAAGCGGTTTCTTTTTATAAACGTCAAAAATATATAGGAGTACAGAATAACAATTTGTTAATTTATTGCTACAATAGCTGATGAAAAAAAAATGCTACAATTATGTGCATTACTAATTCTAAATCAAAATATTCTTTTGTAGTATTTAATGAAGATCTCATTGTTATTTTACCTTATCTTCAACAGTTTGCGAATAACAATTTAGTAGGCTACCAGTACTTGACCTGCAATACGCTCGTTGTTTCTTCTTCTATGACAAAGAAAAACTAAAATTTAAGTTTTCCTAGTAAAACACCGATATTTATCAATAACTTGAACTAACTACTGAATATTAGATATTGAATATATATTCCTGAGTTTCTAGAAAGAACTTTTAAGTTTTTATCCTTTTTTATGAAATAATGTCTAGATAATGTCTAGTTGGCTGATTGCCAACTATTTCAATAAATTCTGTCAATGCATGTCAATAAAATAAAAAGGGTAGGTATCGGTAATTGTGATAGCAACTGTTGTTGCGTTTTTGTGACAATAACCCAAACCTCTTTTTTAGTGGTTTTTTAAATTGTATTGGTAAATAACATGTGTTATGTAGCCTATCCCTATCTTCCGTTCTGTGGAGTGCACGTTGTATTATCACAAACATCTGTTGATTACTGGTAGATCCTAGCGCAACTGGTTTGTTCCTAACGTTTTACGAAGATTAGTGAAAGTTTTAAAAAATAGTTAATTTAAATGTTGTGAATAATCTGAGAAGAAAAAGACCTATTTCTTGTTACTTCGATGCTTTCAAATATTTGCTGTTGATCGACAATGATAAATGAATACAGCATGCAATAGCAGAATGTACTATTTGAATACAAAATCTCTTTTGCAAACTTATTTTTGTGGTCAGAGATCAACTTTCTTTATACTTTCATATCATGTAAGTATAATTTGTTAAGTGGGTAAATGACAGTGTTTAATTTACGTAAACGTGATCAGATCACTTGCTGATTGCAGCTTGTTTTGATTTTATCTTAACGTTCTACAAATATGGCGCGATTACAATGTCCACGGCCGTCCAATGCAGTTTGTATATCCGTTGCATCGACCTTAGTGAGTCATAATTTCTTCATTATCAATATAGCCTTCCAGCTTCGATATTTATTATATTGTTAAGGTCATTTGTTTTATAGATCTACATTTTTTTATTTATAGATGGTGTTGATTTTTCCTTTAAAGCCGGTTTACACCATAATACATGTTTTAGGATCATTAGCATCTAGGATTCATTTTTTCAAAATTATAAAAATTTGCGATTTTGTCGTGGAGTCTATCTCCTGATGATGCTTCGGTTGCGGGGCGAAACGATTGTTGAGTTTGTGATAGTGAACGTGTGTAGTGCTTGTGTATTGTGGTGGAAGTGGTGGAGGTTTGTGTATGTGTTTTTACGAATCCTGCACGTATCGGGTATGAAAATACGGATAATCCACTATACATTTAGCACTATATATATTTTCTATTTACTTTATCGCGGATTATAGCAAAATAATTTTATTATTACTTTTGTATTATGGATCTCCGCAAAGTAACGCCTAATTCTATAAATTATATAAAAAAGTTGTTCGTTGGTTTAATTAATCAGTTTTTCTTTATTCTGGCTCCATAATCGGTTAAATGCATCATATCATCAATTCATCATCGTATTTTCTTTTGGGAACAGGAGAACTCATAAGCACAAAATTGAGGGTATACAAAAATTTTAAGGTTACGCGAACGAAGTCGCGGGATATACGATAGTTTTTAAATACTTATAAATTTTCCCGTTTAGTTCTGATGGAAATTACAACTTAATATCGTTTGACATTACTTATATTACTTGCTTTTTGTCACCTTGGTATATTTATTATTAATGTATCAAGGTGACAAAAAGCACTGACCTTATTCTTGATACCTGTATATTGTAACAGGGCTTCTAGCTCAAAAAACAACAGATTCAGACAGTTGTTTAATATAGAAAAGTGATCGATATTACCTATTATTAACTGTGTAACATTAAATAGTAATCGAAGGCAAATAAATTAGATAATACGTATATTTCTAAATGCAGTGCCAAGGTTAGTATAAGCGGTCTAAACGATAATCCACTGGCGGAAGAGTCTAATACAATCCACTTGATGACTTTGTTGCGATATAGATGAACAAATTGCTTCTATAATGTACTTGAGGTATATTTATTAACGACAATGCGATGCTACCTTTATATTGCAATGACAGTTACTACATAACGCTCTACATGTTGTCACATGATTTGGTTATGTATTTTACTACCGGCCGCCTGTCTGATGTCAACTTACCCAAGTCGTATTTTACGACTCCTCGGTAAGAAAGAGGGTGGTCTATTCTACTCAACCGGATACCACACAGTGGATCAACTTACCTTAGTCGCCTCTTACGATACCTCGGTAAGAAATGAGGGTGGTCTATTCTAATCAGCCGAATACCACACGGCATAATACCACGCGAATAATAAGTTCATCTTTTTTATTATCGAACTCCGCAAAGCAACGCAACGCAATTTTATAAATTATTTGAAGATGGAATGAATGGAACAAAAAATTAAGAATTTTATCGAATGAAATACGAAAAAATTTTTTTTTTTTTTTAACAGGAAAAACCCCTTATGTGTACCACCGCCCGACGGGGACAGGCGGTGGTTATGTCGGACTCGCACCGACTAAAACGACCTGTATGCTCCACCACGCTACTGACGGCAGGGGCAGGGTACCTTATTTGACCCCATCCCCACCAGCAGCAACTCTGATCCTAGAGACAGCAACTCTGATCCCAGAGTTGCTGTCCTCCTCTGGGTGGGGACCCCTCAAAAGAGAAGCCCCCCTCCGCTAACCGGTGCATCGGGAGCACCAGATGCACCGACCGCCTCGGGGACCTGTAGGCCAGGCGTCCGATTAACAAATACGAAAAATTAAGCCGATCACTATCATAAGCGAATGCGTTAAAAGAATCTTATATTATTACTTATATTACGCACGCATTATGCTTAAAATTTCTCTTTTCAATTGTTCAGCAATATTGACATCTTTATGATTATCTGAGGTCACTAGTTAACGGCACATGCTATCAGTAATTGTCTCTTATATTTGTTTGTACACATTTGGTTTCCTTAGTTTGTGTTGATAATTTACGTGGTTTATATATTAAATAAACTGTTTAGAACACTGAATAAAAAGATAATATTTTAGGCGTAGGTTTTATTACCACGGACATCAAAAGGGAAGAGAAAAAGTTATATCCGTTACAGACTAATAAAGTAACAAAGTCAGAACAAATACAGACTATACAATAGCATTGTCACAGATAAAGTTGCGTTCTTAATTACCAACACTCCCTCCAGAACGCAAACCCATTTTGTTTAAACAAAACATATGTTTTTCAAATGTTACACCTTTTGTTAAATTATCAGCAACCATGTCGCAACCATTTACAAATAAGAAATTTATTTTAGAATTAACAATATTCTCTCGGATAAAATGTAATCTAATATCTATATGCTTAGTTTTAGGTTTATAACAGTCTGTTGATGCCAGTCTAATTGCACTCTGATTATCACTATAAATATTTAACGCTCTATCCAAGCCTTGACCGAGTTCAGTTTGCAGTTGTTGAAGCCACAAGGCCTCTTGTGTTGCTGATGCCATCGCCATATATTCGGCCTCTGCTGTGGAGAGTGCCACAGTCTGCTGTTTACAGGAATTCCATGTTATACAACCATTCTGAAAAATAAAAGTGTAACCAGTGCAGGATCTCCGGTCATGTGGGTCACTTGCCCAGTCTGCATCGCAGTACCCTGTTATATCTTTAGCGTCTTCCTTGACATAACATATCTTTAGGCTTTTAGTTCCTTGGAGATATCTCATGACTCGTTTTACACCAAGCCAATGCTGAATTCCTGCACCATTACAGAACTGACTCAACTTATTTACCGCATAGGTAATATCAGGTCTTGTTACCTGTGACAGATATAAAAGACAGCCTACCGCTTCTCTGTATGGAAAATTACTGGCTTCATCCTCAGGTACCTTATCAAATTTAGTATTTACCTCTATTGGAGTGCGTACTGGTTTACATTCAGACATGCCAAAGCGTTCCAACACTAGGTTAATGTACTTCTCTTGGTCTATCATTATCACACCTGCTTTACGATTTCTACTAATATTAATGCCTATACATTGATGTGCCTCACCCATATCTTTCATACAGAGTTCCTCCTTTAACTTTTCTTTGACATGGGCTGCTGTTTTCGGATTATTTGTAAAAAACAAGAAGTCATCTACCCATACTGCAATAAAAAACATTATTGACTCATTCACTAAATAATAAATACATGGATCAATTCTTGATCTTTCCAATCCAATTTTAATTAAAATACTATTCAGTTTTAAATTCCATTGACGACTAGCTTGCTTGAGTCCATAAATAGATTTATGCAGAAGACACACTTTAGAATCTTTATTATAACATTCTGGTTGTGACATGTATATCTCACTGTCTATGTCACCCTGAAGAAATGCACTTACAGCATCCATCTGGGCTATATCTAAGTCATACTTAGCAGCTAACGCAAGCAAGAATCGAACTGAGGTATACCTTACCACTGGAGCATAGACCTCATGATAATCGTTTCCTTTCTTCTGAGCACAACCCTTAATCACCAATCTAGCCTTAAAACGAACAATGTCTCCGTTCTCATTGGTTTTACTCTTAAATACCCATTTACAGGGCAAAGCTCTTTTGTTTGATGGCAACTCTACCAGTGACCAAGTTTTGTTATGTAGTAATGAATCATATTCCTCTTGCATAGCCTTTTTCCATTGTTCGGCATGTGAAGATGATAGAGCCTCATCTAGAGTCTGGGGGTCGCTCAGATTAATTATAGGACAAAAATAACTCACGTCATGTTTACCCCTCTCTGCATACTGGACAGCTCTGCGTGGACGTAGGTTAATATTACGTGCTGGTGTTGACAGGTCAATAGATTTATCTGGTATGTAGGATGAATCATCATTGTCGCCTGACAGATCTTCACTTGAAGGATGCACAGAGTCATTTTCTAATTCTGGTTCACAGGATTCTTCAGAAGTTTGTATTACAGGTTCGCTGGGTAAGCAAGGTAAGTACACATTATTGTCAAATTTTTGCATTTTTTCTAAAAACATTACATCTCTACTCTTGATTATTTTATTTGTGTTTAGATCAAGTAACCGATATCCCTTGCTAGATTCACAATATCCAACAAACACTAATTTTCTAGATTTAGTATCCCATTTTTGACGTTTCTCTTTAGGTACTTGTACCATAGCTTCAGAGCCAAAAATTCTTATATTAGATAAGTTAGGTTTCTTACCCGTCCACATCTCAATAGGGGTTTTTCCATCAATAGATTTAGTAGGAGATCTATTAATTATAAAAGCTGCTGTTGCTATTGCCTCGCCCCAGAATTGCTTTGACAATTGGGCATCAAACAACATACATTTAGCTCTTTCCACTAGTGTCCTGTTCATTCTCTCAGCTAGTCCATTTTGCTGAGGTGAATATGGAGTGCTTGTTTGATGTTCAATTCCATGTCTATTTAGGAAACTTTCAAATTCTTTGTTACAGTATTCCTTGCCATTGTCTGACCGAACAATTTTAATAGTTTTCCCTAGTTCATTCTCTACTTTTGATTTATAATCTTTAAATACTTCAAGAACACTCAATTTGTCTTTTAAAAGATAAACATGAACTCTTTTGGTAAAGTCATCAATAAAAGTAATGAAATATTTCATACCTCCCAGTGATACTTGTTCCATCGGTCCACATAAGTCTGTGTGGATGAGCTGCAGTGGGTGTGATGCTCTTGATCCAATACTATTAAATGGTAGTCGGCTTTGTTTACCTTCCAGGCAGGTAGTGCAAGTGATCACATTCTTATTCTTAGCTGGTAATGGATGGACTCCCTCTGCATACTCCGGCAGCTTGCTAACATCAGAGAAGTTCAGATGTCCCATGCGTCTATGCCATAAAACAATATCATTTAAATCATTTGAACATGTTAAGTTTGTAACAACTTCTCTATGGGTATTTAACTGATACAAGTTGTTTAATAATGTAGCTGAACACAGAAGTTTGTTATTCTGGTCATAAATATCACAACCTTTATCTCTGAAATTTACTTTGCAGCCATTTTTTACAATAGCACTCACGGATAAGAGGTTAGCAGCAAGTTTTGGTATGTATAGAACTTCTCTTACCTGAATTTTATTTTGTTCACTATCATTTATTAATAAATTAACCTTTCCCATACTTTCCACAGGTAGCGGTGTTCTACTGGCAACTGTTATGGCAGGTATTGGTGGGCTTGTTACATCATACAGCCAGTCACATCTATTGGTCATGTGCATGGAGGCACCGGAGTCCACATACCACAGGTCCGAATTCATTGTCTGTGAAGATGCTGAAAAAGCTGCAATAAAACTTTTATTATCTTCTGCATTCAATGTGTTTTTCTTCCTCGGAGCACGACAGTTCTTAGCCATATGGCCGTGCTTGTTACAATTGAAACATCGGGGCCCTCTGTAAGCCTTAGTTGTACTCTGATTCACTTGAATGGCAGGTTTTCTAGTGAAGAATGCTGTACTCTCTGAACGCTGAACTTCCTGTAGAAGTTTTGTTTTAATTGAGTCGGCGCTGATCTTCATTCCTGAGCTCTCTAGACCCATTATCATTGGCTTATAGGTTTCCGGTAAGCCAGCTAACATTAATGTCCCAAGCCATTCATCATCTATTTCAAAGTGAATATTCCTAAGCTTGTGCGCGGTCGACATAATCTTAGTCACATAGTCATCTACGTCTCGTGAATTGTCCAATGTAGTTGTAATAAGGTCTCTCAGTAAGGCTACTTTCCTGTACAACCCGCTGTCATCAAACGCATGTTGTAAACTCTCCCAAACTTCTTTACATGTAGTAGCACTCTGTACATGTACGTAGTTTATGGGATCGAGCAATAATATGAGTTTTGAATGTGCCTTAGTTTCCTTTTTCTTATCGACATTAGATCCGTCAATACAATCCCACAATTCTTCCAACTTGAAATATGCTTCCACGGCGAATTTCCAAGTCGCGTAATTGTCTCTTCCGACAAGTCTATCAATGTGAAATGGATTGTGGCTTGTATTGGCCATTTTCTACGAGAGCTTGATAAGTTTTCACAAACTTTTCTGACTAACCACGCCGTTTTTTTTTTTTTACTTAGGCGGGAATCTCACTACGCCGGTCGGATTTTTATTTGTTCTAACTGCGTTTATTTATTTATTTCTTTTTAATCAACCACGCTCTGCTACCATGTTGATAATTTACGTGGTTTATATATTAAATAAACTGTTTAGAACACTGAATAAAAAGATAATATTTTAGGCGTAGGTTTTATTACCACGGACATCAAAAGGGAAGAGAAAAAGTTATATCCGTTACAGACTAATAAAGTAACAAAGTCAGAACAAATACAGACTATACAATAGCATTGTCACAGATAAAGTTGCGTTCTTAATTACCAACAGTTTGGAACAATCCTCTTCCTCTCTATATAATATGCTATAATGATGGCATAATATCACCTCACGCGATGACGCAAATCGTGTTATTGACGCTAACATAATATGTTTGCCAAGCTTTACGTTTTTCTGAGACAAGTCCTTTTTTGGCGCCAATGACATACGTTAAAAAAATGTTAGAAAAAAAGCATTGTAATATCTTTTCATTTTTTTATGGGGTTATTAAGCAACGCGACGAAAAAAAATCATTTTTCTTTCTTTATTGGAAATAGCAATCGTGAACGCTGGATTTTGAAAGGTTGTATGTTGAATAGATCATGGATTTATGCTCTAGGCAGGCATTTATGAGATATCTATAAAAACTAATGTTCGTAATTAATATTTGCACTTCTATTTATAAATGAAAATATCGTGAAAATATCTCTATTATTTTTACAATCTGTTGAAACAGATGCTGAGCTTTCGTGCAATTTCAATCCATCTCTTGAAGGGAGGTAAAATTGCTTCTGACCAGCTGTGGGATAGTACATACTAAAGCATTAAGTGCAAATAAAATTGAATTATAATAATAAAACATCGCCAACCTTAACCATTTGAACTCCTCATAAGTTCAAATGGTTATTAAGGTTGGCGATGTCAGTAAAATATATATAGAATTATACTCATAAAGATAACGGGGGTCTACCCAACTGAATTCCATGACCTTCCACGAGCACATACACATAGTCTGCAATAAGGCTGCGTATGTCATGGGACGACTTTATCCGATGTTATGCAAGAAAAGTAAGATGTCGCTAAGCAATAAAGTGACACTCTACAAAACTTGCATAAGACCAATAATGTCCTATGCGAGCGTTGCGTTTGCACACGTTTCAAGAGTCAGATTGCTCAGGCTTCAAAGACTACAGAACCGATTTATGCGGACAGCCACTGGTTGTCCGTGGTTCATGCGGAACGTTGACCTCCATAGAGACCTCGATCTCCCTACCATTACTCACCTCTTTAAACGTTTTTCGAAATCTTACTTCGAGAAATCTGAGGTACACCCGAACCCCCTGATTTCAGTTGCTTCTACCTACATCCCAGTTAGGTCCGACCATCGAAAATACAGGCGTCCAAAAAGCGTCCTGTATGACCCCGACGATCAAATAACGATCGCCAACACAGAAACACGTAATACACTCACACAGCGTCTTCGCCGGCGAAGACGAGGTCCCAGTTTTCTGACGTCGGTTGGTCGTGGCTTCTCGCCACCCTTCCGACACCGCAATGACTAATCAAAGTCATACCATCAGCCCTCCACTACGCGTCGCCCTAAGCCGTGGTCCGGCCTCACAGGAGGCACCCTTAGGACGACGTTCTCCGACTTAAGTAGAGCTTCTGCGCTCTACTCCCTGCATTTCGCAACTTCGGCGATGCTTCTGCGCTCGCCCGCCCCGCCCGGTGACGCTGTAAAAGCCATTAGGGCTAACAGCATACAGTCAGTTCGAAAAAAAAAAATACCCAACTGAACATGTCACTGTAGCGTGGGTTCGATTTCTACGACGTAATAGCAATGTTCCCACTATTTATTTCTACCGTCAAGTTTATCACTCATAAAATGTACACAACAAGAATATACTCTTTGGTTTATTTGTACAGTAATCTTGAGGTTGTTTGATCCCGCGTTAAACGGTGATACATGTTGATAGGAAATCTCTAAAATTGGCTGAGAATAAACATTATCAATTCTATTAGAGAATAGATGAATGTATTTCCTATTTATCATATTTGAATTAAAATAACTTATTATAAAACAAAGTTCCCGAAAGTTGTCTGTGTGTATGTGATCGATTTTCTCAAAATCTACTGAACGGATTTTTGTACGGCTTTCACTAAAACATAATGCAATTGTATAGAAAGGTTTAGTTAAATAGTACATTACGGTTTTATGTTAATTGTTTTAAAGAGGTCGCACTAGAGAATTGTAGGTCTACAAATATACTACAAAAAAGTCCGCGAAAGCATGTCTCTATCTCTTATGGTTAACTCACAATAAATACTTTTATGTTCCAAATTTCAATTCGGCACAATTTTGTGACACTGATTTCCACGCGGACGACGGTTTTACATATAGAACAGAACTGGTTACATTACACGGCATAATATTGCAAATTAAAAAATAAATTTACTTGCTCGGCTTCGTGTTTTATAATAAAAAACTATATTTGCGACCAGCCTTGGAGTTTAACGTTTATAATGATCCTTTAAAAAATACTAAATATATCCAATTTATAAACGGAAATAAGGCCGTTTTTTACATTTGTGACTTGGCTGTTTAAAAAACCATACCAAAAATATTTTTCATTGGCTGTAATCTATCTTTAACATATGTAACAAAAACGGACTAAATAAATAATCAGCAAAAACGATTAGCAAAAATCGAGTTCTCTAAAATGAGTTTCAAAAAGCGGCCGTAGATTTTCATGTGACATATACTCGTATAATCCAGGATTAGGAAATGCTGTTTTCCTTATTTTCCTTCATCGAATACAGTATGATAAATTGTAAATATCAATTAAATTATTTTTTAATAGAGAACTTGTACACCTTCCTATGATTTCAACCAGCAACTTCTTTTTAGTGGCTCTCAAGGTCTGATCGATCAGCATCGTGGCTAACATTCACCATTTTCCTACCCCACTCTAATTGGGGTCGGTATAATATGTATATCTCCGATATGTATTTTGAGGCAACCCTACCAAAAGTATCTTTTTAACTTAATTGGGTTGATAATTTATAGAATTAGGCGTTACTTTGCGGAGATCCATAATACAAAAGTAATAATAAAATTATTTTGCTATAATCCGCGATACAGTAAATAGAAAATATATATAGTGTTTAATGTATATTGGATTATCAGTATTTTCATACCCGATACGTGCAGGATTCGTAAAAGCACATGCACAAACCTCCACCACTTCCACCAAAATACACAAGCACTACACAGTTTCACTATCACAAACTCAACAATCGTTTCGCCCCGCAACCGAGGCATCATCAGGAGATAGACTCCACGACAAAATCGCAAAGCGAAGCGTTATGCAAACAAGCATTGTTATATAGTAATCGGTTCATCCCCACCTTTACCTCTGAACACGTGCAACAAGCTTGAACTTGAAACATTTATCTGCTCGTTAATGAGGGTGCCATTGTTATGCTTAATGATTTCTAATTGTTCCAAAATATTCAATTTTAAGCTTTTTTCGCAGGTGTGCAGTATTTCGAAACAATGGTCATTAGGAACTTTATGACCGCTTTCTAACAAATGTTTCGCGAAATGTGAATTTTGTGGCTTATTATTCCTGAAAGCGACCATATGTTCTTTAAAACGGGTTTCAAAATTACGACCAGTCTGACCCACATATGTATCATTGCATTCAGGACATTTTATTTTGTAAATACCACTCAGAAAGCCCGAAAAAGAGTGGTATTTACAAAATAAAATGTCCTGAATGCAATGATACATATGTGGGTCAGACTGGTCGTAATTTTGAAACCCGTTTTAAAGAACATATGGTCGCTTTCAGGAATAATAAGCCACAAAATTCACATTTCGCGAAACATTTGTTAGAAAGCGGTCATAAAGTTCCTAATGACCATTGTTTCGAAATACTGCACACCTGCGAAAAAAGCTTAAAATTGAATATTTTGGAACAATTAGAAATCATTAAGCATAACAATGGCACCCTCATTAACGAGCAGATAAATGTTTCAAGTTCAAGCTTGTTGCACGTGTTCAGAGGTAAAGGTGGGGATGAACCGATTACTATATAACAATGCTTGTTTGCATAACGCTTCGCTTTGCGATTTTGTCGTGGAGTCTATCTCCTGATGATGCCTCGGTTGCGGGGCGAAACGATTGTTGAGTTTGTGATAGTGAAACTGTGTAGTGCTTGTGTATTTTGGTGGAAGTGGAGGTTTGTGCATGTGCTTTTACGAATCCTGCACGTATCGGGTATGAAAATACTGATAATCCAATATACATTAAACACTATATATATTTTCTATTTACTGTATCGCGGATTATAGCAAAATAATTTTATTATTACTTTTGTTTTAATTGGGTTGCTTCATCTATGAAATGCAAGACAATGTAAGATTCAATAAATGTTCATTTTTTGGCGCTATTCTTTTTACATTCATTACATAAGTCACACAATCCATCCATCTTTTTTTCGGACTCCCTATTGTCATATACCATCCACCCACATTCATATTAAAAACCTCTTTGGTCACATGATTTTTATCCCTGCTGATAACATAACGCTCCTCGTTACATAATGTACGTCTATGCTCATTACATATTGTTTATAAAGATTAAAAATCCATATATTTAAAACAACTGCCGTGTGGTATGGGGCTGAGTAGGATAGACCTCCCTAATTTCTTACCAAGTTGTCGTTAAAGGCAACTATGGTAAGTTGACGTCAGGCAGGCGGCCGGTCGTAAAATAACTAGCCAAAATATTTAACAATATGTTAATAATATGCCGGACCCACTTAGATTGGGATAAGGGCAGGAGAATAATGTTGATATTTAAAACAAATGATGTGTAGTTTTTGATGAAGAATAGAAAGACAAACACATTAAAACAAATTTGTGGTTCAATGATTACTTCTAAACGAGTTTCGTGGTCACGGTTCACGTAAATGGGTCGCAATATCAACAAATAAAACATATCAATGGATACACGAAATAAAGTAATATTTAACTGCATTTTAGTTATCAGATGTTTGTAGGTTCAAATTTTTAATAAGAGTTATATAATGTTCTTACTAAGAGACTTGTAAATGCGATAATTAAAATAAACAGTACACATACCAACATTTTCGCGTAGGTACGTTTTATTGCTTTAACACGAATTGCCGACAAATTAATTAATCCAACATTCTATAGGCATTACGTAATTATTCAAACATGATAGTAGCGAACTGATATTTATTATTCATCAGACAATTAGCGTAACATGTTAAGTGTTGTCACCAAAAATCGCCTTTCAATCATAAAGTTAGAAAATTTACTCGAAACCCTTTTTATATTTCAAATTTTTCGATCACTTGAAGTCAACATTAAAGAGACCAAATTATCAAATCTTTTTCAATCTCCGTAAAATATTATTTTCGCCCTATTTACTTTTTTTATATTTCAGTTACTTATTTTTCATAACCTCATCGCGGTTTACACAAAAGAGACCAAATTCACCCAAATTCTGTTCAAACCTAACCACCTCCTAAGCTAAACAAAATCTAAACCTAAAAGATATTGAATATCTTTTGGGATTAGATTTGATTAGAATCCTTCTTTAATTAATAATAAAAATATTTTTAGATTTGAAATATACTATTCATTTTCAGCCCAAAGAGAAATATTCGCGGCTCCTAAAAATTTATACATACAATAATCAAGTAGATCATAATTTTAAAAAAATTATCAACGAAATTAAGGGGTCTGGTTTTAAAGAAAATACAACGCATTATTAATTAATGCCCCCTGTAGATGCTTGCAAAAATACATTTTGAGTTATTAGTTCCATATTAAATCTGTTGTACATTTGAATCTTGATTTGACTTCGAATTATAATTAACCTAAATAATTCTTCATATAAATGTCTTTGCTCTGTCACACGACTAAAGGGTAATCTGTCCTAGTTTCATGTTGTATCTAAATCAAATGATTGCACCGATCCATTCACAAACAGTTTAAGAGGTCCAACACGAACTATGATCTAAGTGAATGCTATATTCCAGTTGTTTATTCCATTTACTAAGTTTTTCTTCCACGACATTTTTGCAATGAAAATCACACATCGTCGTCTGTAAAAATAAAATGTGTAAAAGTTTTTTGACATTAAAAAATTACTGTTACACTTAGGCACATTTCATTTCTTTTAATTTCGGTACCAAAATCGATACAGATATGGTGGTCACGGGCATAGCCTAGTTATTCTAGACGATATTTTATATTATCAATATATTCCCGCCATAGTTCATCGTATTTCGAAGTTGAACGGAAGATGGGCGGGGCACATAGTACTTAGAACTGATGGGCGTTGATCTCCTTAGATTTTTGAATGGCCACCCCGCTCTAGAAAAAACACCGTAAGTAGACTCTCACTCAGTAGACAGACGATTGCAAACAGATTGCATAGAGTCGTTGGATCCAAATGGCACGAAATAGTATGTCGTGTGGATCCCTTGAAAACACCTATGTCCAGTAAAGTCCACTTTCATCAATTAAATACAAAGATATATCAGTTTCATTGAGATCGGGTTTAAGATATTTGCGTTGTCACAACATTGTCACAAGTCGCTACCTGGATGAGTGACCGATATGTTACTATCCATCAAAATAAAAGAAAGATGCATGAAGCATATAAATTATGAAAAATATTTTCGGCTTATCATTTGGATATAAACCAGTTTTTTCTATACAGATACAAAATACTAGCTGTAAGCTATTGCTAGCGGATGAGATAAATACTTCACTCGATTTTTTATCAAGAACCCGCATCATCATAGAAGGTTTACTCATACTTACTTACATACTCAAAATTTTCTTTACGACTTTTGATTGTAAAAGCAGAATTGCGTCCTGCTAGATATTGCGCAATATATTTCACTTATGCCCAAGCTCTCCGTACTCCGCGAAGACGGTGTGACGGCATTTGCACAAACGGTTAACAACCGCCTTCCTGTCGCTAACATTGAACTAGTTCTGGTGGCGAGCGCCGGCCAAGTGCACCGAGGATGTTATTATGTCGCTACAAATAGAAACTGATTTCAAATTGTACTTCACCCACGTACTGTGCGATTTCATGCCAGCTGTTATTTCGTATTTATGAAATTGTCGGACTGAGGCCGTCTTATTTTTTTTAAAATGATGTATACATTGTAATAATGTTTTCGTATTTAAGTACACTCCTTCCGAGTGTTTCATTATAGCATACATTCATGCGGCCACTTGTTGTCCATGGTTCATTTGAATACATTGATCTCTATAGAGACCTCCAAGTCACCATCCCTAGCTCATTTTGTCAATGTTTCTCAAAATCGTACTTCGAGTCCAGTAATAATAGTACATTCTTCCTACACCTACCTATATTAACGTCGACTCACGGAAAACAGCCGTTCATAAGAGCTTCCTATTTACCAAATACTATAAATTACCGTCACAAATTTCAACACCCAAATACGTACTCAGTCTTTTTTGACTAAACTGGACTAGACTTTTCACCGCACTTCTGAAGGCATGTTGACTAGTCACAGACATACCACTGGTCTTCGACTACACGTTTCCTTTTATCGTCTACCGGCTTCAAATGAGGTACCTTTAGCGTTCCCTAACGCTAGTAGAGCTTTTGCGCGAAGATATCTCTCCAGTTGGTGCTGTCAAAGCTATTATGGTTACTATGGCTCTATATATTAGTAGATGTTCCAGTTATTTCTTACTGCTCCGTGGTTAAAATTTTTAAGTTTATTAATAGGTTTTTGGGACTAAAATATAATAAAATATAACTTCTTATGTCCCTTAAACTTATGGGGAAAATTTATAAAACGATCATAAGGCCTGTCGTAATGTATGGATCAGAATGTTGGGCAATGAAAAAGACATGAAAGAAGAATACATGCAAATGAGATGAGAATGTTAAGGTGGATGTGTGGTGTGAAGACATTATAGAAAAGACGAGAGGTGCAAGATTGGGATGGTATGGATATGTAATTAGGAGAGATGAAAATCATGTAACCAAACGAGTGTTGAGTATGAATGTGGATGGATATATGACAAGATCCCTCTTGTCTTGTCTTGTCCTCAAAAGAGCTGGTTGGACTGTGTGAAGTATGACATGCATATAAAGGGAGTAGCGCCAGAGTTGAGGAATGATAGGAGAGAATGGAAGAGAAAAACATGTTGTATCGACCCCACTTAGATTGGGATAAGGATAGGAAAAAGAAGATAACCTCTTATGTAAAAAAAATAAAATAAAATTTTATATAACTCATTAATAATTACACGTCTTAATTTAGATTTATTTATAATATTTTTAATTTCTAATTCACAAGTAAATCTGTATGTAATATCATTTAAATTGTTTTTTTATATATCAAGCTCAAGCGCCTTTATGCAATTAGTACATCCCTTCAGCAGTTAAAATATTTTTTTGTCCTCTTCCTCTAAGTTGCTGGAGAGTATCGCTCCTTTTGCATTAAACTTTTTTTATTATATTTTAAACTGCAAAGTATCTAGGCAAAATGTTATGTAAATTTTTTGCGGTTGTAATTTAATACTGGATGTAGTCACAACAGGTCGAACCCAATGACTACAGACGTGGCTAGACCATAGATAATAAGAAAATAGCCGTGTTTTTAATATCTTAGTTTTTATTTCATTAATTTTTACCACAAAGGTGATAAATCAGACAATGCCTTTGTAAGCGGCACAATATGATTTCCTTTCATGTATACATGTTAAACAGGAATAATATAGAAGTACCTTTTTTAAATGTATAGTTAAATTTAAATGTCTATAGAACAAATTGTAAGCTATTGTTTTTATGTTTTCAGGTGGCGTATTATAACCAAGATGGCGAGGCTTCTTTCGTATGCCTATCTTCTTGTCGCATCAATAATTTTAGCACCGACACTAGCGGCTGTCTGTCCCGAAAGCTGCGTTTGCGGCACCACACCTGACGGCCTTCACCGTGTCACTTGCAGCAATCTTGTTGCACTTTACAAATATACTTTGCGACAAAAACACCACAATATTAATATTCTTGATCTCTCCCATAACAATATTACCAAAATTACTCATGAGTTGGATAGGCTAACTGAAGTGGTTAGCCTAGATCTTTCTACTAATGGTCTTACGGAATTAAATAAGTTTTTGCATAATTCAAAAAAATTGGTTCATCTTAATCTAGCTCATAATCGATTACAAAAGCTATCGTTGATTTATCTTCCCAGAAGTGTCAGCTCTCTGGATTTAACTGGAAATCTATTAAAAGATGTGCCATCCGATTTAGGACATTTGTCGAGTCTTGAACACTTAGAGTTGGAAGGAAATCCGTTGGATTGTTCTTGTAATAATATCATCAGTCGAAATAGACTTTTAGCAGCAAATGTTTACATTGATGATGTAAAGTGCCGAAGCCCATTACACTTAAAAGATCGATCTTGGTTAGAATTAAAAACTAAAGACATTTGTAAGGTATCTAAGACCGATTTTATGGATATGATGATGGGAGACCAGCCGATTGACGCTGTACGGATTAGTGAAGAGAGTACGGCTTTGAAATCAATGCCTTTAGTAGGTAGTAGTGATTTAGAAGAAGGTAAAATAGTTCATGGTACCAATTTGGATGAAGACGATGATGGTTTACAATTTATGAAAGTTGGTCGATTTGCAGCACTTTCATCCGATGAAGTAGAAGGTTCAGGTGAAGCTATTAAAGACCAAATACATGAAAGAAGCAGTAAAGAAATTTTAAAAGCTGCAAATATTCATATAAACGATGATTCAATTGAAGGTTCTGGCGAAGGATCTGGTTTCTCTGGATCTCTAGATCTTGATCAAACAGAAAATAATTTAGAGACGACTACTTCTACGATCGAAGAATTGAACTCCGATATAGTAAAAAAAATTCTTAATACTGAAGAATTATTAACCGCTCGTAATATTCACTCAAGCGATGATGCTGCAGAAGGTTCTGGCGAAGGATCTGGGTTCTTTGGTCTAGACTATGAAGATCAAACAGAACATATTGTAGAAACGACTACTCCTATAATTGGAGAATTAAGCCCCGATCCAGTTCACAGAATATTTAATAATGAACAAGACGGGAACTTTACAGAATTTGAACTTCCAACACCCCCTTCTGTATATCAAGGTGGTCCTAATTGGCATACTCGTTCTGAAGTAGTAACTGTAGCTTCAGTTTCTACAGAAGGTACAAGAGATACTACTGTCTCCGAACAAATACGAGTTACACAGGCCTCCGAAGTTCTTGGTCAAGCACCACCCGGCGATGACAATGTAGTTACACATAAAACTGGTACATATGTTTGTATTGCTTTAATAATTGTCCTGCTAGTAGGTTTGATTGGATTTGCTATTACAAAGGGACAAATGCGAAAAAGAAGAGATCGTAGAATTTTACGACAGCAAAAAAGGGATGTCGAGAAAGCTTCAAAAGAGATGGTAGATATGAACAAGTCTTTATTAGGAAAACCCGCCGCAGTGGATAATGCTGCAGAAAGAAAAATTAACGGAAAGTATGAACTTGTACCCACACATGAGGCTCATCAGAAAAAAGGAGAAAATGGGGATGTTGGAAATGGTGTAAAATATGATAATGAAGAAAACAGAACTGACAGCCCACACGATACGAATCAAAATAAAAGCAGCTCGATCGATAATAATTTAGCTCATCAAGCACCACAGCATGAAACGTCATTCGATTTAGAACCAGGTGTTCCTAGCTCTCGAAAAGACACCAACTCTTTATCTAGTGAAGATATTTTCGTCCCCATAAATGACGAAGATAATCCTAGATTAAATAGTAACTTAGATTTAGATGTATCACAGCCACTCTTAAACGGAGATCCAATTGCCGACTCGGATTATTTGTCACCAACACGTGAATATGTTCCTGTATATTCACCCGATATGGGACGAGTTCGAATTAAAATGACAGAAACACCTAAGCCGAAGACACCAGTGCTAGTTACAAGAAGTAGATCAAATGCTGGTGATATAATTATTACGCCTACATTAGACGGCAATGTATCGAAGTCAACTACTTGAAATTTGGTTGCGTAAAACAGAATAAGAACTATTTCTAAAAGCGTATATCTGTGTCAGTTCGTAAGCACTTCAATATTGGCAATATTCTGTGATTATTTAGTGTCGGAATGTATGGGAAGTCGGAAGGATTAGTGTGAGAACTCTATATACGAGCTGTATAGGACGATTTTGACTGTATTAAGTACTGCCAAAGTGTGTTTGTAGTCGACAGTGCCTTTATTCTAACTTGTTAGTGGTTTACAAATATATTTATGAGAGCATATTTTGTGCGATGAAAAAAATATTTTTATACATGTAAAATGTTGCCATGTTCACTATAGATGTAAAAATTGTTTTATATATAATGAAAATAATCTTGTTGAAATCTGTAACACAATTTGTACAATCTTGTATTGTATTCTCTTTCGGTTTCGGTACAATTCTTGAGTTGTCAATGGTTGTGTACTTACCTTTTATATCCCGAATACATATACAGCAATGTTTAGCAACGAATAGTCTAACTTGTTATAATCTATGATCCTATAATTTTCTAATCTAGAGCGATTTGTTCTTTTACTGTCTAAGTATAAGTTCCTTATGAGTAATTATATTAAATTATTAGTTATCTAAGATTGTGATACCATTTATTTTAAGTAACACATGCTATTAGGGTAATATGTACGCAGGAAAATAGTTAATTCATTGTACATTTGTTAAGGTGATTTTATTTGAAGATATTTTACCTTTTCCATAGAGATGTTTAATCACAGTACTTCTTTGCTTTTGCTGACTTGTTTTAATTATTTCTTCTTAATTTATGGACTTTATTGTTTTAATTAGAACTTTACTTCATACAGTGTTATAGATCAAAACCGAGAACTAAAGTATTTCAATGTAAAGAGATTTATAATTGATGTAATTTTATTTTGAATGATATAAAGAGTTAATTGAATTTACGTGTCGTTTTTTCATTTCCCAAAATAAATTTACTTAACATCTGAATTGTTCGACAAAGACTTATTGCAAATTACGATATTCTCTGCCACACACATTTATTTTATTTTTAACAAGCACGATAATTAGAGATTCCAAATTCCAAAGAATTAAAATTTCATATAGTTTTATGAACCATAATATATTGATTTTTAATTTAAACATACCTATTTGATTCTACATATCGGAGATATGTAAAAAAAAATAAACAAAATATATTGTCTCATGAATAACAGATTTTATACTTTGAATATTTCATTTGAAGGGATTTATTGTATATACTTTCTAGACAATGACAATCTGTGAAGTAACAGTAATATAATGAGTAGAAAGGTAAATAGGTAGAGCCCACAATATCTTAGCTTAAAAGTTTATCGAGAGGATTGAAAGCTCACACTTTATCAATTATAATCGTGATTTTCCGCAAATATCATTCCGCAAATACCAAGATCATATCAATCGTTTTATCGCTCTTCCACTTATACTAACTGAATAAGTGGAAATAGTTAAAGTTGTCAATTCTAACTACATATATTCATCTAACTATACTATTGAAATTAGTATATATCTAACTTGTGAGCGTCTTGAGGATTGGATGCAGCCTAATCTACATCATTTAAATAGAAACCGTATTTGTAGGTGCGAAAGATCCAAAAGACGAATATGGAAATGTATAGTAACCCAACCAAATTACAGTACCCAATAGAAAAAAACCTAGTCGTAATTTACGATCATTTTCCAAATTAAAATAAATTTTACCATCAATAAGAAGGACCCTGACTATTACAATGCAATTTATAAAGATTATAGAAATTGTAGTTTTAAAAATCCTATGATAAAAATAAATTTATTGCGAAAAGAATAAATTGGAGACAGCAAAAAATTCCAAAGACAATTTGATTATTAACTTCGACGCTAGAGCCTACGCGCTTTAATCTCCGCATTTCGAATCCGTGATGATGCTTTTGAGCTATCTCCGCCGAACATGCTGTAAAGTCGATATATACTCGTGCATCCCGACCCAGCAAGCATTTATCTCCAAAATCATTACAGCTTCACACTCTAAGCTGAGTTCACTATCATTTATTCAGGAATTAACTTACACTATTAAATAATTAAAATAGCAATTTATTACTAGAAATATGATGAAAACATGGTCGCAAATATGATTTCAAAAAAACTTTGCGGAATTCGCTAATAAAAACAAATTATTTGTAGATTTTTGTATAGAGCAGAAAATCTTTGTAATGCTTGAACCATAGTACGATTAGTAAATACCTAATACTAAAACCAACACTATATAATAAATACTACTATCGCAGAAATTCACTAACATAAAAGTTGATTTAAGCATGTGTTTATTTAATAGCAAAATTGTATCTTCATTGGTTTGCTTTTGAAAAAATCTATGGTCAAATAGAAATTTCCCAATTGAAGTCCTACGACAGTTCCTGTTATTGCTTAATAGGTTTTATAGAGCAAGGTATCCGTTAGTTGCGTTACATGCAGCGGAGATTTTTCCGGGACATATTAATTCGTCATACACAAACATAGACCTAGTGGTTATAAACTTGTAAATAAGTTCTTTTGAATCGTCAAATCTACTGCTGGATTGGAAAACTCTTCCTACTGAGAAGAGCCAGCAAGAGACTTGGCGGTTGCTCTTTTCAAATAAAATTCTTATTACTAGTTACATTTAGTCATTATCTCTTGTAAGGAGTTGAAGAGTAGCTATGTCCACGCATTCTTATAATCTAAGTAATCCTCAGTATATATATGTAGTATGTATATGTTTGTATGTATGTAGGCTTTTTTGAGATTAGCCTTGTTAAAATTGATAGCGGAACTTTATTATAGAATCTTATACCTAAACCCATAAGCGACTTACGTTCAGAGTAAAAATATACTTCTGTCTGTGCAAATATCGATGAGTAATTATTATTATAAGGACGGATATTTACCAAAATCGTAATCATTTCGTTATGCCTCTAAAAAAGTCTTGTAACGAATCGAAATAAAAGATTAATGACTCTAGAATGTCGATTGCATTTTGGAACTACAAGTCAAGTAAAGTCCATCTGGTAACATAGAGGTTTGTGTACTACAATACGTAATTCAAGTAATCATTTAAGGTACTAGATCATGCATTAGGTCACATAGATTGTAGATCGGATCATAGCCGATAATGGAATATACCGTGATACTGTTACTCGTACTATTTTGTTTATGGTCATTCCAGAAGCGATTTTGTTTCTTGGAGTTTAGATATTAGCATATCCATTAGAAGTATAAAATGTAAATTGGCCTCAAACCATTTTTTTTAAGGATATCATACGTTTTCTTTTAGGTTTTAGGCACAAACATCATGTAAAGTACAAATAAGTAAAGTATCAATTGTATTTAAAAACTAGCCGCGCTATCACGACTCAGTGGTAAGCTACACCGACAAGATGTAAGTTCTAATTTCGTTAAATGAATAGAAAAAAAGAAGTAAATGTTTCTATAAATCCTTTTATCCCTTAAATTATTAATATATGTATAAATTAATGTAAATAACTTATTTTTATTTATTATTTAAACTATTATGAAAAAAATATTGTCTGTTTAATTAATAGACAGAAGTCTATTAATAATTGGTGGGCAACAAGTTAATTGTAAGAGTTTATGAAATATTCTAATAAAATAATTCGAAGTAAAATTATGCAACAGGTAATAACTTAACATTGTATAATTTTGCTAATTCTGATATTTAATGTAAAAAAATATAAATTCATTTAAACAATTTTTTCATAATTTTTATAATAACGTGAAATATTTTAAAATGTTATTTAAAAAAAATATCTATTTAAAAGTTTGTTATGGTAAAAATAAATTTGAAGACATCACACTACTACATTTCACAAGCTCTGATTTATAAAACATTATAGGTAATAAATCCAAAGTTTTTTTAGTGCCGTTTTTAACAATCATTCATGTCTTTTACAAAATATTTAACATTAAATTCATTGTTACAACATATTTACATTAATTTTTCCTCACTACCACTCAGATTTATTTAAATTTACAAAGTTACAGTTACTACATTCAAAAATCACTCTCTCTCGGACGATTTTCATCTGAAAACCGTCTAACTCTTGGCCGAAGCGGTCTTTCTAATTCCGCTTCAACCTCTATTACATTATCTTGTGTGTTATATTCTGAAATTCGTCTTCGTCGTGCCCCGGGACTTTGGTCTAACTCAGCTATTTCATGACTACCATATCTTCGATTTCTACGGCGACGGCGCTTATCTCGATCGTTACCACTTTCAGATAGTTCGATATCATCCAACACAGGTACATCACCGTTTCTCTCTGTTTCTTCTAATAAATCACCACTTGATTTTGTTTTTCGTCTGCCTCTTCTACGTTTAGTTTTACCCATGTCTGTTTCATTCAAAGAATGACAAGAGACATTTAATTTGGGCATAGAGAGAGCTTCGTCGTACGAAGGTGGCGCGATTAAGTCTCTTGGATCTGGGGTATTACATAAAGCTTCTTGTTCTGCTCGAATTCTCAGCTGCCTAAGTCTATCTCTAGCTTCTTGAACTTGTCTTTCTCTTTCAGCTTGAATTGTAGCTAAGCGGCGATTCATTGACCTCCTTATAGTATTAATAAGTATAATACAAAGAGCAAGCCCAACAATCATGACAATTATAAACCAAATCAATTTATCTGGGGTTCCCGCCCTTTCACTAGGATTCCAAATAAAATAACAGGCTTCTAACCATGTTTGCCCAATGACGCTTATAGGACTATTACATAATAGGTTGTAAGATTCTTCTTTTTTATTTGGCTCTAAAGTAACAAATTCATAGAAATCAAACATATTACCATCGGCACAGTCGCATCTCCACATATTATCACCTAGATCAAGCCTATCTAAAAACGGATTTGAATCAAAATAAGTTCTAGTCCAAACGTTAGTAAATCTGTTACCGATAACACTTAGTCTACTTAGTCTGGGCAACATAAAAAAAGTATAATTATTGACAGCGCTTATTCTGTTAAAATTCAAATTTATGTATTTTAACGTGTTCGAAGAGATGCTATCCGGAATATGTGATAAAAGATTGTGTGATAAATCTAAATCCACGAGTGAGGGAAGACCTTCGAGCGAATCTTTACCAATAATGCTAATTTCACAAGAGCTCATGTCAAGTATAGACAGCGAAATTGATTTCAAGTGACCGACTCTGTTTAGATAGTTCCGAGAAATTTTTATTTGAGTCAATGATGGCATTTCCAAGAGACTATCCTCTGGTATTTGAGCTATTTCATTCCAAGATAAATCTAAATATCTGATCATACTAAGTCCTCTAAATGTGTCGCTTTTAATAGATCCAATATTATTATAGGAGAGATCTAAATATTCTAACTTTGTATTATTTAAAAATTCATTACTTCTCAAATATCTTATCATATTATGACTAATTATAGCTTTCCTGAGGTTTGGGAAGCCAAAAAGATTGGGCCTAAAAACGTTGCAATATGAAATATCTAAATATCGTAATGAACTCGAAAACAAAGAGTTCGTCGTGGAAGATAGTTCCAATCGGTTGTTATGTGACATTTTCAAGAAAACTAAAGAAGGTAAATATGCTAGTTCGTTATGGTTTATGGTGGTTAGCTGGCAATTACTTACGTACAGACTCTTTAGCGTTGGGGATATGAGATTTTGAATTCTTGATAAGGGGTTATTATTAATTTTTAAAACACTGATATTTAAAAGTCCGCTAAGAGGCGATCGTCCATAAATTGAATCTATTTCACAGTTGTCCAATATTAAGGTTTCCAGGGAGGGACTTAACAGAAGTTCTTGGTTTGCTAAGTTCGCCATGGTTTTGAATTTATTTCGAGATAAATCTAATGTTTTAAGATTACTTGCCGGTTTTAACACTTCATTGGGTCTTAAATTTGTCCATGACTCAAAACGGTTTTTTGATAAATTTAAATTTTCTAGTGAGGTAAGATTTAGAAATGCATTTTCTGGTAATTCTTTTAAATTATTACCACTCACATCTAAAGATACAAGATTATAAAGATTGTTTAGGTTTTGCGGAAATGATGAGATCTCGTTGTTGGAAATGTTCAACTTCGTCACCTGGAAAATACATATACAAAGTTCAACCATAGGCAGATATCAGATAAAAGTAAAGACGATGCAAAAAAAAATAGTAGTTTTAAAGAAATTTATTATAATGTATATGGGATAAAAAAATTACAGTATTAAGTAACTGAAGAAATTAATTATTTTGATATCGAATATGGGGTAAATCCGCCTTGTGGTTTCGGGTCGAGCAGAATAGACAACCCTCATTTCTTACCGAGGTGTCGTAAAAGGCGTCTAATGCAATAAATAGCCAAATCATGTTTGTAACATGTTGTGCCGACCCCACTTTTAGTGGGAATAGGGTAGGATGATGATGATCGAATATGGGGTAAATACCTTTGTATTGATGCCATCAGGAATATTAGTTAATCCTCTGTGAGAGCAGTCTACGATAGTTCTATCTGTACTACACGAACACAAATAACATATTTCGTTTGCATGGTCATCGAGGTCTAGTACTTCTGAATTGATTAATGAAACAAGCAGCAAGAGCCCCGTAACCCGTAAAAGAATCATCACGTCTGTCTATCATTACGATCTGTAATCAATATAAATTATCATTGTCAACAAAAACGTATCATTTGGCAATCAATCCTCAATAGAAATGAATCATCTGAACACCTGTATCAATGTTGTAATTTTGTTTTAAAGTTCTTGTCACGCGTTTAAACATCCCGAAAAAGGAGCTTGCCCCTATATTTTATTAAATTCAGTGTCATGAAATAATATCAAAATCTGAGTACATGCAACAATTTTATCTTTGTTATCAGCGTTGATAAAGGCAAGTTGTAGTTCACTTAAATCCAGGTCATTCTTACACGTTATTATAAAAATTGCAATCGTTAAAATATTTGTTTATAGTCCATTGAGATGCTAGTATGTTTCTGTAATACGAATCATATTAGATTATGACTAATGGTTCTCAGAAAGACTGATTAAATAGGTGTTTATCGGCGAAATATTTAAAATCGGATTATTGTAGTTAATGTTGACTGAAAATGTATCTATATTCTTCAATCAACATCACATATTTTGTTCTTTATCTCGCAGGATACTTTTTATATGTTTCGAATTGTTGTAGAAATGTTTAAGGCTTTTTATGTACAGCCTAATGACTAAAGCAAACTTTAAACATAACTTTAAAAGACTCAAATTCATAATTCTTAACTGTATTGCTCTGCAATCATTTAAGTGCTATGAATTAATTGCCTATTTAAAAAATTTTCACTGCTTAAATATCTTGCTACATATCTAACGGATTTTGACTTAATATATACGGACATCAAAGTAATTTTTTGATTATTTAACCTATATAAACTTAAGAAGCATGAACAAGATTTTTGGTCAAATCAATTATATAAATAATTTTATTTTCGTACCCATAAGTAGATCACATGATTGTTGGTAATTGGTTTGAATACCAAATATGTTGGTTTAGTTTAAACACATGAAACTTCCGTAAAACGGTTGAAGCACTTCACAGCTATGATAATCACAAGAGATAAAGAATAATTCTTTTACTTAAGTTATCTATAACTAAAATCAACTCAATTGTATCATTTTTCAACGTGTGTCTTGGTCTAACAGATAAGTTTGTATGAACCGAATTAACGCGTGACGTGTTATCATTGATAATGATAAGGACTTGGAGACTGTAGGTGTGGTAATTGTTAATAAGTATTGATCATTTTTAAAGCTATTAGTCGGTTGAATGGAATATTTATCACGTTCTAATTAATATACTTATACGTTTTTATATTGATGGCATTAAATACACGAGGGACGTACACTGTTCGATTTTTATATTTTCAAATTCATTGTAACGCATAAATAATATTCATCCTATCAATTAATAATAAAAAAGGTTATAATTTGAATTAACAATAACCTTTTATAAGCGCCATCTAGTACTAATAGTAGCAACTACAACGTAACCGCACATCAGTTCCTTATTTTGCAGACAATTGTAATTAATCCTCGACAGATGTCTATATATGAAGGGAAGTGTCTTTGGAAAAGATTTGACTACTATACTACATAGCTACGAGCTATTACTTTTCATATGAAATAATAAATTCTTAACATAATTTGTAAATAACTCAAATCAATGTTCAAAACTTATTTATTTTATAATTCCTAAAATATACATTAAAGTCTTATTTATCTTCATTATTTTCATATCATTCAAAAGCCCTTTTATTTAAAACATTCTATGTTTCACATATCTCGCCATGCAAATATACAATGTTAAACCATACTTCGGATATAAATTAATCTATTTGAATGTCCACCATGCGTCTCACTGAACGTCGGTCATGCACTCTAGGTCTAGTATCTGTCAAATCACCAATAGATCTTGACCTCCGATATCTCCTACTACGATCTTCTTCTGGTTCTACGAAATCTGGCAATGAATGGAATGAATCATTCAAACGAGGCATCAAAAGAGCTTCATCGTAAGTTGGAGGAAGATCCTCTCGTAATGGCACTCGAACTTCCACAGATTCGGGTCTGGGTTGGGTCGCATTACCATTCAAGGCAGTTGTTTCTTGTGTTCTACGTGGAAGCGGTTTATTTAACGCCATTAGGCTTCGACATATACATGAAGTTATAACAACCCCTATAATCATGCCAAGTAATACAGCCATCAACGTGTAGGATGAAGTAGCATCATCATCGGCATGCCAAGTACGTATGTATGCCTGCTGCCAAGTTAACTGAGTGACATTCGGCGGAGAATAACACATTAATGATCCTCTGTCAACAACTTTAGGTGGCTCTTTTGTTAAAAATTCGTACGTAAGTAGCAAATTTACTCTAAATTCTTCACAGCTCCAACGGTTTCCTTTCACGCGAACTTCTCTCAAAAATGGATTTGAGGCAAAGTGTGAAGACGACCATACCTCCTTAAAATTATTACCTCTCAAATCTAAAACCGCTAAGTGCGGTAATGATGAGAAAGTGCGGTCATTAATTGTTACTATTTCATTATAACTTAAATCCAGCTCTTGCAACGAATTTGAAGCTAAGTTATCAGGTATTGATTCGATTTGGTTAATTGATAAATCTATTTCGAGTAGAGAATTCATTCCAGATAAAGAGTTAATATCTAAATTTATAATTTGACAATTGCTTAAATGCAAATTCCTCAGAGAAGGTGATTGAAATTTTGGAATTTCCGAAAAGTAATTCCTGGACAAAATTAGAACTTCTAAACTCGTTGTTCTTGAAAATATTCCAAGTGCGAGATTATTTATACGATTCTCTGATAAATCGAGATACGTCAGTCGTGGCATTCTCGCGAAAGCATTCTCGTCAATACGATTTATCTTATTTTTGGATAAATCTAATATTTTAATATTATATGTGTGATCGTTTCTGGACCAGTAGTCGTAATTATTGTTGGATAAATTGAGTGTTTTAAAATTTTGCCAGTGACGCATATAATTGGGTAAAGATCCTGTTAATCTGTTTCCTGATAAATCCAATAATTCGATTTGAAGAAAATTTTCAAGGTGTTCTGGGAAAACTCCAAAATTGTTATTAGCTAAAAGCAACACTTGAGCCTGAAACAAAAATAGCATTTTAAATTATTTCGATGTAGGTATTTACATAATTCGTTAGAGGTAATGGAATACTTTTGAAAAATACTATGTACTCCCGCTCTGTGTTTTATATAAGACTCTGTTAGTTTGCACTAACAACTAACTAGGGCTAAGAATCAAATTTTTAAAAGAGTAATCGCGAGTTTCTTTATGGCTCCTCTTGATAGGAGCATTTACCCCCACCAGCAGTAGAGTTGATTATTCAAAAGCACTGTTTTTACAAAGTGTACTTAGCAACCACATTATGACAAGCCCTAAGCCTTATTTTCAAATAGAGGTCGCACACAGTTAGAAAACAAGTAAAAGCCTAATACTATATTCTAAGAAATTCTGTGATTTGTAAATGCCATAAATAAATTTATTACGTACATTATAATTCAGGTCGCTGGGCAATTCAGTTAGTCCCCGATCAGAACAGTCTACATGGAGAATGTCTTCTTGTATATAGGTTCTGCAGGATCCTTCTTGTTCCTCCATCTGTGGTATAGGGATTGACCAAACCTCCGCTGATAGCAGCCATAACCATAGCGACAGAATAATTACACCTTTAATGAAAATTACAATAGGTTAAAATAAAGTGATTTATAAGAAACAGATAAGAACAGATCGCTGATATATCCGAAAATTAACTAAAGATATAGTACCCGGCAAAAAATAATGCTCATCGAGAACTTAGAACGAAACAGCCGGCCAATTCTGGTTCGTATAGCGCTGTCACTGTCACGCACAGGTTCGTCAGTCTGTGCGACAGAGACATTGCTCTATGAAGCAGAATCTAGCCGCTTTCTCTCTCTGAGTCTCGATGTGCATTATTTATTGCCGCGTACTATACATCTTTCTTCATCGGTAAGGCACTAATAAGTTTTCTGGAAGACCTTATCTACCTATTTGGTATTGAGAATTTGTCTAGCAAAATCCCTAGGATGTGTGGTACCAATCGGCATTGGAGGAGCGTTGTGGGTCTAAGGTGTAAAGTTTTCACTCTAAAAGAAGTAAGGTGACCTTATATGACCAGCAGTGAAGTAATATAAGGTCGCCACTTTTTTCACGCGTTTCCATGGCACCCTATACTAATCGGAGCTTGTCTTCATATCCACAGATCGATGCTTCTGCCATATGTATAGGTAAATGTTGTACATATAATACCGCTAATCACTGAGGGAGAGACGGGTTGATAACTGCAGTTGCCCTATCACTAAACCCTATTATTCTGATGCACACTCATTAAATAAAAACTTAAATATCTATTTCTTTAATCACACTCTTATCTCTACTTCCAAAATAAAATTTTGTATTTATCATATTTGCATTTTTTAAATATGATTTGTCTATTACTCAATAGCAACAGCTATCATTAAATAGTATATGACAAATAACTTTTTCTTAATAAGCAAATATCTTTAATAAACTTTATTGATTATAACATATAGATGATGAAAGTAAATATATTTATTAGTATATTTACAAATTCAAATACTAAGTTGCTTGTGGTGTCTTTTCATGATAAACTTCTTCTTTATACAATTTAAGTCCGCGTGATTCCCTGCGAGAGAAGTTTAATTAAGGAAATAGGTAATCTCAAATTTGCTTCACAGTATATTTCAAGCAATGTAATTTTTGTACATAAAAATATAAAGAATTATAAAAAGATAGGTGATGTATATAATAGACAAAGTAGGGACCGACATAAGCTTGAGACTCCTGCTATGCGCCTAGCAAAAGTACGTAAATCGTTTATTGGTTTGTGTATAAAGATTCTATAATAAAATTACGAAATCAATTTTAGCCATGCCATTACGGCAGTTTAAAAACACTGTTAAAAAGAGGCTCATACAGAAAGCCTACTAATACTAATACTGTTGAAGATTACTTAGATGATAAGGATGTTTGGATATATGTAGGTACACTTCTACCCTGTACAAGAGAGGTATAACTAAATGTAACTAGTTTTTAAGATTTATATTTTTAAAATAGCAACCGCCAAGTTTCTTGCTGGTTCTTCTCAGTAGGAACAGCTTTCCGAACCAGCAGTAAAGTTGACGATTCAAAAGCACTTGTTTACAAGTTTACTTGAATAAGGAATATTTGAATTTTAACTCGTAATACGAGTAATAGTCATTAAGTAACTATACCGTTTAAGTTTTTTTGTAAATTGATTGGAATATGATATTATTATTAATAATAATACTAGTTAATTTTTTAATGAGAAATAGTGAAACAATTTTTATGTAATGTAGAAATACTGTTGGTTCTTTGGTAATAAACAAAACTAATGAAAATATTATTTTGCTATAATCCGCGATAAAAGAATATATAAATGCATTGTAGAATGTATTATCCGTTCTCATATTTGATACATGCAGGATTTCTAAAACAAATGTACTACCCGCCACCAACAACACAAAAATGCCCAAGCATTACAAACATTCACTACCACAATCTCAACAATCGTTTCGCCCGTGACCGAATTATAGTCAGGAGATAGACTCCACGACAAAATCGCAAAGCTGCGTTGCATTTTTACATTAAATATATTCTTTTATCGCGGATTATAGCAAAATCATATTTTTATTAACACTTAATTCTATAAATTAATCAAGAGTTAAGAGATTTTTCATATATTTCACACACAAAATTCATAAAACTGTCAGTTTTCAAAGAAATTCTACATTTTGAGATTGAATCACAAGAATCATATGGTTCCATTAGTTTCACAAAAATTGACAGTAAGTTAAATGAAAAAACGTGATTTTCATTGAAGTAGATAAGATAATACCGTTGGTTTATATGATAAATCAACGCTATAATCTTTAATCCGGATAAAAATTAGTATTATATAAAATATTTTTCAGTTGAATTTATAAAGTGATAAGTGATTAATTGAAAGAAAAAGATAACCTACTTATTTGCTACTTATATACTTATTTTGTGATATATCTGTAATAACTGTAAAATATAAAAAAAAATCATCAAGAAACTAACTCATCGTCTTTCATCATCAGCATCCTCCTGCCCCTATCCCACTCAAGTGAGGTGGGTACAACATGTTACAAAAATGTTTTCACATGATGACGTATTTTACGTCCGGCCGCTTGCCTGACGTCACTTACCTTAGTCGTAATTTACGACCCCTCGGTAAGAAACAGGGTCGATTCTACTCAACTGGATACCATACGGTGAATCAACTCACCTTAGTCGCCTATTACGAAACCTCGGTAAGAAATGAGGGTGGCCTATTCTACTCGCCGGATGCCATACAGCGGGTCAATTTACCTTAGCCGCCTCTTATGACACCTCGGTAACAAATGAAACTCATGATCTTTCAGGTTTAAAATATTTATAGTATTCAAATGAATTTGAAAATAATGGCATCCTTATTGGTATATGTTACTTATTGAAATGACATTACATTATATTTACAAGTTGTGACATAACATTATATGACATTACATTGTTTACAATATATTTATCGATGTTTACGTTTACAGCGATTTATTTACGCACGTTTACACAAAAAGCTATACAAAAATTATTTATACAATTTTTTTAAATATCCTCTCTTAGCGAGCAATAGCAGCTTTAATTTATTTCAATAGATACCTACTACAAATATCTTCTATGTAGGGTATATTAAAAAAAGCTAATTTTGAGCGTGTGGTGACAAATAACGAGCTATCACAATTGTTCACAAATAATCATTGCAAATCCAATTTGCAATGGTAACTGATTTTAAAACAAAGTATATCTTTTATCTCAATTGCAAATAAGAGCAATAGTACGTTCTATTGTTTTCTTTCATATAAAAGTAGCGGCCTGTTACAATCCCACTGCTTGGAATAGGCCTTCTCTCTACGTTTTTGGAGAGAAGGGTTGGAGCTAAGACCTACCAGGCTGTTCCAATGCGGATTGGTAGGTTACACATATCTACAGAATTCTCTAGAGATATGCAGGTTTCCTCACGATGTTTTCCATCACCGAAAAGCGTGTGATAAATTGCAATTATCAATTAGACACATGAGTTATATAGAAAAACTCATTGGTGCCTGCCCGGGTTTGAACTCGTGTTCGCCTCGGGAGAGTCGCACGGTCTCACCGCTGGGCTATCACAGCTCAAGCTTCTTTCATATATAAACATATAAACCAAATATTTTACAGGTAATATAATTATATACTTGTCATTGAAACAAATCTAAGTTTTAAATTAGAACACTCATGAATAAGTCAGTTGATATCAGTTAAATCAGTGTCAAATTATGCTCACCCATTAGTACTGTGCATTAGTCCACATATTACGTTATCTCTCCTTTCACAATTACTGATAATAAATACACTTCACTTCTTTCATAAAATTTCACTTCCACTACTCATGTGTATTGTGTATTGATTCTCATGTTTTATGTTCTTTGTCACATATCCGATTTAGTATTGCAAGACACATGTATCTACGATTGTCAACGGATGGGCACCACTAGCTATGTCAAGCAGTACAGATACAGTATGCTTCCCATTTGCGTTTTGATAAGAAAATATTGAAAGCAACTTAAAAATAAAATACTTCAATAGTAATTATAATGCTATGATAGCCCAGCGGCATGACGGAACGGACCATGTTACTTTTTCAAGGGGGTCACATGTTAAAAACCCCGGGCAGGTACCAATGAGTTTTCATGTCAAAAAGTAAGTAAGTATCTAATTGATATTTGCAAATTAGGCAACGCTTTTAAATAAAGGAAAACATCGTGGTGGCTCTTTTTGTCAGCCCTTCTCTTCAAAACTGGAGAAAGGAGGTGTATGCACAGCAGTGGATTAAGAAAGGTCGATACTTTAAATAGTGATAGCGAATTTATTCAAAATAAATTTTAAGTGGTAACAGTATCTTTCGTTGATTTAGTTGTATTCTTTTTTAACGTCTACTGTTGATTTATTTTTTTCGATGAATATCCCCGCCACATTATCTCTACCCGATTAGATTCAGTGCTTCCCTATTCGCCTCATCATCTTTTTCTGATCGTTTGTTTACTGGATGATGGGTACAGAGGGCGTCAATCGATAGTGCGTCTTGTTAAATTATTTGCTTATGAAATGATCATAAAGTAAGCTAAGTAAAATATAAAACTAAGCCGAGCTGTACAGTCCTTTGACAAAATTATTTGGAATTAATGAATAATAAGAGACTAACAAAAAAACTTATAATTTATTATATTATAAAACTCGCAATAACGCCAAACTCTATTAATTAATAAGATTCCAAGAGAAAAGATATACAAATAATTGAGATAACGCGAAACGTTTGGATCAATATATTAACTATTTATGATATTAAATCAAACGTGCGATAATTAAATACTCTTATATCAGAATGTACGTATTGGATATCTATTTTTAATCATAATTTTTATATATTTTCTGTTATATTTTTTCATTTGGTTATTGTACGATATCGACTGAACGTACAATATGTGTATAAGTTACAAGTCATACATAAAACCTTGTTTCTTGTGCTTTTTTGGATTACAGCATAATTGTGCGTGTCATTTCAGATGCCACTTAGTAATTCGCACTCATTTTTCTAAAACCTGAATGTATTCATAATTTTGAAGCACGATAAAACTTTAATCGTAAATCTAAAATTTCTTAGAATTGATATAATAATCAAATATTAATATTTTATGTTAACCTTGATCAACCTGTATATAGTAATGTTATCTAAACTTTCTTATCACTGATTAGCCGTATATTGACTTATCGTCGTACCCAAAGAAATAGTTTTTGCTTGAATATAAATAACGCACATGAGTAATATTTTGAAATAAAATATGCTTATGTTATTTGGTGTTGGAATAAAATACCAATTATATGAATAATTAATATATTCGCTGTCATTACTGGTCACGTTTTTTTCTACAAAACCCAATTATTAATCATAATGTCTTTAAAATGTGTCATTTATTCTAATTTTTTAATACTTAAACGTAAAATCAATAAATCTTTTTAAAGATTTATTATTTTGAAATTCATGCTGAACTAAAAGATTTGTGAAGCTGTGAACTACTCATAACCAATCAGGTGTGACGTCATCGCGCCTCAAATCCTAAGTGCTCGAGGATTAAAATCAGGTGTCGAGTTTGCAAAAACGCGACACGCTCATGTTCTTATGCCTGTCTGAACTTGTTTGTGGCGTCACCCCCAGCTAGTTTCCAAATGGAGGGTGGCAAGCTTTGATTATTGAAGATACTTCAATAAATTCTCTTGTAAGAAGAGGTAAGTTGTGAAATTTTAAGTATTACACCTATTTGAGTTGGGTAAAATCAATTAAACATTATTTTTAAATTTAAACTATCGTGAGTAGTATTCATAGTGTTTATAGGATTCCTTGCGGCTGTGGGAAGAACTACATAGGTGAAACTCGTCGCAACATCTGTACGAGGATATCGGAGCACATACGTAGTGTCAAGAATATGGACACCAATGGTTCGGCCATAGCGGAGCATGTCCAGGATTCGGGTACCAACCACTATATAAGGTTCGACAAGGCTTCCGTATTATCCAGGGAAAAATTTCTGGTACCTAGAAAAATACGTGAAGCGATTGAAATCAGCCACTACCCGAATTTTAACAGAGATGGTGGTTGGACACTACCTCCGGCGTGGAAACCGATTTTTGACACTACCGGTTCATATAAAGACCGTTTTGAACCCGACACCGTAAGCGTCGCATGCACAAATTTCATTGGTGCATCCGACGAAGAAGACCAGAGCGACACGGAACAGTCGGTAGACGCGCGACCACCGCCGCAACCGTCTCCCCCCCCCCCCGCCCCAGCCACCTACGAGGCGCGCCCAGCGAGCTGCTGCACGCAGTTCCCGCCGCGATAACGTCGTGTAAAGAGCTCATGAATAAGTGCCCCGGACGGGTTCGAAACTAGTCGGGCTAATCCGATAAAATTAGACGTGAGTATAGCCGGTATCTTTAACTACTACAATTAAACATTAATTTAGTGATTTAGTAATTAGTGAAATAATTGGATAAATTGAGTCCTGTTAATCATGATAATGTCGAACGCAGACCTTGAAGAATCTATACTTATTATAAAACAAAGTCCCCAAAAATTGTCTGTATGTATGTAATTGGTTTTCTCGAAATCTAATGAACGGATTTTAGTACGGTTTTTACTTAAAGATAGTCCAACTCTTTCGAAAGGTTTTAGTTAATAGTACATAACGGGTTTATGTAAACTGAAAAGGAAAAACGTAATATACTGATTTCCATGTCTTTGATTTGTCTTTGATAATGTATAGAAGTAGTCTCTTTTGCGACATTCCATAACGAAAAGGGACAAATAAAATTATCTTTGTAGAAGTCGCAATGAAATAAAATCTATACAATACTGTCTGCAGAGTAGAAAAAAGCACACTATATAGCATTATACAGGACGGTTTATATTTTTCTATGCCTGATGAGAAAGGTATTGCAGGATCCCCACAAGTAATTCATTTCTATTAGACGTACAGAGTTATATCATCCGTTGGCACCAAAAATTTACATTTCGGAACCTCTTCAAACTCAGTCTGGAAATATATCATCATCATCCTCCTGCCCTTATCTTACTCTAAGTGGGGACGGCATAACACGTTATAAACATGTTGTCACATGATTTGGATACGTATTTTATGACCAGCTGTCTAACGTTAACTTTCCTTAGTCATATTTTACGACACACTCGGTGCAGCTGGATACCACACGGCATACACGGCATTCAGTCTGGAAAATGGAAATACAACGCTTTATAAACGTAAGCTCATAATACTTTTTCCTTAGATCTATGTATAAATAAGTGATATTATCATAGGTCGTTACGTTTAAATAATTTTCTTTTTTACTTAAAACCAATATAGTTTTTCTTACTGATTATTTATTAAAGTACTTGCAATATCAGGACAGTTCTTCAAAAAATCGTTTTAAAAGTCTAAAAATCTTTAAATTTCTGAACCGATTTGCTTGTGGCGCTCAATAAATAAGGATACAGCCCATTAGAGGCGGTCCAGCAAATCTTTGGCCGCCGAACGACACTTACTTAGACTTAAACTGTTCCCGAGAGCTATTTCCCGGAGATTTGGGATTGCGACCGACGTCTTAGATGTACGAGTTGTTGCTGAACAAGATAACTTCGTAGCGGCTATTAGGAATATTAAGAATATATAGATATATTTGGTCACTTATACATAATATATCTATACACTCTTATACACTCACCAGTCATTAAATTGCCGTTATTAAGACATCTCACTTAATTGTAAGATGATAATGAGACCAAAATATGAAATTTGAAGGATTTATAGAATATTACAGACACTATAACAGAACTAATTTGCTATAATCCGCACGGGTTAAGCGAATGCGTGCAAAGCTAATGTGTATGAAGCAGGCAAAATTCACGTGCCTTACACATGTGGTGAGGGTTGAACTATTTAAGACTGCTTGCATGAGTGGTGGGGCGCATTGCGATTTTGTCATGGAGCCTATCCTCCTGATCATGCTTCGGTTGCGGGGCGAAACGATCGTCGAGATTTTGGTGGTGGTTGTGTGTTGCTCATGGGCATTGTTGCTGGTGGAGGCGTCTTGGAATGCATGTGGTGTCTTGTCCTGAATGTGTAAGGTACGTGAATTTTCCCTGCTTCATACTCATTGCATGCATTCGCTTAACCCGTGCGGATTATAGCAAAGTAGTTCTGTTATAGTGTCTTTAAATTTGAAGGATTAAATCTGCCATTCATTCTTATTAATCCCGCCTATTGATGCTTTCAAAAGACGTTAGACCTAGAAACTTCAGAAATCATAATGAATATCAACGATAAAGTCAATCTAAAATCCATAATATTTAGACCGTTCCCAAAGAAGGGACATTTTGTTTGAGAAATTGCTTTTATCACAAACAAATCGTGAAACAATAAAACTTTCGTCTTACATCAATTTAGAGTCAAGGGAATTATAAGGTCCGGCGGAGAGATCAATTGCTGACCCTTCCATATCTTAATACTCAGGGATCAAGGAAATATAATACCGTATTTATTTGTGCCCGCTAAGGCTCTGCCCTTCATATGTTAAGATGTTTGACCCTTAAAACGAGATGAGGGCAATTTGTTGTACGGACTTTGTGATCCTTTTTATTTTTGCTGTAATATTATTATTGTAAGTGATATGGATCATATTGCCTTGTCATAGCATCATTTGACCTACATATAATTAATTCTATTTTCTATAGGTTCTATTTTCGATAGGTTTCTATTTTCGATAGCTGATGATAATAGACCAAGTAGGAACCGACATAAGCTTGCGGCTCCTGCTTTGCGCCTAGCAAAAGTACGTAAATCGTTTATATACCCATAAACGATTTACGATTGAATATAAGATTCTATATTAAAATTCCGCAATCAATTACAGCAGTTTAAAAACACTTTAAAAAGAGGCTGATACAAAAGCCTACTATACTGTTGAGCATTACTTAGATGATAAGAATGTGTGAATATAGCTGCACTTTTACCGTGTGCAAGACAGTAATGATTAAATTTAACTAGTTATAAGATTTATATTTTTAAAAAGAGCAACCGCCGAATTTCTTGCTGGCTCTTCTCGAAAGGAACAACTTTCCGAACCGTTGACGATTCAAAAGCACTTGTTTACAACTTTACTTGAATAAAGAATATTTTGAATTTGAATCTAACCTGTGTATGAACATATTATTCCTCGCCGTCTTCATTATTAACATTTATAATTAAGAGTAATATCAGTATACACTCTTATTCTTGTTCAATTGATAAGTATCGCGGCTGGTACTAATTTCTCTTTGACGGCTGTTCTTCTGCTTCTTCTGCTCTCTGTGATTTTTGACCAGGACTTTTTATCTAATGTGAGGTCTACCAACGATGTTTTACGATGCTAATATTTTATGAAAGTTATATTTAAGGCGCTGAACAGAGCCAAATAGGCTGACTTTAAACACGTTTTTAACAAAAGCTATAGGGATGACGATTAAAAGAAAAATATATGTTAATATACATCATATCTCAGAGAGAATGTAAGATTTCAAAACATGATTACGATACTTTTTTTCGATAAAAAAAATTGGTAAATAGACCTCTGATTTTTACTTTGATCGTAAATATCTCTAATATTTATCAACAAAAATTGGTAAAATTAAAAAGACTAATAAATCATTATAATATAAAGAGAATGTAAGATTTAAATTTTGAATTAATTAAGATATTTCATTCAAATTAAATATTTTTTAGAAAATAGCAAAACTGAAACGAGTCATCGTCTCGCTTCTCTTTTACATCTACGAATATAGACAGTGATCGCTGAGGCGCGCTGCCATACGGACGTGTGTCGCTAGCTGCCGCCTTTTGTGACTATTCCTTGTTGATAATATGTCTTTTTTTAGGTGTTTAGTTATAGTTTCAGCATACTTAGTTTTATAAGATTAATTAGACATAAGTTTTTTAAATAAATTGTACAAAAAAAGTTTGGATAAAATAGTGTACACCTACAATGGGTGTTAAATTAATTTTGTCGCTACGCCGTCGCAGAAATTGTGGGCGTGGCTTATATTCCGAAATCTGAATTTGTGCCAGCTCTGTTCAGCGCCTTAATGTGTCGATGAGTTTTCTATACAAACCTTTGTGCTTAATTTACTCATGTGTTCCATAAAGGAAAATATCGTTACGAAGTTTTCACATCTTTTGAGATTTTCTGGGATATCTGTTTCCTGTCAATCCTCATTGGATCACGGATGGCTCTAGGATTTAATCCTAGTCTCTAAGGGAAAAGGTATATTACGTGATATTATAAAGTACTTTAAACTACTTCATCTACATACATAATTAACAGCGAAAATGCTAATAAAATATTGTTTACTTTCAAATTTTGACTACCCCTTAATCCTTTATACATTTGAGTAATGATGTTCAAAGAATTAAAAAAGTAGTCACCCCACTCCCTATAAAATATACTTAATGTACCTATATGAGACGATGTCTTCATTTCAATCCGCTCCTTCGATCGCTCTCAGCTTCAAATGTCAATCCTTTTACGTTAGGCATGTGCGTAAAATCTTTATCGATAAAAGAACTAGAAAAAAAAGGAAGAGATTATGTTCGAGAAAATTGGATATTTGTTGATACACTTATTTCATTCAGCATAATTATTTAAGTTTATAACTAAACGCGATAAAATATAACTTGCATAATATGTACCTTTTATGGAAGTATTAATTATAAATCCACTTTATAAGCACACTTATAAAAATGGATCAATTGAAATTTACTGTGGTCTCGACTCCTTTGATTCACTTTAATACTACGTTGGAGTAGGCTATTGGAAAATAAATATACCATACAAAGGTAAGTTTAATATAGGAAGTTATCATGTCTAAATATTACCTTTTCCGGCGAAAATTTGGAAATAGGACTAATTACTTTCTTTCCTAAGAACAGTGTATTAAAGTTCAAACATATTCTAATATTAATTTAAATATAGAAATGGGTTTTATTCCCGTTTTATGTATAGTTTCGAATCCGTAATTTAGTTCTTGACTTCTTTTCACGAAAAAAATGCAAATTTTTCTAAATTAATTGTAAAAAGGTGTGTTTTTCACTTGCCACTCTTTATTCCCTGCAATCCGATATTGTTGCGATATGTCACTTTTTCAAAGGCGCTTGCGCGCATATTTTGACGCTTGTTTCAGTGAAATCGGATGAAAAACTAATTAAAACTGTGGAGCACTTGTGTTTTTCGACCGTTTTCGATCGTGGTCGGGTGTTAATCCCCGTTGCGGTGGTTAGCTTCTGCCTCTACCTGCAACATAAAAAAAATAATAGTTATCGATACTTTTTCGTCAATCTCAATCATTTTAAGTATTGATAGAAACATAATAAAACAGTATTGATTCGATGTCGCATCCCTAAACCTTTCGTCGGGAAACAGGCTTATTCTTCCGATGAGTGCTATCGCTCGTGGCCTTTTAGACCTCCCGCGGGGCTCAGCCTTTTACAGTGTGTACGCGGCTTTATACGACTGACATTCAATATGAATTTCAGATAGCTTAGTTCGGTAAGCTGTTCGGAACATATTGACTTATGATCGATTGTAATAATAAGTATACAGCTCTATAGATCTTTTTCTTAGTAACATTCGTCTTATTAAAAGTATGATAGCAACATATATACTAAGATTATTGTATAAATTACAAATAGGCGGAATTCTAACGTTAGGTTTAATTAATTCGTTTAAAATATAAAGCCTTTACATATCGATGTAAAGTTTTATTCCAAAAAGTATTCAAAAAAATTATATGTATGGACGTATAATACGGATAACTTTTATGAAATTTGACGAAATCAATATCCGTCAAAAAGAAAGATTTAAGAATAGAAGAGTGCCATCATCATACTAAAAAAATGGTTCGATCGAAATGAAACTTACCTATTTTAATAGCTACATAACACTCTTTCACTAAATAAATAATTAGGAAAAAGTAATAAAATTCTTCGAATTATTGACAGCTAAAATTTTTAACAAACAGTATATTCTACAAAAGTCACAAAAAAAAAAAACTTCGGGGCTGCCACAAGAGAGATTGCCAACTCTAATCTAAACTACAAAGAATCTAATCAAAAGATGTGATTATATCAAACATGTTAAATTTCAATTACGCAACACTGAATGATGTTATTTGTAGTAATTAAAGTAATCTTTAATATTTACTGTACATTTAAAGCAATTTTTGATATTCACTTTATATTTAAAGCTCCGCCGTGTGGTATCCGGCTGAGTAGAATAGACCATCCTTTTTCTTACCGAGGTGTCGTAAAAGTCGACTAAGGTAAATCGACCCACCGTGTGGTATCCGGTTGAGTAGAATAGATCACTCTCTTTCTTACCGAGGGGTCGTAAAATACGACTAAGGTAAGTCGACGTCAGGCAGGCGGCCGGTCGTAAAATACGTAGCCAAATCATTTGACAACATGTTTGTAACATGTTGTGCCGACCCTACTTAGTGGGATAAGGGCAAGAAGATGATGACTTTATATTTAAAGCTAATGCTATCTTAGAAAAAGAAGCAACTATTCCTTTAAAAAAACCTAATAGAACGTTTCGCAGAGTGAAACTAAGCAAAGAACTCGTAACAAAATTAAATACGCTTTGATAAATTTTTGTCAGAAGCCACATCTTATACTGAAGTTGCGGTAACTTTCCATAAAGTTATAGTTTATCAAAGCCCGTCGCGAAACTACGGAACATTCCAGAAAATGAAGAAGCAAACCATCCGAGTGAAACGAAGGCGCTGGCTGAGGCGGAATAAAGTTGACATTTTTGCAAAGCTACGTTAGAATTTCAACAAAATTAAATGTGGCACTACATGAAATGAAAATAGTGTGAGCGGGAGCCTTCGCCTCCCCGCCCGCCTGCAATTCAATTCCCGCCCTACATTTGTTGAAAATTTTCTCCTTTTCTCTGAAACGGACTTGTGCATTGGCTTGATTGGTATTAGATAAATTGAGAAATACATATTATATTATTAAACAAGTGTTTCTATTAAAAAAGTAATAATAAAATTATTTTGCTATAATACGCAATGAAGTTAGTAGAAAATATATATATATGTAATGCTAAATGTATTGTGGACTATCCGTTTTTCATACGCAATACATGCAGGATTCGTAAAAACACGTGCACAAACCTCCACTACCGCTACCACAATACACAAGCACTAAACACGTTCACTAACACAAACTCAACAATTGTTTCGCCCCACAACCGAAGCATCATCAGGAGATAGATTCTACGACAAAATCATAGCAAAACAATTTAATTATAACTTTTGTGTTATGGATCTCCGCAAAGTAACGCCTAATTGTATGATTTGTATAAAGTGTTCATATTCTACCTGACATCACTGACAAGTTAAGATGGCTTACAAAAAACTGATGGTAATTACAAAAAGTCTAACCCTACTGTAGGATGATTCTATAATCATCAGAAATTAGGCTGATCCCATATTGAAGAACGTCAAGACTTGAATCTGCGGTAACATAACTAAATATGGTACAAATATGTTTATCTTGATGAAAGTAGTTTATTTATTCGAACACTCGGTTTTATTTATTCATATTTATTGCATATTCAACATTATTAAAGGTTTATTACTAATTTTATAATAATATATAATTTGACTTATAAGAAAAAATCGAAACGATATATAGTCACGTCACGCGAGATGTTGAATTTATTGCAAAGATACAAGAGTTACTCCTAGCTTATATTAGAAAATTAGAGAGCCAGAAAATGTGTAATTAAAGATCTTCGTGTTCAGATCTTCGTATAAAAACTGCGAAGCCAACAATAAATTATTGGTTTTGATTGATTTATTCTCATTTCTTACCTAGGTGTCGTAAGAGGCGACTAAGGTAAGTTAACGTCAGGCAGGCGGCCGGTCGTAAAATACGTAGCCCAATCATGTGACAACATGTTTGTAACATGTTGTGCCGACCCCAATTAGAGTGGGATAAGGGCAGGAGAATGATGTTTGGTTTACAGTAGGGGTTTTGATTGAATAAATAATATTACGGTTACCGTCATTCTCCACATTTATACTGCATCGTTACGGAAATCAATGCTTTCAACTTCAGCTTTTTAGCAACCTTATTTTACAGCCTTACTTATTTATTTATTTATTGTATTTAAGTATGTATTGAAAATTACATGTAGTATATCTACCAGTTGTCCGTCACCCATAACACAAGTATTAAATTACTTACTTTAGGGACGGACGACCGTGTGTGTAAGTGTCCCATATACTTATTTATTTATTTCTCTATAATCAGATGTGCAATAGGATCAGCATCACAAACAGGACTAAAGCGTCTTCCTTGTGACAACATTGAATGGCTTTTAAAGTTCCTTATGCAAAGTTTGCTTGAAACAAAAAACGAGTTCGAGCAAATTGGCAAGTAAATAGGTAATTTTAACCAAAAAGCCGCTGCCAAGAGGGTCGCGAAGCAAACGAGATGCAACTGCACATTAGCACAACGAATAACCTCTGTCGCGGCGACTATCGCGCCACACATAAACTACAGCGAACATTAACAACGTAACACACACGAACAGTTAAAACTACCAACAATACTCTAAAGAAAATTTAGTCTTGTGGTAAAAACTTGTTTCTTCTGTTAACTCGTCAGACCTCAGAGCAGTAGTTTTTTGCATTCAAAATCTATCAAATTATCATTGGGCCGTATGCCCATACATCAAAAAGCTGTGATAGACCAGCGGTGAGACTCTTTCTAGGGGATCTCAGGTTCTAATCTCAGATCCCAGATTCTCTATTTAAACTTATGTGCCTACTTGATTGATATTTGCAATTATCACACGCTTTTCGGTAAAGGAAAACATCGTAAGGAAACTTGCATATCTCTAGATAATTCTGGGTATAACCTACAAATCAGAGCAGTATGGTCTTAACTCTCTCTTTGATAATAAGAGGGAGATCTTATCCGGTACTTTACTATACAGCAAAATATCTAATATCAAAATGATATGATATTGAATGTTATGTAGCAAAAATTTGTGGGTCTCTGCAAAATGTAAGGTTTAATTTTTCGGTCCAAAATAGTTAATAATTTCATAAACACATGTACTAATCCAAAATAAACTACTACTGCTATTATCCTTATACCACCAGCAATTTTTTTTCCAAAAAGAGTACTTTAAAAACATATTATCCATGTGTAGAGATGCCATCAAGACCTCACTATCGTAAGGCTAATGTTACATGATCGCGGTCCCCGCCTAGTTTATAAACTTCTTTGCTATACCTACTTTCGTAGTGCCTTGAGAATCGCTTTGTTTACTTATATAGGTCGAACTTCTGTAACGACTTATGAGACTGCGCGGATTGATCGATTTGTTATCGGGTTAGATAACACCTCCTAGGCTTGTGACGTTATTACATTTATTGAAGTGAATTTAACATATTTTATAACGAAAGTAAGCTTATTTAAATTTTGGAAAATTAAAATGAATATTTTAAAGAATCATTAAGTAATTCCCCATATGCAATTGTTGGTATAGTAATTCAAATTAAATTACAAATAATTTATCCTAATAATAGTCACAAAATTGCGGCCACTGAAAATCGGTGATCGAGTTTTCGAATCAAAGCAGAGTGGTTTACCATTTTATGACGTCACACCAAACCTTTAAAAAATATATGTCATATTTTGTATTATGAAATAATACAAAATATATATCTATTTTAAAATATATATTTAATTTTTATATATCTAACTCGTTGAACTGCGAAGTAGGTAGTAAACAAATGGAATATTAAAAAATAATCTAGTCGCAAAGAACTAGAACAAAATGGCAGCTGCCACGGATTAAGCAATGATAATAATTAAAAAAAAAAATAGTTTAATGTAAGTCAGTTTTCTTATCTATTTTTGTGTAAGGAGGTACTAAAATGAAGTAGTTAAATAAGAAATTGCAATTCTTTCACATTATACAAAAGTGTTAGAAAAATAATTTTATAATAATTACAAATAGGTTGACATAGTGCCACTATGTTTGGAAATATTGGCCTAGATGGTAGGAAGAAATAATAGTTTTTCACTTTTTTGTATATTTCAATATTGATTCCTCTAGTAACAATTTTTTTTATTTGACTTTTCCATTTGCTGTTTAGTCAGAACAATTTTTTTAACATATATCATTTTTAAGCAATATGCTATATAGATTAGTGTCTAATGTATGCAATTTTCTTTTCTTATACAGTAACCTTGAAGTACGCGGCAATCGGCGAAAAGGCAAACCGATAATTCGTTGGTTAAATGTCCTCATTAAAGACAAACAAAGCTGCGACCTCGCAGATGAAGACGTCCACGATACACTGAAGTGGATGTGAATGAATAGGAAATCACGGAATCCGTCAGTAAACGGGAGTAACGCAAGGATGATGATGGTACAGTAAAACGTATTTACTAGTAAATCACTGCCTTCTTGCAAGGCGCAAAATTCGCTCACCAGTTTTGTCATACCATAAACAAATAGAGTCACATACACAAAACGTACATAAATCTAAACCCCTGAATTTCAAGCTTTATGATATAAAAGGTAATATCTGCAATGGCTCAATTCCATCTACGGCAATTAGAAGACAAGACTTTGAAAGATTCTTATTTCTTTACACAGCTGTACTCTGTATCTTGTCTACGGAACGCCTATGCTTTGAAGAAATTTCTTAAATATTTAATAGTATACAGAAAATCTTCATCACAAAATTTAGAACTTACCGTAACTTAGGTATTCAATAAGCAATATTGTCAGGAATTTATCGCATGAATAATTTTAGCCTGAAATCCCAAAGGTTTGATGATTTTTGTCACAATGAACTATTTTATAGTAACTTGAATATCAACGTAACATCTTTGCATTGAATTATTTTATACACTTTTAAAAATATCCAATAAAACACCAAAAACACAAGTTGTGTTAATTTAATTTACTTAATATGAATAATCTATATTCAATTATGAAATATTGTTAAATATTAAACCACAAAACATTTTAAAATTATCGAACCTCCTAACACACCATATAAAAGCATCCTTGCTTTTTCAGAAGTAATGCAAGCAATAACTTACGCAAACTTGCTTATATCTTGTAAATTATTCGTAGAACTAATTTAAAGTATCTCACATCCTTTATTATTACAGCAATAGGGTTGCTTATCGATTAAAGGCAGTCTCCTTGGCATGCATGAATAGAGTTGTCAATACATTGGACGTTAGAGGTACAATGCAGTAATTATATCAGTATCTTAGAAAGCCCCTAACCAGCCCCTTAACAGTTTTCCACGGTATCGAAGAGGCATTAGTGCATTTCCCGGTAATGCTTCTAAAGACGGTTGCTGCACGATGACCAAGACGATCGTTCAGTTGCACAAAATATGGTTAAATTAACTTGTTAATTTAAGCTTAAACTTAATAGATTCAAATTCAAATTCAAATTCAAAATATTATTTATTCAAGTAAACTTGTAAACAAGTGCTTTTGAATCGTCAACTTTACTGCTGGTTCGGAAAGCTGTTCCTGCCGAGAAGAGCCAGCAAGAAACTCGGCGGTTGCTCTTTTTAAAATATAAATCTTAGAACTAGTTACATTTATTTATTACTGTCTTGTACAGGGTAGAAGTGCACCTATATCCACACATCCTTATCATCAATGTAAGCCTCCACGGTATAATGTTTAGGTACTCATTGGCTGTAATCAAGAACTCGCTATTTTTATTTTATTCTTATTTTTGTCACATTAAATTGGAACGACTTTGTGGGGCCTGTCTCTAGTATATTCTTATATGAAAAAAAATGTTTTTTTCCAGCTATCAGTTATTGTAAAATTGGCAACATAAGTATTTTGAGTGTAAAATACACACTGTATCAATATTTGAGTTATTTGTTTTTATATGGCTTCCTCAAACCACATTCAGAGGTAAATTGCAACTGATTAAACGAAAGTTGACGGATTTGTTTCCATTTGTTGTCAAAAAAAATTAACGTAAATATATTGCTAAGTAATATTACGCCGGATAAATCTACCACTTCTCTTAAAAGTGCTACCTACGTAGTTATTTTAATTTCCTATATTCCAGACAATTAATGTAATAGCATAAAAATAAAGTATCTTCAATCAGAATATTTTATTTCTATAATACATTCAAAGCGTACGCTGTATGGTATCCGGCTGCATAGAATAGACCACCCTCATTTCTTACCGAGGTGTCGTAAAAGACGACTAAGGTAAGTTGACATCAGGCCGGCGGCCGGTCGAAAAATACGTAGCCAAATCATATGACAACATGTTTTTAACATGTTGCGCCGACCCCACTTAAAGTGGGATAAGAGCAGGAGAATGATGATGAATACATTCAAAGCGTAGTTGGGAGAGTTTTATTTGTTTGTATCTACTAATATAGACTTATATTATAAATGTCTACTCATGAATGATTCTCCAAACAGAAACGATTCGATGTGATTTCTGGTCTAGCAGGTACTAATTAATATAAGAATAATATTTTAATATGAATTTAAACGGTTTTAATTTTTACTTAATATAATATGAATAAAATACTTCGGTTTACAGCATTACGCTTGTCTTAACTCTTTCTCTAAATTATCAATCATGTTTATATGCATGATTAACCAATGATGTTTGAAATGAATTATTAAAACAGATTTTTTTTTAATTATTAAATTTCAGTTTAAATGTGAGTGGAATTGGGCTCCGGCTAATTTAGAAGCATTGGCAAGTAAAGTGCTTCTTGTGTCCACCGGACTACGTCTCAGACTGTGCTTGTTCAAGTTTTGGTCACCACTTAGGCCAACTTAATATCAATATATGATCCTTTGATAAAGTTGCGGTCTTATTGTATGGAGCTAATATGTTGTAAATCGATTCGCTCCTAACGATCTTTAGTTAATTATATGAAATGAAACATATAATGAAGCAATAAACTATATTTATTTATTATTTTTTTTATAGGGTTGAATTTTTTTTTCAAGTACATCAGTGGATAATAGTTTTTCAGTTTTGTAAATTTCTGCTAGATATATGTATGTTACATGAGAGATTGATGCTTTTTTGTACTGTAAGATTTTGAAAATATTTTTATTTGCCGTAATGCAATTTTAGTTTGTAATATTAGGAACTTCTAAATCTAATCACATCTAACTAAATAAATCTAAATGTTCTTAATTTTATAATATAAATTAAGGTAATAGAGAATCTAACGTAATAATAAATCAAATAATGCATTAACCTATTAGTTGTCTCTACAAACCTGTTCTTAATAAATATTCACAATTCAATTTTCATTTACGGCAAGGAAAGAAAGAAAGAATTTCCTTGGCAAGTTCTAAAATTCTTGAGATATTGAAACGTAAGAATGCGTCAATTCAAGTGATGAATAACCAGTAAAAAGTAGTAGCCTGTTGTGATATATATATCTAAAATCTCTTCTTTCCTTGGAGCTTAAATCCGCCAAACTCTCCGATGCATGGCAGATTATACCTATCCCAGAAATCTTTGCTGATTCTTATGAAGGTCTTCTGACAATAGTTTCGCATCTTAAAGCACAAAAAGAACAACAAAGAAGTACCAAAGACCTAAGTATTATGTTGCCAAAGTTTGAACACGCGAACTCTATGTAAAAGTTCTCGAAGAATGGACATTACTTATACAAGCTTTCAAAATATATCTTTGCAGCCAACTCTTGATGTCTGATAATAAGTGTAATAAACTTGTGAAAGCTTTAAATGTATTAAACCAACCATACTCTCAAATGGACAGGGCCCTAAAATCACATAAAGGGTCGAGATAGAATCCAAGTAACCTCTAAGACGAAGTTCAACCGACGACAACTAAACTCCTAATTGGCAAATCAAATTACAACCGAGAATCGAACCCCCGATCTAGCACTTAATATCCTTTTAAAGGTTTAGTCAAGATCCCTCTTGCGAGACGATATTGTGCAATTAAGGTATGAATAGATCATGCGAAATTGGAATATTTGGAACACTCTGTATTAACACTGAGCGGCGCGTATGGTTTTTCTCATATTTGTTGTACGGTACTACATTTGCTTATACAAAATAAATAACCATAAATGACGTTTTGCTTTGAATACACGTGTGCAAAAAACTAACGTGAATCGGCGCTGTAAGACCCAAAATTTAAACTAAACGGCGTAATAAATTTGTTTGAAGGAATTGGTGCAAGCAAATTTTACGTTTTAGAATTCACGTGCCTGTGTGATTTGCTGTTAGGAGTATAACGATATAGATAGATATACTAATTACCAAATTAGTTAGATAAAAAAAATTCGAGATTTTTATTTTTGCTTTAACTACCTATTTCTCTTTTGTTGTTTTTTATTAATTCAATTTTTTTTGTATTTTTGTATTTTTTTTTTGTAATAATTTTCTCTCTGATACCTTGCATGCCTAAGCACCTGTATCAATAATATTTGTTCAAATAAAGCTTATATAAATAATCCATATTCCTTTCAGGAACTGAAACATTTTATAGTTGAGGATAAATTAGCACTAAAGTCGATGCCAACGAAGTCGCTTGTAGCATTAATAGTATATAATATTTTATTATGTCTAATTTAGGAACAAAGAAAACACATTTTAGAATAATAAAAAAAATCACGAACCCGTGTGATTTGCTGTAAGGAGTGTAACGATATAGATATACGAATAACCAATTAAATTCAGTTCAAAAGAGTTATCCGATATTTTTATTTTTACTCTGCATAGTTTTCTTTTGTTGTTTTTTACTATTTTTCTTGTATTTTGCGCTTAATATAATTTCTAATTTTATTTTGGTACTAATTATTTTTATTCATCGTCCTCCTGCCCTTGTCACACTCTAAATGAGGTCGGCACAACAAATATTTTATCACATTTCTCGTTAAGAAAGAGGGTGTTCTATTCTACACAACCGGATGCCACACGGTGGGTCATCTTATCTAAGTGGCCTTTTACGACACCTTGGTAAGAAATGAGGGTGGTCTATTCTACTGAAGCCGGATACCACACATCGGGGTACTAATTATTTTTTTATTATTATATTTTATTTATTAACCTCTCTTATTGTTAGCTTTTACATGTTTCAGCAAGTACTTTATTGGTTAATGTTTTATACATTTTTGACTAGTTATTAATCCTAATAATGTATTTTTTTTCCCTTGAAATTGAATAACATAATATAATACGAGTATAAGAAGCACAGTTTAATAGTAATGTAAGCGATAATCCCAGATAGTACATTGGTCGATGTAGGCGTGGCGCGGATAAAAGCGGCGTATCCGTATATCCGTATATAGCTATATCCGGGTATATCCGCCCGGGGGCGGATCAGCCGGATCACCAACAGGTGGGGGATGAGCCGTCCGTAGATCCGCCCACAGCCACGTGCCTTACCAACTTTCGGCTTAAGTTTTTACGAAAGTTTTCCTTATACTCTTTCGAAAAGACAGAGACTCAAGCAATTTCTCTATGAAAAAGTTTAGCAATAATGTTAATGTATGTTTTATTAGTATATTATTGCTATGATACCTTTTTTTTATTACAGATGTCTTTAGTTTTAAAGTTCTTAGAAAAACATTGAATTAAGCAGCTCCGTATGGTGTGAATATTTCATGGACCTTCAAGATATGATAATTAAGAAGACATCAAGTGATATTGTTGAGGAAAATGATATTTTAGCGGATTGATATTATGGTAACTGACATAAAATGAGATATCAGATGAAATCTCATTTTAATAATTTTAATAATGAGATATCGAAAGATTTATTATTACTGTCTCTATACCTCTTAATCTCTACTTTATAGCACTATAGATTTAATAGCCCAGAGATGAGACCGTGTAAATCTCTAGAGACGATCGTAAGTACAACAAACCCCGGGCAGCATCAATGAGTTTTTCTTCTAAAACTTTTGTGTCTAATTAATAATAGCAATTTGGTGAAGGAAACATTCTTAGGAAACCCGCATATCTCTAGAGAATTCTAGGGTATGTGTAACCTACCAATCGGCATTGGAGCAGCGTGGTGATGTGACAGTGATAAGTTGAAACAATGAAGTCATCTAGCCTATGACTGCTTAGTGCCTTATAAACTTTATTTTATTCATTCATAATAATCTTTCATAAGCATTTTTCAATCAAATATGAGATTTAATATTGACACCATTGACATTGATTTGTACATCCAGTTTCTTGGTGTCTCATTGAAACCAATATTATCCCTTTGATATTAAGTTTGAGGTTTAGCAGGACAAAACTAGTCTGTTTCGAAGTCATATTATTTATTTAAAAATATTTTATTTCAGAATCTTTCAATTCTCTACTATGTACAAAAGTAATAATAAAATTATTTTGCTATAATCCGCGATACAGTAAATAGAAAATATATATAGTGTTTAATGTATAGTGGATTATCAGTATTTTCATACCCGATACGTGCAGGATTCGTAAAAGCACATGCACAAACCTCCACCACTTCCACCAAAATACACAAGCACTACACAGTTTCACTATCACAAACTCAACAATCGTTTCGCCCCGCAACCGAGGCATCATCAGGAGATAGACTCCACGACAAAATCGCAAAGCGAAGCGTTATGCAAACAAGCATTGTTATATAGTAATCGGTTCATCCCCACCTTTACCTCTGAACACGTGCAACAAGCTTGAACTTGAAACATTTATCTGCTCGTTAATGAGGGTGCCATTGTTATGCTTAATGATTTCTAATTGTTCCAAAATATTCCAAATAAATCTCTACTATGTATTTCTATATAATTCACCACTATATATTGCTTTGAACTGTCATCCAGTTTTAAAGGTCATCATTAAGATTAAGGTCTTCGAGACTAATGAGAATAAGCATTCCACGCTCTATTCTCCGCATTTTGTCCCCACGTCGATACTATGCACTCCTCCGGTTCCATGACATTGTTAAAGTTGGTTAGAGTAACAGCATATTGATGATGTGAAAAAAAGATTTTTAACTTTGAGAACATTTCGGAGACATTCTTGGACTATCTCGGTCTCACGCCGATATATTATTTATTCTCTACCCTGCTCGTTATAAAGTATTAAACAATACTTAGCTTCAAATGTTTGTAACTAATAACACAAATTTGTTTGTCCTGATATTGCTAAAATACAACGAAATTGCGGGACTCTATTTATCACTAATGTGAATTCGGAGGCTTAAATTTTCGGAAATAGCCGTTTTCGTGGAAAACTTTGGTTAGGTGTCATCAATATCGAATCAATATGTTTTTGAATTGGCACAGTTTTAATACCTCAGGGTATAAAGGTATTATTGATGCCAGTAAAAGTATTTTATGGTAATCTATAATTAGAAATTTGTTACAAATTTTGACTAGCGAATTCCATGGTTGAGGAGTTGGTGTGTTGTTAGATTTGACATTGTTAAGGTCGGCAAGTTCAATTTTTATTTTCTTAATCCACTACAATGTGGCCAGTTGGTAGACCGCTATGATAGTAAAGTATAGCCTATCACTAACTCACTGCTGGGCATAAGGCTCTTTTTTCTTTTTTGGGACAGAAGGGTTGAAGCTACGATTCACTACGCAGCTCCAATGAGGGTTGATAGGTTGCACATATATTCCCAGAATTCTTTAGATATATGTAAGATTCCTAAGGATGTTTTCACTGAAAACCTTGGGATAAATTGCAAATATCCGTTAGAAATAAAAGTTTTAACACAAAAACACATGGGTGCCTGCTCGGGGTTTGAGCTAGTGATCTTCTCTAGAAAGTTGCACGGTCTCAACGCTGCGCGATCACTGCGGTAAGTTACTATCCGACTAGAAAATCTGTATTGCCAATTTTTGATTAGTGTTCCGGTACGATGCTGTATGGAAACCGTAGGAGGCTATTACGAACTAGCAAACTTTATCATCACCATTAGCTTACAGGGGGTTGAAATTCATCACAGAATAAAAGTCTAGTGGTCTAAATACAAAAGTAATAATAAAATTATTTTGCTGTAAAATTATAGCAAAATAATTTTATTATTACTTTTGTATTATGGATCTCCGCAAAGTAACGCCTAATTCTATAAATTATCTAGTGGTCTGGTCTACTCTACAATCAATTCCATATTTTTGTTTTATACGATAAGGCTAGCGCCTGGCTGCTATCTCGCCTGATGGAAAGCGAATGATACAGCCTAAGATGGACCGCAGTTGCCAATTAAGTGCCTATTCACTTTTCTTTTGAAGCATTGCAAATCGTAGGTAATCCGCAATCCGTAAAGATAGATACAGGAAGGGAATTCCATACTACCATACATACCGCATACAACTCTCACAACATCGACATCATGTGGACAGCTTGGAATAGTAAAAAAAAATAATGTGCTCTTAGAAAACTATGAAGTTTTATGCAGTTGAATATAGAAATATTAATAAGGTCGCTGCACCAACACTATTAAACAACTTTGTTACTGTAAATTTACTTGAGAGGATACTTCAAAACGGACATAGATTGCTTGACTTCCTTTAAAAACATAAAATGAAGTTAAAAAGAATTATTATTTTCCCCTTGTTTTTATAATTAAGTATTTTTACGTTGTACGTGGGATACAATTACTAATAGGTTCATAAAACGTTACATTACGGCTAAAATCGATGGGGTATTTCAGTTATTTGTCGTCGACTAAGACCCAAATTAATAACCTAAACTTGGCGTATCCTACACGCGTCTCACTCGCTACTTAGTCGCCAAGTAATTTATAACGGAACTTTATATTCATTGCCCGAATATACAACTACATATGCGTCATAATTGGAACAATTTTATAGTTAATTTGTCGTGTTAGATAGAACTCTTTTAAAATTTCTAGTTCTTAACCTCTAAAATTTAATGAATTATACTAACCTAACATTCAGAACTAAGATGCTTACCCACACTAATTTTAACGGAGATTGACGCGATTTATATAAGCAGGCGTTACTTTTCGGAATACCATATTACAGAAACTGTAACAGAACTACTTTGCTATAATCCGCATGTTTTAAGCGAATGCATGCCTGAAAGTTGTGATAGCCCAGCCGTGAGACCGTGCGACTCTTTAGAGGGAAACACGAGTTCAAACTCGGGTGGGCACCAATGAGTTTTTCTATTAAAACTTATGTGTCTAATTGATAATTGCAATTAATCACACTCTTTTCTGTGAAGGAAAACATCGTGAGGAAACCTGCATATCTCTAGAGCATTCTGGAGATATTTGTAACCTACCTATCCGCATTGGAGCACCGCGGTAGGTCTTAGCTCCAACCCTGCTCTCCAGAAACGGAGAGAGGAGGCCTATTCCCAGTAGTGGGATTATAACAGGTCGCTACTTTACTTTTTTTTATGCCTGAAAGAATGCATGAATCGAGGAGTCTATCCTTCTGATGATGCTTCGGTTTCAGGGCGAAACGATCGTAGAGTTTTGGTGATGGTTGTGTGTATTGCTAGTGTGCATTGTTGCTGTTGGAGGCGTCTTGGGATACGTCTGGGGACTTGACCTGCATGTGTGGGGTGCGTGAATTTTGCCTGCTTCATTCACTTAGCATTTCATGCATTCGTTTAGCACAAGTGGATGATAGCAAAGTAGTTATATTCTAGTTTAAGAAGATGGCGTTCCAAAACTAAAAAGACTAGAAATTAAATAAAAAAAAGGAATGCTGTGTTTCAAGTATCAGCTGTATTCCCGGGTTAACTGTAGATATTATAGACAACTCAAAGTCAGCGATAACGCCGCATAAAGAGTTCATGAATAAGAGTATGTGCTTGAAAGTAGTCGGGCTTACCCGATAAAATAAGATGTGAGTATAGCCAGTTTCTATACATTAATTATGGTCAAAGTCCGTATTAATATACAATAAATACTTAAAGCATAATACTTATCTAAAATACAATTTATGTGGGTATAATTTCATTATTATAATTTTAAATTTCAAATGTTCGACTTTAAATTTGCATGTGGCTGGTTCAAACAGGTCAAGTTACAAAACTCAAACCTGCTAATTTGATCTAACTGCGTATTTGAGCTATGTGTTATCTCTTTATTTGCTAAGGCTCAACTTGGATTGCGGTCTCACAAGAAACTTAGTGGCCAAGTACTTGATTACGATTTACGATTATTGGGCAGTACGATTTTTGTCGTGAAGCCTATCCTCCTGATGATGCTTCGGTTTCGGGGCGAAACGATCGTCGAGATTGTGGTGGTGGGTGGGTGTGCTGCTTTTGTGTTCGTTGTTGCTGGTGAATTGCGCCTTGGGGTGCATGTGGTGGCTGGTCCTGCATGTATAAGGTGCGTAGATTTTGCCTGCTTCATACACATTGGCTTTGCATGCATTCACCTAACCCGTGCGGATTATAGCAAAGTAGTTAGTTCTGTTATATTGCTTGTAATATGGAATTCCGCAAAGTAACGCCTGCTTCTATAAATCAAGTACTTGATATTTAAATAATAAATTCTGAATAAGTTTATGTACCAGTATACGAAATCAAGATGATATTAAGGCGTGAACACACTAAAGTATATCACGCGCATAATACTCCGCAGCAATTCTAATTAGCCCTCCTTATTTATGATTCATAAGCCGATGAGCAATAAATTCTCGAATCTTTCCGTCCCACATGTGCTTCTAAGCCTTGGCATTAGCGAATGTTGAATGTTGGTACTCGCCTAATAAGAGACGGGATGTAAGGAATCGCACTGATTACTATATTATTTATTACGCTACGTGCCGCCCGTGTAAACGCTTCCTAATACTCCAATCTACGCTCGCATCTTGAAACCTTGTCGCTTTCACGGGCCACAACCTTTTCCAGTATTTATATTAGAAATTGTGTGGCAGGTTAATGCGGAAAAGGTGTAACGATATAAGTTATACAGCCATCTATCAAGGTTAACGATTAACTGCAGAAGCGCCAGCGTCGATGAGATTTTTAATTACAGTCGTATTAACTGTGATTAATGTTAAACGATGGTAGAAAATATTTTAAATTTACCAGTTTATCACATTATGATATATGTGTAGTCGGAGTATAATAAATATTGTAAAATAGCGGACTTTTACTATCCTATATATAGGCAAAATTCTTCACTCTTCTTGAACGGAAGAATTCGGCCTCCCAAACTGTTCAAAAAGGACTGACTGACTGTTTCATATGTGAAACGAGTTTCTACGGTATGTACGGCATACTTTAGACTCTTTGACAATGTTAAATGGTAATAATGGGATTGAACTCGCGAACTCTTTGAAATAGTTTTTTAACATTTAGTGATACAGTTAAGTTTGCGTTAGTATAATATATATATAATAGAGCTGTAGCTCAGCGGTGAGACCGTGCGACTCTTTCGAGGGGAACACGAGTTCAAACTCGGGCAGGTACCAATGAGTTTTTCTATTAAAACTCATGTGTCTAATTGATAATTGCAATTAATCACACGGTGAAGGAAAACATCGTGAGGAAACCTGCATATTTCTGGAGAATGCTGGCGATATGTGTAATCTACCACTCCGCATTGAAGCAGAGTGGTAGGTCTTAGTTCCAACCCTTCTCTCCAAAAACGAAGAGAGGAGGCATCTTTCATCGCGTCCGCTTCGGAAACTATTGAGGATAGAACAAAAAATGTTCTACAGTATTATTAACACATCAATATCCACAAAAAAAGTCCGCGATACCATATGTCTAACTATTATAGTTATACCAATATAACTACTTTTTTACATTGTAAAAGTTGATAAAATTGCCGACAATAATCAAACTATTTATTCATATCTCTGTATTAATCTTTATCCCATTAAATGATATTTTATTAAAAACTATTTCAATACCTGTAAAATCCGACATCCCAATCAAAAGATATTACGAATTTAAGAATATAAATCGAAAGAAAGTAATGCCATAACAAATTCACTGTAGCGACCGTTATATAGCAGGGCCTGCATTTGGTGAGTTAGCTCTTATTACAAGAATACTCATGATACCCATTTTTTATAATTAAATAATCTACAAATAAATCTATAGTCCGACTTCGTAGACTTTCCACTACCACGAGATCGGTATCGACGCGGGTGAAACCGCGGGGTATTGCTAGTATTAAATAATAACCTCAAAAGTTGACTTCCTTTCATTGCCCTGTTTTATGTTAGCTATGACATGTTAAAAATTGTCGATAGACTCCTAGTCTCACAGCGAAACCTCAAGATTCTTTAATTACATCCATAACGGTTTTCGTAAAGACCTTATACAAAACGATTAGTATAACCCGGCCGACATAAATTACCACCTGAACGTTGACAAAGCGCCAATGAATAATGACTCTCATATTTCGCCGTATCTCTTGATATTGCCGATGGGGATAAGGAATAGAAATTGTGATTTAAGGTTTGTTTTCGGGAGTGAAAAACAATACCGATTGTACCAAACATGCCGATTCTACGCATAATAAAATATTCTAATAAAACATTTTTTTATCATCATGAACGTCCCCTGCATTACATGCGTATAACTCTATTAGGGTTTTTTATTGTTAACTAAGCGGACGGGTGAGGGCGGAATCATCGTCAAGGATGTTAAATGCGTAAAATAGAGCGCATAAATACTTTTCTATAGTTAAGGAACGTCATCATAAGGGTTCAAAGGACCCATACCCCCTTTAAATCCTTTAATCTGAATACAATTGTTTTTTGGTATTTTAAATTTTTTGTTTAATATCTAGAAATTTTTCGTATAATTTCAATATGTATGTATGTAAGTTTATGTACCTCCTACCCGACTTTACATTCAATATCTGTCACCGAGGTTGTCTGTAGACCGCCTCTTTGTACAAGTTTTTTAAATATAATAGTTTACTTTGTATTTTCTGTATGTTTTTGTTGAATAAATTACAATGTTGTGCGACAAAGTATATTAAAAAAATAAATTTATACATTAATTTTCTGCATCTAGTTTCTACTAAACTGAAATTGTTTCACCAGTTCTCTTAAAATATACCTTTATTTGCCACCTTAGAGCTTACGCCCCGAGACCGCGTTTATACGATAATTTTAATGAATATTTATATTGTTTGTGCATTTACTTTAACTGTTTAAAAGCGCGTGTGTGAGGAAAGTTTAAATTGGATGACGTGACGTGGTATAGCCAAGTTTAAAATAAAGTGATTCTTTAGAAAGTGTATATTGTAATATTAGCGTACGTAGTAGCGTTAGATATATTGCATTATCGTAAAATCAATAAAAAAATACGTTTAAACGTAATAGTATAAAATTGTAGGTTTTCAGGATGTAAAAATAAAATCATTCGATTATAATCCGCTGTAGGAGGACATTTATACCAATTGTACTATCGGCACTCATACCGTACACATGCAGGGCTATTATTAAGTATATACCATGACTAGCCAATAAAGTGAAAAAGCCCACATAACGCATACATTACGTATTTATAAGTCTGCATATTACACTATACCTCATCACGAAATAGATATAAAAATTTAAAACAAGGAATAGGAGTAAATTCAACATAATTCTATATTAGCGAAGCGATCACTATAATTTTACTCACAAGTAGTTACTTGCAATGTTTATTTTACATAACTATTTAACGGGCGCTAAATAAAACCTAAAAAAGCCGTATTGGACTTAAGAGCAAAAATATTTAGTAATTAAATAGTTATTAAAAGTAAAAATGGAGTAAACTTGTACAACAATACAACTTGTAACAAAAATATAAGACGTAAAAAGGGAATCAACTTTGTTGTGAAATATATATATATATATATTTCACAACAAAGTTTGACACACACACACATCAAAGAAAGACATCGAAGAAAGGGGGTCAGCAAAGAAAACCCCCCGTTTAGATATCAGATGCACATCCAAAAACGCACTTTTCCAACAATCTGCACAAGCCTTAAAAGCATCGAGCGTACCACCATATTTCATCCTCTAACCATAATCTACGGCGCACTGAATTATTATTTATAAGGTAATTACAAAAACACTCTCACACGCTATCTCTAATGTTATTTATGCCGGGATAAACGGCGATGGGTAATTTTTGCATATCTCCCCCCTTTCAAATTGAATGATAAGACCGTCTTGAACACATTATACGGGTAAGGTTAAGGAAATGATGATAGATTCCTTTTTGGATATATTACATGTTACTGAGATTTTTTTACCTTTGCGTTGGATAAATATATTTTACATAATGCGACTAGATGACATTATAAATGAAGAGAAGTGAGAAGTGAGGTGTCCCAGACACTGCTAAATAAATTATGAAGTGAAGTGAGTGATGTTGAAGCTCTAGTTAGAATGATCCGCGCCTTAAGACCTTAAGTTTTAATACCTCACTAGTTGGACTTATTGTTAAGAGGGTCTCAAGAAACGGTTTGATCCAAGCAGTGTTATACCATGTGGTGTGGATCCTAGGTATGGCTGGCAGTCATCAATTTACTTTGTGCTACATCGATTGATCGTGTCCTGTAATGACGCACGATATCCTTGTTCTTTAGCATTCATCAGATGTTCCTTTCTCTTACTTATTTATCTCTTTCCATTACAACGAAGTCTTTGATTACATTTAAGGCTCTGACTAGTTTTAAACTAGTAGAAAAATATCCATATAATATAGTTCATTTCAGCTCAGATAGTCTTTGCTTTTTTATTCATATATTCAAAATCAAATCAAATTCAAAATATTCTTTATTCAAGTAAACTTGTAAACAAGTGCTTTTGAATCGTCCAAATGTACTGCTGTTTCGGAAAGCTGTTCCCACCAAGAAGAGCCAGCAAGAAACTCGGTGGTTGCTCTTTTCAAATAAAATTCTTATAACTTTATACATTTTACATTACATTTGGTTATTACTATCTTGTACATGGTAGAGGAGTTGCTAAATCCACGCATTTTTATCAATATTTAATTAAGGTAAAATCGATTGCGGGAGTTTATTATAGAATCTTATACCCAAACCCACAAATTACTTATTTACTTTTGCAAGACGCAATGCAGGAACCGCAAGTTTATGTCGGTTCCTACTTTGTCTATTATATACATCGCCAATCTTTTTATAATTATGTATATTCTTATGCACAAACATTATATTTCTAAAAATATACTGTGAAGCCAAAGTAAGAATACCTATTTCCTTAAACTTCTCTCGCAACGAATCACGTGGACTTAAATTGTAAACGCCACGTATGGCTGTTTTTTGTGATACAAAAATTCTATCAATTTCCGCGCATTTACCCCATAACAATAATCCATAAGATATAATGCAATATATTTATGATGATAGGTATATCTTCTCATAGGTACATCATATCATTGTACCCTTACTAATATTATAAATGCGAAAGACTGTCTGTCTGTCTTTTACATTTTCACTGTGAATCCACTGAACGATGAAGTTTGGCACAATAATTCTTTTTATATACCGGGGTAACATAAAGGTATAGAAATCCTGTTAATTCTACAGGAATAGGATGACATTTACAAACGCTATCTATTTTCAACCCATCAAAGGTTTTTTAATTTACGATGTGTCAAAGTTGAGTCTAATTTGTAATCAAAAGAAGTTTCTTTATCACGTTGTTTAGCTTACCTCGAAAGAGTTATTTTAAGACCTTTTCATATATTTTGAGTTCTGAATAATACGAGTTAGTTACTAAAATAAGTAAACTACTAAAATTATAATAGCGAAAGTCTGGCATTTTTATAGCTGAACCGTTGCAATAAGAATTGCGATTTAACCTCCCCGCATTGATCTAATTTTAGTGATGGAGAAATTTGCAGGGTTGATGAGTGACAAAAGGTATTGTTTATTCCAGGATTAAAGTCCTCGCGAACGAAGTGGCGGGTAAAAGCCAGTTCTTATATACATAAATAACAAAAATTCGTTGATTTACCAACATTATAAAATAATGTTTTAGAAATAACTATGTAACTAGATAAAAACCACATAAAAAATAAAATGAATACTTTGGACAGAACGAGCGCCGGTTTATTTTTTAGCCCTTGTCTTCAAAAGCATCATCATCCTCCTGCCCTTATCCCACTCTAAGTGGTGGGCACGACATGTAACAAACATGTTGTAACATGATTTGGCTACGTATTTTACGACCGACTGCCTGCCTAACATGAACTTACCTTAGCCGTATTTTACGACCCCTCAGTAAGAAAGAGGGTGGTCTATGATACTAAACCGGATACCACACGGTGGGTCAACTTACCCTTGTCGCCTTTTACGACACCTCGGTAAGAAATGAGGGTGGTCTATTCTACTCGCCGGATATCACACGGCTTGTCTTCAAAAGCGAAGCGAAAATTCTTCGAATGAACGATAGGGTCGACGATTTAAATCAACCAAATCAAATTTTAGTTTAACTCCACACTATTTGATTTTCAACTTCGAAAGCACAATCAGCACCGATACGAAGTCGCAAACTTGACACGCATTTATATCTCGGTATATTTCCAATTATGCAAATACAGGGACCCACGGGAGCTTCCTGCTTACAGGAGATACCATTAATCATTATCTAAATTAATTTCGAACGTATAACAAAATCTCCTCTTAGTTTCTTAAAGTCACAATAAAGAGGATCGTACCGCGACGGCCATAATTCATCTGAACGTAAGATTACTGATCTTTAATCCTCCCCCGGTTTCTCTTAAAGTTAAGATTTACGAGCGGCGGAATTATTGCGCCCCCGCGGAATAAGCTGGGAGTCAATGAAAAAAGTTTGCATGAAGATATAGTGCTGATAGAGATGGGGGTGACGGTTTTTTTTAAAAATTTGCAGGGCCTTTGAAAAATCTGGTATCTGACCTTTTATATATGCAAAGTAATAATGAAATTATTTTGCTATAATCCGCGATACAGTTAATATAAAATAAATATAGTGCTAAATGTATAGTGGACTATCCGTTTTTTCATACTCGATACATGCAGGATTCGTAAAAACACATGCACAAACCTCCACCACTGCCACCACAATACACAAGCACTTCACACGTTCACTATCACAAACTCAACAATCCCTTCGCCCAGCAACCGAAGTATCATCAGGAGATAGACTCCACAACAAAATCGCAAAGCTTTTCGTATCGGGGACTTAAGAATATTAACAAAGTTATATGACTTTACAAGTACGAGGCGTTTCTTATTTTGAATATTGATTCCGAAGAACTTCCGAATAAAGGTTTACCTTGTTTCAGAGTTAGCTGAAGGAATATTTATAGCAGTAACTTTATTTAATATCGGGTATGTCCGCCCCGCGAAAGAAACTTGTAAGCTACCGAGATATTGCATATACATTACGGAATATCCAAAGTGGTAGAGCAAAGTTATATTCCTTAAGTTAAAAACCGAATTAATTTAGAGCCTGTTACTTTTTTACTCTCAACTTTCTCATAATTGACAAAATTAACAACAATTTATTGGTGTTGTAAATATGAAATCAATTAATCGTAATATAAATAGAAATTCTATAAGTTTGCATAATTATGGATGTATGTTACTCAAACACGCAAAACGGTAAAACAAATTCAATAAAAATGTGATTTATTTTGTTTGTTGGTTAAAGAAAATCACAAGAAAATGGTCGAATGCATTGCATTTGCGTGGACTTCAGTATTGGAACAAATAGTGTTCTATATTTAAGTCTAAAAATCTTACTTATATACTTTTGCATTTACAAGGTATATTGTTTTACTAAAATTCATTTAAATCGTGTGTTGATAGTTTTAATGTATTACTTACATTTAACAAGTAGCGTATTGTCTTTAAGCGTACCAATTAATTTAAGATAATGTTACCTCTGTACTTTGAATAAGATTTTATCACGGGTGCAACTTTCAAAACATCCCAATGAAACTCTCCAACAAAGGTGTAATTGAAAGATCGGAAATTCCCAAGCAAGCACATATTTCAAAAGCGGTCCTCGTGCCCGGATAATATAAGAAGATAGAGGACAGACTCGGATATAAAATATGGCGTCCTTTCATGAATCTTATTAAGATATCCACAGAAAATGGAAAGGGATGCAGTTATCGTATCTATAACAGCGGGTGACAAAGACAAAACATAATTCTAGGTTTATGTATATTAAAATAATACGGCCGGTTAAACACGTGTGTGTGGCGTTGGGTGGGAATTTATAGTCGCTATGAATATGATTTTCTTTAAGGAGATGTAGTTCCCATAAGAGGTATTTAGTGTCAAAGGGCTGTTATTCTTATGGACTGTGTAAATTATTTGTCAGGTATGGGAGGGAATTTGGAAAATAACTGAAATTTCGATTCGAAAGCTAAACATCTTGCCCAAAAATTGTTAAGGCTTCGGTAATATACACAACCTGACTTTTCAGTTTCATTTGGATTGACTGCTTCTTTTCTTTTTGGCGGGTTGTTCTTCGCACTTAGTCGCATTCTAGCGACCATTATCGGTGAGAGTGAAAGAGCTAGTTAGTTAGTTAGTCAGTCAGCCCAGCTCATTCCAAAAGCTAAAGACTCTCCCTATAACAGACGCTCAAGCCTTTTTGTAACATCCTCGGTGAGCTAAGGGTGTTCGCCCGTTGTATTGGTACATTGGTAGTTGTCAATTCAAATGCTACTGAAAGTTTATGCGTCATGAAATAGCATATAGCATAAAGCACTATCAGTGCGAATGCCTCAGCTCTGCAACTACCAAGTGGCACGTCAATTGGAACGATTATTAGCTTTCAAAATTACCTCTGAACAAATGGTGAAATGGGTATTGTAAATGTGTGGCCGAGTAAGAAAAATTCAATATTTCTTAGCTTAGCTTAGCTTAGCTTTTTTTAAATAAATAAATATAAATATATGGGACACATACACACACGGTCGTCCATCCCCAAAGTAAATAACTTAATACTTTTGTTATGGGTGACAGACAACTGGTATGTATACAACAAATATATACCTAAATATATAGTTAAGCATACTCAAATACAAATATACACCCAGGCTCAAGGAACTAAAATATTATATATAGAAAATGTTGGCCCTCGGCGGGAATCGAACCCGCGGAGCTAATCGGCAGGGTCACGGCCACGTTCAAGGTCTTCTTGAGTCTTTGTATAACTTTAAAATAGAAACGTTTAATATAAGTCATATCATAAAGAAATAACAGCCGTAACAGATAGACACACAGATAATTTCGTATTTATTTTATTCGTACGTACAATTATAGTATTCACTAACTTTTCAACATTTCATCTCAACTTATACCAACGATAGGTAAATATTTATAATGGGTGAACCCTTTCGTATTTGGTTACTCTTAAATTTTCATCCTTCTCCAGCCCTTATCCCACTCTGAGTTGGGTCGTCACAACATGTTTTAAACATGCTGTCATATGACTTAGCTGGTTATTTTACGGCAAGCCGCCTGCCTGAAATCAAATTACCTTAGTCGCCTTTTACGCTTTTTTTTACCTTAGTAAGAAACGAGGGTGGTCTATTCTACTCAGCTGAATATCATTCGGTGAGGTTATTTATAAGTTTTATTATTTTATTATTAATATTCATTGACATTTGTACTTTAGTAAGAACCAGATATTACCTTTCCTTACACACCTTACTTTACGCATTTATGTGGTATATAATGGTTCATCCATTTAATTTAATTCTATGTAACAGATACGTAGGCACGGCGCCATAATTCACGAGTTTCTTTCAAAACTGCAACACACGCTATCGCACATGCAAAATAAGTTCGGGATACGGTTAGCGAAAACCGATAATAAACTTTCATGTTTCGGGACAAATGGATTTTCATTTCAAAGTTCAGTATAAATAATTAATCGCTGTGTTATATATTCTTGTTCCTTAACAAATGTGTATGTACTTTCATTTTGAGAATACTGTAACAGTTAAAAATTTTTTCTTTTTTTTAATTTATCTACTAAGTACCTACTGAGTAAATACAAGCGATTTTGTGTGCAATGCAGAAATGAAATAAAAAGAATAAGTGTCAATCTGTGTTAGGTAGCGATATCTGCTAGACAAAGATCTCTCTTAGTGTTCCTCCCACCATATTAGAAGTTTAAAAGTAAAGCCGCTGGGTCCAGGTGGCTCGAAGTCCTACTAGGGTGTCTGTGGTGTATATGTTCACTTGTATTATATTAATATAGACTTGTATTATATTATTATTGTATTCCGCCGTGTGGTATCGTGCTGAGTAGAATACAGTACCCTCATTTCTTACCGAGGTGTCGTAAAAGGCGATTAAGGAAAGTTGACGTAAGTTGTAAGTAACGAAAGTTGAAGTAAAATAGACGTCGTCTTTCTTACCGAGGGGTCGTAAAATATGACTAAGGTAAGTTGCCGTCAGGCAGCTCGAAGTCAATTGTGGTGATGCAGGTTTTAACACGTAACGCTATTCTGGCACCATTCGATTAGAATTTCGCAGAATAGTATTATAATACTGTCACTTAGAAAATTATTCGTGTGTATATGAAATTGTAACAATCTGGGTCTACAGATTATCAAACCGACGAAAATTAAGTAGCCAGAGAAATTTGTCATTCCCTACTTTATCACCGGCAATCATCCCAAGCGGGGCTTATTCATAAATCTCTCCGGCATTATTTCTAAGGTGAAACAACAAACATTACCGGTATAAATCTGCAACGTATCGCGGTTGCGAGTTACGCGCTTGACACACAATTTGTTCGAATGGCGAGCGGAAGGAAAGTTTGAAATGACAAAACATTTGAGCAATAATTTGTCGAAATAATTTTTTTATCGTTGTGATGGTAGGACATGTCAACTACAATATTACCCACTTAGGCGCAATTATAAATATTGCACTAAAATTTTACTTTACTTGATAAGAGCAATCCCGAAGCCTTTTTCTTTTAATTTGTACATATTACGGATTTCCATAAAGTAACGCACACTATAAATAACTTGAATATTAGACGATGGATTGTTAAAACACTGGTTGTGATGAAAAGATAAAACAAAATTTTAGTGTCTATCAAATGAACACATTTCTTCTCGTTAGGAGTAAACCCTCCCATCAGAGATAGTAGCTTCTTTAATTACTTTTTACAATTAAAAATACTTGCTAAAGTCGACTTGACTATTTTATATCTGTAAATTTATTCAAATCAGGTGGCAAAGAGTCATTGACAAACGTCGTGGCAAAGTGGCGAGATAACCTCTTAAAGAAGACAAAACAAAAAAATAAATGCTTTATGATTATGCCATGAAACCTATCTCCCAATGATACTTCGGTCACGGGAGAAACGATGGTTGAAATTGTCGTAGTGAATGTGTGTAGTTCTTGTGTAATGTGCAGTAATTAATCCTGCATTTATAAGGTATGAGAACAGATTAACTTACTACACTCAGCATTACATAGATTTTACTTAACACACGCGAGTTATAGCAAAATAATTTAGTTCAAAAGTAATGATACTTTTGTGCTATGGAAATTTGCAAAGTAACGGCTACTTATATAAATTAGAATAATAAAAAATTGTTGTCCTTCTGTCACATTCGTGTGTCCCCAACGTTATCTGGCACCGTCGCGCCATAAGACAATAGTAACGCAATAATAAAAATGTTGAATAGCCCCCGTAATGATATTGTTCCCGCTATGCATTGTGCCGTGATAACGGATAAACTGTACCCAGAAGACTTATATACTCTTCGTTCTGAATTATTACTGTTATCTTGAAAGATTTTCTCCGATTGTAAATATTTACGTTACGTTACAATCGGTTATGGTTTTTCTAGAATTAACGTGAACTAAACAAATTTTGGGCGCTCATGGAAACTTTATTATGTATTTTCCATTACAAAAAATTCTTTATTGGTAGGATAATTTTCCTAATTGTTGCTTCTGCCTTTCAAAGCAAGTAATCTACACTATGTCGCTGAAGATCACAAAGATATCTACCTACTTTAGCTTCTGCATGTGTCATTAGGGTTCGATTTAAAAGCGATATTTACATCTTCATTTTTGCATCTGATGGCAAAAGCAAAGCTAAACATAGCTGTGTATAAGCTTTAAAGTAACGGCTAATAGGTAGTCACAACATGGCAAATATAACTTTCTTCATCACAAATAAAAAAACAAGTAAAAAAAATCTAATTCAAGGAAAAAGAAATCATCAGTGTACCCATAAACACATATTTTCTCCGTTTATTATCCTCGCCGCCGACCTCTTTACTTATCTTTACTTCGTATTGTTAAAAGAGATGATGACTTAGGAACTGAAAGTCCCATTAAGTACGCCTATTCATGTGGTAACTTGCGGAAGGGTGTGGGGTGGGGGGGTGTGAATACAAATAAAGAAGTGAGTTGTTTAAAAAACGTAACAAGCGGGTATTCTGAGAGATAAGGCAGCGTTTCCGCTGTCTCCCCGCCGTCACGGAATTATTTCACTGATTCGACGAAACCCGATGTCGTGGTTGTAGCATTCAACACTCTATCTTTAAAAATGTTTAGAGTTGATCATTTGGTGTTAAAGGTTATCGATACTTGTATAAGTATCGATAACCTTTAACACTAATTTAAATTAATTAATTATACATGTATATGTAGACGACCTCTGGTAAAACTTTCCCTTTCCACAGCGTCCCAGTTTATAACCAGAGCATTTACCTAAAGTTAAATTAAAAAGAAACATTTTTACTGAAACGCTACTATTATTTATAAGTAATAGTACTGTTATTATCAATGCTTATGAACGCGACGTGCTTCAAAATATAAATGGCATACTTTTATCTAATACAAGATACAAATATCAGTCACTAATCCGGTTTGGTCTGTGTGACAATTTTGCAATATTTTGCCACCTAACAATAGCTATCACAACTAGGCTACAACACTCATTGTAATCTACTCGTAACGTAATGGCACTATTTCTAGACGAATGCAGGTTATTTTAGCCTATAAAAGTATCAGTTAGAATACGGGTTAGCCAGAGCTCATTAGCCTCAGGAATGACTCTGTTAGGTATTTTTTTTAACTCATATAAACCATTCAACTGTTAATGAGATATGTATGGCATACGCCCAGTGGCGTATCCACTTAGGAATCTATCTCCTCAGAGATTCAATGAGTGGGGGAGGAGATCCTGTGGAGCTCTTCTTTTAATTCTTTTAAAAGTCCAAGTCGGCTTCATTAAATTGCAAGCAAGTTTGTTTGGATGCTTTGCAATGCGACTTGAGTACAGCTTCAGCCTTCTCGTGATCTCCTCGAATTATAAGGTATTTTTATTTTTATATAATATTATTTAAAGTAATAATATATTAATATTATATAAGGTATTTTTGTTTGGGTGATATTGTAATTAATAAAGCTTAGGACCCTATACTTATTATGTTACCAACAACTTGAAAAATACTAGTGAGCGACATTACATGAAATAGAGCATTTAGCTTATGTTTAATATTCGCTATGTGGTCAAAAACAGAAATGACAATTATAACGACAGGGCTTTTGCTGATTTTTTGAAATCTTGGAATTTGTCGATGTCCATTCGATGACTTTTTTTTTTATACATTAAAATGGTAAATGTTACTTGATATCGATATTTCTGTTATTCTAGCTCCCATCACTAGAGACAGATCTGTAAAGAGCGGCCGTGTCAGATGCCCGTCTGTTTCTTAATTTCCTTTCGCAAAGATAAGATTGGCTTTTAGCTTTTTATTGAATTTTCTGTGTTAGGACCACTTTACAACTCACTTCGAAGGAATATTTATTTCCAGAGACGACATAACTTATTCAATTAAAACTATGAGTGTGTTTGTACAACTTAGTTAGTTGTTTAAACAATTTAATGCTATAGATCAAACCACAATAGTATTTCATAATGAAAAATGGAGGAACCAACGAATTTTGTTAGTAAATAAATGAATAAATAAATAAATATATGGGATACATAAATACACGGCCTAAGTCCCCAAAGTAAGTATCTTAATACTTGTGTTATGGGTGACAAACAACTAGTAAATATACACTTATATAATTTTAAATATGACAATATTGACAATATCCCTCCAATTTTTTTTAAATTATGTGCTGAAAATCTTGCCAAACCACTAGCCATAATTTTTAATCTCTCTATTAATACGTTTAAAAGATTTCCTGCGAAGTGGAAAGAGGCACTGATAGTCCCTATTTCATTCCATAAAAGAGGACTCAAAACTAAAATAGAAAATTACCGACCTATATCAATTCTCAATACAGTGAGCAAAATTTTTGAAAAAACTGTTTTTAAGCATTTAAGCCCCCATATTGCAAAATCAATTCCAATAGAACAACATGGATTTATGAAGGGACGCTCTACTGTAACAAACTTAGCGATTTTTTCAGAATATGTGCTGCAGAGTATCGATGACCGCTGCCAAGTTGATGTTATCTATACTGATTTTGAAAAAGCCTTTGTTCGTGTGGATCATGTAATCCTACTGCGAAAACTTAGCGAGTTAGGTATACATGGAAATTTATGGAGGTGGTTAAGTTCATATATTAAAAATCGTATGCAAGCTGTAGTGATGGGCAGTGCAAGAAGTAATTTTGTTTTCCTCCCTTCTGGAGTACCACAGGGATCCATATTGGGTCCGCTTCTGTACAATACGTATCTCTATGACATAAAGAAGTGTTTTAGCTATGCTCATTACTTAATGTTTGCAGACGATAAAAAAAAATTCTTAAAAATTGAAAACATAGATGATTGCAAAAAATTACAGCATGACCTTACTCAATTAGCTGCATACTATTTACATAACAATATAACGGTCAATGTTAATAAATGCTATCATATCACTTTAACGCGTAAAGCGAATCCGATATCTTTTAATTATAATATTGATAGTAGATACGTTGCAACGGTTGCTTCAGCAAAACAGATCTTGGCATAAGGTTGGATAGTAAATTTTCTATGAATGAGCAAATTGAGAATATTATAAACAAAGCCTACAAACAACTCGGTTTCATAAAGCGTGTCACGAAAAATTTCAGCAGTATAGCTTGTATTAAGACACTTTATTATGCTTACGTACGAAACGTGATGGAATATGCCAGCAGTATTTGGTCACCTTACTATGATACTCACATTCAAAGGCTTGAACGTATCCAAAAACAGTTTATAAATTACTTAGCTTTTAAAGAACATAAAAAATTTCAAAATTATCAGGAAGCATGTCGGCACTACCAAATGGATTCCCTAGAGCAAAGACGTGAATTAAGTGATATGATCTTACTACAGGCAATCCTAACTTACTAGTTAGGATTAAACTAGATTGTCCAAGTCTGTTATCTGCTATACCGCTACATGTCCCGGCTTACAGGACACGTCATACCCCTTTATTACATGTGACAAAAAGAAATACTAATTACGGCAAAAACTCAATCTTACGTCGATTAGCACAGAGTTACAATAAAAAGTATTACAAAATTGATCTATTCTATCTTTCTAAGGTGCAATTAAAGAGAGAAATTAATAAATTACATAATACATAAAGTATAATAAAATATATGTATGATATTTTTTATTTTCCTTTTTTTTTTTAAATATAAGTACTTATTTGTATTGTAGTCTCGAAAAAAAAAATACACACGCATGCCAGACTCAACACACACATACACATGCACACAAATCACACCCACAACGCAGATACATAAAATATACTTTTTACTGTTAAATTTAAGTTTAATTATGTTATATAGAGTAATCTCTTATTGGCCTTAGTTTTAAACAGCAATGTATATTATTCTTTACTAAAACTTGTGAAACGCTGTTTGATTACCAATAAAGAGAAAAAAAAAATACATATATACAACCAGATTCGAAGAACGAATAAATTGTTGTTAGAGAATGTTGGCCCTCGACCGGAATCGAATTCGCGACTCGCTGGGCCGCAGGCAGAATAGCAGCGTTAGCATAACTACGAATCTGGGCAAAATAAGCCGTTACTGAAGAAGGAGGTTGTTTAATTAAAAAAGAGTTAGAGCGTAATAAAGTAAAATAGCAGCCTGTTTCAATAGAAATAGTGGAATACCACTGCCGAGCGAAGGGGTTGTTTGTGTGGAAAAAACAAGGCGTTCCAAAGCAGATTCGCAGGTAACATGTAACCTAGGAATTCTACAGAGATATCTAGCTTCTACCTCAATTATATGTTCCTTCTGAGGAATTTTTTAACCTAGCCGTTGTATGTTAGCCCGGTATATAAAATTGAATTGTATCAAAAATGTTTATTATATTTCATTATAAATATAAACATTCTGATATATTTATGTTATCTGCAGCATAAACCGCCTTAGTAGCTCTACATTTCCGGCAAATACGTCACATGTGATGACATCGTCATCCGGTGCACTTTTATCTTCATTTTAATGACGCATTAAATAACATCTAATATAGATAAAATATGTATAATTATAGTATATTATTTATATTTTATCTGTAAAAATAATAGGGTATTAAATTAAAAATATAAACGATAGATTGTAAAATTTGTTTATTAGATATGATCAATGAAAAGGTTTTTTTTTCGGTTTTCTTATTTGTTATCTATATATTAATATTTCTTTATACCGTTCCTTAAAATACTTAGGTGTTTGTTGTTTAATGAGTCATATCTAATTTTTCTAAACGTTGTGATAATACAAAATAAATTTGTTCGAACGAAAACAAAAAGTTCCTCATTTAGCGAATTCTTTTTATTAAACAAACAATTGAATTAAAAAATATCAGAAATTTTCTTTTATTGTTCAGTGCGACGCGGTTGAATTAGAAACGATAATCGTGTTAACGTTGACACCTCTGTTAAATATAAGGGGATGCGTTTAGGGGTCCGTAAGAATGGTAGCCAAAATAACCTATAAATTAAATCATTTTATTCGGTCTTTAAATTTTTTATTCTTTCATTTATTTATTTATTTCTTATTGTACATACATATTAGTAGAAATGAGAAAAATAGGACAATTGAGCATAGCGTGTCATTCTTTAGAAAAGTTCTGGGCTTGATTGCTTAGCGGGTTGTTTTGAGGAAAGGCTTAGAACAATCAAATTTATACAGTACATCCATTGATCACAATTACGAAAAAAACTTGTAACAACATGGGATGCTTCCCAGTGTACCTTAACTTACCAGCTTTTATATTTTCTGTATCGTATCCGCGTGCCGCTTTGAATAAATATACCTATCTGATAATTATAACAAGAAATATACACCCAGGCTTGGAAAACCAATAATTTTTTTATAGAAAATGTTGCCACCGGCGGGAATCGAACCCGCGATCTGCGGAGCTGCAGGCAAGGTCACCTACTGCACCAACGGGCCAGTCGAACGGGCTATTGATTTTACGTTACGTTTCAGTAGAACACATTTTTTCCTGTATTGCACTTGATTTGATCTTATCCTAGAAACAACATATTAGAAACTCACCTGTATTTTACTAGTAGTTTATTGGATATATATATATATATATATATATATATATATATATATGAGATATTGTAGCTTTTGTTCCTTAATAAAATATACTGAACGTCTCGGAGGAACCCTCAATATATAAAAAATCAGATCACACTTACTTATATTTTTAAGAGCTAATTTCAAGGAACCCTCAATATATAAAAAATCAGATCACACTTACTTACATTTTTAAGAGCTAATTTCCTGAGGTGCTCGTTCCACCGTTGCATTTATAAACGGAGACGTCTTTATTATCAAGGTTCGTCCTTAAACAGTTGATTAGTCCCCCACGCTTAACTGTCCTTAGGGACGTAGTTAAACAATTTTGATGAGTCCTCGTTAAGAATTAACTTGTTTTTGTCTTGGGAAGGTTAAAGCGTAATAACAATTGAGGTTTCTTCATCGTTTTGTTTCTTTACTTTAATAATGTTCTTACTGTAACGTGCTTCAGAGGTAAAAAAAACCATTTTCTTATAAAAAAAAAGTACCAGGGTCGGATCTGCATGATTATAACCATCGATTTGAAGTTAAGAATTAATAAACCTTTTCAAAATAATACACAGTCTCAGTGTATGACCGAGAGTTGAAATAAAGCCTCGTGAATTCTTTAAAATGAAATAAATCCTTAGTTTATTTAATGTATAAAAACCGACTACGCTCACGTCTTACTCCATCTGTATAATCATTTATAAAAAGGGGGGTCCTCGTTCTTGAGGGAAGCCAGTTGTGCCAAGCTGGTCTAATTTTGCATCAATCAGATGAGATTCGCAAGAGTTTGCCATTATCGAGTTCCAGCACTCGCGTTCAGCACAGTTATCACTGTCGTAGTCCGATTATCCTTCTGACAATCATTTATGTTTTATGTTAATTTAATTGCTTAAAGTAGCGACCTGTTACAATCCCACTGCTGGGCATAGGCCTCCTCTCTCCGTTTCTGAAGAAGCGATGCATCGTTTCGAAATAAATCCGGAGATTTCTTTACAATATTTTGGTTTTAAAAGACCGTTTTGCCTGGATCTATTTTATAGTATATAGTATTTTGATTTGATAACGTGTATAATAGGGCTTTAAGATGTACTATCAGAGTTAAATGGCTAGAAATGAAAAAAAAGTAAAAATAACGGTCTCTTAACTCACTTCTGGGCATAGGCCTCCTGTCTGCGTTTGAGTTTCACCCACCACGCTGCTCCAATGTGGATTGGTAGATTACACATGTCCCCAGATTTCTTTAGAGATATGCAGGTTTCCTTACGATGTTTTCCTTCACTGAAAAGTGTGCGATAAATAGCAATTATCAGTGAGACACATAAGTTTTAATAGAAAAACTCATTGGTGCCTGCCTGGATTTGAACTCGTAACCCCCTCGAAAGAGTCACACGGTCTCACCGCTGGGCTCTATTTAATTGCTTATCAATTGCTAAAATACATAATTAAGTTAAAAAAACTTTATCTGGAATTAAAACTCTGTTGATTGTTTATCCTCTCATAGTTGAGATGATGCTATACATGTCACGTAAGGTAGGAAAAGTAAGCAGTTAAACCAGCGCAGACGGTGAGCGTGGGATCTTTTCACCTGAAGCCGCGATATACGCGGCGTAATTTATGTGCACCTATCAGGAGCAGTTAATACCTGTTTTTAACATATAAATAATTCAGTTGTTTTCTTTTCCATTTTCATTTTAAATTTATTAAGGATCTCATGTTCTTACATTTAATTTCGAATGTTTAATTGTTAACTATAAATAAATAAATATATATATGGATTAATTACACACACAGTCGACCACACAAACTAAGTAACTATAGGCGAATACCGATACTGCGTAGGTGCAGCAGGCCTACCATGAACTCTTATTGCTACTTAATTGTAGACGTAAACTAAATTGTTTTGCTTGAAGTCTTGCCGAATGAGCGTTCGGAATGAGTCCTAAAAACATGTAAGTAAAAGAGACAGAGTTATCTATAGTTCATATAACGTTATTCTTTTCAAACATTACGACCCCAATGCAATCCACACTGCATGGTACGAAAAGAAAGCGGTTCGGTTTAGGTACTGACTTTGAATTGAATCGTTATCTAAAAGTTCATGGTAGGCCTACAGGTCTTTTATATCACGCTACGAGCGCTCCCTTGTACATTGCAGGCGAGGTGTGAGTTAAGCGGTTGGTCTATAATTATGAATTATATTACTATTATGTTATGAATGACTCACAACCGTTAATATATACATATGTAATTTTAAGTAAATACTTAAATACACCAATACTTGAAGAACTAACATATTTGTTTTAGAAATCTTGGCTCTTAGCGAAAATCGAACACGTAACCTCCGCGATCGAAGGCAGAGTTACTGCCACCTGCGCCAACAGCCCAGTCAAGTTCATTTGAACGGTATTATCAACTCTTTATACTGTCGAGATGCATAAGTGCGATTTAGCTAGATGTCAGGGCGTGGTGTTACTCATGCGTTAATTTTGTCGGGACAAATTAATTCGAACAGAGATTTAGATGGGAGCAAAATGCACGTGAACTTGTTTTTAACATAATGTTTGGTGGTTTTCTTTGTTAAAACTCGTTTATAGATGTTTTCGATATAAATGTCCGGTGGATTGATTGGCTTAGATTTTTTGACAGACTTGAATTTGATTTATTGAGTATGATATTTCATTTACATTGATATGTTGTCTGTATTTACTGGCTAAATGACTCCTCGAATGATCGAAATTATTCTAATTTTTAAACTCAGTTATGGTTATTGTGCAAGATTTATAGCAATGCTTAATAAATATACTAAGAGATTTTAAAAAAGATATTGTAACCTTACATGACATGCCTTTTTCACATGCCATGATTTTTGGGACGATTTATCATAAAGACAATTAGAATACTATTAAAAAACCCTAAATAACAAATAATTCTAAACTTTTTTTGAAATGTAACATATGCTACACAATTCTTTGTAAACTGAGGTTTTTAGTAGGTCTAGGCTCGAAAACGACTATAAGAAATTAACAATAATTTAATAATCTCAAATGCTGGTAACCTTACTTTTTTTTACTTACTGTAAAAATATGCATAAAGGAATATTTGACTAGCCCGTTGGTACAGTGGTCAGTGACCCTGCCTTCAGCTCCGTGGGTTGTGACTTCGATGCCCGCCGAGGGCCAACCTTTTCTATATACAATATGTTTGTTCCTTGAGCGTGGGTGTATATTTGTATTTAAGTATGTATTTAAAATTATATATCTGTATATTTACCAGTTGTCCGTCACAAGTACTTACTTTGAGGATAGACGGCCGTGTATGTAAGTGTCCCATATATTTATTTATTTATAAAGCTGGTATATGGCTTTTGCGTTAGCTCATTTGTAAGCAATTATAATACTTGTGTAGAATTTTTGTGAGTACCATACATATTAGAATATCTAAATTCTAAATACAAAAACTAAATAAAAATATTTGTTTGTGTCAAATATTTGTATATTTTGACGAAATACACAAATTTAAAAAATATTATTTAATAGTAGGTCACCTTTATAATGTATTTCTATCGTCTACAACCTTAAGCTAGACATGACTTTTAACATGGTACAATATTCACTTTTCTTTTAATAAGTTATTTAGAAGTACAAGTAAATATCAATGTTGCTTATAATATCAAAAAAGTGACAAATCAAATCTCATTTTAATTTGGATCCCTTAAAAATAAATGAGAGGGAGATAATTGAATATCCCGACCCCGATTGGCTCAATGAATAAAAAATAAGCCTCAGTTCAACCTCACAAAAACCGGGAGAGTAAAAAAAATAATATTATCCCGTAGAAATGAATTAAGCATCTCGCAGATACTGCGGTTCGAGCGGGAGATAAATAGAGCCTACTAATATGGAGGTTGCATTTAATATAAGTACGTATAAAATGATTTTTTATGCAGTCTTTATTTCGCAATATTAACCGTAAAACAATAGAAAATAACATTCATAATGAATTGAACTGTTCTGTTAGAACGGAGATTATTTCGGCTAACAAGTAATGATTCTGTATAAAATAATTTGGTCATATTTAGAATATTAATACATTGTAGCAGACATTTGCAGCTTAGTATAATGTAATTTTTCCCTTTATTTTATTTTCTGGTCTTAATACTAATAATGCTTTGTCTAACTAATGCTCACGTCGTCACGATCTGAGTATAAATACATACAGATAGGTATATTGATGGATACATTTAACTGAAAACCGGTTTATATTAATAATGTTATATAAAAGTTAAATGATGTTTTTGTCGACGAGTATCTCACTAAAATAAATAATAAAAAAACCGGATTTTATACAAGAGAATTTTAATTAAGGTCTTTAGAAATGAAAGCAGGTTTATTATATCTTCATCATCAGCCCACTTCAGTCCACTGCTGGACATAGGCCTCTCCAATTCCACGCCACTTAGCCCGATCCTGGGCTTTCTGCTTCCATCCACTGCCCGTTGTCCTACGTATGTCGTCACTCCATCGAGTCTCAGGGTGTCCTACACTACGTTTTCTGATTCGCGGTCTCCACTCCAGAACACGTCTACCCCAACACGTCTGACCCTAGTTCTCTGACGGATTACTTCATTACGAATATGATCCCTCAGAGAAACCCCGAGCATAGCTCTTTCCATAGCCCGCTGAGCGACTTTAAGCTTATGGACGGCCTTAACTGTTAGTGTCCACGTTTCGGCATTGTAAGTCATGACAGGTAGGACACACTGGTTGAATACTTTTGTCTTTAGACTCTGTGGGATTATTAAACTAAACTAAACTAAACTAAACTAGACTATTATATCTTATACAAAACATTTTACAAAAAAATTATTGTTATGTTATTGCATCTTAAATACATGCTTATTTTTGGTATCAGCATAATATATAACAAATTACATAAAATAATGAACATAATTATATAGTTTTGTAATAATCGATTTGTTATTTACATGAAAATATGTACCTATATGTATCTGTTTAAATTTACAAGCGTAAATTAAAATATCACTTACACACGATATTCTGATCGTTGTATCATATAAAATACAGAATATAAGTAAAAGAAAGAAAAGAAGCTCTTTCCAACTTAAGTGTGCAACAAAATCTCCCGATTTTCGGGGTAAGTAGGGAATAAAATTAACGGAGGATGATCGCTAATGAAAATAAATTGGTGGCGGGAGATTTGAGATTACACCGAGCACTGAGCGACTTGCGACAAACACCGTACGGAGTAAGGATACTCGAGTTATTGGAATTCATTTCTCGAATCCGGATAAATTCTGAAAGCCAAAGCTAAAGCTCACAGTATTACCATTATAATAAATTATAATGGTAATAATGTGAGCATTGTATTTATGATAACACTTGCGATTGAACCATTAACGATAAGAATTAAGGTACTTCTTCATCATCATCCCCCTGCCCTTATCCCACTCTAAGTGAATCGACAAAACATGCTACAAACATGTTGCTCATATGATTTGGCTACGTATTTTACGACCGGCCGCCTGCCTGACGTCAACTTACCTTAGTCGTATTTTACGACACCTCGGTAAGAAAGAGGGTGGTCTATTCTACTCAGCCGGATACCACACGGCGCGTCGACTTACCGTAGTCGCTACCGTAGTTATTTTTATTATTTAATTAGTTATGATGGAATTTTATAGAAAATTACTAGTCGCTTGAAAATTTTTCAAACATTACATCTTCTAAAAACCTTGGATTATATATATATAGTGACATATCAAAATCTAGGACCGAAAGGATCTTTAAGCATCTTATCATTAAGCATATCTTTAAGCATATGATTTTTTTTCACATCAAATCGTATCATTTATAGTAAACATTAATTAAGAAAAGAAGTGGGCAGAACTCTTCCTAAATAACTATTTAGGAAGAGTTCTGCCCAGAATTTGAACCCGTAAACGTTATTTTACTGGTTCATTGACCGTCAGATTAGGACTATTTATTTATATACATACAAATGTTCATTTAGAGAAACAGAACAGTACAAAAACATACATATATTTGATTGATTTCAAATATGCACGCGTAGAGGGTTGGAAAATGAGAGGTTCATCTTCTTAAGTCAATGGAAGGATCAGGGTTGAGTTATGGCTGCCTGGATTGCCACTTATTCGAGAAAGTACCTTCATATGCGAAATGATATTTTTGTTTTTTCTCTTTTCGCGTTCGTACTAAATTATTTAGTTTTATTTCTTAAAGACTAACAAATTAAGAGTTACATTTAAATACCTCCGTTGTTTTTTCTAACCATATTTAGTAACCATTTATTATATAATTAATTAATTAATTTTTTCTTTCTTTTTTCATTATCCATATTTCACTTCTTGCCCTTTTCTTTCTGCTACTGACGGTTGACTGAAAAAGATCCCTTTTAGGGATAAGTTCGCCTTTGCACATATGCTATTTTTTTTTTCTATTTTATATTATTATGTATGTACAATAAAAAATAAATAAATAATTATACAAGAGATGCAAAGAGTACGTTTTTGTTATTAAACTTAAAAATATTTTGCCTACAAATGATTTAAATATAAATAGAGCAATTTTTTTTCAACGATGACAATTTTCCTGCATGAAAATGTACGCTTCGCGGCGCCTTATTCGCCAGACGTATTTGCACTTATACGTTGATTGTAAATCATTTGTATAGACACAATCTATTGATATCGATGCACTTTATTTATATCTAGTGTTGGTTTTAGTCCATTAAATGTCAATTAGATCTTCAGGCTGCCTTTTTTTTGTAGAAAAGTGAAACCCAAGTAAACGCTACAAGATGTCTTAAATGAAGGAATATAATTTTCTTTTAATTTAGTGAGATTATATTATATATAATATGAGCTGTGATAGCCCAGCGATGAGACCGTACGTCTCTCTCGATAGAGTCATGAGTTCAAACCGTGGGCAGGCAACAATGACTTTTTCTATTAAAACTTGTGTCTAATTGATAATTGCAATTTATCACACGCTTTTCGGTGAATGAAAACATTGTGAGGAAACCTGAATATCTCTGGAGTATTCTGGAGATATGTGTAACCTATCAATCCACATACGAGCAACAAGGTAGGTCTTAGCTCCAACCCTTCTCTCCAAAAAAGAGAAGAGGAGTAGAGAGTAGGCCTATTCCCAGCAGTGGACTAGTAACAGGCCGCCACTTTATTGTACTTTATATTGTATATCGGTTACTAAATAAACGAAGTTTTTAAAAAAATATATATTATGTTTGTCCGGTGGTTTATGCCGAGGGTAAAAATGTCATGTCAATTAATAAAGTCGGCTGTAAGACTCGGCTTAGCTGATTCCTTGTTATATCATAACTAAGGTTTGGCCCTCAGAGCCCGACAGATAGTCATTAGGTTTTGGTCTCACTCAGACACGTAAGCGATAACAAAAACTAGAATATCGACTGTGAACCGGCAGTATGACACAAATCTTAAGCCAAATTAACGGCATTGGGCACCACTGCCTATAATTTACAGTATCAACATGTATTATCTACTAGAAAATTTGTAAATAAATAAACATTTAAAATTTAAAAATAATTTCGAGTGAATATTAATAATCACGTTTTTTTCTTTTCTTCCGGAAAAGTTATCAAAAATAAGAATTTGCCAGTTAACAGACGATATTAACTATACGTGTATATTATTTACTACCAGGTATTATTAAAACGATGCAAAATTACCTCACAATTATGTGGTTCATTTTATTTATGACTGATCCGTTGGCGCAGTGGGCTAGTGTCCCGCCGAGGGCCAACATTTTCAATAAATAATTTGTCGGTGTTTCGAGCCTGGGTGTATATTTGTATTTAAAATTATATATGTACTATATTTACCAGTTCTTCGTCACCCATTACACAAGTATACTTACTTTGGGGATGGACGATCGTGTGTGTAAATGTCCCATATATTTATTTATTTTAAATTACTCACAAACGTATACCACTAAGGGCTCACAGTATCTTTGGTAAATAACAATGTAATTAAAGTACAATTTAAAGAAGTGATTGCAATATTCATTGTATATTTTATACATACATATTTTCTATATACTTAATGGTATATAAAGGTACTGGATCTATTGTATTATTTTAAGAACATCCGAATCAAAGTCGCGAGAGATAAAATATGATGTTTCCTTTCATAGGTGTAGTCAAGATAAGTAACGCGAAAAGATTTTATTTTATTATTACCGATGTTACGAGTAAAGATTGATGATTAGAATAATGTGATTAATTGAACATATAATTGTTTGTGCTAAAAAAAATATAAATATAATCCTTTGATTTTCCATCATCTCTTTTATATTCGTCATTTTCGTATAAAGGGTCTATTGAAAATGGATAAATTGACCGAAGAAACATTTATGCAAGTTAATTTTCTATTAATCAACTTATCTCTAAAAATATTGCCATAATCTCACGTTTCATAGATGGCGACGATAATGCCTATTTTTGTTCATCTCATTTGTATTTTTATTATTGCAACATCATGAAATAATATTTTATTTATTGCCTAACTACGCGATACCGTTTACTTTTATTTTGTGTTATGATGTAGAGACCGGTGCTACGAACAAACAATTTAACATTTCCACGACCTTAGCTTAGCTATATTAGCTTAGCTTTGATAACGTTTTCAGTGAACACCCTAATTTGATATTGCAGTGTATTAAGTTGTCGGGATAAATCTTTCACCCAAGACGAGCTTAAGACTTTTATTGTAAGAGCCAATTCTTGGATATCCGCTGTCTGAGTTTGATCATAATTTCCAAAAACATTATTAGTCTTACTATTAGTAACTTAATTCTCGCTTAACTTCGGATAATTCATGTTTCATATACAAAATATGGGATGCCTGCAATATTATTATTTTTTTAATTTTATTTATTCAAAAAGAGCAACAAAGGCTCAGATTTTATTGTTAGTAACATAAAAAACTTGAAATTATGTTAATACTTATAATATATAATATTAATACTTAATCGAATCATTGCTGCCGTTTTCCACTTGAAATAGCGCAGCAATGTCTCACGTAAATGTAGTCCAGTCTGTTGGCAATTAGCGTCAGGATGCTGTTGGAGCTGCTCCATAATCAACGCCCCAGGGATCCACATGTTTTGCATAACTATGATGCCATTCTCGGTTCGATCTCGCTCCGTTCTCGGTCCGGTAAAATATTCTTAAACTACAAACAGAGTGTTCAACATAGTGTAAAAATTTACCATTTTAAACAGTGTTCACACTATCGTATCGCTCCAGTTCCGCTCCGATATCGCTCCAGTACCGGTGTGTCGAAAAGAATATTTGACTGGAGCGAGATCGGACCCATCTCGGACCGACATCGACAGTCTAGTTCCTCTTATATTTCTTGAACCTCTTGGACATAAGTCGCTTCAAGCGAACTTCTTTTCGAGATCCAATGTAGTAAAGGTCTATCAAAATGGTGTTTTCTAGTAAACGCCATTAAGGTGGTGCGCGCGTTTGGGTCTACAAAACTTTAGGACACTATCGCTTATTAGTAAATAATTAGAATTTCTTCTCAATCATTCGGCAAATCAAAATAATCTTTATTCAAGTATGCTTTTGCGAGTAATATTAAATCGACAAGGAAGGACATTAAATGAAGCCAATAAATTCTGAAAAAATAAGAAAGGTCACCTCTGTCCCGCAGTAGAAGCTTATTTGTTGAAAAAAAGAGAGGAGGGAGAATGAGGATGTGAAATTAATTTAATTTTTTTTATTGCAATAGACTGTAATACAAATAGTACCTCGTACCGGGAATCGAACTTTGAATTTCCAGTGTTAGGTTGGCACATTATCCCTAGCGCTACGAAATTCGGCAAAATAAACGTGATATATTTATTAAGTTGTGATAGCGCAGCGGTGAGACCGTGCGACTCTTTCGAGGGATCGCGAATTCAAACCCCGGGCAGGGACAAATACGTTTTTCTGTTAAAAGTTATATGTCTAGTTAATAATTGCTATTTATGTCACACGTTTCGGTGACAAAAAACATCATGAGGAAACTTGCATATCTCTAGAGAATTCTAGGGATATGTGTAACCTACCAATCCGCATTTGAGCAGCGCGATAAGTCTTAGCTCGAATCTTTCTCTCCAAAAACGGAGATAAGAGGCCTATGCCCGGCAGTGGGATAGTAACAGGTCATTACTATACTACTCTTATATTTATTAAATTACAAATACCGCACCTTCTTATAATTGCTCATACCGTGCAGAAGATAGGCCACGTTACTTAGTCTGTAATAAATTGCTTCATTACGGACATCATAATCCACGGTTAACTAACATAAATGCGCGGCTCTGTCCGCCGGCGCAGTTTGTTTAGATTAAAACTTAATGCCGCACGATATTAACGTGAAAATAACGTACCTACTTAGTACATACCTATTTAACAATACAAACATTATATATCGGCTAACGTAATAAGCGTTAACTTGTTATTGTCTATTACTTTTCTCAAATGTTGGTAGTAACTAAACTAAACTATTGTATTTCTTTTCATTCGGATGAAAGGCTTATTATTTTTTATAATGATGATTTATTCATATAAATTCGTGATTTCTGTACTTAATATTATCAAGAGGAAATATTTGTATGTTTGTAATGTTTTCACGCAAAAACTACTGAATCGATTTCAAAAATACTTTCGCAATTGGAAAGCTGCTTCTTTACTGAGCAACATAGGCTATATAATATATATTTTTTAAATAGGGATCCCTAATAAAATTGTAATAGGGTGAGAAAAATTTAGTCATAAAAATCTTTCATCGCTTGCGCTGCGGAAACTGTTGTTGATAAAACAAAAAAATGTTCTACATTATTATAAAACGTATCAATATGTACAAAAAAGTCCGCAATACTATATGTCTAATTATTATAGTTTTGCCAGTATAACTATTTTCTATATTGTAAAAGTTACCCAAAACCATAATATTTACATCTGCGTATTAATCCTTATCCCACTAAATGATATTCTATTAAAAACTGTTTCAATACCTGTAAATTACTTTTTAAATTATTAAAATCGGACATTCCAATCAAGAGATGTAACGAATTTAAAAATGTAAATATAAAGAAAATAATGCCATAACAATTGTAGCGTATTGTATTTGTGTACCTATGAAATTTACAATTATAAGTCCCAGTACCAAACTTTCAATTTACAAAATAAGTCTATAGTCTGACTGTAAACTTTCCACTACCATGAGATCGGTATGTACGCGGGTGAAACCGCGGGGCATTGCTAGAAATAAATAAAGACAAAATTACCTGATTAAATAAAATAGCATTAACTCGTAGCCTGCTCATTAAAATAAAACAGCCTGTAAGTTTCTGCTGAGCAAATATGTACGCCGCAAGCAAAGCTAAAACAATGAATACCCTTTGCTCTTGTTCGTTCTTACATTAATACTTATTATTAAAAAGATAATAATTAATATTTAAAATGCTTCCAGCAATAACCATCAGCATACATTTACCTGTTTGGATTCCGGGACTAAATTAATGTCACTAACACAATCTTCTGAAAGCTTCGAAACGACCACAATTTTTGAAAATTTTGATTACGTTTTATTATAACAGAATACTATAAGTGACAAACAAACAGTTACATGTGTCAATATCTATCTAAAACATAGCAGAGACAGCGGAAGAGGCGACGGGAACCCAAATCACCTGTCAAACTGCAACTCTTCGTAATCGCCGCCGATATCTGCAGACGTCTTTGTCACCACTTCGCCAGTGAATGACCGTCTTTATCGCTTCGGAATTTCGGTTTAAGTTTCGGATTGTCTTGTATTACTGTATGAAACTACTTACTAATTTGTGTAAGACAAAGCGAATTTAGAGTATTCTAAACAGTAGTGCCTAGGAGTACCGATTATTACGTTGATTAAGTGACGGTAACGTGAAACACACATTTGCAACACAGAGTTCCGTAATGTAGATTTTTATTCGGAATCGTGTTATAAAATTTAATAAATTAACGATGGATAATAATTTGTATTTTTTTTTGTTCTACTCTTATTGTTATTTTTATTATTTATTTAATTAAGTATACTGTTTATATAAACTTACTGATTCATTAGTTTTAGCTTTATCAATGTTATTAGAATAAGTAGGTATACTATTTGTTTTCCAAATAACAAAATAAGAATAAAAAATAAAATAAACACAATTCCCTAGAGAAATAGTTAGTAGAAAAACCTAGAAAAACCAAGAAAAAACTGGAGTTTTATACTATCATTCTTATGGTTATAGGTTTAGGTGTGTGCGTTTCGTAAATCAGCAGAGAGAGATACGCTAAAGTAATGTACTAGAGAATTGTAGATCTATAAAAATACTACAAATAGTCCGCGACAGCACGTCTTTATCTCTCAAGGTTAATTTATAACAACTATTTTTATATTTTCAAATTTCACGTAGTAATAAATAAATTATAGAATTAGGCGTTACTTTGCGGAGATCCATAATACAAATGTAATAGTAATTTTTTTTGCTATAATCCGCGATAAGGTAAATAGGAAATATGTATAATGCTAAATGTGGAGTTGAGTTCGTTTTCATACCTAAGACATGCAGCATTCGTTAAAACACACGCACAAACCTCCGACATCGCCACCACAATAAACAAACACTTAACACTTTCACTGTCCAAACTCATATTTCATTATTGAGGGTAAAACTGGTAAAAGTAGCGGCCTGTTATTATCCCACTGTTGGATATAACCTACTCATAAGACCTACCACGCTGCTCCAATCCGAATTGGTAGGTTACGAATATTTCTAAAATTATCTAGAGATTCCTCACGATGTTTTCCTTCACCAAAAATTGTTTGATAAATTGCAATTATCAATTAGACACATAAGTTTTAACAGAAGAACTCACTGGTTCCTGCCCCGGGTTTAAAACCGTGACCCAACCGAAAGAGTCACACGTTTTCACCGGTGGGCTATCACAGCTTTTATTTAGGGTACTTGAAATTAAGTTTGCTCGAATGACTACATATAAAATACACAGAAAAAAAAATTGAAACTAACAAAATTATTATTAGGGTTTGAAATAAAAGTCGTAAATTCAATATCTTACTATATTCATTAAATTTTCGTTTATATAATTGAATTGAATAAACATTTAGCGTATTATTCTCAATATCTAAGCAATAAATGCTTATATCTCTTGTGAGCCTAGTGACGTAGTTTATTTAAACCTTATTTAACATTAATAAAATATTTACATTATTTGGAAATATCATCACAGCTTCACAAAACAAGCATAACATTGAAATAACAAAACAATTTGATAGCGGTTACCACTAGCTGATGTGTCTAAAAACTATAAAACAATACGAATATAAGAAACCGTATGAAAAAAAAAACAGCCTCCATGTATAAATGCGTAAATACTGCAGCAGAGTACTTTTATATATAATATTCTGGTGTTACTAAGCAATGTACGTTGTGTGCTATATGTCTCACAACACTATCATTGATCATAACAATAATTTGACTGACCCGTTGGCACAGTGGGCAATGACCCTGCCTTCAGGCTCCGCGGGTCACGGGTACGATTCCCGCCAAGGGCCAACATTTTCTAACAAAAAATTCTTGGTTCTTTGAGTCTGGGTGTATTTAGAATTATATGTATAAGTATATATGTACCAGTAAAACAAGTATTAAGTTACTTGCTTTCGGTGTAAGTGTCCTATAAATTTATTATTATTATAATAACTATGAATATGAGAAAAGTAATTTAAAAATTGAATTAATTTGAAACACACCTCTTTTTCATTACCAAAAAAAACCTGCAAATCTTTAGAATTTATCGCCGTTGCGATGCGAAATAAGTGTTCAATTGATATATATTCAATTTTCAATGTTATATGTTTGATGTGATTATTTTCATAGAGTTATTACTAGAGTAGAGATGTCAAGGAGTGTCGCAACAAATAGTTAGAGGGAAAATGAAACTCATATGCTTTTCTTTGTCTAATCACTTATAGAAAAGAGAGACAGATAATAAGTCTCATATGCGTTATCTTTATTTCAATGGACATATTTTAAGCTGGCTCTCCTACTCTGGTATATCAACTCTACGGGGTACTTTGCTTAGCAAAATCAGCGATTAAACTTAATTGTTTGTGTATTAATACCCTATTTTTTATTATTATCAATCTTTGGATTGAGTTACCTACCTATGAAACGTGAAGGAATGTGCGTAATCTTGATAGTTAATAATATAACTTATTTGATACAACACCTACATAAGATAAGCCGAATTATTAAGGCCTACTAACAATAAGGAAGAGTAGTTTAGCACAATACTAAAGTATCGTTAATATGTGCAATATTTTTATTCTATACAACGAACGTATGATTCAATATTTTAAATTGATTTACATTAAATTTGATTGAATTTCTAAACATTTAATTATGATACAATTCTTAGTATAAATTTAACGTGAATGGAAAATTTTGGTTAGTTTATACATTTATCGTAATTCGCTAAGATTTACAATGCTACAATAAAATGACAATAATAAATAAAACCTACAATAGTAATGTACAAAACAAAAGTACTAAGGAGTATACATCGAGATTCATCTACTATGTGACATGTCTATTCGAAGCAATAGGTACATAATAATATAAACCTATTGTTATTTTACACCGCTTTAATATATCTTTAGCTTCAAACTTTAACTATTCTTTCATAGTATTCTACAAATACATCCCTAATCGACGCCACTTTGCCGCCATATTTTAACACTAACATGGCACTGTATACCATTAACGATTCATATTCAGTCTTTCGTAATTATATTTTCTGACTTCACGAAGACAATTTTAAATCACATATTATGATCATCATTTATCACTATAACATACTATTTACAAAGCCGCTATGATATTAAAATACATTCAAACCATTTTTCGCTCGATGGCATGTGGATGTCCGGGATGCGTATAATGACCAGGGGAGGTTGGTTCATACAACGACATCTTTAATCTCTTACATTTGGCTCGACGGTTTTTGAACCAGAACTGCACATTTTTCGATTCGAGCCTGGGAAACTTTTGCCGATAAGGCATCCTGTTTAGTTCCTCTGTATATTTCAGTATTAGATTGTGTGATGGATGAGTATTCATTGAGAACCATTGTTCCAAGACTGGCACCTCAGAAACGGGATCTATAAAGGTGCGATTGCGCTTACGTCGCTCATCGGATGCTCCCGCTAGAGCTAAATTTAATCCACTAGCCCCTTCTCCGGGAACAGGTCCAACTCCAGGAAAACCACTCATATATTGGCTCATGTACATGATACCATGTCCAAACATTGGGTGATTTGGTACCATGGGAAATGGTAATCGATCAAGGTGTGGGGATGAAGGGTTATAGTGACGCTCGTGCACCATTTCATCATCAGAATGCATGTCATGATCGTCACCACCACCATTTTCTTCTTCGGTGTTATTATTGTTATTGTTGTGTGAACTATCACTATTCTTAGTTGGAGATCGATGTGGTGAGGGCATTTGCTCGGATTTGCTCAAATCTCTTGGCTCTTGTTTGATGTCATGTACCTGAAGCAAAAAATACAACCTATTTAATATTTAACAACCACATAAGAAAAATTAAATATTATGCTCTTTATACTACTAATATAACTATTAACTACTATAAAACTAATTATGAATACCTTTATTATATCCGGTGGCTTTGGAGATTCTTTTACGTTTTCATCCCTTTCCTGATCATTATTATTTTTCCTGGTTGTAATGAGAGAAAGTGGTGCATCAGGACTGTCAGGTCTGTCATCTGGATTTATATCACCACCCTCATCTTCCAAATCAGAACCAGGATTTGACAAGTTGTCTTCAGACATTACAGACATAGGATATCTGCCAGGGCTACCTGATAGTTGCATAGGACTTTTCATAGAGTTATGGTCATGAGAGTTATAATTATCATTGCCAGCCAAAAGTGATCCATTACTTGGACTATGGCTTCTACTGTTGAAACCATTAACTCCAAGATGAGCACCTAAGCCACCAATGTTGCGTAATTCTGCTCTCTTCTGAGCTGCTCTTGCATTTTTAAACCAGTAAACAACATTATTAACATCCAACGGCTTCCGCCCTCGCCTTGACTCTAAATTATTTAACTCTCGGACATACTGTTGGATTTGTTGCCTACTAGGGTGCTGATTTTCAGAAAACCAACGTTGTAACTTTGGTAACTCTAGTTCAGGGTCAAAACTAGTCCTCATGCGTGTTTTCTGAGTGGGATACTGACTCTGTACGGTCTGTAGAGCTGGATGCAAATGGTCCGGTAGCGGATTTAGAGTAGGTGAACGATTTTTTGGACTAGGTGAAGGGTAACGTCGGGGGCTGAATGGCGGAGGTCGTGGTGATACTTGAGCACTCCACCAAGATTCAAACTTACGACGAGTTTCTTCAGTGGGTTCATGAAAATTATGAGGACCCGGAGTTCTATCTTGTCCCCGACAAATCTGGGCTAACGTCACCTACAACAACAGAAATAAATAATAATTAATCTCTAACTATACACCCCTAACCGAAAGAGTAAAAGAGGAGAACTGTAAACAATTTTAGACGATTTTGAAGAGGTCCGTCTAACAAGTAACAGATACAGAGATAATTGTTTGACTAAACACCGAACATTGTTTCACAGAACATCGCCATTAGATTATGAAAATATTAGGCCGGTTGTTAATGTATGTGTCATGCGCGAGCGGCCCATGCGGTTCAGATGCGAGGTGGTGTTTACTCGGTGGTTAGTGCACATCACTTCTTCGCTACCGCCGAAACTTCAATCATAGCTTGCTCTAAAACAATGAGCGGGAATGGCGTCTTTACAATTAGCATCCACCCACAACACTTTAACAAAGTACCGGCATACCGATATGGACTAAGTGGCAGTACTAAAATGTTTCGACAGCAACTTGATGAGAAAATGTTGCTCCACTTCCCAACAAACAAAGTGAGGATTTAGGGGTCTATTATAATAGTATTCATGTTCGATCGTACATTTAAAGTGCCGTCGATAACTAATTGAAGCAGTTATAAGTTTTCATGTGGGAATTATCATAAATTACTAAGGAAGTCAATTATGACATCGCCTGTCAGATTAAAACTAACACTCGGTTTGTTTAGCTCAGCTAGCCCACTCATATTACTAGATTACACAGAACAATGCCAGCGATTACATTGTCAAGCAAGTTGTCAGCTTCAGGCATTGCCAAATCAAAAGCAAGTAAAACTGTGTTATTCTATACATCCAGATTGTGCTTATAAATCATGTCACCACAGAGGCATTAAGGCCTGGCTCGAGTGATACGTTAATCCGGTTCTTTGTTTTATGTTTTTAAATAGTGCGGTCATATTTGCTTTTAGATATTGTCTACTTCATCTACACATGAGATTTACGAGAGCTGGCGCCTTTGTGATAACTTTGTCACGTGTAATCGCTTCTGTACGTAATTCGGTGTGTTATTGCGAACATCACTTGATATACATAGATCTACTTGTAGTAGCTAAGGACAAATTAAAAGACAATGGGCTTAGTCTTATCTGATATATTAGTTCTATCATGTTTGCTTACGCTACTTTATGCGCATTCACGTAAAATACATGCAATACAACAATTTATCTGTATAGAAATGTAAAGAGGTTAAAAAGGTGATAACACATAATAGTAAGAAATAAATCTATATATGGGTATGGCAATGACGTAAAAAAAATATACCAATTATTGTTATGCTATAAATATCTTTGAATTGAATGGCACAACATTTCTGTAACTTCACCGAAAAATTGAACGTGAGAGATTTCTTAACATTCCTTTCTTTCTCAGACGAAAATAGACTCAGAGATACTTCATTTAATATACCTACATACTTCCATAACCATCATATATTAATAATATTGTTGAGATGGAAAAAACTGTGAGTAGCTTTATGGATCAAACTGAATCGTTATTAGCAACTTTACACCCCTTTTGCGGTAAACTCCTTAAACGCCTTAAAAGTTTATTTCGAATTAAAATCGAAGAAAGGCAACTTGACGAACGATAAATTACCATAATATGATAGAGCGCGTTCATCTGGCGTTTAACCTAACTTTCATGTTCGAAATATTTGATTGTCTATTCTCGAAGTTCCTTTTGCGCATTTACTCACAATTTTATTGATCGTAACTTAATTTTAGTTCATTTTTAGTTATTTCTTCATCTTTCTATTGTGTTGGTTGGTTTTCAAATTCAAAATATTCTTTATTCAAGTAAACTTGTAAACAAGTGCTTTGGAATCTTCAAGATCTACTGCTCTATTTATATATCATCACTATCTATATATATCTCTATCTATTTATCTTGATCCACATGACGCGTAAATAGATGGAATAATTTCTCTGATTCTACTTTTGTTGTATTGATTATTGTCAGCAGAAAGTACTTACGATAGCAAAGAATTTATAAGTATAGCGGAATAAAGAAAATATATATAGGTTTTTCGTCTATGATATACATATTCTAAAAACTATCTATTCACAGCGGATAGTACCGCGGGGCGCATCTAGTCGTTTATAAGATAAATATAAAAATAAACGGGACAACTACACCACACGGCTGTCCCTCCCAAATTGTTTATGGATAATGTTGGCTTTCAATGGGAATCAAACCCGCGATGCGCGAAGCTGAATACACTCAACTTACTTAATTACTGCCGACGGCGTCAACGGACCAGTCCAATTATAGGATCTATTATATTTTTTATACTGATTATTTGCATACATTTTATGCTTTGACCTTTCATTGAGAAAAGTAATATTAAAAATTTAAAATTAAACTATAACGAAGTAAAAACACAACCTTAGCTCGTGATAATGAGATTATAAAACATAATTTCATATCGGGAAGGTCAAGAGTGTTCAAACGTCTAAAATACCTTTTAAGTCTCTTTTGCTCTGTCTCGAGTTGTTAAGAAGAGGGCAATACTTAAGTAGCGATTTGAAAATACGTAGCGATATCGGAATTATCTATGGTATTTTTAGTCATATAATTAATAAAAAATTAGTAATTTTCGTATTAATTAGTAATTATTTCTTTTTCAAAATTTATTATTAAAAAATTGTCAAGAGAATAGGAATTCATAGAGATTTATACAAATTATATACATTGTCATAAGACTAACTATTTAAAACACTTTTGAAGGCAAGTACGGCGTTACAATAAAGAAGTTAGTACACAGACAGTAATTAACATACGATTTAAAATATTTTATCTACTCTGATACTATAATACAAAGATTATAAAACTGAAAAAAAATGACAAACATTACGTACAGAACAAAAATAAAACATTAAAAAGTTTCATTACGATACATGTCTTGTATGGACACCTGTATCATAATGTAACTTTTTAATCATAACGATACACCTATACAATTTCCAGCCGGACCAAGGAGGTTGAACCTCTACTTTAAAAAAAAAGGTTTCAATGAATAGGTCCGCGGCGACGCAACACGCATGCGCAATCGATGTTGGCGCCTTGGCGCCAATATATGACATTTAAAAAATCTTTTCAATATTTAAACGAAGTTTAGTTTTGTTTGTAAAAAAAATATTTTTTGTGTAAAAACATGTCTGAGAGCGGGGATAGTGGTAATTGTACACCACCAGATATTCTGAAAGCTGCGTCAAACATGACCGTGAACCTGTTGCCGACGAAATCTAGGAGCAACTATATTAAATGTTCCACGAGTTCATGGAATGGAAACGTACGTTTTACGTATTATAGTATGAGAGTAGATAAAGTAGTGTATGATACTGTACATAACTTGGTCTTATAACACTCGTGTGGTTAAAAAAAGAGGCGCAGGCGAGTTTTTTTATAGTGACACACGAGTGTGAACCCTTATTATACAACAGTATCATAAACTACTGTAACGACATATGATTAAAAATATTTGTAAAATAATGTATTTGTAAATATTTTTTTATTTGATCCGTTTCTTTCTTATTATTGTTGTAGTGGCCTACAAATTATATTATAGTTATATTATAATAAAGAGTAAATGTTGCGAGCTCGTCTGACTATTTATAATCTTATAGCACAGATGAACATTTCTACCATACGACAAGAACTATGAAATATTTTATCTTTGACTCGGGATGCAAATATATTATGATTCTCTTTTTTTTTGTCTAGTTAAAAATTCTTAACTGAAATGCGATAGTCTGTTTGTCTGTCAATAGTTTACTCATTCACAACTAATGCGCTGGACTAATATTACTGAAATGAAATACAATTGAATCTTATACGCCGGGTTAACATTTAGGATTTTAAAAAAGCCGTTATTTCTTCAGTATAGGTATTAAGTATAAATTGACCCGAACGAAGTTGCGTGTATACAAGAATATAATAAGACAAGAATAATTAATATTTCAGGCTTTCAACGAAGCAAAATATTTTTCTAATTTACTGAGTACTCTCATCTAAAAATTATCTCCATTTAATCGCTTTCGCTTTTAGAATGTCTTCACATTAACCCTTTCCCGGGCGCGGATATCTTACAAAATACAACAAGGCCCGAGCGTAGAGCGCGGATGAGTCTGAGATTCAATTAAATTTATTATGTATGAAAATCCTACACGTGAGGTGCTTGTTGCGTTGCGTAATTTCTCTCCCATAAAATAAATTGATACTCATATCGCAGTATGTAAGAGTTGCGTCAAAACGTAAATTAAAATCCTTTCTATTCTGATAATTGTGTTATAACCAAAAAAATAGCTTACAATAGTTAGATAGCCTAAAGTTGAGACCTTACCAATGAGTTTTGATATTTAAACTTATGTGTCTATTTGGCTTGAGATGTTATGCGCCTATAAGTAATCAATTTTAATAAGTTATAGTCAAACTAACTAAGCTCTTTGATTTTTGGTTTGTATTTTTTTTAATAATTTCATTTCTATTATTTAATAAATTTAAAAAAATTGCGATTTATCACTGCGCTGTTCCTTGAAGGAAAACATCGTGAGGAAACCTGCATATCTCTAGAGAATTCTGCGAATATGGGTTACCTACCAATTCCGAATTGGACCACATGGTAGATCATACGTTCAATCCTTCTCTCCAAAAACAGAGAAAGGAGACCTAAGCCCAGCAGTGGAATACTAACACCTGTTACTTTGCTTTTAACTAAAGAGTTGTGGATGGATATCCAATAATCATCATCCTCATCCTTCTGCCCTTATCCCACTCTAAGTGGGGTCGGCACAAACATTTATAAACATGTTTTCACGTGATTTGGCTATGTATTTTACGAGCGGCCGTCTGCCTGACGTCAACTTACCTCATCCTTATCCTTCTGCCCTTATCCCACTCTAAGTGGGGTCGGCACAAACATTTATAAACATGTTTTCACGTGATTTGGCTATGTATTATACGAGCGGCCGTCTGCCTGACGTCAACTTACCCTAGTCGTATTTTACGACCCCTCGGTAAGTAAGAAGTGGTCTATTCTACTCAGCCGGATACCACACGGCGGGTCGACTTACCTTAGTCGCCTTTTACGACGCCTCGGTAAGAAGTGAGGGTGTTCTACTCTACTCAACCACACGGTGGGTTAACTTACCTTAATTGCCTTTTACGACACCTCGGTAAGAAATGAGGGTGGTCTATTCTACTCAGCCGAATACCACACGTCTTGGTATAATTTTATAAAAAGACTTACACCGATGGTGGATGGAGGTTCTGATATGACTGACCCCGCATACTTAAAAATAAGACAGTCATAATTATATTTAATAGAATAGGTATACTATAGGTTACTTTTAGGTTAGGAATTAATTATTAGTTTAATATTTTCGTCTCTCATGATGTTTAGCTGGTTAAGCCCGTTGACTAGTAATCCTAGATTCACTCTGATCTTTTGATGCATTGACTTTAAAAAAAATTAAAAGATTAAAAAATTACCTTGAGAAATCTCTAGATACACATTCCTTTTGTTAGGACTCGCGAAAATTGCAGCAGTGTGTAGCGTGGTTTTTTAGAAGCGTGTAGCGTGGTTTTTTCGGTGTGTGTAGCGTGGTTTTTTAAGAAGTGTGTAGCGTGGTTTTTTAGAAGCGTGTGGCGTGGTTTTTTCGAAGTGTGTAGCGTGGTTTTTTTAGAAGTGTGTAGCGTAGTTTTTTTAGAAGTGTGTAGCGTAGTTTTTTTAGAAGTGTGTAGCGTAGTTTTTTTAGAAGTGTGTAACGTGGTTTTTTAAAAGTGTGTAGCATGGTTTTTGAGCAGTGTGGTGCGTGCGTTTTGGTTTTTGTTTGATATTAAAAAACCCCTAGTTCAACAGATACAAATTAATTATACTAAAACATCACTTGATAATTTTAACAAAATATAATATAAAATGCAAAACAACATAAAAACCGGGCAACATCTGTTAAATCATAATTCAAATATATTTACTCCGAAACAAATGTCATAGCAAATAGCGCTAAACGAAGCGACTAAACCGAATTCTTGTCGACAAAGCGCGTCCGCTACACTGAACTGAGCCAGACCCCGCCTGTCCCGGCAAACGTTCTTTAATACCTGATTGTAACCCCGGTCCGTACACAATACTAACCCCACTAACACCCCCCCCCCCCCTCCCTCCCTCTTATTACTGAAAACTCATTGTTTTCGATATTTAAGCTCGTGAATGGTGAATTCAAAATATTTACCCTGGCTATAGGATTATTGAATCGTTACCGCGATAGCTTCATATATAAATTTAATATTTAATATTTAAATAACCAACATAAATATTAAAAATGCCTTTTTTTGATCGTAGAATAATGAGCAAATCCTCCTTTAACACCTATAAATGAATAAATATATATGGGACACTTACACACACGGTCGTCCGTCCCCAAAGTAAGTAACTTAATACTGTGTTATGGGTAACAGACAACTGGTAATATACTACATATATCATTTTAATTAAATACATATACACACCCAGGCTAGAAGAACCAACAAATTGTTTATAGAAAATGTTGGCTCTCTGCGGGAATCGAACCCGCGACCCGCGGAGCTGAAGATAGGGTCACTACCCACTGCGCCAACGGGCCAGTCGTACTAAGTACTAAGTTCCAATATTCGAAGATAATTAAAGGTGTTTCACTGAGATCTGAATCCGTACAACCTTTACTACTACACTAACCTAGTATACAATATGACCCAAATTAATAACTTGCATTACTTAAAAACATTTAATGTAATCCTTAACTATTTGCTAAAGCAAGATATGAGATAAAAACGTCCTCTGACGCAGATAACTAAAATATATGTCGTCCTCATTTTGAATCACGTATAGTACCCGGCATTAAATAATGCACATCGATGTTTACAACGAAACAGCCGGCCAGTTCGGATTCGTAGAGCGCTATTACACACGGGTTCGTCAGTCTGTGCGACAGAGACGATGCTCTATGAAGCATAATCTAGCCGATTTTTCTCTCTAAGCCTCGATGTACATTATTTGTTTCCGGGTACTATACTCGTATGTTTAGATCTAAAAAAAATAATATGAGCCGTTTTCTTCAAGCAGTGGCGTAGCTACCGGAGGGCTAGACGGGCAGTGGGCTTAGTAGGGCCTTGGGGCCCTTAGGCTCAGGGGGTCCTGGACTATGACTTATATTAATTAACTTATGCAATTTTACATTATTTATAACATTAATTTATTCATGCATCCAAAATTGTACTAAAATTTTAATTTCAGAGCTTTAATGTTGTTTCTTTTTTTTAATGTTTTCATTATTTTCTAGTTTATTTTTAGGTTTTTCATTGTAATATTGTATTTAAGAATGATGTATTCTTCTAAAATTGGTATTATATATTTAATCTATTATTATTTTATATATTTATTTTTTTATGTATCCTACTTTGTACTTGTACCAATCGTGTCAAGTGCTAACTGTTCGGCAGTTATACATTTCATCTTTAATTCTTAAGCAGCACAGTGAGATTAGCTATGACTGCAATATTCTTAACAAAAGCGGAAAATACTCAGTTTGTAGTACTAATCGCTTTAGGACTTCCTTTATCATGAAATTTTATAAAGTTATTGCTCCTTATTTATACAATAAGATTAACAAAATTGTAAACATATATTCCCTAACGAAAGCTAAATGCAAAAATAAATTATTACATTATCTTCTTAAACTTTCATATAACGACACTGAAGAACTCTTACATAATTATTAAATAAATATTTACAGAAAACTTTGAGAGTGCAGATTTTTGCTGCCAAACTAATAAATTGTATTCTATAGAATTATATATACATATACACCCTTTCATACATACACACCCCCTACACATACTAATACATACATACATATATTACATAAATACATACATACTTTTCAAACTCATTAACACACAGAGACGTACTCTTTACAGACTTGTAGATTATTTTTGTTTCTTTCTTTTTTTCTTTATTGTACTAATCATAATATTATATTTACGTTTCTTTTATTAAAACAAATAGTTATCAAATCACATGTCTTCGGTGTCTGTCGCTGTATGCCGAAATACAGTTTTAACTAGTTCGGCTACAGATGGCCATATTGTAAGTTAAGTCCTATTTGTGTTATGTAAGAAATAAATAAATAAATAAATAAATAAATAAAAAATAAATTGAAAACTATATAGGATATATGTTGGATGATTTATTGTGTAATGCTGTTGAAGATCCGAATAAATAAATAAATAAATTAATTAATAAAAAAAAATCCAAACTCTATGTGCAGAGCCAGGACGTGCACTGCTCTGCACAGTAAATGACTGATGAATAAGTGGTTTTGCAACTTTGAGTATTTCAATGCAATTACTTATTTATATATTGAACTAGCATTAATAACATTTTTAAGATTTGTTTTGTAGTCGTCGTGTTCCGTACTCGCTGCAGATTTATCGTACTCGATCGATTTGAAATAGTTTAGTTAGGGCCCTTGTTTACTTTTCACCCCAGGGCCCTTGGTGACCTAGCTACGTCACTGTGTTTAAATATATTTACTGGAATCTACTATATCTCTTTAAGTCAGTATGTATAAATTAAAACAACCATAATCTTTCATGACTTTAAAGTATTTGAAAACATCACAAACATTAAGCTCATCAGGATGGATAAAATCTGAACTCACGAAGATTATCAAAGTATCACTAAGTAGACGTATAATTTGGGAGTTCGTTATAATTTGCGAGGTTACGTCTAAGTCCCTGCTAATAAGGATCATCAGACGGGGGAAGAATTATGGAAGCATTTGTTATGATGTTCGCGGGCACTCGCGTCTTTACAAAATGATATTTAATAGAAATTTACATCATAAGCTGTTTGTACTCACAGAGCTTGTATAATTATAAACGATTAAGAACTGATCAATTATAGCAAATCGTTTTGTATTCATATTTAGCTTTTGAAAACATTAGCTTTTAATGTTTGGCCTTGGCAACTGATTTACAGGTTTGCTTTAAACCAATTACTTCGCATATTAGTTGATCTATTCCTTTATTGAAAATTCCTTTCAGCTTTTTACGGGACTGCGGTTTATTAATGTAAAATTGAAATTTTTTTAAAGATTGACCGCCGAGTTTATTCTCGGTAAAAGCAACATTCCGAACCAGTTTTAGCTTCATTAATCATATTAATCCTTGACGATTCAAAAGTGCTTGAAAGAGCTTATTTGAACAAAAATTATTTTGATTTAATTTTGATATTCAGCAGCATAAATATTTTCATTAATGTTACTGCTAAGTAATTATAACGTCCATTATTGCTAGACAATATCATCTTGAAATAAATATTTACTTTACTTTATGTAAGATTACTTAATACCTACTATACTATAAGTTATACATACTCTTACGTATCTACACTCATGGGTACACTAAGAAAAATATTATGAAAATTACCTCATCTAAGGGACATCCTGTAGACATCAGTAACGGCCTACTTTGGACTAGCAATAGCCTCAACAATTTATCCTTAATGTCTTGAAGAGGAGTAAGTCGGGGTCTCAGCAGTTGGATCCTCAGTGTGGCAACCGTTGTCAGTTCACCGAGAACTTCCCCGACTGTTGCTAGCGGACCGTCGGATATTCGCTCGAACGGTAGCGGTTTCCAATTATTTATTACCACTGAGCCTGGTGACAAGATGAATTTTGTTTACTTCACTTAATAAACAAACTGTATCCGAGTCTTCGTTCGCATCAACGTAAGAGTTAAAGAAATCGCAATTACGTACTGTTCTGCTGTTCCCGCAGGAAAAACAGATTTTTTTATCCTACACTAGCTGTGCCAGCGGCTTCCTCCGCGTGGAAATCAGTGTCAAAGATTTATCCTACGATGGGGCTGACATGTATCTGTAGATACTTAAGTCACTTAAAAATAAAGATTGAAAAGAAAAAAATGATATATCCAGAATTGACATTTTGAACATAAAAATAGTTATTCTGAGTTAACCGTAAGAGATAGAAACATACTATCGCGGACTTTTTTTGCTGTATTTTTATACATCTACAATTCTCTAGTGCATTATTTTAGCGTAACTCTGCTGGTTTACGCAGCGCACGCGACTAAAGCTCCCAGCAAGCAAGTTTTTTAACAACTGCTCGTTCTCTTCTACATGCTAACAACAATTTATATAATACCGATATATACTATTTACCGGAAGTATTTCGCTATCTTTTGTGAAAACCGTAAAAAATCCGTTCAGTACATTTTGAGAAAATCGATTACATACAGACAGACAGCTTTTTGGGACTTTGTTTTATAATAAGTATAGATATTTGCCTTTATGAAGCAATTGTATCAATTGATGATAAGAATGCCTGAATTTGACAATCCTTTCAGCTTCATACAAGACAGCGGTTTAATAATGTATAATTGAAAATATTTAAAAGACTGACCGCCGAGTTTCCTCCTGGTTCTTCTACGTAAGAGCAACATTCCGAACTAGTTGTACCTTCATTAATCATATTGATGCTCGACGATTCAAAAGGCTAATGGCTTATCTGAATAAATATTATTTTGTTTTGATTTGATTTCAATAATATAATGTTATTTAAGTTATAAATCACCTTTAGCAGAGGCAGCCAGTTCATGGGGATATCCGAGCCTCATCATAGCTGCTGGGACGAGCTCGTGGAAGGCGGTCGCAGCGGGAATGATGACGTAACTGTCCGTCTCGACGACCGCACGTCTTCTCCATGCGCCTTCTTCGATTGACGCAACTGCTTCCACCACGCAATGTACTGGCAAAGTTTTACCTGAAATATATTGCCTTTTTAATATGATGAAAATGTTTCAATTGATTAAGTCATATTAGTATTACATTTCAGGGTCAAACCGTGATGGGCTAAGAATAAACTTGATGGAGTTGATTTTAAGCTAGGCAAAGATTTTCACAATAATTTTTTGATCAGAGAAAAAATCATAAAAAAAAATAAAGTGGTCATAATAATGTTTCTGATTCCACATTTCGAATACAAAGAGTAACTCATAAATCTCATTTGATTAATTATTTTTATTATTTTTTTATTTTTGTAATTTTTATCTGATTTGTTAATTTAAATTGTTTTGTTATGTTAAGTGTGGTATTTGCCAAAATGGGACTAGCATATAAAAGTCCCTAAATAAAGAAAAAAAATACCAAGAGTAAACTTTGTGACTAACTTTATGTAGCAAAAAATTTTACAATCTGTAGAGCACATTGGTAAATTTAGTTAAATTAAATATTTAATATGCCCTATTTCGGCGTATAAAGCGGTTATTTTTAATAATATGCTTATTGATAATATATATTAAAATTACGCGGCTTTGTAAAATTCTAATCTGCCCATTTTTAGTATGTTAGCCGCAATGTAAATTTAAGTCGACGTCGATTTCTATTCAGTTCACGTAGAGGTTATTTACATCTTTCTATTTGCATATCTATAAGCAAGTATATCTATAATATTATAAGGTAGATTAATCAGAATGAAACGTACTTGTTGTCGTTTTTCTCTTACTTCTTCATTAAATACAAAAGTTACGCTATTATAGAAAATTTTCCAAACAAAAAGCGATGGTGTCCTTAAAATAGCTCTTTAGTGACGATCTTAAAAATGTAGCGGAAAAACTTTCTCCTTTAGTGAGTGAAAAATCAACTTAAAAAGTAGACGTCGAAATGTTGCCGTTAAGAAGGCGTCTTAATTATTTAGCAACTTTTCAAGCGAAAAAGCAATGCTTTTGACTTGCTCGCAAAAACCTCGCAAAACGTTAAAATAATAATTAATCCTTGCTCTATGTCGGCGGCCGTCCCGATTTTGCTTTGTACGATGCTTCTACCGTCTTTGTGAGACGGTTCTTTAGCGCGATATTAAATAGTTTTTTGCCTCACTGCTCATTTTAGTCTTTCGCTCAAATGCATCTTACTTTTTATTTTCACTTCCGATAACTTAACTGTCCGTTAAATTTAAAATTTTTAATATACATTGCCTACTCATTCAAAAACAGCATTTTTAAATACACAGCATAGATTGTTTGAGTCAATAGGTACGAGTATATTACGCCACCATCATCATCCCATCATCCTCCTGCCCTTATCCCACTCTAAGTGGGGTCGGCACAACATGTTACAAACATGTTGTCACGTGATTTGGCTACGTAATTTACGACCGGCCGCCTGCCTGACGTCAACTTACAACGTATTATACGAGCCCTCGGTTAGAAAGAGGGTGGTCTATTCTACTCAACCGAATACCACACGGTGGACCAACATATCTTAGTATATGATGAGTAAATGAAGCCACCATAGAGTTATAATTAATAGAGTAGGGAAGCTATAGGCGGGCCTGTAAGTGATAGTGACACAATAAATAATGAGAGGGAAGATGAAACTCGTATACTTCTTCTTTGTCTAATCACACATAAAAAAGAGAGACAGATACATAACTCTATGCACGCCATTGTGGTCTTTATAGCTCTTTTTTATCTCTTTATTTTTTACTTTTAGAAGTCTGTCAAATAATGCCAGCACACGTTATTCTAATTGGTATGGGTTAGGTAATAATGCAAAAGCTTGATATCGATTTTTAGGTTCATAAAGCTCCGAAGTTATGGTGTTAGAGACATGAGAATGACATACTAAGTCTCAACTGAGTCTTTAGATATTAATAAAATATCTATAGAAGTTATTATGTTAAGAATAGCCATTCGAGCTCCCATTGATAAATGATGAATTGGTGATGAAATGATGAAGGATGAAAGTGATATTAAAACTTTAAGTCTAAGATCGCTTTAATAACCACAAATGAGCGATCAATGGCACATTCAGAACTTAAAAATATTACTCAACAATATAACTATACTATAAATAGATTTAGAATATCCACAAGAATTTGATACAGTACAATACTTTACTGCATTAACATAAACTATGGTTCAGAAAAGCTTTGGAAATTTATAAATTTGGCTACGATATAATCTCTTGATACTACGCTTGGTTTCCAAACAAAGTTATGGTAACCTTTTAAATAGTCGTATTATGGAAGAATTGTGATTCAGCTATCGGGATCGAGTTAACTTTGCCTTGCCGAAGGTTTTAGCAAAACCGGAAATATTCCCAGTAGTTAAACATTTAGATTTTTTTTTAATTTATTAGTATTCAACGGTATTCAAAATTATGTGGCGTACAAATCTCCAGTAGTAGACTACATCACACAAACAGATCTTATGTTGATTTTAACTTTTCAATTTTTATCATTCATCATTTCTCTTCATTGGTATTAAATATTGGTGGTTTTTTATTGTTTATTCCACAAAATTGAGAAATTAAGAAAATATCTTAAAGTATTATTTAAAAATAATCTTTTCTTTCTGCCCTTATACCACTTTAAGTGGGGTCGGCACAATACGTTACAAACACATGATTTGGCTGCGTATTTTAAGGCCGGCCGCCTGCCTGACGTCAAATTACCTTAGTCGTATTTTACGACCCCTCGGTAAGAAAGTAGGTGGTCTATTCTACTCAGCCGGATACCACACGGCGGGTCGACTTACCTTAGTCTTTTTACGACGCCTCGGTAAGAAGTGAGGGTGGTGTCTTCTATTCAGCCGGATACCACACGGCATTATTTAAAAATAATCATTACATTTCATCATAGTGTACGACTAGTTATTATTTATATAATGTTTCATCAAAGTTGTTTAAGCTGTAATACGTACTAAAACAACAAATAGAATAAAAAATAAGATTAATGCAACGAAAAGACAATTTCAAGTTTGCTTCCTAAAATTCTAACGATTCCGATTAGAACTTAACAATTCAACCTTTTCTGCATTAACCGTGTAAAGTAACTTTCAATAGTTTTAGTTGGAAGTTGCTTAGCGAGATTCAGAGGGTTCAGGTTAGCACCTATGCTGTAATATTGCAGATTAATAGAGATTTCACTGCGGACGCGAGTTCCGTGGTCACTTTGATCCAGGGCTTTCGGTGCCCGGACTTTATTAATATCCTGAATAAACATATCGAATTTACTACGAGAAAATTATATTTGCATCAATGTTTAATAATAGGTAATCCAATGTGCCATAGAGTATCGGAATCCAATTGAATCTATACTTATATTATAAAAGCGAAAGTTTATCGGTCTGTCCATTACGCTTTCACAACTAATTCACTAGAACAATATTGATATAATTTGCTACAATTTAAGCTTATATACTTGGAGAATATATAGGATAAAAATTCCCTTTTAGTATTTTTCTGTTTTCCTTCTATAACCGGATACAAAAAAATATAGTACGTAAATCATTACATAAAACTTTTGTATACTATTAGGTTAAAAAATGTCATTTTAATTACCTTTCAGGACATAACTTTGTAAATCTTAATACTTTGTATACATGTGGATTTGTAAAAAGATTCGGCTTTATTCGTTCAAAAACGAACCACCTGTTAAAGATTCAAGTGATATTAATGCATATGCAAGAGACTATGTTTTATACTTGAACTAGATCTATCAACAACGGCTTCGCCCGCGTGGAATTCAGTGATTTATGAATCTTTTTCCAAATTTTCATAAATGTAGTTATTGCGAGTTAACCGTTAGAGATAGAGACATGCTACCGCATTTTTTTTTTTGTAGTGTTTTATAGATCTACAATTCTATAGTACATTACTTTAGCGTATCTCTGCTGGTTTACGCAGCGTAAGCGACAAAATTTTTCCGACAAGCAATTTTCTTTGCAACTGCGCGATCTCTTCAACACAATTTACATAATACCGATATGTACTATTTACCTAAACCGTCCGAAAGTATCGCACTATCTTTTGATGAAAACTGTACAAAAATCTTTTCATTAGATTTTGAGAAAATCGATTACATACAGACAGACAGCTTTTGGGACTATGTTTTATAATAAGTGTATAATACATTGTCCATATAATAGATATGGACAATCTTTTACCTTCTAGTTCCAAATCGAGGTTGATCACAAGCTCCGGTTTGGAGATAGACAGAGGTACTCAATCATAATCGCCTAGTTTTGAACATATAATATACAATAATAGTTATGGTTAATTACAGTCCCATAACTATATCATTTAACTATGTATACTCTCTACAAGAACTATCTTCTTCTTTCTCCTACCCTTATCCCACTCTAAGTGGGGTCGGCACAACATTTTTTCTCTTCAACTCTTTTATATCATTCGTAAACTCTGGCGCTACTCCTTTTATACACATGTCATACATACTTCACACAATCCAACCGTCTCTTTTTAGGCCTCCCTCTAGTAATATATCCATCCACATTCACACTGAACACTCGTTTGGTCACATGACTCTCATCCCTGTCCTAACATGTCCATACCATCCCAATCTTGCACCTCTCGTTTTTTCTATAATGGGCCTAATCTTTAGACTCTACAATAACTATATCCTCTATATAAAGATTGAGTTCCGTGCGCACTTGACTCACCCGATCGAAGTACAATAGAGAAGATTAGAACCTTCAAACTAGCTCGCTAATCACCTAAAGAACTTGTTCACTAAATTCCAAAGACGAGTACAACGTTCATTAGCTAACATAAAACAGCAATTACGCGAAGTAGAGAGAACGCTACGGAGCTTAGCCGTTCTTAAAACAATGAAAGAGACACCCTTAGCCACTGCACAATAGAAGTGAGCGAGATAGAATACTTAGCCGATCTGAGCTCTCTTAAAAGAGTTCAGTTAACAAAGGGTTCGATGTCAAGGAGCCAATGTGTGTGATGCATTAAAACTTTAAACTTGCTGAATTAAGTTATCTATGAAATGACAGGTTGACGTTGTTTTGTGTAAGGTAGACAAAGACCGTTTTAAACATTATATTTATTTTTATAAAATGAAACTGCATTAAAATATAACAGTATTTCAAGACTGAAATGTCCATACTAATTTTCTAAACGAAAAATTCTAACTACTATCTGTTTGTTAGATTTTCACAGCGATTGCGGTGGAGTAATATAGGTTAAATTTGAACCTTATATTCCAGGTTTGAATATAGTATAACAAGTTAAGAAAAAAAAACTTTTAGCAAAATTTCATACCCCTTCTGTTAACCGTTGAGGTGTTCCCTTATCTAGAGCCAACCCTGGCAGCAGTATCAAGTCATGCTTACCACAAAAATGCATTGTCATTGGGACTGGATCAGTAAGTAAAATTTCAATTGGATTGACTTATTAGTCTCGCTAATAAGTCAATCCATATTACACATATATTTTTCAAAAGTAATAATAAAATTATTTTGCTATTATCCGCTATATAATAATAATAATAATAAATAAATATATGGGACATTTACACACACGGTCGTCCAACCCCAAAGTAAGTAACTTAATACTTGTGTTATGGGTGAGAGACGACTGGTAAATATATACATATATAGTTTTAAATACATACTTAAATACATATATACACCCAGACTCAAAGAACCAACAAATTCTAAATAGAAAATGTTAGTACTCGGCGGGAATCGAACCCGCGACCCGCGAAGCCGAAGACAGGGTCACTGCCAACTGCGCCAACGGGCCATATAGTACATAGAAAATATATATAGTGCTAAATGTATAGTGGACTAACCGTTTTTTCATACCCGTTGCATGCAGGATTCGTAAAAACACATGCACAAACCTCCACCACTGCCACCACAATACACAAGCACTAAACACGTTCACTATCACAAACTCAACAATCGTTTCGCCGGCTTCGGTTTCGGTTGCGGGCTCCACGACAAAATCGTAAAGGCTTTTACTATTCATTTAGCACTATATATATTTTCTATTTACGGTATAGCGGATTATAGCAAAAAAATTTATATCCTTTATTGCATACTGACATCTGATGCTTATTGTATAACCTTGGATAAATAGAACCCAAAGTAATAGCGTTGTAAATATAAATTCGTTATTTACGCTGGTGTACATTTCCAAGGCACTCAGATACAATTCATTGCTTTGTCAATGTATGTAATCATTTCCAAGTGCTTTTGAATTTAACACATATCTCTATGTCCAATATCTAAATGTGCTCCCAAGCTAGAGCTTTGCCGACACCCCTTATATATTCACACGGCTATAGGAAAACTTGAAACGATAACATATGTAAAAGGAGGTTGTGAAGTGATAAATTAAAACATGTTACTCGCATCAATTTCATTCGCAACTGTCACTACTATAAAAGTGTAAAGTAAATTGCATGAAAACTATTATTATTCAAATAAATAAGAATAATGGTTTCGAATAATTAGTTTGTATAAAAATCAGTCTTAAATGTTTTCCTTACACCGAATCCTAATTAACCATTTGATACATACGATTCATATTATTGAAATAACCTTTCCAGTAATTTTTAATATCTTTGTTAAGAATGAACAATGAGCCGTGAGAGACGTATGTACTTAACGCGGAGTTAGCATAAGTAGATATAACGCTAAAAGATTTATCCGTTCTCCTTCTAAAACAAAACTTAATTAAATTATTCAAATAGGTATTCGATTAGTATATGAAAAATATATAATATGTTGTAGAATTTTCCTTTGATATAGAATTTATTCATATTTTGTATGAAAATGCTAATAGATAATAAAATATAAGAGCTCATTATTTATTTGTGATTATTATTACAAAGAACTGGGGTCAGTCCTAATTTCATATTTGGAAATACGTATATTAATTTTATATATTTGTACATCGTTTTCAGGCCACCATAAATAGTTAGAAAAGTAACTTTTTTTAAAACTTTAGGTACTTAACAGATATATTTACAATTAGTATATGTACTTAACAGATATATTTACAATTAGTATATGTACTTAATATATTATCTTTATAATACGACTAATATATGGTAAAAGAAAACTTCATGAGAAAACCCTTTTATGTGTTACTCGCCAAAGGTGCCAGCCGAGTTTTCGTAAAAAAATATTTCACTTATAACCACAGCGGTTAAAACGAAAATTTTCTCGTCCCAATACAATTTTAAGCTAATATTTCGTTAAATCCACGTTCAAAGTAACATAACACACACATACACACTTAAGATGGAATTAACGATGGCAAGGCATTCATTATTCGCTTCTTATACGTTAAGAGGCTATTAAATCTACAGATCAATCAGAATATTTTGATTCAATATTTACGTATAGATCCGTTAGATAATATTTCGGCTTCCGATATATTAATTAGTATATAGTAAATTAAATCAAAGTGCCAACGGATTCATAATAAAAATAAATAAATATAAGGGATACCACACACTGATAGACAACTGGTAAATGTATAATTTTAAATAGGTACATATTAAAATACACGATGCTTTACAAGCCGCAAGAGATCGAAAAACCGATAAGTTATCCACGAAAACGTGGTCAGTAGAAGAGGTCATGACTCTGACGAGAACGTAGCAAGGAGAAGGAAGAGGAAAATACATATGACTCGAAGAAACTACAAATTCCTTAGAAAAAATGTTGGCCCTTTTGAAGCTGTAGGTAGGGTCAGGCAGGCATAGCTGCTGCGCCAATTAGCCAAGCAACCAGTGAATGTAGTTGAAATCTGAACATTTTCGAAATTTATTCATTTTTACATTAGGAAACCCTTTATGGGAACTGCTATATGCGGAAGCAAAATCAGTTATGCCGGACTTTTACCGGCTAAAACCATTGTGTTACACCTTGCTGCTTGGTGACGAGAGCACAGGAATACTGAATGCATCACCTCTACACCCTCCTCAGAAGCCTACTCCTGCCACTCTTGGTGTTCGGTGAAATGCACCTAACACGTGGCTTGGTAGCGATTGGCCTCAGCGCTTGCGCTCGAGACCAATCGCCTGGCAGTTCGTCGCGACCGGGTGCATTCAATTCAACATTTAACATTTATCTTAACATTAACATTAAGATTTATTAAACATAAGTATAGTTAATAAACCGTTTATATCAACCGAACACTTTCAATTATCAGATTATCAGAGCCTGGTCAGACCCTTGCACCACAACCAACGCATTGGGAACACTTAAATGCATCGGCAACTTCTAGGAATCTTTCTTCAGCTAGAGCGTCGAATCTCCCTACTCGAAGCCTGGAGGTCCATCAGGGTAGTCGCCAGTCTTGTGAACGCCGTCTTTATCCCGCCCGCCTACGACGGATTGGGCTGAAAGAAGTTATGTGAGATTACATATTCACAGAAGTAGGCCATTGCAGCCCAAGATCTACTGTTTTCCACTATACATTCCTCGATCCTACGTGTTCTAGCAGCCTCCTCCGCTGCTCCATAAATACTGGTGAATTATATGTCTAATGAATAAAATGAAAATATAGTAATCGAAAAGCACAGCATTACCATTGTATTGGATATAATTTTCACATATGTACAAGTTGTAACAACAACGCGCACGCGATTAGCATGTATTTGCTAGGCTTCAGCATCCGGCACGCCACGATTACAGCCTAAGTAGATCATCGCTCACGAATGGGACGCACGCGAATCCCATTGAATCCTCACGTCATTACAATCATATCAATATTTTAATCACATTACAATGACGTGTTTGTGAATCGTACCGTTGGTTAACTATATGAACGTAATAGCCTAGATACCATATAATGTGTGCAAGTTTTTTTAACAAGCTACTGAGTAATAAGTGTTTTTCTTACTCCGAAATGAAATAAATATAAAAAAAAACTTAGCGCTTATAATATTTAATAAAGAACGCAAATAACTTGGAGGATAGATCGTGCTGAATTTTTCTCGCAACTTATAAGAATGGATATTTTTGTTGATTATTTTACTGCAAGGAGGAACTAGATGGTACTATATTGATCTGTAGTTAAGAATTATAGGTTTTCTTCAGAAAAACTTTTACATTTTCCATACCTATTTATAAACCTATTTCATAATAAATTAAAAATATGGTACAATTATTTACACACAAGATCGTTCGACCCCAGAAGCAAGTAACTTGTATTTGTGTTATGGGTGATAGACAACTGGTTAATATGTACAAACATAATTTTGGAAGAAGACTTAAATACATAGCTACAGATTGGTAGAACAACAAATTCTTTTATAGAAATTGTTGGCACTTTGAAATGGATCCCGCGACCTCCCGGAGCTAAAAGTCACTGCCACCTGTGCCAACGGGTCATTGGTAATTTTTTACACAATATGAAGTTTTTGATATAAGATAACTTTAGGATTTTCTCGAATATTAATGAAAATTTTATAAAATGTACTCAACTTAGCTTTCGCGTTGTGTCGACTCTCAAAGCGTGGAACACTGCGTGTCTAGAAAACATATAACACTGAACGCCTAGTTCTTGTGAAAATATTATTGTTTTTGCTTTATTTACAATAACCTAAAACATTGCAAATATTTTTTGGTTATAAGAATGCAATGCGCTAAGTTTTTTAGATAAATAATTTTCAAATAGATTGCTCAGTTTTATTTAGGAGAAATTTTTGAACTCTACACAAAAACAAATACATCTACAGACCTCTATAATTTTATTAATCTACATGTATTATGGATTGTCACCACACATACATCCTGACACGGAAACACATCCTTATGCCAAAAACTAATTCGCAACTATACGATGTATCAACCTGTTCTATTAAATCAGTTATGTAGATGAAACTCCATAATCAAGTTTCCTGAGCAAACGCAAGTCCAGCGGCGTATGGTTGACTAATGCCTAAGCCCAGTGATCCCCTTACAGCCCTAAAACTTTCACCTGGACACCACAGTCGTACTAATGCTTAACTGAATAATACAGTATAGAACAAACGATATTAAACTTAAATATAACCGAATTCAATATTCAAATTAAAAGTAAACATAAACTTCAGAAAGCGGCTATGAAGGTTATTAAACTATAAACCACGACGCTTGTCGAGAAAATTATGAGCAATTTGATATAAGAGCATTATTTTATTTTTGACATAAAGATAACAATGGCGGTAGTTCTTTTTGAATTTATCATTTCTCTGTTATATTCAGCCCTGCATTAATTGTTATGAGATTAAAAATGAAGATATTTAAACAAGTCACAAAATTGGAGTATTTATTTTGTTGTACTGGATTATTGAATGATAATAAAAATTAAGCTTCCTCCGCCGTGTGATATCTGAATAGAATTGAGCACCCTCATTTCTTACCGAGTTGTCGTAAAAGGCGACGAACCTTCAAAGTACACTGGTGCCGGTCAGATTTTTGATACATTACATAATATATATACATAAGAGGGATTTTTTACGGTCGATTTATGGAACTCGATCTAAACTCGATAGAATCGATAATCTTTGGGTAAAACACATAAATGTGATTTGTATATTCAAAAAAGGGTAAATTTCGTTAAAAATAATGTGAATTATTTACGTACAATTTAGTAATCTTAATATAATATTTCCTTCTTTTACATAGACAATTTTTTTGTTTTAGAAATTTTTAAGTATATTAAAAAATGGAAAACAAAAAACTAGTTAGATATGTTAATACTTTGGAATAGATTTAATCATCAACAACTTTTTGGTTTTTATATGGTTAAGGTCGGTTGGTTTTTTTAAATATAAAATCTAATAGTTCGGAATACATAATGAAATCGTTTTTCGAGGACCTTAAAGAATAAAATTAAATATTGTAATGTCCTGGCTACAAAATAGATTACACCAGATATGTAGACTTTTGACCTTTTTCGTAATTCAAATACGAGCATTAAGGTATGTTCTCACTCATTTATATTAAATCTAGTTGTACCCGCAACTTTGTTCGTGTCAACTTAGTATGAAATAAAAAGACAATGACTTATTCAGACTAATTGGATTTGCTTAATCCTGTATATTATTGTAATCCAGTGTAGAAGCTTTTATTTCAGTGATATGTATGATATGTATTTTATCCGTTTGTAAAGTAAAATGGAATTTCTTTATACTACAATCTGGAGCTATGGTAACCAAGCGATAAGACCGTGTGACTCTTTCAAGAGGGTCACGGGTTCAAACACCGGGAAGGCACTAATTAGTTTTTGTCAAAACTTATGTATCTAATTGATGTTTGTAATTTATCACACGCTTTTCGGAGAAGAAAAACATTGTGACAAAACCAGCATATCTCAAACGAATTCTGGGGATATTTGTAACCCACCAATCCGCATTAGAGCAGCGTGGTGGATCTTAGCTTGGAGCTAAGATCCACCACCTTCTCTCCAAAGAAAAGGAGAGAGAAGAGCTATGCCCAGCAGTTACGGCAAGCATAGTGACGTATCATGGGCATTCCCACTCTAAGCCTATGCCCAACAATGGGATCATAACAGGCCGTTACTTAACTTTTTTACTTTTATAGCGGACTTCACTACTTTGATGAATAAGAGTCACTAATCCATTTGAATGTAAAAAAAGTGAAACACACTTTCACTTTTATAATATGAGCTTGGATATAAATATTAATATTGAGGAGTATGCGGTTCCCTTAAGATTCTAAAAGAGACCTTGCCCGGAAAAGGGATGGATTAAAGTATAACTATAATTGGCGTTCATAATTAAAATATACGATGATCAAATAACTTATGCTAAATACACCTGTTTAGCCTGTTATTGAAATCGATATTAATCGTATACACGTGCGAGAAGACGAAATCCTTATCGCATATGATAATTTACAGCGTACGGCCACGCGACCATTGCTATTTAAATTTATAATTAGGTATAACCTGTTTCTTAATAGAACAACTGACTGGAGTTAACCAAATCAAATGTTATGGAATATATAACATCCGACAAAAAAAAATCAACGGGTTGCACTCCGGGTTTGCCGGTAGAATTGAAAACTTGAATATTATCGTTGTGCATTTTTGATATTTTGGTATGCGAAAGGTAATAATTTTGCACGAATTGCTTTAATTATCAGTACAAAAGTACTATCATTTATGTGGTGAAATACAATATTCATTTATAGCGCTACCAAACCTAAACATGACATATTTGCGCAAGCACCTAGCGACGTCTAAACGAGACACGTGCAGACATAATAATCATCGCACGGTAGAAAGAGAGGAGAATACTTACTCTCCTACGCCGCGCCAGTGATCTACTCTCCCTCCGTCATACGAATTTTCAATCAGGTCAAAAAGTGCACACGTCACTAAAGAAGTTTTCACTCCAAAAACAGTATTATCCATCAAAATTGTATAAACTAAACACAGAGTGACTGTACTTGGAAAAAGTTGGTAGTTATCCGTTTCCGACATTGGTCGGCCGCAGCTTCTCGCAACGCGTGCGACGTGACGGCATGAAATATACTGCATGACTTTTTGTACTTAAAGATAGTTATTGCGTTAACTATAAAAGATAGAGACATGCTGTCGCGGGCTTTATTGTAGTGTTTTTGTAGATCTACAATTCTCTAATACATTACTTTAGTGTATCTCTATTGGATTACTCGGCGCACGCCAATATAGCTCCCAGCAGGCGTTTTTTTACAGCCGAGCATCTTCGACACAATTTGCATACAAAAATAATGTATTATTAACATAAACCTTTTGGAATAGTTGTACGATCGTTTAGTAAAATCGACTGAGAGCTTCTGGGAACCTTGTTTTATAATAAGTATAAGTAAGATATAGATAAATATAGATATTATGAAGAGAGATTGGAGAGAACCGGCCTCTAACTAAAGATCAGAATGGCCAAAAACGAAACTGTATAGAAAAGAAATTATCCATTAAAAACTGAGAAAATTAAAACAGCTTACTAATGATGCAATCACATCAAGGTTTTATAAACAAGTTTTGATAGCATAACATAATAGAACTAAATTATACACGTATCATCATATAAATTCGAAGTCAATTAGGTACGAAAACACTGCTATAAAATCTGCTGTAATAAAATTAATCTAATACTTATTCACATATTTACATTGACAGACTTTAAATTTTTGTTGATTGAATCAACGATGCGATATCAATAACATCCGGATTTTTTTATGTATATCGTAAATTACTTACACGCTAGTACTATACCAATTATATCCATGCTCTGAGATCAGCAAATTACAATAGAAATTTCAATTTATTGGCTTATCACCTAATATTGCGGGGAGCTGAAGTGATAAATACTTACTGATAATTTATAAACAGAAACATAAAGTATATAAAACTGCTAGAAGAAAGTCCATAGCTTTCGATTATTGAAATACTAGACATCTTTAATAGAAAAAAATTTGTCTCTAATTAGTATTTTTTATAGAGATTAGAATAAAAGTATTTTCTTTTCTTCGTAACTATTAAAATTATTAAATTTAATTTTCGAAACGTTAATGCTGCAAATAAAAAACAGTCAACCAAGTTATCCGATGTCATGATAAGGGAATCTCGATATCGCCCCACCTAGATATGCCCCATAGATGCCCCATAGATGCCCCAACTAGAACAATTATTTATATGTAACAAGGCTTTAAGGTTCATTATAATATAATATATATATGTTATACTTTTTCGGACTCTTTATAGACCCTTTTGATGCATCAAACTTCGTCAAGGTTTTTAAATTGTAGTCCTAATATACACACAGTCAACAGAGTCTGCGTCTTCTAATCTAGAGTTTTTATTATCAAATTTCAACTAAAAGAATCTTTTTAAATACAATCTTAAAATGTTATTCTCAAACCTTATAATTGTTTACCCTTGAACTAAGTATATTTTACGTTACGTTTAGAAATATAAACCTTTAGTGAAAAAGCTCGGTGGCTAAGTTCCGTACGACGACTTCAATAGCAGATAATTTCAACCTCAACCAGCATCTTACTCGTTTATAGATTGTATATAAAGAAGTGGTCGTATAAGCCGTTATTGTTGAAACACTAAATATTTGAAGGAATTTTAAAAAACAAAATACTATGAAATCCTACTCCTATCCTAACTATTAATTAAATTGTAAATACCGTCAAAGTAAATAATTGGTAGAGACTAAATGCAAGTCATAAGGTTCACAATGTGTCATATCAATAGACATATGTATAGTTATGTACCGACCTAATTAATTTAAACGCGATCAGCGAACAGAACCCGCTTGAGGGAAACGTCATCATTATCTTAGCTACTGTTGCCACAACTTACAGTGAATACACGCGCTGTATCGTTCAGCCTTTTGTCCCATCCCTCGTCAATCGCTAACACATTTACCCACTTACGACTGGGTGAAAACTCGCGAAACGAACACCATTGTCACAGATCGCAACAAATACAATACTCCGAGCACGCTTATCGACTCCGCCGCGTCAAATAAGTTCAAAAGCTCGGTTTATCGTACCGTCGTTTGTCAGTTTTCACCCGGAGCGACGATTGTCTACCCGATACAAATAGCCTTTTTGAGGGCGCGCCGCTTGTTTCCAATTTAATTGACACGGCAAAAGTATCGCACGCTCCGCGGAGGGAGAATCTTACAATGCGGCGCCACGTATCCGTGAATGAGACTTCGTAACAAATACATTCGACATTGACTCGTCCTTCCTTAACGAGCGTGTAGCGAACGGCATTATTTAGAAGCCTGTTTACACAACGTAACGCGCGTTCGTGTATTAATCCCATTTGTGTAATAAAATCTGTGCCTTAGCCGAGCCGATGGTGAGGAGTGATCCGGCCCTGAAATGCGTGCCTCCGCACGATAATCCTGTTAGGTTAAGAAGGTTTCTACATATTACGTGCTTTGCTACGCCTTAAGGATTAAAAACACTCATAACTCGATACGGAGGGCTACGTATACCGACTATTGATTTTCCGGTGACGGATTATGCTACATAAGTAACGCCTAGACAATATTTAATCAACATAGCTATGAATAGATTTTCATTATTGGGCAGCCCCGGCGAACCTGGCTTAAGAGATTACCTATGGCAAAGATGCAACGTAGATTTAAAGCGAAGCTCGCCATGACAAGGTGGTCATCGTAAACCCTGAGATCTTTACGCCGGACAACGAAGACAAAGGATGTCTAAATTATTCAGATAGAGGAAAAGCGACTTTAATAAGCCCAGTATAAACGCCATTTGTAAATATTAAACATGGTTAGCCAAATTCGTTTTAAGACGAGTGCTTTGAGAGAGATCGGAGAACGTCTAGGGGCTAAAGCTACCCTACGGGCAATAGGGGGTCTTCCATAAATAATTAATCTGGAACGATGTGCGTCGGATGCTTAACTAAATCCTGCGGTGGTTAGGCCGTCGGGATATCTCAATAATTTACGCCGCTATCAGTAATAGAATTTTTGACAATTGTCGATGAAATAATTATAACCAATGACTATTTATTATTCCTTATTATCATCATTAAATAATTATTGCGTAATTTAACTTATTCAAATACGGAAAAATTACACAAAATATTAAAAGACAGAAAAGAATTGTCAAAAATTGACCGCCTTGTTGTATCCGGCTGAGTAGAATAGACCACACTCATTTCTTACCGCGGTGTCGTAAAAGGCAACTAAAGTTGCCTTTTACGACAACCGGACCCACCGTGTGGTATCCGGTTGAGTAGAATGGACCACCTTCTTTGTTGACGTCAGGCAAGCGGCCGGGTATAAAATATGTAGCCAAATCATGTGACAACGTGTTTGTAACATGTTGTGCCGACCCCACTTAGAGTGGAATAAGAGCAGGAGGATGATGAGAAAAGAATTGACACATTAATGAAGCTATAAACTAGTTACATAAACATGTAAATATGAACCAATAATAATCTTTATATTCACTCCTTTATTTGTTTATGTGTGATTTAACTATACCATAGATCTCAATAGTGCATTTCGGTTCATTTGATTAGTTACATAAGTACTAAATCGGCCAACCCGTACCGGGTTAGTCTATCATAGAAGCCTATTCAAAAACCAACCGTAGTATAAGAAATAAACTTAAAAACAATAATAATAAAAGTTTAAAAACTGAAAAAATAACAATACGACAGAGTAATCTGTAAGTAACGAACTTAGCACTAGAATCTAGACGGTACAACGGCTCTTTACCAAAACCTCTAATAATCAAGTTGTGAGAAACTGTGATGCCTCTCCGAAAGATTATTGAATTCTTTACGTTTATAGTATACAAAAGAGTGCATAGCCTCAAATAATGGCATTTTGCGCTGGTAATACCAGTGAACTTGGCAAAAAATTCTCTATCAGGCAATGAAATTGCATGAATTTAGCATAAAAAAGTGGCGGGCGAAGTGTGTTCACAACAGTTTTATGTTACTTTTTCTAAAGTAAATTGAAAGAGCAGTTTGTATTATTAGAAGTTAATACACTTTTCAAGAATAGTTGACGAGAAAGGTTTATTTCGTTTTTAGTCTAGTCTAATAATTTAAAGTTAAAAAATATTTACATAATAGGTATATCAAATGAGGAAAAAAATGGCCTATTCGCACTTTGCAAATTGTACAGTACTACACACTTAACTTTTTAAAACAAAAATTTATGTATTTGCGAAAATAAAATTATTGTAAATGCAAATATGAACCAACGATGTGGTAATATTGCACGTATTAATTAAAACAAAAATCGAAATGGTCGAAATATGATATGTTCACATGATATGGACATATACAACTCTTGATTTATTTGTAATAGGCAGAATTTACCGTTCTAGATTATATTTATGAACATCATGACTTTGTACCACATTAAGCGAATAAATGAAATTTGAATTTGGAACGCTCACTGAGGAGTTATTTATTATCTGTAGAAATCATAGCATTATAGATATGTCAAAAAATAGTCATTTCTTATCTACGTACACTTTATATTAGGTCCTTACATATGAAATTGGCGTTTTCTATGGGAGGAACATAAAGTCGTTTTTTTTTTTAATGAAATATATTTAATTAATCAAAGTATGTACCATTGCTATGTATGCACTTTTGCCATCTCATAGGTAGTTCATTGATCCCCTTACTAAAAAAACCATTCGGGCGGGAATCAATAAAATCTTTGAAGGCGGTTTGGACTGCCCCATCGGAGTTGAATTTTTTTCCTTGCAAGTAGTTATCCAAATTGCGAAAAAAATGGTAATCTGTTGGAGCAAGGTCCGGAGAGTACGGTGGATGTCTAAGACATTCTAATTGAAGTTCCTCTGATTTGGTAGCCGTCTGTTGTGCAGTGTGTGGTCTAGCGTTGTCCTGAAGCAGCAGTGGCCTAGAGCGATTGACCAGCCTCGGTCGTTTAGCAGCTAGCTTTTTCATCATGGTTTGCAGTTGCTGACAATAGATATCTGCCGTAATCGTCTGGCCAGATTTAAGAAAGCTGTAGTGAACGACACCGGCACTAGTCCACCAAACACTTACAAGCAACTTTTTTTTAGTCAATTTTCGCTTAGGGCAGGATTTGGCTGGTTCGCCAGGGTTCAGCCATTGCGATGAGCGCTTCCGATTATCGTAGAAGATCCACTTTTCATCACAGGTAATGATTCGATTTAAAATTCCTTCATTATTGTGCCGGTTGAGTAACGTAACGCAGCAATCGACGCGCGTTTGTCGGTTTGCTTCACTCAATTCATGAGGTACCCACCTTTCAAGCTTTTTCACCTTCCCAATTTGGTTCAAGTGGATTAGAATAGTTTTATCACTAACACCGGAGCCTGCAGCTAACTCGGACGTGGTTTGCGATGGATCCGCTTCCACAATAGCCTTCAATTCTTCATTATCAACTTTGGTCTCCGGCCGTCCACGAGGCTTGTTCTGCAGGTCGAAATTTCCAGAACGAAAACGTTGGAACCAAAAACGCACTGTGTTTTCTTTTGCGACACCGTCACCATACACATCATTAATCCTTTGAGCCGTTTCTGCAGCACTGGTGCCACGGTGGAACTCATACTCGTAAATAACGCGATATTTCATGTTTTCCATTTTGTAAACAGAGTGACATAAAGAAAAAAATAAAAGAAGAAAAAACAAATGAATTAGGGGGTTTGAAACACAAATGCATGAGTAAATAGCTGTATGAATTTGAATTTGGAATTCCTAACCATAAAGGTAATATTTGAGATCAAAGTGGCCAGTACGACAAAACGCCAATTTCATATGTAAGGACCTAATATTTAGCGAAATGCAAATAACTAATAATGATTGATTTGCTAGTTTAATTTCAATTCAGAGGGAAATAAAACTTACGCGGTATTTAGATAAATTTTATAGTCGAGCGCAGTCAGTTTTAAAATTAAATACAGCTTAGAAATGAAAGCTTTATAAATAAAATGCTGCTAAAGCAAGACGACTTTAGGTGGCGGATATATATTTGGAAATTTTATGTTTCCACTTTATACAGTTTATAGTTTACGTTTTGAAGCCCCACGGATGAGCAACAAGCGACGTCTTGCAGCTCTTTGGATCGCGGCTGGATCAGACTAGGCTTACCGCAAGACACTTAGATAGCTTATATAGTATTAGCCGTCTATATTATAGCTGCCCTACTTTGTCACGCACCACTATTGAATTGTGTCATCGCCACGCTAAAGAATATAGACTATTCTTTAACGACATGAGGAATTAATGAACCGTAAACACCTCAGAGATTAAGACGAAATATTAACGAGATATGTCAAATATTTATAAATAAATTGATAGATTCTGAATTTATTTAGCACCAGTATAAAAATTATTTTATTATCTCTTATAAACTTATTTGATCACATAATATTTATACAATACTAGCTGACCGGGTAAACGTTGTTTTGCACATAAAAAATATTTCTAGATAATTTCTATTGAACATTATAAAAAATAAAAAGAAGAATAAAATTGTTAGGGTTGGACAACCCTTATCGTGTACATTATATAAAATAAAAAGATTGTCACAAGAAATGTTAGGTTTGAACAACCCTTATCAGGGGTATGAGTAATAGATAGAAGCGGATCCTCAGAACTACTGAATATGCACATTATATTTCGTAAAAATCGGTCGAGCCGTTTCGAAGGAGTATGGTAACTAACATTGTGACACAAGCATTTTATATATAAGATATCCGATATACTGTAAACTTATCTAGATTTAAGTATTTAAAGCACTTATAAAGTAATTTATAGAATTAGGCGTTGCTTTGCGGAGATCCATAATATAAAAGTAATAATAAAATTATTTTGCTATAATCCGCGATACAGTAAATAGAAGCAAAGCTTTGCGATTTTGTCGTCGAATCTATCTCCTGATGATGCTTCGGTTGCGGGGCTAATCAATTGTTGAGTGTGTGATAGTGAACGTGTGTAGTGCTTGTGTATTGTGGTGGCAGTTGTGGAGGTTTGTGCATGTGTTTTTACGAATCCTGCATATATCGGGTATGAAAAAAGAATAGTCCACTATACATTTAACACTGTATATTGTTTCTATTTACTGTATCGCGGATTATAGCAAAATAATGTTATTATTACTTTTTTATAAAGTATATTTTAAGCCATACGATACCACCGAGGTAAGGTAATGCCAGTAGTCGTCCAAAAAGCGTCCTATATGACCCTGACGATCAAATAACGATCGCAAACACAGAAACACGTAATACACACACAGCGTATTCGCCAGTGAAAACGAGGTCTCAGTTTTCTGACGTCGGTTGGTCTAGGCTTCTCACCACCCTTCCAACGACGTAATGACTAATAAAAGTCATACCATCAGCCCTCCACTACGCGTCGCCCTAAGCCTGGTCTGGCCGCACAGGAGGCACCCTTAAGACGACGTTCCCCGACGCTAGCTTCTGCGCTCTAATGTCTACATTGGGCAACCTCGACGTTGCTTCTTCACTCGAACCTCCCACCCGGTGACGCTGGTAAAGGCCGTTAAGCTAACAGCATATAGTCAATTCGAAAAAAATACCAGCAGCTTGGTGGAGCATTCAGGTTTAGTCGGTGCGAATCCGACATAACCGCTACCACGTTGGTCAGCGATGACCCATAAGGGGTTTTTCCTGATAAAAAAGGCTGGCACGGAGGCACTCCTCACAGGAGGCACCATTAGGACGACGTTCCCCGACACTAGTAGAGCTTCTGCGCTCTACTCTCTGCATTTTGCAACCTCAACGACGCTTCTGCACTCGCCCGTCCCGCCCGGTGACGCTGTAAAAGCCGTTAGGGCTTACAGCATAGTCAGTTCGAAAAAAAAGGAGGCACTGGTTTTCCATTTTATTCCACATTTAATGTTGCTAATATTGGGCATAAATGATTATATATCCTATTTAGAATTTTCAAGCATTGTCGTTTCTGTTGTTAATAATTTACGTTATGGCGCGGACTACAAGCTTGAGGCTCTTCGGATCGGGTGTGGATTAGGCCGGCTTTACTGCTAGACGCTACGAGACGGCTCAAACAGTATGTGGCATACTGTGTTATGGTCACATTTGAGGTAAAAATGTATATTTTTGCTTTGGGATCGGGAAAAACAACATAATTGAGGCTATGTCAAAACTATAGTAGACGTAAAGGAAACCGCGGGTTTGATAGATATAAAATTATACTATATTTATAAAGCGGTTTTATAGTACCATCTTTCCACATAAAATCTTGCTAATCGAGAAGAAAAAATAGAATAAATATCGTGCGAAAAGAATCTCTACGTATCATCAATAAATATAATAAATTTAAAGAGGAATGGCAAAATAATGCAACCATCAACGATAAAAGAATTCTTGCTTTGAACATTTACGCATTTTTAAATCTCTATATCTATTTCCTCTATTATACGTTTTCCACTAAGCACTCTAGATTATGTTTGACGAAAAACTTGCTCAGTAGCCTTTGACATTCACAAATGCTATTACAACAATCCCCAACAAGAGGAGGCTTTTAGCAAAAAGTTGCGTCAACACTGCAATCAAGCTTTAACTAGATTGCGAACAAGCTTACGTCTAGATATTGGATTAGAAGCAATTTTGTGTAGAATAATGCTCTCTATGTGTTCACACAATTCCCTTCTGGTAAAGTTGTAAGCAGAGTGATTTAGCTTTCACGTTTACCTTTGAATTCTTAGTGAGACCGAAGTCAGTCTACAATAAACTTACAATATTGGTATGTGCTAAAACATCCATTTCCCAAGTATACCTTTTATCGAATTTTTTTTTTCAAAAATGGACTTGCACCACTTTCAAAGTAAACACCTTAATTCGAGAACTGTACATAGGCATATTTATGTTGTGTAAAATAGTAATGGCTTGTTTCTATCCATAGGCCGCCTCTATTCGTTTTAGAAGAGAATTTTTGTCCGCCAAATTATAGTAGTTTTCATAGAGAATGACTATCGTCTTTGAATATAAAAAAATTTAGACTATTGTGTTGTCGTGTACGACGTTCTAATCCAACACTTATATAGTGTATCTAATATTTATTCAGTATCAAAAATAAAATTATATAGCTATCAATTTAAAACTTCATACCATAGAAAAAGATATTCAACCAGTTTTTACAGAGAACGATTATCATACGTAAGATATTAAGGCTTTATAAGGCTAGATTCACACTATAATGCCGGTCCGATCTCGCTCCAGTCAAAATATTTTTTTCGATCGGAACTGGAGCGATACGATAGTGTAAACACTCTGATTGTTTTTAGTTTAAGAATAATTTACCGGACCGAGAACGGAGCGAGGTCGAACCGAGAATGGCATCACAATGTGAATCCAGCCTTAGGCTGTCTATGACGTTCTCTTAAGACATATAGAATACGATTAAATATTTTTGTTCAGTAACAGCAATAAAAATTAATACCACATAAAAAGATTTTATACCATTTTTCATAGAGAACGATTATCATACGTAAGGTATTAAAGCTATATAATGTTGTGTGTGACGTTCTTATCAGACACGAATAAGGGAGACGATTAAATATTTCTATTCAGTAACAACAAAAAATATAAAAATATATATATCTATCAATTTAACAGTTTATACCACACGAAAAGATTTTATACCAGTTTTTTATAGAGAACGATTATCATACGTAAGGTATTAAAGCTATATAATGTTGTGTATAACGTTCTCATCAGAACGTCAACGAAAGTACTCTAATAAAGGAGACGGTTAAATATTTTTATTCAGTAACAACAAAAAATATATATGTCTATCAATTTAACAGTTTATAACCACATGAAAAGATTTTATACCATTTTTCATAGAGAACGATTATCATACGTAAAATATTAAAGCTTTATAATGTTGCCTATGACGTTCTCATCAGACACTTATAATGGAGACTGTTAAATATATTTATTCAGTAATAGAAATAAAAATATATACCCATCAATTTAACATTTCATACCACATGAAAAGATTTTATACCAGTTTTTTATAAAGAACGTTTATCATACGTAAGATATAAAAGCTATATAATGTTGTGTGTGACGTTCTCATCAGACACGAATAAAGGAGACCATTAAATATTTCTATTCAGTAACAACAAAAAATATCTATATATCTATCTATTTAACAGTTTATACCACATGAAAAGATTTTATACCAGTTTTTTATAGAGAACGATTATCATACGTAAGGTATTAAAGCTATATAATGTTGTGTGTAACGTTCTCATCAGAACGTCAACGAAAGTACTCTAATAAAGGAGACGGTTAAATATTTTTATTCAGTAACAACAAAAAATATATATATATATCTATTAATTTAACAGTTTATAACCACATGAAAAGATTTTATACCATTTTTCATAAAGAACGATTATCATACGTAAAATATTAAAGCTTTATAATTTTGCCTATGATGTTCTCATCAGACACTTATAATGGAGACGATTAAATATTTCTATTCAGTAACAGCAATAAAAATATATACCTTTCAATTTAACAGTTCATACCACAGAAAAAGATATTCTACCCGGTTTATTGTAACGATTATTGTACGTAAGATATTAAGGATTTATTATGTTGTCCATGACGTTCTCATCAGACACTTATACAGGAGATGATAAAATTTATTCAGTGTCGGCAATAAAGATATCTATCTATCAATTTAAAAATGTATCAAGAGAAGATGTTATACAAATAAAGCTAGGAGCTATTCAATTTTTGACGATTAAGAATTAAAATATTATCGAATTAATACGGAAATAGAATTCTTCCACATAAAAAAGTCTTAACTCGTGACCAACTGATAAGTAAATGTTAAAAGCCATCCATTGGCATAAATTAGCATTTTATTAATGTGGTTTATACTTAATAACAAGTTATCCGAAATGCCTTTTAGTAAACGTCCTAGAGTAAACATATAAAGTGCCATCTATCGATTATCGATCTACAAACACATTACTTTTTCACTTTCCTTTTCATCTCTGAGCTATGATAGCCCGGCGGTGAGACTCTTTTCAGGTGGTCACGAGTTCAAATCCCGGGCAAGCATCAATGAGTTTTTTTTATTCAAACTCATGTTCTATCTTCTTATCGCCGTGTGGTATCCGGCTGAGTCGAATAGACCACCCTCAGTACTTACCGAGATGTCGTAAAAGGCGACTAAGATAAGTTGACCCACCGTATGGTATCCGGTTTAGTATAATAGACTACTCTCTTTCTTACTGAGGGTTCGTAAAATACGACTAAGGTAAGTTGATGTCAGGCAGGCGCTCGGTCGTAAAATACGTAGCCAAATCATTTGACAACATGTTTGTAACATGTGGTGCCGACCCCGCTTAGAGTGGGATAAGGGCAGGAGGACGATGTTGTTCTATCTTCCTAATTGAAAATAGCAATTTATCACACCCTTTTCAGTCAGGAAAACATCATGAGGAAACCTGCATATCTTTAAAGAATTCAGGAGCTATGTGTAACCCATCAATTCGCATTGGAGCAGCGTGGTGGGTGAAACACAAACGGAGAAAGGAGGCCTATGCCCAGCAGTGGGTTAAGAGGCCGTTATTTTTACATTTTTCATCTCTAGCTATAACTCACCTAAACATATATATATATATATATATATATATATATATATATATATATATATATATATATATATATATATATATATATATATATTGTAATTATACCAAAATATTTTATAGAAATCTCCATATCTGGAGATTTCTATAAAATATTTTGGAAACTATGCATCTAATTCATCAAATAATTCGATTATCATAGAGAGGGTTTCTGTAGAAAGAACCGCAAATCCGGCTCTTCAGAATATAGTAGAGTTCTGGCTAGTGTGCTGGTACGAACAGTATCTACAGTTATAAGGTGAATTTTAGTTTAAGCTTCATCGCTTTCATAAGGTCAAACGTTGTGTGAAATTTTTCATCTGATACGTTATAATTTAATTATAACAGAAATAGCGGTACCCGCGGCTACGCCGACGTATAAATCAGTGTATAACAAATATGTATTTTAATCAATTTACATAAAACCATAATATGCTATCAACCTAAACTTTTCTCAGGAATTGCGTTTTCTGTTAGTAAAATCTTACACTCTGCTCTACATACAGCCAGCTATTGAGGACTGTTTTTATAATATTGTTACGAACATGCGAAAAGAGTTCTTAATGTATATGTCATAAAGTTCAAATTGAACGAAACAGTTTACGCTTAAATTCGCTTAACGCCTATTCTCTGCAACATTCGACGTGTATCAAAACATGTTATTGGTAAACATGTTTACGATCGTTTTAAGGCTATCGAATGTTCTCAAAAGCGGTTCGTTGGATATATAAGCAGACGTATCTTGCGCCTTGGATTCAGTTTGTGAATAGCGATAAACAGCGAATAAACAAGTGAAAATAAGAGTGAATTATTAATGACCTCGGCATTCTTATTGTACAACGGACTGTGTAGAGACTGTAAGTAGTAAGTTTGTAATAAAAAGTTGAATAAAGTGTTTTGACGAGTCACCAGGTACTTTCATCCAACAATATGTATAGATAGATTGTCTTATCTCGCTGAAACATTTACCACACTTTCAAAACAGTCCATATTATTTCACGGCCTAACAGATAAACGTGCAAAACGCACGCATTTGTGGGAAATCAGTAATACCGCGGTATTCTCAATCAATAGTGGTTGAAATGGCAACCAAATAATCTCTATGCACTTAATGAACGCATTTGAAAAGTTAAAAGCCCGCTGCTAGGCTGGGGCCACGCACGCGACTAATTAACATCGCGTGGTAATTCCACGCAGTGTAGAAGCGGACTTAGCGGCATTATCGCCTAAATTGTCCTAATGTTTAGTTGCGAGCGTAGGTCATTAGTGATTTGGGATACAAATTTGAATGTACGCTTGGATCCCAATATGAACTATCATTATCACTACAATAATGCAAAATTATCTACGGCCTCGTTGATAGAAAAAATCTTTGTAAGTTTTGTTTTTATTACATTCGATAACAAAATTTGTATTCATAAACCATTCGATCTGTCCTATTCGAACGCATTAATGTCAAATTAAAACATGTTTCAAACGCAATGTCAACCAAACATGTTTTATGGAAACGTATTTTAATTTTGACATTGGGGTATTTGAGACTTATATAACCACACAATAAGGGTAATTAATTAAAATAGATAACAAATATTTTTTCATGCTGTGACTTGAATTTGCTGAAGTTTTGAAAGCTACCTTATTGTAACAAGTAACCGGATATTCTGAAGAATATAGTTATATGGAACAAAGTTACAGAACATTATAATGAAAACAGTAATATTCGTCATATAAAAGAGTATCGTCGACATCGGACGGCATTTTTAATAGTTTAATAAAAATTTACTCATTTTTTATCACCCTGGGGTCGTGCTCCTAACCATGCAGCAAAAATTCGTTCACGGTTTTAATTCTTTAGATTTTAATAGAGACTAGAAAATATTTTTGATTTTGTGATTTAAATATCACATTTCTTTTTATGAAACAATACAACTGTCAATTTAAAATATTGTTAAAAAAATTGTAAAGTCATCATTAAGTAATTACTTCAAACTGTTATTATTTAATGTTCACTTTACTATAAATCTCCTTAAATATATCCCCGATAAAAGTTATCATATGATATACATTATGAAAAATACACGGTCCCACGTAATATGTGGTAGATAAATGCAGTGGCGTAGTTGGTAACCAAAGGCCCTTGCAAAAAATGGGCCCAACTAAACTATTTTAAATCGTTGTTTCCGTATTCTTCGTATTTAGAGGCAAGCTTCCTCAAGGAGGTCCTTGAGCTTGGGGGCACTGCCTCATTTAGCCCTAGCTAGCTACGCTACTGGATAAATAACAACATTATTATACGTATGTAAAACCATACCCAATCTAATTGAACGCCATATAATCAGAAACTCGCACACACAGAGGATTAGATTAGCGAACAGGCAAATTACGTGCAAATGTGAGCTCAGCTTTCAAACGCATGTACTCGTATTTAGACGACGCGGCGCAGACAGACCCGATTTGGTAATTAATTTTACCGCGCGAAGTACTCTAAATGCACTAGAAACTATAATCCTCATTAAAATGGGAATAGGCGACTATTCACTTCACCATCAAATATAATTTCGGTTCCTAAACATGGAAAATTATTGGAAATTTCATCGAATCCGACGCGCCGCGCAAATGTATCTATTATTTAACATCCGAGTAGAAAATTCTTTAATAGCGTCCATTTGTCTATGAAATGAAAATGGAAGATAATATTTTGTATCGTGCTGCATGCAAAGCCATATGATTTTTTATTTATTCTCAGTTATGATTTAACTAGGTTACATGCGAACGTGACATAGTGTTAAAAGAATTAAACAATTTCGTTTGAATGCCATGCTGTCAATTGTAGAATTTGTAACTATACTGAGACCTTTAGATGACAGTAATTATTAACTCTATTATTGTTTGACCTACTAACTATCTAGCAACATAATACAAATATTTGGATAAAACATAACATCTTTTGTTATAGATTCTAGGTTTAAGATTCAAAGCAAATCATCCCTCCCCTATTTTTGCGATTTCCAACTCCGAGTAAATACTTTAAAAATTTCGCTTTATTAATTTTTAAATGTTTTTAAGTATAAGTGATATTTATGTTAATATTACACTGTCGGATGTTTGAATCATTTATTTCTTATAAAAAATATTATTGATTTTTGATTTATAAAATATTTGACGTGCAAAGTAAAAAGTCTAATGAAAAAACTGTTCTTTCAAACAACTCAATATAACCTGTAAAAATAATTTGGCAGTTTAAAAATCGTGTTAAAGAATATAAATTCAAAGAGAAAAGTAGTCAAATGGAAAAAAATATTTATATTTCGCGACAATATAAAAGTTTCATTCTTTTAAAATTGAAAACAATTACTATTAAAATTATAAATGACAATCAAACAAAATGAAGTAGCACGAAAATGATCATTTCCATTTCCGAAGCGGACACTCAATTTTTCGCACAACGCACCACCCAATGAAAACACAAATTAATCTGCTCATTTTTTGCATACAATTTTATTATCACTGAACTCGAATATCCGCAAGCGATGCATTTCACGACGCGTAATCCTGTGACACAGTGATACTTACGGATTACCTTCAACGAGATTGAATTATTTCATCATCATAATAAAGCTGCGATATTATTATATGAAAGGGTGGTGGGAGCTTTTAACCTTTAGTAATTTACTCATGATTTTACTCGTTTCTGCAATGGAAACTGATCGATCTGATCGAGAGAAATCCACACTATTTTATAGTTATTCGATTAAAAATACGAATTCTTAATGTACTATAGACTGTAAAACAGTCGGTCACAAAACAAATTAGCGGTAAACTGACTTTATAAAACGATCAGCTTTTCTTAATTCTTCTATATCAAGAATCAAACCAAATATATAACAATGCTGGTAACAATTGTTATTTTACTTACCAAAATAAGTTATCAAAACGTTTGTTATATTTATAAAGTAAATCATAATTTAAATCGATACATAACAGGAGAGTGTGGAAAGTGCCTGTGTCGACGCGATATCCGACATGGGTCCGGATTAAGCGACGTCCAATCCCGGATTAAGCGGGACCGGGATAAAGCAAAGCCGGGTTCGACTGAAGTCCGGGTCAGCGGGATTTCACCCGGGCAATAAAAGTGTCTGCAGCCGATTTAGGCTGAGCCCGTAGGCAATTCGACGCGGTTACCAATTGCTAGGTAATTTCGGAATGCGAGCGCGATCTGTCTGCACAAAGCCGTTCTAATGCCCGCCAATAGGATTAGCCTAGTGTCGTCTGGCCCTTACAATTTATTGGACAGTATCAGATGTCCGAATTAAGATTAAATTGACAATTCACAATCAGAAATTTGCGATAAAACGTAATAAGATATTATTGTATTGTAGGGGATTCAATGTTTAACGTATTAGACACTACGGATTATAACTTTATACTAAAACACTTAACGCATAGATTTTTTTGTCACGGAATATTAATCAAGATAAGCATACTTATATTATTACATGCTTAAGTTTATCTTTTAGTTTCGCTTTAATTTTTTATATTAATTATATCTTAAATTTGCTACAATTGCATCTTACCGAGATAAATTTATAATTATCTTCTGTCTAGGTTTTTCGTTATTTTTCTTTGACTTTATTTCAATATTACCCGCATTTTACTTCACGACTTCTTTTTTTCTGTTACTCAAAGTTAGACTGGAAGAGATCCCTTTTAGCAACAGCTTCGCTTTTGTACGTATGCTATAATATTTTTTCCTTTCCTAACGTTTTCATTTTTTTTTATATACAATAAAAAGTATAAATAAATCTATACTAATATATAGAACTGAATAATTTGTTTGATTGTTTGAACGCGCTAATCTCAATGAACAACTGGACCGATTTGAAAAATTCTTTGTGTTTAAAATATTCCATTTATCGAAGAAGGCTATGGACTATATAACATAACGCTAAGATGAATAGGAGAGGAGCAGCAATGAAAAATATTGCGAAAACTGTAAAATTTAAAGGTTTCCTTGCGTGCGCTAAGAAAACGGTGAAAGTTATTGAAAAGTTATGTAAAATTGTAAGCGCGAACGAATTTGCGTTTAAAAGTTAATAAATTATATGATTAGAAACTGTCTGTCTACACACAAGTTAAAAAAAGCAATTAAAAAGACGTATATTCATAAAGCTTATTTTACTATTGAAGACTTTATTAATGACAAGAAATCTGGATTTAAGTTGCTACCAGCTACGCATTAGATTTTATTATCTTGTAATTTTTCTTTTGTCAAACAGTTATATATTAATTAATTATTTTTGAAAAGACTAACCACCGAGTTTCTTACTTACTTCTTCCCAGTAAGTTTTATTGTTATTTGGCGATCAAAAAGTGCTTGTGAAATCGTGAAATTGTGAAACTTGTATAAAGAATTATTTGAATTTGTGACTAGCGTATGTATACTTTTAAGTATGGACTATTTTCTGACGGAAAACAATTATTTTAACTTTGTATATTTTTACATGTGATGTTAACTAAGTTGCACCCGCCGTGTGGTATCCGGCCGGGTAGAATAGACCACCCTCGTTTCTTACCGAGGTGTCGTAAAAGGCAACTAAAGTAAGTTGACCTACCGTGTGGCATCCGGTTGAGTAGAATAGACCACCCTCGTTTCTTACCGAGGTGTCGTAAAAGGCGACTAAAGTAAGTTGACCTACCGTGTGGCATCCGGTTGAGTTGAATAGACTACCCTCTTTTTTACCGAGGGGTTGTAAAATACGCCTAATGTAATTTGACGTTAGGCAGGCGGACGGTCGTAAAATACGTAGCCAAATCATGTGACAGCATGTTTGTAACATGTTGTGCCGACCCCCACTTAGAGTGGGATAAGGGCGTGAGAGTGTGTGTAAACTAAGTGTACAGCTTGTAGTTGAAAGGTACTCTTCATTTATACTTTTTTATTAGTATGGATGTTAACATAGTTTAAGTTTTTGTTCAAAACTAATTGTTCATTCAATAATCCACGCTACACCGTCTGTTGAACATAATTGGAGTTTTTCTAAGTCTGATCCGCGCTCGTTCGCAGCGAACGTGCAGCCATTATGGGCCACGGTTAATCCGGATCGGAGATTCATTAGGGCGAGATTATACTCTATTGAAATCTGGCTTAGGCTCGGGGCGAACGGGGCGATCATCGTTTCATTGACGAGAAGTGGGAAATGATAAGAGCTCTTGTAAATATATATATATTTGCGGCTATGCTTTGATCAGATAAACTGCATGTTGTTTGGATTAAAATCTTCCCTTAAATACCTGGCCCTTGGGCACGGGTGGCACTGCCTTCCACTCCAAGGGTCGCGGGTTAGATTCCCGCTGAGGCCCCAAGAAAATGAAATTAAGAAAATGTCTTAACTCGATTTATTGGTTCTTCGATTCTGGGTATTTATATGTACTTAAATATTTATTTAAGGTTTAAGGTTTGAATAATTTATTCTCAAAAACCAATGGCCACTGAATTGAATGAATGAGAATATAACTATTACATAACTAAGGCGGTCACCGAAAGACCTGTAGGAATACCATGAATTTTTAGAAATCGATTCAATTCGAAGTCAGTACCTAATCCCAATCGCTTTCTTGTCGTACCATGAAGTGTGTTTGAAAAGGACAACGTTATATGAATTTATAGATAACTGTCTCTTTTACTCAAATGTTTTTAGGACGCATTAAGAACGCTCATTCGGCAACGACTTAAAATGCGCGTCTTTAAAACGTCATGGTATGAAAAAGCAAAACAATTTAGTTTACGTCTTGAACTGAATCGCAAGAAGAGTTCATGGTAGGTCTGCTGCTCGTTCAACGGTTGTAATTGACTTTTATTTACCGTAATTTTCGAAAATGTATTTAATAAGTGTTTTAAAACAGTTGAACGAGCTTACATGTGTAATATATGATGGTAACTTATTAAATAATTGTGCTGCTGCATACGTGATATTTTCTTACATAATTGTACGACTTTTTCTCCATATTTTCTAAAGTAAATTTATTGGTTCATCGATTCTGGGTGTTTATATGTACTTAAGTATTTATTTAAAACTAAATATGGATATATTTACCAGTTGTCACCCATAACAACAGTATTAAGTTACTTACTTACTAGACGGAGGATCGTGTGTGTAATGGCATAATAAATGTTTTAATTACATTTGTTTATTTCCGCTTATCAAGAACCAACTATCCATACTCTACACATATTATAAAACAAAGTTGTCTGTAAGTGATCGATTTTCTTAGAATCTACAGAACAGATTCTTGTAGGGTTTTTAATAAAATAAAATGCAGGCGAACCCGTTGAGCAATATTGATGTAATTTAAATTACGCGGGAGAGACTGCGGGCATAGATATTTGAGAATTTTAACACTTAATTTGTCGCGAACTAATTCGTGGGTTGTTTCATTATATTTGTGACAAACCATAATGATAGTCTAACGTATACACCTACTAGTTGTGAAGGAATAATAATTAGACATTATATATTAATTCGAAATATTTTATATAAGATCGCAAAAATATTCCGATGCTAGAATGTTTTCGCAAATAACAAGCATGCAAATATACTTGTATTTTTATTAGTCTGCTGATAACAGAACAGACGATGTAAATGACTATTTATAAATTTTTTTGATTGTTCTCTTAAATTTTTCTAAGCATATGGAGTCTACGATATAAAACATTACGTTTTTTTTTATTTCTCTTTTTTTAACATTTTGAAACATTTTAGGCTGGCCTACCTTTTCTTATATAATAAGTCTATGATAACTGCTTAATTTTTTTTTCGAACTGACTGTATGCTGTTAGCCCTAACGGCTTTTACAGCGTCACCGGGCGAGACGGGCGAGTGCAGAAGCACCGTCGAGGTTGCGAAATGCAAAGAGAGAAGAGTGCAAAAGCTCTACTAGCGTCGGGGAACGTAGTCCTAAGGGTGCCTCCTGTGAGGCCGGACCACGGCTTAGGGGCAACGCATAGTGGAGGGCTGATGGTATGACTTTGATTAGTCATTGCGACGTCGGAAGTGTGGCGAAAAGCCACGACCGACCGACGTTAGAAAACTGGGACCTCGTTTTCGCCTGCGAAGACTCTGTGTGTGTGTGTATTGCGTGTTCCTGTGTTTGCGATCGTTATTTGATCGTCAGGGTTATATAGAACGCTTTTTGGACGCCTATATTTTGTTATATAAAGCCATGACAGTTAGGTATGCATCATTAGCGAAAATGCACTAACTTACCAGTGATTCGTGGGCGGAAATCGGCGACCAATTAAATTTACGGGGATTCACAATTAAATAACAAAATAATTTTTATTCCTCAGTTCCCAGGGTAATTAAATAAAAGCTTGTAATTAAATAAAATTAACTTATCTATTAAGGTCTTCAAAAAGATAAACAAAATGCAAATTTTATTACGCTCATTTATTTAATGTAAACCAATACACTATGACATCGTCAAACTAGTCTGTGTGAATGCTTTATATTGTAGTAAAATTTACGTAGAACGTATACGTAATGTTTATATGCGCATTTTATAAAAGAAAATTCTCTTAAATATAAGAGAATTTTCTTTTATAAAATGCGCATATAAACATTTTATAATCTTATAATTTATAAGACACAATTCACATTATTATTTAATTTACATCTACATTCTTTGATTATGTATAGTAACGGCCTCTTAAAATCCCACTCCTGGGTATAGGCCTCTCTCCGGTTAAGGAGAGAAGGGTTAGAGCTAAGACCTAACACGCTACTCCAGTGCCGATTGGTAGACTACACATATCCCCGGAATTTCCTAGAGATATGCAGGTTTCCACCGAAAAGCACAAATATGAATTAGATACAAGTTTTAACAGAAAAACTCACTGGTCAGAAAAAGTTATTCCTCTGGGTTATCCTCTGGGCTATGGGGTCTAGGATACCATATAGAAAATAGAAATACATTTTCAAAATCACGTGATTTTAGGGGGAAATCCCCTACGTACCTAATACCAATTTATCTCACGTGATAATATTGACATGTGATCCTGTGTAGGAAACCAAAGGTAAGGTATCAATGCCAGCATTAACCTTATTGGATAAGTCTAAGGAAATACATCAAACGATTCGGTGCGAGTAAACAAAAAGCTAATATTTTACCGCCGAAAAGGCGTTGTAATTAAGTTGATACATTAGCCCGTGAAACCAATAAAGAGTATTACGTAATGACAAAAAGGAGTACCTGCTTCATCTTCCCATCTTCGTGCAATACTATCCGTTAAAATAAAACAATAGTAATCTATATCTATACATATTATGAAACAAAGTCTCCAAAAGTTCTATGTATGAAATTTGATACAATTAAATTTTATATACAAGTATATCATTTTTTTTCTTCGGCCACTTGACAGGAGGAAACAATAGGTGATAATCTAGACATGTTATAATAGAAAGTCCCCAAAAGCTATCTATCTGTATGTGATAAAATTTCGCAAACTTTACTGCACGGATTTTTGTACAGTTTTACTAACAGATGACCAAGGTTTAAATTAATAGTATATTACAGCAATAGCTAAACAGATTTTGATAAAGTAGAAAAAATAGGAGGTTGTGGAGTAACATATAGGCTATGCTTAAACGGAAAAAACTGCTTGAGATACTGATTTCCACGCGAGCGAAGTCGCGGCCACAGTTAGTAATTAATTTATATGCGAAAGTCTGTCCGTTTTTTAAAGTTTCATGGCTAAACCTTTAGAGCAATAGCAATGAAATTTGATACAGTTGGAGCTTATACACTAGGTTTCAATATAGATCAAATTTATAAAATCAGAATTATAAAAAATACATCAATGGGGGTATTTTAACTATAATGTTGTAGCGAGTACAGCTTGTATTAAAAAAATATAAGTATCTAATAAGTATTTGTCAGCACATGTGAGTCTAATATGATTGTTTGAACGATCACACATAACCGTACGTATAGAACGAAGGTTGAATAAAATATTACAGGATTAGCCATAAATATAAACGCATTGATTGGATCAAGTAATATGCATATATTAATATATATAATATATTAATAAAACACGTATCAAATAACAATGTGTCCACAGAAAATAATATGCAAGGGTGAGATGTAATATTATAACGAGTAGGATGATCTGATTTTACAGGATTAGAAATGCAAGTTAATTCACTGTTTTGATTCCCGATAAATTAATGATGTTTTGAAAATAATTTACAGAATTCTTCGTTACAATGCGGAGATGCATAATTTTGCTATCCGTGATTAGAGAAAATCTGTGCTAAAATTAAAGTCCACCACCGATGTTCAAACCTTATGAATGCAGGATTCATAGAATGCATAAACTATTAACTAACACTGCCAAATCGGTGATGCGTCCCTTTTGCGATTTTGTCATGGATTCTATTTCCTCCATATGCTTCTGGGTACTTCATATAGGCAATTTTAAAGGAATAGGGCCTTAAAATTGTATCCCATAAACAAAAATAGTAAAAGATTTAAAATAAGCTTTAAACTAGCGATGCTTGAACTATCCTAATAGCACTTTATACCCAGAGTCCTCGCTGACGAGAGATGAACCTTATCACCACTTAATGGCTTTATGACAAGTCACAATCATATCATCAGCCCTCCCGTTCAATTTACTTTTAGTACAAATTCAGTCTTACAAGAAACATCTTCAGAGCGACATACCTCAATTTTACTAAAGAATTGTATATGTCCTACGCACACTCATAGAATGGCTACACCTTCCCGTAAAATCAGTAATAGTACATCACGTTTCGAAATACGTTCCTAATAATGCTAAAAGCATGTATTCAATTCAGGGTAAAAATAACTTCATTACTTTCAATATTACCTTATATAATTTGAGAAAATCCGCATATGCAAACCTTGGAAATTAATAACACAGCCTTTTATGGCTTTACGTTATAATTTTACATTACGCTGAGTAGATAGACAAAGAGGATTAATTGGATTTTATATTTATAACGCATAATCATTTTATCCGATAGTTGGTTGTAAGTCGGTCACAATATGATTCTAGTATATGTCCTACTTTTGTGCAATAATTCATTTTATCAACAGTTAAAGCATAAAATAAGAAAACATTCATTCAATCTTCGACAATACTCCGGCCCTACGGTAGGTCGCGGTTTTACCCCATTGCGAGGTTCATTGACTATCACAACCCCAAATAAATCCTGCAGTCGAATATAAATCTTATTTTTTTAGTCCTAAAGACACAAATTCGAACACGATTTTTTATTTGGTTTACGGCTGGAAACCGAAGATAAGCCATTGGATTAGTTCGGCGAAACGTAAAAAAGAATAAAAAGTATTAACCCTGATTGAGTCCCATACTTTACAACCGAGCACGCGTCTATTCCATATTTAAATTATGATGGTAAAATTCCATTTTTTTTTAATTTTGTTACACTGCACAGAAATGTTTTAAAACGACTGCTTTTATTTTAATATTATTTATGTTTTATTATAAATTACTTCAAAAAATATTTTTTTGTTCTGTTAGGACGTACTTGTTAAATGCAAAAAAAAATACACCAACACGGTTGTGGTGTCGTCGCTAATGTACTTGGCTCATCGGTGATGTTTTTTAAAATTCATTTTTCAAAGACATTATAAATAGCATATTATATAACTCACATAAAAAGTGCATATTGTGTTGAATTCAAATTTAAATTTACAATGTCTTTAAAATATGACCGTCAAGAGACTTATTTCCCGTAATCTCTGAATCTTTTGTGATATTTGTTTTGCGGAAACAAATATTGACTTTAAAATCCATTAAAAATCTATTTAGACATACAAAAAGTACTACGTGTACACATTCACATATAGCTACGGACACTTGGCGCGGTCTGTACATAGATAATCCCATATTCCATCCCTGTTGCACACGTAGCTGCCGTCCGCAAATCCTATCCCCATCGCACTCTAATCCCTTATTTGAATCTTATCAGATCTCAGGAGATACACCGGTAGTGGTCGTAGTCCGATGTGTGCATGTTAGTTGTGGGTTTAGCCTTCAGGGTTGCCTCTCTATATAAATTATTTACGATTTATATTTTTACTGACTCAACACTGTCGTAAGGGAAATTTAAAAAATAATAAATCAGCAAAGTGGATTCTTACGATATTTGTCTCCTAAAGACCTAATGCATTTTAATATCAGTTGTACTTTGAATTATGCCTTCTCTGTACTTAATCAATAGTAAAGAGAATAGTTAGCGTTATTTTATTTTCAGGTATAATACCTATATACATTATTTTATTTAATATTGTAATCATATTGCTTTACCAAACGGCTAGCCAAGCTGATGGAAAGCTGAAATGGATACATAGGCCGGCATTCAAAGACTGTAATTGTGATTATTATATTTATCCACTTTATTGTACACCACAAAGAGAAAAAAAAACAAAAAGGAAAAAAACAGTAATACAAAAGGAAATAAAAAATTTGAACGTATAATAAGGTTTCTAATAATTTGTTCATACATTATTAAGGCAAGGCGTAAAGGTTGTTAACGTATATATATCAAAAATTCGATAATAAAGCGTTCGCCTCACGTGGTAGATGGCAACAGACAAGCACAGATCTTCGATATATAAATAATAAGTACCTAGGTGACCGAATTGAAATTTTTGAATATCTAAAAAAGATGCAACTTGAAAAAAAACGTCATCGGGCTGGTGGGTGGGGATTCTATCTGGGGTATTTACCCTTTCCCCAACTGAGTTATAATGATTTGGCATATGAAAGCGAAATCAACCTTTTTATATGTAATAATATTGTAACAGTTTTTCAGTGAAACTCCTTACATATTAGATTTCATGAAAATCGTTAATCTGAATTTCGGTTCGGTTAATGATATATATAATTTGAAGATATTAGATAGATAGGTATCAATATTCTCTATTGTACAACCCTTATAAACAAAAATACATTTAAGGTGTGTCCACACTGAATCCGCGATTAATGCTTCGGATGGCGATTGAAGCTAAATTTATGTTTCTGCACGTCACCAGATTATGTGACGGAGGGACATAAACAGCTGCGCTAATCTGCCGCTTAACTATCTCTGGCGATATTGATATATTGATTACACCTGCGGTTAATATTAATAATATTTACCGAAACTTGAATAACTTTCATTTGGATGAATATTAAAGCGTTCTTTGGCACATTAGATTTGGCTATACTGACATCGTAAAATATTAAGTTGAATTTTGAAGGCTCATTTCGTTCGAATAATTAAACGAAACGATAACGTCGATAACGAACTCTTGTATTCATAACTTTAACTTTTGTAGTGTGGTAAAGTTTAGGTTTAGTATCGCCAAAATTTAAGACAAAAAAGATGGTCTGAAAAAATTAACAAAGTGAAAACATCAGTGAAGTAAAATTAAATGTAAAAATATAATAATAATGCCCAAAATAAATTCGTTATTATTATTAATGTAACACAAAAATCCTATTTAGGCCTTCTTTTAAGATCTTTGGTTAGCTAACTTACTAGAGCACTGTGGGAAAACGAAACTTTGTTAAACAGCTCATGTCCACGGCTTTGCTTGAACTTTATTAACGAGATAAAACTAGCTTATGTCACTTTCTTACTTTTAATTTTCATATTAAAAATAACATCGATCGTGAAAGAATTCATACAAACTCTCATATTTATAACATTATGGATTTAGTAAAATGTTAACCGAATTTTTTTAAATCAGATGTTACTTTGCTGAGCTCCAAAATATAAAAGTAATAATGGAATTATTTTGCTATAATCCACGATTAAGTAAATATAAAATATATATAATCCTAAATGTAGACTAGACCTTAGTCTAGATCTGTTCCTTAGTCTTTGCTTAATGTAGACTAGACTAAGTCCATCTCCTAATGTTCGGTTGCGGGGCGAAACGATTTTTGAGTTTGTTATAGTGAACGTGTGTAATGCTTGAATATTGTGGTGGTGGCGGTGGTGGAGATTTGTGCATGTGTTTTTACGAATGCATCAGGTATGAGAAAGAATAGTCCACTCTACATTTAGCATTATATTATTTATTTATTTAATTTATTTTCTATTTACTTTATCGCGGACTATAGAAAAAATATCTCCGTTACTTACTTTTGTTAAATGAAAGCGCATAATGATATTTAGACTTCTTACGTATTGTCTATTTAAATCATCTGACTTTGTTTGAAGTTGTGAAGTAATTAATACTCCGACATTCTACTACAAATGCTTTGCCTATTTCCATCTATACTAATAAGGAATGGCATTCCCTCCATCTTTTGTTTTTCCTAAGCGCGAACAGGTATTAAAGGTTAATACGTCATACCGGTTACAACTATAATAAAGTATTTATAACGGTAATCACGTCATTATTATATTGAAATGCATACTAATATAATAAATGTGAAAGTCTGTCTGTTGAAATTAGCCACACTTAAAGATAAATACGCCAAAAACAAAAAAAAACGATTTTCTTTCAGGAACACGAAAAAAACATATCGCATTTTTGAGGGTAACTTAGCGCGATTAGCCGGATTTGCCGTCAGAGCGTAAGAGACAGATAAACAAACTTTTGTGTTTATAATATTATAATACATTAGGATGGATATATGAAAATAAAAGTTTTTGTATAGAAGCCGGCGAAACTCAAATCTTATTCGACTAGTTGCAAGCCCATCAAGCAATATACGGCGCTATCGCGGCGAAATCGGGCAGACCCGATAGAATAGGATGTGAGTATAGTCGGTTTCTGTAAATGAACTATGAATACTACTCACGATAAAATATACAAATAATTTCAAAGATTTTATAGATAAACTAGTTGTTCCCGCATCTCCTTGTGCTTAATTTTTATTGTTCAGTTTAATTTATATAAATATGACCTGAGTATTAAAATTTTGAACATAAAAGTAGTTATTGTGAGTCTTACCATAAGAGATAGAGACATCCAACAGTGAAGTTTTTTGTAGTATTTTTATTGTGAGTTAACCATAGAGACATCCAAAAGTGAAGTTTTTTGTAATATTTTCTCTATTACATTACTTAATTAATTCTCTAGTACATTACTTAGGTGTATCTCTGTCTGTTTACGGAGCGCACGCGAGTAACCCCTCGTTCGCACGGGCGTAAAAATTACGTCGCGTTAAAATTCCACAATAGGCGTTATAAGAAGTTTCGTATGGTATATTCAGCTTTACGCCCTCACCCTTAGGACTAAAATGGAACACTGCACGATAAAAATAAGTCGCGATTTAAATACGCTGTCGTGTGAACAGATACCTGGATACCCATTTATTTTAATTCGACGTAATTTTTACGCGCGATAGAAATCCTCTCGTGCGAACGAGGGGTAAAGGTCTCAGTAGGCGAGTTCTTTTTACAACCGCGCGAACTCTGCAACAAAATTTACATAAAACTGCAATGTATTATTAACCTAAAACTTACGTTAAAATTGCACTTAATCTTTTGGTAAAAATAATAAGATAAAGTAGAAGATTTTAAGAAAATCGATCACATATAGACAGCTTTTTGGGATTTTGTTTTGCAGTAAGTATAGATCTATATATCTCGAACCTTTACCCTTAGGCAGAATTAATTTAAACGGCCCAATATTTTAGTAAAGAGGCAACACGAATTAAAGGTTCATTTCTTGTGCGTATAATAAGATAATATTCCTAACCCTTTGTAGGGATTAAGATTTTGTTAAGGGCGGTTATAAGCCCCACGAGCCCTGCCAGACGTAGCCTCGTCCGACCCCTTCCTATTCACTTCTATGGTTTTTATGAGTCTTTAAACAAAGAGATTTATTTATAATGTTCTTCTATTCAAATTGAACTATTTACTTTGTCGATATTTAAGTGAAAAGTTTTCTATTGAGTTACCTAGTAAAAGTACCCTATAGGAAAGCGTGTTTCATTGAGAAATGAGCAGCAGACGTAGTATCACTTATTGTCAACATTCTCTAATAAGTTAGTATAAATAAAAGTAGTAAAGTAGCGACTTGTTACAATCCCACTGCTGGGAATAGGCCTCTCTCCGTTCCAGAATTCTCTGGAGATATACATGTTTCCTTCACTGAAAAGCGTGTGATAAATTGTATTTATCTATTAGACACATGAGTTTAATAGAAAAACTCATTGGTGCCTGCCCAGGTTTGAACTCGCGTTCGCCTCGAAAGAGTCGCACGGTCTCAACCCTGGGCTATCACAGCTCAGTTAGTATAAATGATAATTAGCAATTGACTATGAGATAACAGCACCTTTAAGTTGCATTAAATTAGATTTTTGACGACAGCATATTGAAACTATCCCGTTCGTGTGAAATCCTTTTCATTTCATTACAATCCAATAAGTATCTTGATCAAAATTGTGTATGGCCTAACAATAGACTGGAGGGTAATTGGCGAGGCCCAGTAGGAAAGAGAAGTTTGGGCAGATAAAGAAAAAGATGGGTAGGTGACATAATAAAAACAGCATGATTTAACTGGATAAATATTACCATGGACAAAGAAAGATGGAAAAAGATACCCATGAGGACCATTTATTTGGGAAAGAAGCAATAATAATAATAGATAATAGACATTTAAAAATTTAAAATCTACTTGCACTTGCCATAATTGTATATAGTTTAGTGTAAACAAACACTATTGATATTTTTTTCCGAATTAAGATAACATACCACAAAATAATGTATAAAAATACCTAATTCTACACATGATTGTCATAATCAAATCAAAACATTCCGTTTGCTCGGTTCCCCAGAGTTCCAACACCAATCCGGTAAGCCTGATCCTGACAAATGGCTCGGATCATCCGAGAAGCGGTCGCGGTTAAACAAACCACATGACTCGTTCGATTTTTTATCGATCGATCTAAAGCTCAGCTGATTGCGCGCCTCTGTTGTTGCCGGCAGATTAAGGTTATAACGATTCCATCGGCGCAGTGGTGCGAAAGCTATCGAGGTGATCCGAGTTTAATTCTAGGATAAATAGTGAAAATTAACCGTGACATTAAAGGACAAGAATCCAGGCCATGGCGACATTGCTTTATTTATACAAAAAAACATGAATTGAGGTATTCTTTTATTAAAGTCTGTAGCCCCTTTAGAACGTTTTAATTATAGTATAATTAACCATTATAATAGTCAGGTTCTGTCCACTATATCATAATGAAAGGATTATATTGTACCATGTAGATGTCCCGCGAAGGCGTACGAAGTGTTTCAATTCTTCATTTCTGTTGCGTACAGCAAGGGAATGGAATTCTCTGCCGGCATCAGTTTTTCCCAATGATTATGATATGGGTATTTTTAAAGCTCACGTGAATAGGCATCTTCTAGGCATGCGTGTACCACCTGAGACTGTATCACTGCTTAGCATCATCATGATTACAGTCAAGCGCTAGTATATAACCAATAATAAAAAAAACTGACCGTGCAAACGTTGTTTTGCCAATTAAATTTTCCATTATAGAAAAATATGTCCAAAAAATTAAAAAACTTGGACAGCTCTTATCACTTTGGGGTATGAAAATTAGATAGCAGCCGATTCTCAGACCGACTGAGTATGTATATAACATTGCATTAAAATCGGTCAAGCCGTTTCGGAGGAGTATGGTAAAAACATTGTGACACGAGAATAATATATTATATTTTTGATTCATATCTTCATATCTTCATGATACAATGTATCCTAATAACAAATTCTTTGTTGGTTTTGATAGGACATTCAGTGTTAAAATAATAGTATCAATTTTCGTAATAAACTCAAGCAGACTGATCAGAAGTGTTAACAGAATTAAGTGTGAACAGAATTAAAAATGCAAAAGTAAGAAAAGATAACATCGCGAAGTAATGTTTAGATCATCTTACGTAATTTAAAAAGGATTTTTTTATAAAGTAAAGTAACTGCTGGGAATATCCTTTTGATGGACATAGAGCTCTTTTCTTCGTATTTTGACGGAAGAGTTGGAGTTAAGACATGCTGTCCAATGCAGAGTAGGTTACACTCCGTCGTTCTTTATCGAAAAGCGTGTGATAAATTATAATTATCAATTTGGCACAAAATTCTACCAGAAATACTAATTGGTACACGACGATTGGTAAACCCCGAGTGGGTTTTAAACCGTGACCCTCGAGAATCGCGCGGAATCAGTGCTGGGCTATCACAACTTTTTTTATAAATTTACATCATCATTCTCCTGTCCTTATCCCACTCTAAGTGGGGTCGGCACAACATGTTAAAGACATGTTGTCACATGATTTGGCTACGTATTTTACGTACTGGCCTTTTTTTATAACTTTACAAAAACCTAAAAAATTGCCTTATTATGGAACACATTCGTCATTTTGTCGATGCGCGATATATCCACAGTCAAGTATAAGTATCTCTTGTGAGCGAACGGTAGTCGGTTTAATCGCTCGGCTATGTGTGCGTTAAGCCGAATGCATGCCTCAAATTGGGCTGAAGTGCAGATAATCTCCCAATGATTGATGAAGGAGCTACCCTCCGCTTGCCTTTCCAGATATGTAATTCTTAACTCGTTCCTCCTTTGTGCTAAAGGAATCAGAATAATGAATACCGTCCGGCCATTTAATCCGTCGTTTTATTTTATGTACAGAAACAGTGTTATGCAGCAAAGTAATATGTTTGTGAACAACAAGATCTTATCACCTTTTTTATATTTTGTATGTAGATTTCTCAGCAACGTATTAGTTTTTCTCACGTGAAAATACTTATTTTACATACATGCCCTATGAACATAAATTTGAAGATTACGACGAGCCAACAATAAAAGTTTTTTTCACCTCATTATGTTCATTATATCGTCCTTTTTTTAGATAGGATTTCTTCGCATCGTGTTAACCGTATAAATAACGTTTTAGATTATTCAACATTGAGGCATAAAACGTAAAAATAGTATATAAGAATATCCAAAAATCTGAGTAGTATTAACGCACATTTCAAAACATAGTACTTGTAACGCATTGAGCCGGACGAACGTATGCGGTATGGTGGAAAGAATATATGTGTTAACAGGGTAGTAACTTTATTGTCGCTTATACAAGGAGTTTCGGGTCTTTCACAATATTCCAGATATTAATGTACTGAAAAATCCACCGTTTACCGTTTTGCAAAAGCTTAGTGTGCCAATAGAATGCATTTTAAAAACCTAAGAACTGAAGGCGGGATCGATCAATGCACATTTTTTATGGGGTTTTCTAATACAATTATAAAAGCACCAATATAGCGCGGACTAAAATACTAGTGACGCCATCTGTTATGTAAATGAGGAAACGTCAATATAATGCTCAGTTACGTTATGTTACATTAATTAATTTTATATATTAACAAAAGCAAGGTATAGTACCCGACATTAAATAATGCACATCGATGTTCACAACGAAACAGCCGGCCTTTCAATGGTAACCATTGTTCCTTAAATCTAAACCTTAGTCTAAAGACAGTAAAAACGACATTGACAGACAGAGGTAGAAAGTTATATTTTATACAGAGTCTTCTATAAAATAGACTCTACTAATATGTACCCTTTTATTTAAAGTAAAATAAATCGATGACAACAAATCTGTACTACAAAATTCATCAGTAACAATATATTTATCATAAATGTTTATGTTTTTATAAATAGCAAAATATATAGTAACTCTAGCAACATAAACTACTAGGGGCATTTAATTTATCCTTGATGCATTAAGGAAAATATGAATTTTTTATGAAAACAACTTTAAACATATATGAATGTAAGATAACCTAAATTATCAACCTACTATTAAGGTAGGCAAAGCGCTTTGTAAACTTCTATGTGTCGAAAATGTAGTCATTGTAATCTGAAATTTACATTGAGATTACTTTATTCTATATCTAATTTTATTTATCATCATTTATTTTATTTTATTTTTATGATACATACAAAATAAAGTGCGAAATTAATATTTAACAGAAGTTTTATTAAGTGAAAATTTGTACAAAAGTAATAATAAAATTATTTTGCTATGTCGTGGAGTCTATCTCCTGATGATGCTTCAGTTGCGGGGCGAAACGATTGTTGAGTCTGTGATAGTGAGCGTGTGTAGTGCTTGTGTATTGTGGTGGCAGTGGTGGAGGTTTGTGCATGTGTTTTTACGAATTCTGCATTTAACAGGTATGAAAAAACGGATAGTCCACTATACATTTAGCACTATATATATTTTCTATTTACTGTATCGCGGATTATAGCGAAATAATTCTATTATTACTTTTGTATTATGGATCTTCGCAAAGTAACGACTAATTCTATAAATTATTTGAAAATTTGTAGATTGTTTTTTTTTAAATTTAGTTCACAAAACTGAAATACAAATGGAGATATTAAATATTCAACATAAGTTTTCGCTTACAATAATTGATATCTTCTTAAATTATATTCCTATATTAAACTAAAGTATTATATTATTATACAAAATATTATTAATATAATAAAAGTGAAACTTGTTAACCTTTTTTAATTTTTTTAATTAAATAAATAAATAAATATGTAGATCAACAGCGCCTTTTCTTTTTTTTTATTAGTTATTCCATTTTTAAGTATTTAATAAGGGAGTTATTATAAAGTAAGGCTTATTAGTAATCAAGTGCATTTGATTCGTTTGTTTTGAAACGAACCTAAAACATAATTTTAATACTTTAAGCCTGCTTATCCTGGCACTACCGTCGGGTTAATCCCTGGATTATCCTTTGAATTTGACTAGCTGTGTCCATAGCGTATATTTATAAAAACATACAAGCTAATATAAAACTTAATTGTTTGCGATAAATATACTTATCAAAAAACATATTTATACGGGTACAATGTATTTACAAACATAATTTATTTTATACCAATCTCATTTACATTTTAAATTAAAGTTGAAACTTAAGATTGTTGTTTTAATACTAAAAAGAATACTAATTTGAAAATATTGCTTAGATAAAAAATCAAAAAAATTTATGTGAATACATAAAACAACGTATTCATATTTAGCTATCAAATTCTAGTTTAACCAAACGTACCACCAGTGCTTACGGAAATCTACACGATTTATGGAAATCGAGATTACGTATACCGTAAAAATTCCAATTTTTTTTTCAGGTGCGTGAACACAATTTTTTTTTTTCGAACTGACTGTATGCTGTTAGCCCTAGCTTTAGGCTTTTACAGCGTCACCGGGCGGGACGGGCGAGCGCAGAAGCATCGTTGAGGTTGCGAAATGCAGAGAATGGAGCGCAGAAGCTCTACTAGCGTCGGGGATCGTCGTCGTAAGGGTGCCTCCTGTGAGGCCGGACCAAGGCTTAGGGCAACGCGTAGTGCCGGGCTGATGTATGACTTTAATTAGTCATTGCGACGTCGGAAGGGTGGGGAAAAGCCACGACCGACCGACGTTAGAAAACTGGGACCTCGTCTTCGCCGGCGAAGACGCTGTGTGTGTGTATTACGTGTTTCTGTGTTTTGCGATCGTTATTTGATCGTCAGAGTCATATAGGACGCTAGGAGGATGGTCACTAACGTGTATTAGATTGCTCAATGCCCAACTCAAAAAGTTCAGCCAATCTATCTCATAGCAAGACCTAATTTCGTCTTCCGCGGTAAGTGTCCCCGTTTTGCAGACTGCCTGTAGAAAAATGAAGAGAACGTGGCTTGTTCAAAACACTCAGACCAACGTTGTATTTGAGAGATTCAACGGAGAAGCCGGAGAAAATTCTTTCCATACTGTTGACAGGTGACGACGAATCTGTTTAGAGCAGGCGAGCGTAGTGCAACGTAGAGGAGGCCCGTTAGCGGTAAAATAAAGCATAGTTTGTGCCGGCATCAACATAAAGCGTTAACCCCTTAAAACGCCTAGTGAGCACCATGTGCACAAATTCAATTTTGAAAAATCAAAATGTTTTCGTCACCAACAATAAATGTAAGTTATTATTATAAAATGATTTATTTTATTCAATGGGGGAATTATATAACAAAGAAAATGGTATCAAAATATGGAATATTATATTGTAAATAACATGATCTAAAAATTAAATCAAAAATTCGTACAAGCTTCTTGTCGGTGAAAGGGTTAAATTTAGAATTATTTTGTTTTTCTAAACAATATAATCAACTTCGTATAATCTCTCCCATTTATAGATACATTAAAAAAATATGTTTGCACAATGATTGATTTATTTATTTCTACTTAAAGAAACATTGATTGAGCGCTGGATATTGTGTTATGTGATTAATGTAGGTTTGAATCCGTTACCCCCTTAGAAATTGTCACGCCGTCTTACTATCATAGCTGTTAAAAACTTAATAATTAATATTGATAAATACAAATTTGTGCAAATATAAAATAAGATAAATTCGGTTTTAACAGATTATTTCTAGTTTTAGAACTACTAAGACCTCAGTCTAACAAAGAGCTTCACGTGTGGAGCTAAAGCACACAGCGAACAAAGATTCACGTACTACGACAGTCAGGTTGATATGCCGGCAGCTATTTTTAAAACTAAATCGGGACTCTATTTAATGCAAACATCATGCAAATATTCTTATAATTGTTACTAGAATTTGACGTTAGTTTGCGGAAGTTAATAATACAAAAGTAATTAGTATTATTTTGCTATAATCAACGATTAGAGAAAATCTGTGCACCTAATGCTAAAAGTAGAGTGTAATATCCGTCCTCGTACATTATGCAGGATTCGTAAACCGCATGCACTATTAGCTAGCACTGCCATTACCACTGACACCTCTCTACACTACTAGATGCCATTTGAACTCAGTCTTCGCCTGCGGGGTACAAGGGAGAGGAAGTACGACGAGAATGGGGAGTGTTGTGACGAGAATGGCAGGTGCTGGCGGACACCTCTTGTATATGCCCGCATGCGAAGACTGAGTAAAACAATTAGCCTTTGGCACTGCACATTCATATCATATATCATAATTGTTTCGTCTCGTAACCATCATCACACAAATCATCAACAGATAGACTCTAGAGGATTTATAGTAAATACGGTTTAGTTTTGATATATTGTCATAAATATGATATGTAGAAGTATGATAGATTTTGGACAACCCTGGCAAAATTAAAACGTTTAGTCAAGACGTGTAGAGTATAATTTAATATCACATAACCAGGATCCAAAGATTAGGCCCGGCTGGCCATCGGAGTACATCTTGTTGATTACGGACACAGTTGAATAACTTTTGAGTTTTTTCCTTTTAATTTTTTTATTAGTCTCCCTGTTTGTTTGTCTGTGTTTAAAGCATATGATCGTCGATTAAAAATTGTCTTATTTTGTATTATTGTATTATGTATATACATTGAAGATGAAACTTTATTCTTCGGATGCGGCGATATATTTATCTTTAGTAAAATATGAGTAGAGCGGTCTATAAAATATTTGATGATTAGTTTAGAGTTCCACCGTGTAGTATCCGGCTAAGTAGAATAGATCATCCTCATTTCTTACCGAGGTGTCGTAAAAGGTGACTAAGGTAAGTCTACCCGCCGTGTGGTATCCGGCTGCATATAATTGACCACCCTTATTTCTTACCGAGTGGTCGTAAAATACGACTGAGGTAAGTTGACATCAGGCAGGTCGGTCGTAAAATACTTAGCCAAATCATGTGACACCATGTTTGTAATATGTTGTGCCGACCTCACATAGAGTGGGATAAGGGCAAGAGGATGATAATGGTTAGCTTAGAGTTGACAAACTTACTACAGTGGAAAGTCAGGACTATTCCCATATTATAAACGTCATAAAAAATATGAATACCATAATCCATACTGTGTTAAAAATAAGAAAATTCAACCATATATAGGATTATACTGTGTAGGTAAGTGTAAACTAAACAAAAGGGTAAGATGACATGGTTTCCATCAATCCATTAAAATCTCCAACGACATAATAAAACTAAATTGCTAAGTAGCGATTAGGTAAGGATGAAATTGAAGGATATTATATGGTTTGTAAGAGCAACAGGTAGGTTAGAGCAGGTGACACTGTCGGGATAACAGTGAGACCCTTGTCCCAACATGAGGGGAAATGGGTGGAATAGTCCAAAATTGGAGCTGACCACCCGCCCTGTACCGGCAGGCGTCCCCGACCCTAGATTAGATTAGATTAGAAGTAGCGATGGTAATTTTAATGATAAATCGGGACAAATCCGATCAAAATAAAATATATGGTATACGATGATAATGTACAACACATAGACATACCAGATCGCACACATACACCTAAGTAGCTCCTGATCCGGATCAAAGGATTAGGCGGCACCGCTGCCCACCGGCCGGGATACATCTCCGACGAGATTACGGCAATCCGGATTTAGTTGAATAACTTGATATGGATTTATACAGTAATCGCTTTCGTAGATAATACAATATTGATTTTTCAATACTAAATTATTTTGTTCATGTATTATAAATATTTTTATTAACCAGTATGAACTCAGGAATTATTAGTACGGGAGCTGAACGCAGGAAAACGCAGTTTGATTTGGTGCCTTTATTTAGTACAGGCTTATACAGCATGAAAGGTTATGAAATGCAGCACTGATCTCGCAGCTTTACAGAAACTCTTGGTTACTTGTTTTTAATAATTAATTAATTTTAAATTTATGTGCACCTTAGTGTAAATGATATAAAATAAAGTAAAGTAAAGTAACAGCCTGTTACTATGCCCACTGCTGGGCTAAGGCCTCCTCTCTCCGTTTATGGAGAGAAGGATTGGAGCTAAGACCTACCACGCTGCTCCAATGCGGATTGGTAGGTTACACATATCCCTAGAATTTTCTAGAGATATGCAGGTTTCCTCACGATGTTTTCCTTCACCGAAAAGCGTGTGATAAATTGCAATTATCAATTAGACACATGAGTTTTAATAGAAAAACTCATTGGTGCCTGCCCGGGTTTGAACTCGTGTTCCCCTCGAAAGAGTCGCACGGTCTCACCGCTGGGCTATCACAGCTGTAAATGATATCCTTAGTAAGTATTGTACATATTGTTATTGTTTAATGTAGTGTTTTTTCCTATTCCTACAAGAAAATCGCGGATAGCCCTTGATAGCATTACAGACAGACATACTTTCGCATTTCAAATATTAGTATAGATATCGAGCTTACTTTATTACTTTCGTATTTTTGTACTCTGATACCTGACTATTATTACCATACAAATCGTATGTACATATTAGATAAGTATCAAATCTTATATAATACTAATTTAATAGTCAGTGCAAACTATTTATTAATGTTCTTATTTTTGTAATCCCCATAACGTCTTCATTGTTAAACATACTTTTAATATTATAAATGATTTGTTATCAAAAACTGCTTTTATAGAGAATTTTCCTTAAATATGGAACGTTTATATAACTAATGTAAACGTTAAAAACGTCTAGTTAAAATAAGAAAATAAAAATAGATGGTGGATTTGTGCATAATCCTTTAACATATGTGAATGCGTTTTTGTGCCAAGTCCTTTGACATAGAACATCGTGGTTCATCAGGGCTGGCAAATAAAAATCCATATTACGACTTTTAAGCTATTGCATAGCTTCTATCGCGGGTCTTGAGCGTGGAGACCGAATCCAGAAATTCCGTAACGAAAAAACTTGAATGACTTTTTGAAATATCACGCTTGTCTCTTTAGTTCAGCAACCCGCCTTTAGGTGGCATTGGTTGTATTGGAAAACTACCGTTAAAATCGACATGTATTGAAAGATAATAAAAATATTTTGAACAATATTATCATCTCATTTATTTAATAAAAGAAAAAAGTTGTTTTTTTATCGGTCAACGCGCTTAAAGTGTAACTTGAATTAATATCAAAGAAAAAAGAAAAAAAAATACTGTATAAATAAAATAAATATATAATTGTAATTGCATAAGTTGATAAAAAATGCTATGCAATAGCTTTACCGCGACAGTCTCCGAGTGCCACACGTATTTTTTATTAACTCCCAATAAATATCACGCTTTTCAACCTGTGACTTTTTTAAAGTCCTTCGTTTATCTATTTAGGAGTTTAAGAACATAAGATATGATGATGGGATGATTGATGTTTATGCTAACAAGTTTTGGTTTGTCAGAACTTAATTTATTTCTCTTTATTAAACGACTATTTATACATTATCAACTGGAAACAGATTAGTTCAAAGTTTAGAGCTTCAGTCGAACATTATATGCTAGAGGTTGAGAAAATCTTTATTATAAATTTAAAATTTTAATTATTAAATTCCATACAGGAATATATATTTTAATATTCCTACTCATTCATCATCATTCTCCTGCCCTTGTCCCACTCTAAGTGGGGTCGGCACAACATGTTAAAAACATGTTGTCACACGATTTGGCTACGTATTTTACGACCGGCGGCCTGCCTGACGTCAACTTACCTTAGTCGTATTTAACGACCCCTCGGTAAGAAAGAGGGTGGTCTATTCTACTCAACTGGATACCACACGGTGGGTCAACTTACCTTAGTCGCCTTTTAAGACACCTCGGCAAGAAATGAGGGTGGTCTATTCTACTGAGTCGGATACCACACCGCGGTTTTAATATTTTAATATTCCTTCTATCAGATTTGAATAGTCTTTCATTTATGTTTTAAAAATATCCGCTAAGGGGCAAAAGATCATCAAGTACAAATAAGATGGAAGGCACCACATCTGCTGTCTTTAGAAGAGAGTACAACTAAAGTATGTACGAAATCTGCTGCCTATAGAAGGTTTTGATTTAAAACACACACACAAACAAGTAAAATGGAGCGTGTGAGTGCGACGGATTAGCGCTAAGTCGGATTACTCGACCGTCAGATCTAAATTGTGTCCCGAGGTCGGGAATATTAAGGATGTTCGCATCCGGGGATCTAATTTTTAAAAATAACAAAGGAATATAAGGCATTATGTCTATTTGTGTCACTTTTTTATTCCGTTGTGTTATATGTCACGTTCTTAGGTATTGTGATTGTGTCGCGTGATTATAGTATAGGGATATAATTTAGATCAAAGAAACGTCAATTAATCCGAAACAAGTCAGCTTCGGTATAGTATACGAAATTAAATAAATTTAAGAAGACAGCAAATATATACTGAGAAAAAATTAATTATTAATTACTAAAAGATTTATGGTTTTATCTTTGGAAGTAAAAATATTTCTTTATTAAAAGTCATTTCAAAAAATGTTTTCTCAAATACATCCATCACAAACATAAATGACGATTTCGAACAACAATTTTGTATCAAATAATAAGGGGTGTTAATTAAAATATCAAAAATTTAGAAAAGTAATACATTACGAAATTTCACGCAATTAAAATATTTAACTGCTTTAGTTGTAATTTATAGAATTAGGCGTTACTTTGCGGAGATCCATAATACAAAAGTAATAATAAAATTATTTTGCTATAATCCGCGATATAGTAAATAGAAAAAATATATAGTGCTAAATGTATAGTGGACTATACGTTTTTTCATACCCGTTACATGCAGGATTCGTAAAAACATATGCACAAACCTCCACCACTTCCACCACAATACACAAGCACTACACAGGTTCACTATCACAAACTCAACAATCGTTTCGCCCCGCAACGGAAGCATCATCAGGAGATAGACTCCACGACAAAATCGCAAAGCGAAGCGTTATGCAAACAAGCATTGTTATATAGTAATCGGTTCATCCCCACCTTTACCTCTGAACACGTGCAACAAGCTTGAACTTGAAACATTTATCTGATCGTTAATGAGGGTGCCATTGTTATGCTTAATGATTTCTAATTGTTCCAAAATATTCAATTTTAAGCTTTTTTCACAGGTGTGCAGTATTTCGAAACAATGGTCATTAGGAACTTTATGACCGCTTTCTAACAAATGTTTCGCGAAATGTGAATTTAGTGGCTTATTATTCCTGAAAGCGGCCATATGTTCTTTAAAACGGGTTTCGAAATTACGACCAGTTTGACCCACATATGTATCATTGCATTCAGGACATTTTATTTTGTAAAAATAAAATAAAATATCTGAAATTTTTACAAAATAAAATGTCCTGAATGCAATGATACATATGTGGGTCAAACTGGTCGTAATTTCGAAACCCGTTTTAAAGAACATATGGCCGCTTTCAGGAATAATAATAAGCCACTAAATTCACATTTCGCGAAACATTTGTTAGAAAGCGGTCATAAAGTTCCTAATGACCATTGTTTCGAAATACTGCACACCTGTGAAAAAAGCTTAAAATTGAATATTTTGGAACAATTAGAAATCATTAAGCATAACAATGGCACCCTCATTAACGATCAGATAAATGTTTCAAGTTCAAGCTTGTTGCACGTGTTCAGAGGTAAAGGTGGGGATGAACCGATTACTATATAACAATGCTTGTTTGCATAACGCTTCGCTTTGCGATTTTGTCGTGGAGTCTATCTCCTGATGATGCTTCGGTTGCGGGGCGAAACGATTGTTGAGTTTGTGATAGTGAACCTGTGTAGTGCTTGTGTATTGTGGTGGAAGTGGTGGAGGTTTGTGCATATGTTTTTACGAATCCTGCATGTAACGGGTATGAAAAAACGTATAGTCCACTATACATTTAGCACTATATATTTTTTCTATTTACTATATCGCGGATTATAGCAAAATAATTTTATTATTACTTTTGCTTTAGTTGTTTTTTACTTAACCTTAAACATTAAAACGGTATTTATGTTATTTTTTAATTACATAGTCTCTAAAACTGACATTATGGGCGTGGATATTCTGCGGAAAAAACCTTATGAAATAATCTTTAGTTGCTATAAATATCTCTTACATTTATGTGATTAAAAACCATACATTTTTCTATAATATTAGGCATGCTATTTTTAATTTATAAAAGTAAAAAGTGTAACAAAACTATGTAGTATAAACATGTATAAAAAAGGTATACCCAAAATCTGTATTTTAAAGAATATTTCAAAAAAAGGTCACTAGTAGATGTGGAATAAATCGATATAACACACACTGCTACAGAGAGTGCGATTATCCGGATCATCCGGGCGGATCAAACTCGTGGTACGCTGAGATAAAGCGAAACTACCCTCACCCTCCACAACAACAGTGCAACGATTTTTCACATATGGATAAGCGTTTTAGTCTAAGGTTAATAAATTTAATGAATAGTCCAATGTACATGATAACATTGCGTTTTGGATCATTTGAATTGTTTGGTTGTAAATGATGAATCTTGATGCATACTCATTGTCATATTATTTTTTAAACAAATACGATTTATAGCGATCAATGACCGTACACTCCATTTAAGAAGATTTAATTATGCCGAAGTAATTTTGCAGAGATATAAGGTTTCGTTGAAATGTTTTTATTCGCCGATAAGTATGTCAAAAAAGCGCATATAATTATACATCCCTAGGTTTTTCTAAGGGAAACTCCTTGGTATGTAGAAGTTTCACAGTTCGATCATCACGTTGTTTTGAGCTAAGTTCTAAGGTCAATATCACGATAGGAAGCTAGCATCCACATTGAGTATAACCTAATATGGGTAGGGAGACGATCCGTCGATATAATCCGGATAATCACCTTCCCCACAACAGTGTGTATGATATCGATGTTTTAGGTCTTCTTTTTCTTTATGGTATTATTATATTATATTTTTACGTAGATATTTAAAGACACTATGAATAGATAACGTTGTGGTGGCAACGTTGTTACTATCAATTGACTATAACTCGCTTCAATCGCGCTTTAGTCTTTACTTGGCATTATAAATTTCTTAGAATATCGTCTTTATTTGAGTTTAATACGTATTGCACAAATGATTTATAGAAGCAGGCGTTACTTTGCGGAATTCCATATTACAGAAACTATAACAGAACTACTTTGCTATAATCCGTAAATTTCTTACAGTAAAGTAAAGCTTACACTTTCATCCATCAACTACCTTAATATATCACAAAAACTTTATATTAGGTCCTTACATATGAAATTGGCGTTATGTCGTACTGGCCACTTTGATCTCAAATATTACCTTTATGGTTAGGAATTCCAAATTCAAATTCATACAGCTATTTACTCATGCATTTGTGTTTCAAACCCCCTAATTCATTTGTTTTTTCTTCTTTTGTTTTTTTCTTTGTGTCACTCTGTTTACAAAATGGAAAACATGAAATATCGCGTTATTTACGAGTATGAGTTCCACCGTGGCACCAGTGCTGCAGAAACGGCTCGAAGGATTAATGATGTGTATGGTGACGGTGTCGCAAAAGAAAACACAGTGCGTTTTTGGTTCCAACGTTTTCGTTCTGGAAATTTCGACCTGCAGAACAAGCCTCGTGGACGGCCGGAGACCACAGTTGATAATGAAGAATTGAAGGCTATTGTGGAAGCGGATCCATCGCAAACCACGTCCGAGTTAGCTGCAGGCTCCGGTGTTAGTGATAAAACTATTCTAATCCACTTGAAGCAAATTGGGAAGGTGAAAAAGCTTGAAAGGTGGGTACCGTATGAATTGAGTGAAGCAAACCGACAAACGCGCGTCGACTGCTGCGTTACGTTACTCAACCGGCACAATAATGAAGGAATTTTAAATCGAATCATTACCTGTGATGAAAAGTGGATCCTCTACGATAATCGGAAGCGCTCATCGCAATGGCTGAACCCTGGCGAACCAGCCAAATCCTGCCCTAAGCGAAAATTGACTAAAAAAAAGTTGCTTGTAAGTGTTTGGTGGACTAGTGCCGGTGTCGTTCACTACAGCTTTCTTAAATCGGGCCAGACGATTACGGCAGATATCTATTGTCAGCAACTGCAAACCATGATGGAAAAGCTAGCTGCTAAACAACCGAGGCTGGTCAATCGCTCTAGGCCACTGCTGCTTCAGGACAACGCTAGACCACACACTGCACAACAGACGGCTACCAAATCAGAGGAGCTTCAATTAGAATGTCTTAGATTTGGATTACTACTTGCAAGGAAAAAATTCAACTCCGATGGGGCAGTCCAAACTGCCTTCAAAGATTTTATTGATTCCCGCCCGAATGGTTTTTTTAGTAAGGGGATCAATGAACTACCTATGAGATGGCAAAAGTGCTTACATAGCAATGGTACATACTTTGATTAATTAAATATATTTCATTAAAAAAAAAACGAATTTATGTTCCTCCCATAAAAAACGCCAATTTCACATGTAAGGACCTAATATTTGAGTTGGTCTATGGGAGCATCGCGTCCACGTCTGCATCTCCTATTGCCAAAGACACGTATCCAGGTTGCGTAATGTTAACGAACCATATAACTGAACAATTTATAGAAGCAGGCGTTACTTTGCGGAACTCCATATTACAAGCAATATAACAAAATTAACTACTTTGCTATAATTCGGGTTAAGCGAATGCATGCAAAGCCAATGTGTATGAAGCAGGCAAAATCTACGCACCTTTTGCCTGCTGTGCGGATTATAGCAAAGTAGTTAATTCTGTTATATTGCATTTAACTGAACGACTTATAAAAATGATTTTTCGACTTGACAGAGCTTTTATAGAATTCGAAAATAAATATTTGTCCTTGAATTACTTTTTTAGGAACCACAAATAACGTTTTTAGAAAATAAGGATGACGGCGGAATTTTGACGGCCATAAATTTGCAGGATTTTTTCATATTTTCGGGTTCCCAGTGAACAGTGACCCACGGAAGGCAGGGATAGTTTGGTTTTATCTTCGGGCGACACGGGTTGAACTGGCACGATGATCCGGATTATTGCGATGCCCGTGTGTTGTTATATTGCATCGATTTATTCCGCACGTGTGAATGACGTTTTTTAGCACAATTGCTTTGTTTACTGTTAACGTATTTATAAGGTAAATTTATACTGTAAATATTTTGTTGATTAATATGATTTTGTTTCTATAATATTGTACGCTGGTACTTTTTTAAATGTCATACACCACTTTACATAACGTTACGAAATAACAACTATCTATTCCATTTTAATTTTATACATACACACATTTATATTTATATTGTTTATAAATATATTATTTATATTTATTTTTATACCGATTAGAATATATGTTAAGATATTGATACAACAAAAAGATAATATAATTACGTTAACTTTGTCGTTATGGATGAGTGAAGTCATCTAACACAGGCTTTACTAAGTTTAAAAGAAGTCCTCCACACTATATATGTAAGATGTAAAATATGTTTTATATTTTTTTTGTTCATCTTCTATATTAAAATACTCTCAATAAGTAATATGAATCTTTCCCTGTTTATGATGTAAGAACGGAAATTTAAGGATCTTATATATTGGTCTGCATATAAGGCTGTACTAAATCTTATTAATAGTGCTGTGAGATAAGCCTTATCAAAAGGTTAAGTTTCACATTAATACAATAATATTAGTGTACTGACAGGCTCGCTAGCACAGGTGGTAGTGACCAAGCTTTCAATTCCGTGGGTCGTGGGTTCTATTCTCGTCAAAGATCAACAATTTTGTTTTTACGATTTATTGCTTCTATAATCTGTGTGTATATATGTATATATTTACCAGTTGTATGTCACCCATAAACCAAGTATTAAGTTACTTTGAGGACGGACAACCGTGTGTGTAAATGTCCTATATATTATCTTTTATTATTTATATTGTTGATTTTTTATCATATGTTATACAAGCGACATTATTCGCGTCAACTTCAATGTTAAAGTACGCTCAATAAGTAGTATGATATTTTTTTCCGTTCCCGACTAAACGACAGAAATTTTGAATCGTATATGTTAGCCCTGTAAATAAGATTTACGTACAAAGCGTAACATAAAAAGAAACACACCTGTATTACGGTATATAAACATTAAGGGCATAATGATATGACAATATACGATAATATTATGATAAATAAAGAAATACAGCTAACTCTGCTAAATCGGCAGCCATATTTACGAGCATTATAATTATTCTAACAACGTCGTGTACTAGATAGATATAAAACTTGCAAGACCGGTAAAATATAAATTTCTATAAATTTACCGACCGGCAATTCTTTAACTTAAGTATTCATATATGTGTGCTATCCAAAAATACGAGACATTAAAAAAATAAATCGGCTTATCTTTATAAAACCGGCTGTATACCATGTACAGTCAGCAGATAAACTTATCATCACACATTTTTATCTATAAAAAAGTACGCGTAGAAAACTTCTGTTTTTAAAATATGTAAAAATGCTACACGATAATAAATACACTTAGTTAAGACAAAAAAGAATATCTCGTGGTATTCTTTTATTTATCAGACTAAAAAAAGGGCTTAGACAAAAGAAACGCATAAGCAAAAAGTTATGAAATCAGGATTTTTAGCGGCTTCCCTAAAAGTTCAGAATCACATAGAACGTTACAACGTTTAAAATAACATTGAACATACTTTTTTATAATGATATATTTTATGGAAGCAGACGTTACTTTGCGGAGTTCCATAGTACAGAAGTAATAACATAATTATATTATACAAGCTTTTGCTCGCGGCTTCGCTCGCATGGAATTGGGTCTGCCACATTAAGTTTCGTGACAGATTATTTTATATATAAAAATACATTTTAGGGACAAATGTATTGATTTTTATAACAGTTTATTAAATACACCAAGATATGCATTGTAAAATAGTATCTAGTATAATTAAATTTTTTGATTCACAATTTTGGTCATAGTGGTTGCCACCTAAAAGGTAGATATATGCTATCGCGGACTTTTATTTAAAACTAATCAAGACAAACAATACTACGGTACATCATCGTTGTGTAACTCCAATGGTTTAGGCAGTGTACGCCAAGATAGCTCTCAGAGGCCAGATTGTTTTTCCGACTTTATTGACATGTATCGTTAAATTACATAAAATCATTACAAATTGTAGCCTATATATTATTCTGATGTATAACCTATATAACTGTAAAGTTTCATCTAAATCCTTCCAGTAGATTTTTCGTGAAAAAGTAACAAACATCCATCCCTACTCACAAACTTTCGCATTTATAATATTAGTAGAATTAGATTATAGAAAAATAATTCTAACATTATTATATACAAGTATTTCTTTTTTGGTTCCTAATTTTGACTATCTATATTTGTTACTCTGTTGTTGAAAAAAACTAAATTAATGCAAATTGTAAACATTCAAAACGTTATTTAAAGCATTTTAACTTTTATTTCTCCTAGGTTTGAATTATAAAAAGTTTTGTATCACAAAAAAATTGTTGAAACACTTAAATTACAAAGCATTTACAACGTACCATTTATTTTATTTGTAGTTTGGAAAATCTTGAAAATAAGGATTCTTTTTTATCTAACATTCGTCTTTAAGTTACATTATTAAAAAAAAATATTTTTATACGTTTATGTAACTTCTAATTCTTCTATTGTATTCTATGGAACATTGTTGTGGTAGTAAAAGGGTTTATAATGAATTTCGATTGATGTTGGAAAAAAAATTTTTTTTGCTTGCCACTAAGTGAACAGGAATAATATCATATAAAATAAATTGTATATATTTGTTTTTCCTAATATACTGACGGTACGCAGTACGAATTGACAAAAGATATATCTCCGGCGTATAATCCGAGGGCATTGTGTAATAGCTAATCGCGGATCGGCGAGACACTTGAAATTAATAATGATTTATAACACCCGATTAGAGACGTTTGGTATTAACTCGCCACCGTTTCTTTGATATCCAAGACGTCACACGCACGTTATCCCATTACGTTACTTAGCCCTTCCGTATATAAACTTAAGGGGTATATTCCCATACACAAATACATCAGCTGATGTTTATATTACAACTAGCCGTGCCAGCAGCTTCGCCCGCGTGGAAATCAATGTGTCAAGTAAATTTTTCCTGAATTGAAATTTTGATCATAAAAGTAGAAATTGTCAGTTAATTATAAGAGATAGAGGTATGCTATCCCGGATTTTTTGAAGAACTTTTACAGATCTACAATTCTTTAGTACATTACATTAGTGTATCTCTGCTAGTTTACGCTGCGCACGCGACTATTCGAGCTCCCAACAGGCGGGTTTTTTAGAACCCCATGACCTCTTCATCACAATTTATATGAAACCGTAATGTATGTATTACTAATCTAAACCTTCCGAAAGAATTGCGCTACCTTTGAGTATAAACCGTACAAAAATCCATTCAGTAGATTTTGAGAAAATCTATTACATACAGACAATTTTGCGGACTTTGTTTTAAAATAAGTATAGATATAGATATAGAGATATATAGATATAGATGTTATATTCAAAGATGTTAACTTTCGTTGTACAAGAGAAATGAGGCGATACAGCGCTGGGTAGATGACAATCAGTCCATGGTAGTTGTTTTTTAAGAAAATAATGTTTTATATCTTATAGATCTACATCGGAATGCATATGAAGAACACCATCGCGTGTGACTAAATGAAATGATAATTATGTGAGAAAAGCGTCTACTTTTTGCATACGTATTATAGCAATGGGAATGGTGATCTTGATAAATGCAGAAAGTATGTACCGATGAGACGGATTTGCCGGCTGTGCGAATAAATTTATGATAGTATATCCCAGCGTATGGTAGCTGGTAATGCGAATATATTAGTAGTTGATATTATATTGTATTAAAATAGTTATAAAGGTTTCCAATAATATATCAAAACCATTCTTAAAACACTTTATTAGGCGCAACTACTTTTATATTAATTATTTTTCGTCACACCAGAATGCCGCCAAAATGAATTACGCTATCCTTTTTTTTAATATCCCCTCAAGTTGAGGCTAATGCCAATACTTAAACTTCCAAATACCCAACTTAATGCAATAATTGGTATCAATACAATATTATTATTATAATTATTATACAAATGTTAAAATTGCTAACAATTGTATCTGGGATATCAATACGATTAACCGCAGTGTGCAGTGCGCGATGTATAACGTGCTTACGTGAATTATGATTATTTGTATCTATCATCGCTAAAATTTCTATAGTAACAAGATATAATGCAACATCACAATTCCCGCTCTGAGATACCCGTTTTCTTTAATAATCATCACAGACTAAAAACGTCACCGGTGACACCTGTCAGTCAAAAAGGCGCGATATTCTTATTTCAAGATGATGTTGCCATAAAGTACAAACTGAAAGCCATTGGCGACAACAACATATCTATTTCCTATTTAATATTTCTCCAACTTCTGTTGATGTCAATTCTAACGAAGAAAATGGACTAGTTACATTTAAATTGTTCTTAAATTTGAGCTTTGATGAAATTATTATTTTTTAATTTTTATAGAACATTTATAATTTAGTTTATTTTAGTACTTAATTATTTAGCCAAAAATATATTATTAATTAATAATATAATATTGTTATTAATATTTAATATTGTATATGAAAAAAAAATCGTATAGGCCTGTTGTTATCCCTCTACTGCACAAAGTATGAATGAATGAAATCTTTATGAATTCCTCATTTTAAACTGATATAAGCATGTAATAAAGTAAAGTATTTTTTATGAATATGAAAGATTCATAAAAAATACGCAAAGATGTAAAAGCTTCAATTTTATACTTTATAATTAATAGAGGATGTATGGATTTTTGCATAAAATCATATTCTTTATTATAGAAGGCACTGTGATAATTTCACCAATTATGCTATAATATGTCGAACATTGTTTCTTCCTCTTTAGAGCGTATTTAAATTATTTTGAACCGGTTTTTTTACAAGCAAGAAATATGAATAATTTGTAAAGTTAGACTTTACTTTGCTGAGATCCTTAGGAATTTTGTCGTAGAATAGCCTGATGATGTTTCGATTGCGGAGGGGGGGGGGGGGGGTATTGTTGATTTTGTGATAGTGATTGTATGCAGTGCTTTGATATTGGCGGTGGAGGTTTACAATGGATGCGTTTTGACGAATCCTGCATATCAGTTATGAAAAACGGATAGTCCACACTATATTTATCAAGTACCTCTACATTATATCATATATTTTCTTATTATTTTATCGCGGAATATAGCAAAATAGCTTTTGCACTATCAAATCATCACTTTCATTTGATAACTCTATAACAAATACGTTTGTATTCAAATACAGAATGAATGTGGTCCAATGCGTGTGTGTGCGTGTATTTGCTGGCTTTGCTTTGAGCGCCTTACCGGCAGACGGGATGTCCCGGATTAGATTTAAGGGGTAAAAGAACTGAAACGAGACACACTATCCCGATTTACATGACAAAAACAGAGACGCACGATTGGAGATTTAGAGATTATGATTCATAAAGAGAGGAGACTGAATGGAAAATTATTAGGGAGGGAATAAACGGGCCGAGAATTAAATGGTTAATAAATTTTATACGAACATCTTATAACCGAATAGAACCGGCTTTTTACTTATTAAGTAATTTTTATGTTTAAAGCGCTATTTAAACATTATGTTTAAATAGCGCTTTAATCATAAACCTGGCTTCAGTTCCGCAGGTCGCGGGTTCGAATCCCGCTGAGGGTAAACATTTTCTATAGACAATTTGTTGGTCTTTGAGTCTAGATGTATTTAAAATTATATATGTATATTTTTTTAAATGAAAGCTGTGGTAGCCCAGTGCTGAAACCGTGCCACTCTGTAGAGACGATCATAGGATCATGGGTTCACGGGTTCAAACCCCAGACAGGCACCAATGAGTTCTTGAGAGTTTAGTTTGAGAAAACTTATGTGTCTTATCGCAAGCTTTTCGGTAAGGAAAACATTGTGAGGAAACCTAAATATCTCTAGAGAATTCTGGGGATATGTGTAACCTACCAATCCGCATTGGAGCAGCGTTACTTTTATGTATATATTTACCAGTTGTCTATCACCCATAACACGAGTTTCGAGTTACTTTGAATACGGATTACCGTGTATGTAATTGTCCCATATATTTATTAAAAAAAACCTCGCAACCCACGAATGTGAATTTCCAGTCCACATTAAATAATACCTAATAATTAAAAGTTTTTTTTTCACTTGCATTGTATATATTATGTGAAGGTGTAATCTTGCAAGTTAAATTTGACCCACTTCCCGGTGTACGTTTGAGCCGAAATCTATATAATGAGCTCCAGTTCCTGTAACAATGTATGTTTATAATAAGCATAACCTGATGCTGCTGCCAGGATTAGCTCCAAACGAGGGAACTCCTCAACGTTTAACAGTAGGGACATGAAAGTGTGTTTAAAAGCTTTCGTTAAAAGATTATTTTTTAAAATATTTTATAGAATTAGGCGGTCCTTTGTCCGCAAAGTACCGCGATAGATCTCCGGATCTATATCGCAATCGCAAAGGCTTCGCACGCAAAATCGCTTTTTTGTCGTGGAGTCTATCTCCTGATGATGCTGCGGTTGCGGGGCGAAACGATTATTGAATTTGTCATAGTGAACGTGTGTAGTGCTTGTGTATTGTGGTGGCGGTGCCGGTGGGTTTGTGCATGTGTTTTTACTAAACCTGCATGTATCGGGTATGAAAAAACGGATCGTCCACTATACATTCAGTACTATATATATTTTCTATTTACTTTATCGCGGATTATAGCAATATAATTTCATTATTATTTTTGTTTTTTTTAATTAGCACGTTTTACAATAATTAATACTTATAATATTTTATTTTAAGTTCACTACGACCAGATATTTATTTTCATCAACGGACTAAATACAAACAGTATCCGAGCGCAGTATCAATAAAACCGTTTATTAAGAGTCACGCGCGGGCCCCTTTGTTGCGTCCGAGCTCATCTCCGCGTTAATCTGATGCCATAATTGATTCACTGATATCTTTCACGCTCCCGAGCCTGACAATCTATCTTGGAATGTAAGTTGGATAACGAATCTTCCGAACTGTACCTACGTTTTTGTACGACTTTTAAATGTAGTTAGTGAAACGACCTATATACGAGTATAATATAGTATTTGAACGCATTGCTACGCTTGCGAGGTTGATTACTAAAATAATAATATCTCAAATTTTAGTTATTTCACATGTTAGCTTTGTTTTATTAAATAATACCGGCGCCCGCTGTCTGATATTCGGCTGAATTGAATAGACCACCCTAATTTCTTGCCGAAGCGTCGTAAAGAAGATTTAGGTAAGTTGACCCGTCGTGTGGTATCCGTCTGAGTGGAATAGACCAACCTCATTTCTTACCGAGGTATCGTAAAAGGTGACTAAGGTAAGTCGACCCATCGTGTGGTATCCGTCTGAGTAGCACAGATTACCCCCATTTGTTACCGAGGTGTCGTAAAAGGCGAATTAGGAAGTTGACGCGCCGTGTGGTATTCGTCTGAGTTGAATAGACCAACCTCATTTCTTACCGAGATGTCGTAAAAGGTAACAAAGGTAAGTTGACGTCAGGCAGGCAGAAATAAATAGCCAAAACATGTAACAATATGTTTATGATATGTTGTGGTGTCCCCACTTAGAGTGGTTGGGCTGGAGAAGGCGGGAGTTCTAGACCATATAGACTAGGTCTGGGGAATTTACTATTAACCTTAATCTTTCTTGAGAGCTGCTCTATCTTTTATTAAGAACTGTACTAAAATCCGATCAGTACGTTTTAAGAAAATCATTCAAATAAACACAGCTTTTGGGGATTTTGTTTTATAGATTAATGTTTTTCCAAAGGTCTTGATTAATATTACTGTCTCATTTAATAGATATTTATATTATATTTTTTGAAGACGATCTTATCATTCTAAAACATATGGGCATACATCTAGATTAACAAGTCATATTTTCAACTTTTAATCGATTAATTTTTATTCTAATTATGAAAACGATTATATAAATATAAAAAAGATAGATAGACTAGTCTTTATAACTTAAGTAATGTAATCTCTACTGATGATATACTTAAACTAGTAATATGCGTAAAGAGTTACGTGTACAGCGGTTAAATAAAAGGAATCACCAAAGGATTTCTAACAACACACGAAGGTATCAAGTTAACAAAGAAACCGTCTGCTTGATGTTCATACTTATGGTAAATGACACCATTGGAAAATCTGCATATCGCAAAGCGCAAAAGTATTTTTAGTTATTGTAAAATACTTGTATATATATTGAGATATATAAGAGAAAATAAATAAAAAATTTAATACGAACTGACTCTATTCTTGTTATTTCTACTTTTGTACGTTTATTACGTGAACATTAAAAATTATTTTTTAAATATTTTAACTTGTAATATCATTCACTCATTCTCGTTTCCTTATCCCATTCTAAGTGGGGTCGGCACAACATATATTCCTCTTCCATTCTCTCCTATTATTCGTTAACTTCGACATGGGTTCATACCCCGGGCAGGTACCAATGAGTTTTTCAAATAAAAACTTATGTGTCTAATTGATAATTGCAATTTATCACACGCATTTCGGTGAAGGAAAACATCGTGAGGAAACTTGCATATCTCTAGAGAATTCTAGGGATATGTGTAATTTACCAATCCGCATTGGAGCAGCGTGGTAGGTCTTAGCTCCAATCCTTCTCTCCAAAAACGGAGAGGAGGCCTTAGCCCAGCAGTGGGTATAGTAACAGGCCCTTACTTTTTACTTTTTATGATACTATTTATTTCTACTCCTTTTATATGCATGTCATATTTACACAATCTAACCATCTACTTTTAGGCCTCTCTCTAGTCCTTATAAGCCTCGCTCTAGTGACATATACTCGTTTAGTCGCATGATTTTCATCCCTCCTCATTATATGTATATGTCATAATATCTTAATAAATAATATTTTGTAATTAATAATATTGTACATATTATTACAATAATCCATGATGCTTGAACGTATGAGTAATAATAATAATAATAATAAAGTTTATTTGACATAAAGCCTAATGCAAACATAGCTTAACTTATAAAAGATTTATAATTTTTGGCTTATATTAAGTTGCTTATAAAATAATGGTCACCCTGACTTTTAAGCTAGGATAAACCTTACCGAGTTTAATCAATATAGCTCAAATAAACGAAAATTAATGTTAAAACATCTTTGCACACTGGTATGATAAAGCTAGTTCATACGATACCCAATTCTAGTAGTGATCATTAAAACATCATCTGTACAACAGCCTTATGAGGTAATAATATTAATAAATAATAATTAAAACAGTACTGTTTTTATTCCGCACGATGCGACCGGAAGCATCGAAACCGGTTCGAATGAGCTGTATAAGTTTTTGTGGCCACATTACGTGTGCCGATTGTGATATCACTTATAGCAACGTTAACTTTAGGTTATGAATTCCAGTCGTTGACAGAGAAATATTAATTTTAATAACGTTTCTGTACTGGAAATAAAATGGCATGGTAGGCTTACTTTGAATATTTTAAGAGAGGTCGTTGTGTTTATGGTGAGCGTTGAATTAACTTGTTTCTCTCTAAAAAACTATTCAAATCCATTTAATCTGATGTTTTATTAGTTTATCTACGTCACCAAAGGAAAAAAGTTTTTTTTTATAGCTTTTGGAAATATTTACGGAGAGTGCGTACGCGTGCTAATCAAAGCGATAGACTGACAATATAAATTATATTTTTACCTTGTTGGTCCTAAATAATTGTGTATTTATTAATCATTGTTAATTCTGCATTTTTAGCCTGGCTACAGAAAGTTTTACTATACTGGTGAGGATTACTTAGATGATAAGAATGTGTGGATATAGCTACACTTCAACCCTGTACAAAACAGTAATGACTAAAAGTAACTAGTAGTAAGAATTATTATATATTTTAAAAAGAGCATTCGCCGAGTTTCATGCTGGCTCTTCTCGGTACGAACAGCTTACCGAACCAGCGGTAGAATTGACAATTTAAAAGCACTTGTTTACAAGTTTACTGGAATAAATAATATTTTGAATTTGAATTAAAATTAAATTTTTTGAAATTTAAATATACAATATTATATGTTTCAAAATGGTTTTGAAAAATCATTTCATGAAAGGTGAAAATAATTTTTAAAACGAGCTCCTCACTTATAAGTCTATTTTAAAACATTAATCTAAAATTTTAACAATTGTTAAATTATAACATTCTCTAATAAAACTTTTTTTTAATTCGGTATCCAACCTTATCTCAATGCGATATAATCTCCCGAGTAATTGACTCTTTACCTATAGACTAATAGTTCTATAGCCATTTGGTAAAAGCATTTCAAATGCTACATATCATGACTACTATTACAGTAGCATCCCATCTGCAAGGCATAATAAATTTATGCAAATAATTCCTAGAATAACATGTACACATAGATCCAGATGTTAATATCCAAATAACGAATAATACGTTCACGCCAGCGTGCGTACCACCGGTGGTACGCACTAGAATGTTTTATCTGACAGCGCATGTTACCGGTGGTACGCATTCGATTGTTCTAAGACAATCAAAGTAATGATAATTTAACTTATACAAAAACAGTACGGGCTATACACTAATAAATAAGCCAATAAGCCCTGGTGTCAAACTGAGCAAACCGCGACTCGCGGAGCTTAAAGCAGGGTCACTGCACCAACGGGTCAGCCAATAATCGCGCACCATGATAATCGGCCGTCGCGTGAACGTGTTAAGCAATGCATCTTAGGTAATAAGCTATTATAAGACTTACCAGATATACTTTTATTGAGTAGGTTGTTAAAGGCTTCTTTCTTAGGCGACAGGTGGGGCGTGTGCGGCGTGTGAGAGGGCCGATCGTGATGTACAGGTGCTGAAGGTGGACGGGGCACCGCCCGTTCTTCTGGCGATCGCCGTGGCGGCGTCTTGCTTCGCCTCAACTCTAGTGAGAGACTCTGTAAGACAATACATGTACTTTAATAAACAGAAATTTATTCTTGTCTGTTAGAGGATATAGTCTTTATTTTAGATTGTTAGAGTATGATTGTTAATTCTTAGCAATTTTACAGCGTCATCGAGTATCTCCGCGTGAGGTACAAAGATGAAACACGAAACTCTACTAATAACGGAGAACATAGTCCTAATGCTGTCATGCCCTTTTTTATGTCAGGAAGACCCATTATGGCTCGTCACCGACGGGGACAAGCGGCGGATATGTCGGAATCTCATCGACTAAAACAACCTGAGTACTCCAACACGCTGCTGGTGGTTGGGACAGGGTAATATTGTCAGGCGTGACGTTCACGGCTAATGGTTTTGACTCATCATCCTCCTGCCCTTATCCCACTCTAAGTGGGATCGGCACAACATGTTATAAAAATGTTGTCACATGATTAGGCTACGTATTTTACGATCCGCCGCCTGCCTGACATCAACTTTTCTTAGTAGCTTTTTACGACACTTCGGTAAGAAATAAAGGTGGTCTATTCTGCTCAACCGGATACCACACGGCTGGACTAATGGCTTTAACTCACGTGTAATTAAAGACTGGTTATATAATTGGGTGTAGCCCGATAGAGAGAGTTCTAAATCTTTAGAAAACCTGCAGATGCCTAGAAGTGTAATCTACACTTAGAGATTAGTGATAGAGAAGTGTTCTGTATGATAATAAGCCAATTCTGAAGTAAAAGGAAGGTAAGGTCTTATATTCGGGAATACGAATATAAGAAGAAATGTTAATCAAATTCAAGCTATACACGTTAAAAAGAATATTAGCTAAAGGATACATGTAACTTTGATTAAAGCACATAACTACACTTTCTAATAGACACCTACTCCTAAATCGAATCTTTAATTATGAAGACTAGACTTGGCTAAATGGACTTTCACTTGTACAGTGAAATACTCAGAATAAAACTAAATTATCAAAAGTTAATTAAAGCGACCGTTACATTACGCGTTTGACAGTATTGGAATAACAAAATAATAATAGATATCCGAAGTGCCAAGGTTTAATTAGACTAACAATATTTTTGTCAATAATGTCCTTGAATATCTGAGATAACAAAATTTCGTATCTTTGGAAGATTAGCTGACATTTAATAATTTTAAAATATACAAAGTATTTTTATTACCATTATTAATATCTCTCATTCTATTGATCTATCTATAGATTGAATGATTTTGGCGTCCAAATAAATATCTTCTGTTGACACATATATTTATTTATTTAGAAGAAAACAGATAATTATAATAAAACTTTAATACTAAACGAATTTGCTACACAAAAATCATTCAAGTGTCCACTAATACAAAAAAAAATTGTAACTGTATTCAATAAGAAAAAAAATAGCAATTAATAAGACCAAAATTAAAGGAGTGTAATAAAAAAAACCTTATTTTTATTTAGTAGTGCAGTTGATGGTAACATGGTCAGTACGAGACATTATTAATGTAAAATTAATAATTAAATAATAACGCTTTCATTACATTACGGTGCAGAGTGTAGAGGGGGGCGGGGGGCGAATTCTTCAAAAGTCTCAAGTTATCGTACAAGAGTTATAATAGGAAAAATAGATACAGCAGGCCTACCATGAAGTCTTATTGCGACTCAATTGAAGACGTAAACGAAACTGTTTTGCTTTTTCATACCATGACGTCTTAAAGACGCACACTTTAAGTTGTTGCCGAATGAGCGTTCGGAATTCGTCCCAAGAACATGTAAGTGAAAGAGACAGAGTTATCTACAGTTCATATAAAGTTATCCTTTTCAAACATTACGACCACAATGCAATTTACACTCCTAAAAGAAAGCGGTGTGTGGTCGTCGTTTACGCCTTCAATTGAGTCACAATAAGAATTCATGGTAGGCCTGCAGGAAGGATATACCGTATCTACGTGTTCTAATAGTATGAAAAAAAAGCAAATGCTTTGTAATCAGATAAGTGATAAATCGTCTATTAAAATTTGAAGCCCCTCGCTATACCATTTTCCGAGTGTTAACTTGTGGTCGCTTCCATTACACCTCAGATTGGAAGTTAACGTAACTTTCTATGCAGGCTATATGAAACATCACAAGAACCTACTAAAATACCTTCAAAACACTAGTAAAGGCTCAATTAAAACCAACTATAAATAAATGTGTTCATGATGATGAGTGCAAGAATTCATAAATTAAAGAACAAGGAACACGAATCGCTCGAAATAAATCGTAAGTTCGGTGCTATAGTAATTGTAGGCAGCCGTGATTGCAGCAAGAGTTAACACATAATACATTACAGTTTGTGTCACAACACAATCAGGCTTGCCGAGGACGAATCAGGCGCCGAGAAGCGTAATCTGGGTTAACAGGGGTCAAACGGCATCACAAATTCCAATACGATATTAGACAGATCTGTGGCGCGAATCGACGATTCTATGATACTTATTGGCTTCCTTGTCGACAATAGTCGAGTAAAATACTAAGTGCTGCTATTTTACTCTACTATTTAGAGACAAATAAATATATTCTTTATTCAAGTAGCCTGCTTATTTTCAATCTCTAAATGTTTTAATAAGCTACCACTGTTTCCACTGAAAGGTTATTTCTACCGTGCAAAACCAGAAAGAAACTCTATTAATATTATTTCTTGCAATGAAACCGCGGAGTTTATTGCTGGTTCTTCTCGATTAGAGCAATTTTCCAAACCAGTAGATCATAAAGCACTTATTTACAAGTTCGTTTTCTGTTTTTTGTTTTAATTTGGCTTTCTGTATTAGACTCCGTTTTATAACTTTTTTTGGAATTTTGTTATAGAATCTTATACCAAAATTCACAAACAACTTACGTACTTTCGTAAGGCACGAAGCAGGAGCCGCAAGCTTAGATATAAATCGCCATTTTTTTTTAAATTAAGTATAGTTTCCGGCATTCAATAATGCACATCGATGTTTAGAACGAAACGTAGAGCGCTGCCACTGTATAACACGGGTTCGTCAGTCTGTGTGACAGAGACAATGCTCTATGAAGCAGAATATAGCTCATTTCTCTCTCTAAGCCTCGATGTGCATTATTTATTGCCACGTATTATATATTTTTAAACACCAAAAGGTACTCACAATACAACTACACTCAGTTACACAATCAAGCGGCCTTATAATTTGCGTTTCTTATTGGCGACCTTAGCATCAAGGAATGGTTACATAAAAATGAATTAGGGTATATTAACTGTATCAAGAATTTATAAAATAACAAAATTCAATAATTAATGACAAGTATTTATTCATAAATAAATATGGCTAATTGAAATTAAAAATATTATTTATTCAAGTTAACTTGCAAGCAAGTACTTTTAAATTATCACTCTCACAACTCTACTGCTACTTCGGAAAGCCGCTCCTATCGAGAAGATCAAAAAACACTGCGATTGCTGTTTTAGAAATTTGATTCTTATAACTAGTTACATTCAGTCATTACCATCTTCTACGGGGTCAAAGAGTAGCTATATCCACAAATTCTTATCTACGTAATCCTCAACAGTATAAAAGCCTTTCTGTATCAAAAATTCAAAAGAGTATTCTAGATACATTTGATATTAATTAAATTCAAATGCAAGCAGAAGCGTGGAATTTAAATACAGCGAATAAAAATTAATCATGTCAATTTACAACTCTTCTACTGTCTGGTCAAGAAATCATTGATGTCTTGACGTAAAATAAAGATTAAACAAATACATATTCACATTAGAAATATAAGTATGTACCCAATAAATATTCTCTATATGGAAAACTACCACCAATTTAGCCTAAATAAAAGACAGAACAGAACAGATGAAACTGTTAAATATCTTAATCGATACATCTAACTTTACATATTCTAATTGCAATAAATGCATTTAATTCACAAACAAATCAAAAAACTTAAGTAAAATAAAATATATAAATGGCTAAGCCTGGTTTGGACTACCTCTTAACAGTTCCAAAAAATGTTTCAATCGCCACCAAACTTAACAGGATTATCCGCTAGATAAATCTAACATTGTCTGAAAATTACATAAAGCAAGGTCCAGCTGTTACGGAGTTTAGAAGGAACATACTTATTTTCACTATTATATATCTTTGGTGAGCTGTGATAGCCCAGCGGGAAGACCGTGCGACTCTTTCGACGGGAGCACGAGTTCAAACCCGGGCAGGCACCAATGAGTTTATCTATTAAAACTCATGTGTCTAATTGGTAATTGCAATTTATCACACGCTTTTCGGTGAAGGAAAACATCGTGAGGAAACCTGCATATCTCTAGAGAATTCTGGAGATATGTGTAACCTACCAATCCGCATTGGAGCTGCGTGATAAGTCTTAGCTCCAACCCTTCTCTCCAGAAACGGAGAGAGGAGGCCTATTCCCAGAAGTGGGATTGTAACAGGCCGCTACTTTATTTTACTTTATATCTTTGGTACATATAACAAATAATTTCATTCTGAAATAAGAACAAACACCTATCAGTTCAGACGTTATTTATGCCAGTGTTTGCATGTTTAACCTTATTAAATGCAAAGATTCGCCATGAAGCGGTCATGTCGCGGTCTTCAATGAGCGTAATCAGTGCGGCTCGTGAACGGTTTGTATCGTACTGACGCAATGAACATGTGTCCAATTTGAATCTCCATTGTTTTAAGTGGTTCGACTTCTGTTAGATTAGAGCTGTATTTGATCGTTGACACGGCGATTCCGTCATTTCTCTTTTTGGATGTGCACTGATTTGGGGATATTTTTTATTATTGGCAACCCAATCTATTCAATAGACATGTAAGTTACATTCCAGTGGACTCCTTTGTTGCAGCAGAATATTAATCAATATCTTAATAAATAGTTACGACAACAAAAGAATCAAAGACAAATAGATAAATAAACTGTAGTATTATATGTATTTACTTTATACATTTAAGATAGCTGTGTTTCGACAAACATATTTAAAATGGGTTGGCGCAGTTGGCTGTGACTGCCCTGAAGCCCTAGTTTCAGCTCCACTGGTCGTGGGTTCGATTCCCTTCATGGGTCAATAGTCGAGTCTGGGTATATATTTGTATTTAAGTATGTATTAAAACAAAGCTGTGATAGCCTAGCGTTGCGACCATACTACTCTATCAAGGGATCACGTGTTCAAAACCCTGGACAGGCACCAATCAGTTATTCTGCTAATTTTATGTGTCTAATTGATAATTGCAATTTATCACACGCTTTTCAGTAGAGGAAAACATCATAAGGAAACCTGCATATCTCTAGAGATATGTGTGTATCAATCCGCATTGGAGCAGCGTGGTAGGTCTTAGCTCCAACAGTTCTTTCCAAAAATACAGAGTTGAGGCTTATGCCCAGGAGTGGGATAGTAACAAAATGTTAATTTTTAAAATTATATATATGTATATATTTATTAGTTGCCTGACACACAGGTATTAAGTTAATTACTTTGGAGACAGCCGAGTGCGTAAATGTCTTTAAAAAAATCTACACATGCTTTGCTGACAGATCAGTAACTAGTTACGATCAAAATTTCCTACAAAGTTTCTGCAATATCAATTTTTAACCAAATCATATAGCCGTGAAAAAAGCAGTCATTTCATTTTAAATAATTTCTTAGTAAAAGTAAAGTAGCGGCCTGTTACAATCCCACTGCTGGGAATAGGCCTCCTCTCTCCGTTTCTGGAGAGAAGGGTTGGAGCTAAGACCTACCACGCTGCTCCAATGCGGATTGGTAGGTTTGCACATATCTCCAGAATTCTCTAGAGATATGCAGGTTTCCTCTCGATGATTTCCTTCACCGTAAAGCGTGTGATAAATTGCAATTATCAATTAGACACATGAGTTTTAATTGAAAAACTCATTGGTGCCTGCCCGGGTTTGAACACGTGTTCCCCTCGAAAGAGTCGCACGGTCTCACCGATGGGCTATCACAGCTCTTCTTTCTTAGTACAATAACATTATTTAAAGTCAAAAGGATCAAAGTTTAAGTTCCAAATGAACGCTTTATCAACGTCCGCTGTTTACCGAATTAGAAGTATCTAATCTGTTGACTCCCGGAACTTTATCTTAATATCCATAATGTGTTTATGCTCCCACGATCATTTCAACTTTATAATCATTATTTAACTTTTAGTTAACACTCACATTGTTCTTAATTCTATTAATCTATTATATAGCATTGTATGGACATTTTAAAAGAGTCACTTTATTATTAGACAAGTTGACTTAATAGTTAAGAAGAGTATAGAAACCGTACTCACGACATATTCTATCGGGTTAGCACGGCTAGCACTTGTTCATGAGCGGTAGCAACGTAATCGCGCCACCTATAACTAACTATATATAAATATGTCGCTCATAGACTGCAATGGTTTTGTGATAAACGGGTTCAACGTTTTCATTGTTAAGGAATATGCTTAAAAAATGCTTAAGTTTGCTTAAACAAACGACCTTTTCTTGAATTATAATTTCTACTGGTATTGCTGCTGAAAAGAATGTGTATTTTAACATTTATATTTTTATAGTCCAAAAGACGTGTTTTTTGGGAAAAATTGACTTCAGTATATTTATTGTTTAGTATTATTTATTTCTCATTTTTATAAAATAATTGACACTTCAACGAGACACCATCATTTCGTGCTGCTGTATATGTCATCCGTCATCCCCATTGTCATAAAAAAATTTACATACTAAAATATGATTAAAAATAGTATCTGCGTTTGTATGAGTGTGTTATGTGTTAAACTGATGGCTGCCTTTGAAATTTTTAATTATTTTAACAATCTCTATACATAAAAATCACGCCGGTCCCATCGGATCGAACGAAATAGAAACAACAAAACAACAAAATTTTGTATGTATGACTTCCTAGCTGTCCGGTCACGTGTTGCTGTGGCTCCGTCTGTGAAAATTCTTCTCGAAACAGGACTCAACAGTCTTAAAAAAATGATCAGATAGCCACCACACTTTACAGGATCATCCGCTGAGTCATTCTAAAGATTGTCTGGAAATTTCATTAAAATCGGTCTAACTGTTCGGGAATCTATAAAGGACATACAGACAAATATTCATCTGTATTTAGTACTAGATGTGCCAGAGGCTTCACAGTGTGTCACAAAAATTTTCACAAATCTAAATTTTGAACATAATAAGTAGTTATCGTGAGTTACACATAAGAGATAGAGACATGTTATTGTGGATTTTTGTAGTATTTTTGTAGATCTACCATTCTCTAGCATACAATAATTTTCTTAAATATTAAGGAAGGGGCATAAACTGCTTTGTTTATTTAATGAATACTAACATTAAAATCAATAATTAAAGTGATATCGTATTTCCTGCTGTCTTTATTTACTTTAAAATATGTAACGTGGGAATATTGATTAGAAACCTCAATATGTCACTTATCATTTGATTGGTTATAGGTATTTGTTTTTATTATAATGAACTTACGAACAAAATGCTTTGTATTGCCGAAGTTGCGTAGTTAGAACTAACATGGGGAACTTTATACACATTTTACACGCTTAGAATGAAATAAAAAATAAATAAATATATTGGACACACACACGGTCGGCCGTCCCCAAAATAAGTAACCTAATACTTGTGTTATGGGTTACGGACGACTGGTAGATATACTACATATATAATTTTAAATGCATACTTAAGTATTAAATATAAATACCAACAAATTGTAGAAAATGTTGACCCTCGGCGGGGATTAAACCAGCGACCCACGGAGCTGAAGGCAGGAAGCTATCAGTATTAAAGTGACCTAATTCAAAATAAAGCCTAATTGAGTTAGATACATTGTAATCTTTATTTCAATGCCATCGGGCTACGAACTATTTAAAAAACCAGTGTTTTCTTGCTTTTCCAAGTTTTGGGTTTCTTTAAAACTAAGGAGTTTTTTAGGCGCTACACTGCGCTTTATTGCAATTTGCAATGCAACAACTTTTTTGAATTAAGTCACTTAAATGCTAATTGCGATTTGTCTTTCGTTTCTGAATTAGATTACTCAATCATCCCAGTAGCGTGTCGCTCGAAATCTCATCAATCAACCATGAATTGTCAGAAATTCATGTGCAACTTTAACCATTGTAGAAACATCGGTATCCTAACACTCTTCTACTCTCTTTAAACTGTTTTCGAAGGCATACTCAAAAAATGCCGAGATAGAACCATCTCTGGTCTGGTCAATACAGTTAACACCCCTTTTAGTATAATTGAGCAAAAAAGTTCCACGTTCCATAATCGTCATTTTAGTTGCCGACAATCAAATCACGAGAGCTGAACTGTGATAGCCCAGCGGTGACACAGTGCGACTCTTTCGAGGGGAACACGAGTTCAAACCTGGGCAGGCACCAATGAGTTTTTCTATTAAAACTCATGTGTGTAATTGATAATTGCAATTTATCACATGCTTTTCGGTGAAGGAAAACATCGTGAGGAAACCAGCATATTTTTAGAGAATTCTGAGGATATGTGTAACCTACCAATCCGCATTGGAGCAGCGTGATAGGTCTTAGCTCCAACCCTTCTCTCCAGAAAGGGAGAGAGGAGGCCTATTCCCAGCAGTGGGATCGTACCAGGCCGCTACTTTACTTTAATCAAATCACGATTATCAACATATGCCTATACAGTCCGACCACAGTGTATTCGTCGACGATTTTCGTAAAGCCCATCTGACGCCTCCAAAAAATCAAAAGACCTTTAATCCACTGTCAGGGCGCGAAGTTGAAAATATATTTGATGTTAATGTGTGTAATATCTGAACAAAATATCTTACCTTTGATGTTTTTCTTCACATCAAAGGCTTCTTTACTGAATCCGCCTCATAACATAGCATTGAACAGCTCTAGCATGTCTGGTTCGAATTCTACTCCTGTTTTTGGACCGTCTCTTATGCTCTTAAAATCTTCAAAGCTATAAGCATATCATCTATTTGAAAGTCTATTATATATATAGCATACTAAATATAAAACAAAGTCCCCAAAAACTGTCTGTCTGTATGACGATCGATTTTCTCAATTTCTACTGAAGGGATTTGAGTACAGTTTTAACTAAAAGGATCTTCCTGAAGGTTAAGGTTAGTAATTCCTTAAGTTTTTATGCAGATTGTGTCATAGAGATCGCGCGGTTGTAAAAAAAAGATATACATTTATGTAATGTACTAGACAATTGAAAATCTACAAATATATTATCCTACGAAAAAGTTTGCAATAGCATGTCTCTATCTCTTGTGGTTAACTCACAGTAACTACTTCTTTCTATGTTAAAATTTCAAATAATGCATAATAATAAAGGGATTTAAATAAAAGGGATTACAATTATATTTTAGTCTATTTTCAAAAAAGGGTTATAAAAGATTAACACAAGAACAGGTCAAAGACCTTGGTAAGGACTGTGAGCTTTGAGTTTATCCATCTTACATCCATAGTTACTTATAAAAATTTTAAAGCCACTGATGCCGTCGGCGTATACCAGCGTAAGATAAAGCAGAATTCTATTCTGTTAGATAACTCCTACCGACGTAATAACACAGATAAATAATTCAAATAAAAATCCGTCCTTAAGTAAGTAATTAAAGTCTACAGTCTGTGCATATAGGAATTAACTACTGTCAGTTGCTCTAATCCGTAATGTCAGTGGAGATCACATTAGGAATAATACGTGTTTAATTATTTGCCAAGTTATCTCTGAATGATTATATTTAGATACTTTATATTGTACTGTAAAGTCAATTTTACACCGAGTCGTAATACCTAGTTATAAGATAAGTTGATGCTGTAAAATCTGACTAAGACGAAAAAGCGATTTCTATGATCTTGCTACAAGAGAATCTAGAATTTATTTCAGTTGAAATATTTTTAAGTATCTTACTGATCAATAATTTATAAACCATAACATCATTAATCAGATTATTTAAGAATTTTTTAAAGAAAGGATCTACCAATTAGTTAGTTATGTTTTAGTTAGCAGTAAACGAAATTGAGAAAGGTATATAAATGTGTAGCTAAGGTATGATAATTTAATCCCATATCAATTATTTATTGTTAACTTAATGCTACCGATTTAGTTAATATATACCAACAGTATTACTAAAAGAATCTGTTTACTTGTTTATCTGGTAGGTAGCAGATACTTGATAAATTGATAGCTGAAATATTGCACAGCTGCAATTCAAAGCCAAGCTATCTTATCATATCCAGTAGTCACATATTTGTGGCAGAATACGACCATCAGTTGACGTCACCGATGAAGACTATAGCCTTGATGAAGCTTTTAAAGTCTTTATCAATTATAAAAAGCGGGATTTAAAAGTGGAAAATCAAAGGCAATTACGTTACTATCAGCCCCTATTGTTTTAGAGTCTAATAATGTTTACAATTAAAAGTAATATTGAATATCGTACCACAGTTAGTACACCAAGACAACGTGAACCCTGTTTGCTTCCTTACGAAGCGTTTCCAGTAGATGACAAAACCTCAGAGCAATCGCGAGAAGGATATAATACATGTATAGAGGGTGTTAGAGCTTATGATTTCTATTATTTACCTATACATACAAAGAAAATGCATAAATGCATAAATACCACGGGAGAATGCAAAGGGAAATGCATAGCATGATTTTAGCGACTTCTTACAAAAGCGAACTCTCTCTCCTTCTGAAAAGGTTTAGAGCCTACGCTCGTTATGCTGTTATAATAGGTAATACACATCCCAAGAATTCTCCAGATATTTTAGGCTTCATTATGTGGTTCATCACATCCTACGACATCGGAATTAGGTTTGATATCTATAATCCTTAGAAAAAGATAGATCATTCCTTGATAAAATTTTATTAAATTACGCTCTCAAAAAGATAGCAGGGACTGCTGATATTCAAAACGACACAAAATTGTGGAAATCCCTATATCAGTAGAGTACGATTAGTGGTTGAAAAAGAATAACAAAGGCGTCAATTTAGATGAAGTCTCCAAAGTATAGAACTAAAATAACAAAGGCGTCAATTAAGATGAAGTCTCCAAAGTATAGAACTAATGAGAAATAGTATAAAATAATGTAATATCGCATCGCATTAGCTTCATCCTATTAATACCAGTCGCCGTAAAGTAAATCTTAATAAAGATCAAAACACTTCAAGCTTATCTTACAGGGGCTACGTAATGGTGACATACAAACAGACACCAAAACGATAGTAACATTTACTGTAGCATTACGCGTTTTGTCTATCTGTGAGCCGATTAATTTATGCCCCAGTTATTTGTACGAGATAATGTTACAAACCTCACGTATTTGTATATCACGCGTTTATCTTTTAATTCTTGAACTGTCAGCGTTGTGCCACGAGATTTTTTATGACTTCAAATCATAAATATATATTATTCCAAGTTCATAATTCTTTTTTATTTAATTCTATATACACATATAAGGTCGTCTTATTCTCAACAAATATTGTTCTTGAAACACATAAGGGGTTTTCAACGGATGTCTTCCTATCATCAAAGTTGTAGGTAATATTTAATACACTATCCATAAAATAATAGCATAAACCTATAACATTAACAATTCGAGAAACAATATGGTATTCGATTCCCTATTACTCAGTTATTTTCGCTATTCGCTATTAATTATATAAGTTTTACAAATAAGCCGAAGATCGCCATTTTATATTATTAACAAAATTGCTCAGATATATAAAATAAATTTAAATAAATTGAAGAATTTAAGATAGAAGTAAAGTGCCATCAATTTTTTATAATGTACAAAAATCATCATATCATATCAAAAATCATCATGTCATGTACTTCTGACAGACAAAAAAGGCGTCAGATAATCCACATTTGTAAGGATCGAGATCATTACGATGCTCAGCACTGAGCAAACGACAACTATAGGTGGAGGAGATTGCGTAAAAAATAATAACAATTGAGCAAACGGAAATTTTATGTTGCGTGAATTAATACGCAAAAACGAAAATAGCTTAGATAAGATCTCTACAAATGAGTTGTATTATATCTGAGACACATGGACTATCTCTTTGATGAACATGTTTTCCTATTTCTACAAATATTTACCTTTGTTGCATGATGATTGCACTTTATAGAATAATGCATTCAGACAGACATTCTCTGTTTACTAGGTAAAGTAAAACCCGTAGTTTAAATAGTTATCGTAACTTATGCCTGACACAATTTTACTATGAAACAATAGTGAAGTGGTGAATAGAGTATGAAAAAGACGGAAATCGAGTTTTTGGTTTAGATTTTGAACATGAATATTTCCGAATAAAACCAGAATATTTTTATTTCTTAGACTTTAAGACTTTTAGACTTGTCGCAAAATTGGTTTTACATCTGTTAAGTTGCACCTTTTTTATAATTTTAGTGGAATTATGTATCTAAGATACTTAGCATGCGTTATGATCTGAAATTATCGATTCCTTTTTACGGAAATTTTTTGATATTCAATTGAACAAAAATTGGGGAAACTTAATTAAATTAGGTGACGATGTAATAATTTTATACTATAAAACCGATATGCTGAAAAAAATTATTGAGTTTAAAATTGTTGGTTTTATAAGGCATGACGTAATCTGCAATATAATATCATAGATTTTAAAAAATACAATTATTTTAGTATTAAAACATATAACGTTGATAAATAGGGTAAAAACGGTTTTGTAGTATTTTGAAAGATGCTATAACTTATAAATGTGTTTTATTAAATAAATAAAGTACACCCAGATTCGAAGAATCAAAAAAAATGTTTTATTGGCAATCGGCGGGGTTCGAACCCGCTACCCGCGGAGTTGAAGACTATCACTGGGTCCCTCCAACCCGCTTCAAAATAATAGAAGTGTCATTTTTTGATACTTTTCAAAACGTGCCATTTGACGAAAGCTTTGAGTGTTGCTTTTAACGAACTTGTTTACTTAAACACTTCTTATAAATAAAATAACATGTCCAATTAAAGCAACAAAGTAACACAACACGTGTGATCATGCAAAATATAAATGTATTTTTTATCTCTAGAGTGATGAAATAATTGTCGATTAAAACTTTAAAACTAAGCAAATATCACGCAATACGTAATAATAATCATCGGCTCGCCGAACATACACACCGTACGACCACGTGACACGTTCCAAATCTGGATTTAATGTTTTCATTAGTTGAATTATAGTTTACATCAAGTTTATCACAAATACTCAGCCATCTCAGTCATTGGTGCCATGGACATGACCCTAAGTTTTTTTCAACAGATGAGATTTACGGCTTTACGTAGAACATTGTGATAAACTAAATTTACCTACTTTATAATAAAGATTACGTAAATGTTAAACATTAAATATTTGTATCATGTGTAGTGAACAAAACTCTTTAATGTTTAAATATTACTCAGATGTATTTTGTTTTAATTATTTACCACATTTAGTAGGGCCGCGAGGCCTAATCGCTACTACGCTTTTGTCGTGCTTCAACACACGTCTATTTCTTAATTCTGAGCCATTACAATCAACTATGTGTTAGATATTGTCAGATATCATACGGTGACTCGGTATAACGTGTATAATTGTTACACATAATTATAATAATCAGTTATAATTTTATATATTAAAAATAAATATATTAATATGCATAGAATAATAATGAGGAAGTATTTTGTCTACAATATTATGTTATCTGTCATTTGGTGGGTAGAGGAATAAAACCGAATGAATGAGGGTAAAATATTGTGACCCGAGTCTTGTTCGCGAGCGACATTCAACAGTTTAGGAGTCCAATACCACCTCTCAAGGTGTCCATACGTTTTAAAGTGCTGTGACGTATTAATGTTGATTTGGTTACCGATATTGAGTATTTCGTGTTGTTAGAATCTAACGTCAAACAGTTAATATTCGTGATAAGAGCAACCATTGAGTTTCTTGCCAGTTCTTCTCAGTGGATGACAGCGTTCCGAACTGGTGGTAGAATCGTCCTGGCTTAATGATTCCAAATTATTATTAACTTAACCTGTCAATACTTGTTTAGCGTTTTCCATAAGTTGTAGTTGTACGGTTATCTCTTGTTGAATTATTTGGTAACATTTTCTACGAGAGAACGTTAGAATTAAGAGTCGAATCCCGGCCGTAGCTAACATATGTATGCTCAAGTAAGTTTATTGACTGGCCCGTTGGCGCAGTGGGTAGTGACCCTGCTTTCAATTCCGCGGGTCGCGGGTTCAATTCCCGTCGAAGGCCAACGTTTTCTATAAAACAATTTGTTCGTTTCTGTTGAAACGTATATACTTAATTGATACTTGCAATACATCTAGCGCTTTTCGGTGACAAAAAAACATCGTGAGGAGACCTGCATATTTCTTCTATGTGTAACCTACCGCATCTGCATTGGGGCGACGTATTAAGTCTTACCGCCAACCCTTCCCTTCAAAAAGAGACGAGGCCTATGCCGAGCAGTGGAACAGCACCAGGCCGTACCTTATGAAATTGTCCATACAAAAAGAACTTACAAGTCTCTAAGATTTTTTTTACGAGGCGGTATAAAGGTTTCAATATGGTGATCACTCACTCTGAAAATGTCCTCAAAATAATTCAAATATCGTTTCAATGCATCGTACGCACGGGCGTAAATACTTCGCGTTAAAACTCCGCAATAGGCGTAATAAGAAGTTTCGTATGGTATATTAGGCTTAACGCCGTGCGAATAGTTTCTTGGATTCGTTTCATTTCGACTTACTTTTAACGCACTGTAAAAAAACTCTCGTACCTACGAGGGCTGAAGGCATGATGAAAAAAGGTTAAATATTTATAGCCACATGATGAGATACGCAAAAAACAAAATCCAATTTTTCCAATATAAAGGCTATCTTAAAATATTATCACAATTCAAAATCTTGACTTTTAAATACTTGGTATTGCTATGTTACTTAATAATGATGATGAGTTGAATAAATGTTAACATAAACTTTCAAGACTCAATAATGTTAAATTTATGTGAATGATATATTTACATACGCATTAAGATTCTTCTATACATTGACATTTCTTAATATATCATACTATATAAATTAATTTCTCAACTCTAACGCCACCCAAGTAGCTTATGAATAAATAACTCAAATGGTCTTTAAGCGGTGTTAACTAACTCTGATATTTTTGAACTTTAAGTATAAGATAAAAATATTGTCAATAGAAATGTTATAAAATAACGCCCTATTATTTTCGCACTTCTGGAAAAAGACTAGGGCTACCAATTGATTTATAAGAAATAAAGTACATTTTATAAATAAATAAATATATCGCACACATACACACACGGCCGTCCCCAAAGTAAGTAACTTAATACTTGTGTTATGATTGACGGACAACTGGGAGATATAATACATATATAATTTTAAATACATACTTAAATATACACCTAGGCTCGAAGAAGCAACAAATTGTTTATAGAAAATGTTGGCCCTCGGCGGGAATCGAACCCGCAACCCACGGAGTTGAAGGCAGGGTCACTATTATTATATTCTATTATTTATTTATTATTATTATTATATTATATTAATATAACTAAACATTGACAGATTCGTTCTGAAAACTATATTACTGTGATTTGTTCAAGGCGGCGCAGCACTGAGCGTCTCCTGAATAGGTTTAACTATAAAAAATTAAAATCTAACAATTACAACAATCAGCATTTTGATCTTGATAACAGCATTATGTATAATTTTTTTTTTGTTTAACAGTTACAAGTTGTGAAAAATAATATAATACAGTTTTAACAGTATAGTTAACAACCCTAAAAAGATCTTCGAAAGAAGGATTGAAGCTTAGATGCAGTTGCAATGTGAATTCGTAGATATTTATATAGATATAAAAATCATTAAGATTTTTTAAATAGGAATTTTTAACCTTTTGTTAGTAAGGAGGAACCCATGCGGTAGTGCCATTGAAATCGCCACTGGAATAATATTAAAAGCTTAAGTCTGTGATGGCGGTTAAATTGTCCCACTGCCTTATAGTATTCTACTCGTACCCAGCGCGTACTATGACGGATGTTCTACAAGCCGTTTAGCGTATGCATCTGGAATAAATAAGGAAACCCGGGAACATGTACAAATAGATTCACAATAACTGTTGTTCGGTGAGAATAGACGACTTTATTTACTTAACAATTACCGTTTTGTTCATTAAGATTCTATTTAACTTCAATCCGATACTCCAATTAGAATACACCGAACCATCTATACTTATTATAAAACAATGTACCAAAAAGCTGTCTGTCTGTATGTAATCGATTTTCTCAAAATCTACTCAAGGGATTATATGTACGGTTTTCACCAAAAGATAGTGCAATACTTCCGTATGGTTTAAGTAAATAGTACATATCAGTATTATGTAAATTGTGTTGAAGAGATCGCGTTAAAAAACTTGCTTGCTGGGAGCTTTAGTCGCGTGCGTTGCGTAAACCATCAGAGATACGCTAAAGTAATGTACTAGAGAAGTGTGGATCTATAAAAATACTACAAAAAAGTCCGCAATAGCATATCTCTATCTCTTATGGTTAACTCACAATAACTACTTTTATGTTTAAATCTGAATTCTAGAAAAAAATTGTGGCACTCTGATTTCCACGCGGGCGAAGCCGCTGGAAGTTTTGTATAGTTTAAATAATTAATTTCAAGTCCTTAGTTATGGAGTGTTTAATTGATCTACAATTGAGCTTAGAAATTTAATGAATACTTAACCAAATCTTAGCCACTAGAATGCGTTTACATTACTCATATGAGAAATTCTCTATGGATATGTTATCTTTTCAGGTATATTTTTCGTGCTGAAAACTTATAAGGAATGCTTTTCAACAATAGTATGAACTATATGGTTGGTAAGCATACTTCTCTGTTTGTGATTTAATTTTGAAAAAAGTAAGTGTATGCAAAAATATTTTTTTTCTTAAAAAGATATCAATTTAACATCATCATCAACAGTAATCATTTTCATCAACATCAGATTATCCAACATCATATCATCCAATTTAAAGATTTTTTATTAGAAAAGAAACTTGAAAACCTGCTTGAATATAGTCTTGTTTCATCATCCTTCTGCCCTTATCGGGCCGGCACAATATGTTAGAAACATGTTGTCACATGATTTGTCTACGCATTTTAAGACCGGCCGCCTGCCTGACGTCAACTTACCTTAGTCGCCTTTTACGACACCTCGGCAAGAAATGAGTGGTCTATTCTACTCAACCGAATACCACACGGTGGGTCAACTTACCTTAGTCGCCTTTTACGACGTTGGTGAGAAATGAGGGTGGTCTATTCTACTCAGCCAGATACCACACGGCATATAATGTTGTCTTTAGGTATGATTAAGCAAAGTTTATGGTAAACAAATTTTATTTTATTTAAAGATTGTCTATCAAGTCAAATGCGACGAATCGAATCGAGTGTTAGGCCAATTCCCACGAACAGTACCTACATTAAAATAAATATTAGCTTTAGGAAGTGGTTGTTATCGTGGTTTATTTATTTCGTATAAATAGCGTTATTATGACGGTCAATTATTGTTCCTAGTGATCGTATAAGTAATAAAATAAATATATGGGACAATCATACACACGGTCGTCTATCCCGAAAGTAAATAAAATATACTTGTGTTATGGGTGACAGCTATAAACATTTATAATTTTATATAAATACTTAAATATGTACTCGTCAATACAGCTAGACTCGAACAGAACATAAAGAACCAACAAATAGTTTTAGAAAATGTAGGTCATTAGCGGGTTACAAACCCGCGACCCGCGGCGTTCAAGGTCTCTAGCACCTGCGCCAACGGACCAGTCTATAAAGTAAATAAAAAAAGCATAAAAAAAGCTCTAAAAAAGCATGCTCTGAAGTGACTTTAGATTACAACTAATTTAATTTAACATTAACTTTATGGGAATCATGTTCCTCCTTTCTCTGACGCATCAATATTTTATGTTACAGAAAAATCAAGCTGTGATTGCCCATCGGTGAGACCGTGCGACTCTTTTGTGGGGGTCATTAGTTCAAACCCCCGGGCAGACACAAAAAAGTTTTAAAAAAAGTGGTTAAAACTTATATGTCTCATTGATAATTGATCGCATCGATCGCCAATTTATCGCATGATTTACGGTAAAGGAAAACTTCGTGAGTAAACCTGCATAGAAATCTATAGAAATTTCTAGAGTAATATGTAACCTACCAATCCGCAATGGAGCAGCGTGGTAGGTCTTACCTCCAACCCTTCAAAGAGGAGGCCTATGCCCAACAGTGGGTTAGTAACAGACCGTTACTTTACATAACCAAAGTATATAGATGCGAAATAAATAAACATATATATTGTGTTTTATAAATTATATTATATAATGTTGATTTGCACATTTTATAAAAAGAAATTCTACCAAATTTACGTAGTACGTAAATTTTACTACAATTAAAACGATTATCCCTTACATAAACTAGTTTTGACGATATCATAATGTATTGATCTATATCAAATAAACGAGCTTATTAAAATTTTCATTTTATTTGATCTTTTTAAAAACCTTAATAAATAAGTTAATTTTATTTAATTACAAATAAATAAATAAATAAATAAATAATAAATAAATATATGGGACATTTACACACACGGTCGTCCGTCCCCAAAGTAAGTAACTTAATACTTGTGTTATGGGTGACGGACAACTGGTAGATATAGTACATATATAAGTTTAAATACATGCTTAAATACAAATACATACAATAATACTCACCCAGGCTCGAAGAACGAACAATTTGTTTATAGAAAATGTTGGACCTCGGCGGGAATCGAACCCGTTTTACAAGCTTTACCTAGTCACCCTGGGAACTGAGGAATAAAATATATATTTTTATGTAATTGCGAATCCACGTGAACTTAATTAGTCCCCTATTTCAATCCACGGATCACTAGTAAGTTAGCGCTTTTTCGCTATTGACGCGTACTTAACTTTCACGGCATTTATGAATACGTTATCATAGAGTTATTATACTAGAACAGATAAGCCAGTCTACAATGGTCCCTATTACAAGAAAGAGAAAGTAAATGAAAGTTTATCTACCTGTCTCTCTTTTTTATGTGTGATTATACAAAGATAAGTATACGAGTTACATCTTCCGTTTCATTATTTATTGTGACACAATCTTCCCCACTTTAGTATACAAACTCTATAGTTATTCATCAAAATTTTAATGTATTAGTAAAAATATCAAATGAATAAAAGCGGGTCATCGTCCTCCTTATCCCACTCAAGCGAGATCGGCACAACATGTTACATGTTGTGACATGATTTAGGTACGTATTTTACGAACGGCCGCCTGCCTGACGTCAACTTACCTTAGTCGCCTTTTACGACACCTGGGTAAGAAATTAGGGTGGTCTATTCTAGTCAGCCGGATACCATACGGCGGAAATGAATAAATGAATAAAACGGGTAATAGAAATAATCGAACCGTTTGAATTTTTAAAAAGCATCTATTCAACAATTTAAAACCTACGTAAAACCGTTCGAATTATTCCATTGAAAACCTATTACAAAGCTATGTTAAACTTACTACACGCAGTCGAAAGCGGAGCGGTATGAGCAATACATTAGCACTGTATCGTTACATAGGTGTTATTAGTGTCATTTGCACTATTTTTGGATGGGATAAACACAGGAGGGCATATTGTCGAACCCTCACCAAATTGGAAACAAATGCTCCCAGGTGCTAACTCAATTTGTTCGGGTTTTGCTAACGTGCGAGCAATATATGGATACCCAGTGATTCTTGCATCACATATGCGTGATTTGGACAGGTTTACAGTTATGTTGTGTTTTACCAATTCATAAATATCTTGTGATTTGTATAGAGAAACAAGGTATATGGTTCTTTGATTTGATATCATTCTATTAGGGCCACCAAAAAAAAATCAATATATTCTTTATTCAAGTAAACTTAATTTAAAGAATTAGGCGTTACTTTGCGCAGATCCATAATACAGTAATAATAAAAATTATTTTGCTATAATCCGCGATACAGTAAATAGAGAAAATATTTAGTGCTAAATTATATTTTTTCCTACTCATGTATCGGGTATGAAAGAACGGATAGTCCACTATACATTTAGCACTAAATATTTTCTCTATTTACTGTATAGCGGATTTTAGCAAAATAATTTTTATTATTATTCAAGTAAACTTGTAAACAAGTGCTTTTGAATCGTTAACTCTACTGCTGGTTCCCAAAGTTACTCCTACCGAGAAGAACCAGTAAGAATCTAGGTGGTTGCTCTTTTCAAATAAAATTCTTATAATTAGTTACATTTGGTCATTACTACCTTATACAGGGTAGAGGAATAGCTATATCTACGCATTTTTATCATCTATATAATCCTCAATAGTATAATATAAGTAGGCTTTTTGTATCAGCCTACCTCTTTAACAGCATTTTTAAACTACTGTAGTGGCATAGATAAAATCGATTGCGGGATTTTATAATAAAATCTTATACCCAAACCTACAAATGACTTATGTACTTTTGCAAGGCACAAAGCAAGAACCGCAAGCTTATGTCAGTTCCCACTTTGTCTATTATATACATCGCCAATTATCTAAGCTTCTCTCCGATTTTGTGGAAACCGAGCCTAAGCATTTAAGAAAGACGCTTCTAGCTGGAATTATTATCTAGAAGAATCGACGAGTATGCAAAATGCGGAGGGTAAAAGCGCGGAAGCTCTACTAGTATTTGTGTTCTTTGTATATCCGTATTAATAATATATGTATATGCGAAAGCCTGTCTGTCTGTTCGCTTTCACAAATTATCCGCTGGACCATAATTGTTGATGATTGGCACAATTAAAGCATAAGATAAAAATATACCGTTTTGCTTTCGGGAACAGGGGAAAAATACTTATTGCATTTTTTTTATTAACAACAAAAATGTACGAGTAATGCCAATCTTAAATCACTCACACGCTAGTACTATTACAAATCATGCCGACTTGGTATATACATACTTAAATACAAATATACACCCAGACTCGAAGAACCAATAAATTGTGTAAAGAAAATGATGGCCCTCGGCGGGAATCGAAACCGCGACCCGCGGAGCTGAAGGCAGGGTCACTAACCACTGCGCCTACGGGCCAGTCAATTGTGATAATCAATAACATAATTTTTTGTATTCAACTTGTTGTTACCTATTCTTAATATATATTTCATTGTAAGTATTTGTAACCTTTTATTGTCAAAATTAACGGGATATTTTACCAAGCGTGGCGTGAGCATCCGTCAAATGTGTATCAATAAGCCAATCTAATCTATATCAAGTCAAAAATTGTACGAAACTCTAATCTCTTAATCTGTTTGAACAATACACGAACACCGCCAATAAACGATAAGTGACAAATCTCAGCTACGATCGGTATAATCCATGGCTTTACTGATAGCCGGCTAATTAAGACTTTATCTAATAGTCTTAAAGGCAGCTGAAACAATGTGCTTGATTGAGACCTTCCTTGTTTGATTATTTGCCTAATAAGGATAAGTCCCACAATTGTAACTTAGTTTAAATTGTTTTTAAATAAATATTTAACATAGGATTTTGGTTATTAATCGATTGATTCATTTATAACGAACCGAATTCTATGTCGCGAATTTGTCTGCGTTTGTTGCACATGTGATGTGAGTGGGATAAGGGCATGATGACGATAAAATTAGTATAGAAGTATAGATATGTGAAACCCAACTAACTTACCATCCAAATCGTTGCCTCGAACATCAATTCATTAAAGCATTTATAATCATATTATTGACTGGCCCGTTGGCGCAGTTAGCATTGTCCCTTTCTTCAGCACCGCGGGACGCGGATGCGATTCCAACCGAAGGCCAACATTTTTATTAACAATTTGTTAGTTCTTCGAGTCTGAGTGTATATTTGTATTTAAGTATGTATTTAAAATTATGTATGTATATATTTACCAGTTGTCTGTCACCCATAACACAAATTACTTAGTTTAGGGACGGACGACCGTTTGTGTAAGTGTCCGATATATCTATTTATTTATGATAATCCAAATAATTAATTAAGTTATAGTAACAAAAAGTCATAGGCGTATTATAAAACATGTGTCGTACTATTAAATAGACGTTTATAATTAGTATTAGAAATTTATGCGTAATTCCTTATCATAGCTGTTAGCGATAAAATAAATGCCATTATATAAAAATCCTGCATAAAATACGCAAGATTTAATTTACAAATAAAATCAATTGGTCAAGTTTAACGCAATACGAATTACCTGCAATAACATAACGCGAATGATTGCTTTCAATTTTGAAATACGAGCACACGTTTATCGTTCATGAAAATCATGAATTTCTGAAATAAGAAGACCGTTATCTTCACGTAGTCGATTCGCACGCAATCTTGCGACTATCTCTTGTACTAAATGTTTATCATGCTAATGCATAATCTAACCGTGCCTTATCGGGTTCCTTTTAATCGTATTTTTAATGCGTAAACGCAGACTAGCTAAATACCGATTGTTTTTGTGATAGTGATAGATTATGATATTATATTATGTCCTATTTTGCAACAATATTACATTTGAGTTGCTGATCACGTTTTCCAAGAAATTTACACGTAACTAAGTGATATTTGATATTCTCATATTTACGAGTAGCATATTTATATTTTTTTTTTATAATAAAACTGCCGCTATGGCCTAAAGTTACATATTACATCAAACCCTGGGCGTCAATCTACATTTTCTTTCAAAATTTATGTACGTTATTGATATTTACAATTAATAAGAATATCTCGAGGAAACTTGCATAACTCTATGCCAATTTGTAATGAAGTAGCATGGTGAGTCTAAGTTCTGTAACTCTGTAAATTTGGTAAGAACTTTGATCAATAGTGGGAAATTGAGGTTTTCAATCCAAGTTTTGAATGTAAGAATGTTATGTTATGTTGATAGATCCGTTGTTCCATTTCGGTAGATATTACTAGAAGTCATTTTAGTTATTGCACTGGTAATGCCACCGCATTTTTCATTTCTTAATATTAATGGTCATATAATATTCGCAAATAAAATTGTAAATTAGGGGAGACATATTCCTTTTAAATTTCATTGCTATATAAGTTAAAAAAGCTTGTAAAAAAATGTATTTGGAGTATGGCTTCGAAATCAATTTCAGTTGGTTTAACTAATAATAAAATGAACGTGATGATGGATGAAACATAAAGAATAAGAGAGCATCTAGCTCGTTGGATTATTGGAATAGTAGGATTTTTTTAACACAGGTAAAAGGTACCGTCAAAGATTTAAAAGTTTTATCTAAGAGTTATTATAATAGAATAGGAGAGTACGCAGGCATGTAAGTGAGAGTGTTGTTACAAATAACGAAAGAAAAGTTGAAACTCATGTATTTTTCCTTGTCTTATCACACATAAAAAAGAGAGTCAGACAATAAGTCTCTTTTCTCTTTATAGTCGATGGACTCATTTTATGCATACATAGTACATAACTCAAAGAGTTTGACACCAAGTTTTATCTTTTCCATTTTTAGTCTTTGATATTTATAATCTGTGATAATGCTACATCTATTTCAGTTTTTATAGTCTGTCAAAAGCTGAGATGTCGTCAATAAAAATCAAATGACGTGATATTAACGCGTGGAGCGACTTTTTGTTTTTGGCTGCAGTAAATTTTATTTAAATTTACCTAATTACCATGTAGTCGCTTCTATAATAATAAAATCAAGGATATTTAATATTATATTTATAATTTTGGTACATTTAGAGGTCTGGTATTTAGAAAATGGCACGCGTATGTAATTTAAGAAGAGCTTTTGACATATGCTAATGTGTTCTATTCGTGCATAGCAATTTATGCACATGAATGGTTATTCCAAAATTTTCGCTCCTTACCCGTTTATTATAAATTTAGCTTGTAAATAAAAATTTTATTTTAATTTTCTGGTCCTGTGCTAGAGATTTTTTATTAAATATTTACTTTAAAATATTATATTATATACTTATATTCTTATCCATTATACAAAGTAAATGATAATTAAAGAGAACCCTTGATGCGTTAATTATTTTTTAATATACTAATACATTAGCCATAAATACGAAAGACAACTAATTAAGTTTTGATATACATATATGGGATAATAAAGTAATTTACTTAAATACTACAATTTGATTAAGAAATTTTGGCCCTCGGCAGGAATCAAACCTGCGACGTCCATAGCTGTATGCTGGGTCACTGTCATATTAAATATATAAATGTACTCTTATTGTAGCTAATAATACTATCGAGCTCGACTTCTTCGACTTAGATATCAGTAATAATAGAAAGATAATATCCAAGTCATGGATTTCATATATCTACGTATCAACACACTTTAGATATATACACTCAAAGCATTAACTTTCCATAATCTATGAGCAGATTATTTATTCGCTCGATGATTATCGCTAATTAACACTCGAGTTGCATGCGATTAAATGAAATAACCCAATTATCCTCGGCCATAACAGATATCGAATGCATTTATTTTACAATTGTATTTGTTTTTGCTATAACATAGAGGCCTCTATAATACTCATATATCACTAAAACATATGTATGTAGGTTTACTCGAGATGTTTTTCTACACTGAAAAGCACGTAATAAGTTAAAGGTGCCCGTAGTGCCCTTATAAGGATAGACGTGTGGTAGTGGTAATAGAATAGACCACCCTCATTACTTACCGTGGTGCCGTAAAAGGCGACTAAGGTAAGTTGCGACCCACTGTGTGGTAACCGGCTGAGTAAAATAGACCACCCTCATTACTTATCGCGGTGTCGTAAAAGGCAACTAAAATAAGTTGACCCGCTGTGCGGTATCCGGCTGAGTAGAATAGACCACCCTCATTTTCTTACCGAGGTGTCGTAAAAGGCGAATAAAGTAAGTCGACCCGCCATGTGGTATCCGACTGAGTACTATATACCAACCTCATAACTTACCGAGGTGTCGTAAAAGGTGACTAAGGTAATTTGACGTCAGGCAGCGGGCAGTCGTAAAATAACTAGTCAAATCATATCACAATATGTTAAAAACATTTTATGCCGACCCCACTTAGAGTGGGATAAAGACAATAGAATGATGAAGAGTGCCGTAAGAAAGATCATACGGTTACTGTTTTCACTATAGCAATCATAAATTATGCAATAATAAAATTTATAAGGAGCGTCTAGCGAGGGAACTTTGCAAACGCAACAACAAAAAAGCTATCAATGGGGCCGCGGACAGGACCAGAGCACATTAGATATTGTTGACAAAACTTCCTCTTCAATTAATATGCATCGACAGGTAATGTCGCGTACGTGCGCCTGCGCCGGCCCCCGAGCGCCGCAGACTACATTTTCGCATGCACGTCACATCTATGCAAAATTTTAGGCGGGATGCGTTCGCTGATGTAAGAAACGTCCAGTAAAAGCCCGTCATACTTTCCAACACCGCTTCTCTGTCTGCATGGTCCGGTGCGGTCGTGTTAGACAAAGAAAGATGTCAAACCCGATGCGTTTGGACAACGCACATCGCATTCGGTAAAACCGGGTTTCGACGACCGCCACTGCGCATTCCCATGCAAGGTATGCCCGCGGGAGCTATGTCGGCAATTTAAATATTACGGCTACTCAAAAACGTGAGATGTAAGTAGCAAGAAAGCCCGTGTGGGCTCCGAGCTTGCCGAAATTCAGATGGAGCGAATCCGGACGAAAAAATATTATATTTAATTATAAGGCGACATTTTTTCGTAATGAAACTGCAGTTTTTCATTCGGGCCGCATCGGGCGACGCAATTATTAATGCCATGCATGTTTTTTTGTAAACATAAAGTTACTTTAAAGCGAATCAACTGTAAGATTATAATTAGTATACAGTTTTATATGATATCCATTTTATCAGTGTTAACTATTGGGATATGAGAGCGTCTACGTATATAGGTCCATTCCCATGTCGGCATGGAAAAATAATATTCAAATGGATTCACGCGCGCGCGCCTCCGTCCGAATTTTGCAACCTCTTTTGATGCGCCCGCGCCGATTCCGGCAAATCCGTCCCGTCGGAAGTGCGTGGCGCGCTTTGCCGCCAGAGTCGATTGTCGATATGCTCACATGGAGTCGTTGACCTCGATAAGGTCCCCGATTTCAGCTATCACAGGCCATTATTGGGTAGATTAAGACGCCGCCCGAGATCACCTACTAGCTTGTGAACTACAAGTTCTATTCAGCGAATGTAAATTTTCTCGTTTAATATGTACAAAGCGTCATTGCTTAACATTTTCTAGATGCCGCCATGCAATATAATACAATATTAATGAGATATGAAATTGGCTTTCTTGTATTATTGAGTAATATTATTTTCAACTCGTAATGTTTTTTTTTTATTAATAGAAACGTAAGTTATCGACATTAGGTATTCCCCTCACTAATCCGCGTGATGCGTATACGGTCGCACAATGCACTTATTATTCGACAGTTCAGTTTCTAAGTAAAGTGCATACGGAGTGAATACGGCGTTGAAATGACGTGTGCGTCTGCCCTTCGAATGACTGAATATTAGTTTCACAGAAGTTACAACATACAATTTGAAACAATGTTGTGTTTAATACGATAATCCGTTATGAACGGTCCATTACATACGAGCAGACTACTTAATTAGATCTACAGCACCTGGCTTATTAAATTAATATTGAGTACAGGATTTAAATTTCCTAAAGTAGTTAATATTAATCAACTTCATTGTAAATTAAATTGTAATGCATGAGTGTAACAATACAGAGATATAAAATAAGTTGATTCTTCCTTTAACTTTCCCGAACTCGCGTTTTTGTTTCTTCCAAAAATTATTCGTTAACATTCGCAAGCAAAAAACTTAATGCGGTGAAAAAATATTATTCTATCTATTCTAATGTAGAATACATTAGCGTCTTTCTCAGCAGCAGTATTGGTTTTTTAACTAACTAGCTGTCCGGTTACGCGTTGCGGTGGCTTAGTCTGGTTTCGGATTCCCCCGAATCAGAGTTCAACAGTTAAAAAAATGATCCTATCGCCACCAAACTTACATCCGCTGAGTCAATCTAGAGATTATCCGAAAATTTAATTAAAATCGGTTCCGCCATTTCGGAGTATAAAAAGAACATGCAAACATTGATTTTATATGTATAAGATTACACTTATATCAGATGTTTCCTTAGAAATTACTTCGATTATTATTGGACAATAAGCGGTGATAGCCTAGCGGTGAGACCGTGCGACTCTCTAGAGACGACATAGGTTCAAACCCCGGGCAGGCACCAATGAGTTTTTCTATTAAAACTTATGTGTCTAATTGATAATTGCAATTTATCACACGCTTTTCGGTGAAGGAAAACATCGTGGAAACCTGCCTATCTCTAGAGAATTCTAGGGATATGTGTAACCTACCAATCCACATTGGAGCAGCGTGGTAGGTCTTAGCTCAAATCCTTCTCTCCAATAACGGAGAGAGGAGGCCTTAGCCCAGCAGTGGGCATAGTAACAGGCCGCTACTTTACTTTTTTACTTTATTATTGGACAAAGTTGTAATCCTTTATTACAAGTTTGTCGGACTACCGTGCGTACCGTGCGTAATAAATTGTAATGATTATTAAAATATAAATGATTGAAACGTCTTTTAAAGATTCACACGGGTCATAGAAGTAGAGCATATATATACTCGTACAAGGTATAGCAGCCATATATCTAGCATCCTCTGTCCTAAAAAGAACACAAAAGGCACATTCTCTATGTCATTCCATTGCCCATCTGTGGGATATAACAGGACGCTTCCTTATTTTATTATATAGCTTCATATAATTTATATAACAAAAAAAAAATTATTTCCATGACATTTTAAACGAAATCAAAACCACTCATAATTTAGTCGACCGACAGTAATTGTCGTGCAATTCGAGAAATCTCGTTTTAAGTTGAAAAGAAGGCATATCCACACAGTAAGAATTCCTCCAAGAAAGTTTACTTTGGTTTAAAAACGCTAAATATATGGTGATCTTAGATTTTAGACACTGCCTGAAAATATCATCAGTGAAGTTCTGTTTTCCACCATTTTACTGAACAACTACAGATTCACAAAAGGAACTTTATACTTTGATACAGATTAATTATAAGATCTTTACAATTATTTCTTCGCAGTGTGGTATCCGGCAGAATAGAATACCACCACCCTCCGTTCTTACCGAGGTGTCGTAAGAGGCGACTAAGGTAAGTGCCGTGTGGTATCCGGCTGCATAGAATAGACCACCCTCATTTCTTACCGAGGTGTCGTCAAAGGCGACTAAGGTAAGTTGACGTCAGGCAGGCGGCCGGTCGTAAAATACGTAGCCAAATCATGTGACAACATCTTTGTGACATGTTGTGCCGACCCCACTTAGAGTGGGATTAGGGCTGGAGAATGATGATCTTTACAATTATTTCTTAATCTGTAACTTTATTAAAACGCTGTGATAGTCCATTTGTGAAAGCGCGTAGTTATCAATACTTATGTTACTTTATTAATAAGTTGTGATGGACCTGTGGTTAAGGCGAATAATGGTTACCATAAATTTACTAGGTCAAATCTTGAGCTAGGAGCATTGAATTTTGAAAAATTTAGTAGTTCTAATTAATTTCTTATTTTATTTCTATTGAGGAAAAAGCAACATTAGGCATGCCTATCATGTAGGCATCATCAATAAAAGACTTTCTGGCTGAAAGCCCCAATCCCGTACTAGGGCAGTTTGGTGCGTCTAAGTTCAAGATTCGTATCTAATCAGAAACTAGGTCTTTCTAAACTGTCATTGATATTGATTATTTTTTTCACTTAACTATAACATTGAGTTAATCAATATAATATTAGTACTAACTTTATTAAAGTTTTATTGTAAATAGACAATGTTTTAATCATCTATTATGAGTATACTTTGATCATCATCATCCTCCTGCCCTTATCCCACTCTAAGTGGGATTGGCACAACATGTTACAAACATGTTGTCACATGATTTGGCTACGTATCTTACGACCGGCCGCCTGCTTGACGTCAACTAAACTTAGTCGCCTCTTACGACACCTCGGTAAGAACGGAGGGTGGTCTATTCTATGCAGTCGGATACCACACGGCACATACCTTAGTCGCCTCTTACGACACCTCGGTAAGAACGGAGGGCGGTCTATTCTATTCTGCCGGATACCACACTTATCATTGTGTAATATTTTGAAGATCAATAATTATATAAACTGAAATATATCTTATATAATACTTTCCGTTGGGGGTAAATAAAAGCGAGTCTAATAAAAAAGTAAAAATAAAACAATGACGACCTTTATCACATCGTGTGGACAGAGCTGAAGCTTCACAAACTTGATTTTTGTAAAGTATTCAAAGCGGAGAATCAAAAACAGAGCGGTTCTGAAAAGGCAATTACGGGGTTCTTTCTTGTAAGTGAGGTAGCGAATACCTGAATTTTATTGCCATAACAATGAATAAGAAATCCGGGGTCCCTCATTGTTTATCCCATTACGTCAGTTAAATCTTCGTAAACAATATCCCTGCAAACAGGATCATCACCTTAACGGGAACATCCCGAGACGACTTCAAAAGGATCTACCTGATTTAAAATTTATGATGCTCAAAAGAACAGACACAGATACGGGATAAGTAGATTTAAAATCAACGAAACTTTTTTTTCGCGCTTTATGAAACAATTGGTTAATGTTTCTAACAAGTATTCAGTCCTTAGACTATTAACTATCCATTCAATAACAAAGAAGTCTACATCCTTATTTAAAGTTGTCTAAAATATTCATTAAATCATTAAAAAGGATATTACCATTTGTATCGCGATAAATGTTAATGTATTTAATAATTGATAGACATTGGCATAAATGTAGTTTTAATATATAAAATAAAATCAGTGTTTGAAATATTTATTGTTTTTATGCTAATAATTATATGTGTCTTATATTATCGTAAAATCATGCTGATTAATTTAATTAACGCATAAACAAAAATGCAAAAATGTTAATATAATGGTTTTGTATGCATTATTAAAACAGAAATCAGTACTCCTGTCGATGTTTACTAAACATTTATTCATCGTGTACGAAATTGCTACCAACAAAACACAAAAAAACGATAATATATATAATAGTCTCAGACAGACAGACAAGCCACATAAAAGGCAAAAGTCTAAAGAAGCGAAATATTCGTAAGATTGATGGGTATCGATCGATCTTTCTAATTTTCAACTTTAAAATCTTAGAGCTGAAATTTAAAATATTAAATATTAAAAAGATATAGGTAGTTGTACACAATATGTTAGTGTATGAAAAATTATAAAGCGTAAAAAAATTCCTCTTGATTAAGGAAAGTTTCTTATTATTTACGTAGAAGGACGCAGTACTCATAAACCTTAGGTAAAATAAACAATAAATCGTAATTTATATTATTGGGCTCTTTATGTTAATTCTGTTAAGTCTCAGTTGATGTGAAATGGGATGCTTGACATAATTGTATACGAAAAAGATGGTATATAATGCGATACACGCTTTTTTCACAATAATACTAATATGTTTCGTCATATCTCTTCTACTTATATTAAGAACTATTTCCCACTTTTTCGGTCAATGGGCAACGGTCAAAGTTTTAGTCGTTTTTTTAAAGTATACTTATTTTTACATAAATACATAATAAAACGGTCGTATTGTATGGTATGGAATGTTGGGCAATGAAAAAGACGGATGAAAGAAGAGTGCATGCAAATGAGATGAGAAAATCAACAATGTCATCATCCTCCTGCCTATATCCCACTCTAATTGGGTCGGCACAAAATATTTTGTCTCATGACTACGTATTTTACAACCGGCCGCCTGCCTGATGTCAACTTACCTTAGTCGTATTTTACGACCCCTCGGTAAGAACGAGAGTAGTCTATTCTACTCAGCCGGATAACAAACGGGGGGCGACTTACCTTAGTCGCCTTTTACGACACCTTGGTTAGAATTGAGGGTGGTCTATTCTACTCAGCCGGATACCACACGGCAAATAAAAATCAAGAAAGTCAAGGAAGTGGGGTGTGATAAGTATGGAAAATAGGATGAGTATTTAAGGGGATGTCTGAAAGTTGCGCCCATTATAGAAAAGGCGAGATTAAAATAGTATGGACATTATAATGAGGAGAAATGAAAATCATGTGTTAGAAATGAATATCGATGGATATGTGACTAGAGGAAGGTTTAAAACAGATGATTGGATTGTGTGAAGAATGACATATAAAACGATAGCGCCTGAGTTGACGAATGATAGGGGAGAATGAAAGACAAAAACATGTTGTGCTGATCCCACTTAGAGTAGGATAAGGGCAGGAGAATGACGGTTTATGATTATATAAATAAGAATAAAGCTGTGATACATATATTGTGTAATACAGACAATACCAAGAAATACGATTCTGTCGTGGAGCCTGTCCTCCTGATGCTTCGGTTTCGGGGCGAAACGATCGTAGAGATTTTGGTGGTGGTTGTGTGTATTGCTTGTGTGCATTGTTGCTGGTGGAGGCATCTTGGGATACGTGTGGTGTCATACACTTAGCTTTATATACATTCTCTTAACACACGCGGATTATAAAAAAACTAAGTAATAAAAAATAAAAATAGCAAAAGTAATTTCTGTAATATAGCCTGCTTCTATAAATCAACAATAAATATATTTGATCTTGTAGTTAACGTATTAATTTAACATAACATAGATCCCATTGAACCTAATCTAAAATTCGGATATACAACGCATATTTAGTTGTGATTAAGTAACGATCTGTCCCTCTATTGTTTATACGCGTTAGGATCGGGGTGATTCATTGACGATCTATCAGTGGACGCACATCTCGGGTCTGGAAGCTGCCACAAAACAGAGATTAGAGTTCGTTCACACAGGATTTTATTCCTATGCATCGTATCGATGCACACATATCGGTGCACTCTTACTCATTTGTTGTTGTAATTGTAAAAGGGATGGCGGATGAGATAAGTGGGTCGATGACATTTGGCTCCGGCTGATTACTACGATTATGCACTTTGAGCGTTGAACTTTAACTACGAGCTTTGATACGTGGCTATGACTGCGAGATTTAACCATACAATGGCATAATTTATAGAATTAGGCGTTACTTTGCGGAGATCCATAATACAAAAGTAATAATAAAATTATTTTGCTATAATCCGCGATACAGTAAATAGAAAATATATATAGTGTTGAATGTATAGTGGACTCTCAGTATTTTCATACCCGATACGTGCAGGATTCGTATAAAACACATGCACAAACCTCCACCACTTCCACCACAATACACAAGCACAAAAAAACGCAAAGCTTTGCGACAAAATCGCAAAGCTTTGCGATTTTGTCGTGGAGTCTATCTCCTGTTGATGCCTCGGTTGCGAGGCGAAACGATTGTTGAGTTTGTGATAGTAAACCTGTGTAGTGCTTGTGTGGTGGAAGTGGTGGAGGTTTGTGCATGTGTTTTTACGAATCCTGCACGTATCGGGTATGAAAATACTGATAGTCCACTATACATTAAACACTATATATATTTTCTATTTACTATATCGCGGATTATAGCAAAATAATTTTATTATTACTTTTGCATACAATGGCAATATAAGGCATCGTGAATTTGTAAAGTTTTAAATTCACCTACACTAAGTGTACTTTGGAAGTAACAATCTAGTTTCCTAGAAAGAGGCTTAGAAAGAATAGTAATGCTGTTGCCGGTTATTCCTTTGGGAATGAGAAAAATTCAATAGAACCTAGTTGATGTTATTTTAGTACTAAAGTTGTGGCGAACTGTTGTTGGTACAGTTAAAACAAATATACGGTGCCAATAATTTTAATTACCAGATTAACGATAATCAAACATCTCATATGTAAAAAGCAATGTTTGTCTGTATGTCCCTTTTAGACTCCGAAATTGCTATAACGATCTTAATCAAGTTTTCAGACTGCCTTTAGGATAGCCTAGCGGGTAATCCTGTAAAATTTGGTGACGATTTTTTTTACCTGTCGATTTCTGTTTTGAGGGGATTTCGAAACCAGACTGAGCTACAGCAACGCGTCGCCTAAAAGCTAGTTAGTCATAAAAACCAGTAACTGTAATTCTAACTTAATTCTACTCTATTACTACTATTTTATTAACTCTAATTGATAATTGCAATTATCGCACGCTTTTCGGTGAACAAAAAATTTCGTGAGGAAACCTGCATATCTCTAGAGAATTCTGGGGATATGTGTCACCCACCAATCCGCATTGGAGCAGCATGGTAGATCTAACCTCCAACGCTTTCGAAAACGGAGAGAGGTGGGTTACGACCAGCAGTGGAATAGTAACAGGCCGTTAGTTACACCAGTTGTTATTTGTTAAATAAATAAAAAGATATACAAATAAATATCGCAACGATACATTAGCCAAAACGATAGACATAAGTTAGTGTATTCAACGATCAGTATCACAAAGCGTTCTAACCACAACGATTCAACATTCAACACGTATAAATTCTCATGTAGCGATAACAGAATCTATCCGATATACCGCTATTACCACTATCGCATCCTGACGATAGCTGCACGGTATTGCCCTAAACCGAACCGTTGGTCAGTTCAAGGCAAATTAAACAGAAAATAACAAAGATTATTTTATAAAAGCGAATATTTTACAAGTCTTTTCTTTAAGTAATTTAATGTTATTACAATCTAGCAACACTATATGACATATAAGTTTTTTTTCGAACTGACTGTATGCTGTAAGCCCTAATGGCTTTTACAGCGTCACCGGGCGGGACGGGCGAGCGCAGAAGCATCGCCAAGGTTGCGAAATGCAGAGAGTAGAGCGCAGAAGCTCTACTTAACTCGGGGAACGTCGTCCTAAGGGTGCCTCCTGTGAAGCCGGACCACGGCTTAGGGCGACGTGTAGTGGAGGGTTGATAGTATGACTTAGATTAGTGACTTATAAGTGATTAATCTCATACAATAACTTAATTGTAGGGATTTTTCCTTGTTTCTGGTAAATGAAAACACAGTATTCGGTTGCTTTTTGAATTGGCACTAACTATGCTATACTGTCATTCATCATTCTCCTGCCCTTATACCACTCTAAGTGGGGTGAACATAACATGTTTTAAACATGTTGTTACAAGATTTGTATTATTAAGAATTTACGACCCTGCCTGCCTGACGTCAACCCACCTTAGTCAAGTTTTCAAACACCTCGGTAAGAAATAATAGTAGGTTATTCTACTCAGCCGGATACTAAACAGCGGATATACTATACTGTCATTATTTATTTCTAATTTTTAAGGTTTCCCTTTGAATTTCATTGAGATAATTATAATCATAAAATTAGGCGTTACTTTGCAAAGATCCATAATACAAAAGCAATAGTTATTTTTATATATTATTTTGCTATAATTTGCGATAAACTTTTCAGACCTGATACATGCTGGATTCGTAAAAACGTATGCACTAAGACCTCCACCACAACCACAACAATATACATGAACTGCACGCATTCACTATCCCAATTCCAACAATCCCCCCGTTTTGCCCCGAAACTCCTTTTCGCTTCTCTCCGAGATCCTTTTGAATTTTCTAAATATGTTTGTAAGTAAAGTAACTAGATTGCGTTAACTTTGATGTGATAGTGAGGCTGTAATGATATCATCCTTCTGCCCTTATCTCACTCTAAGTGGGTTCGGCACAATATGTTACAAACATGTTGTCACATGATTTGGCTACGTATTTTACGTATTTTTTATTCAGTTATCTATTTATTGATAAAGATGGACCATATTTAGCGAGCTTCTATTATTGATGCCACTATCCTAAATTTGAATAATTTGATAAAAGCTGAAAAGTCCGGTACCGCTGCAAAAAGCCTAAGCGCCGAAAGTCACTGGTCAGTTTGAAAAAGACTGAAAGCAACATATTATTAATTCTTTATAATAATTATTTTTTTAATTCTTCGTAATTATCATAATTTGAAGAAATTGTCTTGTTATACCCGCTATCGCTTCCTGGCGGAACGGAAACGGAAATGATTGTGGTTGGATACAGAACGCAAATCGTAGTAGAGTAAGTAATAGCTTTTGTTATTGATTAGCCTTTCTATTTACCTCACAGCTCCATTGCATTTAATGCTCAAGAATAAACTATAATAAGGTTAATGATTAAAGATAGCTTCAGATAACAGCCTGTTAATATTACGCTGATGAGCAAAGGTTTCCAACCCCCTTGGAGAAAAAGATTGGAGTAGAAACCCGATTTACTCCTTCAATCCGCTTTGATACGTTATATTTATATCTGTAGGAATATATAGATTTCTTCACGATGTTTTCCTACACAGTGAAAACATATATTATAGGTAAATATAAATTCAATCAAACACATATGTATTTACAGAAACTTGTAGGTACCTGCCAAGTTTGGAACCCACTAACCTTAAAAAGAATCATTTACTCCATTCCTTTCTTGGATGTCCATGATTCCATACTCACAAAGGATTTTTCTCGTAGATAAATTTCAAGATATACAGATTAGGTGACTGAACGTAAGTGGTGAAAAGTAAAAACTTTGGTGATACTTTAAAAAAAATATTTGATATACATTAAACTTAAGAGTTAGTACATAGTAATAAAAACTTGCTAATCTAAAAGGCACATGATTAATTAAAAGTTTTTTTTTCGTTATGATAAACTAATTACTAATGATAAGAAATGTTCCATCGAAATGACATCGTCCAAGAAGGTTTCATACCTTCTTTCGATTGCTTATGTTGCCAGCAATGAAGCCATCATTACCAAATTTAGAAAAAAACTTGATAGTATGGTAAACATTAGAAATCTGAAAAAGAATTGAAACATTCTGAGGAATTAGAGGGTGTGGTCTTAATAAAAAAGTTAATAATCGAAAATCAGAGGCGTATAAAAAAATTTGTAAATAAAAAAATCAATAAGCTAACAGCGTAAAAAGTGAATCAAAAATTCGGTGGCTCTCTAAAATACATCGCGCAATAGCCGTAACAATTGAAAACCAGTCGAAGGTCAGGCATTATTTGAACCTGTAATATAACTAATATCTACTTGTAAGCTTTTCGTAACATCAATTTTTAAGCGTAATATTGAAATTATAGTTGATTAAATAGTTTTCAAAATGTTTAATAGTATAAAAATTATTTTGATATAATTCGCCACGAATTATAGAAATATAATATTATCATTTCGATATCTAATCTAATATATATATTTAGTGAGTTAATCTTGTATATATTATATATAGAATCTGAATTTCAGAAACGGCTCGAACAATTTTCATGAATGTATGTAAGGAGTTTCGGGGGTGATAAATCGATCAAGCTAGGTTTTATTTTAAGAAAATGTCCTTTTATCCCTGTTTCAAGCATTGAAATACTGCTGAAATATAAATTGAATACATAGGTTAATTTTTCTATCTTTTATTAAATTGTAACAGCTCAGTGGGTAACGAGCGGACCAAAGAAATGAATCCCTGATATCACCCGGTCTGTCTTTCCTTTTTGTATAGCTTTTTTACGGAGCGCGGCTCTGTCACACTGGTACTTAGCATTATTTTGCGGAAATCTATGATAATTTTGTGATACAAATTTCTGCAAAATAACGCCTAATCCTATTAAGTATTTAAAGAAAAAATAATTGCCCGGAAGAGTTCAAAAGGCGTATATTACGTCCTTTTGCCAGGTCTAATATATGTATCTATATCAAATATTGTACAACAATTATCAAAATAGATTTTCAGCGTAAGAATGTAGTGGAAAGAGATTCCTTCATATATGAACCACTATAGAGTATTGCTAAAACGTTTTCCCGGGAAACTTACACGCTTTATCCCTCCCTAGGAGACATTTTATAGTGAGAAGCCCGAGATAGTAACTAGTGAGGGCGTTATTTCGAAGAAGGTAACGGAGGAAGTTTGAAAATTCAAAGTCGTCTCTTGACCCCGGTATGTCATAGAAAAGCGATACGGACTAGTTGAGCAAATATCAAAAAGCAAATCTCTTTACCCTGTAGGCAAGTATGCACAGGAAAGACAATTTGAGTCAAATATTTTTAAAGAGAACGTATATTTTGTAGTGTTTGCCCAGTTAAATAAGTAGGTGTTAATTGATGTTCCATGTACGAATTGCTCGTGCCAAAACACAGCAATCATTGGGATAAATTTCTAGGTTGAGGTTACAGTGTCAATTGAGGCGACTTAGCCATAGCCCGCACTAAAACGTTCATTAATCGTTGCACAGATTCTAAATATAGATCCTTATGCTATCGGTTACCCCGCTGATGTCAGCGGTATTAGTCGGTAAATTGGCGGGTCAAAGGGTTATAAATGCTGAGATTTATTTATATCTATAGTTTAGATTGAACCATATTACGATGATTAGAATGAAATTGTATTAGTATGTAGTATTCGTTATAGTAGTACTTACTAGTTGTACCGAGGAGTCCGTTGTAGTCAACTTTAGTGTTAAAATACCCGCAATTGAAATTGAATTGAATTAAAATACCCGCAATGAAGCTGTGATAGCCTAGCGGTGAGACCGTGCGACTCTCTAGAGACGACATAGGTTCAAACCCGGGCAGACACCAATGGGTTTTTCTATTAAAACTTATGTGTCTAATTGATAATTGCAGTTTATCACACGCTTTTCGGTGAAGGAAAACATCGTGAGGAAACCTGCATATCTCTAGAGAATTCTAGGGATATGTGTAACCTACCAATCCGCATTGGAGCAGCGTGGTAGGTCTTAGCTCCAATCCTTCTCTCCAAAAACGGAGAGAGGAGGCCTTAGCCCAGCAGTGGGCATAGTAACAGGCTGTTACTTTTACCCGCAATTATGTATATCTTTTTTTTTTAATTCCTAAAGGTAAAAAGGTTTTTTTTTCAATCCTTTATTTTAGTATATAAAATTCAATATTATCAAATTTCATCAATACTCTCGCTGTTTAATCGTTAAATTGCATCAAACAGAAAGACGTCAGACTTTTGCATGTATAATATATATGTAGAGTATGATATTTCGGTGATTTGATGACCATTGGGATTGTCTTAGTGAAAGTGTGCAGTGCTTTTGTAATTCCATGGTGGCGGTAGTTGTTTGTAGTGCGTATGGCTTATTAATGTAAGTAAAAGGCATAAAAACGGACCGAGAAGAACCGTCAAGTTGCCGATGTCAGGTGGAGGCAAATCAAGTCCATGTGTTATTATCATTGATATAGTCATTAATAAAATAATAATTATTTTAATACCTGCGTACAAAGCATTCTTGCTTACGGTTTTTAAAAACTGTAATGCATTCTATTCATACATTAAATTGAAAAATAAAAAATTTCAAAACATTCCATGAGTTGGGTTCTGTAATTTCTGTTTCAAAAAATATATCTAACTTCTTTTTTTTTTAAACCCATTTCATATTATTTATAAAAATATAAAGAAAAAATATTTTCTTTCAAATTTAAATTACCCGCGCAACTCATGTCATAGAGCCGCAGTCGGGTCTATAGAAGGAAACATAAACGAAGAAGTATCGCGTCACTGTCGCATAAACCTATTTGTAAATTGTAATAGTAAAATAGTAAAAAATAATATTGTTATTGTGAAAGTAATAATAAAATTATTTTGCTATAATCCGCGATACAGTAAATAGAAAATATATATAGCATTATATATAGTCAGGAGATAGACCGGTTGCGGGGCGAAACGATTGTTGAGTTTGTGATAGTGAACGTGTGTAGTGCTTGTGTATTGTGGTGGAAGTGGTGGAGGTTTGTGCATGCATGTGTAAAATACGAATCCTGCACGTATCGGGTATGAAAATACGGATAGTCCACTATACATTTAACACTATATTTATTTTCTAGCATTAAATGACGTTTCTGTATTGTTATAGAAACTCAGTTGTGTTTAATTTAAACATCTAAATCACATTATAAAAATATAAATTTAAAACGAGAAACTGTTTCTGAAGTCACTGCTATTGTATATTACAAGTCAATAAACAGAAAGATCTAAAGAAATAAATATTGTAAAAAAGTCGACACTATAAAGCTACCGTGATGAGCAATAATTTGCTTATAAGTGTTAATTAACTCCGAATAAACTATATAATTACACCAATATCGATGCACCACACCTCAATTACACGCACCTTGCAAGTGGTTGCGTATATAATTACACGTTGATCAAGTTCGTTGATGAATAAAATAAGACAATTGAATACAAATGTTTATTACAATGACGTACCAGATAAGAAACAAATTATTTTTTATTACTACAAATTTAATTTAAATATAGGTATATAGGTTGAGAGCTGTGATAGCCCAGCGGTGAGACCGTGCAACTCTTTCGAGGGGAACACGAGTTCAAACCCGGGCAGGCACCAATGAGTTTTTCTATTAAAACTCATGTGTCTAATTGATAATTGCAGTTTATCACACGCTTTTCGGTGAAGGAAAACATCGTGAGGAAACCTGCATATCTCTAGAGAATTCTGGAGATATGTGTAACCTACCAATCCGCATTGGAGCAGCGTGGTAGGTCTTAGCTCCAACCCTTCTCTCCAGAAACGGAGAGAGGAGGCCTATTCCCAGCAGTGGGATTGTAACAGGCTGGTACTATATTTACTATATAGGTTGAACATAGGGCTCTCCAAAAGCATGCCATTGAGCTCGGTTTTTCCACAGTCATACATTCTTCAAACTATGGTGCTAATCCATCGCAAATTGACTGTTTTTAAACTGTTCTGTTTTAATAGCAGACTTCTTTAATTTTGTTTCCCTTTAAAAAGTCTTCCTTTCCTTATTCAAACAGTAGACTATTTAAAGTCTTTATATGCTAACCCAACAGTTCTAACACGCCCGCATGCGATTATTATTGAAAGTAAATTTTAGTATTTAGTCCGTCATGTTGTCCACCCGTTGTTTATCCATCTGTATCGCCTGCCACAGGGCAGGACTTTAGACCTTTTCGTACTAAAATAATTTTAAGTACTTTTACTTAACCTCTCTAATATTCTATATTAGATAATTAGCTGACCCGGAAAAAATTATTGGCCATATAAATTGTTTCTTATCTAGGGATTTTTATAGGGATAAAAAATAAAAATGTTGTCCAAAAAATAAAATAATAAGATCCCCTTAACGCTTAGGGATATGAAAAGTAGATAGTAGCCGATTCTCAGATGTACCGAAATGCATATAAAATTTCATAAAAATCGGTCAAGCCGTTTCGGAGGAGTATGGTGACTAACATTGTTATACAAGAAATTTATATACATATAAGATAATTTAAGAAAATTCATTATTTTATAAGATTTAACAATAAATTTGGCAACTTAATTATTTAAATTGACTAGCAAATAATCTTTAAATAAATATATGTACCTTTTTTCTGTTTTAGTATTGAATATTTTAAAAAACGTCCGGATTAATTTGAGATAACTGAGGTTAAATATATATTTTTTTATCTAAATTGAAATTTACTAACGACTATTTGATTTTTAAGACCTGACGATCGATTATGCGATAATTATACTCCTTAGGATACCTTATTAAAAGTCAAAAATATGTGTAATCCTTTAAAAATTAATTACTTTTTCGAACATTTATTATTATAAAGAATGAGATGCAACGCATAATGTACGCCACATTATTAAATTAATAGAATTTTGTGACTTAGAATAATAATAACTTATGCGTGTGAACTCCTAACAATTAGTTACGCAATACGTGGAATATTTTGTATTACAGTTTTTTTTATATTTTGAAAAGGTTATTAATTTTCTAAATATAATAGATATTTTCGGTTACTGTCCTGCTTTTTCTAGATCTTATGGTTATTTTTTGCAACAGCTAAAGCTCAAATCTTATTTCAGCCCATTAATTTTTGGAATTCTTAACATAAACGTTTTCTACCACCCGTAACGTACTCGCATATTCTAATTTTGGTTTCATTTGCTTATAGAATGATTATATTTTTGCAGTAGTTTAAACATTATTTATTATACATATTAACATTTAAGATAAGAGCGCGATTAAAATTAGAGAAATACATTTATAATTAACCGAGATATCCAGCTCTAGTTTTAAATTATATCGACTTATATGGAATAATGAATAAAGCTGTCGTTATGAACTATAATACTTAAGATAATTTTATGTACAACGAGTTATATTAAAACGGAAATAGTTTATCTTTGAACATTAAGTTTAATTTTTAGTAACCTTCATAGAAATTAAACGGCATCGCTTTGTCTTTGAATATCTATTTATCTATCTATATCTATACTTAATATAAAACAAAGCCCTAAAGCTATCTGTCTGTATTTGATCGATTTTCTCAAAATCTACTGAACGGATTTATGTACGGTTTTTACTAAAAGGTAGTACAATTCCTCCGAAAGGTTTAAGATAACAATACATAACGGTTTTATGTAAATTGAGTTGATATATATAATAGAGGTTGTTTTACAGCAATTTTTAGTGGGGAGTAGTAACAAACCGGTGTCGATTGTAGCTTAGAGGGTTGAATAGGTATAAAAAGTGGTGAAGGGTATAACAGAACCACCCGGCGATGCTACTGCGCTCGCCCATCCTCCCTGTCTCCTGCTGTGACTCGATCGACTATTACATGCTCAATAGTGATTTCTAGGCGTATGCGCACGTATAGTTAGTTTTTAAAAAATAAAACAAGTTACAATAAATGAAAAATTTTTAGAAAAAATCGATACAACTTAAAATAAAAACCTCCTAATCCGTCCCTCACACATACTCAAACGACTCGCGTAAACGACAACAAAACAACGCATATTCTCGTATGTGGGGGTGATACATGTGGGTAGGTAGTAATGATAGTGGGTTTCCGCCGCGTCACACCTGAGAGCCCCTAACCGCCATCGGGTTATAGATAACCCCTCACCCCTTAATTCAGTGAACGCACTTTGCGTGTTGGATTTACATAGAGCTGCGTTTTATGCAATATTTCTTTTTTGTTTTAATAACTGTCGATTTCCTAAGACTATGCTCATTGATTAAACTTTAAGTTAGTGTTAAAATTATGATACTATTGAGGAGCATAATATTTAACATAGTATAGTATTTTATGATCGTCGTAGTCCTTAATACGTAAATGTGACGTCATATAATTATGTAAAGGTTTTGATGTCATATTCAATATAATATTTTTATATAATATTGCTTACTAAGTCATAACGTAAACTGTTCAAAAATAATATTATGATATATTACTGTAAAAAAAGTGTCCAAAATGAAAGTGTGAATTTGTTTATAAATCAGTTGTACATAATCCTGTTTCAATTTAGAAATATTCATTATATATTTTTTTTATACTTCAATTAATGTGTAAGGACAGGAGGATGATTCTAAGTAATCACATATACACGTCATTTGCTGCAAATATTCTGTGTGTCATAGAAATATTTTACGTAGAAACGTTTAATTTTAAACTCATTAATAAGCAATCATTTTCAAATAATTAATATCTATTTCTTCATTATAAACCACTGGATCAGCCAATAACAAACAATGCTAATGATCGTCTGGAACTAAAGATATTAATATTTAAATTTTTAAACCTGTTTTACGAGCAATTTAACGTCAACATATAAGTTTTATTATTATTCAAAATTATTCCACAATATTGAACGGTAGATATCGCGATACTGTGCTTGAATGATTGCTATTAGATATATTATTATTTCTTGGCAATTTTATTAATTTAAGATTAATTAATAAAATATACTACAAATAAAATAAATGTCATAACAACACAACATAATATAATTTTTTTTAACCTAAAACAAATTCTAGATTGTTCAATTTAAACTTCATACTCATTTATACACAAATTTAGAAGTTATATGGGTAGCCTACAATAAGAACAACTTTTAAAATAAAATCTCAATAATACAAATTTGAATAGTGCGAGTTATTTTTTCAATAAGATTAACCAATTGTGACCAATATTACTCAATAATGATGACTGATCACATATTTTTAGAACGGTATTTTGTTAAAACTCATACATTATATCAGTTACTTAACTAAGATTCATATATATATATATATATATATATATATATATATATATATATATTTAATAGAAATATTTTGCAAGCAATTGAGTTGAATATTACATTAGGTAAATCTACAGAATATCCTTTTGTTTATCTCTGATTGAAATTGGCGCGTTATTACGAAATATTTTAAGAGTTATTTAGTATATAACCAAATATAGATGATGTTACATAAATCAATACAAGTTGCATATCTTGATATACCCAATAATAAATATTCGTTGTAACAGCTCTAGATAACTCCACGAGTGACGTGTTGAACGAATTACGCACAGGCATAAAGACGCTCAGAGCTAAAAGCAAAAAGTTCAATTAATCCTAATTTGCTCGCTAAGATTAAGCTCGCGATATGACATTCTATAGAACCCTTTACTTCCATTCCCGGCTCTATTCTCCTTTAAGCCGCTTCAAAAAGAGTTCGACAAACAAAGGGCTTATAATGCGTAACGGACTAAGAAATCGTTCGAGGGCACATCGTAAAGCTACGGAATTATTTATTCATTGTTTTGGTATCGATATGATCGAGACCTTTTTTCTGTTCGATTTATTTTTCTTTCTTTATATTATAAAAGCAATGTACTTCTTAAATCTATACTACACAAGTTGTAGTACATATTATAACATCTTACGTTTTAAACCAATGTATTTTTATAACCGACAAGTATGTCTAAGATGTAACAAGTAGATCTGGGAGTTTAGGACTGTATATTTAACCTATTATCAAATCATACACACTATAACATTAAAATGGTACATTCATACTAATATTGTGAAACGAGTCTTTGTGACGGTCTGTACGGGGTCACATATAAGAATTAAATAAATAATACATAGCACATGTTTTGAGACATTTTTATACCTAAACCGAAGTGAAGTCGCGGCTAAAACTAGTTTTTATATGTCAAGATATCGCAGTTATAAACCCTTCAATAGATCAATCGACTGCGCGCATTTCTCGCGTCAATGACAATGAACCCCATGGACTATAAGCACACCTTTTTTCCACGTTTCCACCATATGCAAACATTGAAAATAATTTCCTTTCTAATTAGTCTACACATTTGCATAAACAAGCTGGCATCCCATACTAGGGCGTCCATTATTATAATTGTGTTTTTTTACGCGAAAAACTTACTCGGTGTAACGGTTAAATCGGGCGATGGATATCGCGACGCATCCGCCGATAAATCGATAAAACGGGCGATTATACTTGTCATAACTACCCGCAAACTACATATTCGACAAACTTCTATGGATATAACTATGATTAGTAGATTAGTAACGGTAATATACTGTATTAATCACGTATTTACAGTTCTTTTTCTTATCTCACCAAAATCCTACGACTTGTGAAAGTTCGTTTAAGGACTTCGGTATATAAAATTAATAATAAAATGATTTTGCTACAATCCGCGATAAAGTAAATAAAAAATATACATAATGCTAAATGTATAGTGAACTATCCGTTTTTTCATAACCGATACATGCATGACTCGTAAAAACACAAGCACAAACCTCCACCACTCCACTTTGCGATTTTGTCGTGGAGTCTATCTCCTGATGATGCTTCGGTTGCAGGGCTAAACGATTGCTGAGTTTGTGATAGTGAACGTGTGTAGAGCTTGTGTATTTTCCCGAATTTTTGAAATTATGAACATAAAAGTAGTTATTGTGAGTTAACCGTAAGAAATAGAGACATGCTATCGCGGACTTTTTTGTAGTATTTTTATAGATCTACAATTCTCTACTACATTACTTTAGCGCATCTCTGCTGGGTTACGCAGCGCACGCGACTAAATTTTTCCAACAACCAATCTTGAACACAATTTACATAATACCAATATGTTCTATTTACCTAAACCATCCGGAAGTATAGCACTATCTCTTGGTGAAAACTGTAAGAAAATCAATTGAGTAGATTTTGAGAAAATTGATTACATACAGACAGACAGCTTTTTGGGACTTTGTTTTATAATAAGTATAGATAGAACCGATTGCATGCCTCCATTTTCACAGGTAAAAGTGATTGTTGATCAGCCGATGAGTATTATAGATTGTCGGGTGATATGTTGGGGGCACATTAATTACTCAATTCCGATGCGTGCGTAAATGTGCGATTTCTAACGCAACGCCGCAATTATGTATTTTTTAACACACCAGATAATATTTTCGAAGGCTTATCTACATTGTGCTCGTGGATCGTGACGGTATTTACACGTTCGTTTGAAATTACAACACTTTGTGGCAAGATATAGGTCCATGCATTATAGAACCACTGGAATCGCTGAGTACCAAATTTTGGGCGCACGCTATTATTTCTGCTATGGTACGTATGGTAAATTATTTTCATTGCAAATGTAAACATGGAACGTAATTTTAATATAGTTATTTTTATTATGTGTGAGTGTATCGTTTATTCTGATGTTCTAGGATGAGTTAATATTACTGACAACGTCATACCGTTTAAAAATAATATAGGCAATAGTTTCAAGTAGGAAAAGTAATTCGAAAAACCCATTATAATACGCTGGATCTAAGTGAAAATCCCTTCAAGAAATCTAAAACACGATAACCTATTGTTGCACTAGTAAATCCATAAATCGTAATCCCTAATATCGCGTAAAAATCATTGGTTAGCAATTCAGCAAACATGCTAGAAGCAGAGCAATACCTAAGCAAGCCCAAGAGTATCCTAAATCCTTTATTCTAATTAACTCTTAGTTTTTCTATGGCAAGTTTAGGATATTTAGATATAAAGGATAAATGAGCACAAAATGCGTTAGCCGTGTAGTATCCGGCAGAATAGAATAGACCACCCTCCTTTTTACCGAGGTGTCGTAAGAGGCGACTAAGGTAAGTGCCGTGTGGTATCCGGATGCGTAGAATAGACTACCCTCATTTCTTACCGAGGTGTGTGTCGTAAAAAGCGACTAAGGTAAGTTGACATCAGGCAGGCGGTCGGTCGTAAAATACGTAGCCAAATCATGTGACAACATGTTTGTAACATGTTGTGCCGACCCCACTTAGAGTGTGATAAGGGTAGGAGAATTATGATGATGAGCATAAAATGCGTTAATGGAGCTAGCACTAATATCGACATTTTGTAAAGTATTGTAGCAATGAATTAAAAATACAAGCTAAGGAACAATTAACATATTTCAAGTACCGATTACGCTTTTGCTATATCCTACTAGTCCTGCTAATATTATATCCTACTTCCTTCCTACTAATATTATAAATGCGAAAGTTTGTGAATATGGATGGATGTTTGTTACTCTTTCATGGCGAATCCACTGAACTAATACCGATGAAATTTGGCACGATTAATCCTCATACGCCGGGGTAACATATAAGCTATAGAAATTTAGCTTTATATTGGTATCTTCAAAGCAAGAGCGAATAGGCATCTTCTAGGCAAGCGACCTCCATCTTAGACTGTATCATTGCTTACCATCATGCATGATTACAGTCAAGCGCTTGCCTATTACGCAATAAATAAATAATCCTGTTAATTCAACAGGAACGGGATGACATTGTAAAGCGCCGTCTATTATCAACCTATCAAAGTGTTTTTATTCACAATGTGTTAGAGTAAGGTTACATCTATAGTAATTTATATGGCAAAACAACGTTTGCCGGGTCAACTAGTATTTTTAATAATTTTACAAGTTTTCACTCTTGTCAATTTTTCCTCTAAATTCCAGTGTTAGTAAATTCTTATCAACCTGTGTAACTTGAATCGTTTTATTAGTATATTTTTACACCAGAAAGCGGTTGCTTTTGTAAATTGACTGAAGTTTTTCAATACTTTGTTTTGTCTTGCTATCATAGAAAGTACCTAACTACTATTCGCTTACTTAAACTACCTGATTACCGGTTTCGGTAATATTTAATCTCTTCATAGTTGAAACAGCAATAACAAACGTCTATGATTTTAAGTCGTATAAAAATGCAATTTAATTTTGCAATTTTAAAGAAACGGCATTCAAACTAATTCTATTAATAACTTATGCTGATAATTAAGCTTAATCCTGTTGCATATATTAATATTAGTATATGGTATGTATTTATATTTATTACGGTGAGTCAAAATCAAAAATCATCAAAATTTAAATAATCTTTATTCAAATAAACCATTTCAGGCACTTTTGAATCGTCAAGCATCAATATGATTAATGAAGCTACAACTGGTTCGGAATGTTGCTCTTACCGAGAAGAACCAGCAAGAAACTCGGCGGTCAATCTTTTAAATATTTTCAATTATACATTATTAAGCCGCTGTCTTGTATGAAGCTGAAAGGATTTTCAAATCCAGGTTTTCTTATCATCCAAATAATCTTCAATTTTGTAATATGCGTTATGTATAAGCATATTTTTTACATTTAATTGGAATCTTTTTGTACACTGGTCTAATGGTTAATACTTAGTAGTTAATTGGTTAATACCTTATATATATATGTATATATGTGTATGTAAATTGTATTATATGTATATATCTTTATTTATATGTTTTATTTATTTTGTAAATTTTATGGTGTACAATAACGATTGTTTTGTTCTGAATTAATATTCATTGGAAAATGGGGATCTAAGACGGAGAGGTTCATAAACGATTTATGTTCGAAGTATTCCTACATTAAAGAGCATGACCATTGTATCGTAATCACAAAAAGTTGCATAAAAGATGAAACCGCTTCAAGGATATACTGATTTCCTTATTTTCCAACTGAGAGCGTGATGCCTTGTAAATGTCAATTACGGATTCGAACTCTAAACTTCTTTGCATAATAAGTAGTGTTTAATATGCAAAATATTGGGTGTATTAAAGTGATTTTAATTAAGTAATTTTTAAAAAGTAATATAAAATTATTTTGCTATAATCCGCGATGACGTAAATTGAAAATATATATAATGATAAATGTTGAGTGAACTAGCCGTTTTCATACCTTTCACATGCAGGGTTCCCGAAAACATATGCATACAAACCTCCATCACCACCACCACAATACCCTAGCATTAACTTAGCTTATAACAATAACTGTTATCTGCCATCGATAAACCTACCTTTCTCTACCTCGATCGTAACAATGATAGAGTATGTAATATTTGTTCATGGAACTTAACAGAAAAATCACTTAAAAGTAAAAAGTTACAACCTGTATGCTCACTGTTGGGCTAAGGCCTCCCCTCTCCGTTTTTGGAGAGAAGGATTGGAGCTAAGACCTACTACGCTGCTCCAATGCGGATTGGTAGGTTACACTTATCCCTAGAATTCTCTAGAGATATGCAGGTTTCCTCACGATGTTTTCCTTCACCGAAAAGCGTGTGATAAATTGCAATTATCAATTAGATAAATAAAACTTATTTTAATTGAAAAACTCATTGCTGCCTGCCTGGGGTTTGAACCCATGATCGTCTCTAGAGAGTCGCACGGTGTTACCGCTAGGCTATCACAGCTTTTAATATCACTTATCCATTAATATAAGACTTACACGTATAAGTGTAATATATGTACAATTATTATACATGGCTATATTTTTTCCCTTACAGAAGTCGGTCGGTGAAACACAGTTTAAACAAATTGTGCCTGTTTTAAAAACGGTGCGCCAAAACGACTTCCTTTGCGATTATTTAATATACGAAAATAAAACCTGCACAATGAGTGCGTGACAAGTGTACAGACGTAAAAAACATTCGCAGTTTTTTAAACGCACATGCCGTACTTTCGCATAGATCTTATCAGGACATCACTATATACGTGGGCTATAATATAATTCGATGAATGGTTGTAAAATCGCACGCATCACTATGTAAAAAAAATTGTATAACACCGTTGTATAATTATTTTTCTCTAACAGAAACTCAGGCGAAATAAGTAGTCTAAAGTAAATTGACCCCAATGACACGATGTGCCAACATTAATTAATATGTTGATTAAATTTGTGTAAAACATACAATTAAATCTATAACAAATAATCTGGAAAAAATTATATTGTACCAGAATGTACATTTATTTTCTGTGATAATTAATATTTGTCTGTATCTTTTTGTATAGTAAGCAATAAAAATATTTGCATTTATTTTAAAATCATATAAAAAGTTTTAGGATAATCTTTATTCGTATGGCTATATGTTTTATAATTAGGTGATGGTCGCAGGTCCAAAGATATATAATATATTTATATATATTTATTGAAGTGTGTAACATTTAAAAATTCGTATAATAGAAAGGAAATTGGTAATAATTATTCTTCTCCCCCACATTCAACCCCCACCATTTATTTAACCTCCTATCACGTGTAACAAGCTTGAACTAGAAATATTTATCTGATCGTTTATGAGGGGACCATTGTTATGTTTAATGATCGCAAGTTGTTCTAAAATATTCAATCGGGGGCTTTTACCACAAATGTGCAGAATTTCACAACAATGGTCATCAGCTCCAGATTATATTTAAGTGTTATAAGTTCATGAGTTTTTACTAGTGTATTGAGGTAGATTTTTGTAAAACATGATATTTACTGAATGTGAAAAATATAACACATTGAACATTACATAAATTTTCTATTATCGCAAATGTCATTAGTCCGTTTGCAATATATCTTACGCATTTAATTATTGTATTTGAATTTACAGATAAATATTATATCATCTCTATCACAAACATTGTAATTGATTTACGTAAAAATGGTTAAGTAAGTATATAACAAAAAGTATTAAATAACGATACGTTATCATTCTTGCAATAATAATGTTCACGTGGAAACATTCAGATTTATAGTCGCAATTTATTTTATAATAGCAGATAACAAATGTTTCCCTCCTCTGTCAGTAAAAACTAAAAAGCTCACATAACGTAATGCTAGTTATGTATAACTTTTTGTGTTCTGTATTTGCATACCTGTGTTTTAACAATGGATTACTAATATCTTTGCATTAATGGCTGACGTTGGTCGCGTCAGTGTGGTCTAGGGTGACCAGTATTTTCGCATCTATACTTTCACATATATTCTTAACGTTACCCCGGTATTTACACGATTACGCAGTACGATTTTTGTCGTGGAGCCTATCCTCCTGATGATGCTTCGGTTTCGGGGCGAAACGATCGTCGAGATTGTGGTGGTGGGTGTGTGTGCAGCTTTTGTGTGCGTTGTTGCTGGTGAATTGCGCCTTGGGGTGCATGTGGTGACTGGTTCTGCATGTGTAGGGTGCGTGGATTTTGCCTGCTTCATACACATTGGCATTGCATGCATTCGCTTGACCCGTGCGGATTATAGCAAAGTAGTTAGTTCTGTTGTATTGCTTGTAATATGGAATTCCGCAAAGTAACGCCTGCTTCTATAAATCATATAAATCGAACATATAATTGTTTGAATTAAAGCTTATCGCAGCAACATGGGATCTCTATCGCAGCTTACCTTATTGGCAACCACATAGAAGTGAAACATCAAAAAAAAATGTTTAAAAATTTAGTTGCTGTTACCAATAGAAATAATGAAAAGTTTTTAGTTATAAATTTTACCGAATCATATACTAGTCATCCTTTTTTTATATGTCCTGACGGAGATGGGCAGGGGGTGTTTCGGAATGCACTGACTAAAAATTGTTGTGATCCACCACAGTACTGGTTGCCACCAGTAGGATAGAAGGAAGGAAGGACAAGAAGGGATAACATTGTGCACATTGCCGCCATCCCCGCTAGCAGCAGCTCTGTACCCGGAGAGCGCCAACTATCGGGGAATCTCTAACCCCCGTATTCATAGACAAGTAAAAGTGCTTACTTGAGTAAAAGTAACTACTTGAGTAACAATTTTTATTTCATAATGGAGAAATTGAGTTAGTTAAGAAATGTCAAACGTTAGAATTCTTTGCTAAGTAATAGTAACGGTTTCCTCTACTTAAGAAATGATTTTACAACTATTTGTAGGTTATATCAATATTTTTAAGTCGTTTGTGTTGTGTATTTTTAAAATGGAAGATATAGAGAGTTTATTTTCAGTTATAGACAATATTGATTTTAATATATTAGAGGAAATTAGGAATAGTGTTAATATTTCCGAGAACTGAGTTCCTAAAGTTTATTATCGCGATGTGAACCCATTTCGTGATTTCTTCGAGGAATTTTTCAAAAAAATTTAAATTCTTCTTTAAACATTTCCCACTTATTTTTCACTGCTCGCATTCGTTTGCTTGCAAGATAAATAAAAGATTAAAGATCAATAAAAAAACTTGCAAGATCAATATAAGATGAACAAAGAAACGCATTGAACACGAAAGTACCGATAAACAAATACAATGACAACCATGAACCATAGGACAACTATTACAACATAATATTGTTAAGTTTAAATGTTCTCACACCCGAACTAATCAGACGTCATTGCGTACTTTCAAAATCGGAAGGTTTATGTTTTCAAAAAAACGTTTTGTTACGATAAAATTATCAAAATAAGTTATAATTTTATTCACTTTAGATTGTATTTTGATTTTAAAGTTATATACTTTTTAAAACAAATGTAACAAACGAACAAATGTAATTTATATATTGAAAAAAGACGCAATTTTTGTTTTACTGCTGATAAACAAAACGCTACAAAATGGTATTGCCAGTCCGAATAGCTGCTCAAGTAAAGGCTAATACTTACGGCTTTACTTAGACAAGTAACGTTCATTACTTGATTATGAAATAGGATTTTAGATTTAAGAATTCTAACATCAAGACATGACTTAGTTAAGCCACTACTTAAGAAAAAGTAATGACTCAATTATGAATACGGGTGTATACAATGGTGTCTACTTCCGCTACTCGATGCAACGAGTGCACAAGATGCGTCAACAGTCTGTAGGTCTCCTAGATAAATGGGCGTCCGATTCGAGGTCTGGTCACCCTAGCTTTGTAATAGGTGAGCGTTTACATGTGTTAGTTGTTTGCACGTATGCGTTTCCGTCATTTCCCTGCGCAGGAGTCGTCGATCGCAATGATTGCTCACGCGTTGCGCATCACTCACCCTTACCCTCAGGATAACTCGTTTACTCACATTTTACATACACATGCTATTTTTTTACGGCAATCCTAATCTAGAAATAATTCTAATGGTCCGTTATTGTTATGAGCTTGTTAGAAATACTTTGCATATTGGCTTAAAAAGGCCTCAATTATTCACGTTTCTTCGGTAAAAACAAATGCAAACTTGCAATCCTATCTGGTTAGGTATTTACATGGAACTTAGCATTCTTCCAAGTTTTGTTATTTCCAACATATTGGAATAATTGAGCAGAATAAAATTGAGAAATTAGCTTTTTTATTTCTACTAATATTTCTAAAGATTCTTAAAGCTCAACAATCGCTCAACTTAATTGTTTTTTTGGTATATTAGTAATTAAAACTCTTTGAGATTGATTTATATGGTTTCGATACGTTATAACAAGTTTCTGTGTCTATATCAGCAAATTTCATTTATCACACTCCTCCCCTTATCCCACTCTAAAAGGAGACGGCACAAGATGTTACAAACATGTTGTCACATGATTCGGCTACGGATTTTACGACCGGCCGCCCGCCTAACATCAACTTACCTTAGTCGTATATTACGACACTTCGGTAAGAGGGTGGTATATTCGACTCAGCCGGATACCATACGGCGGTATATCAGCAAATTTCATAAGACATTATAATTATAATATACTTTAAGCTACGCTTTGAAACGCGTGAAAATTAATACAGCTTCCTATTCTTCCATAATCAATAAACATAGTCAAACAGTGTACGATTTTAACTACTAAGATTATAAAAAGCTTATTAAAAAAGCATAAGAATTTTTTTTCTAAAAATAATCATCATAATGGTTTAAAACAGTATTGACTACCGTCGTTCTAGTCACGATTATTATTTTTTTAATTTTAATTATTTCCACAATAAAATTCAACATGTATTATGGTGCGTTGGATGGGCGTGTCGTTGCTCCCCATTGTTTATCCCACGATTAAAACCAATTCAAATACTAACTCGCACTCGAAAATTAAGCTGGAGCACCACTACGGGGCCTTTTGTTTTAGGGACAATGCACACTTGGTGTTCGAACACGAAAGCTGTGAAACGTAGCCACGAATGCCCTGTGGTGTTATTCAACCGCTTTACATAAAATGGTTTTTAAATATGAATTCCTGGTTTCACGCTTTCTTTCTCAAATTAAGATACCCTCCTCAGACTTCATTGTCTCACAATTAATTCTATCATATAATATAATTATAAATGCAAACTGCTTTCAATTTCTTTTTTTGAAAGACACTGTGTAAAAAAACTTATGTGACTCGGTCTTTTCTAATATAGACTAATTTGTTAAGTCTTCAAAAGTTAAAAATATCTTGCTTTTTTAATAAAGCAGCTATATGGTAGTTCAATTAATACATAATGTGTCTGCTTTTTGGTAGCTTGTTTTATTATTATTGTTATTGATTTACCGCGTTATTAAAGTTCGTATGATGACGATAATTTTGATATATATATTTATTAATTAATTATTATATTATTTATATTTACGCCGTATGGTATCCGGCAGTATTCTGCCGGATACCTCGGTAACAAAGGAGGGTCGTCTATTCTATTGAATAGACGACCCTCCTTTGTTACCGAGGTGTCGTAAGAGGCGATTAAGGTAAGTTGACGTCAGGCAGGCGGCCGAGCGTAAAATACGTAGCAAATCATGTGACAACATGTTTTCAACATGTTGTGCCGACCCCACTTAGAGTGGGATAAGGGCAGGAGAATGAATGATATTATATTATTTATATTTATTATATATTCTGTTTATTAATTAATTATGCATTTAAGGAGATTATGTAAGAATACATAATAATACACGATCAATTTAAATCAGGTTTATTGTTTAGTTTATTATCACTATATTGATAAATTTTAGTAATTGTATATTTTATTTAATAATAAGCTGCATTTTCGAAAATTTTGATAACGTTGTCTGTATGTTAACTTTAACCATAAATTAGCACAAGTTGATATTATCAGTGGTTGGCCGTAGAAAATTCGCTAAGCGAGGATTAAATAGGGCGGTGTTTGTATGAACTCTTCAGGCTGCGCCGGCGCATACGACAGCTGACGGTTTTCGAAAGCCGATTTTTAGCAATTAACAACCCTTTGTGTCTTTTAGAAAGATCGTTATCGTTAATTTTACTTTGTGTATTGTTATTAAGTTTCGTAACGCACCTATATCTCAACATGTTCTAATTGGTCAATGTATTAGATTTAGCTGTGATAGCCTAGCGGTGAGACCGTGCGACTCTTTCGAGGGGAACACGAGTTCAAACCCGGGCAGGCACCAATGAGTTTTTCTATTCAAACTCATATGTCTAATTGATAATTGCAATTTATCACATGCTTTTTGGTGAAGGAAAACATAGTTAGGAAACCTGCATATCTCTAGAGAATTCTGGAGATATGTGTAACCTACCAATCCATGCAACCGAGCAACGTGGTAGCTCCCACCCTTCTCTTCAGAAATGGAGAGAGGAGGGCTTGTCCCAGCAGTGGGATTGTAACAGGCTGCAGCTTTTTATTAGATTTGATTATTTATTTGCTTTGGTTTTGAATTTACAAATCCAAACTTCGTAACTGTATTCATTTTAATTAACAGATTTTTTTTATTAATAATCAAACCAAATTAAATTTTTGATGGTTAGTTGAAATGACATTTATGACACATATGTTAAGTAATAAATATATTGTAAGATCGTCTATAAGAACTCCATACCTGATTTTGGGGCAGCATGCAGTTTATTTAAAAATCTATTTGATGAGCTTTTTAGATTTACTTATTGAGACTTAATTAAAAATTAAATGAAAAATAAAATTAAACTTTCCATATGTATTGATTGATTAAGGAGCTTTCTAAAAAGTACCATCCAAGTTATATAATCGTGTTCTCAATGTTAAACACTTAATTCAATGTTCTTTGCTAATAAAAGTAAAGTAACGGCCTGTTACTACCCCATTACCAGGCAAAGGCCTTATGTCTGGATTTCTGGAGAGAAGGGTTGGAGCTAAGACCCACCACGCTTGTCCAATGTTGATAGGTGTAGGTTACACTTATTCTCAGTCTACGATATGCTATGATATGCTAAGGCCCTAGAGATATGCTGGTTTCCTAGCGATATTTTCGTTCACCGAAAAGCGTGTGATAAATAGCAATTACCTATTAGACATATAAGTTTGTAATAGAAATAGTCATTGAGGTTTGAACTCGTAAACCTTTCGAAACAGTTGCACGGTCTCACCGCTGGACTATCACAGCTTAATTATATATACCAATCTATAATACATATCATAAATGAGCAATGGTGCCTATTTCTTCTAATTAAACATCCCAAGAAAGCAAAGGTCCGTTAGAATGTATTGTATGGACATGTGAAATGCTAAAAAATCTATAAACAACGAAATTGCGGGTAGAAACCAATATTTTATAATAAGTAAAATTAAATGTTGTTAGTTATTGTTAGTCCTAAACGAATCAGATTACGGTATAAATGATCTTCAAACTGATAATTCATGTGATTGGATGATAATGACCGTTCATATTTAAATATAAAAAAAACCTATGCCTTTAATTCCGTTTAAATTTCCATACCCTAATTTGTAAATTAGACGATGGTATTTACATTGAAAACTGTGTATATTTTGAAGTAATTTCTAAAAATCCAGTGTTCTTGTCAAAATTACGCTTAAACATTAATATCTCATGATAAAAAAAATCTCAAATATTCAACGGATAAATTCTATCTAATCCTTCTCTCTCTCTTTCTAATCCCTTTGTTATTGTGCCAAAAGTTTAATATTACGTCTTTAAACTCCTTAAAATATATTTTCCACAAAAATATTTTAAGCTGAATAATGTCTACCAATGCAGTGTGGTATCCGGCTGAGTAGAATAGACCACCCTCATTTCTTGCCGAGGTGTCGTAAAAGACGACTAATGTAAGTTGACCCACCGAGATGTATTCAGATGAGTAGAATAGACCACCCTCTTTCTTAACGAGGGGTCGTAAAATACGACTAAGGTAATTTGACGTCAGGCAGGCGGCCGGTCGTAAAATATGTAGCCAAACCATAAGTTTTTAACATGTTGTGCCAACCCCGCTTAGAGTGGGATAAAAGCAGACGGATGATGATGAATCTAATATCTACCAATTATCCGCCACAAAATTCAGTATCGCGTTACAGAGTAATGGAAAAAGAGGTTTATAATCATAGCCGGCATACAATATTTACGCATACTTTATCGACAATCAATAATTAATATCTGGAGGCTGGACGGTTCAGACGCTCCCGAATTTCGCCAAGAATGATGAGGAGATCGCGTTCGAGTAATCGAACCGACAAAAAATAAAAATGAAACAAATACGAAATACTCCATTACCGGCACGTGGACGGCCATAGAGTCGATTTACAAATCGTTTTAACTGGCGAATGCTGGATAAAAAGTAAGCACAACTTGTATTGATACAAAATTAAGGAATCATTTAATAAAGAAGGAATTACAAGCAATATAACAGAACTAACTACTTTGTTATAATCCGCACGGGTTAAGTGAATGCATGCAAAGCCAATGTGTATGAAGCAGGCAAAATCTACGCCCCTTATACATGCAGGACCACATGCATGCCCCGAAACGAAACGTTTCGGGGCGAAACGATCGTCGAGATTGTGGTGGTGGGTGTGTGTGCTGCTTTTGTGTTCGTTGTTGCTGGTGAATTGCGCCTTGGGGTGCATGTGGTGGCTGGTCCTGCATGTATAAGGTGCGTAGATTTTGCCTGCTTCATACACATTGGCTTTGCATGCATTCACTTAACCCGTGCGGATTATAGCAAAGTAGTTAGTTTTGTTATATTGCTTGTAATATGGAATTCCGCAAAGTAACGCCTGCTTCTATAAATCAAAGAAGGAATTTCTAAAGCAACTTAATATATTAAACTTATGCATCTCAACATTTAATCACAAAATATCTTTCTGAGACCAGACATCACATAAAAATGTGATATATTTAGTTAAAGTAATAGATTAGTTTATTATAATATCCCACTATCTACAATAATTTTATATAATTATCAACATATCCTTGTTACGTTTTTTACAATATTATGTTTTTCAGAATAAATAAGCGGTTATTTATTTTAAATCAACTAGGAAACACCAAATCTAATCTTAACGTAATAAATTTTGAATATTATATGCTAACACGATGAAAATTTAAACAGTAATTTAATTTAAGCACTTTATATATTTATTTTAGAATACATTTATTTCATTTTCCATATTCATTATTTCATTACTATATTTAAATTTATTTTACATAAAATACATTTCATATTATTTAAACAATAAATTTTGTGAATTTAAACTATCGTGAGTGGTATTCATTATTAATGTTGAGAGACCTAGAAACTAGTCGGGCTCATCCGATAAAATAAGACGTGAGTATAGCCGGTCTCTCAACATTAATAATAAATTTTGTCACTTGATTTTTTAAATTTATATTTACAATTATTTTTATCACATTCTAAAATCTGATATCATTAATGTGTGCGTTTGTTTATGAACACATTATAACAATATTTTAACAACTATGTTATGAGATATCAATTCGAATTAATAATTCAAATATTTCACATTTATTAATCAGGTAACCTGAGCCTTGAATGTGACTTTTAATAATCACCTTAAAATAGATTCCACGGCGCGTGTTTGTAATTCTCGTTTAAAATCGTGGATTTACATATTGTCTTACTGATTATATTCAATCTTCGTGTTATAATCATTCGAAAAGAAAAAAAAACGTGTTTATATGGTAAGTATAATACAACAACTGTTGTATTATACTTACCGGTAATAATAGCGTAATTTTCGTCAACTATCACATACTTCACATTATCATTGTAAAAGTACGTGTAACCATAAAATATTTTAAAAATTTTAAATTAGTTAAGATTCAAAAATTCTTGAGACTATGATATAATGAGTCGAGGCTTTGCTATTTTGTCGTGAAGACTAATTTGGACTAATTGGCTTGTGGAGGCGTCTTGGGATGCATGTGGTGACTTGTCCTAAATGTGTAAGGTACGTGAATTTTGCCTGCTTCATACACATTAGCTTTGCATGCATTCGCTTAACCCGCGCGGATTATAGCAAAGTATAGTACGCGGCAATTAATAATGCACATCGAGGCTCAGACACAGAAATCGGCTATATTCTGCTTCATAGAGCATTGTCCCTGTCGCACAGACTGACGAATCCGTGTGTGACAGTGACAGCACTCTACGAAACCGAATTGGCCGGCTGTTTCGTTCTAAGTTCTCGATGTACATTATTTATTGCCGGGTACTATAGTTCTGTTATATTGTCTGTTATAAGTATGTCAATAAAGCCTGTTTCATTTACTTATAACGTTATAACATCGACTCCACAGCATCACTGTGCGTTAGTGCGCATTATGTATGCAGGGCGCGGCTGGCCGCGGGCCACGTCAGCTATTTGCTCGTGACCAGAGGGCTAAGCCATTCAAGGCTAAGACGCGGGGGCCAGTTTTTGGCTGACTTTGGCCGACTTGATCCACGACACCCCTGCGCCCGCGACGTGCCAACACACCTCACACGTTTGTCCCCCAAGTTTAATATGACAAAACCAGTGTAAGATACCACGCTTGCCATCTTTGAAAATATATGACGGTTTTTGCGGTTCTTCAGAGATCGCACGTGAACATTTGACATGAATCGCATTAGTGATCAATCACTTGTGTTGGTGCTTATAAGATTTCTCTCAAAAATGTAACTTGACATAATTTACTAAAATTTAAGATGTTTTGTTCACGGAGTAAAGGTGATATATCTTTATTATACTACAGTTAAAAACTAGTCGTGATGCGAATCACTTCTTTTATCCACTAACTTTTTTCAGGTTTGCTTAAAATAGACCATATTTTTAACATTAATTGATATCATAATTTGTATATTTGTATTTAAAATTATATATGTAGTATATTTACCAGTTGTCCGTCAGCCACAACACAAGTATTAAGTTACTTACTTTGGGGGTGGACGACCGAGTGTGTAAGTGTCCCATATTTTTATTTTTATTTATAATAGTGAGCTCAAATTTATCCACTATCTATACATATTATGAAACAAAATCCATAAAAACTGTCTTTCAGTATATGATCGATCTCCCAAAAATATACTGAACGGATTGTTGTACGGTTTTTAATAATAGATAGTGTTATATTTAAGAAAGGTTTAGATTAATAGTTCATTACAATTTATATAAGTACACTGAAACACATATTTGTGATTAATCACTAATTTCCACGCAGGTTAGGCCGGGAGTACAGTTTTATATAATTATATTAAGGGCGTAAATCTAGAATAATCCCATATGCCCTATCCATTAGAATGTGAACATAATTCCTCAACCCTTATGATAATCTCCCAGTATTTGCTCGAACCTTGAGCAAACTTGTCCATTATTAATTGCACTCCTCAGGTGTGAAGATTATCCTTATTAAGGTACCGCAAGGCAAGACATGCATTTCGCATTCGGGACCAACTTATCGAAAGGGTAGCGTAAGTATTTGAGTAGTTAAGTAATCCGATTGAGGAAATCTTAATTTAGGTATGTTCATATGATCTCTAGAGCTATTTGACAGTTCAAATTTAAGTTTAGTAAAGTGAACTTGTAAACAATTGCTTTCAAATCGTCAACTCTATTGCTAGCTCGGAAAACTGCTCTACCGAGAAGAGCCAGCAAGAATTTCAGCGGTAGCCCTTTTCAAACTAGTTACATTATAATATTATGTGTGTGTTGTATTATGGATCTCTGGAAAGTAACGCTTAATTTTATAATTAATTTTTTAATTACATATTGCAAGCACTACCTACATTAATATTATTATATTTTATTTGACATTATTATTGCAACGCTTATAGTATTTTCTGATATAAAATCTGAAAAATATGTGAAAATTATTTCGAAGCTCCGACATTCTTAACCAGTTGTAGCTTCATTAATCATATTGATCTTTGACGATTCAAAAGTGCTTGAAAGAGCTTATTTGAATAAAGAATAATTTGAAGTTATGTAAAAATTTATTTTCAACGAAAATATTGATGTTATTCCTATCCAAAATTACTTACACTCTAATACTATGCAAATCATCCCAAGAATGCTTGCTGATAGTGTTTGAGTCGCTACACTGATTCAAAACTTAATGTCTTAAAACATTTTAAAATACTATTCCTAAACGCGTAGGGTTTTTTTCTACTTATCAGTAACCCCAGAAGACAAGAATTATTTGCTGAAATTATAAGAGAATTACTTTGCTATAATACACGCGGGTTAAGCGAATGCATGCAATGCTAATGTGTATCAAACAAGCAAAATTCACGTACATTACCCATGCAGGACAAGTCCCAACATGCATACCAAGACGCTTCCACCAGCAACAATGCACACAAGCAATCTTAATGATAACGATTTTGTCGTGGAGCCTATCCTCCTGATGATGCTTCGGTTTAGAGGCGAAACGATCGTCAAGATTTTGGTAGTGGTTGTGTATTGCTTGTGTGCATTATTGCTGGTGGAGGCGTCTTTGGATGCATGTGATAACTTGTCCTGCATGTGTAAGGTACGTAATTTTGCCAGCTTTGCAAGCATTCGCTTAACCCATGCGGATTATAGCAAAGTATTTCTGTTAGAGTTTCTGTAATATGGAATTCCGCAAAGTAACGCCTGTTTCTATAAATCATATAGAAAATGATTATGTGGTTGAATACCAGAAATAAGTTTTACATATTGAAATCGCCTTAGTCAAAATTGTTAATAAACATGTTTTCCCTGACGCATCATAACGGATATCGCTTATATAGAGGGCGGATATTTCAAATATATATCTGTCACCACTCTATAACGGTCAGTGTCACAACACAATCAATGTGAGAACTGCTAATCACGTTTTAATCTGGCTCCCCATTAACCTTAATATGTAACACTGTTTAAGTATTCAAAATACACCCATAGCAGACAAAGATCGCCTTTCTCCTGCGACGTGCAATCTAGCGATTACGTGCCTTTTTTGCCCCCCTTCATTATGCAGATTCTGGCGAAAAAGGAATAAATTTAATAACATGCGTTCGTGCGCATGCGTTATCGAACGCACTTGCTTCTGATAATCTGCGCGCGCGCCGGCCGCAATTACAGAGGGGTGGTGGGCGCGGGGACGCGGTGCGGCGCGGCCAAAAGCCAATTCAATTTTTAATTTACCTTTCGCAATTCCTAGCTGTTTTGCAATCTTTGTCCACTTTAATACTTATTACTTAATCCGCTCTATTAAGTTCCGTTGTAATAGCAAAACTTATTTGTTATTCTGTTGAGAAAAATATAACACAGTAGCTAATTGGAACGGCACACTTTCTGTCGATATGGCATTGCTTAAGAATTGTTTTGTTCCCAACAATGTTTATTGATAAAAGCCCTAGATGTGTTATTATTTTACTTGTTATTTAGTCTACAGTTACAATAGTTATATTGCGTAACGTGCCAAAGTATAACATTAAAGACAATTTAAATTTTTTACATTGTTATTGATTTTATTTTATGATGTGAACACTTCTAACAAACAGAAATAGAGTGATAAATAAAATAATCTCCAATTTTACATTAGACCACCGGAGTGACCTATTCTTCAGGTTCGAGGATAGCGGGTTTTGATTATTTATGTTACAAACAAGTTTATTGGTCATATTAATCATATAAGTATAGAGTAAGAAGAAAAAACCTACATCACTGCAACATGTTATGTTAAATGATGTCGCATTCTACTATATAAACTAACTTAAATGAAAAATGCACCATGAATATAGTATTGATATATGAATATCTATTTATTAATACGTGAAGTAAAACCTTTGGACCACTATTGACGAAAATTGCGCGGATAGAGTAGTATGAAATTCAGCACACTTATAGTTTATATGTAGGAGAAGTGCAGTACGCTAATATTTTACAATAAAAATGCTTATAAAGTACATTAAATTTATTTTAAAAACATTACACACACTACCATGCATTTCACACACACAAAAGTAGTAGTATTTATTACACGCATACATACTCGGTTGTCAATTTTTTTATTTTGTTATAGACATAGAGTACTGTTTTATAACTGCCTTGGCGAAATCTGTAGTTACAATAGTTTGGTCTTTGAAAGTAGAACCATAATAATGTTTAAACATTATATTTTAGTAATTTATATTACAAAAATATATACAAGTTATGTCTTAAATTACACACGATAGTACCATATAAATTTCCACGTGGAATGGTCCCAAAAATGCTGGCAGCATTTCCGCGTTGAAGCGCTGAGCTTATTCTTTGTGCGAAAAAGGATCCAGCCCTTATGTCGCGTGAAGAAGCAATTAACCAAGGTGTTAAAACACAAAAACTCCACTTTTACTCCATGGTCCTAGGGTCTCAAAAATATATATTGAAACTATTAAATAACATAATATAAATTTGTCATGGACGAATTTCGAATACTGGGCGACCACTAGTAACTAAAACAGTAATCTGTAACCAAACTAAATCGCTCGGCACTGTTAAAATTCGGACGGTATCATTACAAAATAATACCGATCTCATGACCGCCTACAGCGATGAAGATCCTCTCACGTCAACATGCTAAAAGTGAACAATCGCATTCCTTTTGCACGCACCCTTACTTTTATTTCAGTAGTAATTGGAACAAACTCTGAATTATCCGAGACAAGTTGAACCGTTAATCGTAAGGTTAAAGTACCTTCAATTAGATATGAATTTTTAAAGATTTTGAATCAATCAGCTTTAATTATGCCAAATTTTCCCGCGTAAATCCAGACCGGAATTTAATAATAAAAAGAAGCCTATAGATGATGAAAAGAAGCATATGGATGTCTTCTCTATTTTCCAGTGATTGTCCCATCAAAATCGGTTTAGCCGGTTCCGGAGAATGTACTAGTAAACCTTCTTTAAGAATATATTTCAATAAAAACCGTACAAAAATCCGCTGAGTACATACAGACAGACATCTTTTGAGGAATTTATTTTATAATAGGATTGTATAATATGTACCTATATTGTGCGACTAGAATGTAATAACGGATATTCATTAATATTGGATTTAACACTTTAATAGTGCCAATTAAACTCATATTTGCTTATATTTATGTCCCGCTAATGTATTTGTTATTTTGGAAAAATATTAACATATAGGTTACCTCAAATCCGGCCCCGTTCACCCGTGAGCTGCCTAAATTCCGTGCACCGCACAGGACTTTTTGTATAATTCCTTATCTCACGTTATTATGTAAAAAGCTTTATGCCCTTTTATAACTTACATTAACTCCGTCAGTAGTTACAGGGTCCAAGTGTGCACGCGAAACGCACGATACTTAAGATGAATTCGCTCGAATTATTATCAGAAAACGGATTGCGGCCGCACTTAATTTTCCAGTCATTAACGCGCAATTCCGCAAAGATGTGCCCTCTGATGTTCGTGAGAAATTTACTTTGTAACAGGATCAGGGTGGTGCAAAAAAATACCGCGCGTGTCGTCGGCAGCCGTCCTGACTACTTGTCCGTAAATTATGGTTAGTTTTTGGGCACGCTCGCGCAATGCAGCCTCGCGGCTTTTCGTGCCTCGTCCCCCCCAACCTGCACCCACCCGGTCACAGACCTCGCATCAGTCCGTCAATCTCAACTACTTATCCGTCCACGCCGATCCCTTATATTAATCATTTTTCCCAAAAACGCTCCGCAATAAAGATACTATCTCCCAGCTGAGAGCGAGGCAGCGCTTTCGAAAGTTTAGAATTGACACACCGATATCGCAACATTATATTCTGAAGCGTGTATTTGACCCGTTCATTGTGACGCCAAAATTAATCTCGAGGGTTTAGCTGCGTCACAAAGGCGGCGTGCCGGCGCGTACGGTGGCTATTACGGGCACCACTTTATAATTACCTTTTTAAATAGTTTTTTCAGTCACTCAACATATTAAAACGTCAATGTAAATAACTTGTTAGCCGCAATCTCATTTCTGGCCGATTGGATATTACAATAGTGTACGTGATTTGAGAAAGGTAACGGTTCGCCGCTTTATCCGCGAGATGGAGCCCATTAGTGGGCGCGGGCCGAGCGCCGCGCGTGTCCGACGACCTGCCAACCGATCGGCCGACGAACACACTTACGTATATTGAAATCGATTTGTTAATCAAAATGTAGATTAATCTTCCCCGACTCTATTACACAGCAATTCAAATATTCATGCTCACTTTGAACAGATGATCGGGCGGCTCCGCAAAAAACGGCATATTACAATATCTTTAACTCAATCTAGTTCGGAGCAACAAGAGCAAGAGTCGCTTATTGCTGTTTGTGGGGGCAAAAAATATGATACTTCACTTGAAAACCATGAAAAAATGATCCGCGTCAAATATAGATCGATTATATTATCACAATGGAAGCTGGCGCGCGTGGCCGGTAATTAGATCTGACTGCATTGTGGCCGAACCGAAGGCAAATTGAACCACGCAATATCTCACCTGACACAGTCGCACTAGTACGTGTGTAATTGCACGGATTTATCCACTGTAAACCCGAGTTTTTGTAGCACCAGATTGGCACGCGTCCACTTTCTATGTGCCGACCTGAGAGATGTAATTTGTCGACGGTTTTTTGTTGAAATGATCCGAGTCATCGTCAAACTCCGTAACGGTGCTCGATAAGTAAGGTTTTATCGTCTCGTATTTACACAAAAATTTCAAAGCACTAATTTGCATTGGCGTAATATTCGCGTCTTGTCATAATGCGAGATTGATTATTTCCAACGAATATGTATTGCAAAACCGCAAAGTTAATTTGAAACTATTAAAATAGTCATTAATTACGATAGCATCTACCTTCCTTCCGTTACTGACGCCTGAGTGATAATTCGAGTTCTTAATATTAAAAATCTATTACATTAAAATTTTTTGACTTCGCTATTGGATTAAAAATAGCGTTAATATTGTCGTTCGCGTGATAATTAATAATGACTATAATATTTAAAGTTTTTCAAGAAATAGTTACGTGTTTGTATAATTTAATGTCTTTATAGCTCTAAAATATTGTAATCTTTTAGTATTGCAAACATTCCAATTAGAGTATAATGCAATGGATGAGTAAATTTAAATATATATTGCGATTGTGGTCTTAAATCTATAGATTCATTGGATTTCGCCGCCATACAACCATTGCATCAAGCAACTCCCTAACACCTTTTATAGGTGGTCAATCCACGAACAATCCAACATCTTAGAAACCAAGAAATAATATTCTAAGACACATAACTTGCGCTGAGCTGTGATAGCCCAGGTGAGACCGTGCGACTCTTTCGACGGGAACACGAGTTCAAACCCGGGCAGGCACCAATGAGGTTTTTCTATTAAAACTCATGTGTCTAATTGGTAATTGCAATTTATCAGACGCTTTTCGGTGAAGGAAAACATCGTGAGGTAACCTGCATATCCCTAGAGAATTCTGGAGATATGTGTAACCTACCAATCCGCATCGGAGCAGCGTGGTAGATCTTAGCTCCAACCCTTCTCTCCAGAAACGGAGAGAGGAGGCCTATTCCCAGCAGTGGGATTGTAACAGGCTGCTACTTTACTTTACTTTTAACTTTCGCTTGTGGCTTATTGTTTATTCTTATAACAATATTTATAGGTTTTATACGTATACATAATCGTAACAAACTACATCAAGTGCACCTCATTCTACGTTACAAAGTGATATCAGTAATAGGTAATACTCACTTATCGCTGGAACAATAATCCACGATAATGGATTAGCGCAAGCGAATATTTATAAACAGCGTTATCGCCTAATCAGGGAGAGTCGAATCGAGTTATGTGATTACGTTCATATATATTTTAATAGTTGGTAACATTCTGAAAAAAACGGAGTATTGCTCGATATTTAGTTTGTTTTTATCATATTTGCATAGTTTCAGAAATACTAATGTACTAATACCTAAAATCTTTCGTGTAGGTTTGAATAAATGTATATATTAAACTAAATAAAAATATAATTGTATTGGAAAAAAAAACAAATACAAAGGCAACTCACACAAGGTGGACCAGAATCTAAAATCTAAAGACCCTTACTATCTCTTAATTACTAATTATACTAGCATTACTGTAAATTCAGTAAATCATCATCCTCCTGCCCTTATCCCACTCCAAATGGGGTCTCGCACAACATGTTACAAACATGTTGTTACATGATTTGGCTACGTATTTTACGACCGGCCGCCTGCCTGACGTCAACTTACCATAGTCGCCTTTTACGACACCTCGGTAAGAAATGAGGGTGGTCTATTCTACTCAGCCGAATACCACACGGCGGTACTGAAAATTGCAGTAAAATACTTTAAAATATTGCTGGACAATATTAGATTTTCATTTGGATTAATTTAAGGTATTTTTACCACGTTTTCCAAGCATATGTAAGTTGATAGTATACCAGTTTTCGTAGAGTTCTCGAAATTCACTTGGCGGGACTGGCGAGTGCTTCAGTATCGTAGACACTTTGTAACATTGAGGGTAGAAGGCAGAAGTCCAGACCACAAAGAGTCGAATGACGTCGTCCGAAAAATGTCTCCTGTATGTCTATAATAATTCTTAATAGGTCTGATGTTATGACTGACTAGTCACGATGCCGCCGGGAGTTCAGCGGTAAGTTGCTCAGAAATTACTTAGAAAATCGGGACTTCATATTCGACGGCGATGACCCTTCCGTGATCAGCAGGGTTATTATGAGCTTAATGGAACGTCTATACTTTTGGTAGGGCTACTATACCCATATCACAATTTTGGTTAATTCTGAACTGTCATTCTTACAAACGAACAATTCTGTCCTTAAGACAGGTAAGACGGAGCTTACAAAAATTTTGGAATGTAGTCATTTTGGAAACATATACTTTAAACTGCAAAAATTACGCACACATTAGATTATAATGTTATACAGTAATTTCATTTGGTTTCGATACTGGATTCGACGTGGCAACGCTATGCGAAATGAATTTTGTACACAACTTATCCGCTTCTGTTCAAAATAGCCTCATATTATTGCCAGCAAAACCGATCATCGTTTTTCTTTTATTTGCTTGATATTGTGGTTCTTGCCACTCACGCTTCCCGGTATTATTAATTGTTTTTATGATACAAATTGGAACGTTACATTTTGCTTTTGTGCTAAACTAACAGCAATTTGACGACGCAGGCCGCTTGCATTATTTAATTTTGCATTCATCATCCCATGAAATTACATTAATGTGTGCAAGTAATAAAATTGTTACAGTCCTGCTAATATAACAAATGTGAAAGTTTATGCGTGTATTTCTACAAATATTTGCGTAAAAGTAGTTCCAAGCCTGGAATTACTCATAAAATACTTACTACGGCACCCTTGTCGTATATGTTTTTGGTTCCATATTTATAACTAAATTCCAACAATAAATATTAGCGTATGTTAAATATGCCAATATTTATTTTTGAGCACTATTAGAAATAGAATGCTTGTTTTAAAGTTATCTTAGATGTCTTTCATCATTATCCTCCTGCCCTTATCCCACTCTAAGTGGGGTCGGTACAACTTGTTACAAACATGTTGTCACATGATTTGGCTACGTATTTACAACTTACCTTAGTCGGCTTTTACGACACCTCGGTAAGAAATGAGGGTGGTCTATTCTACTTAGCTGGATACCACACGGCGAGTCGACTTACCTTAGTCGCCTTTTACGACACCTCGGTAAGAATCTTCGATCTTATATTTCGTTCCTCATCTAATGTTAAAAGAATTTTCTTTCCAAAGTCTAACATATACATACTTACAGCTATAAAATTTGGTTTTTTATAGCATGAATTTAATAAATTTCTGACTATACTCTACCTTAATGTCTTTATTATAAAACCACTTTAAAAAATTATTATGAGGTGGCATAAGGCATAAGGGCATAATGGCATAAAGGTTTTTAATGTATAAAAAATTTAAAGGCTGTAAAATGAATGAGATAATCTTTTCTATTCATACATATTATATATACGTTACATATAAGTCAATACACAATAAAATTGAGTTATGTAACATAGCGTAATCTATGAACTAGCAGATGGCGCCACTATAATTTTACTCCGCGCTATAGTGGTGCTTTTTATATTTAAAATAAATTATTTTATTATGAATTTTCTCTTCAGGTAACAGATGGCAAACCATAAATCCAGTTTTCCACACGAAAAATATTTAAGAACTTTAGTGTATGCCTATTTGTTTACGTGGCGCACGCGACTGTAGCCCCCAACAGACGAGTTTTTTTTACAACCACACGACCTCTCCAACCTACATAAAATCAGTGCAGTAGACTTTGTGAATATCGATCACATACAGAGAGACTTTTTTTTATAATAAGTATAGATGTTCACTATTATAACTCATGAAAGCAGCAAAATCAACGTCCCACTCTCTTTGAGTTGTTCCCGCAATTAATCAAACAAATGCTGATTGGATCCGGTGATTTTGCGATCAGTTAATTAGTGATACAGATGTAAAGATTACGCATGCTAAAATTCCGAACTGGAAATTTATACCAGTTCTATTAGCACAAACTGCGTAATGGAGTAAACCGCATTTTTTAAGCTAATAAGTGTCATTATGACGTTTTATGATTGTATTTTAATTTAAAACTACTTTGAATGTACAAAAAATCAACTTTATTAAATACTAATCTTTGTTGCTTATTACACAAAGAGCTAAGTAATTTAAATTAGGTAAGACACTATTAGTGGCGTATTGCATGTGTATTGTTTTAAAATATTTTGAAAAAATTGTGTTTCATTATTATCATTTTTTAAAGCGTTTATAATATTGGGCGGACATATGTCTTGTCTATGTATGTCATAAACTAAATTGTTAATTACTATGCACGAGGATTCGTTCTTGCTGTACAGTATAATCGATCTGTGATTTAACTGATATGCATGTAACCACTATTGGTCGGTCGCCAGTGACTTGGCAGGGTAAAACGCACGCAAGTTCAAACAATTTAAGATTGAAATTGAGACCTCGCCGTCACAACTCCGAACCACCATTTTCCAACATCATTTGCTATTCGAATAGAAGATTATTCATCCTGTCTACCTACTATCACACAAGGGTAATGTGTAATTTTATATATCCCATACCGCACGCTTAGTATTGATGATTTAATCCAAAAAAGTTGATTTGTAACAAATTGCACTAAAGCATAGCGTAGTGCCTACAAAGCCAAATAAGATATGTTTAAGAGACGCTTAACATAGAAGAGCAAGAAAACACTAGCTTTTATAACAGTTAATAGCGTGATGTCATTGATGGCATTGAAATAAGTATTACAATTTCAAGCTCAATGAAGCCTAATTTTTAATTAGGTCAGTTTATTACTAAGCGTGTGTTATGTAGTATATCCTATACCGACCTGACAATGGTCAATGTGGAATGGCCCGTTGGCGCAATGGGTAGTGACCCTGCCTTCAGCTCCGCGGGTCGCGAGTTCGATTCCCGCTGAGGGCCATTTTCTATAAACAATTTGTTGGTCCTTCGTGCCTTCGATACGTACTTAAATACAAATATTTAATTTGTATTTAAGTATGTATTTAAAATTATATATTTAGTATACCTACCAGTTGTCCGTCACCCATAACACAGGTTAAATACCTGTGTTATGGGTGTTATTTACTTTAGGGTCGGACGGCCGTGTGTGTAAGTGTCCCATATATTTATTATTTATTTTTTATTATTATTATGCAAAAAATATGTAATTAGTTCTTGTAGAACCTCTTGTTTATTATATGATAGATTTCTGATACTAAAGTAATCGTTTAAAATTTACCTATCACAGAACACGTGACCAACGATTCGTTCTGCTGCGCCAGAAAGGCAAGAAAAGACTATAATCCTTCGATATGATTACTTCTTACTCATCTCCATGTCTAATGTCCATAACTAAACGCAGGCGCTTGCGGCACTTTACAATATCAACAGACAGTTTTTGTTGAGTTTCTTAACTCCTATGTCGCAGCTTAATATTACGATACCTTATTTTACTCCCCTTTCTTTAGTTTTTTATACACTATAACTAATGATTTTCGAGTTATAATTGGTTACATTGAAATAGATTCGTTTAATCAAAGAATAAAAATGTAATATATTAATATTGCAATACATAACTTTGCATTCACAAACTTTTAAGTAAATTGCGTACAGATAGTAAAAGTAAAGTAACAGCCTGTTACTATGCCCACTGCTGGGCTAAGGCCTCCTCTCTACGTTTTTGGAGAGAAGGATTGGAGCTATGACCTACCACGCTGCTCCAATGCGGATTGGTAGGTTACACATATCCCTAGAATTCTCTAGAGATATGTAGGTTTCCTCACGATGATTTCCTACACCGAAACGCGTGTGATAAATTGTAATTATCAATTAGACACATAAGTTTTTAATAGAAAAACTCATTGGTGCCTGCCCGGGGTTTGAACCTATGACGCCCCTAGAGAGTCGCACGGTCTCACCGCTAGGCTATCACAGCTTATAACAGGGAGTAGGTAGTATATTATATGACATAATTAAATTATTAAAATTAAAAAAGTATACAAATACATTAATACAAAATGATGAATTTATTTTAAGGGAAACATGATATACTAATATTTTTTTGTAATCTAAAGCCACAACACTTTTTAGTATTGATTTACAATCAAGCCATGATTTGACCGCGATGACCGAAGTTAGAGCGTGCGATGCTTATCATTCTTGCACGGGTTCAAATCTTCAGCAATTTTTAATTCTTGACAATTTTACAGATAACTTAAAGTTCTTTATTAGTAAAGGAAAAATCATTAGGAATAATGCATACCTCAGGTGAAATACCTGTATTATTTATCGCCTACTAATTCGGATTGGAAAACATTGTGTTTTAATCTAATTCCAATCAATTATTCCTCATATGGAGAGAGCACGTCTTTACCTTAATATTAAGAACAGAACGCTGTTTTTTGTTTAATGAGTCAAATCATACTCTTCCTAATAGATGATAGGAACAGTAACGAGCGAGTTTCCGAAATCTTAATAGAGAACTAAGGCTTTAAAAACCCTGATAAATGGAGCCTGATACAGAAAGCCTACTACACTCTTGAGGATTTTATAGATGATTAAAATGGTTTGATGTAGCTACTCTTCGACTCTGTACGCAATGGTTATGATTTATAGAAGCATTTTGAGATTGTGGTGGTGGGTGTGTGTGCTGCTTTTGTGTGCGTTGTTGCTGGTGAATTGCGCCTTGGGGGTGCATGTGGTGACTGGTCCTGCATGTATAAGGTGCGTAGATTTTGCCTGCTTCATACACATTGGCTTTGCATGCATTCACTTAACCCGTGCGGATTATAGCAAAGTAGTTAGTTCTGTTGTATTGCAATGGTTATGATTAAATGTAAGTAGTTATAAGAATATTCTGAAAAGCGCAACTGCTGAGTTTCTTGCTGGCTGTTCACGCTAGAAGCAGCTTTCCGAAACAGAAGTAGAGATGACGATTCAAAAGCACTTGAATAGCAAATAAAAATACATTAAGCATATAAAAATACATGCAGGATTCGTAAAAACACATGCAGAAACATCCACTAACAATTCACAAGCACTACACACGTTCACAAACTCAACAATCGTTTCGCCCCGGAACCGAAGCATCATCAGGAGATACTCTACGATAATATCGCAATGCAATTTGCAGATTAATGAAAACAAATAGTTCACTCTACATTTAGCATTGTATATATTTGCTATTTACTTTATCGCGGATTATAGTAAAATAATTTATTTATTACTTTTGTACAATTTTATTAGGTTTTTTTAACTTTTGTATAATAGATGACTGCTATGATGAAATGCTTCGGCTTAACACGAAATTTGTTACATTGAACGTGTAACGTGTTTATTACAAGAACATACTGAGTAAGTAAGTACAGTAGAAATGAACCTAATTGGATTTGCTCATATGTCCCTCAATATTCGAACAATCTCACGGATGAACTCATCATCAATTAACAGGTTTAATACTCAGCCGATTAGTAAGCTGTAAAATGAATGCAGGTCAAGAGAGATTTATGCAGTAATTTGATGAACAACAGGCATCAAAGACAAAATTGTCTATAGTAGTACACAGTGCGAAAGTAATGATATATGTAATGCTAAATGTAGAGTGGAATATCCGCATGTAGAATAGAATGTAGAATTCCTTAAAACTCATTACAACACGCACTACCCGTCATCAATAACACAACAATACAGAAGCACTGCACACATTCTATACAACAATCTTAACAATCGATTCGCCTCGTAAATGAAGCATCGTTAGAAGATGGACTGCACAAAAAAATAGAAAAATTTCCATTACTTTTGTATATATATCTTCACATAGTAACGCCTAATTCCATTAATTACTTTTGAGGCAATTTATTTGTGGCTGTCAGAATAATGTCGGTCAGACAAAACTATGAACGCAGCTAAATTTGTAACCCCCTTCTGATATGCAATCCCTTTGCTACCTCCCTACCTAGAGCTTTCAGTAAACAACACATATTTATGCTTTATTTTACGTTATATTTCATATTTCTTTCAAATTTAGCCCGTTACGAAATTACCGTGTGGGTGAATAGAATAGACCGCCCTAATTTCTTATCGAGGTGTCGTAAAAGGCGACTAAGGTAAGTCGACCCGCCGTGTGGTATCCGGCTGAGTAGAATAGACCACCCTCATTTCTTACCGATATGTCGTAAAAGGCGAGTAAGGTAGGATGACTCACCGTGTGGTATCCGGTTGAGTAGAAAAGACGATTTAATACGATAAAGCAAGAGCCTGACTAACATCGTATTTTACGACACCTCGGTAAGAAATGAGGGTGGTCTATTCTATGCAACCGGATACCACACGGCATTTACCTTAGTCGCCTCTTACGACATCTCGGTAAGAACAGAGGGTGGTCTATTCTATTCTTCCGGATACCAAACTATATGAAACATAAATGTGCATAAAAAAGATACATAATTATAAAAATATGGGCGATGTCTGTAATAAATAAAGTAGGCATCGATACAAGCTTGCGGTTCCTGCTTTACGCCTTACAAAAAAAAGTAAGTCATTCGTGGGTTTGGGTATAAGATTCTATAATAAAATTCCGCTCATTTTTAGCTTTACCATTACAGAAGTTTAAAATAACTATTAAAATGAGGCGGATACAGAAAGCCTATTACTACTGTTGACGATATAATACATGATAACAATGCGTGGATATAGTTTATCTTCGACCTTATACAAGACAGGAATGTGAAAATGTAACTAGTTATGAAAAATATATTATGAAATAAGCAACCGCCGATTCTAGGCATTTTTCCGAACCAGCAGGCATCGATTCAAAAGTACAAGTGAAGTTGAATGAAGAATATTTTGAATTTGTATTTTAATACCAGAACTTCTATATAGATCCTTCTATCAGGCAGAAAATCAAGTCTTTACATACGGGCATTTAAATAAGTCAATTGTTTGTTACGTCATCAGATAAAATTAAAGCTACAAAAGTAATAATAAAAATATTTTGCTCTAATCCGCGATACAGTAAATAGAAAATATATATAGTGTTAAATATATAGTGGACTATCCGTATTTTCATACCCGATACAAAGCTTTGCGATTTTTTCGTGGAGTCTATTTCCTGATGATGCTTCGGTTGCGGGGCGAAACGATTGTTGAGTTTGTGATAGTGAACGTGTGTAGTGCTTGTGTATTGTGGTGGAAGTGGTGGAGGTTTGTGCATGTGTTTTTACGAATCCTGCACGTATCGGGTATGAAAATACGGATAGTCCACTATACATTTAACACTATATATATTTTCTATTTACTGTATCGCGAATTATAGCAAAATAATTTTATTATTACTTTTGTGTTATGGATCTCCGTAAAGTAACGCCTAATTCTATTAAAATTAAAGCTGTTTATTTAGCTACTTAACTGCTAAGACTTATTTTGTCACTACTTATAATTTAAAAATCATATATTTTAACCGACTTCAAAAAGAAATTAAACAAATCCTATAGGTGTTTTTATACATACATTAAAAAGGTAGACTAACATCTGCTTATTTTAATTAGCCATACTAAACCAAGATCATAAAATTCATAGCGTATATATAATACACAATTTTCGCTTTTGACTGTTGTATGCAACATATTGTTATTAAAAGTTAACAAAATGTTTTATTAAGAATTAAAACTAGATAATGGGTACACTAAACCTTTACCAGCCGTAATAAGTCACGGCTGATGTCCTTTACGTGCGTGTGATACAACCGCAGTCTGGCCCTTCATAGATTACATACAAATTATGGAGAATATCTTACACGAAACTAAAAATTACTAGAAGTCATTTATATAGACTGATAGCCCAGCGGTGAGACCGTGCGACTATTTCGAGGGGAACATGAGTTCAAACCCGGGCAGGCACCAATGAGTTTTTCAATTAAAACTCATGTATGTAATTGATAATTGCAATTTATCACACGCTTTTCGGTGAAGGAAAACATCGTGAGGTAACCTGCATATCTCTAGAGAATTCTGGAGATATGTGTCACCTACCAATCCGCATTGGAGCAGCGTGGTAGGTCTTAGATCTAACCCTTCTCTTCAGAAACGGAGAGAGGAGGCATATATATTCCCAGCAGTGGGATTGTAACAAGCCGCTACTTTTACTTTTTATTTATATAGAACTACGTTTGCTCGTTCAGCTGGTATTACATAAATTTGTTGAAGCGAACAGTATTTCGCGTAGTATTTTTTTATTCTAAACTAGCTTTTACCCGCGACTTCCTCCGCGTGGACCGTAGTCCTGGAATAAATAGTACCTTCCGTCACTCTCCAACCATAATATTTCCGTCACAAAAATCACATACATCAAGTGGGTTATTACGATTCCTATTACAATGAATCCGCTGCGCGAAACGTCAACGTTAAAATTGCTTTCAATGTCACCCTATTCCTGTTGAATTAACAGGATTTCTATAGGCTATATGTTACCGCAATGTATAAGGAATAATTGTCCCAAATTTAATGGATATTCGTTCAGCGGATTGACCATGAAAAGGTTACAGACAGACTGAGAGACTTTCGCATTTATAATATTAGTAAGGATGAGGCAAATAAAACTTTTGTTTGACATTCAGTAACACCACAGTAAACATATAAAACAGTACTCTGTGTCAGTACTCTGTGCTTCTATGAACAATAGAGTATCTATGCATATGTGTAGCAAATACTTGTTTGTGTGTGCCAAACTTATTTATTTATTTATTTTTTATTCTGATCTCCTACACCATTACATACTGAATAATCCTTAAAATATATTATATATCATTAAATTAATTATGCAGTACCAATTATAGGAGATCACATAATGCAAATCAAATCAAATGCATGGTATTGTGTGTAATGTATTATTTAATAATTTAATGTACTTTATAAGCATTATTATTGAAAAATATTAGCGTAGCACTTCTCCTGCACATAAACTATAAGTGTGCCAAATTTTATACTCCTCCGTCCGCGTATTTTTCGTTAAAAGGGGCCCAAAGTTGCTTCACGTATTAATATAAAAATTATTAAACCTTCACAGACAATATAGAATAACTGAATATTTAATTACAATCTATAAATATAATACTACAAACCCATGTTAGGACATTTATGGTACGAAAAATCTTACAAGAATATAAAATAGTACAGAGAGAAACGAAAATCTAGTTTAACTAGGGCAAACTCGAAATGCCCTGTTATAGTAAGAACTTGGCAATTTAAAGTATATTCAAACATTTTTATAAAGAAAGTTAATTTGTTTACTATTATAATCTTACTACATGGTCTGTACAGCGCAAATTAAGCGCAAATCAATCTGCCAGTGTCACGTAAATCAAATTTATATCTTCGTCTTAATTTAAAATCCCATACTTTAATTTCTTAGTACATCTTCATAACCTTCATAGGGCAAGTTCCTATACAATACTTAATTACATATTTGTTTTCCATGTCGATGTTAAGAGTTTTGCAGACAAAAAGTCATGCGGAAGCTGATTGTTTCTATATTAAGATAAGTAAGCGTTCAAATGTGCGATAGCCGTTCACTATCTTATCAACCAATTGAAAGAAGAATAGATGCTATAAGCACATGAATTATAAATTATATAATTTAAAATTAATAATTGATTGTTCGAATAAAATCATAACTGAATGATGTTAGAAACCGAAAAATAAAAATATAACCACCAATTCCATTGCAATCATATATAAGAGATAATCTTAACGACCTCAAAAGATAATCTTATCGTATTCCGAAAACAAGATTTAATAACATTTAAAACAAGAACGTGATGTTATTTAAATAACTATAAAGTTCAACATAACATTTAATGTTATATTAATTTATTTTGGTTGGATCCGATTTTTATCATTGAAACTTGTCACCATAATGGCCAGATTACGTATCAGTAATATAATATTCTATATATTATGATTTAACGCATAAAAACATAAATTATTATTATAAAATAAATTGGAAACAAAATAAATATAAAATACTCCGCAGAATATAGTAACTTAATAATCGTTTGCATCTACAAATTCGAAAGAGAACAATGAATAATGTTAAACAATATTAATAATGAAATTTAAAATGGGTTTATTTTTTTAAGTGTATGCTAATGAAGCTAGTTATTTTATGGAATAATATTATTCTTTCGATGAAGGGAAATAAAATAATATATCTAATTTGTTTTTATTCCTTGTATTATTCAATTTAACTAATCTCCTTATTTTTTGGCTTATTGCTAATGATTTGCTTGTAATGCGAACCAATAAAAATTATAAATCGGTTTCCATAAGTCACTTTTTGCTAATTATTAGAATAATTTATTTCAAACCGACCTGAATATACTTCCAGTGACCTTGCCAAAATCGATCACTATTGTTCGAATTAATAATTCAATTATGTATGTAAGTGTTTCATTATTTTTATGCAAATTACATTTATCAAGATGAACTTGGCATAGGACTATATTGTCCGAGTTAAATAATTACGCGAGACATATATGTTTAAGGAGACAAACTTTGAACGTATTTTATACTTTTGAATCATTTTTAATAAATATAATATAAAGTTAACTAATAATATTTTTAACAAGAAAACATAGTAACCGATATTTTATATTGTTTATTGTATAAACAGTCGTAAGACTGATAAAAAATAAATACGCGTGACGAGTACAATAAAAAAAACAAATCGAGAGGGTAATTCAAAAACTTACCTGTGAAAGATCACTCGGGGCCTCCGATTTGGCAGTATTAGCCGCTGCCCATGCTTCAGCGAACGTCTCCATAGCACTCTGAAAGTCCATCTTGTCAATTCACGACATCAACATGCCGAAATTTCACACATGGGCTCGATACGGCGGCAAGTAACAATAAGCCAACGCGTTCACTCTGACCGGCCGGCGGCGCGCTACTGGCGGCCGGCCCCGCCCAGCGTACCGCCCGCGTCGAGAAAAACCGATACGATCCGAGCCTCCCGTTTCAGCGCTTTTCTTTTTTAAGCCGCTATTTTAACGAGTTTTTTTTCACCCAAAGCCCGGCCCACGGTGGTGGTTGGGCGGCCTTCAGATTATTTACACTTGTAATTCACAGATTGCTACACCGATACTTAATTTGTTGTGCCGAGAGGGTGTTAGGCGTTATCTTATTACGTGATCACGCGGCGCATCTAGATAGGCGTCGTTACGTCCGATCTCGTTACAAACTAGACAATGCGCTCATTGTTATGATTTATCGCTGCGCCTTATATTAATTGTACTAAATGGGTAGGTAATGAGACAACGAAATTAGGTTGAATTTTGTCGTGGTGGCAATGCGAAGGCCATAAAAGAGAGGCTAATTGCGATATCCTAGCGAATGGACGATGCTAGAAGGCATTTTTATTCATTAAATAAATCACGCCGGCTTTCTTTCAGCGATGTAAGAAAAAATTGTCACGGCTTCGTACAATTTTGTACGTGGTCGTTTAAGCGGTATTACCTTCCCGGGTAGCGACATTTTATCTTAATTTCTATAGCTTTCCGGATATTAACTACGGGCTATGACAAATTGTAACGATCGACGTAGTACTTTCGGTTCCTCTGACTTTTCGCGTTTAAATTAAATAGATTTTATCTTGTACGACATTTTTTAATTTTTACTAACCAGTAACTAAAAGGTAGTACTTTTGTGACTTTGGCTATTATTCACAGTAGATAATTGACTAATCTATTTATAAGTTAATAATCGTTAGCCGGAATGTCAAACGACATAGTTGCAAAAATGTCATTTTCACAAAATATGTTTTGTATAACTTACGTGCACAATATTCTAACTTGCACTATTCATATTCCTGTCTGTTAGTAGATTTGACTGGTCCGTTCGCGCAGTTAGCAGGGACCCTGCATTCAACTCCGCGGGTCGCGGGTTCGATTCCCGTTGAGAGGGCCAATATTCTCTATAAACAATTTGATGGTTCTTCGAATCTGGGAGTATATATATATTTAAAACTATATATGTATTTATAGTCTGTCACCCAAAACACAAATATTAAGTTACTTACTTTGGGAGTGGATGACCTGGTATGTAAGTGTCCCATATATTTATATTTATATTAACCTCAGTACTAGATAATTCGTTAGTAATCGAGTAGTCAGTCGAGTTTTTCTTTTTAACAAGAATATATACGAAAAAACCAGTAGAAGGAAACTAATTCCTCGGATTCATTTTGACTTACATTCAGATTCAGATTGATCAGGATTTGCTCAGATGTCCCGCTGTTTATAATATTCTTGAATTTTCTAGAACAATCGGGGATAATAGCAAAAATTCTATCATTACTTTTATGCTGTCAATACTGTGGCTCCTGTAAGTAGGACGATGGAGGCTTTGTATCGAGCCTTCTTTGTGGTTAAAACAATGCCGACGAAAACTCTACCAGAACGAGTATCGCTATTTTCACTCATTATAATAGAGATGTTTAAATAAATATAACATAAATTGAAACCCGGAAAAATTTTCAGTTATAGATAGATCATTAATAATGATAGAGATCATTAGTAATAAAGATCCCTTTTGGGGATAAGTCCGCCTTTATACATTTGATATATTTCTTTCTCTTTTCTAACTATATATACGTACATTAAAGTGCTGTGTGGTATCCGGTTGAGTATAATAGACCCTTATTTCTCATCGAGGTGTCGTAAAAGACGACTTAGGTAAGTTGACCCACCGTGTGTTATCCGGTTGAGTAGAGTATATCACTCTCTTTCTTACTGTTTAATACGACTAAGGTAAGTTGACGTCAGACAGACGGGCGATCGTTAAATACATAGCCAAATCATGTGACAACATGTTTATAACATGTTGTGGCAACCCCTATAAAAGTGGGATGAGGGCAGGAGGAAGATGCCTTAGATAAATTTAGAAGTGTCTCTATGTTGTAGCTACTGAGGGGCTAGACGGGGCAGTGCCCTGAGGCCCCCAAGATCAGAGGGCCCCTCGAGCTATGACTTACAAACTTTTAATTGAACTACTGAAAATTTATTTCATTCGGATATAAATAAACTAGATTCCAGATTATTTGTTCCAGCAGGCCTACCATGAACTCTTATTGCGACTCAATTGAAGACGTATACGATGACCGCGAACCGCTTTCTTTTCGTACCATGAAGTGTGAATTGCATTGGGGTCGTAATGTTTGAAAAGTATAACGTTATTTGAACTATAGATAACTCTGTCTCTTTTACTCACGTGTTCTTAGGACGAATTCCGAACGCTCATTCAGCAATGACTTAAAGTGTGCGTTTTTAAAACGTGGTATGAAAAAGCAAAATAATTTCGTTTACGTCTTCAATTGAGTTGCAATAAGAGTTCATGGTATGCCTGCTGGGCCTTTAGCTACTCAGCTAATCCACTTCTTTATTTTTTTTTTCTATTTTTTGTGTCCCTGCGAGATTATCATTTATATACGACACTTGAGAAACCATGGGTCAAATTCAACCCAGTTCGAGATTGTGGCTTCCGTTATGGGATACGTTCACTTCTATCTATGTATGTCGCTCTCATGGTTAATTTGCTGGGTCCATAATAATATGTAAAGATGATAATGAATTATCATTAAGTTCAGCCCACAGCTTCACCTGAGTGAAAATAAGTGTGTATTGCGGCGTATAGGTATTTCAGTCAATATGGATAAAAACGTAATGTACTTTTAATACACATTCGTCAACAATTGCAGTATCTTTTAGTTAAAACTGTACAAAAATCCCTTCAGTATGTTCTAAAAAAATCGATTACATACATACGTCTAGCTTTTGAGGACTTTATTTTATAATATGTACAGATACTCGTATGAATGTACTTGTAACGAATCACAAATCAAAAATCGTAATTTAGTTCAAATATCGAATGTCAATTATCCATTTACAAGTCCATATTGATTTATGTGGTACTAACAAAGATTTATTAATTAACACATTTCGGTATCAACATCACAGAAATCATGACAAGCCTATTCAGATCTTGAGGTCGTCGCAACAGAACGTGTCATGTCTTGTGAAATCAACTCAATGTCCCTAAGTCATTCGTCTCCGTGTTAACAATTATTACACAATCTTTACACTTAGACGCTTATGAATTGACACTACACACATAGGTGGAAAAACCCGAAATGCGTGTAAGTTTACTGGTTTTGATCTAGTCATGCTTAAGGGCGTTAAGCGACCATTGTTTTAAAGTGTTCAAAACTATACCAGCCATATTATTACGATAGGATTACAGTTGAAAATCATTCGTAGCTTAGAATAAGCGGGCGCGTGTATAAATTGGTAAATAAATATACACTAAAATAGAAACTGGTGGTCGCTAAAAAGATAAAAGATTTCGTCCAGGTGTTAATTATAGACAGTTAAAGTTGCTCTAAGAGGTCGTTGTGACGTCTTAATATCGTGATTCATAACTCACTCACATGATGGAAAATACGGAATTATTTTCATCTTTCTACCCATTTGTTTAGCCCGTAATAATCGAAAGTAATAATAAAATTATTTTGCTATTATACGCAATAAATGTATATAATGTGATTTCTCACATAAACACATAGCAAAAGGCTATGCGATTTTGTCATGGAGTCTATCTCCTGGTGATGCTTCAGTTCCAGGGCGAAACGATTGATGTGTTTGTGATAGTGAACGTGTGTAGTGCTTGTGTATTGTGATAGCGGTGGTGGAGCTTTTTGTATGTGTCTTTACGAATACGATAGTCCACTCTACATTTAGCATTATATATATCCCCTGTTTACTTTATCGCGGATTATAGCATAATGTTATTATTACTTTTGTATTAGGAATCTCCGCAAAGTAACGCCTGATTCTAGAAATTATCCGTCATAATCGATTGAAGCACGTGTTCTATCGTCAAGTTCATGGGCTAAAACCTCCACGTCTGAGTTTTTTATAAAAACTTCTAATAAAAGGATTATTAGAAGTTCTTATGCCTATCTTCAAATTCAAAATATTCTTTATCTAAATAAACAGGTAAACAAGTGCTTTTGAATCGTCATCTCTACTGCTGGTCGGGAAAGCTGTTTCTACTAAGAAGAGGCAGCAAGAAACTCGGCGATCACTCTTTGACCTATTTTACGCTGAATTTTTGCGTTTCGGGATAGCTACATTAACACCTCTTTATATTATAAATTCGAAAGTCTGTCAGTCTATTTAATAATAAATAAATAATATGAATAAATATATGGGACATTTACACACACGGTCGTCCATTCCCAAAGTAAGTAACTTAATTTATGTGTTGTTTGGGTGAGAGACAACTGGTAAATATATAATTATATAATTTTAAATACATACTTAAATACAAATACACACCCAGGCTCGAAGAACCAACAATTTTTTTATAGAAACTGTTGGCCCTCGGCGGGAATCGAACCCATGACTCACGGAGCTGAAGTTAGGGTCACTACCCACTGCGCCAACGGCCCAGTCGAATTCAATTTATACACCAGAGAAATATGCAGAATAAAAGAATACCTTTTTCTTACAAGAGCGGGACAAATTACATACTGTACTATTGAGAGAGTTCAGACGCGTTCAGAGTTTTCATATTTTTTAATATTTTCATTTTAAATTTGAGAGATTCAGATTCTTTTGACACGTTATTTAAATTCTAAAATCAAAATGTTATTTTCAGTAATATTTTGCTACCTAATAATTTCAAGAAATATTAAGATCAAAGAAGATATTCTATTTAAACAAAATTATGTTACATTAGCGCTTGGAGAATTTAAATAGAGTTATGGAATACCAAAATATCTTTTTGTTAAAGTTTTGATATATTATAGACGAAATTTTGTAGAGTTAAAAAGGAAAGAATGAATATAATGTTCAGAATACGTGTATGATATTCATAAACATTAAGTGATGGTCATTTGTTGCAAAGTTCTCGCATTTTGTTCTTGCCCATAATTACGGTTAGGGCTATAGGTTCAAGCTCGATATTTTAGGGTTAGGTCCTTACATATGAAATTGGCTTTTTCTATGGGAGGAACATAAAGCCGTTTTTTTTAATGAAATATATTTAATTAATCAAAGTATGTACCATTGCTATGTATGCACTTTTGCCATCTCATAGGTAGTTCATTGATCCCCTTACTAAAAAAAACATTCGGGCGGGAATCAATAAAATCTTTGAAGGCGGTTTGGACTGCCCCATCGGAGTTGAATTTTTTTCCTTGCAAGTAGTTATCCAAATTGCGAAAAAAATGGTAATCTGTTGGAGCAGGGCCCGGAGAGTACGGTGGATGTCTAAGACATTCTAATTGAAGCTCCTCTGATTTGGTAGCCGTCTGTTGTGCAGTGTGTGGTCTAGCTTTGTCCTGAAGCAGCAGTGGCCTAGAGCGATTGACCAGCCTCGGTTGTTTAGCAGCTAGCTTTTCCATCATGGTTTGCAGTTGCTGACAATAGATATCTGCCGTAATCGTCTGGCCAGATTTAAGAAATCTGTAGTGAACGACACCGGCACTAGTCCACCAAACACTTACAAGCAACTTTATTTTAGTCAATTTTCGCTTAGGGCAGGATTTGGCTGGTTCGCCAGGGGTCAGCCATTGCGATGAGCGCTTCCGATTATCGTAGAGGATCCACTTTTCATCACATTCGATTTAAAATTCCTTCATTATTGTGCCGGTTGAGTAACGTAACGCTGCAGTCGACGCGCGTTTGTCGGTTTGCTTCACTCAATTCATGAGGTACCCACCTTTCAAGCTTTTTCACCTTCCCAATTTGCTTCAAGTGGATTAGAATAGTTTTATCACTAACACCGGAGCCTGCAGCTAACTCGGACGTGGTTTGCGATGGATCCGCTTCCACAATAGCCTTCTATTCTTCATTATCAACTTTGGTCTCCGGCCGTCCACGAGGCTTGTTCTGCAGGTCGAAATTTCCAGAACGAAAACGTTGGAACCAAAAACGCACTGTGTTTTCTTTTGCGACACCGTCACCATACACATCATTAATCCTTCGAGCCGTTTCTGCAGTACTGGTGCCACGGTGGAACTCATACTCGTAAATAACGCGATATTTCATGTTTTCCATTTTGTAAACAGAGTGACACAAAGAAAAAAACAAAAGAAGAAAAAACAAATGAATGAGGGGGTTTGAAACACAAATGCATGAGTAAATAGCTGTATGAATTTGAATTTGGAATTCCTAACCATAAAGGTAATATTTGAGATCAAAGTCCAGTACGACAAAACGCCAATTTCATATGTAAGGACCTAATATAAAAAAAATCTTGCGGAAACTTAAGTGCCTACTTATCTCTGGGGAATTCTTGGGATATGTGTTTTAAAAATATCACTAACAAAGAAATTTTAAAAATATCACTAACAAATAAATATAAAATCCTATGATAATCTAAATAGATCCTTACTTGCTTTTAACGTAAGAAAAAAATCTAACTAATACTGTAGTATTAATACCAACAAACTAAAAATTTCCACATAACGTTAAAAACTTTGAAATTCAAAAATTTACTAATACTCCACTTTAGCACTATGGTAGTAATGGATTTTACATAGAGTTTTCAGCACATATCCTAAAGCGCCTATAACCCAGATACAGTTCTAAGGTTTCCACACACGTTACCGACTTCGAAATTTAAAAATTAAAAACAAATTGCGCTAATATTTAACGCACATATAACTCAGATTCTAACGTAATACAACTCATTTTTATAATAAGGCTTTCACAGGTCGTTAATAGCTTCGAAATTCAAAAATTAAAAAAAAATCATTATAGCTCTTTGTTTGTAGTAATATTACATAGAGTTTTCAGCATACATCCCATTCCACCTTTAGCACAGATACTTACATATTTATACTGAGGATTCCTCATCATGCTACCAACTTCGAAATTCAAAAAATTTAAAAGGAAAATAATTTGTCACTATATAGCACTATGTTAATAATGGATTTTACATACAGTTTTCAACACATATCCTAATCCGCATATACCCCGGATACTAACGTGATCTAACACATTATGATACTTAGGTTTTCACAGGACCTTACAAACTTCCTATACTTAATAGCCACAATAGCCCAGATACTTACATATTTATACTTAGGATTCCATATCACGTTACCAACTTCGAAAATTAAAAATTTAAAAGGAAAATAATTTGTCACTACATAGCACTATGTTAGTGATTGATTTTACATAGAATTTTCAGCACATATCCTAATCCGCCTATAACCCAGATACCAATGGAATCGCTAGATTCAGTATTCGGCACAACCTCCTCCAATAGGGGGGTTTAGGTTTATCCTTTATCCGGTAGATTAGGTGCTCTCTGTCTGGCGGGGGGCGGGGCGCGACCACGCCCACCGGTCGATGCGACCACGGCCAGACTTGGCTCATTGTACCGTTATCTATCAGAGACGCACCACGCTCATCCGGCCGTCACAGATAAGCACCGGTAACTCTGGTTTGTGACGTCATAGCCACAGAGCACGGACAGCCGAAGTCTACGCGTAAACAATTGCCTTGCAACGTGAATGAAACCGCTCAGTCGATAACATACATATCTAGGTCACTCAGTTGAACATAAAATACAGTTTTATAACATCTAGTTGACCCGATAAATGACATCCTGTCTTGACTATTCAATTAAGAAAATTTTCTTAAACTTTCGAATATTCCGCTAAACTTACATTTTTTTTCCTTTCATTAGAACCTAATCATAACAATAATCAAAAAAGGAATTAACGAAATTGTTCATCCATAGACGGGTGAGTGAAGGTAATAAAAATTCATTTGGTAACATGTCATTTTATCTCACTAGTTTCAATTATTAGATTATATATATACACTTGTATAAATTTACATATTATCTATGAAAAAAAATACACAATAACATTTGACAAATTAAAAAAAAATTGTATCCCCAGGGACCGAAATAATTTTCGATTTCCTGTTAGTTAGTATTCCAGGGTGAGAAATCTCCCCACTATTCGTGTCGTTTCAAACAATATTGGTATCCAAAATCTAAACGAAAGCCTCTTGAGATTTTGGTCGAGACTTTGCGCTATTACCGTTAACGTAGGCAACAATAGAAACAATTAGTATTAAGTCAATATTCCACTTGCCGGTTGTTTCATTAGATAGGTATTAATTTATTATTTTTCCCAAATTCGTTCTTAGGATCTTTTTAATAAACAAACCAGGTAAAAAAAGGTTAAAAGAAAATTCAATGTCCCTACTGTTAAACGTTTAGGAGTTTCCTCATATGGAGCCAATCTTGTCAGCAGCATCAGGTCATGCTTAACATCAGTCGATGACAATGCATGACCTGCATTGTCATCGAGAGTGGACCAGTATATTTAATTTCAGTTCATTGGGACACCGGAAAATCGGTCAAATTTTAACTTGCACGACGACATAAATACAATTCATCTTTTATTTGACTTGACTTGTATTTATGTGTGTGTGCTCCGGACTCCTAAATGAATAAATAAATAATAAAAAATAAAATAATACAATCTTTGCTAATACAATAAAACTGCACATCAAAGAGTAATGCGTATTTTTTTTATGAAATCTTCTTTTCCAAATCTGAATCTTCACCTTAATATGATGAAGACAGCGTTCGGTAATGACGGAGTACGTGGGAAGTCACTTCTAATAGTTTCTCTTAACTTATTTTATGTAGCTTTCATAATCGCTACTTATTCTACTTAAAAAGCAGTTATAGCCCTTGAGACATTTCAAGGATTCGCAAGATCGATTTTGCGTTTGTTGAATATAAATGGTTTTAATTTGAACTTATTTATACATTCATCGCGTATCTTTAAATAGATATTACTAAGTAATATCCATCACTATGTATCTATTTTAGATATCTAAATTTAATTGACATTAGAAAATACAATTGCATTAGTTTACTTAAATAAACTCTTTCTCTCTCTACAAATGTTAATAATATAATTAAATTTACTGAAAGAACAATCAAAAAACAAAAACAAAGTGGTCCGTTTGGAAATGAGATCATTGTTAAAATCCACCACTCCAACAAATGTACTAGTGTAACATGGTGGGTTAAAACCAGTATTTCTCAAAGCGTGGCCCACGTTCTACAGGGGGCGATGTGATTGTTAAGGGGGGGCAGTTTAAAATAGACTCGAGACGAGTTAACTCTTTCGCTTCGGGCCTTTTTAATAATGCTAGATTTCGGTTCCAAATTTACGGATAAAGCCAAATTCTTCTTCTTAAAACCTATCATGTAAGTTTCTTAAATGAACAATTCAATTTTCTTATAATATATATCTTATTCTAATAATAAGTCTAAGGTTGTGCATGGCAAAAAAAATGGTTGGCAGACAGTGTTTTATTTACTGAGGCCAAAAATATACGCGTCCAAAAAGTCTTATCTTATAATATCCTAAAAATGAAATACGTAAAACGTATTAAAACGGTAAAATTTTGTAGTCTATTAGAATATTTTATATCTTGAATAAAAGATTCACATTTAAAGGACCAATTTTAGAACTTATGTAACGAGCAGGCATACTGAATACGAATATACGAAGTTATATTTAGCTAATATGAATTTGCTTTTGCCGTAACAAAGTGTGGGCGGTGGGGGACATTCCCCCCCTTGATAGGGAATTTGTTATCTCGACAAAGTAATACGATGGCAGATTAATTCCCGCGACATGATAGATGCTGTGAATAGATCAGAAATTTAATAATTTATTACGTTAAAGTAATTTTCAAAATTGTGGACTCATAAATACGAAAGTGTATTTATCTATTTGTTATTTTATATGTCAAATCAAATGAAATCATTCTTTATTTATGTAAACTTGTAAATACGCGCTTTTGAATCGTCAACTCTACTGCTGGTTCGGAAAGCTGTTCATATTTGTTATAACTAGGTACATTTAGAAATTACTATTTTAACAGGGTCGGAGAGTAGGTAGCTTTATCCGCGCATTTATTTAGTTGCTATTAAAAAAATAAATATATGGGACCACACACGGTCATACATCCCCAAAGTAAGTAATTAAATACTTGTGTTATGGGGTGACGGACAGCTGGTAAATCTGCTATACATATATAAATAATGCTATACATATATAAATTTAAATAAATACTTAAATACACCCAGACTCCAAGAACCAACAAATTGTTTTTAGAAAATTTTGGCCCTCGGCGGGAATCAAACGTGCGACCCACGGAGCTGAAGGCAGGGTTACTACCACCTGCGCCATTGGGTCATGACGTTTTTTAACGTCTTGTACATCCGTCCAAATAGCAAAGTGCCTTGGTAATTTTACCACTTTTATTTTTAACTTTTATTGCATCAATTGGGATGGCGGGCGTGCGTAGAAGCATCACCGAATACAAGTTCTCGATATTGAAGTCTACGTGGACAGAAACTACATAATTTATATATTAATTCCAATCATAACGAACATACGACGTAATAAATCGCTAATAGCTTACCATAGAATGTCCAATATGCCGGTTAAACTTTATAAAAATAAACCTCAAAATAACGTCAAGTAATGTTATTATCATCAATAATCTAAAAAAAACTCAAAACGGATAACTATCTGCGGTATTCATACTACAGATTTATTAGTTGTAATTTAAACCTTAAAAACTTATGCGTTGAGTTGAATATCAGAATGACATAGATAAGGCTCTACAAGATTGCAACCCGCTGTGAATCTGAGATAATCGTAAAGAAGAATGATTTTAGGATTATTATTAATGAATTGTCACTCAGTTTCGACTTTTACCTGTGCTATCGGTTTGGGAGTGTGAAATAGAACCTTTTATCTGTTACAAGTTTCTGCTGATGACATTGTCTGCGTAAATTTCTGAACCGAGACTTACAGTTTATAAAGTTTATAAGAATATACAAGATATTACTTCCCCATCTAATTTCACAGGCGCCCTAAGATCGTCCTTAACGACTCCGGGAATGCTATAAAATGCCGCTGACCAGATCCGCCGTGATCCAGACTTCTTCCAAGTCAATGGCCAGATACAGTCCTCCAAAATCCACTGCTTTAAGCCTCGGAGGATATACCCTTCCGGCGACGCTTCCATGGAGTCGCGAGTGCGTTAATGAACTTGCTTTTAGCAATTCTTTTTCCGACCTTTATCAATTCTACCCGCCGACGCTTTTGCGCTCGCCCGACCTTCCGGTGACGCTGTCATAGTCATTATGGCTAACAGCATAAGTCGGCTCGAAAAAAAAACAAGATTAATATCTTGTTTTTTTTTTCGTTTTTTTTACTTAATAGTAATCTATTAAATTGCCTCACATAGAGTTTTTAATTGGCAATAATGGATTTCGCTAGTCCTATTATCATTGATTATTAATATTATACGGTCTATGAGCCGAACGGTGAAATCACAGGGCCACGGGTTGAAACTCCGAGTAAAAACAAATATAATTTTGCGTTACTTGACTAATTCGTATTTTCAATTTATCACACACGTTTCGGTGAAGAAAAACATCGGTAGAAAACATGACAACATTCCTAAAAATCGCTACTTAACTTTTTTTTCGAATTGACTGTATGCTGTTAGTACGTAACGTCTTTTACATCGTCACCGGGCGGGACGGGCGAGCGCAGAAGCATCGTCGAGGTTGCGAAATGCAGAGAGTAGAGCGCAGAAGCTCTACTAGCGTTGGGGAACGTCGTCCTAAATGTGCCTCCTGTGAGGCCGGACCACGGCTTAGGGCGACGCGTAGTGGAGGGCTGATGTATGACTTTGATAAGTCATTGCAACGTCGGAAGGGTGGGGAGAAGCCACGACCGACCGACGTTAGAAAACTGGGACCTCGTCTTCGCCGGCGAAGAGGCTGTGTGTGTGTATTACGTGTTTCTGTGTTTTGCGATCGTTATTTGATCGTCAGAGTCATATAGGACGCTCTTTGGACGCCTATATTTTCAGTGGTCAAACCTAACTGGGATGTAGGTGGAAGCAACTGAAATAAAGGGGTTCGGGTGTACCTCAAATTTCTCGAAGTAAGATTTCGAAAAACATTTAAAGAGGTGAGTAATGGTAGGGAGGTACTTAACTTTTACTTAACTAACATGTTCGATATAGTTTAGTATACTGTTTTGTATAAAAAACTTAATTACTTAAGCACACTTACTTTAATTACTAAAGCACATAGCTTAAGTAATTATACTTCAAAATAATCCTTCATAACAACTGTTCCTTTATAAAACTCTTAAAAGCAATACTTTCTTAGACGGTAAGCTCATTTGAAGTATCAATAGAGAACGCTACTTTTGATATTTTCGATATTAACGTTTTTGTTTTAATAAAATAATTTCTAATACTTTATTATCCATTCAGACAAAAGAACAATTGAATACTGTATCATAAAATACCGATAACAATGTAAGTTGGAAATCAGTTGGACAATTGTGTCTTAAAGATATTTCAGAACCAAGGATTTAGGATTCCTGTATTCTGCGAGTTCATAATCTGCTTGTTTAGTAAACGTTTTGTTCGTTATATATTTTTAGAACAATATAAAATTTTAATTACCTATCTTTTAACTTAAACAATAAATTATACATGTTCTTGATTTCTAGAAGAATTTCAATTTCTGTAATTTTTTTCTTACAATTTTTCTTTTATTTGAAAATATTATTGCGCCTTCCGTAGATATTTGTGCCAGAGCCGCACTTAAGGAGTCAAAGAGCCGCACTTTGCCGACCACTGGGTAATTTTTAATTGAATAAGCAATTCGTTTAGGCAAAAGTTTATTTTGCTTATAAATATTTACGGATAATGTGAATACTCATTATATATCCTGTTAACATTAATCCAATTAAAACAATATATAACTTTTTAAAAATTAGGGAACTCTTCACAGTAATGTGTAATTTTACAAATATATCACGATTGGTATTAATAATTATTTAAAAAATAAAATTTACTCATTTTACATACGTGAACTTATTAACTTAGCTGTTAATCTAAAAATCAAATAGAATGCGATGAATTTGACAAGTCATAGATTTTTTTGTACGCTTCAGATTATCTGTTCTTACCCCACTCGATCAATCTTATCAAAGCTAACTACAAGGAATAACATGTTAAATGTCGTATATTTAATACAGATCGTTAAAAACTATAGCTCTTATATTCTATTCCATACAATTGAAATTTAAACGTGGAAGAAATTAGCATGGTAGAATAGTGGTTGAATGCACGGGATCATCATCGGATTCCCGGAAATTTACCCCGCGTGAATACCTGCCCTTACAGGTAAGTGACGCTGTTATGAAACTTATAGAATAGGACTATTAATAATTGAAAATAGGCTTGAAATTGCTTATTTTAAAAACTAATAAATTAAACTGTTACATAATTTTTTTTTACTAATTTATATAATTAGATTTTACTTTGCGTAGATTTAATAACAAAAGATAAATGTTTATTATTTTACTTTGCTATAATAAGCGATACGAAATGTTATCGCGCATTGTAGCAAAATAATATTAACATCTTTTTTCAAGATTTTAGATAATAAACTTCTTTTATTTAAATAAAAAAATAACGTAATTATAACGCAACGTGGACAGTGCGGAAAATGGGGAAGAAAAAAATAGATGCTGTAGAAATGTTGTGTTGGCAAAGAATGCTTCGAGTATGAAAAGAGTTACGAACAAAGGTATCAATACTTCAAGAGCTAGGCATAAAACAGCGTCTGTTTTCTACGGTACAGACTATTAATAAATAACTAAGTTTTTCATTGAATTGATGATAATTTTGTATATTTTTGTTATCAACATTTCGTACGCACTATATTAAAATTATAATAACTTTGTCAGTAGCGGTTATTACATAGGCCAATACCAGATATAGCAGGGTCATCTCGATACACCGAAGGGTGGTGGGGTACGGGCCTCAAGGCGTAGCTCCTTGCCCAGGCTGGTCCTTGCAAGCCTGTGGGCCGGGTCTGCGTTAGGGCCTGTAGGCCCAAGTGACCTAGGTGACCTGAGGAAGTGGTAACTCCCGGACCGCGATGTCATGCTCGGGTGGTGTCATAATCTATGGTAGTGTCAAGTCCAGTAGTATCGCCCTCTCGCCCGTCGCATCGTCCTCAACGTCGCCTTTGTCCTCCGCGTTGAAATCGTAAAACAACTACTTGATATCGCTCACGACTGCTCTGTTAAAAGCGCAATGATTGAGAAGAATAATAAACCTAGTTATATTCTCTTCTTCTTCTAGTTTATTGTATACATACTGTACATTCTGAATATAATTAATAGACTGCTTTTATTTTTTGTAAGTACCTAGAATTATAACACTTGATTTCAGTTGTGTTTTAAAAATAACCGTACGTTTTTCATTGCCATTACCATTTTCATTGCCATCGCCATTCATTACTATTTTCAGATGCCATGCATCTGTTGATTGTATTACCGCTGCTTAACATGACCTACCAAATTTTTAAATATACATTGTTTATGATAATCACTACAACAATAATGTAATTAAAATTATACGCCACTCTATTTCATGTTACTTTTTAATTTTCATTTTTAAATAATTTACAGGAATGTCTAAATTATATTAACTCTATACTAATATGACTTGCTGTTTGACCGCGGCCACGCTGCCTTTACTTTATCCCATCCCAAACTACCCTTAAGCAAATACGCAGTGACCGCGCGAATCTCTCCAATTAATATCGCTCCATAAACTTGACGAGGGATTATGACTTCGTGGAAAGTGTTACCTTCAGTTTTTGTAACTTCTACAGTTTCTCATAAAACATTCAAACTTATATGTCAAGCGCTTTCTAGTTACCTTGGAGTTACACAAAATAAAGTTTCGTAAAGAAATATATACTTTTAAAATAGAAACTATAAAAAACACATTGATAATTTAAAGAAGTAGGCGTTACTTTGCAGAATTCCGTAGTACAGAAAGTTATGATAGAAACATTTTGCTATAATCCGCGTTTACTAAGAAAATCTATGTAATGCCTAAGTAGGAAGTAAGAAGTAGACAACGTTCACATACCGTACACATGTACGGTATGTAAAGCTGTGATAGCACAGCGGTGAGACCGTGTGGCTCTCTAGTGACGATCATGGGTTCAAACCCCGGGCAGGCATTAATGAGTTTTTCTATTAAATACTTATGTGTCTAATTGATAATTACAATTTATCACACGCTTTTCGGTGAAGGAAAACATTGTGAGGAAACCTGCATATCTCTAGAGAATTCTGGGGATATGTGTAACCTACCAATCCGCATTGGAGCAGCGTGGTAGGTCTTAGCTCCAACCCTTCTCTCCAAATATGGAGAGAGGAGGCCTATGTCCAGCAGTGGGATAGTAACAGGCCGTTACTTTACACATGCACTGTACATGTCTCATATACATGCAGAATTAGTTACCACACGTATCACAAAACCCCGCCAACAACAACACACCACACAAGCACAATACACACTAATTACGACAATCCCGGCTGAAATGATGCTTCGGTTCCTGGGCGAAACGATCATACGTTTAGCCCAGCAGGCCTACCGTGAACTCTTATTGCGACTCAATTGAAGACGTAAACGACGACCGCGAACCGCTTTCTATTTGTACCATGAAGTGTGAATTGCATTGGAGTCATAATGTTTGAAAAGGATAACGTTATATGAACTATAGATAACCCTGTTTACTCACATGTTCTTAGGACGAATTCCGAACGCTCATTCGGCAACGACTTAAAGTGTGCCTCCTTAAGCCTGCAGTAACCGAAGTATCATACGGAGATAAAATTCTCTTTGCAATTTTGTCGTCAAAATAATATTACGATTACTTTTATATTATGGATGGACATGTAATGAAGAAGGATGGACATTATGTGACCAAACGACTGTTAAATATGAATGTGGCTAGAAGGAGGCCTAAAAAGACATGGTTGGAGTGTGTGGAGTATGACCTTCATGTAAAAGGAGTAGCGCCAGATGTGACAAATGATAGGAACGGAAAAGAAAAACATGATGTGCCGACCCCACTTAAAATGGAATAAGGACAGGGAAATGATGACATGGATGTCCGCAAACTATAGCCTAATGTTACAAAAGTAGTAAAAAATTAACATGTCTAAAATAAACTGAGTATAATAGACCGTCCTCATCTCTTACCGAAGTGTCCTAAAAGGCGATTAAGCTAAATTGACGTCCGGCAAAAATACCTAGCGAAATCATATACAATTGGCAACATGTTTAAAACATATTGTGCTGACCCCACTTAGAGTGGGATAAGGGCAGGATAATGATGAATAAAAACTTTAACAGATATCGAAACATTGATTTTCTCGAACTATATCAAATTCGAGCTGTGATAGCCTAGCGGTGAGACCGTGCGACTCTCTAGAGACGACATAGGTTCAAACCCGGGCAGGCACCAATGGGTTTTTCTATTAAAACTTATGTGTCTAATTGATAATTGCAATTTATCACACGCTTTTCGGTGAAGGAAAACATCGTGAGGAAACCTGCATATCTCTAGAGAATTCTAGGGATATGTGTAACCTACCAATCCGCATTGGAGCAGCGTGGTAGGTCTTAGCTCCAATCCTTCTCTCCAAAAACGGAGAGAGGAGGCCTTAGCCCAGCAGTGGGCATAGTAACAGGCTGTTACTATATCAAATTCGAATTCTAAATCGAACCAAAAATAGAACACAAGTTGAAATCAGTTCAAAAGAATTTATGTCACGGAATAAAAATGTAAATAAGCAAAATAAATCAGATTCCACCATTCCAATTCATTTGAATCATCTCAAACACTCAAACACAGTGTGTATTTCACGAACGTAAACATTTTCTATTTGCAATATGTTCTCTAATACATTTTATTACGCTTCATTCGGCGCATTACATACGAATGGCGTTTAAGCGGGACTTTATTATTTTTATTATTTTCCAAGCGAAACGGGCGCAGATGTTGGGTCTTGAATAATTTTCAGTTACGGCGCTATGAACCGATACGCTCGCAATAAGAATTTTCTTACATTAAATACTCATACGTTTTGTTAAAAACACAGACATAAAAGATATGTAGCACGAAAAAATATTATTTATGTAATAAGCAATATAACAGAACTAACTACTTTGCTATAATCCGCACGGGTTAAGTGAATGCATGCAAAGCCAATGTGTATGAAGCAGGCAAAATCTACGCACCTTATACATGCAGGACCAGCCACCACATGCACCCCAAGGCGCAATTCACCAGCAACAACGAACACAAAAGCAGCACACACACCCACCACCACAATCTCGACGATCGTTTCGCCCCGAAACCAACCAACCACGACAAAAATCGTACTGCAGTACTGCAGTACGATTTTTGTCGTGAAGCCTATCCTCCTGATGATGCTTCGGTTTCGGGGCGAAACGATCGTCGAGATTGTGGTGGTGGGTGTGTGTGCTGCTTTTGTGTTCGTTGTTGCTGGTGAATTGCGCCTTGGGGTGCATGTGGTGGCTGGTCCTGCATGTATAAGGTGCGTAGATTTTGCCTGCTTCATACACATTGGCTTTGCATGCATTCACTTAACCCGTGCGGATTATAGCAAAGTAGTTAGTTCTGTTATATTGCTTATAATATGGAATTCCGCAAAGTAACGCCTGCTTCTATAAATCATTATTTATGTAATCATTAATTTTATATTTATCATCAGAAAACAACTATAATCACGGCACAAAATATTTTATTTGGCAAAATATCTATATTTCTATATTTTTTGGAATAATATAAAACGTTATTGTATTAATATACGAAAGGAACTGAGTCCACAGCTTCCGAGCGCAAGGCAAATTGTTCATATCTGTGGCAGATTCATAGAGTTATTATACTAGAGTTGAGGAGCCAGCCTAAAATGTGTCACACTAGAAAGAAGAGAAAGCTAATGAGACTTATTCTCTCTTTTTTATGTGTGATTAGTCAAAGTTATGATGGTGATGATATGAATATATATACGAGTATATTCCCTCTCATTATTTGTTGCATCACTCTCACTTACAGGCTTGCCTATGACCTCTAGTCTACGGGCATATTAGTTTTGTAACAGGAGGAAACGTGCGTTAAGTTTCTTTAATTATATTTTGCAACGAAGTTATAGTATGTTAAATGAAGATATTGGTTTATATTATTACCTCAATCCGAATGTTTAAGAATGTAGACTGAATTTTGCATACTCTACATTCAGAACAACATAGATTTCATTTAGCGAGAATCTTTTTTTCAGTTATATAATCCTTTTAGATACAGGTTAAAATTATAAATATAATGAACTCATTACTACAACGGTATTTAGAGTTTTAAAAGAACTTACACTTAGTGTATAAATACGCAATTTTAAATGTATCCAAATATTTTTAGTAACGCCTTAGTAATAATTTGCGGCAATTATACGTGGCAGTGTTTTAAAGCAATTCCTTATAAACTGCGGTAATTAAAACAGATGAGATATATGCAATGGGAAAAATGTACATAAACCAATATAATCCCATTGCTAAATATTTTTTTCTCTCATTGCGTAGATTTGATTTTCACAAGATGATTAATTAGAAGGTGCTTATAATTTAAAAAAGCCAAAAAGGATTGCTCATAAGCAATCCTTTCCCTTGTTCCTGATAGATAAAGTTACGTGCGTAATGACAAATTATACGCTGCATATATTCGCGATATTCTTGATAGATATGTTTGTTTCCTTACTATGTTATCTCTTATCCTAGCTCTACTAGCGTCGGGGAACGTCTTCCCAAGGGTCACTCCTGGGAGGCCGCTTTGTGGTCAGACCTAACTGGGATGTAGGTGGAACTGAAATAAGGGGGTTCGGGTGTATCTCAGATATCTCTAAGTAAGATTTCGAAAAACGTTTGAATAGATTAGTAATGATAGGGAGATCGAGGTCTCTATGGAGGTCATCGTTTCGCATGAACCACGGACGACCGGTGGCTGTCCGCATGAATCGGTTCTGTAGGTCTCAATACAGACGTACTCGCATAATGTATCTATACCTACAAAACAGCGTTTTCATTCGCCGTTGATACTTTCTATTCTGCGAGTTAAATTAGATAATTTAATCCCTGTGTAGTTTGCATAAAGACTAAATTTGAACACATCAAAAAATGGCCTTAGCTATATTGAGTTACTTTAATATTACTTTTACAAAATTGCATGTGCGGCTCGTTGGTCTAGGGGTATGATTCTCGCTTTGGGTGCGAGAGGTCCCGGGTTCAAATCCCGGACGAGCCCTCTTTTAATATCATTAATTCCGTATTTTTTTACAAGAAAATTTATTAACATCTATACATGTTCCATTAGTTGAATCGCCCATTAAAATGGAAAGGCTAACTTGTTCATATAAGGAACTATTTAAATTTCTAGCTTAATACTACCAAAGCACTAGCAAAATTCAACTTTACGTTTTAAATCAATTACGGGTTATAAACGAAGATACTAAATTTCCTTTTTTTATTTCAAAAATCAATAAAAAAAAGGTGGATGGATATTTGATTGTGTGAAGAATGAATGATGTGCTTCACTCATATTTTCATATAAAAGCAGTAGCACCAGAATTGACGAACGATAGAGGAGAATAGACGATAAAACATACGATGCCAACCCTACTTAGAATGAGTTACGGGTAAAAGAATGATGATGATGATTTAAAAAACTGATGATATTTAAAAATCTGATTACATCAACTATTGAAATGCTTTAAACTATATAAACAGCCGCACAATACTATCAAATAAAAGACTTCGACCATGCTTTGGACTGCTAATATATTGAAACTACTAGCTTACTACGTCTGCGTCTTCGCCCGCTTGGAAATCGGTGTATTTAATTAAAATTTTAAATATAAAAGTAGTTATTGTGAGTAAACCATAAGACATAGAGATAAGCTATCGTGGACTTTTTTGTAGTGTTGTTATAGATCTACAAATATCTGCTACATTACTTTATTGCATCTCTATTGATTTACGCGACGCACGCGACTAAAGCTCCCAGTAGGCCCGTTGTTTTAACAACCGCGCGACTTCTTCAACACACTTTACATTACATAAAATCGTAAAGCACTATTAACCTACACTTTCTGGAAGAATTGAACTACCTTTCAGTAAAAACCGCACAAAATCGTTTCAGTAGATTTGAGAAAATTAGACAGACAGCTTTTGGAAATCGATTACATACAGAGAGACATATATCAGAGACTTTATTTTAAAATATGTATAGATACATATATCAATGTTTAAAAAAATCCTTTATTAGTGATATATTAGAACATCATTTGGAAATTTTCCGGACACGTGTCAGCAATGTATATTAAACCTTATGTATAGTACGCGGCAATAAATAATGCACATCGAGGCTCAGAGAGAAAAATCGGCTAGATTCTGCTTCATAGAGCATTTTTACTTTTTCGATTCCGGGTGTATAGCTGTATTTTAAATATGTATTTATATATACTTATATATTTACCAGTTGTCTTTCACCCATAACACAAGTATTAAAATACTTACTTTACGGACTTACGGGACGGACGACCGTGTGTATTATTGTACCATATATTTATTTATTTGTTTCACTACCAATTTTAAGCGCTGGCAACCAACTTCATCCATGTATTATAAACAAATTGTTGGTTCTTTGAGCCTGGGTGTGTATTTGTATTTAAGTATGTATTTAAAATTATATATGTAGTATATTTACCAGTTGTTCGTCACCCATAACACAAGTATTAAGTTACTTACTTTGGGGACGGACGACCGTGTGTGTAAGTGTCCCATATATTTATTATTTATTTATTATTATTTATTTAGGACCTTATTTCATTCCACGTTTTCCAACATCAGAGATCATTAAATTTAAGACGTCTCCTCGACATTAGTTGAACGGAACTGTTCGCGATTGATAGGGAACTGAGCGATCCTTCAGAGGGAAATATACCGGCTAATGATTTGCTAACGACGATGTTTATTTTTTAATGCACCGACGAAATAGATTATTTCCTTTGAGGGTATTTGATCACTGATATTATAGGATTCGGGTCGTCGTTTTCCCATTTGTGAGCTGCCTTCTGTACTTAATATGTCTTAATGTATCTTTGAAATTATTGATCTGTGAGGCCTGTTTATTTATTTACCCTATATTTCCCTATAGACATAGGAAAATGTAGCGTCATATTTTTGCATTTCTATAAACATTGAGGTGACGTGTGGTATCCGCCTGGGTAGAATAGAGGACCCGCATTTTTTTACCGAGGTGTCGTATAAGGCGACTAAGGTGAGTCGACCCGCCGTGTGTTATTCTACTTAGCATGATCTATTAGTATGGTCTTAGTATGGTCTTAGTATGGTCTATTCTACTTATTTATTTATTTATTTGGACATCCAGTAGTTGCTACATATAAAACTTACATAAAAAAAAAATAGAAACGAAAAATAGTTTAAAATGTACATCTTATTACCAAAAATTACTACACAATATAAACGTAAAAAAAACTACATAATATATTTAAACATAGAACTTAATAGGTAAAAAAATAAAATAATCCAGTAAACAAAACAAAGAATTAAATTAAATACTAAGACGATCGATCTCATCGCATTAATCTCCTCTTAACAATCTTACTGTCTTTTTTTTAATATTTGTAAAGTGTCGTTAAAAATATCCACTTCTCGGCTGATGGAATTAAATAATTTAGGCAATCTAGATAGAGGCGAAAACTGTTTTAGATTGGTTTTAGCAAAAGGCTGGTAGAGTAAAGTCGTTGGAAGTATCGGCACGCGTCGAGGAATGTGTAACTTGTAGCAGAGACGAACAGTCAACCTTATTCCTAAGAAGTTTATAAAGAAAGGTCATATCAATCATTTTCCTACGGACCATTAAACTATCCATTTTAAACTTAGCCGGCTAAGTAGAATAGACCACCCTCATTTCTTACCGATGTGTTGTAAACGGCGACTAAGGTAAGTCGAACTCAACAACACAAAAAAAAACGATTTTGCTTAGCGATTTTGTCGTGGAGTCTATCTCCTGATGATGGTTCGGTTGTAGTGCGAAACGATTGCTGAGTTTGTGATACTGAACGTGTGTAGTGCTTGTGTATTGTGGTGGCAGTGGTGGAGGCTTGTGCATGTGTTTTTACGAATCCTGTACGAAAAAATGGATAGCCCACTATACATATAGCACTATATATTTTTTGCATTTACTGTATCGCGGATTATAGCAAAATTATTTTTATTATTACTTTTCTATTATGGATCGCCGCAAAGTAACGCCTAATTCTATAAATTAAATATGACATGCATATAAAAGGAGTGGCGCCAGAGTTGACGAATGACATGAGAGAAAGAATGAGAAAAAAATGTTGTGCCGACCAGTGTTAAAGTGGGATAAGGCCAGGAGAATGATGATGAACGACTCATACGCCGCGCGAATCAATATTTAAATGTACAGTCCAACTAGTCGAAGATCTGTTAATAATGCTATTTTTTTATTTGCTTTCGGCAATTTAGTACTGCTTTATTCACTAATATTGCTCATTTATAGGAAATATATATTAAGTGCTAGATTAGATCAGAATTTCCATTTGCATTCGCCTACGTTTACTTCGCAGTATATTAAATTGCTTAATTTAACTTTTATACATAAAAATATAAAGAATTGTAAAACGATAGGTGAAAAGAGGCTGGTACAGAAAGCCTTTCTGTACCAGCCTCTTTTTACCAGTGTTTTTAAACTGCTGTAATGGCATGGCCAAAATTGATTTCGGAATTTTATTATAGAATCTTATACCCAAACCTACAAACGATACGTACTTTTGCTAGGCGCAAAGCAGGAGTCGCAAGCTTATGTCGGTTCCTACTTTGTCTATTATATACATCACCTATCGTTTAAAAAGAGCAACCGCTGAGTTTCTTGCTGGCTCTTCTCGGTAGGAACAACTTTCCGAACCAGCAGTAAAGTTGACGATTCAAAAGCACTTGTTTACAAGTTATGTATTTGAATTCATATTATTAGGATATTTAATAAATGTTTAAAAATAATTCTTATTTACATAATATAGGTGAGCCATTAAAACATAATTAACAACTCTAAATTGTGGAACAATCGCTTCCACGACACTTCAAAGCATAATTTACAGTCAGTTTCCCAACTCGACTTTGCATTCGGACATTTGAATGTTTTAACATTACCTACTTAAAACATCTAAGTTGCCATCTCGCCTTTTGTTCGGGGGAACGGAATCATCTTAATGCCTGTAATTATACGGATTCGCCGAATTACTCGGCCATAAGTAAACAAATGAAATGCCCTATTTACAATCGTAAATTTCGCTGGCGAATCTCCGGCAGAGTGGTCTTGTAGCTCACTGTTTTTATTTTCCCTTAACTTCCTAATATATTCCTCTCGTTATTTTAATGTTCCTTTTTGATCTCATTATTTTTATTAAATTAAAATATAGTAGCTAACTTATATTTGACTGGCCCGTTAGTGCAGTGGGTAGTAACCCTGCCTTTAGCTCCGCGGGTCGCCGGTTCGATTTCCACCGAGGGCCAACATTTTCTAGAAACAATTTTTGGTTCTTCGAGACTGGGTGTATATTTGTATTTAAGTATGTATTTAAAATTATATATGTGCTATATCTACCGGGTGTCCGTCACCCATAACACAAGTATTACTTATTATATATACTTACTTTGGGGATCGACGACGATGTGTGTAAGTGTCCCATATATATATTTATTTTTATTTGTTAGGTTGACATTATAATCTATTATTTTACATATATTTATATATTTACAAATTTAGATCTGAAACGTCCTAAAAATTTTTTTTACTATAATCCGTTCACCAAAAGTTACCTGTGCTTGTAAAAGCCTATTTGAGTAAAGAATTATTTGAATTTGTAAGATTACTTACAGCAATAAGACCGACTTTGTATTTTATAAGTTTTCCTTTAAGCATTTATGTTGTAAAAAAAGTAAAAAATAAATAAAAGTAGCCGCGTGTGTAACTGTTCCATGTTTTTATTTGTCATTGTCGTACGTCTCATTTACTTCTTTCTGTTATAGTAACTGGCTATAAATATAGTATTATATATTCTCGTATTATATATTCTCCCAAAAACGGATAGGATGTCACTGAAAATCAGTGCCAAGTCCTAGCCTTAGCAAAAACTGAGTGGCATACCGTTCCGGATGTCACACTTCCATGAATGATAGGGGGCGAGATACAGGTCTCATAAGTATGATTATGTTATAATTTTTGGCTTATTTTTCTTGTTCTCCTCTTTTTACTTTTACTTCGTTTTATTATTATTTTATAGTTTGTTATTTCTTTGATACTTTTACTGTTATTTTATATTTTAGGTTTAAATTGTTTTTGTGCATGAAACTGTTTCGTGTGAATAGATGATTTGATTTGATTATTTATTGAAAGACGCAAATATACGACGTAAAAAAACTTAAGATTCTTACAAGAGACCTGAACAAGTTCTAGAATTATTGAAATAAAAATTATGAAATCTTGAAATATGAAATAAAATAATGAAATCTTGCTATATACTAGCCAAGACGCATATAATATTAACCTCTTTTCTACTGCTCTGTTTGCCTGGTCTTCAGTATTAACATAAAAAGTAACACACCAAAAAATAAATCAGTCCGATGTTCCATACGAGTGTGATAGATAGAAAACTGGAATTTCGTCTTAAAATAACATTGGTAAAATTTATTTTTATTTTTATTTTATTAATGATTTAAAATATAAATTTTAATTTTAACGCATTGATTAAAAAAAATTTACGTAATTGAACAGAAACACGGAGAAAATAATTTTACCATATAAAAACTAAATCAAAGAGGACAAAACAGCCCTGTTTTAACGTCTGTAGACTAAGATTTCTATGGCCTCAAGTATTCAATTAACAATTTATTACGTACTTTGTGGTATAAGAAAATGTAACAAGGAAACCTACTTCATAATCTGCTCAAAAAGTATTAGACATTGCAAAATTATAATCACCAATTACCAAAGGCTCGTTCACAATTGAGTAGAAAATGCTTAGCCTAAAGAACGGGACATAGACAATATAGTATAGAGGTTTTGGTATAATTTTACATCAAGTTTAGCTTTGCCATTACACAATTTCAAAATAGCAAATAATGATTCTTATACATCATAAGAGTTGACGATTCGAAAATCTTGTAAATATGAAATAAAGTAAATTTTGAGTTTGTTTTTGATAAAACCAACTCAATAATTTGAATATCACACATCAATTTATATTTCTGGTAATTCAACAAAAAATTTCTCCACAATAATTAAAATAAGAAAAACTATGTCTAAAAACATTTTTATCCCTGTTCAATAAAAAAGGGTTTGTATTATTAATTACCTTGTTTATATTAATAATAAAAAACATTAAAATTCAAATGGAATTGTTTTTGCATAGTATATCCTACTAGTGTTTGTAGATAACTTATCGATGATCTTTGTTCGATTCATACTTGCCACATCCTTAAACGTATTCTAAATTATATAAAAAGGGCTCGTCCGGTATTTGAACCCGGGACCTCTCGCACCCGAAGCGAGAATCATACCCCTAGACCAACGAGCCGACATGTATTATGAAACAAATTTTCAATTAAATCATTAAAAAATATTTTAAAACTATTGTATTTACCATCTACTACGTCACATAAGATCTGCACATATGCTTCGTTCACCTACTTACATACTAAGGCTACAACGTGATTGTAAAATATTTTACTAATATTTTATAAACTGTGCCGTGTGGTATCCGGCTGAGTAGAATAGAAGGCAAGAAAGAGGGTGGTTCTTGCCTAGGGGTCTTAAAATACGACTAAGGTAAATTGACGTCAGGCAGGCGATAGGTCGTAAAATAAGTAGGCATTCGGCTACGTATTCACTCACATCCCTAGAGAATTCTAGTGATTCCAGGTTTCCTCAAAATATGTTCCTTCATCAAAATTCGTCTATACTAATACATAAGAACTTCATACCTGCTTTTGAGGAAGTATGCAGAGTAGTTAAAAATCTTTTTGATAACCTTTTTAGATTTACTTATTTAGACTTACTTTAGATTTACTTTACTAAAAAATAAAACTTTACATAATAATAAATTAAACTTTAATCATGTTTTGATTGTTTACGGACCTTTTTAAAAATACCATCCGAAAGTCGGCTGCCAAGTTCACAGAGGTATAATCGTATTCTCAATCTAAAACACCTCATTCAATAATCTTTACTATAATATATAAAAGTAAAGTAACGGCCTGTTACTATCCCACTGCTGGGCGAAGGCCTTCTCTCTCGGTTTCTCGAGAGAAGGATTGGAGCTGAGGCCCACCACGCTGCTCCAGTGCAACTTGATATGCAGGTTTCCCACCGAAAAGCGTGTGATATATCGCAATTATCCATAAGACACATATTTTTTTACCCCTCCCCTTGAAAGAATCGCGTGGTATCAGTGCTGGGCTATCACAGAAAGGATCCTATTTATGTCAAAAAAAAGTAAAGTAGCGGCCTGTTACGTTCCCACTGCTGGGAATAAGCCTCTCTGGAGAGAAGGGTTGGAGCTAAGACCTACCACGCTGCTCCAATGCGGATTGGTAGGTTACACATGTCTCCAGAATTCTCTAGAGGTATGCAGGGTTCCTTACGATGTTCCCCTTAAGCGAAAAACGTGTTATAAATTGCAATTATCATGTAAGCTCGCGAAAATAATAAACAATATGTCGAGTATAGAGATATGCAGGTTTCTTCACGATGTTTTCCTTCACCGAAAGGCGTGTGATAAATTGCAATTACCAATTAAACACATGAGTTTTAATAGAAAACTCATTGGTGCCTGCCCGGGTTGGAACTCGTGTTCCCCTCGAAAGAGTCGCACGGTCTCACCGCTGGGCTATCACAGCTCATATGTATGTATACAAAACTAACCTGAAATATATATTTTGCCGCAACTTTTTTTTATTACAGCGGCTTCAAAATGGTTCAAAATTATTAACGTCACAACGTCGTAGCGAATTCCTTTTAAGCTTTCCGTTTGGCGCGGGGGCGGTTCATTTATGTAGTTTTAATTCCACCATTCCTTAGCTCGGAGTGGGATCTTATTTCATTAGCCGGCCGCGACTCGACTGTGCCAGCCATCTAGCTATAAAGCTAAAGGAATTGTGCTCTACATTCATTAGTAAATGAAAAGCGATTCATTGCGGAACTTCTGAAATAGGAAATTATAATTTGTAGAATTATCTTTTACTTTGCGCAGGTCCATAATACATAATTAATGTGCGATAAAAGGACCAACCACCACCACCATAGTTAGTTTAGTAACAAGCAATTACTATACCACTTAAGAACGTGTTAGGAAACTGCTGTAATACAAAATTATCTGGTGGGAAAATCCTTGGAATGTACCTATAGTCGGCTTTGGAACTCTATGACTTGCTAGAACTCTAGATTCTAAATTATGAACGACTTTTCAAAACGACTGTACATTTTGATTTTTCTCCGTCTGTACAAAATACTAGGAAAACGTTTCTATATGTTTGTTTACGAGTTCTTTTAAATAAATGCGAGCCAATTCAAAATAATGACAGGGGTAAATTTCCCTACCTGCTGTGATTTAATCCTTTTGCCATGAATTGCATATGCAGCATGTATATCGTTTAGTATTACCTAATTCAAAAAGTTGTTTATTGCAAATTGCTATAAAGCGCAGCGTAGCGACCAAAAATCTGATGAGTATTAAAGGTCTCTCTACTACTCTTCAGATTTTTGGTCGCTTTCTTTCCCATAACGTGGAAGAGCAAGAAACCACTAATTTTTTAAATAGATTGTAACGTGATTTCATAGATGGTATTAAAATAAGGATTACGCTGTATCTATTAAGTGTAATTTTGAATTAGGTCACTGTAATACTACGCGTGCATCTAGGAGAGTAGGAATAATAACTGAAGAAAGAAAGAAAGAAACTTTATTTGTAACCTAGCACCACTCTACAGGACATATAACACTATTATGCTATATTAACTAACATCTTAAATTAAATGAGCGGCAGTTATCGGTTAAGCATTCCTGGATTATGTACCAGTTTATAAAGGAATCGTGTTGCTGAGATAAAATAACAATCCAAGAATAACTCAACCGAATAACAATAACTTCCTGCAGAGCAGTGCCATCTTACAAAGAGGGAAGTCACTCAACCTTTGTTGAAGCACAAGACATCCGACACTAAGGGGTAAAAATCCAACAAAGCATCAAACCTCAACGCTGATTTTCAGTGACCACCTTGGCAGGAGCTCACAAGCGACAGTGACAGCGGTACAGGGAGTTTTAATTTTCTATAAATAATTAAAATAGAAGAAATTAGATATCTAAACAAAAAAAAACCACATTTAATCTCTGAGACACTAAATTTACCTTACACAAGATCTTAATACATACAGGGTACATAACTAAATAATTGTATAAAAAAAAACTTAACGATAGAAGAAAACAGAAATAAGTACATACGTAAACTAACAGATACGCAAAATCAACTAGATGTATACAATAGTAACAATAGTAATTGAGCAGAACTGCTGTGTTAGAAAATTAAAAAACAATTTTAAAAAACAAGACATCTGATGATGCAGTACTTTGATAAACTAAAGTGGTGCCGTGCTTCCTTTTATGATATTAAGTTGTCTGAACATAATTTTTTAGTAAACTATTATTTTGTAACAACTAGTCAGTCGGCTCGTTGGTCTAGGGGTATGATTCTCGCTTTGGGTGCGAGAGGTCCCGGGTTCAAATCCCGGACGAGCCCTGTCTTTTTTTAATTTTACCCAAGTTACAGCCCAAGTTAAGGTAACAGTCATTTGGTAAGGGTGTACACAGAACAGATGCAATTAGATCCTAAGAAGTTTTATGTTTTCTTCGTACTCACTCCACCAATCTATTATTCGGCGGCTTCTTTCTTCTATGTCAGTTTTACATTGTATATAGAACTCAAAACATTTTTGAATTTAAACTATGAATAATATTCAGAGCAGTATCAGATTCTGGCGATAACGCCGTATTGAGAGCTCATGAATAAGGGCTGGGCTCGCAACCATTAGGGCAAACCGGATAGAATAAGACGTGAGTATTGCCTGTTTCTTAACATAAACTCTAGATATAAAGTAAGTAAATATTATCTAAGGCAAAAATTTATTTACATAATCTTTTTATACTTGTACTTTAAATATATTAAAATTTTGATCACTAAGATGCGGTAAGTATTTTATCGTTATGATTTCGAAAAAACACAGATGAAAGTGAGAGCTTAGGAAGCCCTTTAAAAGAAGTCATCTGACCCGCTTGATTGATGGGAGCGCAGATTTATTATGTTAATTCTTGGTCGTCTCTTTGAGGATCTTTTTAATGAATTCTGCCGTACAAATAAAAAAATCATTGTCAACCAAACAAAAGCGATTTTCCACAAAAGAGAAGTTCATTTATTTCATTTAATAATTACTCACTGGAAGTATTTTGACAGTGATTCGTTAATTTATTAGTAAAATTGGATTTTTGAAAGTTAATCAATTATATTTCATATAAAAAGCTATCTTTTCTTATGCTGTGTTATTTATTCTAATGTTACCTATTTAATTTTATCATCCTGAATTAGCAAATGCGCTAATGCCTCCTTGCCTGAATTATTTCAGTCTACATATGATAGCTTCCTTCGTAACCAATTATGGAGGAACCTTACCAGTCACATGGAGGTATAAGAATTTTTTTTTTGATTCTGATGTTAGTAATTAAAACAGCAAAGGGTGCTCGTCTCCAAGCCACGAAAGCAAATAATCAAATGATTATGAAATATAACTTCCAAGTATTTAACCATCCAAAAGCGATTCCTGCCATCCTCAAAATGTATTGATGTGTCATTTCATTTTATTAACCATCAGTCATTTGCAGGTTGACTAGACCGTGGTACTCAATCATGTTTATGAAATTGGGTGTGAAGAAGAAGAAAATAATATAGTAAGAAGTATTGATACGCGTTTTTGGAAAAAGGAAAATAAGACGAGATAACGCGAAGAGGAGGATAATTGGATATTTTGGTATGAAGAAGGTACTGAGTTATTGGAAATAGAGAGTTTGTTAGGTGGATGAAGTGGAAGCAGCATCTCGATCAGATAGTTTCTAAATAAGGAGACGTAAAAGAGAATATTAAAATTAAAGGTGAAATTAAATACAGACAATGTAAAGTGTAAATTTTAGTTTATTATTAGGTTCGATTGCTAGAGATTGCTAGATTTACATGTTTCATTTTTTAAAGCACACACACAACTATTATTTAAAAATTTCATTTCTTATTACTGTTTCATTTGAATTCTTTAGTCTTTTACCTGTTAGTATTTACGTGAAGTGTGAAGCAAAACTGCAGATTTTAAAATCATATAAAACTTGATCTGATCTTAATTACTGGGTGGCTTCTCCCACTGAAATACACGTTAGAGTAAAACTTAATAATTATTGCAGAAACTTGCTAGTACTAGTGTGGTATACATAACTGCAAATCGACGTCACTGTCACATAATATTACTTACTTTCTTGACATTAGCATTTTCCGTTCGCATTTACATTTATATTTTCTGTGCCTTACATTCTGGGTTGACTCTCAAGTTAAAGACACGGGCTAAGAAGCATTCTTTTGTAATTGAACAAAAGTTTTATGTAAAGAAAAAGCAACGAGTATTATAAGGCAACGTCCTTATTATCTTATTTTTACCAAGCTTTTGAAATAACGAGTCTTAATAATAATTACTTACACACAGAAGCATTTTTTTGAGTATAAATAAAAATACAGTGTACGAACGTGAACTATTTCTAGCATCCATAACAATAGCGCGTCGCCGCGCCGCATGACATACGAGCTTCCGTTCAAAAACTCAATAAGTGACATTATTATAGGAACAGTAGCGCCTGATTCAATCATCTACGACAACCCTCGTGGCGCCCACCTGAATTACCTTCCTTTCAAATCATTTTAACCCTTGCCCGACGGAGATAAGTTTATTTTGAGCCGGTCGAGGGCCACGTTTTAAGTGCTTCTTTTGTGACGACATTCCGCTACGCCTCGTCCAATTAACCCTGGCTGGAAGCTCAAAAATTAAGTTAAATACTCCGACTTCGCCAGTGTTTACTTATTGGCAATTGACGTGGTTCTATAACTTCGTAAATCAAAACTCCGCTTGGTTGATATGACTGGTAAATTTTATGCAGAGAGTTTTTATTTTATTTCGTCTGGTATGATGAGGTGATCAATACTTTTAGAATGTACCGAAGTACAGGCTACACGTTCACATAATTTTCTATAAACCTTATAGCTTACTAACTTATAATAACTCATTGCATAGGAACACCAGATGGTATTATGAAACCGTTCAATTGCGTACGTACGTACTGCGTCGTGTGCAGTGCAATTTTGTCGTGGAGCCTATCCTCCTGATGATGCATCGGTTTCGGGACGAAACAATCGTAGAGATTTTGGTGGGTATAGCTTGTGAGCATTGTTGCTGGTGGAGGCTTCTTGAGATACGTATGGTGACTTGCCTGCACGTGTAAGGTGTAAGGTATGTAAATTTTGCGTGCTTCATACACTTAGCATTACATACATTCCCTTAACACACATGGATTGTAGCAAGTAGTTCTGTTATAATTTCTATAATATGGAATTCCGCAAAGTAATATCTGCTTCTATAAATTAATTAGATTCATTTGTTTATTGACAGGAGTGTCGGAAGTGAGATCTACTGCTTACAATTAGTTCCTTTGAGTCATCAAAAGCCAGGCTAGCGCGGTTTTATCGTTGATTAAATCTTAACTTGCTAGCGGGACGATAACCTGTAACCAATATAAATCAAGTTTTTTGGCAAAAACAAAAGTTATATTTGAACTTGTGTGATTAAACATAGTTATGTCGATGACTAAAACACTAAGTAAACTTTTGATCAGCACACTTTTCCTTCTTTTTTTAGGACAAAACGATTTCCGATGACGATTTCCCTCCACCTATACGATGCATATATTATAAGAAAAACATTTTAAAAATACCAAAATCTTATCTTAATTTAGAAATCGTTTAATAAATCAAAATTTAAAATTTAATTTTTGAAAAGACATTAAATTACAAAAGCTACAAACAACCGAATCTGACTACTTTCTTATCTGAATATTTCACACGCAAACTTTAATACACATGCAGTAAAATTATTGGTCAACTTACGACTAGTTTATGCACGTAGTACGATCATATTTCACACTGTCTATTGAGTTTAGCTTAAATTACTTTCTTATGATTATAGTGAAAACTTCACGGCATCGTATCATCGGCAATACAGCCATACAAACGGCCGTCATAGTCGAACGGTGAAAGCATATGACCAGAAGGTCTTATGGGATCAAATCTTGGGAAAGCACGGAAAATAAATAAGTTATTTTCCTGATATTCCTTGTCATTTTTCCAATCTTTTTTTTTTCATTCAATTCAATTCCATAAAAACCATCGTCAGGTATACACATTTTTTATTAATTGTCCTCTGAATCTTACATTTTTCACTAATACATTTATCGGTTCTTTTTTCTGTATTTCTATTAAAACTTGTATGTACAAAAACATTATCTTGACTTTGCTTTTTATATGTGTTGTATATGCGTCTTTTACATACTCTAATAGCATAATTTGATATTATAAACATGAATTGTTACTTTGTAGAGTTCGATTTGCTTTCACGAACTGTCATCTGAGTTTACCTGTAGAGCTGTGATAGCCCAGTGGTGAGACCGTGCGACTCTCTCGAAAAGGTTATAGGTTGTACCGGGCACTCGGGCAAGCACCAATGAGTTTTCCTGGTAAAATTTATGTGTTTAATTGACAATTGCAATTTATCACACGCTTTTCGGTGAAGGAAAAACTCGTGAGGAAACCTGCATATCTCTAGAGAAATCTGGGGATATATGTGACCTACCAATCCGCATTGGAGCAGCGTGGTATATTTCTCCAAAAATGGAGAGAGCAGGCTTATGCCCGGTGTGGTTTAAGTAACAGGCCGTTACTGAAATCCATGATTAGATGAAATCTATGTTATGATATCTATGCTAAATGTGTAGAGTACTACATTTATCCCTTTTCATACGTATAGATAGAGGAATCACAACCACAATCTCGAAGTCCGCTTCGCCACGTAACCGATTCATCATAAGAAGATAAAATCCACTAAAAAATCGCAAAACGACGCATTATCCAAGCATTATAATTGTTATATTATTAACTAATTACCACTCCCACCATTAATTTGCCTGACAGACGACTGACCATTTGTAGTAGACTAGAATAGAGGCGTTTGTGTTTTTATTAATTACGAGTAATGTGTCATTGATGTTTTAAATATAACACAAGTAGATTTTGTGTAATCCCGGATTACGGCACAATAAAACAATCATTAGTCTTATCCTCCTTGAGTAGTGTGCACACTGCTGAGCATCTCAATGATTTCATTGGAAGATCGAGTTGCTCGTGTCCACAGAAGCAACCTCCCATCACCTTTAAGTCCAGTAGAGATCCACTTAAAATAGGAAAAAAAACTCCCAGCACCCTGCACGTATCGTTTAAGTGGTGCTAAACGAGCTGACAACGCCGAGTATCAGGCGGTGAATATGATATTTAAACATACACATGTATTATAGTTGTTAAACTTAAGGCAAGTTTACACAACACTAAGTAGCGACATATTTCACGCGCTCTACCTGAGTTGGAAACAATTAAACACACGCCGAACAACAACTTAGCGGCGCTCAGCTTAGGCTTATGTTAGATAAGTTACTGTGGACAAACATGCTTCAACGGTGGGTGAGTGCGTAACCTCATAATTAAATAGTACTTGGGTTTGAGTCGCAAAAAAGCAACATAGAAGACTGGGTAGTAAAGGAAGACAAAGTTACAGTATCAGTTCAAAGTCATCCCTAGCCTTTATATCTTGAAAACTTTTACCCTTGGAGTCGTTTTTTTTACTACTACCATATCAAAAGACAGGCATTTTTGACTGGCCCGCTGGCGCTGTGGGTAGTGACCCTGCCTTCAGCTCCGCGGGTCGCAGGTTCGATTCCCGCCGAGGGCCAACATTTTCTACAAACAAATTGTTGGTTCTTCGAGTCTGGGTGTGTATTTGTATTTAAGTATGTAATTAAACTTATATATGTAGTATATCTACCAGTTGTCCGTCATCCATATCACAAGTATTAAGTTACTTACTTTGGGGACGGACGACCGTGTGTGTAAATGTCCCATATATTTATTATTTATTTATTTATTTGTCTTTCTTCAATGATCCTATGGTATACTTCAAAGCGTGATATTTTCATTCACTAACATTCCCAACAAGCTGATCTGCTTGGTAATGTTGTTAAAATTGGTGCAATTTTATATGAGGTGCTTATAAAATTATGCGAATTCATTCGAGTAGTTAATCCCGAGAATAAATTAATAGTACATTAACCATCAATCGCAGTGTTCGCATTAATAAGTTTATACACGGGGTGAGTCGTGTTAAATTGCGCCCCCAGCCACCCCCGCAATTTATTTAAGAATGTTATGTAAATTTGAACACAAGTCTTTGATCGTCCGCATCAAAAGTCCAAGCAAAAACTTCCACTAGAGCGGAGAAAAAACGAGAGGAGCTTAAGAAAAATAATGATTTAATCTTACTTTTCGCTGTCTCGCATATAAAAGCAAAGGGGAGGTGGGGGCTACTGGGGCGAGAATCGTTTTTAATCTTTGCTTTGTAAAGGTGATTATGAGGGATTATAGGTTTGAAAGTATGGCTGAAATTTCGCGGCTGAAGAGAAGGCCCTTCGATTCATTTATGCGATATTTTTGGGAGCCAAGTGGGGGTTGTGGTCGTACCCCCTTTGATACCTCTCAAGTTTTCCTTATTCTGAACAGTTCAAAGCAAAAGCTTTTCGTTTAGTTTCGTTTTTCCGATCGGACTCAGTATATCTTTTTGAACGATGAGCTACTGCGGTCTTGGTATATAATCAATTTCCCATTACAGTTTATTTTTCAACAATAATAATATGTTAGGTATATATTGGGTTTAAACGTTCCTTCGAAATGTGTTTTTAACCCGATACCTACTAATTTATGCTTCTTAACAAAAAAACTCAAAAATAAAGAATAGAATCCACTTTTAGATTGTTATCCTTTTCCAACTGACTCATTTACATTGCAGACTCGGTTGGTCCTTTTCAATTCCTTAACTTCATATTCTTTTTCTTCGATCTCTTCATGGAATTGTCAAGCGTTGCGATCTTGTGTCTCTTGAATCTAGCCAATCTCTGCGACCTTTTTAAGGTTTCTTACCACTTAAAGAATGCCTATTGTTTTTATTTTATGTATCCCCGACCCCATACTAGAAAACTCAGCGTAGAACCACCCATCGGCGACCTCTAGAAGATTGTGGAAAGCCGCTGGATCCAACTGTCTCGAGATCATATAATGTTGAGATTCAGTTTCCGTAAAGAGACCTATGTATAGTGGATATCCATCAGTTTAAAATTGTATTTTACAGAAAATATTAATAAGAATATACCTACCTACCATATACTGAAAAGAGATAAAGAAATTAATCTTATTTTTTCTTTAGAACTTAATTTATTACAGTTTATGGAAGGATAAAGAATATCCTGAATTTTGTCTACGATCCATGGAAAATTATAATATTAGAATGGATTCCTGTATTTTTATTTTGCACAGATTCCAGGGATCTTTGCTCATACGCATCAATATTTACAGATATCAATAATTTTACAAATTTGCCGTGTCGTATCCGGCAGAATAGAATAGACCACCCTCTTTTCTTACCGAGGTGTCGTAAAAGGCGACTAAGGTAAGTTGACGTCAGGCAGGCGGCCGATCATAAAATACGTAGCCAAATCATATGAAATGTTTGTAACATGTTGTACCGACCCCACTTAGAGTGGGATAAGGACAGGAGAATGATGATGATGATGATCAATAATTTTACAAATGTAAAACATATAAAACGGACTTAATTATATTGCTTGATCTCGGAGGTGGCGGGGTGGTCTCATCTCAATCGCAAATCGGCCATCTTGCGCCCCTGGGATCGCCGTCGACCGCCCCCCTCGTCCATTATACTTTTTAAGCTCCAATCTCGTTCATTTAAACGGTTGGCTTTAGATGGCAATCGCATTTTTCCACTGCAGGTCACGTCTCTCGTCTCCGCGGTACGAGGGCTTAAATCAACAAAAGAAAATAATAAGATTCGATTCAAATTAAAAGTGTAATGTCGCGAAAGTGCGCGGGCGGTATATAATCCTCGCTGCGTTCTTCATTAGACTCCGCTTTGCCGCTCCGAAACGTCTTCACGAATTTTTCTTTATTCATAACCAAGATTAAGAGAAATGCAAATGAAGCTAGGCGTCGCGTGGTTACTTAGCTGTGTCAACAAAAACGCTAGGGTTCGAATTAAATGCTTCTTTCGTTGTACGGATTATGTCCTTTAAAGTTTTTGGTATTCTTTTTTTTGTTTAATAATGACTAGGTATTATACTGTAAGCCCATTCCTCAAGAGCATAGTGATACATGTGTAATCCCAAGTTTATACGTGTCATATATTGTTATATATGACACGTATAAACTTGGGATAAACAGTTACTTACGACACTATCTTAAAAGTTTTACGTATCGCCTCTTTACAAGAACGGCCTGACATCTCATAAAAAACGGTTTTTTTTATATTATTATTTTTTTATATATATTTTTTTTCTTATTTTTTTAAAGCACATAAATTACTGCAACAATTTAATTGTTTTTCCACGGAAAAATTATCAATATTATAAAATTTGTCAACGATTAAATGTTTGAAATTGCTCTACTCTAAAGTTGTGGTTTGACAAATATCACGTAGTTCTTGTAAAGAGGCGATATACTTTAAAAGTTTAAAAATATAACTCGTAGTATAATTTACAGTTATTTAATTTCCCAAATCGAATCAATTTCGTTGTTCATGTCACAAGTGCAATAAGCAATATCCCTACACAACTAAATATTTTTTGATTTGGTAAAAAGTTTAAAACGAGTGTTATATTTACTTGTAAGCTATTGAATAATGTAATAAAAATATGTGAAGCTGAAATTACTCTTATACTGATGTCAAACTAATATTTATCACGAAGAATTTAATAAACAAAGTAAATTTCCATTATTTACTCTCAGTTCTTGCTTATTGTTTAATGGCTCTTTAGAGAAAGACGCCTTAGAAATCCTACACCACATTTTCTTTCGTTTAAAATCTGCGATTTAATTAAAGACAGCGACAAGTTTTTTTTAATATAAGACAAGTAGAGTATTTTGTCTTTAAACAAAGAATTTACTTTACGTTTAAAAACAAAAGAGAATAACAATGTAAAATGCTTTTCTTAGCATTAATATCGATCGGCCGGTTCATTTATTTGTTCATCCAGTCTTAACGTTCATGCTGCTCGCAACTCTTTCGATGGCGGTCGTCGTAGACTAATGATGCGAAAGCTAAAGGACAATAAAGTTTATTAAAAGAAAACGCAGCCATATAAAATATTTTTTTAGATGAATGAATAGAATAGGTGATAGCTGAATACACGGAACATCATATTACTTATAGAATAAGATATAAATGTGATAGATTTGCAATAAATAATTGCATATTAAACATCAACAATTATAGAAATTACACAAACTAAAATAACGTTTCTCTTTCGCAAGTTTTTAGACAAAGTTATACCTTTTATGTTAGTGTAAAAATCCGATTGAAGTCAAGCCATAGAATAAATTCATATAACACATTATAAATAGTTCATAAGTAAATAAGCCTTTCCAATTCTTAACTTAAATTAAATTCAAAAAATGCTCTATTATTTTTATTATCTCTCTTATTCAAACGATGAACGTCCACTGCTGGACAAAGGTCTCTTCAGAGGATCTTTATTATAATTTTGTATTATTTTAAATAATAGTCGACTTATCAAACATTTGTTAGTGTACTTCAATAAAGAAAAAGGACGATCAATACAAATTATTTCTCAGAACAACTAACGAAAAAAATAAAACTTAAAACAATTGCATTAAAAGGAATGATAACTCAAATACGAAATGTAACAGCACCATTTTTCATAATATTATTCCATCGTCATAGATAAATCAATCGATATTTTTATATCTGCGCAGCACAACACTAAATAGTACCCACTCAACTTGGCGGAGAGCATTTTTATTCGGAATTTATATCTGCCAACGAATCCCACATTATTGTCCCCGAGCATTTATTTTCTGATGGGCATTAAAACACAAACCCCTTTTTCTCGAAGACGATTCCATTTTAGCTGGGTTTAGGAAATTTAAGGCCCGTCTTAAATAGTCCCCGATATTGTTGGCCCTCGAATAATTAATTTACTCTGTTATTATTCCGTTCGCTCATTCAGATAATATTGCGAAGGAGATAAATGTCGAGTGTTAGGTCTATTGGTATTGAAACATTGGCTCGCCTTGTATTTGTTTTAAGCCTACCTATTGACATATATTACAAATAAAAGACAAGAAAGGGGAATCTTCTAGGACTTATTGTAAATATCTTTACTTACTTATATTATTTTTAATTCATCATAAACTCCGGTGACGGAATTTACTTCTGTAATTTCACGGCGTCACTTTGCAGAATTCCATAGTACAGAAGTTATGAAAAAATCATTTTGTTATAATCCGCATTTATTAAGATAATCTATTCTATCCTAAGTGTATGAAGCAGGTAACGTTCACATACCTTATACATGCAGGACCAGTTATCAAACGTATATAATGCGTCTAATGTAGTTAAAAAGATCATATAAAACAGGGCATTATTGATATAATATGTATTTCTGACGATATATATATAATAATTAAGTATGATTAATTATGAAAAAAAAAAATTAAAGTTGTCACGAGGATGGACAATGTTATTTGCACAAATAAGAAAAATATATTTGTGTGAGATCTGTCATAATTTAAAAAACGATGACTAAATATAATAAATAAGGTAATTTTCTTTTTAAATATGTTTTTTCTGTTTTTTTCTAACAAAACCGAGATTTTTTTATCCTTTATGTTAGCTAAGTATATAAGCACCAAAGTGAACAAATCAGCGATAATATTGACGGAGCTGTTTAATATTGACAGGCGTAATTTGTTTGAAAACTACTAGTAACTTCAATATTTTGTCAATCATCCTGCCAAGTCCGATACAGTCCTCCATAGCGCTTCACTTCAATCCGAGATTCAGCCTTACAGGCACCCTTAAGGAGACGCTCCAGGATGCTGCGAGACTCACTAGAGAGACTCACTGGGAGAACGAGTCTAGAGACTCGTTCTCCCAGTTTCATTCTCGACAATGCTTCTACGCTCGTCCATCCTCTCGGTGACGCTGTCAAAGCCTTCAACGCTAAATTAGTAGATGATGTATCCACTATTTAAATCTTTATATTTTATTTAATTCAAATAAACACTATTATCTATATTGCATCATTTTTCAACATTAATATATGTATATAGTGTTTCGTTATTTTTCTTTTTCTTCCTTTCTTTTTTCATTATCCATATTTCACTTCTTGTCATTTTCTTTCTGTTACTCAAAGGTTGGCTGGTAGAGATTTTATGGATAAGTCCGCCTTTGTACATGTGGTATTTGTTTTCTTTCTTTTTTTTCTATTTTTATGTTTGTACAATAAAGAAATAACTAAATAACAAACTCGCTCTCTCGTATTCGTTGATATATTTTGGGAGGACATACAATAGGCGGTTCAAAAAGCATGATTTATGAGTCATTAATGTGTTTTGATCTTTTCCTATTTAGTAATTACATTTCATATGTGTTTACGTAATTAAAATATAAGTTTATGAAGTTATAATAAAATAGGTACCAATAATAATATTAGTATGGATATACAAACGTCAATAAAGTTTGATATCATGAATAATTTATTTGCAGTAGCTAATTAAAGTGCTACATTTTTGAAGCGATGACCCTTGTGACGATTGGAGGCATGCAAACCAGCCGCCATGTTTGCACACTCGTTCATATCCCGCCGTAGTGAAATCGTCCGAATATCCGACGGATAGGTTATTATGGAATGAATTTTCAAATAAATGGAATAATACTGAACCGGAAAAAGTCAATATCGTACTTGTTTCAGTGTTTAGTATAACAAGAGTTAGTGTTTTTGTGGCAAGTGGTTTAGTGAGCGGAAGTCAGTCCCGTTTTATTCGAGTCTCGAAAGGTCTCGTTACGATTAATCATTATACAGTCATTTAGGTCGTATGTGGTGTCAATATTTTTCTTCTTTCGTTAATGACGAGGTAATGGTGACCTTATGAATCAAATCAAATCAAAGCCTTTTATTCATAGAGAGATTACGTTAAACTACGTACCTAGGAGTATAAAATAATACATAAAACATACATAAGGCATAAAAATCTCATAGTTTTTCCAAAAACAAAAAACAAAAATTTATGCAGAGAAATGTGACCCTGTAAAAAGAAACACCATTCACCGTAATTTGAGGGGGTATGAAAAATTATGACTTAATATTTGCACTCCCTAGAAGTCAGATATAAATTCATCTAGGTGTATTTTTACAACACACGATTAAAGCTTGTGCTACATACGACTTTAAACGCAGGTTTAGCTGATTCTTGCTTTTTATTGTTATACAATTTTTTAAGCACGATGTACGAAATTAAAATCAAATTTAAAAAAATAATTAGCCTCCCATCTACCTCGAAATACGTCAAAGATAGCGAGGTCCAGGATCTAAAACTTTAGAACCGCAACGAAATAGAATAGAAATAGGCTAGTAGTAGCAAAGAATTTCTTGGTTTTTCTGAGGATCACCTCATTCCTGAAATGAAATGAAAGCTTGTGATATAACTCTGAGCTTTTAAAAAAAAGGCTCATTCATATTAATACATTGCAATGCCATTTCCATAGTAATGTATCCGTGGTATCAGCTTAATTTGATTAGCGACCGCAAGCCATAGAGTGCGCTCTCAACACCGCACTGGACGGTAAACTTTGTCTCCACTATTTTATTTGAGTAATGTCAATAATTTGGATTGCTTTCAAATAAAATTAAATTATTTAATTTATAGAATTAAACTTTAATTTTGCCGCCGTGTGGTATCGGGCTGTGTAGAATAGACGACACTTATTTCTTACCCAAATGTCCAAGAGACGGCTAAGGTAAGTTGACCCGCCGTGTGGTATACTGTCTAGTAAGAAGTAAGAGACGAGTAGTCGTAAGAGACGTCTCACGTAAGTTGACATCAGGTAGGCGGCCGGTCGTAAATTTCCTAGTCAAATCATGCAACAACATGGTTAATAGATGAGGTGCCGACTCCACTTAGAATGGGATAAGGGCAGGAGAATGAAGCAACGCCAATTTTGCTTGGTTTCATAAAAAAATATATAACGATTTATTTTGCTATAATCCTTGTATAATCTACATAACGCTAAACGTAAATGCACTATCCATTTACATTCCTTTTAAATACAAGATTTGTTAAACTCATGCACCACAAACGACCACCACGCACATTACACTAGCACTACACACATATACTACAACAATCGCAACAATCGTTTCACCCAATTCAAAAGCCTTACTTACTTTACCGTACATAGATTTTCTCTTATCGCGAATTGTAGCACAGTAATAATAAAAGTAAAGTAAAGTAACAGCCTGTTATTATGCCCACTGCTGGGCTAAGGCCTCCTCTCTCCGTTTTTGGAGAGAAGGATTGGAGCTAAGACCTACCACGCTGCTCCAATGCGGATTGGTAGGTTACACATATCTCCAGAATTCTCTAGAGATATGCAGGTTTCCTCACGATGTTTTCCTTCACCGAAAAGCGTGTGATAAATTGCAATTATCAATTAGACACATAAGTTTTAATAGAAAAACTCATTGGTGCCTGCCCGGGGTTTGAACCTATGTCGTCTTTAGAGAGTCGCACGGTCTCACCGCTAGGCTATCACAGCTTTAATAATAAAATCTGTTAGTATTTCCTCGGAATGAAGTTCAGTGTACCTAAATATAAATTAAATAAAATTTGCTTTATACATGTACTAGCTGTGCCAACGGGTTCGCCCGCGTAAATGTTTTTCACAAAAATTTTCCTGAATTAAAATTTATAACAAAAGAGTACTTATTGTGAGTTAACCATTAGTGATAGAGACAACGATCCTTACACGACCGCCATCGCCAAAACACTGCTGACACAGACATACACACAGCGTCTTCGCCGGCGAAGACGAGGTCCCAGCTTTCTTACGTCTAGCGGCCGGGGCGTCCAACCCCGCCCGTTATGACTTTAGGACTCTTCCACAAGTTCGATACAGCTCTCCACAGCGTGTCGTTTTAAGCCGAGGTCCGGCCTCATAGGAGGCACCCTTAAGGCGAGCTCCCAGGATGTTGGGAGCCTCGCTTGACACTCGCTCTCCAAGTTTTACACCCGACGATGCTTCTGCGCTCGCCCACCCTCCCGGTGACGCTGTCAAAGCCTTCAAGGCTAACAACATTGGTAAGTGTCCGAAAAAAAAATTAACCTAAACCTTCCGCACCGCCTTTTGGCGAAAACCACACAAAAATCCGTTTAGTCGATATTGTGAAAATCGGTCACATACAAAAAGACAGCCTGAAGACGCTTATGTGTTTATTTATTTTAAGGGGTACACAACAACAGAGTACAGTCGGAGAAGTACAAGATAAAACATATGTATGTACAAACTTAAGACTAGACACTAATCCAAAAAAATATGTGTATGTGTATGTGTATAAACATCATGTTTAGTATAAATTTAGGGGTAAAATATTGAAACGATATGAAATATTACTATTAACATCAGATAGAAACTTTTTTTAAGTGTGCTTTAAATTTATTATAATTTTTATCAAATACTTCCAGAGAAGAATTTTTTCCAACTATTTCACTGTAATAACAATACATTCGAATAATTGGATTGTTAAAATGTGTATTATTTGTTTTAAAATATGTATAGATAGATTAGCAAAAAGACTATTACTATTTGGTTACTATAACCAGCATAACAGCTTACTACGCCCTAAGATCACTCGACGATGTTTCTGTTCTCGCCCGTCCCGCCCCGTGACGCTATAAAAGCCATTAGGGCTAACACCATACAGTCGGGTCGAAAAAAAAAGCCCTGAGATCCATCAAATTAACTTCATCAGTTGTTTGTACTGAACAGCTCCCACTTCTACTATTACGCCATCTAGTACAAATACAATTATATTGCATATTGCGCCATCTATATAATATTTGACAAACTTCAAAACAAAATTTTAATGTATAATGTGATTCTTTAATAGATCAATAGATAGCGTTGTACACAAGATTTTTTCTTTCCATAAAAGTAGATGTCACTATAGCTTGTGACATCTACTTTTATGGAAATTATTCACACTAAAGCTGTGATAGCCTAGCGGTGAGACCGTGCGACTCTCTAAAGACGACATAGGTTCAAACCTGGGCAGGCACCAATGGGTTTTTCTATTAAAACTTATGTGTCTAATTGATAATTGCAATTTATCACACGCTTTTCGGTGAAGGAAAACATCGTGAGGAAACCTGCATATCTCTAGAGAATTCTAGGGATATGTGTAACCTACCAATCCGTATTGGAGCAGCGTGGTAGGTCTTAGCTCCAATCCTTCTCTCCAAAAACGGAGAGAGGAGGCCTTAGCCCAGCAGTGGGCATAGTAACAGGTTGTTACTTTACTTTTACTTTACTATAGCTTACTTTGAGATTATTACAGTTGTAAATAATAATCTAATTTAATACATAACACATATTTATAGCGTCTTGACTGGTTCATATTTACTTTTATATATTATGTTTTAGTAGAATATAATCCTAAAAATCAGATTTAATGATGATAGCCCATCAAGATCAGAAGTTGGTATGTGGAACATTGACTTTAGTTAAATTATTTGTCAAACTTGTATAAAAAGCTAGCTCCTCCTTTATCAAATCTTATTTTACTTAGGTATCTAATATAATTATAAATATAACATAATTTAACAAACTTTTTTAATGTTTTCTAAGAAATCAATTAAAGGTATTTATTAAATATCTAACGTGTAATAAGACTGACTGAAACACTTTAATATTACCTATTTAACAACAATGTAGTTAATGAAGAAACCATATTCGTCTTCATGATCATTCAAATATCCTTGAATCGCTTTTATAACAACATATTTTTATTTTCAATATTAGGGAATATAATCTTGATTCCTTTTCAGTACCGAATATTGCGTTTTTAAGTACAACACTCATTGTAGTAATATAAAGAACAAGATAATGTACAAAATACAGTATTATATCACATTTCGACGGTATATATTCTGTAAATACTGCGCAAAGAAAAATATATTTAAAAACTTACACAGATTTTGTACTTTAACATTCATCTCAGACACAAGTCTACTTGTGACTAATAGTGAACTCATCAGGTACAAGATTTTATTTATTACTCATCAAATATACACTTGAAACGGCTGATGCGCTGTCACTTTAAATTAATAGTAAGTAAAGCTGTTAACTTTTACGTACTAGTTAAACACATTACTTAAATATTAAGTACCTTTCTGTAGATATATAACTGAAGAGAGTTTTTTTTAACACTAAAGTGACATACCTCGACGGATTAGATACTAAAATGACGATAGGCTAGCACAGAGAAAGAGAGAGAGATCGAAGTACTTATAGACATTAGAGATCTAAGGCTCTAAAGTGAGGACCAAGCGCCAGAAAAATCAATAATATCTCAAACTCGTGTAGTATTAATATAACATAAAAAGACCCATGTCCAGTTGTTAGTGTAGTAAAGTAAAGTAACAGCCTGTTACTATGCCCACTGCTGGGCTAAGGCCTCCTCTCTCCGTTTTTGGAGAGAAGGATTGGAGCTAAGACCTACCACGCTGCTCCAATGCGGATTGGTAGGTTACACATATCTCCAGAATTCTCTAGAGATATGCAGGTTTCCTCACGATGTTTTCCTTCACCGAAAAGCGTGTGATAAATTGCAATTATCAATTAGACACATAAGTTTTAATAGAAAAACTCATTGGTGCCTGCCCGGGGTTTGAACCTATGTCGTCTCAAGAGAGTCGCACGGTCTCACCGCTAGGCTATCACAGTTGTTAGTGTACATTATTTGAAAAAAAGAAGAAAAATTAAAAAGAAAAGGTCATAAAGAAAGATAATAATTAATAATAGTAATAAGAGTTAATTAAAATTATTGTATTAATTGCGAAATGCTATTTTATACCATATTAAACAAAATATTGTAACTGTTAACATCAAATGTGTTTTGATGATAATCTTTCTTTTCATAATCTAAGTCATGACGTTTGTGGGTGTTTTTCTCATCAACGATTATAACAACCAGTAAATAATATAAATAATAATAATAAAATGAAGGAAAGATAATAATATTGCTGTCTAAGATTATTTATGTATTATGATATCTCATTAGCATCATTTTGAATTGTTGATTTATGTTATATGTCCTCAAAAGAAAACGCAATTCACTTGCGTCTTGCTAGGATAGAGGAATTCTAATATGCAAATTAAAAATGAGTATTTTTATGTATGTAACAATGTAATTTATATATATTGTAATATATAATTAAATAATTTTATAATTATTTGTAATAAAATTTCCCGCGTATGTTTTTGGAAATCACAAAAATAAATATCGTATTTAACTTAGATGCATCATGATTGCATTTTATTATTATTTCATCGTCGAAATAATTTATTTTTCTCCTCAACTGGTTGTATAACGGTATTTAATTGAAGTATGCGTTCCTTTCCGAAATTCCATTGCACAAAAGTAATGTTCTATGTAATGTCTACAGAAACACATTTAAATTGATATATTTACTAAAACAAAACAATACAATAATATTATAAAAAACAATAAAAATAATAAGATAACTTAAACTGAAGTCATAAAATATTATATATATAAATCCTTAATACTAAATATACTATTAATAACCTTACCTTAAAACCTTATCTTAAATTGTCACACAAGACCAAAGATAAAAAAAATAAAGTTGTATATTTTAAGAAATTTAATGTGATAATATAATATTGCAAAACATTGTTTTTAATTATTATTTCAAAATATCTTTTCTGATTATCCAAACGAGAGCCAGAAGTACAATATCTTTAGCTTAATAGGTCATCCAGTGGCTTTAAATCCAGTACCTCTGTTTTACTCATTGATGTGGTTAATTTTTTTATACATATAATGGCATTACCCGTTACGTTTTCGTATACCTGGGGAAATTTGACTCAACAGCTTAAGACGACAAACTTGGAAGTTATCCTTATTGCAAACAAGCTAAATTAGAATTCTAAATACAAGCTAAATTAGAATGCTAAATTTTACCTCAAATTTCATTTAATTTGAAAGTCTAATACTAATTAATAATACTCAAATTCCTAGTTCGGTTTATTCATACTCACATTTCGTTGCTTTAAAAATACAATAAAAATACTTACCTACATCATTGTTAAGTTGTAACCAAACAATGAAACAAAGAAATACTTCAAGTGCGCTGAGGAATGTTGAATAATGTTCATTTTCATACTCATTTAACTAATAATTTAATTATCGATTCTGCTAAAGTCCAATAAGATTAAAACAATTCACATATATGTGGTTATTCGGTAACGATTTACATACAATACAGCTCTGGAATGTATTCATGATCTTTCACCTTATTTACTTATATGTTAAAAGAAAGTTTGTTATAATAAAATATTAGTCGTACCTTCGTGCAAACCATATTAAATATACATTCTACTCTTATACGATTAATTTCAAAATAAGAAAAGAATCTGTACTTTTTTCAGTACTTAAGTTACTTCAGAGCTTGCGACTATAACTTTATTTAAATTATTTTTCATAAAATACTTGGCCACAAGTTTTTGAAAATTGCGCGCTGATAGAAATTGAAATTCACCAATGAATTGCATTAATAACCTCGAACAACCAATCGCTGAGCCGGTATGTGGTGTGACTTCGTGGGACGCGCCTTGCTTTAACTTATGATGTTTTTGTATCTTCGGCATTCATAAGATAATGTTAAAAAAATGGATTTAGAATATTTTTTTACAATGTGCAAAAACGCTGAAAATGGTTGACGATTATGAAAAGTATTATTTCCTAGCAATACAACATAATATTGATAAAATAAACTCACAGTTTACTTCCTCCGCATCGTATGATCCAGTCATATAAATACGCGAGGCCGCTCCCCACTTCTAGCTAGACGTCAAATATCGTGCTTGTGTGTGGTCGTTCGCGCTCTGTAAAAATATTCTTTTAAAATCAGTTCACGACGTTTCGTAAGCTTACATTGCAGACATCAATTAAATTTAAAAGTGAAAAATCTAGGTGTGTGTTCAGTGATATTTAAGATCATTAAATAATACATGAAAATGTCTTTCAACTCCGACATATCGACCAATTTGGAGAACAGCAGGTTCGTACATATTAAGCCTTTAGGATAATGGCCGATGCTTCTGCCAATCATAGTTTTAAACCGCATTTTGAATTCCGTGCGAATTTAAATGTGTACTTTGCATTAGCAAAATCGGAATAGTTCCAAGTTGTAAAATCTTATATTCCTTTCACATTAGCAGTTTACACGGTATAAATGTCGCAATGTCTGCATCAATCATATTGGCAAGAGGGTCGAGTCGTCAACTCTTAAAGATGTCAATGTTCTTTTACTCTGCTTTGCTGATTACCTATTTCATCAATGAGGTTATCCTGCATTGAGACTGCTCTACTGGGCGTGCGCGGTATCCCTGAATCACGAAGCAGTTATTCCTAAAATTTCTTATAGGAAGTCAAATTTCTTTAATTTTAGAGGTCAGGAATTTCCATAACATTTATAATTTTTCTGACGTTTCATAATGGCGAAAAAGTTTGCAATTTGTATTGTATTGATTTTTTTCAAATATAACTGCCAAGCTTTTTGCCGAATCTTCATAATGTCGAGCATACTGTGATTTACTTCGTAGTACATAATGCTTCCTTTTATAATTAGCAGACATTACAATTTCAATAATAAAGGTGTGCAAGATTCCAATGAATAAGTTAGCATCAGGGTCAATTAATTTAGCCTTAACCCTAAAACATTATAATTCACATGCTCTTTGTATTTATTGTTATGTCAACTGGATAAAATATAAATATTCATTAAACCTTAGTTTACAAAAGGGAAATCAATTTATAGTATTTTTGGGTTAACCTAATTTGTATATCGTATCTGTAAGGAGGATACAGATATGTGTTTGTGGAAATTATCTTAACAATTTTGTCATAAAACAAGTTATTATATGCTGTAATGTACATGCATTAAACAGCATAATGTATATATAGTACATATTTCATAATTAACTGCTGCTGTATGCATGAAAAATATATAAAAGATTTATGTTAGCAATTTTTCTTATAAAATTATTAAAAGATTTGGATGTTAACATTAGTATTGATTGATGATAGTTTTTATGTGCATAACAAATTGTTCATATTGCCATCCTTAATGTTTTCATACAGATATCCTTACTCAAGGTGCTAAGTCAGCATTTAAATCTGTGTCCCTTGAATCTTCGGTAATTTATAATGATTTTGTGAATCTTGCATTTTCCATACAGACAATAAATATAACTTAATAAATATTGTAACTTTGAGTTGGAACTACCTGGTCATTAACAGCAAATAGAGTAATGAAGTAATGAAGAATGGTTCTTGTAAAATAGTAATATACTTCAAAATACCTTTCTATGACCAAATTTATATTCTCACACCAAACTTATCATCAGTTTCGAGTCACTATAATGTTTTGTATTTACATGTAAATGGATATGTTAGTTCTAATTTATCATAAAAGTATACACTAAACATGAGTTAGTATTATGTACATAATTTAAATTGTCTTTTTATCTGTTTTTCCAATATATGTTTGCTGCTTTGCTGCAACAGTAATAATATGGCAGAAAAATAAATATCGCATTTTACTCTTGTTTAAAATCCAATTTATAAATCATTTTATTAAATAGCATTGTTTTGTAAATCATTGTTCACTTATGAGTATATTTTCAAGTAATAATGTTCATGAAGTTAAATTATTCACTCAAAGGTTAATTAAAAATTATGGTGGAGCAATATACAACCTGTTCATAAGTGGTATAATCTTATAAAAGTTTTTTTTTTATATATATTTGTAGTTGATGAAATTATTTCACATATCATTAAATCTGACATAACATGTAGGCTTTAAAGTTTTGTGGTATATTTTATTATATTTAAAGAATTGTGTAGGTTGTCACAATTCCCTCATGTTTTTTAAGACTACTTAAATAAAACCAAATACAGTCATTAATTTAGATGATAAGCATGCTTCAAACTTTTATAAGGCTTATAAGAATTAGATATAAGCCTTTTTATCCATATATATGTATAAAAAGCATACTAAACCATAATCAAAATTATTATTAAGGGATATTACTAACTTAATTACCTTTGTCATAAGAAAATATAACCTATAATTATATAAATGGTTTTTTCTACTTAACTACCCAAGTAATGTATTGTTCAAGATAAAATAATAGTATGATTATTCTATTTAATAATAATAATTTTCTTAGTGCTAACGATGAAATAGATGATTCAATAGTTATTATGTACATACAAGCACTATGATCTGAAGTTTATGCTTATTATTTTTGTTTATGGTAATAATGCTCTTCATAAGAATATAGTGTTTGCTGTCTCTTAAATATTGTCTATATATTTAATACATAATACTATTTTTAATAAAATTTAAATCAAGTTTTCTATTGTTACAGGAACAGTTTGAAGAAAATCGCTCGAAATGACAGCACAGAATTCTCTAAGCAGAGTGTCTTAAATGATATGGAAAAATTCGTTAAAACCGTCAATACTATGGACCAGACTGTTCTGGTACCCAGTCGATTGATGAACCTGCCACAAGAGGGTGACGACGACCCCTTCAGCCTATTCGCAATGCTGAATGACCTGAAGACTGAATTGTTGTGGGCAGGTGACTCTGAGGAGCAGAGTGAACGTGGCAGGCGAATCTACGATTTCAGTGACACAGAGAGTGATGCTTCTAGTGCGGCTGGTGACTCTGGTATAGACGCAGAGGATGAGAGAGAGTCTGCAGCCAGAGCCGCGGCCGCTTGCCGGCGGCACCTCCGAGGATTGCAACATTCCCTACGCCATTTAACTGCTGCTGCCGCACATCTTACAAGGTCGTATCAAGAAGAAGTAGGCTCGCCCGTGTAAGAGAAACGCTTTCGCCCTGTGATTTAAAGCCTGTCCCGCACGTTTGTACATATAGACTAAGTGGCCCACACTGTACATATAGGTTATAGGGCTAGGCGTGTAAGGGAATCTCAGTAAGTTATGTGGTTATTTAAATAAATTTCTTTTTCTTTATTTCTTTTGTTTCATTTTTGGACATACTTTTTATTTTAGGATTGCCAACGATAAAATGTGATGATTAGAAAACCTGTTTATGAATATTCAAAACTTAATATTTTCTTTCAAATTATCTTAAATGTTCGTATAACCAATGTACTACTATTCCTGTCATAGGTCTTTCCTATGCAGCTGTAAACTATGAAACTTTAAACCAGAAATCGCCATACCATGCAAGATGGTTAGTACTTTCTAGCACAAATAACGCTCCTGAGTCCTGTCAGTTATTGCTCAGGGACTAGTTGTTATTGCTACAAATGGCTATACTGCCATTAGTATGTGGCCATAGCTTTATACCATCAGTAGATTGCGCAGTGAGCAAATGAGATTGGCAATAGATCGTATACACCGAAAGATGTTTGATAGTATAACGACGACAGTATTTTTCCTTGAGACTTATTCAATAAATAAGAAGCAATTTTCCCAAAGTCAACCCATTTAATCTTTCAACAACTACACATAATGACAGCGACAATGCTTTTCTTTTTATTACTGACCAACTATATGAAGGAGGTTGTATTTAAAACACATCGTAACAATAGATAAAGTCATTCCCAATATACATATATTATGCGTAAAGGATATTGCCATAAATTCCAAATCTTGACAGATAGCTTTGTGATTGTGGTACTGGCCTTATGGCATAAATAACGCTGCTGTCCATTATTATTCAATGGTTTCTACTTTAATTCTCTCATATACTTCATCCCTTGACAATATAAGTATATATTTACAACGAAAAATAACTTTAGTGCAATATACTAGAGATATTAAAATAAATAAATAAATATAGGGGACACTTACACACACGGTCGTCCGTCCCCAAAGTAAGTGACTTAACACTTGTGTTATGGGTTATGGACAACTGGTAGATTTACTACATATATAATTTTAAATACATACTTAAATACAAATACACACCCAGACTCCAAGAACCAACAAATTGTTTATAGAAAAAGTTGGCCCTCGGCGGGATTCATACCCGCGACCCAAGGAGCTGAGAGCAGGGTCACTGCGCCAATGGGCTAGTCATATTACCGAGATGGTTTCACTAGAAGCGGAGGTTTTAAATTTCAATCGCGGAAATCAAAATCAAAGATGAAAAGAAAATTGGAAATACGATTGAAATTCCGACTTTTTGGAATTGAGCTCGAGGATCCGTATGTCCGAGCTGGCTCTTCTATATAACTTTAGAGTTTAGGGTACATAATTAAATTGGTATGGTAGTGTTCTAGAGACAATAGTTCGTGAATTCACCATAGTTTTTCATTGCGAAAAAAATTACGTGTGGAAGAAACCTAAATGTTCTGTTATTATTCAAACCCATTAAACGTGTTCTTAAAGCTAAAGTAGTAGTCTGGACGGGCATATTTTCGCCATCGATATTACGTCATCTACCGAATACGCGAATTATTATTGACACTATGACTACTGCTTTAAAATTGACTGTTTGGCGATAGTATTAGTATTAGCTACACAGTGGTAATATCGTATGTGACATGATGATTTTGTCTGCAAATTTATAATTTTAACTGGGTGCGATTGTTTAGTGATTAAGTAGTATTTATTTGTCATAGGCACAAAGGGCACAGAACCAATAAAATTGTTCGACATTATATATAAACTATGAATGAATTTTGCTGTTTATAACATTCTTCTTCTTCTTCTTCGTCAACAGATGGACGTCTACCGGTGGAGAAATACCTTTTCATGGGATCTCCACATCACATAATTTTGTGCTGCAGGTCTACCATGAACTCTTATTGCGACCCAATTGAAGACGTAAACGACGATAGCGAACCGCTTTCATTCCGTACCATGAAATGTGAATCGCATTGGGGCCGTAATGTTTGAAAAGGATAACGCTATATGAACTATAGATAACTCTGTCTCTATTACTCACATGTTGTTAATACGAATTCCGAACGCTCATTGGGCAACGACTTAAAGTGTGCGTCTTTAAGACGTCATGGTATGAAAAAGCAAAACAATTTCGTTTGAGTCGCATGAAGAGTTCGCGGAAGCCTGCTGGTTGAATCCAGCGGCTGCCTGCGACCTTTTTTAGGTTGTCAGTCCATCTCGTAGAGGGTCTACTGGCACTACGTTTTCCAGTGCGATGGAGTCGCCATTCCAACACATTAAGACCTCAAAGCCCATTGGTTCTCTTGGTGGTATGAGTATGTTATAACTGTGAACTTTGGTACTCGTGATATGATTAGAAAGCGGTAGAAACTTCTCACATATTATTTCTGAGCACCTCTGTTCCATCAATAGTAGATTTAGCATGACCTTTATATTATACTTTATATTATATCGTCGAATATATAAATTCACTGCAGGCAAAAATATTGTAAGATTTGTGATAGCTGAACGGTGAGACTGCCTCTTTCAAGGGGGGGGGGGACATGTGTTCACTGTATGTATGGGGACACTGTTAAAACTTACTTGGTGAAAGAAAACATCGTGAAAAACCTGCAATACACTTGAGTTATTGCATCAGATATTTTTCTTATTATTTCTTAATGTAAATAATGTGCCACAACGTCAGCTACTTACTCTCAAATCTCAATTCCTACATCTTTACGTAATCATCATTCTCCTGCCCTTATCCCACTCTAAGCGGGATCGGCTCGGATGTTACAAACATGTTGTCACATGATTTGGCTACGTATACTACGACCGGTCGTCTGCCTGACGTCAACTTACCTTAGTCGCCTTTTACGACACCTCGGTAAGAAATGAGGGTGGTCTATCCTATGCAGCCGGATACCACACGGCACATACCTTAGTCGCCTCTTACGACACCTCGGTAAGAACGGAGGGTGGTCTATTCTATTCTGCCGGATACCACACGGCGTAATTCCTTCATCTTTACGTAAATCACTGGTTAATACATGTTGATTACAGTCAAAGACAAGGCGACCGTGAAACTTCTTCTCAGAACCTGATATTCTAGAAATACCTGCTTCTTGAAGTAGTTACTCCAAACGTGTCGTAGAGTAAGGTACTGGCTATTCAAAGGAGCAGTATTACGCAGTTACGCGAGTATTAGTACGCGTAAAGGTAATTAGTAATATTTATAATTACCGACCTGTTCAAAATATGGTAAAGTAATAATCATGTTTAACATACTTAATACACCGTATATATATAATGGTTTTATTTATTTTTTTCTTAAATCAACTTCAATATTATTTTTCATTGAACTCTTTAGCAGCTGAGTTTTCAAATATATTGATAAAAGTAACCTATTATACATGTTATATTTACATTTTGCACATATACTTACTTCTGCAAAGTAGTGGTCAATTACTGATCCCAGTGCTGGCCAAGAGGTCGAATTATCGTAGACAATAATCTAAACTAAAACCCTCTGACATACTGTAATATAAACAGTAAACATTATCTTAGGTACACAATAAAGTTATTTTAGGTTAACCCAGCAACACACTCGACAGAAAAAAAAATCTAGTTACAAAATTAGTTACAAAAAAAAATTTAAACGTACAAGATGGATCTAGATATTTTGAACACTTATTTACTTTACGATTTGACTTTAACGATTATTTATTTAAGAGCTGTAGAAATAAAGAAGTATAAATTTGGTTTATCAAAATACCGAAAAGATTGGCACAATAATGTATCATAACCACAACTACATGCTACATGGTGCAGATGTATTCATTTAAGAACCATTATTATAATTCGATTAAATAATTGGCACGAATTTTGAACTGAAATGAAGCTACTCTGCTAAAATACTCAATACATGGAGCCAAACTTTTATTCGATATTATAGTTGACGTAAAACTGTGCAACCTTGTAACGCTGAGAAATCGTACCACTCCTGGATTTCCCCTCTAAAGGGGTGTTTACCATGAGAACTTACAGCTGAATTCTTTCCTTCAATATTACGACTCCAATACTCGATATATGCAATAAAAGGGTAATATAAAATTAAATTATAGTTTAAAAGGGGAAGTTGCATTCGTCCCACAAAATTATAAAGTTTTATTATAAGCCGTTTGTGAAATAATTTGTAAGCTCTTAACCAGATTTGTCATTAGCGGGATCTGATCATAATTAGCCGTGATTACAATATTATATGCGTGCGTTCCTCTCACAAAGGATTATTATAATCCGCGGAGTTTTGTACAAGAAGTTATATTGTTATTTTATATTAACAATTTATCGTGGTGAACGGAAAACATAGTGCTGAAACACATCCCTAGATTCCTGGGTAGTGTGTTACCCATCAATCCTTCTTAGAGCAGTTCGGTTGGCATATATTTAACATGCCTCTTCGTATTGGTACTACTTGGTTGGTCTAAATTTCAATAATTTTCCGAGGAGAGAGGGTTTTTACCCATTTGAAGTATAGAAACACCCTCTATATCCGTAGCATATTTTTATCGCACAATTCCCTAACCCTAGGGTTACAAGGAAGAGATCGCAAGATAACTATAAGCCAGCTTAATTATACTTTTCAATGTAATGTGCATCATGTAATTGTTATTAGGTCGCAGTGAAGATCATTATAAAGGTATTAAGGTTATTGGTTGATTGGTTAAAGGTATTATTCTTATACAAAGTTTATATAAAAGAAACCACGTCTAACTTGTGTTTCGTTCATAATTTTTTTTAGAAAAAAAATCTTTATATATTTAAGGAAAAGTTAACTATATAAAGTTTGTTATTATAGCAGTCAGAATTCTTTAAGATTTTAAACAACTTGACATTAAATTTATAGCATGAAATCGATGAAACGATATCTCCTATCTTTTTTAACTCGAAGGGGACGTGCTTTATCTATTTATTAGTTATAAAATACGTATTGTTTTATATGATATATTTAATTTAAATGTGACCTGAAGTGAATGTCTAAATAATATTTGATAGATTTACTTATGGATACTAATCCCACTAAATCTAACTACAAGTATAATATATGTGTATACACACTAGTACTTTTAAAATAATTGGCAACTTTACCGCAACTTTTACTTTAACTTCACTAAAGGCCTCTTATTTTCCCACTCCTGGGTAAAGGCCTCCTCTCATCGTTTGTGGCGACAAGAGTTAAAGCTAAGGCCTATGTGGTGTATTTGTAGCCTTATATATTTATTATATACAGGATACACGACATATTATACATACATGTACAGCCCGCGGCTTCGCTCGCGTGGAATTTTATCTGCAACATTGTTTCGTGACAGATCATTTTAGATTTAAATATTTTTTCCTTAATATAAAAAATATATATTTATTTAGTTACCCGTACATCCAAAATATTAGATGTCTAACTAAAAAGGATTGCATACAATTTTCGCGCCGCGCATATTAGACACTCTATAGCGCTCCATTTAAGTCAATCATATCGTGATAACTTTTAAACGATTCGGCCAAATTACTTAATGTAAAAGACAAAGTTTATCATGTAATATTGAAAACGAAAAATGTATTGTTTTTTTTGAGAATTTGATAAACATACTAAAATATGCATTGTAAAATAGTATCTAATTTAATTAACTTTATGATTCACAATTTTGGTCATAGATGCTTCCACATAAAAGGTATATGCTGTCGCGGACTTTTATTTAGAAGTATTCAAGATAAACAATACTACGATACATCATCTTTGTGTAACTTGATTGATTTAGGCAGCGTTCGCCAAGATAGCTCTCAGAGGCCAGATTTTTTCCGCCTTTATTAACATGTATCGTTTTATTACTTAAAATCATTACAAATTAATAGCCTATATGTTATTCTGATGTATAACCTATGGAACTGTAAAGTTTTATCCAAATCCGTCCATTAGTTTTTTCGTGAAAGAGTAACAAACATCCATCCATACTCATAAACTTTCGCATTTATATTATAATATTAGGATATTAGGATATTAGGACGAGAGTGCGCTGCATGAAAGGGGCATAACGCTTTTTCCACACGTGACGATTACTACTAGCCTCGAATTGAGATATAGCAATATTAACAAAACATATATATTAACTGTATCTTAATATATTATACATATTTGATCGGCCCGTTGGCACAGTGGGTAGCGACCCTGCCTTCAGCTCCGCAGGTCGCGGGTTCGATTACCGCCGAGGGCCAACATTTTCTATAAACAATTTGTTGTTCTTCGAGCCTGGGTGTATATTTGTATTTAAGTATGCAATTAAAATATCTGAGTATTATATTTACCAGTTGTCTGTTACTCGTAACACAAGTATCTATTTAGTTACTTTGGGGACAGACGACCGTGTATGTAAGTGCTCCATATATTTATTTATATATATTTTTTATTTATGTTATTATAATATATATATACTGACAAAGAGCTCACTCTGATAAATATTGCATTAAAATATATTGAGTGGTTCTTGAGATAATCCACGCAAATAGATCGATAAACTCACATTATGATATTTAAGAACAAAGCAAAACAGATATTAAAAGGTTTAATTTACATAAATTTAAAAAAAGAAATCAATGTAGTTTTGCGGTTATTTGTAATTTAATTAACTACGATATAAATATGATATTATTTTTTTATATATAACAGGTAGCAATAAATTTTTAAACGAATACTTTTTTTTTATTTTGCACTTGTTACTCTCAAGGTTACCTTTTAGAGAATGCGACTCAGATTGCCTTAAAAACATACGAACACTTGTATTGTGTAATAAAAGATTAATTTGTCAATAAAGACAATAAAACGGGTGTGAAAGCAGCTTTCAGAGTCGGCAACGGGAGGACAATTTTATAAATATGATGTTAATTTGCATCAGAGATGACACATATCATGAAAAAAGGTCGGAGTCGATGAGTAAATAAATAAACATATGGGACAATAAGACACAACGAACTCCATCCCCAAAGTAAGCAACAGTTAAGTTAATAATTGAGTTATTGGTGACAGTAACTGTATATATAATTATTGTTAAATTATCATTCTCCTGCCCTTATCCCGCTCTAAGTGGGGTAAGTTGGCATAACATGTTACAAACATGTTGTCACATGATTCGGCTACGTATTTGACGACCAGCCTGCCTGACGTCAACTTACTTTAGTCGTATTTTACGACCCCTTGGTAAGAAAGAGGGTGGTCTATTCTACTCAACCGGATACCACACGGTGGGTCAACTTACCTTAGTCGCCTTTTACGACACCTCGGTAAGAAATGAGGGTGGTCTAGTCTACTCAACCGGATACCACACGGAGGGTCAACTTACCTTAGTCACAAAATGCTATAGGCATTTTTTGTGATTTATCTAAGGCGTTTGATTGCGTTGAACATAAGACCCTTCTTTTAAAATTAAGTTATTACGGTGTAAATGATAACTCGCTTGTTCTTATTTCCTCTTATCTTAGCGATAGATTACAAAAGGTATGCATTAATGATGTTAGGTCATCTGGATCGTTTAATGTTATGGGTGTCCCACAGGGGTCAATCCTTGGTCCTTTTCTGTTTTTAGTATACATAAATGATTTAGCATATTGTGTTCAAAATATTTGTGATATTGTGTTGTTTGCAGATGATACCTCTTTTATTTTTAAAGTAGATCGAGATAAAGACAACTTTGACGATGTAAACAGTGCTCTATCTCAGATATCAAATTGGTTTTCAGTAAATAATTAACTTTTAAATGCAAATAAAACCAGATGTCTGCAATTCGTGTTACCAAACGTAATTAGGTCAGACATAAAGTTAGAGATTAATAAGCAGATACTAAAGATAGAAAATACAACTAAATTTTTGGGGCTCACTTTGGATGATAAACTCCAATGGGGCACCCATATATCTGTCCTCGCAGGAAGACTTAGTTCCGCCGCTTACGCTGTTAGAAAAATTAGACATTTAACCGATGTTGAAACAGCGCGACTTGTTTATTTTGCTTATTTCCACAGCATTATGTCATATGGAATAATGCTGTGGGGTAAAGCGGCCAATATAGAAAAGATTTTTGTTGCCCAAAAAAGAGCCATACGGGCTATCTATAATATGAAGCAACGTGAGTCCCTTCGCGAAAAGTTCCAAGAAATAGGCATACTGACTGTAGCATCACAATATATATATATAGTAATATTCTATTTGTACGGAAAAATATAAGTACGTATAAAACAAAATTTGATGTATATCATAGACATACGAGAGGTCACAAACAGCTTGCGATACCTGCGTCGCGACTCAGCAGAGTTAGCAACTCATTTGTTGGTCTCGCTATTCGCTTCTATAATAAAATTCCTCAATCCATTCTAGACCAGTGTACAGAAAGATTCCAATCAAGTGTAAAAAATATGCTTATACGTAAAGCATATTACAAAATTGAAGATTATTTGGTTGATAAGAAAGCCTGGATTTGAAAATCCTTTCAGCTTCATACAAGACAACGGTTTAATTATGTATAATTGAAAATATTTAAAAGATTGACCGCCGAGTTTCTTGCTGGTTCTTCTCGGTAAGAGCAACATTCCGAACCAGTTGTAGCTTCATTAATCATATTGATGCTTGACGATTCAAAAGTGCCTGAAATGGTTTATTTGAATAAAGATTATTTTGATTTGATTTGATTTGAGTCGCCTTTTACGACACCTCGGAAAGAAATGGTATTCTTACATTAGCTTCACAGTTCACATTATATTTTTAGTAATTTAATTTTTGTACATATGAATATACATAAATATAAAAGGATTGGCGACGTATATAATAGACAAAGTAGGAACCGACATAAGCTTGCGGTTCCTGCTTTGCGCCTTGCAAAAGTTCGTAATTCGTTTGTGGGTTTGGGTATAAGATTCTATAATAAAATTCCACAATCTACATTAACTTTACCTTTACAGCAGTTTAAAAATACTATTAAAAGAATGCGTGGATATAGCTTCTCTTTAACCCTGTACAAGACATTTATAACTATATGTAACTAGTGATAAGAATTATTGTTGGAAAAGAGCAACCGCCGAGTTTCTTGCTGGGTCTTCTCGGTAGGAACAGCTTTCTGAACCAGCAGTAGATGTTGACGATTCAAAAGCACTTGTTTACAAGTTTACTTGAATAAAGAATATTTTGAATTTGAATTTGAATGAGGGTGGTCTATTCTACTCAGCCGGATACCACGCGGTGGATATCATTATTGTTAAATACATACTTAAATACTTATATCCACTTGGACTCGAAGAACAAACGAACTGTTTCTAGAAAATGTTGTCCCTCGGTGGGAATCAAACCCGCGACAAGCAGCAGGGTTACTGCCAACTGCGCCAACGGGTCAGTCATTGTATTATTCGTTGTTCTTATTTGATAGGTTAAATCATCGTTGCTCAACCTTTTGATATTTTGAGCATGAACAACGAACATGCCATCAATAAACAAAAGTTTCCGTCAGTCTGTTATTTGCATACTGACAGAAACGCGTGCAGTAAAATCCATAGTGAAAAAAGTAAAACAAACATTAGTTACTTAGAAATGTTATGAGTAAGTCTATGATATAGACTTGGCAGTTGACCAAAACAATATTACGTTTTTTTTCGGAAATACCGGATCTGACGGTCTTCTCTAATTCGACAATAATGTATTTGTGTACCGCATGTCATCAACTCAATACGTGGGCGACAAAAAAAGATGCGTTCGAAATGAGGTATGATTATATCCGGAGATCCGGAGAAAAATCCAATTGCTTGTCTGGCAATTATCAATGTAAAAAATAACCGATTTTTAATAAACGATTTTCTAAATATAAATCGATCATATTATCTACTATCTTTATTTACTCTCTTTTTTCATGGTTTTTAAGATAAGATATGTGTTGTTGGCCTATACCAAACACCAGCCACATTATAATCTAATTTTGTAATTTTGTTATTTAATTTCAACTAGACTTTATTCTAATTAATTATTAAGAATTAATTATAATAAAGATGTTAAACAAAAAAATTATCTATTTGAGAAATTTTTTTTTCAAATTGTACCTGAGGTAACCTCACCTGTGTACACTTCAAATTGTATACCTTATAGTGAGAAATTACCTAATGTTTACTCATACTCATGCCTAAACACTAATTATATAAAAAAATGCGTACACAATACAACCTTGAACCAAAAAATCACACGAAGCATACTTGAAATAATGCCGTGTAAGTAAAACACCAAATAAGTTATTTAGTGTTTAAATACTGGACGATATATTTTTCGTTAAAAGTAAAAAGTAAATTAACGGTCTGTAGTATCCCACTGCTGGGCATACGCCTCCTCTCTCCGTTATTGGAGAGAAGGGTTGGAGCTAAGACCTACCACGCTGCTCCAATGCGGATTGAACATATTCCCGGAATTCTCTTGAGATGTGCAGGATTCCTCACAATATTTCCTTCACCAAAAAGTGAGTGATAAATTGCAATTATCAATTATACACATTAGTTTACATCAGAAAAACTTATGGGTGCTTGCCCGGGGTTTGAACCCGTAACTCCTTTGAAGAGTCTCACCGCTGGGCTATCAGGCTTATGTTTTTGTTATTAGCTTATTTTTCGGTACGGTGGAATTTCGAGAATTTGAAGGTCCCCCATCCTTAAAAACTATATATAACATGACTTACGGAATTCACCATTTATCATTGGTAAACGCAAAAAAAAGTAATCCGTCTGGAAATTCTTTCTCGAAGCAAGCAAGAACTATTAACCTCGTTGAATGAAATGATGTCACAACATTACGACATGAAACCTCATACAAAGTGCATGAGTGTGATATTTGAGTATACTATTTTACGTGAAATACTAGTAACCTTATTTTAAAATAAACAACAATAGTATTAAAATTTTTTCAACCTTGCTTTTTTATGGAGTCTAACTACTACAAGTTTTCTGTTTAAAATAAATACGTGCAATTTATATTAACAATTCGTAATTCGTTGTAATCTGTTAAAGAGAACTTCGATAGGAAACTTGAACGTCTCGGTAGAGTTCCTGAGTTGTGTAATTCACATAAGAGTAGCGTGATGAATCTAATCTCCTTTACCTTAAAGAAGAGATGGCGTATATTTATCTCTTGTGAATAGCTTAATTTTTTCCTCTAAATATCAACACCACACAATCATATGCCGGTCAAATCCAATCCATTAACTAAGACTGTAGGTTGGTCTAAGGTCCTATTTTTTTTTCGAACTGACTGTATGCTGTTAACCCTAACGCCTTTTACAGCCTCGCTGGGCGGGACGGTCGAGCACAGAAGCATCGTCGAGGTTATTAAAGTCCTAAGGTATATATGTCTTAAGGTTGTAATGTAACCTTGCGATATCTGTGGACCCAAATTTATATAGGTTTAAGAAGCTGTCTTCTTTTGTTATTCTAAATGAAACGACACAATAATTCTTATACCTACGTAATGTTTTCCCGGTGTCTCGAGACGATTTTTCCAACATATTATTTTGCGGTTTTCAATTTATAATATGAATAATTAAGATTTCCTTCTTGTTGGGTTTTAATGTGTGTCATTTGTGTAACATAGAGTCATTGATTGTTTTTTTATAATGTGAAACGTGATTTATTAATAAATCACGTGTCACATTATAAAAAACAATTATTAAACTATAGTATTCGTAAGTAAAAATAATGTTTGATTATATTATTTCCTTTCTATTGTCAACTCATGATTGTTCACTTTTATATGTCTAACGATCTTTTCGAAGGATATCAACACCACACAATCTTTTGCCCTTTTTTAGAATAAATTTGCTAACTTGCAAATTCCAAATCTAAGGCAGTTTAACCGCTTGGGACCTTTGATTGAAATCGATGCCACGGTATGAAACGCATGTTCCTCTTTCAACGGTCTACACAAAATGCCGCAATGACGTGTATTTATCTTGTATAAATAGCTATTTAGATTGAGTACTAATGCTTATTAAACTTCGCTGAGTTACACATTTTATAATTAACATTATGTATGACCTCTGATACGATATATTTTAAATGACTACCGTAGAAGTTATAGCAAAATATTAACTGTTACGAAATTATGGTTAAGCTCGGGTCTCACTTTATTAAATTACTAGCAATGCCCGCCGTCACTTCAAATTCACCTGCGTCCATACCGATCTCTTGGTAGTGGAAAATCTACGAAGTGTATGTACTATAGATTTTTTGTAAATTATTTAATTATAAAAAATAGGTATTATTAGTATTCTTAGAATAAGACATAACTCACCAAATGCAGGCCCTGCTATATCGGTCGGTACAATGAATTTGTTATGGCATTATTTTCTTCCGACTTATATTCTTAAATTCGTAATATCTTTTGATTGGGATGCCGATGAGATTTACAGGTATTGAAATAATTTTTAATAAAATGTTATTTAATGGGATAAGGATTTATACAGAAATATTAATGAAATAGTTTGATTATTGTCGGCAATTTTATCAACTTTTACAATGTAAATAAGTTGTTATATTGGTATAACTATAATAGTATATAATAGATATATGGTATCGCGGACTTTTTTGTGGATATTGATATGTTCTATAATACTGTAGCACATTTTTTGTTCTATCCTCAGTAGTTTCCACAGCGTACGTGATGAAAGATGTTTACGACTGAATTTTTCCCAATTTATTACATTTTTACTAGGGATCCCTATTTTTTTTGAAAATGACATATACCCTATGTTGTTCTGTGAAGCAACAGCTTTCCAATGGTGAAAAAATTTTCGAAATCAGTCCAGTAGTTTTTGCGTGAAAACATTACAAACATACACACATACAAACAAACGTACACATCTTTCCTCTTTATAATATTAGTATAGATATACTCTACTAACCGGCTGGAGTCGGGACAATTCACTAGTATATACTTTATGAATTTGAAAATAAATACCATATTAAGCAGTTTTGGTTTTCGTGGAATGTTACCAAGAATTTTTACTTTTATAATTTCTATATTAATGAAACCTTAACTAAGTAACAGTACAACATTCTTGTCAACATTCCATTCTCGTGTCATTTACATTTATATAATATAGTTAATTAAATTTTATATTTTTATTACTACGAATGTATATTATCAACAAAAAATTGTTTTTAACGTTTAATAACATAGCGCTTTCAGAGATTTCTTTTTTTTTGTGGAATGGTCCAGTTAATTATGTCGTAAAAACTTGGTTGACAGGGAAGTGGTTTAAGTCTGGTTCATTTGTATTGCTTAATTTCCCTGATAATATAAACTAAGTAATGAAAAGATGTCCTTGCAGCCATGTTTCCTGATGGATAATGTAGGTAATGTATCATGTGTTCCTGTGCAATTGTTTGACTAAAACTACTCCTTGACGAGAACGACAAGAAGCTTTTTAAGAACACATGAAAAAAGTAAAGTAACAGCCTGTTATTATGCCCACTGCAGGGCTAAGGCCTCCTCTCTCCAAGTTCAAACCCGGGCAGGCACCAATGAGTTTTTCTATTAAAACTCATGTGTCTAATTGGTAATTGCAATTTATCACACGCTTTTCGGTGAAGGAAAACATCGTGAGGAAACCTGCATATCTCTAGAGATTTCTGGAGATATGTGTAACCTACCAATCCGCATTGGAGCAGCGTGGTAGGTCTTAGCTCCAACCCTTCTCTCCAGAAACGCAGAGAGGAGGCCTATTCCCAGCAGTGGGATTGTAACAGGCTGTTACTTTACTTTTATACATACAAACATACAAGTCTTTCCTCTTTCTAATATTAGCATAGACAAATGAAATAAAAAATAATCCAAATAATTAAATGCGATCACGAGGTATTTCTTTTTATCATATACCTTATTCTAGAAAAACTTTCTATATCAGCTTAAAAGTAATTGATGAAATCAATGCCATATAATCGTATTAGATTGTCGTCATAGTAATCTTCCGCTAGTAACATAATAACCGATTAACAATTGATAGCAAGTATATTTTATCTATAGTATTGTTGTTGTTTTATTGTCAACTGCACTTGGGTCATGCGTCCTATAACGTTTATAACAAGCCTTTTACGTTTGCAAATTATTTATAAAATTGATATATTTATTTACAATTTCGTCATGATAGATGAGTCGATAACAACTTGTTATCGTCATTCTTTTGTTGTCGAATGCAAATCAAGCCCGGTTTGACTTTTTATTAAACGCTTTCATTTTACTTGCATTGTACCTGAAGGTGGCTTTTTTGAGTTAAATTTGACCTACTTCCCGTCGTCCGATTAAGCTGAAATGTACATACTGGACAATGCATGTTTATGATAAGCATGAGCTTGTGAAGTTACCAGAATTGGCACCAGAATGAACTTCTCAACGGTTAAAAGTAGAGACATGCAATTTTGTTGAAAGCTTTTTTGTCGTAAATTGACAGAATAAATTAGTCGTCTATTTAAATAGGAGATACATAGGTTTTAAATAATAAGGATGTATGAACAAAATGGCCTTTTTTTGTTATTTACTTTTATTCCTCTATACTATCGATTATACACTGTCAAGTCGTAAACAGATTTCGGTGTACGGTGTATGGACTATAATCCGATGTGTTATGTAGGATACAATTATATTTATTATTTAATAATAATTATGAATATTATGATTATTAATAATTTCATTTGTAAATCACAAGTAATTAATTAAAAAAATCTATATATAAAGCTATGACGTCAAATTAGTAAGACTAATTATATGCCTAAAATATATTTATTGCAGATAAAATTAGCGTAATTGTAACGTTCGCGTTTGACCTTACCGCATTATTAAAGATCGAGTTTTATATTTACACTAAACGATAACAGGGATGGTCCATGAAACTGCCAGGAAAAAAGGATCTGACTGCTAATGCAAAATATTACGAATAGAAAACGATTTTTTCGCAAAATTATAGCGATGATCTTTAATTACTTAGATAAAAAAGGATGGTAAGCAACCTTAAAAGTTTGAAAAAAATGCCTGTGCCGAAACCCCCACTATTAGTAGACCAAAAGGACGGATCCGCTATCCTCGACAAGGCACGTAAACCCCAATCTGCAATACGAATACCCCTCTTTTCATCTTGTAATATGCAAGTTCTCTTATCCCATTCTTAAGTGGGGTCGGCAGAGCATGGTGCAAACATGTCGTCACATGATTTGGCTAGGTATTGTACGCCCGCCTGCCTGACGTCAACTTACCTTAGTCGTATTTTACGACCCCCCGGTAAGAAAGAGGTCGACCTTAGTAGAAGGTACCCGGTAAGAAAGAGTTGACGTAGAGACCTTAATTGAGTTATTGGTGACAGTAACTGTATATATAATTATTGTTAAATTATCATTCTCCTGCCCTTATCCCGCTCTAAGTGGGGTAAGTTGGCATAACATGTTACAAACATGTTGTCACATGATTCGGCTACGTATTTGACGACCAGCCTGCCTGACGTCAACTTACTTTAGTCGTATTTTACGACCCCTTGGTAAGAAAGAGGGTGGTCTATTCTACTCAACCGGATACCACACGGTGGTTCAACTTCCCTTTGTCGCCTTTTACAAAAACTCTGTAAGAAATGTGGGTGGTCTATTCTACTTAGCCGGATACCACACGGCATTATCATATGTAAGTTAATTAACACGATAATTATTTATTTATAAGTAATTAATAGTAAAATAGTATAAATAAATACTTTATGTGATGGTAAACATCGTAAGGAAACGTTAATTCTTTTGAACGTGTAACTAACCCGCATTGGATATGCGTTTCAACCCTTATCTCCAAAAAAAGAAGAACTTCGCCTAGTACTGTAATACTGATAGGCCAATATTCAGCCCATAGCCAAAAAATGGTTAAACATAAATGTGTTATCAAATTGTTAATTATCTTTTTATCAAAAAACAGTGTTGCCACCTAACGTAGGTTATATTTCAGATTTATTTATAAAAGATAGGAAAAATAAAGAGTTTTAATCTTAAATAATACGTTATAGAACTGATGCAATATTATTTGTTGTCGGTGATATTGGAGGTCAGGGCTCGAGGAGGCTCGGCATGTTTACAGTCGATGATGTAAATCGAATCGTCCGACTACCCTGCGATATCGCGTTTGCGTCAACGACAATCGTATGTCAACAATTTACATCAACAACTCGTGTGTTCACAATCTCTTCATAATACATGATAACACATAATTATTTTGCTATATTCTGCGATACAGTAAATAGAAAATATATATAGTGTTAAATGTGTTGTGGACTATCCGTATTTTTATACCCAATACGTTCAGGATCCACGACAAAATCGCAAGGCTTTACGATTTTGTCGTGGAGTCTATCTCCTGATGATGCTTCGGTTGCGGGGCGTAACGATTGTTGAGTTTGTGATAGTGAACGTGTGTAGTCCTTGTGTATTGTAATGGAAGTGGTGGAGGTTTTTGCATGTGTTTTTACGTTTTCCTCCTGAGTACTGGCAACTTAGCCTCAAAAATGCAATTATTTTTTTTCTATTCCAAAACGAAAAACTGTAATTTTTAATGCTATATATTATCCTTATTTGATATTATAATATCTTAAGATGTATTTTATCTTTATCTTATATGTTATGTTTATCTAATGTTCAAACGTTCGACGTAGCATTGTTAAAGCCCCTACTGACGATCTCAAAAAGGTCCCAAGGAGACAGTTGATCCAAGCGACATACGATTGTGAGGTGTGGAAATCCCGTGAAAAGACCTAGTCCAGCATTGAAGATCCATTGGCGCAAAAGCGTCCTGTATGACCCCGAGGATTAAATAACGATCTCCAACACAGAAACACGTAATACACACACACAGCGTCTTCGCCGGCGATGACGAGGTCCCAGTTTTCTGACGTCTGTCGGTCGTGGCTTCTCGCCACCCTTCCGACGCCGCAATGACTAATCAAAGTCATACCATCAACCCTCCACTACGCGTCGCCCTAAGCTGTGGTCCGGCCTCACGGGAGACACCCTTAGGATGACGTTCCCCGACTTAAGTAGAGCTTCTGCGCTCTACTCTCTGCATTTCGCAACCTCGACGACGCTTCTGCGCTCGCCTGTCCCGCCCGATGACGTTATAAAAGCCATTAAGCCAGCATACAGTCAGTTCGAAAAAAAAAAGATGTACATACATGTTATCCCGATGTACGAAGTTTCATTTTGAAAGTCAGGCAAATTTTGGTATTTACTATACGGGTATGGATTTTTTAAAATTCAAAAATAAATATGAAGCTTTTATTATAACCTTCATTTTATTCATTCATCCATTCTTGTATACGTTTTAATTTTTAACAAAATCATAGTCAAAATTAATTATCTATCTGAATTTTTTATTTTGGAATAATTCGTAACTATTATATATATTTATTATTGATGATATTATTGATTTATATGTTACATACATACTATATTTGTCTCGTACGTGCTTATTTTGGATTTGATGACCTTACATCTCATACGATTGAGGTTTATAAGTAGGTGTGAATCAAAATGGCTTTACGGAAATAGGAAGTATAAATATACTATAAATAGACCCTTAATCAAAGTTCACATTTTGGTGATTTGTATTCTACCATAGTAATTAAAAAATCCTGCTTTATTATACCGTACCCGTGACTTCGTTCGAGCTAATTTGTGTTATAACACTAAAAAAAGTAACATCTATTCCTTCCTTAATAAATTGGGTTATCTATTGGTAGAAACCGCATGAAAATCCGCTTAATACTTTTAGCGCATTAAGCAGACAGATAGACGCGGCTTTTTATATGTAGTGGTCATTAAGAATATGCAATCTTCGACTCAAGAAAGAAACACCTAAGATACGACATATCGTATGGACCTATTCACATACTATCAATAAAATATAACAAAACTATAATTAGCGATTGTATATTCCAGGGATGACGAACTAATGGTACTCATGCCATTGAGGGCACCCAACACAATATTTTGATCATTAAATTCATAACGCACTTAGAGAAAAAGTGAAGCAGATAAGTAACAAGTTAAAAAGGCTTTTAAAAAAGCTTTTAACAAAATTTCATTTCCCTACTGTAAACCTTTGAGGAGTACCATCGTCTGGAGCCAATCCTGACAGCAGCTTCGGGTCAAGCTTATCATAACATTCAGTGTCGTCGACACTGAACCAATATATAAAATTTCATGTGCCTACTGTTAACCGTTGAGCAGTTTCCTCGTCTGTAACTAATCCTGGCAGCACCATCAGGTTCTGCTTATCATAAACATGCATTGTCATTGAAACTGAACCAGAATATAAAAGTTCAGCTCAATCAGACACCGGTAAGTGGGTCAAAATTAACTTCCACAATTCCACTTTCACATATATACATTGCAAGTTGAATAAAATCTTTTAAAAAAGTAATGGCATATTATTAACCTACTGCTTAACTTAGGCTTCCTCTTTCAGTATTTGGAGAGAAGGATTGGAACTAAGAATCAACACGCTATTCCAATGTGGATAGATAGTTACACATAACTTCAGAATTATCTGACCCGTTGACTGACCCGTTCGCGCAGTGGGTAGTGACTTTGCCTTCAGCTACGCGGGTCGCGGGTTCGATTCCCGCCGAGAGCCAACCTTTTCTATAATCAATTTGTTGGTTCTTCGAGCCTTGGTGTGTATTTGTATTTAATTATTTAGTTAAAATTATATATGTAGTATATTACCAGTTGCCTGTCACCCATAACACAAGTATTAAGTTACTTACTTTGGGGACGGACGACCGTGTGTGTAAGTGTCCCATATATTTATTTAATATTTATTTATTTATCTCAAGATATGCAGGATTCCTCACGATGTTTGCCTTCACCGAAAAGCGTGTGATAAAATGCAATGAGCAATTAGACACATAAGTATTAATAGAAAAACTCATTGATGTCTGCCCGGGGTTTGAACTTGTGACTCCTCAAAACAGTCGCGTCATCTCTTTATCGCGTCATCACAGCTTAGGCTAGGTAGCTACGTTTCCAAATATTTTCAAAGCCAAATTTTTGTAAGGCACGCCTATGATTTCATTAAACATTTCTTAAGAGAAAATTACACGTTGATGCATAAAGGTTCGCCACCCCTGATATTATACAATTACTATACCGTTTCCCATATCGCTATATTTACATATTATTTCCTGTTTTGCTATTCAGTCTGTTGTCAAATGCTAATTAATCTTTCTGTAATATCAGTACGCAGTAAGAATGTGAATTTCTAATATAAATAGTCTTTTAAAAAAATATTTGCATTTTTTATTTAGAAAACGAAGAAAGTAGTTACGACATCTTCAGTCAATAAGTGCAATAGTGCTCCGGGATTTAATACGTAATTTATAATGGGCCAACGATTATTTCAATACATAATCTTGTATAAAAAAAAATGTTTGTTTGTATGTCATCATAATTTTACTGGCCTGTTGGCGCAGTGGGTTGTGACCCTGCCTTCAGCTCCCAGGGTCGCGGGTTCGATTCCCGCCGAGGACCAACATTTTCTATAAACAATTTGTTGGTTCTTCGAGCCTGGGTGTGTATTTGTATTTAAGTATGTATTTCAAATTATATATGTAGTATATTTATCAGTTGTCCATCACCCATAACAAAAATATTAAGTTACTTACTTTGGGATATGGACGACCGTGTGTTTAAGTGTCCAATATATTTATTTATATTTATTTATTTACATTATTTATTTATTTATAAACTCTAAAACGGCAACCAACAATTCGGCCAAATAGTAGGTATTTAATATTTGAATGCATATTAATAGATCTGTATATAAAAAGCATAAAATTTTCAAATAAAATGTTCGGGTACCCCGAGAAAAAACAAAAATCACACGCTACAAGGTCGTCGCCCTTTTTAAAATATTTTCTTATTTGTTCTAGTATACAGTATTTTTTATTACTTACAATGATTAAAATATTCAAGTACTAACGTAGGTTAAATTAAAATTCGAGGTGTACTGTAGCGTGTAACTAATGACATAGGTACGTTTATACTTTAAATGTTGGTATTTTTGATGTTCTATTGTCTCTACAATAGGTAGTGTTTCAATGACTTGTTAATGAATAGATTCAAGTTATCTGGATGTAAAAATAAATCCTATATATCTAATAAGCCAAAAATATCTGTAATACTTTGCGAGTGGCACTCTCAAAATTACAATAAAACTACAAGGAGTAATAGTTTGGTGTATAAAAGCAAATTCAGGAAGCTCTGCAGGCCTACCATGAACTCTTATTGCGACTCAATCGAAGACGTAAACGAAATTGTTTTGCTTTTTCATACCATGACATCTTAAAGACGCACACTTTAAGTCGTCGCCGAATGAGCGTTCGGAATTCGTCCTAAGAACATGTGAGTAAAAGAGACAGAGTTATCTATAGTTCATATAACGTTATCCTTTTCTAACGTTAGGACCCCAATGCAATTCACACTTCATGGTACGAAAATAAAGCGGTTCGCGGTCGTCGTTTACGTCTTCAATTGAGTCGCAATAAGAGTTTATGGTAGGCCTTCTGCTTAGAATAAAAAAGGAAACGTATCCCCCCTCTTTTTTCTTAAGGATAGATGTTTTAGTGCTCTCCAAAGTATGGATTTCATAGTAATACAGGCGGGCTAGGCGGGACAGTACCCCGGGGTCCCACGCTCACCGGGTCCCACTGAATTTTACCTTATCCCCTAAAATACATCGGATTTGGAACACGAATAATATGGAAAGATTCATTTTAGATTGTTTAGTAGGGGCCCTAGTTTATTATTTGTCCGAAGGCCTATATTTACCTTTCTACGACACTAGGGATTCAAAAGAATTTTAGTCTTTGACTTAATATGGAAACTGATCATTGCTGTGTTAAAAGCATTTATACAGGATTCTAACGGGCTGAAACCTCATGGTATACCGCCATGCTGACTAGTGAGTGACTTTTTAATATTCTTCGTCCAGTAAATAAGCAAACAGTACCTTCGAATGCGATGTTGCCAATGCAATACTTTGGGACTCCAACGTCAATCGGTTTTTCGAACTGAATGCCTTGTTTATGTTTTAAATTCTTGCAGATAACAAAAAGAACAATTTGATCTGTTAATATTAACGTTTGTCACGTATATAAACGTATCAGTATTTGTACGTCCTTCATACATCTAAATTCTATTTGCACATTTCCGAGTGCCTACTAACTGCCTTAATGGACGTTGTGTGCACGTCCTTAGCCTACAAACCGCGCATATTTACTCACTTTCTAGGCCTGCGTTCATCAACAGCAATTTAGATATTTATAATCTGGCAAAGATAACAAATCAATATTATATTACAAATAACTTAATACTGAAATGTATACTAATATTATGGAAGTGTGTTTGATTGTGGTTCTTTCGCGCCCGATACGGATCAACGAATCGCTATAATTTTGGGTATTTTTTTTTTATGATGAAAGGCTAGCGCCTGTCTACGATCTCGTCTGATAGAAAGCGAAGGATGTAGCCTAAGGTGGACTGCGCTTGCCACTATAATGCCTATTCATTCTTTTTTTGAATTTCGTCAGATCGTAAGAGTCCGGAAAGATAGATGCGGGAAGGGAGTTCCACATTTTGGCGGTGCGCATGAGAAATGATGAGCGAAAGAGTTTAGTGCGTATTTTGGGGATGTTAAGGCGCTGAACAGAGCTGGCGTAAATTCAGATTTCGGCATATAAGCCACGCCCACAATGTCAAACTTTTTTTGTACAATTTATTTAAAAAACTTATGTCTAATTAATCTTATAAAACTAAGTATGCTGAAACTATAACTAAACACCTAGAAAAAGACATATAATAGTCACAAAAGGCGGCAGCTAGCGACACACGTCCGTATAGCAGCGCGCCTCAGCGATCACTGTCTATATTCGTAGATGTAAAAGAGAAGCGAGACGATGACTCGTTTCAGTTTTGCTATTTTCTAAAAAATATTTAATTTGAATGAAATATCTTAATTAATTCAAAATTTAAATCTTACATTCTCTTTATATTATAATGATTTATTAGTCTTATTAATTTTACCAATTTTTGTTGATAAATATTAGAGATATTTACGATCAAAGTAAAAATCAGAGGTCTATTTACCAATTTTTTTTATCGAAAAAAAGTATCGTAATCATGTTTTGAAATCTTACATTCTCTCTGAGATATGATGTATATTAACATATATTTTTCTTTTAATCGTCATCCCTATAGCTTTTGTTAAAAACGTGTTTAAAGTCAGCCTATTTAGCTCTGTTCAGCGCCTTAACTGTGTATCGGTGGAGCCGTTCTCGGCGTCTGGTCGTACGATAGTAAAATGGCGAGGAAAGGATCAGTTAAAAAAAATCTGTGGCACACTCTCCTGTAAAAAACAGAAAGTGATGCGACTGTGGTCTAGAGTCGCGAGCCTCCTTTGAGCCAGCGTATGGAGATAGTAGAGAGAAAACTATCTCTCTACTATCTCCATACGCTAGTACGTTACGTTATATCCTCCTCCATACGTTAGTATTAAAAATCACGCAAACTAATAACACTGATTTTGTTTGCGTTAAGTTAAAATTGGTAAAGAAGGAAAGTTTTTCATTCGGTTCGGGTTCGGGTTCGAGTCCCGCCGAGGGTCATTTTTTTAAAATAATTTATTGGTTCTTCGAATCTGGATGTATTTATGTTTTTATTTAAAATTATATATATGCATAGTTACTAGTTTTCAGTCACCTATAACACTCGTATTAAGTTACTTTGGGGATGGACGACCGTGTGTGTATTTGTCCCATATAAAAATACTTATATTTATCTATTTATTCAGATCTTCAACATGATTTATCGTCGATCGATCCAACATATATCCCATATAGTGTTAAAATTAATATAAAGTACCAATTATGTCTATTAAATCCACATAATTAAATAAATGAGTTAATTAACACTTGTAACATTACTTATAGCCCTAACAATTTTAGCTCTTAATGCTGTCGCGCCGTTGCGAAAATTGGGCGCAATAGATTGCTTTGTAAATAATATCGGGAAAACAGATCTCAACGCTAAAGTTAATACAATAAGTATGTCCTCTCATATATCCATTGAAAACCAGGAATGTATTAGTGACCAAAAATTAAAAAAATCTGGACCTCAATTTTCTCACGATCTTATTCATCTTTATGAATATAAATTATTAAGCGTATTATAAATGCGAAAATATGTTTGTTTGTCTTTCTGTCTATTTGTCCGTTATGCTTTCACGGCGGTGAAGGGTGTAGCAATATTAATGATATTTGGTGAAATCGAAGTTTATATATATTAAGCTAACAATATATAGGATAACAAATTACCCTTTTTAATTCGGAAACAGGGAAAAACAATATAGTACATAATTGAGGGTATTTTAACACTAAAATCGACGAAATCGTTTGTACCGTTATACAAATTTCTAAAATAATGCTTAAAAATGTTTTAATTTGCCTGTATGGCGACGATATGATTAAACTCTTTAATGTTCGATATGAACTGCCTTTATTATAACAATGATATGTAAACACTACATAATATAAACTATAGTTATTTATATATATTCTACAAAGTAGGTAAATGGCCGTGATATTTGGTGCCAACAAGTGCGTGTCCTTAAACGCTATTGTCCATTCTACTAACGCGACGCGATTTCACAAAATAGGTTACGCGAGGGACACCAATGTCAAGTGTACGAGGAAGAATTGGGCAACCACGTCTATTTTTTTTAAGTTGAAGTAAATAACTTTTTAATTTGTCTGAAATCAAAACTACACACGATGCCTTTATGCTGTGCACTGAATGGAGTTTGGTGGGGTCCTTAATTTGTGAAATTTAGATTTAAATTTAAAGTTATTATTGCCTTATAGTTATGCGCGTAACCCGGTAATTCTAGAAATTATTGACTAGATTGATATTTATCCTATCATACGCTTCACACTGTCATGATAATCAAATTATTTGATTGAGTACAATATACCGGTATATTGTGACATAAAAGAAAAATTATTATCGTTTTTCGTCTACAAAATTCATTTTAGAAATATGTCTCGAATTTGGAACATTTATTAAGTTAGCAGCAATTTGTGCGTAAATTTCCGTACGCAGGCCTTCGTTCGGCATTTTGCGCAATGCGTTGCATACAACGATGACACTCAACTGCATGTTTAACTATGTACAATAACGTTTACAGCGCGCAGTTCAGTGTCTCTATTATGCCTGCAAGTCGCCAATAATCGTATATGACGTGATTGCCTACAATCGTCACGATAATCATGCAAATGTCCACACGATCCTCTGCATTATCATACGGTATATACGATCATACGTATCACGATCATTCGTCCCCGAAAACCGACTATTCCAGGTTTGTAGGTGATCATCGACGATGATTGGCGAGTACAGCATAGTATAACCTCTACACGATCATGGTCGCGTCAAATCTCGAACCTACGACAATTCTAGAATAAAAGGTATGTTGCTCCATAACCTCCTATATTTTTCACTGAAAGTCTCATCAAAATCGGTGTAGACGAATGTACTACTAACTTTAACCGCCCTCAAGAATTACAGTAAAAACTATACAATATGTTCAGTACATTTTGAGAAAATCCATCGCCATCCCGATAAACAGCTTTTGGGGACTTTGTTTTATAACTACTATATTATAATACATACTGGCTTACGTGTTGGTTACTCTTCATAATGTATAGTGTTTCAGTAAAAAAAATGTGCATGGGTCGCAGAGCTAAGAACAATGTGTTTTAACAACATTTAAATCCATTTATTAAAGATATATATAAAAATAATTTAAGACATTATTGGCGTATTTCGTTAACTTTATTTCACATAAAGTTAATGAAATACCTTATTCACAGAAACTTCGACCGTTACGAGAAAGTAGGCGGCAAGAGATCTAGGAGTCCTAGCCCAAAAAGATGAACAGGTGTCTGAAGAGCTTGACATCAAACTGAGTGGGTTAATTCACTTTATTATATACTTTATAATACTTATTATGATATCTTGACGTTGATGACAAGTATTAATAATTATTTATACAAAAAAGATTAATTATTAAACTTTTTGATGTCATTTTACGATAAAGGCAAAAAATTGTTCAACTAAATTTCGAATGATTATTCTAACAGTCGACTCGCGAAATCGCGATTTTGTCGCGAAAAATTTCTATTAAAGTCTCTAGTATATCTAGTAGAATAGTAAGATCATATCAGTATCATAATACCTAGTTAACTATATCTAGGTATTATGTGATTCTACTATAATTATAAATGATTTATGTATTGTAGATGAGCTTTTTTTTTTTTGATCCGCTATTTTGTAAATCACTATAAGATTTTACGTGCTATTCGTGGTATTTATAATAGGAAACCTCGTGATGTTCCTGACCGGCAACTAATCCACCACAGGAGGAAACGGGATTATCACGATGCTCAGCAGTGTGTGTGCACAAGGAGGAGAATAAGGACAATCGATTAGCATTGTGTCTAATTCCGAGATGAACACTAGCCGTAAGCCGAACTTTGCTACAATTACGTAGAGTAGCCTTGCAAATACTTGAGTCCGTTTCATTCTTCTCTAAAGTATAGTGAGTGACGTTACATTAAAAATCCGAAAGTACATCGGAGAGAAAGGTGCGCGCGAAGGCTAACGACGGGTGAATCGAACCATCTTACGTAGTCACGGCTTGCGTTTCCTGTTGATTATTCGAGCCTAAGATAGTTACAAAAGCACTATCGCTGATCCAAAATGGGACTCTAAATTCCAATTCAAAAGACATTACCAATTATTCTCAATAAGTAACAGACGTATGTATTGTATTATAGATAGTAGACGTAAGACAACAGAGAGTATGTATGTACGTAAGAGAGTATGTATTGTATATGTGTATTATATGTATCTATATATGTAGATATATATATAGTTCATACGTTTTGTATTTGTACGGTGTATATAATTATATGTTTTCCTGACCTTCACCTTTTTCCGACCTTGTTGTCTGGAAGAGATCGCTATGTAAGCTATAAGACTGCCAGATTGTACATTTAATGAAACTGTATTATGATCATGTTGTAAATTTGTGTTGTGTATAATAAAAGCATAATTCATTCATTCATTAAGACATATAAACAAGTCTAGTTAAAAAAGCTTTTATGAAAATTTAATGTCCCTACTGTTAACCGTTGAGCATTTACCTCGTCTGCAGTTAATCCCGACAGCAGTATCAGCAGGCCTACCGTGAACTCTTATTGCGACTCAATTGAAGACTTAAACAACGACCGCGAACCGCTTTCTTTTCGTACTATGAAGTGTGAATTGCATTGGGGTCGTAATGTTTAAAAAGGATAATGTTATATGAACTATAGATAACTCTTTCTCTTTTACTCACATGTTCTTAGGACGAATTCCGAACGCTCACTCAGAAACGACTTAAAGTGTGCGTCTTTAAGACGTTATGGTATAAAGAAGCAAAACAATTTCGTTTACGTCTTCAATTGAGCCGCAATAAGAGTTCATGGTAGGCCTGCTGATCATGCTTATCGTAAACATGCATTGTTATCGAGACAAGACTAGTATATAAAATTTTAGCTCAATCGGACATAGGGAAGTGGGTCAAATTTAACTTAAAAGATTCCACCTTCAAATACATACATTTTTTGTTAAGTAAAGTGCCAAGTTCAAAATAATGACAAAACTGAACCAATCCACAAAACCAATCTAAAGTAGTTTTTTGCATAACATACATTCTAATATTTAGAGTAAACGACCTAATAATAAACTGAGAATAATTAACCGTATGTCGATTGCTAAGCGAATTCAGGTAATATCCTTGGAAATATACAGTAACAAAAAGTATTATGATCTCTTTAATATGCATGTTTCATATCTAATTTTCTTATTAAGTATGTTAAATTCGAGTAATAAATTTGAAATGTAAACCTCAGTAGTCAAATTTAACTGAGTTTGTGATGAATAAATTTATTTGATATTACAGTGACGCAGTTGAAAATAACGTATTTGATAGAATAAATAGGTAATTCACGTAATAAGAATATTACAAATTCAATTAATTACAACATCCATGTTGTCGTTTTTTGTAGCGGATTAACCGCATTTGTAAATTAGCACGCCTTTTTCCAACTACGTTAGCGTGGGGTTTACTCGAACATTCTAGGTCGATCGTCTAAGAGCATGCGCGTTGGTCGTCTGTTTGCCACTGAACTTTGTACTTCGGGACACGATATCGAATAGAAAGTATCGATACTGTACTAATGAGTAGTATCGAAAAGTATCGATACTTTAAAGTATCGAATACTTTTACTTAAGTAAAGAAAACAACTGCAAAGTCACAAATATATTATAGATTTCATTCCCCCCGTTATAAATTAACTAAAAACCGTAATATTGAACGGAAAGATAAACTTTTTTTTAGGATTTGTAAGGTTTTTACTTAGATTTTTTTTACTAAATTCTTGATGAAGAACAGTTAATTTTAAATTTAATGTTAAATAGAAGTACATTACAGTGTACATAAACCATAATGTACTATTATCCTGAACCGAAAACTTACGAAATTCGGTTGCCTGTAACTCATATTAGTTACAGACCGATTTCCACGCCGGCCAAGCTGCGCACTCGGCTAATATTGTATAAAATGTTAATTTATAATAAATATCTAGTTTTTTTAAATACGAAACAACTATTGAATAAAATTCCTTTCATTTATCACATAACTGTCTTTAAAAAATATGCGAACCGCTCAGTCATATTTTGCTTACCACAATACCGCAAGCTAAGTGACATTGTAATTAGCAAGTAACAGCTGACTGTTATGTAGAGCGGTGTCATAATCAATTCCAGTTCAGAATAGAATTTATATTTATAATGTGCGGTTTGAATTAGCATTATTAGCCTTCCCTAGTATAGATATCTCTTTCTAATCTACTGTTTTCATAGAGGTATTATAATTAGAGTAGGGAAGTCAGCGTTAAATGTGATTGTAATGTCACATTTTACGCAATAAAAAGAAAATGGTGATATATCAGTCTCACTTTATTATTTGTGATTAGACAAAGGCACGAGTGTCATCTCCTTCATTATTTTCCTGCCCTTATCCCACTCTAAGTGGGGTCGGCGCAACATGTTACAAACAAGTTGTCACATGATTTGGATACGCATTTTAAGACCGGCCAACCGCAGGCGGTTGACGACTTGACGACTAAGGTAAGTTGACGTCAGGACGTCAACTTACCTTAGTCGTATTTTACGACCCTCGGTATGAAAGAGGGTGGCCTCTTCTACTCAACCGGATACCACACGACCGGTACTTACTTTACTTACCTTAGTCGTCTTGGTAAGAAATGAGGGTGGTCTATTCTACTCAGCCGGATTCCATACGACAAATGAGTGTCATCTCCTTCTCATTATTTATTGTTTCATTGTCATTTACAGATCTGCCTGGGCCATGGGGCCCAGGAGTATGGACTCTTAAGTATAATAACTCTATAGCTATTTTATGATACAAAACGATGATTGAAGAAATAAATATAAAATTATAGTGAAATTATACAAACTGTCTGCATTATCATAACGTATGACTTCAATACACAAAACTCAATGAAAGGACACTTTCTGCGATAAATAATTTTAATAAGTACTTAAAATAAATATATATGGGACAATTACACATTCAGTCGTCCATCCACAAAATAAGTATCTTTATACTTGCATTATTGATGAGAGACGACAGGCAAATAGGTATATAATTTTAATAAAAACTTAAATGTATAAATACACCCAGATTCAATAAAGCAATTTTTTTTATTTTTCAGAATATGTTGACCCTTAGCAGTAATTAAGCCCCCGGTCCTTGGAGCTGAAGGCAGGGTCACTGACACCTGCTCGAAAGGGCCTGTCTAATTAATAAAATTGTAAATGAATTTCCCGAAAAACGTATATTTAGTATTTTAACTAATTTAATATCAAATTCAAATAAATACTGCAGTTGTTTGGTATAAGATAAGTAACTATAAACTTTGCACCTAATGGACAAATTAAAATCCATTTATAAAAATAATTATTATAGGTTAATGTTTAGAATTAAAAATAACAGTTACAATATCATGGATTGACTTAGGTCAGTTATAATTATATTCTATGACATTTTATATGGAGTAGTGTTAAGCCATATATAGAATATACCTGCGTATATACAATTGCATATAAACGTATATAGATGTTAAATATACATATATTATACACTTATGTGCAATAAATGTTGTATCATTCACCACGTGTTTCACCAGTGTTCCTTTGAAACAATTTCTCATTAGTAGAGGTAGCGAACCGTACATAGCCTTAACTGTATAGAATATTTATCAGGAAATTAAAAATCTATATACTTATTATAAAACAAAGTCCCAAAAACCTGTCTGTCTGGATGTAATCGATTTTCTCAAAATCTACTGAACGAATTTTTGTATGGAATTCACTAAAAGATAGTGCAATACTTCCGGATGGTTTAGGTAAAAAGTACATATCGGTATTATGTAAATTGTGTTGAAGAGATCGCGCAGTTGTTAAAAACTTGCTTGCTAGGAGCTTTAGTCACGTGCGCTGCGTAAACCAGCAGAGATACGCTAAATTATTGTACTAGAGGATTGTAGATCTATAAAAATACTGCAAAAAAACTCCGCAATAGCATGTCTCTATCTGTTATAACTACTTTTATGTATAAATTTGAATTATAGAAAAAAATTGTGAGACAAGGGCGTAGCCGCTGGCACAGTTAGTTAATAAAAAAAAATTAAGTTTAGAAACTAAATAAACACGCTTTAATATTTATCAAATAATCATATATTAATATTATATTGATAAAGTAATAAAATAATTCTTAATATAGGTAGAAAAAAAAATATGAAAAAGCGTGACTTGTGAAGCGTTGCTCGACTTATTACTTATATAAGATAGCACAAAAAAATTCACGCTTTTTTTAAGTACATACAAATAAGACATATATACAATAAATTCAGATGAAGATAATATAATATAATATAAAAAAATGTTTATTTCTCATGGTTTTGAGTATTTCATTTAACTATGAAAATACTCGTTAAAAGATCTCGATCTTCTATACCACTATATATATTTTTTAATGGTATAAATAACTAATAATCTCTGAAATAGAAGAAGATAAAAGAGAAAAAATATCTGTTATCTGTAAAGATTTACATGAACACATAATCAGTACTGTTTATGATATAATCTACGCTCCAGCCGCCTTTTGAGTAATACTCTTGCATCATTGACTACAATAAATACTAAGTATACTAATCTTCTATTGACGTAAGACTATCGTCATAATTACTCTTAGAACAAAAATTCACGTACACCATTTAAGACGATAAAGGAAGTCAATAGAACAATAATAAGAATATTATGATTATGGTAATTATAAAAAAGTAACTATTATTTGGTTAAATTAGGTCTTTAAAACAATTTATAGAAGCAGGCGTTACTTTGCGGAATTCCATATTACAGAAACTATGACAGAACTACTTTGCTATAATGCGTAATGCATTACGATTTTATGGTGGTGCCTATTCTCCTGATGATGCTTCGGTTTCGGGGCGAAACGATCGTAGAGATTTTGGTGGTGGTCGTGTGTATTGCTTGTGTGCATTGATGCTGGTGGAGGCGTCTTGGGATGCATGTAAATAAATATTTAAAAATATATATATTTATAGCAAAAATGTACAAGTTATATCTATCTTAAATTACTTACACGCTACTACTATATAAACCATGCCCACGTGGAACGGTCTCAAGAATAAATAAATATATGGGACACTTACACACACGGTCGTCCATCCCCAAAGTAAGTAACTTAAAACTTATTTTATGGGACACTGGTAAATATACTACATATATAGTTTTAAATACAAATGTATATCCAGGCTTGAAGAACCAATAAACAGTTTATAGAAAATGTTGGTCTTCGGTGGGAATCGAACCCGCGACCCGCGGGGCTGAAGGCAGGGTAACTACCCACTGTGCCAACGGGCAATTCGAAATAAAAGATAATCAATGTAATGACGTATATAATATAGTATAGATTTGCTGTAGTTCAATGACCGATGGCAGTAATTATGTTTAGCATAGTGTAGGCACACCCTTTCGCGTTCACCTTGCAAACTCAAGTATGTTATGTAACCAGGTATGTAGGTTACAAGGTTTCTAGTGTGAAAATATTTATTTTCTCTAGAAGTATAGTTTTTCCATAAAGTTTGACATTACGGACTTGACGACGATGAGGCAGGCACGTAATATTCTTCACTATTTAGAGTACCTCTCAATTAGCGTGAGACCAGCGTGGTCGGTCTAAGCTCTAACCCTTCTCGCCGCAATATATACCTTTTCCAAGTATCGGGGTTCTAAAAGGCACCTTACTTTTTATTCGTGCGAGTTTTCAAATCTATTCAACGTATTTAGTACTTTATATCAGTAGAGTATCAGGTTATTATTCAATGATAGATCTTATAAAATTGTCTGGTTTTGGAATATTCTTTGAATTTAAAGGGTTTATCGCTTACTCTAACCTATTAATTGTGTCACCAATTTTGTACACGAAGTCACTGGTCTGTAGGTTACCAAAATAAGACCAGCTATGACCTTTCTCTCCTGTGATATCCGAATTTTTGTCAGCATATGTTCAGGTGATATATTGTTATATATTGTGTTAAATATGCTTATAAATACTCTTAAATACATTGAACATTATGTGATTATTTAATAAGAAACATAATTAATAGGAATAGTTTAACAATTTGTGGGAGACGGAAGTAGTAAAATGTCATTTGTTTCATAAAACTGAAACGGGAATGCAAACAACAAAAGTGTAATAATATGTAACTTGAAATTCTTATTACTTGTCCTCATACCCCTATCTTTCAGTTTACATATATCTTTCTGTTGTTGTCTGGAAGGCTCTTAGAATAAAAAATAGTGTAAATATATGCGATACTAGCATACCGACATATCACACATTGATGTCCCTTGAGATTAAAGATATTAGACATTTTAAAACGAAGATATCTAATAAGTTGAAGGTGATAGTTTCTAATTTACTTTAAAGAAATGATGAATCAAATTGGTTCTCCATCAATTGAAACTAATACACTATTATGATTTATTGTATTTGTTGTTAGTTTTATTACATACTAGAAATACGCGGATCGCCCGCGTGGAATTCAGTATTTAGCATGTTATAGAGACTGGCTCTCTGATACCATACACCGCTTTTTATACCTATTCCCCTCTCTCAACTACAATCGACACCGGTTTGTTACTACCCCCACTAAAAATTGTTGTAAAACGACCTCTTCAGCTCAATTTACATAAAACGGTTATGTGCTATTAACCTAAACCTATCGGAGGTAGTGCACTACCTCTTAGTAAAAACCGTACTAAAATCAGCTTAGTATATTTTGAGAAAATCGATTACATACAGACAAACAGCTTTGGGGACTTTATTTTATAATAAGTATAGATAGATTGTGACGGACTTCAGTACAGACACAATTATATTTAGTTAAGATAAATCAATTGAGCGAATTACCTTTTACAATGCGTTGACTAACACTTTCCACTCACCACACCTGTAGAGTATTATTAGTATTATGCCTAATCTATGATAGGTATCGGATGTTTGCAATAGAGTACACATACCGCAATTCATATCAGCTAACTTATGGTTTTTATTGATATGAGCTCATCATTGGTGCGGTGGTTAGTGTTTTTGATTCATTACAGGTATTCTTACATTGGCTTCGCAGTATATTTTCAGTAATTTAATTTTTGTACATAAGAATATACATAATTATAAAAAGATTGGCGATGTATATAAAAGACAAAGTAGGAACCGACATAAGCTTGCTTGGGTTTGGGTATAAGATTCTATAATAAGATCCCGCAATCGATGTTATTTTTACCACTACAGCAGTTTAAAAACGCTGTTAAAGGGAAGCTAATACAAAAAGCCTACTATACTATTCAGGATTATATAGATGATAAAAATGCGTGGATTTAGCTACTCCTCTACCCTGTACAAGATAGTAATAACCAAATGTAACTAATTATAATTTTAATTTTATTTATGTTCCCTCTTACGAGGGGAACACGAGTTCAAACCCGGGCAGGCACCAATGAGTTTTTCTATTATAACTCCGTGTAATCCTTTCTGTGTACCGTACCTGATGTATGCAGAATTCGTAAAAAATGCAATATCTACCGCCAATAACACAATAATATACAAGCACTGCACACATTCACTACCACAATCTCAAAAATGGTTTCGATCCGTAACCGAAGCATCGTCGGGAGATAGACTCAACGACAAAATCGCGTTTTGCGATTTTGTCGTTGAGCATCACCCAAACAAGCATTGTTTTATAGCTATAAGGTTAACCCCAGTTTTTTTTAGTTTTGCAAGCATTGATAGCTCCTCCATCAGGCGAACCGTTGAACAAAGGAACTTAAACAGCACGCAGGAGGCAACACGTGTTCTTATAAGTGATATCATAATATGGAAATTATGCAAATGAAATTCTATTTAGCGGGGCAGTATCGGAAAGAATGTTACAATTAGTGCGTACGAAATAAATTCCCTTGTGGAAAATCGAAGGAATTTTTTCGTTAGCAATTCTAAATTGCCTGAAGACTGAAGGCGGTATCAAATTACAAGTTCAAGGTGCCCCGTCGAGGCCATTGATTAATTTAAATGCAATTCGCTTGATACAGCGATATGATGTCATAGAACCGAGTCGTCTGCAACTATATTTAATTAAGTGATATTTTTGGCGTATTTTATCTCTACCTCCATCTGATAGACTCAAAACCACTAAACGGTATTTCGTGCGGGTTTAACCATCAAAGAATGTTACACGACGAAGTTATAATATAAAATGTCAAATTTTATATTATAACTTCGTCGTGTAATTATTTTTTAGAATTAATAAGAATTATTTTTGAAAATTTGCCACGGAATAATAACACTAACAGACTCATTGTCAAACCTAGCCTTAAATATATATTTTTAAAGTAATTTGGATGGAAATATAAAATAAATATAGTTGGTAATAGTAAATAAATGGTGGGTAAAACAAATCGATCACAAATGTAGTCATGAAAAATAGGTCGAGTACGTCATATCAAGTGTTTGCAATATGGGTGTTTGTAAACACACGGTTCTCTATGATATGTGTTGGCTGTCCATTTTTATATTCGTTCTTGAAAATAATACTTACCTATCACTTTAAAAATTTCTAAAATGTTAAATAGTATGTTAGCAGATAGTTCACGTCCAAGATCCCGGAAAATCACTGAGTAGTGCGTTGAATTCAGTCTAAGGAAGTTACCTTCCTGTCTGTTTTAGTAATGGCATTAACAGGTAAGTAAACTTCATTCTCTTACATGATATTTTACGTTTAAACTATCCAATTTAAAATCCATTTATTTAGACAGTAATAATAAAAAATATTGTGGCTTGGGCTGATTATTAGCCGGCGGACGTCAATTGTTAAATATTTTTGGTGTTTAAATTATTTCATTTTTCGTAACTAGAAATATTTAAAAGTTAAAATAATAGTTTTGAGGACATAAATAACATTAGGGTGGTATAATTCGACAACGAAATTATAATAATATTTGTATCGGGAAGGGCTAGTGGCCCGGAAAATCTTTCTCAAAATCTTTAAGTGTGTCGTAGACAGACAGCCTTACAGAAAGATTTAGAGTTGTTAGGCCACGACGCAATACTCGGAATCAATATAAATGAAAAGGATGACGTAACTTATTAATCCTCATTTTGTATCTGGTCATTGCTTCAATTGCCAAATCCGGTTCCGAATATGAAGAGCTTGCGGATTCAAAAACGTACTTAAAGGAAATTAATTATGACATTATTTTGCTATAAATCCGCGATTATATCACGGATAATCGTGGATTATAACACAATGATTTCATTATCACTTTTTTATTATGTATCCCCGCAAAGTAACGCCCAATTCTTTACAGTATTTTTCCCATCCCCCACCTTAGCATTTTTATAACCCCCTATGTAACATAGACAACTTTTAACATTAAAAAAATTAATTGCCTTGAATTTTGGTGCAATCCACTCTTAGGTAAAATTAAAATTAAATAAGCATTTGCTATTATCATTAAATTTGGCGAGCGAAATGGCTAAATTTGTGTAGATTCCATTTTGGAATTGCCCCCCCCTCTTAAAATCAATCCCCCCATGTGGGGCGTGGGCACCACGTAAGGAAACGCTGACCTAGACTATAAATAGAAATATTATCGCCTTACGTACCTACTTCCTTGTGAAAATTTAACACAGATGTATTAAAGGTATTCTTTAAGTTCATTTGAAACTATGAAGAATGAAGTGGAATATTCTTTTAATTACGACCACCCGCTCTAGAACTTACTTAGATCAAGGTTAATTAATAATAGCAATTATGCATAACCACAACAACCTCAAATTATACCATACTTATAATTATTTATAAAGTTCATTCCATAACACGATAAAAACGAGTACAATGAGTACAGTCGTTTTCTTGTTCATATGATAAGACAAACTAAAAAATCGTTTCTTATTAGAATAGCGTCGATGTTCCTTCAATTCGGTACAAAATATTCCCTCTGTATTTTATATTAGTGAATCATGGTCTTAATCTTAGAACTTGTTACAATAAACTTATTGGTTATTATCTAATCACACTTTAGATTTTAAGCTGATTTATCATCACATATTAGTCATAGAAATAACTGCTTTATAAAATTATTTTTGATTGTCACCGTGACTTTATGTGTGATATTTCACAAAGAAATGATTTTTTACTTTCAATTACCCGATATCATAGAATTAGATTATATACCAGTACTTGTATTAACTAACGCTATTGCATATCAACATATGTTTGCATACCATAGATTTATTGTAGATAGAGTAGGGGACCCATAGCCAAGTCTGAGAGTACGAGTGTCCAGCCCATACTTATGTTGTTTGTCTCATCATTAATATGTAAAAATAAGCAAAATAATTCAACAAAAAATTAAAGAAAAATTGTCTAATCACACAAAAAAGAGAGAGGTAGTCAGCTACATTCGCTTTCCCTTTTTTTTCGATGGATCCATTTTAGACTGGCTCTACTCTAGTATAATAACTCTATGATTCGCACTGCTTGCTAGATAGATAGCTACAGTATACCAATTTCCATAGTTGATCACTATATTATATATTAAAAACCGATTATGTTGTAAAAATATTTCAATATTCAATTAGCATTTTAAACAGATCATTACTAAATCGTGTAACATTATCTCTTATGAGTAAAAAATATTTCGCACGCATATTATTAAAGTGATCACATACAAAAACGTTGTTTGTGGCAAATTGCAATGAAAGACAACGTAGCGTTTACAAAACTCGTGAATGAAAAAGAGACACATACTTAGGAAGAGCAAGAAAATACCAGTTCGTGATATCATAGATGAGATTGAAATAAGGATTACAATACAACTTAATAATTAATCCATATTTATATCGATCATATAGAGATCATAATTTTTATATGATGATGTTTTGTCGAATCACTTGTGCTATAGCAACGAGCAAATAATCCGAGGAATATAAATAAGGATAACAATGTATCTAACTCTGTTAAGACTAATCTTGAATACGGTCAACTTAATAATTAATCCATATTTATATCGATCGTATTGAAATCATAATTTTCATATGATGATGTTTTGTCATAATCACTTGTGCTATAGCAACGAGGAAATAATGATTTAAAAAAACGTGGGGTGTGGTGGAGAATCTTATCTCTCAATTTGGCCCGGCTGCTGAAAGGTTGAACACTCATGATTCAGCCAAGTGACCATATCAATATTAAATATTAATATGTGAGTTTTTAAGCAAATACGACAACGACAAATGTACGACATCTAAACGATTATATTTTGAGTTACAAATTTGTTATTCCTGAGTTCGTTTCATGAAATTAAAAAATTGAGAATGCAATTTAGTAGTATTATGAAAGAAACTTTACAACGTATTTTATCAATTAAGTATGAAATGTCTGTTAATTGTTAAAATTAAGCATATGTGAAATTTTTCCCTAATTTGATGCTACACTAAAAACTAAATAAGATCAAAGTTGGTTATTTAATTTATTGTTATGTATGATTTAATATTGTTTCTCATACTCTAATCCTCAATAAATTCTAAATATATTTAAAAATGACAACACTGTGTATTTCAATTACCCTTTAAACTCCAATAAAATCGCTATAAAAATAATAATTTGGTCTCATAGTCTTAAACGAAATGCACGGAATTAACGCACAAAATCATATATGAATAATAAATGATGTAAAACATAATATAGATAACAATGCTATATGAGACAAAAAACTACTTATCTGGGTTATAAAAATAGTGTAGATCATAAATATTAACTGTTGACAGCACAATTAGTGAGAATAGAAAAAAATAACATCGCTCTACTTTTTTGCAAGACGCCATGTCGTGTATTGTGTCAAAAGCTGTAAATTGAAGCAGACAAATGAGCTAATTAATTCCGAAGTTGCGTGTAGTGTAGTGTCGTATCGGTGTTGTGCAGTTGTCGTCGTCGTAAAAATAGACGTAGGTCAGAAACACGAGTCACGCGCGTGCGTCATGTTACATCACTCGCGCTCGCCGATGTTTCGTCATTATAAAAAAAAACTGTATCTGTATGACTATACTTATAATAAAACACAGTCCCTAAAAGATGTCTGTCTGTATGTGATCGATTTTTGCTAAATCTACTGAACGGATTTTGTACGATTTTTTCTAGAAAGTATAGTACTCTCTCATAGTATCCTCTCATCAAAGGTTGTCTGTGAGTGAGTGAGCTTTGTCGATAAGACCACCTTTGCACGCTTGTCATAATTAATTCTCTAATGACCATCGTATTGTACCCGGCATTAAATAAAGCACATCGATGTTTAGAAAGAGACAGCCAGCTAATTCCGCTTCGTAGAGCGCTGTGCGTTCTGCGTAGGATCGTGTGGTGTGGCGATCCCATGAAGAGGCCTATGTCCAGCAGTGGACGTCCATCGGCTGACGAAGAAGAAGAAGAAGAAGAAGAAGAGCGCTGTCACTGTGACTCAGTATGTGACGTTTCGCACGGAATCGTCAGTCTGTGCGACAGAGACAATGCTGTATGAAGCAGAATCTAGCCGATTTCTCTCTCTAAAATCAAAAAAATCAAAATATTCTTTATTCAAGTAAACTTGTAAACAAGTGCTTTTGAATCGTCAACTTTACTGCTGGTTCGGAAAGCTGTTCCTACCGAGAAGAGCCAGCAAGAAACTCGGCGGTTGCTCTTTTTAAAATATAAATCTTAGAACTAGTTACATTTATTTATTGCTGTCTTGTACACTTGTCTTGTCACAATGCTGGCCGTACTCAAAGTAAGTAACTTAAACTTGTGTTATAGGTGACATACAACTGTAAATATATACATATATAATTTTAAATACATACTTAAATACAAACTGTATGTTTGTATTTAAGTATGTATTTAAAATAAGTCCCGGACTCGAAAAATCAACAAATTGTTTATAGAAAATGTTTGCCCTCGGCGGGAATCGAACCCGGGAATGGCGGAGCTGAAAGCAGGGTCACTGCCGACTAAGCCAACATGTCAGTCGAACATACATAAGATATTAACTATTTATTTCTTGACTATGATACAATTTACATTAATGATAGAGTCATCAATAATTATTTTAAATTGAATAATGTTCGATTTTAGTAAAAACTATATTCAATAAGAACATTGATGGGGTATTAATTTTTTTATAATCTTCGAGCATCATTATGTGATGTCATTAAAGCAATTATTTTTTTGTAATATTTGCCAGTGTTTTTACAACAGCAATTGTCTTTTGCCGTAACTGGTTTGTTTTTGTTTAATTGGAAGCACGCAAAAATGATTCTTTTTACGTCAGCCTCCGCTTCAACGCTTGACCTTTCTAAACGACGACATTAATACTACATTTTATTATACAGAAATAACGTGAAATATCAAATTAAGTAATATTGGGTTTATTAAGAAGCTATATGGTATAAAGTTGTTATAACATATAGCCAATGAGTTTTTCTAAGCTGTTATAGCCCAGCTGTGAGACCGTACAACTCTTTCGAGGGGGTCACGGGTTGAAAACTCTGAACAGGCACCAATGAGTTTTCTGTTAACACTTATGTATCTAATTCATAACTGCAAATTATCACACAATTTTTGACATGACGTGAGGAAACCTGCATATCTCTGGATAATTCTAGGAATATGTATAGTCTACCATTCCGCATTGGAGCGGGCTGGTAGGTCTTGGCTCCGATGCTTCTCTCTAAAAACAGAGAGAAGAGGCCTATGCGCAGCAGTGGGATTGTAACAGGCCGTTACTTTACTTTTATGTTATATAAAAGCGGGCGACATGTTACGGATACAAAAGAATAGTACCCGGCAACAAATAATGCACATCCAGGCTTAGAGAATAAAAATCGGCTAGATTCTGCTTCATAGAGCATTGTCTCTGTCGCACATACTGACGAACCCGTGTGTAACGTCACACACTAACTGAGTGACGCTGAAAGCGCTTTACTAAACCGAACTGTTTCGTTCTAAACATCGATGTGCATTATTTAATGCTGGGCACTATAATAATATCATCCTTATCCCACTCTAAGTGGGGTCAGCACAACATATTACAAACATGTTCTCACATGATTTGTCTACATATTTAACGACCGGCCGCCTACCTGACGTCAACTTAGCTGAATCGCATTTTACGACCCCTCGGTAAGATAGAGGGTGGTCTATTCTACTCAGCCGGATACCACACGGCATATACAAAAGTGATAGTAAAAAAGCAAAAAATAATAAAAAATTGTTTACATAGTAGGTACGCATATTTGTACATTTTTATTCAAAATGAAAACTCATTATGCATAGTTCAACGGAAAATTTTCAAAACTGATCCTTATACCCGATAACCAGCACATGTAAGCCTCGTGTTGGAAATCGTATTTCGCATTTTGCTATTACAATTCACAATAGATGTTCATTTACATTTGAATAAGAGTAACATTTTTTTACCGCTAGAATATCAAGATCAGTTATGCATTAAGTCAATGCCAATAACATGTTATCCATAACAAAAAATTATATCGGTCGGCATAACTGTATTTTGCGTTACCTTAATATTATTTTTTACTATTACATCAATGTGTACACTGTTTACGGTTTCTATACCTATACTTATTATTTTTATAGATCTACAATTCCCTAGTACATTACTTTAGCATATGTCTGCTGGTTTACTACGCACGCGAATAAAGCTCCCAGCAAGCAAGTATTTTCGCAACTGTGCGATCTCTTCAACACAATTTACATAATACCGATATGTACTATTTACCTAAACCATCCAGAAGTATTGCACTATCTTTTGTTGAAAACCGTACAAAAATCCGTTCAGTAGATTTTGAGATAATCGATTACATACAGACAGACAGCTTTTTGGGACTTTGTTTTATAATAAGTATAGATTTTAGTTCTTTAAGCGATCGTACCTTAGTGGGGGTGCAGGATCACTACTAATATTGGATTACAACATATTTCAGCTTTGTCGAAATATTAATTTTAAATCGCATAAGGCGATGAATAAAACTAAGCATTGACTGCATTTAAAAAGGTACTTAACTCCACTGATCGGGTGAAATATTTTTACGTCTACAAAGATTTTAATTCAAAGAAATTAAGTGACTATCAACATTTATCAAATTTTGTTTCTGCCGAAAATGATGCTCTTTATGTAAATAATTTCACTACTTAAGAAATCTATACGAATATTTATAGCTATAATTGCCTCTTTAAATTTATTATCTGGATAATTGCATTCGCTTACTATACATGCATTTTCTAAGTATTGACCCAGTGGCGTAGCTATCGCAGAGCTAGACAAGGCCCATCGATCTCCAAGCTAAGTGGAGGCACTAATCTTGGGCCCCCCTAGAGTTTGTTGAATTCGGAACACGAAGAATAAGGAACAAATGTTTGTAAACAGTAGGACCCTTGTTTTTTTTTGCCCATGGCCTTTGGTTACTTAGCTATGCCTCTGATTGACCCTCATTTATTATTATATTTTCAATGTCTGAAGACAGGAAGTAAAAACAACTTATTTCGCGGATGACATCACCTTATTTAGTGAATTCTATCATTACCTTATTAGAAGACGTCTCACAAGTCCGGTGAGCAGCCTCGGAAACTAGTTCTGCAAATGGAGAATAAAGGTAAAGGCCGAAAAAAGTACATAGATGTATTTTATCATCTAACAGAAGAAAATCAAATAATTAAAAATCACCTTCCGTCCATGACCTTCACCGATCAAATACACAAGCCCGCTGTAGCGCGGCGTATTTTATGGAACAACTTTATCTGATGTTATGCAAGTATGCGTGTAAGCTGTCATTCGTTACAAAGTGACACTACAAGATTTGCATACGACCGATTATGACGTCATCTTCAAGCTTGTATCACATACCAAACAGCAAACAATGTAAATGCTACAAGAGATCTACGCAGAATGAGTAAAGACAGCCGAAGACATTCGTATGAAATGTCGATGTTTATAAATATTTAATCACCTTAAGCCAGTCGGCTTAGCTTTAGCTCTTCTCACAGCACAATTTTGAAAAAGTCGGTAGAAACCCAGTTTCGAGCAGCTGGTTCGAAGCGACACAAAATTGTGTGGTGTGGAATTATGTGAAGAGCCCTTTGTCCAGAGCTGGACGACTTTTGATGGAGAGGAGAAAGATAAGTTATATCTCCATGTAAATGTGGGCTTAAAGGTTTCGATATACTGTGGCGTAAGTTGTCGTTACATATACTTAACGCGTTACATGTGTAATTAGGTTATGATCACTAAATATGGTTAGGATACTGTAAATATAATAATTAACGAAATCATTATTATTTTGCACAATTAAAAACCCCAATTGCTTGTGCGTCTTTTTTTCTATTATAAGGGATTGGCCCAGATGCTAGTATCTTGTGGCCTGTTTCAGACAATTGTTTGTTATATTGTTCTAATAAATAATCTTTAAAACTACCCCGGTTTCCTACTAGACTGATTAGGACCAAAATTTAAAGGTTGTATACAATATATCTCGAGATATCGATCTCCATCGAAGTTTCCTTCAAGTTTTTTGTAGCTTGTACATATAAATAAATATATTTTACTTTACCATAATGAAATAATAATGTAAAATAAATGGAGCGACCTCTTCTTTACAATCAGATATTTCTATAGTGTTTTACTAAAACTAAGGCTGGTATAAATTCTATTTTTCTTTTACCATAATAATATGTAGTGGAAAATTTGAAGGCTATTAATTTTTTTTTTTACTTTATGTGTGATATTTAAAACTGAATCCTCAATCAAGGTTGACTGGTAAATACTACATAAAATACATTTGCGTATATTTATTATTCTCATTCTCATTTATTCTTGTATATACTTGTAAATTATCATATAACATATTAAAAATATGTGGAAAAGTAAAGAAAAAAAATATTTATGTAGAATTCATTTTAGGTCAAAAGTTTTCCCTTATACACAATACAATAAACAGAATTTGATAGCTTCGTCGATATTACCACCACTAAGTTTCAGGTGAAGAGAATTCATTAAGATTTACCTAATATATCTTTTAATAGTTAAATTAAACCTTAGTAGAGATCTTTCATTCTAAAAGTGCACGTCCCTCCACCAAATTACATTATTTTAATGTGTGAGAGAAAATATTGACTGTACTATTGTATATGTGTGCGCGCAGCAATTTCAAAGTTGACTCGACTCATTCGCGCACTTAAAGGTCAACTAATTGCTCGACTGGTATAAGTCAAGCATTTATATGGCGGAGAATGCACGCTTTGTATGAGACAACACGTCTATTCTGTCACGCGTTCCTATCATTTGTGCACTGGCTGACCAACCAATCCGGTTACACGGGTTACAAGTAACGTTTGCATAAAAATAAAATTAATATTATATAATATTTATAATCAAATTTATGTTGAAAATTCTTTAGAATAAAAAGTAAGTTTTTAACGTTTCCCTGGAGTAATAGTAAGCGCTGTGGATTGTAAACGGGAAGTTCCGCATTCGAATCCTAGAAAAAACATATTAGTATATTTCTAAAATTTATCCCTGGTCTTGACTAGATAGATACTTCCGACGTACCCTTCTAACAAAGACGTACCACCAAGCGGTTTAGCATTCAGGTACGATGTTGTGTAAAAACCCTGAATGGTTACACGTTTAATCTCCAAACCCTTTCAAGAAACTTAAACTACATCGGCATCCATCAGGTGAATTCGCAATCAAGAGCTAGCTTGCCAACTTAATTTAATAAAGATCATATCATATATTCATTATGCAACTATTAGAATGATAAATAAAACGCAATGTACAGAAGTCTGTTCATTTATTTTATTAGTAAAGAAAAAAATTAAACCGCAATAAATATTTACTATTTTAACGCTATTGACTTACGTCGCTATCTTCAGATTCAGACTCAACATTAATTATAAATTCAAAATTTTTCATATATTCTATCTCAATATCATTCACATTTCGATTCGTATTTTCCAACATATTTCTATCAATCATGTCAATTCGTTACTTAATTAAAGCAATGGCTTTAATGATGAAATAATGATAGATGTTAAGTTTTGCCCGTTTTTTTTCGCCACATAGTTTTATAAAATTCTCCATATTTTTCTATTAAAGAAAAAATTTATCTAATTATTATTTAAAATAAAAAATAAAAAATATTTATCCTCTTTTTTTATGACATGCTAACTGTACTTTTGGCAATAATCGATGCGTGCTCCTACTTTCGTTTCTGTCCGGCAACTGAGTAACCAATTAGACTAACAAGTTTGCGTGTATTTCGTCTGTACATAAGTTTTCTGTGTGTGAGTAAAGACATTGGAGGGGCGTGCACTTTTAGAATGATAGATCTCTACGCTCATATATGGTAATAGTTATAACAATGTCTGTTTCACTTATTACCTATAATGATGAATATAAATGTTACCACATTAAATATCTGTAAATGTGGCAACAAAAAATATTTCGTAAACCACTGTTGTATGGACAACACTATATTGTAAGAGTAGCTTTCCAAGCCAGAGTGATAACTTCGTCAGCGTAAATTTGATCTAATTTATTTTCAAGGAAAAATTCCCATTTATTCAAAATTCCTAATATTCTTTATTCAAGTAAACTTGTAAACAAGTGCTTTTGAAATGTCAGCATCTACTGCTGGTTCGCAAAGCTGTTCCTTTATTACTAGTCACATATAGTTGTTAATGTTTTCTACAGGGTCGAAGAGTAGCTATATCCATGCATACTTATCGTCTAAGTAATCTTCAATAGTAGTATTATAATAGTCAAACGTAGGCCTGCATTGCAAATATTACAAAAATCAATACCGTGTGCATAAACCTTTACAATTAGTTGACGTATTTATATTTCCTCTAACAATCGTAATTTACGCGTAATATAATATTTACTCGTGCCAACATTACAAAGTATAATTCTAATGTAGACAGTTCGCGACATTGGCCTCACAGCATGTCAAGATCTCTTTGTAGATCATTAAACGGCATTATTTGTATTCTTTATACCTGTACCTTATCATTTGTAGCTTTTACTTTGTTTACAATGTACTGTGTTTTTCCATCATTTTTCCCAAATAACTGTCAAAAGAAAAACACTTCGTCTGCAGCATAATGCTGAGGTATGGCCACAGAGTAGGGAAGTTCTAGACAGGCCTGAGTAAGAATGTCGCAACAAATAATGCGAGGGAAGAAGAAACTCTTATACTTATCTTTGTCTAATTACATAAAAAAAAAATCAAAATCAAAAATATTTATTCTCATCACGAATACATTATATAAATAATATACAGAATCTGGGACCCTCCTAGTAAGTTACTAGTATTTCTACTAGTACTTGTGACAGGGGGCCCCGCTCTTCCATAACATTTCATACATAATGAGAAATATAATTATACCAAATTAATTTAGATTATTACTTTTGAAAATATAATTGTTAAGTTCGTGCTTGTATTGTGTATGTGTTTGTGTTAGTGTGTGTGTGTGTGTCTGTGTGTGTGTGTGTGTGTGTGTCTGAGTTTTTATAACAATGCTTCTGTATCATCATAGTTTACATACGAAAATGTAATACATATAATCAATCTCATTTGCTTTCTCGTTATCGTCGATGGATACATCTTAAGCTAGCTACCCTCTGTTATAATAACTCTTTGGATGCGGCCTCGTTGGTTGAGACACAACAATGATGCTGTAAAAATTAAATGTATTTATTATCTATTATTAATTGCATTGTTTTAAACTTTTGTGTTAGGTTAATTATCGGTGTACATATTTTATTATTCAGTTGTTTTATGATATGTTACATTGTTTTAATGTATTGTTATATATATGTTTATGTATAGGTGTCTCAATCCAAATAAATAATTAAAGATTTAGGTTTTTTTTATCATTTGGGAAATATAACTACACTAGGATAATTAATTAATAAATATAATTTATACGTCATTAATGTATTTTTTAATTTCTAGTCTATTGCAGACGCTAGTTAAATAAAATTAAAGAATTGTTTGCGACTAGAAGAACTAGTCCTTTGCACTTAGAAGTAGTTATGACGTTCTGCACAAAGTAAAATCGTATAATATTCTGTATTCAAATTCAAATTCAAAATATTCTTTATTCAAGTAAACTTGTAAACAAGTGCTTTTGAATCGTCAACTCTACTGCTGGTTCGGAAAGCCGTCCTACCGAGAAGAGCCAGCAAGAAACTCGGTGGAGCTCTTTTAAAAAAGAAGATTCTTAATACTAATTACATTTTGTCATAGCTATCCTGCACAAGGTCAAAGAGCAGCTATATCCACGCATACTTATCATCAATGTAAGCCTCCACGGTATAATAGGCTTTCTGTATCAGCCTCTTTTTAACAGTATTTTTAAATTAAATATAATTATTGCACCCTCGGTGAACCAATGACTATTCTATTGTATATCTATTGTATGCTAAATACCAGGTTATCCTTTATGTATTTCGGAATTATAATGTTTCAATTTCGTATACATCGACATATTAATAAATACTTTAATATACTTGTAAAACCACTAGTTTCATCGTAGAATTTTAAGTCGTAAATTCGATTTTCAATTTGCTTCATAGCTACTCAATTTGTATTTAACTTTTGTTCTTTTTAACTACTCTTTTGAGGAATAATTGTATATGATAAAATAAGTGCATATAAGTTATAAAGATTTCGCAGCAGAAAACGAAATATCTCTTAAGTTCAAACCACAACAAAATTACCGATATCCTCTGGAATTTAAATCGATGATTGAAAACAAGAAAACATTCAAATCTAGTACTCATAAGTGTCTTACTGTTGTATTGATATAAAGTTATTATATTAGAATAGGGAAGCCAGCTAATGAGGCTCTAAAATGAGTCATAGTAAAATAAAGAGAAAGAAATGAGGGTTATCTATCCGTCTCGCTTTTTTATTTGTGAATAGACAAAGATGAAGTATACGAGTATCATCCTCCCTCTCATTATTTATCGTGTCACATTTTATACCGACTTTGACTGCCTATAGCTCTCATACTCTAGTATTAATGACTCTACTATATGTATTCATCATTTTAAAACGCTTTTGAGAAAAGTATTTACAGCCTTCAATATTGCGACTTACGATATTCCGATCATCATCGTTCTTATCCCATTCTAAGTGGAGTCGGCACAACATTTTTTTTTAAATGTTTGGCTAGTTGTCTTACGGCCGGCTGCCTCCTGATGTCAATTAACCTTATTCGCCTCTTACGACACCTCGGTAAGAAATGACGGTGATCTATTCTACCCAGCCGGATACCACACGGTGGGTCAACTTACCTTATTCGCCTCTTACGACGCCTCGGTAAGAAATGACGGTGATCTATTCTACCCAGCCGGATACCACACGGTGGGTCAACTTACCTTAGTCGCCTCTTACGACGCCTCGGTAAAAAATGACGGTGATATATTCTACCCAGCCGGATACCTCACGATGGATCAAGTCACCTTAGTAGCCTTTTACGAGACCTCGGTAAGAAATGAGGGTGGTCTATTCTACCCAGCTGGATACCACACGGTGGTTCAATTTACCTTAGTAGCCTCTTACGACACCTGTGTATGAAATGAGGGTGATCTATTCTACCCAGCCGGATACCACACGGTGGTTCAACTTACCTTAGTCGCTCTCTTACAACACCTCGGTAAGAAATGAGGGTGGTCTATTCTACCCAGCTGGATACCACACGGTGGTTCAATTTACCTTAGTAGCCTCTTACGACACCTGTGTATGAAATGAGGGTGATCTATTCTACCCAGCCGGATACCACACGGTGGTTCAACTTACCTTAGTCGCTCTCTTACAACACCTCGGTAAGAAATGAGGGTGGTCTATTCTACTCAGCCGGATACTACACGGCATTTAAAATATTATTGCAATCAATAAATAATGAATAATAAGTGATTGGATATTAATGAAATCGTAAGACGCTGCGATCATATCCTCACGTCGAGTAGGGTTGTCAAATGTTACCTAAATTTTAAACATACGTTATTTTTATTAAAATGTGAATGTTAATTATTTATTTTTCAAGAAAAATTAATATTAAAATATTACTTATAAAATTCCTTGATCATTATAAGTTGGTAACTTTTACTTCACAGTACCATTATTGCGACTTTTGAACTAAAATTAAGTACGATCTTTAACACTGACAACTAGATGATCTTTTAATTACAAACTAGGCGCTAGCGTATACCAATATCGTGCAAACGTTTTTTTTGCAGGCTATATATTCTCAACGAATTAAAACCTAAACGAATATATTTAAAGAATACGAAGTTTCCATGCGATATCTTTTCATTACTTTTTCTATATCCTATCGAACCACACACTACCTTTTCGCTCAGATTATATTCATACCAATAGCATTGCTATGGATTTCATAGTTAATAAAGAATATTGAAATATTTTAAGACAAAGTCCCAAAAAGCTGTAGTAATCGATTTTATCAAAACCTCCTAAACGAATTTTTGTACGGTTTTTAGCCAAAGATAGTGCAATACTTCGGGATGGTTTAGGTAAATAGTACATATCGGTATTATATAAACTTGCTTGCTGGGAGCTTTAGTCGCATGCGCTGCGTAAACCAGCAAAGTGACGCTAAAGTAATGTACTAGAGAATTGTTGATCCATAAAAATACTACAAAAAAGTCCGCGATAACATGTCTCAATCTCTCACGGTTAACTCACAATAACTACTTTTATGTTCAAAATTTGGAAAATTCGGGAAAAGTTTCGTAAATCACTGAATTCCACGCGGGCGAAGCCGTTGTTGCCACAGCTAGTGTTGTATCTGTATATAACTAATGTCATTTAGACAATTAAACCAGTGCGCTAACGACCGTGTTTCACTTCGCATCCCGTGTCATCGACTTAACAGTGGCGACGAACTACCCACACGTTTTAGATATAAATTGTACAGTAGTATACAATGTCTCTTTTCGGTATTTTATCAAGTTTCGACCATAATTTACAATCGTGGCAGACATACAAAAGTCGACTTAACCAGTGGTTTATTGCGAATGATCTTGAAAAAAACGAGGTGAAAAAAAGAGCTATATTACTTAGCGCACTCAGCGATGGCAGCTATAAGCTCACAGCTGATTTGGCATTGCCCAAGGAGCTGCAGAAAGTGTCGTATGAAGATATCGTCTCATTGCTGGATAATCACTTTACACCGAAAAAGAAAGGATTCGGGGACCGATTCACATTTTACTCTGCAACCCAACGCGCGGATGAAACTTATCCCCAATGGGTAGCAAGGTTACGCGGTCTGACAGCGGACTGTCGATTCCGGAATGTGGAGGAAGCTATACGAGATCGATTTCTCATGGGTATGCTGCCCGGACCGGAGAGGGAAAAGTTATTTACTCATGACCTTGAAGATTTGTCACTGGCAAGGGCTGTGGAACTCGCGGACAGCATGAGAAATGCGCGTGCTGTTACAAACGCTGTAGCGGCAACTTCAGTATCGGTCGAAGGGTCGGCGCCTGCAGACCAACTGTATAAGATCGTCGGGAGTTCCAAAAGTGTTAGTGAAAATAAAAAACAGTGTAAAGTGTGCGGCTTAAAAAATCACAATACGGCAGAATGTCGATATTCTAAGTTCAAGTGCAAAAAGTGTAACCAAAAGGGTCATTTGCGGCGAATGTGTCCGAAAATTAATTTAGTAATTGATTCGGACGCGCTCGAGGGAACCGACGATGACGGTAAGTTATTTGCGATCCGATCGACAAACGGCGAGCCGATGACGGAAATTATTCTAGTCCAAGGGGTTAAAATGAAATTTCAAATTGATAGTGGGTCAGCAGTAACGGCTTTTTCGTATGAAATATATCGTAAATTTTTTCTGCATGTGCCATTATCAACGACTTGTAAACGTTTATTTACGTATACGGGAGAAGGTATAGATTGCCTAGGGGTTGTCAAACTCATTTTTACTTACAAAGAAATGGCGCGTACTTTAAATGTATATGTGATTCGAAACGGCGGTCCTCCTATTGTAGGTCGAGATTTTATTTCTATTTTTGGATTAGAGATATTAACCATGAATTGTAGTGAAAATTCCCGTCGGCTGGTTGATAAACTAAAAACGCGATTTGCTTCGGTTTTTTCTAACAAATTAGGAAAATTTAATAAATATAAAGTTAAATTGTTTTTAAAAGATGATGCCAAGCCGGTATTCTATAAAGCACGATCCATGGCTTACGCTTTAAAGGATAAAGTGGATGCTGAAATCGACCGTCTGTTGAACGAAGGCATTATAAAACCTGTCGATTACGCGGAGTATGCGTCACCCGTGGTGCCTGTTTTAAAACGTAACGGGTCCATTAGATTGTGTGCGGATTATTCGTGTACCATTAATAGACAACTCAAGGTAGATCAGTATCCATTACCGACAATTCAGGAGCTGTTTAGCAAACTTCATGGAGGGGAACAGTTCACTAAACTCGACCTCTCACAAGCGTACGCGCAGTTTGAGTTAGATGAAGACTCTCAGCGGCTCACGTGCATTAACACGCACCGGGGAGTGTTCAAATACACCCGTTTAGCGTTCGGACTCGCGAGTGCACCGGCGATTTTTCAACGTGCGATGGAATGCGTGCTCGCGGGCATGGACGGTGTTCTTTGTTTGTTGGACGATATTTTAATTACAGGATCAAATAAAGTTCAACACTTAGACAGACTAAACGCTGTTCTTCAAAGATTACAGGATGCAGGTCTGTCTTTACAACAGGATAAATGCGAGTTTTTTAAAGATGAAGTAGATTATTTAGGTTATACTATAGATAAAAACGGGTTAAAAAAATCAATTAAAAAAGTTGAAGCAATTAGGAGCGCACCGGCTCCTGCAAACGTAAGTCAATTGCAATCCTTCTTAGGTTTAGTAAATTACTATCGCAATTTTATACCACAGGCGTCCACGATACTAAATCCATTGTACAAGTTATTGCTAAAAGGTAGCAAATGGGAATGGAAGGATGAACATAATAATGCCTTCGTAGCTATAAAAAAACGTTTATCATCGGACCAAGCGCTCGCTCACTTCAATCCGCGCGCGCGCATCATTCTTACGGTGGACGCGTCGCCGAGCGGACTGGGCGCGATACTGTCACAGATCGATGAGAGCGGAACGGAGCGGCCGGTATCTTTCGCGTCGCGTACTTTAAATAAAGCGGAAAAAAATTATGCTCAGATTCAAAAAGAAGCTACGGCTATAATTTTCGGAATACGTCGTTTTCACCAATATTTGTATGGTAGGGATACACCTTTTATTCTTCGAACAGATCATAAACCGCTACTATCGATTTTCGGCCCGTACCGCGGCGTGCCAGAAGTGTCTGCCAACCGTTTACAAAGATATGCAATGTTTTTAAGCGCTTACAATTACAACATTGAATATATTTCCAGCGCTAATAACAGCGCTGACTTTTTATCTCGTTTATGTTTACCGCCGTCCGTGTGTACGGGAAACAATATCGAGGACCGTGTTATAGATGATCGAGCTTCTTACATTAATTTTGTTATTGATTCTAGCTTTCCCGTAACCCTATCATTGTTGAGTAAGGAAACCTCTAAGGATGAAGTACTTAAACAAATTAAAAAATACATTTTAAACGGTTGGCCCCCTAAATTATCGTATGAAGCAATTAGGCCATATTTCTTATGTAGATCAGAGTTGTCATATGAGAATAGTTGTATTATGCGAGGCCACAAAGTGGTCGTTCCTAATAATTTAAAGTATCGTTGTTTAAAAGAAATGCATAACTCACATTTAGGTATCGTAAAAACAAAAGCAGAGGCTCGAAGTAGGTTTTGGTTTCCGGGCATGGACAAAATGATTGAAGAAATGATTGCTAGGTGTGATATATGCAACCAGCTGAGGCCGCTGCCCGGCAAGGCTCCGCTGGCAGTCTGGCCTTACCCTCCTCACGCTTTTTATAGGGTTCACATAGATTTTCTCGGTCCTATTAATAATATGACATATTTCATAATCGTGGATGCCTATTCGAAATGGATAGAAGTTTATAAAATGACCTCTCTGACGACAGCCGCTGTAATATTAAGACTGCAAGACTTTATGTCTAGATTCGGGTTACCTAATACATTAGTCAGTGATAATGGCACGGCTTTTGTTTCTCAAGAATTTGAAACTTTTTGTAAGGTTAACGGTATTGAACACATCACGTCACCAGCTTACCATCCCGCCAGTAATGGGCAGGCGGAGAGTTTCGTTAAAATCGTAAAGAAAGGAATTAAATCAAGTATACTAAAGGATGAGAATAATAAAGAATGTCAAGTTACACTTCTTAAATATTTGTTCGACTACCGGAATTCTATTCATTCGACAACAGGTTCTTCTCCTGCTCAGCTGGTTTTTGGACGTAACTTACGTTCGCGCCTTGATTTAATAACGCGGCGCTCCTCGCCGACACCGTCTGGTTCTCTCGTTAAGCGCGTCCGTACTAAACAGTGTTCACAGAGTAGGTGTTACAGAGGCACAAATAGACAGTCGTTAAAGCCGGGCGATCATGTTACCTATAAGAAACATTTTTCTACGAATAACGCTAAAACTTGGAGCAAGGGTATAATTACAAGAAAATTGGGGAAAATAGTATATTTAGTTAAAGATCTGTCAACTTCACAAATTTTGAAAAAACACCAAAATCAATTATTTTACGATAAAGGATACTACAGCACTATTCAAGGTGACATTGGTTCTGACGTATCAGTGAGTGCTGTGCCGACGGTCGTGCCCATCAGAAATAGTCTTGTAGACAGTGCGGGTTCGAATACTCAACCGACACCGATGAGGCACGAGGGGGAAGGAGAAACTCCTATAGACATAGGAACTGATAATCGAGTGGACGAAACATCAGAAACGGGAGTAGCTAGGAACCCGGCTCACTTGAGGTTTTGCCCCCATTGGAAAGTGCTGCGACCCTTACCTAAAGTTAATTATAAACAGTTTTTTTGTATGGACTTTTAATCATCTTTATTGTCATAATATGTTTAGTATACTCTCATTATTTTTGTACTAATGTAAGTGATCTGTACTAAAAAACTAAGGGGAGGAAGTGTTGTATCTGTATATAACTAATGTCATTTAGACAATTAAACCAGTGCGCTAACGACCGTGTTTCACTTCGCATCCCGTGTCATCGACTTAACAGCTAGTTAATAATATTTTTGATAAAATTACTTTGTTTGATGTTATGTAATAGATATTTTTGTTTTTGCGCTGTTGTTTTGATCATCATCATAGCGATGAGGAATGAATGCAATGCCTAAAAAAGTTTTACTTTTGCTAATGATTTTTTTACATTTCAATGAATATTCTGTCAAATCCGAAATACATTTGATCTTAGTTTTGCAAACCCTGTGACCTAAATACAGTTCGCTGCCAAAAGACATAACGGCGTCGTCTAACATAGCTCATTGGGGGCGATTGGATTGGCGAACACTTGTACGAGTTCATGACTTATATGAAAACTCGTTAAGGGAATCATGACAACGTTTATAGATATATAATAAGAGATAAATATATTAATTTTTTCATGCTCTACTTAGTTTATCGATTTATATTTGAAGCTGAAGGCAATTATTTCTGCAATTAAAATACAATTCTAAAATTTTCGAGAAGTGTGTTATTTAATGTAATATTAAAGAATTCGATTTTATATGTAACTTGTTACATGTTAACCGTTACATTTAATGACTTAAAAAAATTGCAAACTAAACTAAAAAACTATTTAGCAAGTTAAAAAAAAGGCCTGAAGCCGCTCTTCACCTCCACCAACACGGCACAAAATTATCGCGGTCGAGGTTTTGCGGTCTGCTCTCCACATTTCGCAACCACGACGATGCTTCTGCGTTCGCCCACCCTGCTCAGTGTCCCTGTAAAAGCCGTTAGGGTGTTAGCCCTAGTATACAGTCAGTTCGGAATAAATTATAGTATTTTTTGATATTGAACTAACATGAACTTAATTCTAATATAGCTGCGTGACTATTATAAAGACCTGTAAAATATAAAGTTGACTCATAGTCTAAAAGAGTAAAATACAAATGTTAATCAAAAGTCCAAAGACTTTACATTTATCATAACATTGACCGGTTCAAAGTACAGTTAAATACATGGTAACTGCGTGAATCGATCATCGACCGCGGTTCCCCTAAATCCGGCCAACAGTAAACAATGAACTTTGAAATAGCGATAACGACTCTATGTGACGTATTTTTTATCAGTGACAGGTCTGTTCTTGACTGATCTGAGTATTCGCCTTACTCCGTCCTTTATGAGAAAGATTAGATAGCGACATAAAAAAACCATTTAATGATTTCAAGAATTAGACTGAGAAGAATACATTATTAAGAACTGATAAGACTACCTTTCTATTAAAAGTAACGTAAAGTAACGGCCTGTTACAAGTCCACTGCTGGGCATAGGCCTCTCTTCGTTTTTGAAGAGAAACCCTTCTCTTCGGAGCTAAGACCTAACACACTGCTCCAATGCGGATTGGTAGGTTACATATATCCAAAGAATTCTCTACCGATATGCAGGTGTTCTCACGATGTTTCCCTTCACCAAAAAGCGTGTGATAAATTTCAATCATCAATAAAACACATAAGTTTTATTAGAAAATTTATTGGTGTCTGCCCGGAGTTTGAACTCGTGTCCCCCTCGAAAGAGTCGCACGGTCTCACGTCTATTTCTTTAATCAGCTCTATTTTACTTTAATCAGCAGTAAAAAAAGTAATGCTGAATGTATTGTAGACTGTTACGCAGTGTAAAAGATTCTCTCTCCATATCATAGGAGGCTTTGATGAGCTTCAACCCACCGTGGTTTAGAAGGGATGGCAAACTTAAACATATTCTCTAGACATATCTATTTTTCGTCGCGATGTTTCTTTTGAACATACAACGAATTGTATACATATTTTTTTATAAGCAACAAGTTACTATAGAAAATTTATTTAAACTCGTTAAATTCGATTAAGATTTTTTAATTTATTGACGCTCTTCGGTGTGAGATGGATACTTGAAGAGCGTTGGTGACCATACTCATATAACAATGTGAAAGTATGTACATGTGTATTTTGATTTTAAGATATGCTTTACGTGCTTTTGGTCAATAGTATTAGTATTGGTATATTTTTTTATTACAATCTACTATTTTAACACGACGAGGCGTTTCCATTACGGTCTTTTGCCCAAAAGTATTGGTAGCAGTAATAGTTTTTATATTTTTTCTCATTTTCTTACCGAGGTGTCGACCAAGGTAAAAGGCGACTAAGGCGACCTGCCGTGTGGTATCGGGTTGAGTAGATGAGGCCACCCTCTTTCTTAAAAGAGTAAAATACGACTCCTCGGTAGGCTTATTGATGTCAGGCAGGCGGCTGGTCGTAAAATACCTAGCTAAATCATGTAACAACATGTTTGTAACATGGTTCGCGACCCTACTTAGAGTGGGATAGAGATGATGATGATGATTACAATCTACGATTTTAACACAGCGAGGCGTTTCCATTACGGGCTTTTGGCCAATAGTATTAATATCAGTATTATTATTTAAGTAACTAAAGTCAGCTATATAAACTTCTACTGTAATATTCATGTATACTGCTTCATTAGTCGACGCCAGAACGGGTAATAGCCAGAAAGCTCGACAGATGCATAATATTATTATGGATAATTGTAGTTAACAGCAGTACATCTTAATCGAGTTTTAAAATGATAATGAGATGTCATTAATGACTACGAAGTTAACTTTCTTGCCCTTTCGACCTATAGACCAACCCATATCACATTTTCCCGGTTTTCACTAATAAATCCGGTTTTCAAATGATGACCGCAAGGTTAGTTCGCGTAAATTTATCAAACAATTATATAATTAAGCATGAGCCGCAGTATTCATTGTGCAATGATAGCCGCTATCGGCCTTGTAGACTTCTTGAATGCTAAGCGTTGTGCTTAATATTAGCTGTAGGCAGTATTCTCGCTGGTTTTTGCATAACAAGATAAATTGGAGCCAGCAAGATTTGCTAAATATTAATAAAAAAAAAAATAATAATATATATATGGGACATTTACACAAACGGTCATCCGTCCCGGTTTATTTATTATTATTTACTAATTTTAAATACATACTTAAATACAAATACACACCCAGACTCGAAGAACCAACAAATTGTTTTTAGAAATTTTGGCCCTCGGCGGGAATCGAACCCGCGACCCGCGGAGCTGAAGGTAGGGTCACTATTCACTGCGCCAACGGGCCAGTCAACTTATTCAAACACTAGCTGACCCGGCAAACTTAGTACCGCCTAACAGGCGATTTTTTTTAAATACTTATTTTGCTATTCGGGACGCTGGGTCAGTCAGTAATATGAAAATAGAAAAAAAAAGTTGATAAGTCAACATTTTCATTAAGTTGACATTTTCCGGCAGTTAGGTGGACGTTTGAGTAAGACGGGTACAATTCTAGTGTAATAAACCCAATGGATTGAAAAGTTATCTTAACAGTACATATAAATGTTTCCAATAAAACCATATTGAGTCCGAAACAGTCCACCACAGCGCGTCGCTTTAAGGCGCTGAACAGAGCCAAATAGGTTGACTTTAAACACGTTTTTAACAAAAGCTATAGGGATGACGATTAAAAGAAAAATATATGTTAATATACATCATATCTCAGAGAGAATGTAAGATTTCAAAACACGATTACGATACTTTTTTTCGATAAAAAAAATTGGTAAATAGACCTCTGATTTTTACTTTGATCGTAAATATCTCTAATATTTATCAACAAAAATTGGTAAAATTAATAAGACTAATAAATCATTATAATATAAAGAGAATGTAAGATTTAAATTTTGAATTAATTAAGATATTTCATTGAAATTAAATATTTTTTAGAAAATAGCAAAACTGAAACGAGTCATCGTCTCGCTTCTCTTTTACATCTACGAATATAGACAGTGATCGCTGAGGCGCGCTGCTATACGGACGTGTGTCGCTAGCTGCCGCCTTTTGTGACTATTCCTTGTTGATAATATGTCTTTTTTTAGGTGTTTAGTTATAGTTTCAGCATACTTAGTTTTATAAGATTAATTAGACATAGGTTTTTTAAATAAATTGTACAAAAAAAGTTTGGATAAAATAGTGTACACCTACAATGGGTGTTAAAAAATTAATTTTGTCGCTACGCCGTCGCAGAAATTGTGGGCGTGGCTTGTATGCCGAAATCTGAATTTGCGCCAGCTCTGTTCAGCGCCTTAAGCCGAGGTCCGGCCTCACAGGAGGCACCCTTAAGGCGACGCTCTCAGGATGTTGCGAGCCTCGCTTGAGACTCGCTCTCCCAGTTTATACCCCCGGCGATGCTTCTGGGCTCGCCCACTCTCTCGGCGACGCTGTAAGAGCCATTAAAGCTAACAGCATTAGTAAGTGTTCCGAAAAAAAAAACCATATAAAAAAGCAAATCCGTTATTTTGTTATTTGGTTTTTGATTGTAGACGGTAATAAGTAACAAAAATGGTAAGTTTTTAATAAATCGACGACCTCTATGCCGATCGTTATCTAACCCAAAGTGGGTTCAAAGTTCAAAAAAATTTTGAAATATAAAAATATGGAAACCTGTAAAAACGACATTATCATCATTCACTTTGTTAGTTTTCGCATCCAATTTTAATAAATTTTTTGACGTGGTTCTTTCGTAAAAAATATGGATGTCATTTAACATATTGAATTGACATCTGTTTTTATGTTAAATGACCTATGAACCTTATAGTTAAGTATAAATATCCTTACTAATATTCATCATCGTCCTGCCCTTATCCCACTCTATTTGGGGTCGGCACAACATCTTACAAACATGTTGTTACATGATTTGGCTACGTATTTTACGACCGGCCGCCTGCCTGACGTCAACTTACCTTAGTCGCCTTTTACGACACCTCGGTAAGAAATGAGAGTGGACTATTCTATTCAGCCGGATACCACACGGCGTTAATATCCTTATCCTTACTAATATTAGGTCCTTACATATGAAATTGGCGTTTTCTATGGGACGAACATAAAGTCGTTTTTTTTTAATGAAATATATTTAATTAATCAAAGTATGTACCATTGCTATTTATGCACTTTTGCCATCTCATAGGTAGTTCATTGATCCCCTTACTAAAAAAACCATTCGGGCGGGAATCAATAAAATCTTTGAAGGCGGTTTGGACTGCCCCATCGGAGTTGAATTTTTTTCCTTGCAAGTAGTTATCCAAATTGCGAAAAAAATGGTAATCTGTTGGAGCAAGGTCCGGAGAGTACGGTGGATGTCTTAGACATTCTAATTGAAGCTCCTCTGATTTGGTAGCCGTCTGTTGTACAGTGTGTGGTCTAGCGTTGTCCTGAAGCACCAGTGGCCTAGAGCGATTGACCAGCTTCGGTTGTTTAGCAGCTAGCTTTTCCATCATGGTTTGCAGTTGCTGACAATAGATATCTGCCGTAATCGTCTGGCCAGATTTAAGAAAGCTGTAGTGAACGACACCGGCACTAGTCCACCAAACACTTACAAGCAACTTTTTTTAGTCAATTTTCGCTTAGGGCAGGATTTGGCTGGTTCGCCAGGGTTCAGCCATTGCGATGAGCGCTTCCGATTATCGTAGAGGATCCACTTTTCATCACAGGTAATGATTTGATTTAAAATTCCTTCATTATTGTGCCAGTTGAGTAACGTAACGCAGCAGTCGACGCGCGTTTGTCGGTTTGCTTCACTCAATTCATGAGGTACCCACCTTTCAAGCTTTTTCACCTTCCCAATTTGCTTCAAGTGGATTAGAATAGTATTATCACTAACACCAGAGCCTGCAGCTAACTCGGACGTGGTTTGCGATGGATCCGCTTCCACAATAGCCTTCAATTCTTCATTATCAACTTTGGTCTCCGGCCGTCCACGAGGCTTGTTCTGCAGGTCGAAATTTCCAGAACGAAAACGTTGGAACCAAAAACGCACTGTGTTTTCTTTTGCGACACCGTCACCATACACATCATTAATCCTTCGAGCCGTTTCTGCAGCACTGGTGCCACGGTGGAACTCATACTCGTAAATAACGCGATATTTCATGTTTTCCATTTTGTAAACAGAGTGACACAAAGAAAAAAACAAAAGAAGAAAAAACAAATGAATTAGGGGGTTTGAAACACAAATGCATGAGTAAATAGCTGTATGAATTTGAATTTGGAATTCCTAACCATAAAGGTAATATTTGAGATCAAAGTGGTCAGTACGACAAAACGCCAATTTCATATGTAAGGACCTAATATTATAAATGCGAAAGTCTGTCTGTTACGTTTTCACGGCGAATCCACTGAACTAATATCGATGAAATTTGGCACAATTATTTCTTATACACCAGGGTAACACATAGGCTATAGAAATCCTGTAAATTTAACAGGAATTGAATAGGATAACATAAAAAATGCCATCTATTATCGTTATATCAAAAAAAATCTATTCACGATGTGTCAAAGTCAAATTTGTACGTTACAAAAATTATATAGGTTTTATATAGAAGAATCTGGAAGGTTTTACAAAAAAAAATATATGGTTTTTTATAATTTTTTCCACAGCAAATGATATATACCAAATTAAACTGTTAATAAATTTATTAGTAATCGCAATCTAGCTCCCCGGATCGATCTGATTTTTGTGATGGTAATATTTGCAAGGCTGGTGAGTGACAGAATCTACTGTTTGAGCAGAGTTTCTTGCTGGTTCTTCTCGGTAAGAGCAACATTTCGAACCAGTTGTAGCTTCATTACTCATATTGATGCTTGACGATTCAAAACTGTCTCATATGGCTTATTTGAATAAAGATTATTTTGATTTTGATTTTATTTATTCCAAGACTCAACGGTTCACGTGAACGAAGTCGCGGGTAAAAGCTAGTATAAAATAAATCTGTTTCCATGGTGTTATAGTCATATAGTTATTGTACTAAGAATAGGGAACCAAGTGTAAAATGTGAAATATTAAAGAGAAATAAATAATTTTAAAAAAACATATGAGAGCGATCAATCTGTTTCAATCTCTTTTTTTTATGTATGATTAGACAAAGATCAAGTAACCGAGTATACTATAAATTATTTATTTATTTATGTACCATAAAGAAAAAAAATACGTAAGAAAAACATTATCAATAAAAAAAAACAGAGTACAACGGTCAACTTATCCCTTTGACAGAGATCTCTACCAGCTAACCTACGAAGTGAGACAATTTATAGCTATGGTACTAATATCCTAAATTATACAATAATAGATATACATATTTATATAAATAATATAAATAATATATTATATATATGATAAATAAAATAACAATAATACATACATAGATGTCAACAAATACATTATGGGAGTAAAGAAATATAATGTTTCTTTAATCTAAGTTTAAAAGCACATGAGAGGGAAGACGAAACTCGTATACTTCATCTTTGTCTAACCACAAATAAAAAAAGAGAGACAGATTGATAAAGTCTCATTTATATTCTCCTTATTGTAATAGGGCACTTTTTAGGCTAGCTTCCCTGCTCTAGTGTAATAACTCAATGATTTTAGTACGTGGCGCATAAATCATATTAGTTTTTTTTCTTCTTTTAAGTAGGTATTGAAACGACTGCTGCCAGTCTGCTCCGACTTCCGGTACCTTGGTTCGCTTTTCCAAAAGAACGGTGAAATTGATCGCGATGTGAGGAATAGAATGAATGCAGGATGGATGAAGTGGCGACAGGTCTCAGGCACAATATGCGACCCCCGAATGCCCCCTAAACTTAAGGGGAAAATTTATAAATCAGTCATTAGACCTGTCGTAATGTATGGATCAGAATGTTGGGCAATGAAAAAGATGGATGAAAGAAGAGTGCATGCAAATGAGATGAGGATGTTAAGGTGGATGTGTGGTGTGACAAGACTAGATAAAATAAGAAATGAGTATATTAGGGGAAGTATGAAAGTTGCGCCCATTATGGAAAAGATGAGAGGTGCAAGATTGGGATGGTATGGACATGTAATGAGGAGGGATGAAGATCATGTGACTAAGCGAGTGTTGAATATGAATGTGGATGGATATGGGACTAGAGGGAGGCCTAAAAAGAGATGGTTGGAATGTGTGAAGTATGACATGCGTATAAAAGGAGTAGTGCCAGAGTTGACGAATGATAGAAAAGAATGGAAGAGGAAAACATGTTGTACCGACCCCACTTAGAGTGGGATAAGGGTAGGAGAAAGAAGATTGTATTGAAACGACTTATATTTAAAAAAGTCAAAAAGTAATATCACCAATTGTAACAATTGAATTGCAGGAATTACGTAAACAGAAAATTTAAATACCTACGGAATGAACACTCACATTTTTATTTAAGAGCTATTAATTTATTAGTACATTCAACATTGGAAAGGACATATTATATTTATTGACCGCATAAATGCTTTCATTTAATAGCTACCTACTATTAAATTCCTTATAACACGTATCTTTCTTACGTAACTACGTTTTTATGATAACGTAAAAGTAGACGAGTTTAAATATATTTTTTAACGTAAATTCTTATTTTACCTCCGCGTGTTTATATTTTTACTTAATAACATATTTCTTTATTTATTAAACTACAAATGGAATAAAATCAAGTATTGCTGTTGCATCTATCATACCACTTCATTAATTGTATACGCGTACGTTCATTTGCAAATTAATTTTTGAAATTTTTAGTATACAATTTAATAATCTTTCCAGCATTTATTTAACTTTTACAGCTAGTGTCCGAACTGCATATCTGATTAGATTTCCAAAAACAATCGATTCTATTTATTTGGGATGGAGAGAATTTAGCACAAACTTTTCGGTGAAGGAAAATATCGTAAAAAAAACCTGCCTTTGTCTAGAGAATTCTGGAAGTTTGTAACCCACCAATCCAAAGATACCCTGGAGAATTCGGTGAATATTAGCAGTACGTACTGTAGCAGCGTGATGGGTCTTAATTCGAACTCCCTTCTCTCCAAAAACGGAGAGAAGAACTCTGTTCTTCTCTAGCTAAGGTTTAAAGAAGGCCGTTATTTTTATTGCTGCCGCTATTGCTTGTTCTGAAATTCGCTTCTGCAGAAAGAGCCCCTCAACCTCAGTAGTTGCTCTTTTGAAAATGCAATTTTTATTACTCTATACATTTTGCTGATGATTATGAGCTTTATTACATACAAATAAAGACAGTAATTCAACAAATCTAACATATCCCGTTGTATTCCATCATATACAATGAGTACCGACATTTCGCCGGAACTAATAAGGAAGTGAAAACTGATTGCAAAATACACAGCTGTACTGTTTGTTGTTAGTAACATCAGATATTGCTTCATAAAACATGTACAATATTGTGTTTTTAATTGATTATTATAGTAAACATAAAAAAAGTTATTAATTATTTATTTAATACTTTTTGTACAATATAACATATAAATAAATGGTCAAAGGTAGATTTACACTCTACAAAGGCGGTCTTATATAACGGCAAATTCTTACAGCCAACTTTAGGTGAACGTAATTATAGCAAAAGAATGAGGGAAGGTGCTTTTTTGCTTCGTCAACCGATGGACGTCCAGCAGGCCTACCATGAACTCTTATTGCGACTCAATTGAAGACGTATACGAAATTGTTTTGCTTGTTCATACCATGACGTCTTGAAGACGCACACTTTAAGGTTATCCTTTTCGAACATTATGACCCCAATGCAATTCACATGCACACTTCATGGTACAAAAAGAAAGTGGTTCGCGGTCGTCGTTTAAGTCTTCAATTGAGTCGAAATACGAGTTCATGGTAGGCCTGTAGTTCTGCACATAGGTGTGTTCACCGGATCTTCCCGCCACACGATTTTGAGCCGCTTGGATCCAGAGGCTCCCCACGACTTCAAATCAAATCAAATCAAAATATTCTTTATTCAAGTAGGCTTGTCGAGCACTTTTGAATCGTTTAGGATCAATATGATTACCCATTCAAAAAGTCGCTGTGATAGCCCAGCGGTGAGACCAGGCGACTCTTTCGATGGGAACACGAGTTCAAGCCCTGGCAGGCACCAATGAGTTTTTCTATTAAAATGTGTCTAATCGATAAGTTCAATTTATCACACGCTTTTCGGTGAAGGAAAACATCGTGAGGAAACCTGCATATCTCTAGAGAATTCTGGAGATATGAGTAACCTACCAATCCGCATTGGAGCAGCGTGGTAGGTCTTAGTTCCAACCCTTCTCTCCAGAAACGAAGAGAGGAGGCCTATTCCCAGCAGTGGGATTGCAGCAGGCCACTACTTTACCCATCCAAACGTCTACTGAGCACCATGTCCACAAATTCAGTTTCGAAAAATCAAAATGTTTTCGTCACCAACAATAAATGTAACCTATTATTATAAAATGATTTATTGTATTCAATAACGAATTTTATTAAAAAAAAATGGTATACATATATGGTATAATTATTATATAGAAAATAACAACAAACAATTTGCAACTGCAACAACAAAAAAACAAATAAACAATTTGTTGGTTCTACGACCGACGTGTAAATTTGTATTTAAGTATGTATTTAAACTTATATATGTAGTATATCTACCAGTTGTCCGTCACCCATAACACAAGTATTAAGTTACTTATTTTGGGGTCGGACGACCGAGTGTGTAAGTGTCCCATATATTTAATTATTATTTATAGTAAATAACATGATCTAAAAATGAAGGGCAAAAATTCGTACAACGCCCCCCCCCCCCCTTCTTGTCGGTCAAAGAGTTAATGAAGCTACAACTGGTTCGGAATGATTGGAACCTTTTGACCAGTTCCCCCGTAAGGGGTCTACCGACACTGCGTTTACCGATACTCCGAGAATTGCTCGCTTCATCGCTCGCTGAGTGACTGAGCTTTCTTATAAGGCCCATAGATGGTGGTAAATGGATGGTGAAGATAATAGATAGTGGGTAGGAAGATAACACTAAACAGATATTTTAATTATAAAATAATATATAGTATGTGTAGGTTTATATATACTCGTGATTTCGTACATGTCAATTGAAGTGTTATAATAACGTAAATCATTTAGTTTCGCTTCCTATACCCGAAGGAAATATGGGAATCTTTTACCCCACATCTTATCCCGGTGTGTAAGCTTTAATTGTGCCAAATTTAATAATATTGATACAGGAAATTGGCCGTAAAAGTCTTAAAGTTTTACACAAAGACTTTCTCATTTATAATATTGGTAGGGATCTCTGGCAAAGGAATAATTTGACCTCTGTAAACTTTTTTATAATAATGTTTTTCTAACGTTTTTCGTGTTAGATAGATAATATCCTCAGTCTCCTGCCCTTATCCCACTCTAAGTGGGGTGGGCACAACATTTTTTAAACACGTCGTTGTGATTTGGCTAAATAATTTACGACCGGTCGCCTGTATGTACGTCAACTTACCTTAGTCGCCTTTTACGACACCTCGGTAAGAAAATGAGGGAGATCTTTTTTACTCAGCCGGATACTAGTAATAATAAACAAATAAAATAAATATTAGAATGAATGCGGATGTAGTTGAACAACACAATCTTTCCTTTTCAATCAAACCATCGATCTTTTTATTTGAAAATGGAATTGGTATCGGGGAATAACCGTTTTAAATTACGTAAAAATAATTAATATTTCTCGTTAATAATAGTAATTTTCAACATAATTGGAATATTTCGAAAATCAAAATTTTGAGCTTCGTTATCCGTTAAAATCGATTTTATAAATTGGTATGAAATAATCATCTGTATCAAATCTATAACATATATGACGAAATCTCATAAAGTGTTACCAGCCGCCTAGAGTTCATTGTGTATTAAATACTTAAGGAAATGTTTTTTTAAAACAAAATATTAAGTTACCCTGAATTTTTTTAGGAACACAACTTTTCATTAATCTATAATTTTATTGTTTTTTTAAATCTTCTATTCAACTTTCCTTCTATGTATGTTTGTATATGAAAGTGATATCTTGCAAATTAAATTTCTTCCCGATTGATGTGAGATGTGTCCGATTGAGCCGAAATTTTACTTACAGGTCGCGATGATAATGAATGTTTAAAATGACCTGTAGGCCTACCACAAACTTTTAGATAACGATTCAATCCAAAGTCAGTACCTAAACCGAACCGCTTTCTTTTCGTACCATGAAGTGTGGATTGCATTGGGGACGTAATGTTTGAAGAAGATTATGTTATATGAACTATAGATAACTCTGCCTCTTTTACTCACATGTTTTTAGGACGTATTCCGAACGCTCATTCGGCAACCATTTAAAGTGTGCGTCTTTAAAACGGCATGGTATGTAAAAGCAAAACAATTTAATTTACGTCTGCAATTGAGTCGCAATAAGAGTTCATAGTAGGCCTGCTGATGTTGCTACCAGGATGGGTTCCAGACGATGGAACACCTCAACAGTAGAGACAACAATTTCTTAAAAGGTTTTTAATTATTTAAAGCTTTTGTTAAAGCTTATTTTTCCTTTAGACGCGATAAAGAAAACATACTCGTAGTACATTTGAGTAGGTAATGTTTACGATTCAATTCTATTACAATATACACCAGTAAGTTCAAAGTCATTCACTACGTTAAAACTAGTATTTACCGGTATAGAAAAGCGCGGTCATTGTATTATTAACAATAAATAAAAATAAGTATGACGTTTTTCCTGTGGTTTAATCTCTCATAAACAACTTTAAGCCGTCATATACAAATGGTTACCTTTAATAAGTCTTATAAAGAGTTCCCAGGTTGTAACTCAAGTGAACTTGAGTTTCCCATAGAAACTTGTTACACAAATTGATACTGTAACACGTCGAACCGGACGGACGTTCAAGCGGGAAAAGAATACGTACAAGTGACACGATACCGATAGTAGTTTATTCACTTATGAAGATAGTATCGCGGACGGGTCCTTGAATCCTTCACAGCATTCCAAGTATGGATGTACCGGATGATGATGCAGGCCTAAGGAATTGTTAGAAGATGTCGATTCTCTAACTTTTTTTTTCGGACACTAATTAATGCTGTTAGCCCTAATGGTTCTTACAGCGTCACCGAGAGAGACTAACCTTTTTTTTCTTCGGACATTTACTAATGCTGTTAGCCCTAATGGCTCTTACAGCGTCACCGAGAGAGTGGGCGAGCGCGGAAGCATCGCCGGGGGGGTAACTAACGTTGTGTATGGGGACGTCTTATAATTACGAAAGCACTTGGATACCGCGGAGCAAAGTACTAGTAGCGACATCTGTTATGAAATTACGTAAACCGTGTTACTAGTATGTTATGTTACAATACTTATTATTCATATTTACAATGTAGCTCAGATTTTCTCGGCGCGCGATGGAGTGAATTTTAAGAATTTCTACGTAAATAAATAACATTCAAGATCTCTATAAGTAAAACATTACCGTCGTAGCTTATCGTGGCTCACTACTACTACAAAAACCCAAAGATTCTTTCAGCGTCCTTAAGTACTTTGCGACTGAAAACACTACCCGAAGAACTGAACTATCTATCTGAAGAACAAGGTCACATTTCCTATGCTTATATATGGATGATGTGACTTTGTGCTTCGGATAGGGCGTTTTAATCAAATGTATCGATGATCTGAATTAAATTTTAGAGAGTCGTCGGATCCAAGCGACGTAGGATTGTGCATAGAAGTAAACTTATTCTTTTTTCTGACGAACGTCTATATATTTATCAGTTTAAAAAATAATATGTTTTCTATGTATTGCATTTATGTAAATATCTATACTTACTGTAAAATCCCAAAAAAAAGTCTGCATATGATTGTTTTACTCAAAATCTACTAAACGGATTTTTATACGGCTTTTACTTAAATATAGTGTAATTCCTGAAGGTTTAGGATACCTGTACATAATAGATTTAAGTAAATTGTGTTGAAAAAGTCGCGCGGTTGTAAGAAACTCGCCTGCTATCAACTTGCGCAGCGTAAACCAGCAGATAAAGTAAAGTAGTAGAGAATTGTAGATCTACAAAAATACTACAAAGAAGCGATAGCATGTCTTTATCTCTTATGTTAAACTTACAATAACTAGTTCTATATTCAAAATTCCACGCGGACGAAGTAGCAGCTATAGCTAGTATAATATATCTACAGGATAATTTTGCATAAGAACCATCACATGTCTATCAATGTGTTTAATTTAATTGGTTTTTTCCCCCACATAGATCATTCATTTAGGGAAAAACGTGACCATAACCCAAACCGACGTTTTTTCCTATAAAATAAGAGGTAAATTTATAAATTTCGTGATATAATACAATAGCTTATAATAGATACCTATTAGCGAATTTCACGATATAATAAAATTCATTGTAAGAATTCTTTGTAATTCTTTGTAATTCATAATATTTGCGACATTGTACTGTTTGCTGATGACACATCTTTAATATTTAAAGTAAATAGGAATGACGATAATAATATTGACGAAGTAAACAGTGGATTGTCGCAGGTAGCTCAATGGTTCAGGCTAAATAATTTGGTACTAAACTCAAATAAAACGAAATGTTTAGAATTTGCATTACCTAATGCAGCTAAAACAGCAAATGAGCTCTTAATAGACAATGTACCACTAAAAACAGAAAATACAACTGTATTTTTGGAAATGACGTTGGATACAAAACTCCAATGGAGCACACACATAACAGCTCTCGCAGGGAAACTCGGTGCAGCAGCCTATGCTATTCGAAAGATAAGACAGTTTACAGACGTCGAAACAGCAAAACTAGTTTATTTTGCTTACTTCCATAGCATTATGTCTTATGGAATAATGTTATGGGGTAAATGCGCTGATATTGAGAAAATTTTTGTATTGCAAAAAAGAGCCATACGTGGCATTTATAATTTGAGTCCGCGTGTGTCCCTGCGAGAGAAGTTTAAGGAAACAGGTATTCTTACGTTAGCTTCACAGTATATTTTTAGCAATTTGATTTTTGTGCATAAAAATATACATAATTATAAAAAGATTGGCGATGTATATAATAGACAAAGTAGGAACCGACATAAGCTTGCGGCTCCTGCTTTGCGCCTTGTAAGAGTACGTAAGTCGTTTGTGGGTTTGGGTATAAGATTCTATAACAAAATTCCACAATCAATTTTAACTTTGCCATTACAGCAATTTAAAAATACTGTTAAAAAGAGGCTGATACAGAAAGCCTATTATACCGTGGAGGCTTACATTGATGATAAGAATGCGTGGATATAGCTGCTCTTTGACCTTGTGCAGGATAGCTATGACAAAATGTAATTAGTATTAAGAATCTTCTTTTTTAAAAAAGAGCTCCACCGAGTTTCTTGCTGGCTCTTCTCGGTAGGACGGCGTTCCGAACCAGCAGTAAAGTTGACGATTCAAAAGCACTTGTTTACAAGTTTACTTGAATAAAGAATATTTTGAATTTTGAATTTTGAATTTTGTAAGAATGAAATAAATCCGAAAATGTATTTATTTCTTTGTTTATAGTTTGTTTTGATTTTTTCTTTTAGGTCTGAACGAAGCAAAAGGTTAGCTTATTTTTTAGTATGGACATATTTCAATGGATGGAGAGTAGGTACTGTATGGTTTTTTTATCTTGTTATGAACGTAAGTTAACGCAGATGAAGCCGCCTAAATATTTTAAGCGTTAAAACAATAACCTCTCGTGTTCACGAGAGGTTTTTTAACGTGCGTTAAAATACGTCGAAATTAAACAAATGTGTATCCATGTATCTGTACACACGACGGCACATTTAAAACGCAACGTATTTTTATCAGAATTTAGAAGAAATTGGGCGCTACTTTAAGGAGATGCACATTACAAAAGTATTTATAAAATGATATTGCTATAATCGACGATAAAGTAAATAGAAAATAAATATAATGCTAAATGTAGAGGACTATCCGTTTTCATACCTGATACATGAAGGATTCCCATAAACACATGCACTACAAACCTTTGCCACCGCCACCACAATACACTACACACATTCACTATCACAAACTCAACACTCGTTTTGCCCCGCAATCGAAACATCATAAAAAGATAGACTCCACGATAAAATCCCAAAACGATTTTACAACCACTCTACGTTACATAGTCCACTCTACGTTTAGCATTACATATATTAGGTCCTTACATATGAAATTGGCGTTTTCTATGGGAGGAACATAAAGTCGTTTTTTTTTTAATGAAATATATTTAATTAATCAAAGTATGTACCATTGTTATGTATGCACTTTTGCCATCTCATAGGTAGTTCATTGATCACCTTACTAAAAAAAAACATTCGGGCGGGAATCAATAAAATCTTTGAAGGCGGTTTGGACTGCCCCATCGGAGTTGAATTTTTTTCCTTGCAAGTAGTTATCCAAATTGCGAAAAAAATGGTAATCTGTTGGAGCAAGGTCCGGAGAGTACGGTGGATGTCTAAGACATTGTAATTGAAGCTCCTCTGATTTGGTAGCCGTCTGTTGTCCAGTGTGTGGTCTAGCGTTGTCCTGAAGCAGCAGTGGCCTAGAGCTATTGACCAGCCTCGGTTGTTTAGCAGCTAGCTTTTCCATCATGGTTTGCAGTTGCTGACAATAGATATCTGCCGTAATCGTCTGGCCAGATTTAAGAAAGCTGTAGTGAACGACACCGGCACTAGTCCACCAAACACTTATAAGCAATTTTTTTTAGTCAATTTTCGCTTAGGGCAGGATTTGGCTGGTTCGCCAGGGCCAGCCATTGCGATGAGCGCTTCCGATTATCGTAGAGGATCCACTTTTCATCACAGATAATGATTCGATTTAAAATTCCTTCATTATTGTGCCGGTTGAGTAACGTAACGCAGCAGTCGACGCGCGTTTGTCGGTTTGCTTCACTCAATTCATGAGGTACCCACCTTTCAAGCTTTTTCACCTTTCCAATTTGCTTCAAGTGTATTAGAATAGTTTTATCACTAACACCGGAGCCTGCAGCTAACTCGGACGTGGTTTGCGGAATTTTTGCTAAAAAATATATTATTAATTTTGAAATCTTTCTCTCTAAGAAAAATATAAAATAAGTGTACTGTGTACTAGCAAATTTTTGCTTTTTATTTAACCAATGACATCAACGTTCTGTGTACATGTGTACATTAACGATTCAACGCCGAAATTGTTCTAGAAGCTGAGAATGACGTCATAGTTCTTTGTATAATGGTTTTCTATTTCAGTGCGTAGTGTGCGGAATGTTAAGTACATTCATTAACGGTAAACATAATTATTATACAGTAAATTTCATTATAAAATTGCTTTGGATTTTTTTATATAAACATAATTAAAATTATGTTATTCGGAAAAATAACTTACGGAAATAATGTGTTTTAACTCAATTAAAATTGTAATATTTGCTAATTGATTTTTTGTCGACACGATAAGCTCTGGTATATCATATAGCTACTTAATTTATAAATTTTATTAATTAACCTTCTTATATTAAATAAAATATTAATTATTTTTATTTTAATACTTATATCATGTATCCCCCTTTTCACGAATATTGGTGTATTGTTTTCTAGAATATGAATGTGGAAATTATTTATTTCTAAATTCAATGAAACGATAATGAAATTATTTTGTATTTGTAATAAGTTTTTGTTAAAACAGTGTTAATAAGCTTTTCAGCAGTTATGCAAGACGCCATCTTTTCTATGCTAATTATTAAAAATATGTAAACGTGAAGCAAATTAAAAGTTAAGAATGATAATATATTGACTGGCCCGCTGGCGCTGTAGTTGGCAGTGACCCTGCTATCAGCTCCGCGGTTCGAGGGTTTGATTCCCGCCGAAGGCTAACATTCGCTTCAAACAATGTGTTGGTTCTTCTATTCTGGGTGTATATTTGTATTCAAGTATGTATTTAAAATTATATATGTATACATCGCCCCATCCGAAAAATAAAATTACATGTCCTATATATAAACATAAGGAAATGAAACATTTTTCTTCGGATGGAATTCATATTTACCAGTTATCTTTCACCCATAGCATAAGTATTAAGTTATTTTCTTCGGGAACGGACAGCCAAGTCTGCAAGTGTTTGCAAGTGTCCCATAAATTTATTTATATTAATTATAAAAAACGTGGATTTTAAAAACATTTATTTCTTCGTAAAATACTGTAGTTATTTTTTTCATTGATGTAGAGATGATAGTGTCCTATATATGATTGTAGATGTGAAAGGTAATCAAAATAATGAAAGTAAACGATTTTGAAGAGTATTTTAGAATATGACGGACCACTTAAGATGCCTGAGGACGAAGGAAGTATTATTTTGAAATAAACAACACAACTAATATTATTATTTAATTTATTTAGACACGTACGAGATTCCAAACATACTTTACATTTATTTTATTTTTCGAACTGACTGTATGCTGTTAGCCCTAACGGCTTTAACAGCGTCACCGGGCGGGACGGGCGAGTGTAGAAGCATCGTCAAGGTTGCGAAATGCAGAGAGTAGAGCGCAGAAGCTCTACTAGCGTCGGGGAACTACCTACTTTACAAATTTAATGAGTTTTTAAAAGATTGACTGCCGAGTGTCTTCGTTATTATTATCAGGTTAGGTTCATTTCAGTCTAATGATAGCATAATTTCTAAATTATGACGGATTTATAAGGATTCAAAGAATGTAAAATAAGGATTATTTCGATTTGATTTGACAGTTTTTGTTACTTTAATGTATACAATACTACTGCAAACCTATTGTTTGCGTGTCTAGCATACGAATAGGAGCAAAGTTAGCGTAAATTAACATAAACGGCCACTTAGTTTGACGGTCATATCACCAGAAATTCGTGACATGAGATAGTTAGTGTTGTTTAAGTAGGTAATCATTTTATTTAGTCATTCATATTGTTATCTTGAAATCTTCTGGCTATAGAAGTGTCTAGTGGTATCCGCGAATCCGTTCGTGCCAACTGTAAATGTTTAAGTACCCTCAATTATACAATTTTTTCCTGCTCTCGAAAGAAAAATGGGATTTATAGAATTATGCCTTACTTTGCGGAGATCCATAATACAAAAGTAATAAATAATAAAATTATTTTACTATAACTTAATACTTGTGTTATGGGTGACGGACAAGTGGTAAATATATACATATATAATTTTAAATACTTACCTAAATACAAAAATACACCCAGGCTCAAAGAACCAACAAATTGTTTATAAGAAATGTAAAAAACTTCGGCGGGAATCGAACTCGCGACCCGCGGAGCTGAAGGCAGGTTCACTACCCACTGTGCCAACGGGCCAGCGAAAAAAAAACGGGCAATAAAATTGACTTATCGATATATATTTGTTTTTTTTTTGTATTTTTGTATATTAATAAGTATGAATTGCGAAAGTTTAAAATCTGTCATCTCATCTTTATCATGATTGTATAATAATATAAAATAATATTATTCGCGACTGAACTCTCATACATTACTTATTCAATCGTCACGCAAAAAAGGCTTCGAGCTGGTTTTTTCCAGTTGTACAATATCGATTCGGTTTCATATTGTTATATGAACTCGACCAGAATGTTCCTTAAGCTTATGTTTATTTACTTATCTCATTGTTAATCTGTATAAGTGAAGAAAAACTTGTCAAAAAAAAATTAACAATTTGCGTGTATAGAAGAGTACGAGATTCGGCGTAATTAAAGTTCTTAAACATAATGAGTTACGATATCTGTTACAAATATAGTAAATGAAAAACGTATTTAGTTGCGTTAGTCCTGTCAAATATAAAATAGAAAATCATGTAGTATTGCCTACGAGTAGACTGAATCATTTTTTTACAGCTATTAGCTATGCTTGATATACATATATACAAAAAAAATTTGCCATTTTTGTCTAAAAATTGCAATTACCACATTGATAGCGTCATTATAGCAGGAAAGCACAAGGATATCAGTAGTATCATTCGGACGAAATACAAATAGAATACATACATTAAAGCTGCCCAGTGCTAATACCGTGCGACTCTTTAGAAGGAGTCACGGGTTCGAAGCCTAAGCAGGTTGATGAGAGCAATTAGTCTTTCTGTTAAAAACTTATGTGTCTAATTGGTATTTACAATTTGTCACACGTTTTTCGGTAAAGAAATCGTGAGGAAACCTGCATATATATCAAGTATATTCTGGGAATATGTGTATATTACTATACTATGTGTATGCTTACTTACTTATAAACCTTCTCTCTAAAAATTGAGGGAGGAGATTTTTGCCCCGCAGTGTGATAATAAAATAACGTTACTTTACTTTATTACAAATACAATACATCGAAAAACATGTTTAATGCATACTTCATTGATATTATTTAAAATAATCTCCAAATAATAAAAAATATGTATAATTTACTAAAAGCTAAATTCCAGACAGTATTACCTCCTTCGTAATTGGCCTCTTTGATAATAAAAAATAAATAGTTTAGGCTTTTGGGTCTTACGTCAAGAAGCCATATAGTTTAAATTGCTATGACCGCCAAAAATAATAATTTAATAGCACTCGCAATTGTACTTAAAAATACAACAAAAATATATGTTTTAACTTGTAGTGGTACATTATAATTTGCTTCCGTGTTCGGCTGAGCTTAACTCTTTTTATTTCGTTTGTTGCCGCTTTGCCGTTATAAAGTAGAACTTTGTACACCGTAAAGGACATTAATTTTAATTTAAGTTACCTACACACCTCAGCACCCTACATAAAACAGTTAATTCAGCGAAGTATATTAGCCACAAGAATTATTTTACGTTTTAAAAAAAAAGCACGATTTATAGACACCAATGACCGTACCCTATTACGACACACAAAACGAAAAATAACCTTAACCCAAAAACTAAATAATACTGGTGCGAGGGAGAAACAACAACAATGTTTTTTGAACAAACGCGCCGCGCCACGTCAGTCAACAAAAAAAGACAGATCTCAAATCATATTTATTTTCTCCAAAAACACATTTTTGTGAAACGATTTTAAAGAAGCTTGAATTATGCCAGTTATCTGTTACGTAACATATGATCAGTGGATTTTTGGAATGCAGTATCGTTGGTACCACCCTGTCTATTTATCTTTTTTTATATAGTGTAGATTTACGCACCGATTTACGCGTCTCATGCCCGGTTTCACCAACCACCCCTAAACTATCACTTTGCTAAGGGACACCTAACTAAATGGGACTCCTAAACAGACCCCTTACTTAAATTTGATTTCACCAATGAATGTTACCCCTAACTATGGGACTCCTAACTATGTGACGTTTTTTTAACCATAATAGTGCGTGACTTGCTATCGATATTTACGATTGATAAAAATATATTGAATTATTTCTGTAAGAAGAAATAACTATCAATTAAGATTATTAAGTATGAAATGAAAATGCTTAAGGTGTACATCTTGCGAATGGAACTGTGTACTTTAGTTATATTTAGCACATTATACCAGTAATATGCTAAACATAACTACACACATTTTTTAACTTATTAATTATAGTTAGATGATAAGAAACTAAGATCTAATAAAATAAATAGTCCTTACTCACCTATTATCTGGGTATTCCAAATAAGGCTCAATCTTTTCTAGTAAATACAACACTGTCGATTTATATAACCTATATCTCTTAAAAAAGTGTACTTCATCAAAATTTATAAAATAATTTGGCCGCTTTCGATAAAGTTTTGGTCTTCGACTTCTATTCACGACAATAATAGTATCAATAGTTTCTAAATTATCGAATAAATCAAATAAATCACTGTCCATTTTCGTCTTGTAGTTTCTTTTATAGTTGTGTGTCGGTTTGGGGAGTCGACAATCCACTCCTCAAATTTAAGAGTCCCCTAAGCGGTTAAGTGACCCCTAAATGTTGGTGAAACGAAAACGGTCTCCTAAACGTCCCCTAAATATACATAGGGGTCTCTTAAATTGTAGGGGATGTCGGTGAAATCGGGCATCAGTCTTTCCTTATGACACAAAAGTAGTATTCGCATACCAGTGCATACGAACAGCGTCCATGAAGATTCATGTCGCAATGGAACGTGTGCCCGACATCTTTAACTCATCGATCCTTGCAACAAGGCCGCACACATACATAAACAAAATAGCTATAATCATAACTAATCAATACATATTATAAAATTAAAATATTATAAACGCTGTCTGTCTGTATATGGTCGATTTTCTCAAAAATTACAGAACGGATTTTTGTACAGTATCTACTAAAAGATAGTGCGATTTCTGAGGAAGGTTTAGGTGAATCGTATATTACTGTTAAATTTATGGGATTCAGGATTTACGCGGTAATAACTGTGAGACACACTGATTTACACGCGAATGAAGCCAGCGCATTTCGCTTGTATTGTCATAAATGTGAGAGTCTCGCTGTCTATGTCTGTTAATATGTCACAATTAAAGCTAAAGACCTGATTATATTTAAATTTTTCAAATTCAAAATAATCTTAATTCAAGTAAACTTGTAAATAAGTGCTTTTGAATCGTCAACATCTATCTACTGCTGGTTCGGAAAGCTGTTCCTACCGAGAAGAACCAGCAAAAAACTCGGCGCTTGCTCTTTTCAAAGAATAATTCTTATTTCTAGTTACATATAATTATTAATGTCTTGTGCAGGGTCCAAGAGTAGCTATATCACGCATTCTTATCGTCTAAGTAATCCTCAATAGTATAGTAGGCTTTCTGAATCAGTCTTTTTTTAATAGTAGTGTAACTGCTGTAATGATAAAGTTAAAGGATATTAACAAAATTTAGTTATAGGATATTAACAACCCTGATTTCTTAAAAAAAAAAAAGGAAAAACACGCATTATAGTAAAATAGAACAAAAATATTAAGTAGTTAAATTTTTTATATTAATAATGCAAATGTAATTATTCTAAGCCTGCATAAATTGTATTGTTAACCTACTTAATTTAAATTTTAAATGATGTTGATTGTTATCAGTAAATTAATTTAAATAAAATAAATAAATAATAAATAAATATATGGGACATTTACACACACGGTCGTCCGTCCCCAAAGTAAGTAACTTAATACTTGTGTTATGGGTGACGAACAACTGGTACATATACTACATATATAATTAAATACATACTTAAATACAAATACACACCCAGGCTCGAAGAACCAACAATTTATTTATAGAAAATGTTGGCCCTCGGCGGGAATCGAACCCGCGACCCGCGGAGCTGAAGGCAGGGTCACTACCCACAGCGCCAACGAGCCAGTTTACATTAATAGATTAATAAAATAATAGATATTATTCGATATTAATATAGATAACTGTCGAATTTTATTAATATTACTTCAATAAAATAAGTAGACGTAACCCTTAAATTTGTCTTACTGATATTGAATTTAAATATACTTTCCGTTTTTCGTATAAGCCTTTAATATCATTCTCCTGCCCTTATCCCACTTTAAGTAGGGTCGGTACATATTTCAAACATGTTGTTACATGTTTTGGCTAGTTATTTTATCACCGGTCGCCTGCCTGACGTCAACTTACCTTATTCGCCTTTTACGACACTTCAGTAAGAAACGAGGATAGTCGGACGTATAAGCCTACTATATAACATAATTCAGTTTTAATTAATTACACGCTAGTACTTTGAAAATCTACGTAGAATGGACCCAAGAATGCTACAAACGTTTCTGCGTCAAATCCCGAAGCTGATTCTTTGTAGTAAAAAAGAGCCCTCTTGTCATAATTTAAAACTTTTAACTGAATTAATTCACGATAGAAGCTCTTCCTTCGCTAGAAAATTTTAAAAACGTGGTCATGTTGTTTTATATAATATACTTAATAAATTAATTATTGCTACAAACATTTAAAAATAATCAACTCTGTAATCTTAAGCAGGAAACCAGTATATAATTAATTATTATTTTAAAAGCACAACAGTAAAATACGCTGCGTATAAATCTGCATAGATGCAATCGTATCGTCTTTTAAATTATTTATATAATTAAATAGAAATCGTGGATAAGAATAAATATTTCAAATAAAATATTATTGTTTATTTAATCTCTTTATGAAGTTGCGATCGTGCAGGTTGTTTAATTTTACTTTATTATATTTGAAGGCCTTTTTGACAACATAATAAAGTATATATCCGTACCAGAATAACTTAACAAATCCAGAAGCACTCTTTTCAGGACAGCCATAAATATGTTTACGTTTAGTACACGTTTAAGAGAGTTATTTAAATATTCACAAGTTTGTATATGCGTAATAAAAGACTTATTGGCTTCATTAAAATATTCACCATATAAATAAGGCAATCGCAATAGGTTTAAAAAAAATGACTTACTGAGTGTAGTTCACGGAATATACTTCCATTCTTAGACCCGCCTTCGGCATAAATGTAAGTATAAAGATTTAAGTGAATCTCGTTACAAAAAATACTTATTTAAACTTAAATTAAAAAATTTAAAGCCTGAACGGCTAAAAAAATATCATTTTTTCAACTTCCGTTTCATTGAAATCTAATAGATCGAACTTCGAAACAAGGTTGTCACATCGATTCTTCAAAACAGGTATAAAAACGTCACTGCGAATTAGTAACTATTTACATTGAGGAAGGTCATAATATAAATATTTTATATAAAATGATGGTACAAAAATACAGTTTACACCTGCATAACTCAAAAATTAATAAATAAATTAACCTAAAATTTCCACACAACAGTGCACATTTATATAATAATGTTTAACGTATTGTTATAACGATGTTCTCTTGCACACAGCAAAATTTCTGACTCTTCAAAGCGTGACAAGAGTTTATCTAAGTGTTTAAATATAACATTGGCGTAGCTATGTAACAAAAACGCCCTGGTGCAAAAAATAAACTGATGTCCAAACTAAACCATTTGAAATCTTTTGTTTGTATTAAAGACGCGTTCCTGTATTTTCCACATACAACTTTTTTTTATTTAGATAGTTGGTCTCTGCTTCGCTGCTATCATACATCAAAACGATACAAAAGAAAATGATGAAAGTTCTTGAGAACTTACTGAAATGATTTTAAATTAAGAAAGTGAAAACTAACCAATAAAATCAAAACTTAAAGTACGATTACTTGGCTTCGATATTTTATGTTATGTAATCTTTATTACTTGCATTGGATATCTACGTTTGTTAAAAAAAAAGTTGTTTGAAAATATAATTCGAATTACTTGGAAACTTAAATAAAATGAACATCTACGGGTAAAGGTGAACAATAGATACAATATCGTACAACATATATATAGAACAGAATAAATATAGAACAATATCTTTAGAATTGTAGAGATATAATACATAACTATATATTGAGTTTTCTTATAACTGAAAATTTCTCGTTGTTAAATATAAGGTAAGAAAACATCTGTTTCTAAACAAAAACTTCCTAAGAATAATTGTAGCTTGTCAACGCTGTCGAAGATTCTAGATGGTTGCTCTACGGCCACAATGGACACCGACACATCCCTATTAGCTCACAAAGCATCAAATTGTGACAGATTAATCATCTGAAGCATCCAGACACATCGTACGATGTCACCTCATATTACATCACCGTTGTCCTCATTTGATAACGATCCAATATATGCGCAAGATATCACTATCAAAACAAATATACAGCGACAATGAACATGAAAAGGTAACTGTAAACATAAAAAATACTCCTCTCTCCTTTTCTTTAATAGCGGAGGATTGGAGCTTAGATCATACAAGCTGCTTCCTTGTAAATTGGTAGTTTACACATATCTCCTGAATTCTCTACAAATGTGCAGGTTTGTGGAGATCCTTGAAGAGACCATGTCAAGTAGTGGACGTCCGTATGTTGTCCAAACAGAGTGAGAGAGAGTGCCAGATTCCTTCACAGAAAAGCATAAGATTAAATGCAAATATCAACTAGGCATATAAGTTTTAAAATAAAAACTCATAGATGTCCCGGATTTGAACCTGTGATCCTCTTGATAGACTCAGACGGTCTCACCATCCGGCTAACATAAATTCTATTAACATGTTGTACTTACAAACTAACTAACTTTACTAACGTTAAAGTAGTTTCAGATGTATTATAAAGAGTTGCTTTCAATGTGTTTGTTTCTTTATACAAGGGTAAAACTGTGAAATTGTCTGTTTTATCGCGGATTATAGCAAAATAATACTTTCATTACTTTTGTATTATGAAAATCCGCAAAGTAACGCCTAATTCTATAAATTATTTACAAGAGTAAATTGTTAAACGTATTATCTGTTAAACCTGAGTGTTCGAGTCATGTAGATTTTTTTGTTTAGTAAGTAAATAAAATATTACAGCATTCTTTTGGGAATATCATGGAAAGTAGCAATGTAATGTAAAATACCCAAACTTTTGCCAGTTTTATTAGTTCTATAAAACTAATACTAAGTCTTAACAGCTTTCATTATATCTCGAAATATATGCTGCTTTCCCCTAAGATGTAACTCATATGACGCATTTTTTTATTGATTAAGTACATACGTTTTTGTAAGGGCTGTGAACGTGTTACCCAATAAAGCGCGTGACCAAGCACTGCTCGGTTAACATAATGTATAGTGTATTAAAAATAGTAATCGTGCTCCAACGAAATAATTAAAAGTGTAAAGTAACGGCCTGTTAATATCCCACTGCCGGGCATAAGGCCTCCTCTCTCAGTTTTTTGGAGAGAAGGGTTTGAGCTTAAACCTACCACGCTGCTTCAATTAGAGCATTGGATTTGTAGGTTACACATGTCTCTAGAATTCTCTAGAAATATGCAGGTTTCCTCACGATGTTTTCCTTCACCGAAAAGCGTGTGATAAATTACAATTATCTATTAGACACATGGGTTTTAATAGAAAAACTCATTGGTGCCTGCCCGGGTTCGAACTCGTTTTCCCCTCGAAAGAGTCGCACGGTCTCACCGCTGGGCTATCACAGCTATATTAAAAGTATTGTAGACAGATATATAATTTAGCATGGATACAATATAATAATAATATGCCGTGTGGTATCCGGCTGAGTAGAATAGACCAACCTCATTTCTTACCGAGGTGTCGTAAAAGGCTACTAAGGTAAGTCGACCCGCCGTGTGGTATCCGGCTGAGTAGAATAGACCACCCTCTTTCTTACCGAGAGCTCGTAAAATACGACTAAGGTAAGTTGACGTCAGGCAGGCAGCTGGTCGTAAAATACGTAAGAGTGGGATAAAGGCAGGAGGATGATGACGAATATAGCATAGATACAAATTACATCAATGGCTTTTAATAACAAACAAAGTGAATAATACAAATGCATTTGCTAGGAGGGAATACCACAACAGATTGGACTCGTCACGTAGTACTTACTCTACTTACGCAAGCAATACCATATTCCATTGATAATTTTACGGCGCACTGCAGTCTGTGGCCGAACGACTCGTGACCTGTTTATTACCAGCATGGTTCCGTAATTCAATTATTTAGTATTTGGAGAAAAGATTTCGTCATTCAGCAGATTGCAATTTATGTCAACAGTATTGCGTTCAGTCATAGACATATTTAGAAGAACGGCAACGATAAACTATACTAATATTATAAAGAGGAAAGATTTGTATGTAAATTCCGGTATTCCAGCAATATCTGTTTACACTCCCCATTTGTTACAGTTATAAAAAATTCCAGGTGTAATTCCAATTTATCATAGTTTTTTCCACAGAATGTATAATGTATCGTATAACATAGTACGTGGAATTCTTTTAACTTTACTTCGTCCTTACTAATTGACTTCAAAAAAGTAGATAAAATATCGCAAGTAGATTTAGATGTAAATATCAAAAACTGACTAAACATCTGCACTTTTGTGTAAATCGAATATTGTGAAACATTAATACATCGATCATATTATCATCATCATTCATTTATTCGTATTTGCTAAGTTAATACGCCTATAGCCTAGTTATTAGATCGTGTGACGCTTGCAAGGGTTTTTCTATCTCGTCATATGTAATTAATTGATATTTAAAATCATCAAGAACTTGTAATGTAGCGGAAAACTTCGAGGAGTGATGTGAAAAATCTTTCATTTTTATGTTTTTATACATCATGCATAAATTATTTCGTAATCAATGATCTTATACCTAACATGTTCGCAAGGAACATGTCATCGTTTTGGTTTGCTTGCTCACGCGGAGTTGTAGCTGAACTCCAAATTAAAAGTAACATTTGCCGTAACCACTTAGAATGGAATAAGGGCGAGAATAATGAATAATATAACACTTTTGCTGATGGATCTAATGATATCGGCAGTTTATCTCACGGTGAAGAACATACAAGAAATATTCATATCAGCATGTATGGTGACAGCTGACAGAGTTGTCTAAAAATGAAATATTTGTGAGTTCACATCAGAGTAACAAGACGGACACACAAACAGTATCTTTCTCTCCAAGGAAATACTGATCTCTCTGGTAACAGAAGTCTTTGCCCACGAGTGGGCTAATAACTCTTAACCACTTTTTATGACATAATAAAACAAGCATTTATGTATAATGTTACGCCAATTCCACTAGTAGATATGTATTATAAAAACATAAAGCATTATGACTAAAAATCTCTCCTAAATCTTTAATGAACCGTATATGTACCTAATTAGTTTTTTAATGTGTATTTGTTAAAATACAAAGACTATAGTACAATTGTTTACCATATTAATATATGTTTAAGGCAATTTACGACTATATTATAAGCATAAAGTATTTACTTAATAAAGTTGTTACTCCTTTTTAATGTTAATTGCACAACCATAATGGTAAGTCAAGAATTCAAGAAATATAAATCATTTCCTTTTTTTCTTGTAGTACATGAAGCAATTTAAATGCCTCAATGTTGTTCTAACGAGGTTAAGCTGGTACGTAGCGAAAATAAATAAATATATGGGATACTTACACACACGGCTATCTGTCCCCAAAGTAATGGGTAAGAGAAACTGATAAATATATATACATATGTAGTTTTAAATAGATATAAACCCACGAAATTATTTGTAGAAAATGATGACCCTTGGCGGGATCCAACTCGCGACACGCGAAGCTGAAGGCAGGGTCACTGCCAACTGCGTCAACGGTCATGTCAAGTAATGAGGAGGAATGAAAATCATGTAACCCTAAAAACACTTTTAAATATTAATGAAGATAGATATATGAATATGATTATGTGAAGAATGATATACATTTTGTTGACAAATGAAGGAGATTGGAAGACGAAGATATATTATGCCGACCTGACTAAGACCTGACCTTACCTGACCTGACAATTGCGGATTATAGCAAAATAATTTTATTATTACTTTTGTATTATGGATCTCCGCAAAGTAACGCCTAATTCTATAAAATATTTATCAATAGGAGGCAAAATACGCGAGAAAAAAAAAACAAGTTGTAAAATTTCTTCTCTTAGCTCTGAAGTTTCTTCTGGACATTCCGTGTTAATGTTGAACCATATAGAAATAATATTTGCATTAGTTTTTATCTTCATTTACTAATCATTGAAATACCAGCAATAAAATAACAGTGAAGCGTTAATCTGTAACCAATAAAAATTAAATACCCACTATTAAGAGCCTCTTAAGCATCTATGGTTGATGACACATTAATTAATTGATTTCCTGTACAATTATCAATGTATCAAACTAATTACTCTGCAAAGTTATCTTAATTCCTCTAAATGTTAACTTGTTTTTTTATTATTCTCATTCGTTGATACTTATAAATGTTAAAGGAAATCAATAGAGAAACTCATTATATATGTGTGATTGCAATTGAGACGCTAGGGCCACGGAGACAAAGTACAAAAAAAATTGAGCTGTTCTCACACCTCGGTTAATTGCCTCTTCAGGTGACAAGAGAGCTGGCTCCTTTTTCGAAGGAAGAATCAACTTAGCGATTTAACGCGAAAACGCTGCCAACATTCTTGGGACCGTTCCACGTGGGCATGATTTGTATAGTAGTAGCGTGTAAGTAATTTAAGAGAGACAACTTGTATGTTTTTATTCAAAAAAAATATCTCATTATTATTTGATGGCCACTTTTTGTTTGAAGGCTGATCTACTCTAATAACGTGATAATAAAACAAATCAAGTTAAAGAAGCTATTAACCAAATTTAATGTCCCTACTGTTAACCGATGAGGAGTTCTCTCGCCTGGTGCCAATCCTGACAGCAACATTAATTATAATTAATTCATGCTTATCATAAACATGCATTGTCATTGGAACTGGACAAGAATGTAAAATTTCGGCTTAATGGGACACCGGGAACTAAAGTAGCGGCCTGTTACAATCCCACAGCTGGGAATAGGCCTCCTCTCTCCGTTTCTGGAGAGAAGGGTTGGAGTTAAGACCTACCACGCTGCTCCAATGCGGATTGGTAGGTTACACATATCTCCAGAATTCTCTAAATATATGCGGGTTTCCTCACGATGTTTTCCTTCACCGAAAAGCGTGTGATAAATCAATTAGACACATGAGATTTAATAGAAAAACTCTTTAGTGCCTGCCCGGGTTTGAACTCGTATTTCCCTCGGAAGAGTCTCACCGCTGGGCTATCACAGCTCTCCGGGAACTAAGTCAAATTTAACTTGCAAGATTCCACCTTCATATACATACAAATCAAGTTAAATAAAAACCTTTTCAAAAACAAAGAAGAATCAACGTCGTACGTATTATACGTGGTCATGATTTTTATAGTACTAGCGTGTAAGTAATTTAAGATAGATATAACCTGCACATTTTTGTCCTAGTAAATAACGCAAGGACGGTAATAGTCTATCTTCTTATTACAAGCTATGTTTTAAGTTAGCGTTCCTCCTACTTTGCATTTCGCAACCTCGACGATGCTTCTGCGCTCGCCCGTCCTGCCCGGTGACATTGTAAAAGCCGTTAGTGCTAACAGCCTACAGTCAGTTCGAAAAAAAATCCTTCTAGAGTTCTTCTTTCTTGCAAGTGTGAAGCAAACAAATTTACAGTATGTATAAATTATTCGTAATCTTAAGAGCTAAATTGCTTACTCTCTAAAGACGAATAACCAATAACACTGGCTTAACATAGTTCATTAATGGCTCAAAATTTCGACCTTCATATAAATGATGACCTCCCCAAAGTTATTTTCTTGAAGCACTTCTCGATGTCATACGATGCCAAGATACGCCCAAAACCTACTTATTTTAATGTTTTCTACCTAGTATCGTATTTTCGTACTTATCATGATTTGGAACTATTAGTAGACACTATACTTTGACTAAACAGTAACAATGTATAAAGTTAATAATTTCAAATTTAAATATTATATTATCGTGAAAACGAGGAATATAAAAAACTCGTATGCATTTATTGTGATGTTATCTAGATATGAATGAATGATACTGATAAGATAAGCATTTTAGTTCCAGTGATTAGGTACCTACATAGCGTAGGAATAACAATTTCATGTCTTAATCTATGTTTATTCGGTATAGTCGAAGCTCTTTTCTTAGTCAAACAAAATAAATTATACATTCCACACTAATTTCTACTTCAGTGTTGGTGAAACTCCTGCAGCGGGTTTTCTAAAACTTAGAAGTTTATATGTATATTAGAAATGAACAACGTGTCATACGAATATACAGCGAAATATGACCTCAAATTCCATGGCTTCTCGTAATTCTATCAGGTGAAGAACGAACCAGCGTGTAAAGATCTATACTATTTATAATAATAATCATTAAGATTCTCATCATAGACAAGTTAAGCAAATATCTCGAATTCTCTAATGGAACCTCATAATCGGCGATCATAAACCATTAAATGCGAGCACGATCATGTAGTTATACTCATCTGTACTCGCTAATCATTGTCTAATAGGGTCACCTATGATCGCCTACAACCCGGGAAGTGTCCGTTATTCGTACACAGGGAATCGCTGATCGCTGAGGGAATACATATGATCGTATTTATCGTATAATTATACGATCATGTGGAAAATTGCACGTCGATCAAACCGATTATAGCCGATCACACAATCATCGCTGATTATGAAGTGAGGTTCAGGTCACGTGATTTGAAATCTAAACATTTATTTAACAATAAAAATTATCCTTTGCGCGGATTAGAATTATGAGAATAATTATATTCATTTATTATGGAAATGATGTAGTTTAATTACCAGCTGGAGTAACTTGTTCATCGCTATCTTTATTAACATATATTAAATTCTTTAAGTATGCAAGTTTACCATCGAGCGAAGTCCAGTATTTATAATATAGCTAGTCTATAACATTAACATAACAAAGCAATAAGGTCATAAGGTTCGGATTAGCGTTGAATAGACGAAAGGGACCATAGTGCGACCCTATATAAAATGCATATAGAACGGGAAGAATAACTTTACCGGGTGTAATAATACAAAACTTTAGTTTTTATTGGAACTCATCATCATTCTCCTGCCCTTATCCCACTCTTAAGTGGTCGCCTGCCTGACGTCAACTTACCTTAGTCGTATTTTACGACCCCTAGGTAAGAAAGAGTGTGGTCTATTCTACTCAACCGGATACCACACGGTGGGTCAACTTACCGTAGTCGCCTTTTACGACACCTTGGTAAGAAATGAGGGTGGCTATTCTACTCAATAATATAATTTTTAATGGAACTGAATAAAATTATTCTAATAATAATAAAAATACTCTTAATAAAATGTGATTTTAAAATATAGATACCTAAAGAATACCTAATTCAATTCATACAATTCGATTACGAACATATCGCACGCTTAATATTAAAGTGACTGAATTCAAAATTAGGCTGAATTGAGATAGATACATTGTAGTCCTTATTTCAATGCCAGATATGAGATCATGCTGCGAACTATTAAAAAAACTAGTGTTTTCTTGCTCTTCCTCTCACTAGTATTGAAGGCGCTACGCTACGTCTAATTGCAATTTGTCACAAACAACTTTTGAATTAGGTCACTTTAATATTAGTATTAAAGTGATTATTTATACGATGCGTGCGATATGTTCTTGTGTACGTTTGTATATGTTTATGTGTTTATTTTTGAGTGACTTTTAAGATTGTGTGTATATTAGTGTGAGACAGAGAGAATGAGAATAACTTTTTTAAAATAAAATGCCAAGATTCCACACCACTTTTCAACAAAATAGTCGTAAAGGAATTCAATTATTTAATTTGCGGTTCATCGCTGTAACTGTTAAATGCTTTCAATCGAGATGTCATTGAACATTGCGAATCACCTGACATGCATTACATAATCAATTGTTTGCTGTAGTCGTTTAGCTGTTAGCTCATTTACGGTAATCCATTTTTATTTTGATGACTAACTTGCGTACTTATCTAATCTGATGCGAGTAATGATACGGTCTAAAATAGTTACACTAGTAATAGAAGTTATCCACTGTACTCAATGATTCCGACTTGTTTTATTTTTTGCAACTGTGCTTTTAGCAATGACGTCAATGGGAGGTAAAATCATAATAAAATTTGACGATCGAATTCTCCTCTTCTGTCTAAATGTGGATATGATGGTAAAAAGCAATAAGGCACTTAGGTTTTCAATAAATTGAGTTCGATATCTGCACTAAACAATCTCTATTATAGATGTATGTAAAACATTAGTTTATAACCACGGTTAAATTATTTATGCTAAACCCATAAATTTATACTATTAATGGTCAAATGTTTCAAATGCGTCTACAATCTAGAACGTTTATTAAATATTTCGAATAATTTAAGCATGTATATTAGTCAACTAAAAAAAACTTTTCGACCATTGCGACTAAGTCTGATTTAAAGTTCGAAAAGATGACTAACGCCGTCTATCGACGTATAAAGAAACGATTTGAAAACCAGTTGCTATTTATCCATCCATTTTATTATAACACAGTACGTCGATTTGAGAATCACCTTAACTTAATAAAAAGATTATACAAATATTAATAATCACATAATTTTATTACTGTTTGTCTGAATTCCAAATATAAGTCGTATTCTGCTTGTAATTGAAAATACGAAATAATCAATAGTATGAAAGTAACAGCCTGTTGCTATGCCCACTGCTGGGCTTAGGCCTCTTCTCTCCGTTTTTGGAGAGAAGGATTGGAGCTAAGACCTACCACGCTGCTCCAATGCGGATTGGTAGGTTACACATATCCCTAGAATTCTCTAGAGATATGCAGGTTTCCTCACGATGTTTTCCTTCACCGAAAAACGTGTGATAAATTGCAATTATCAATTAGACACATAAGTTTTAATAGAAAAACTCATTGGTGCCTGCCCGGGGTTTGAACCTATGTTGTCTCTAAAGAGTCGCACGGTCTCACCGCTAGGCTATCACAGCTTGATATAGAATCATATTATCAATAGTATGATTTTAATGTAATAGTATAAGGAAAATCATATAAATTAAAGGCACATATTGTTATAATTTGTGATGTTCAAATTAACGTTAAACGTAAAAGCTATAGTGACATAAATAAAATTCGTATTTCATTTTAATAATTTAATGAAAATTCAACTAAACGTATAAATCTTATTTATACTTACAATAAACAAGTAAATGGGTAAATATTTACATGCAACAAGCGATAGCGTAATATCGCGCGCTTCTATTCAAAATTGCACTAACAAAATATGGGACCTGATGAAGGTACCCTATGTACTCGACCGATGATTCACCAAAAATATCATATTTTTTAATAGTTTTATCATCCATCTCTCAGATTCAATTAAACATTTCATATAAAACTTATCAAGGTAGTAGCGCGCGTTCTGAAGTCTTCGAGATGGCATATAAACCTATTTTTAAATTATTATTCCACTAATTTCATCGTTGTATTGCGATACATGTAATTGTATACACAATATAATGTAAACTAAACACAATTATTATTCACAATTGTACACATCATTGTGACAAAAGTCGACATAATTTTAATTTCAAATAATCCTAATAATTTTAATTTTAAATAAAGCCTAATATTACCTAAATGTATGTCATAATTTATAGAATGAGGCGTTACTTTGCCAAGATCCATAATACAAAAGTAATAATAAAATTATTTTGCTATAATCCGCGATACAGTAAATAGAAAATATATATAGTGTTAAATGTATAGTGGACTATCCGTATTTTCATACCCGATATGTGCAGGATTCGTATAAACACATGCACAAACCTCCACCACTTCCACCACAATACACAAGCACTACACACGTTCACTATCACAAACTCAACAATCGTTTCGCCCCGCAACCGAAGCATCATCGGGTATGAAAATACGGATAGTCCACTATACATTTAACACTATATATATTTTCTATTAACTGTATCGCGGATTATAGCAAAATAATTTTATTATTACTTTTGTAAATGTTTGTCGCTTCAACCGAGACTGAAAGATTTTAAACAAAGTTTATCAATAATTGTTTCATCAACTTTATACAATATCATCGGGCATAGCTCCTTAAGAAATGATTATAATGTGAACGAGCACCATCAAGAATAAAAACAGTTGAATATTGATTGGAACACTTGATAATTTTACGACAAAAGTATCATTGTGGAATAATTTGTTATTGTTAATAACTCATTAAGAATTAAATTTAAAAACAAATGTAATACCTTTTTTAATACATATTCCATATAAGCATTAATAAACAATTAAAAGCGAATAAAATTCTTGTCATTTAGCACTTACTGCAACTACGATTTGTGATGGTGCTCTGTTTTGGTGGATGTTATATGTTATATTATTTGTTTTATACCTAATGCTATTGTTTAAATTTGTATACATTGTGTTATAATTTATGCTCTTAACGAATTGAATCTATTGAATTTAAAGTAATATCTTTGAATTTGAAAATAATATCGCAAAAATAAATTTTATTTTTACCACCACATGAACTCACCATCATGAACCACCAGTCGAGTATTTAAACAGTAGAAGACCGTACCACGTTTATTTTTAGCCTCATTTTCAATTCGAAATTAATTTTAATTATGATCACAAATCCGCATTAATTTTAAAATAAGATTAAACTTATCATAAGAATCAAATGTGTTATAAAGTCGTTAAGAAAACGCACAAAAAATAAAATTCTTAAGTTAAGAATTTAAAGTTTACAATGGTTTTTGTACACAACTATAAAGTACTTTTGTACTAAAAAAAACTGCTTAATTTGCAGCCGAAAATGATCGTGATACGTTCTTTAATTAAATTGTAACGAGTAAATGTTATACATAAGTATATAAAGGCAGTCTTACGCCGTGGCCACGGTTGCTTATGATAGGGAGACCGCTACACTTGTCTAGTACTACGTTACAATACATAATATATAATGAATGACCTAACAGAACGGCTGTGGCTGCAAATACATATCAACAAAAAGATATAATAACAATATAATCTATAGTAACATGTGAAATTTGCTATTCATTCATACTCATTGTTCCGCTTGGGCTTTGACCATAAATTGATACAGGTATATGGTATTTTTTAATACCCCAAATGTTGTGTATTCTATAAATGTTATAACATGACAAAAGGCATACCTAAAACTTAACTAATAACTTCAATTTATATAAGCAAAGAAAACCCTGAGTTCTATCTTATATTATGTTTTTTTAGTCATAACAAATAAGCGCAAGAGATATAAGCTGTGATAGCCCAGCGGTGAGACCGTGCGACTCTTTCGAGGGGAACACGAGTTCAAACCCAGGCAGGCACCAATGAGTTTTTCTATTAAAACCCATGTGTCTAATTGATAATAGTTATTTATCACACGCTTTTCGGTGAAGGAAAACATCGTGAGGAAACCTGCATATCTTAAGAGAATTCTGGAGATATGTGTAACCTATCAATCCGCATTGGAGCAACGTGGTAGGTCTTAACTCCAACCCTTCGCTCCGGAAACGGAGAGAGAAGGCCTATTCCCAGCAGTGGGATTGTAACAGGCCGCTACTTTAAGCGCAAGAGATAGGCTATGAGAATATCCCATAAACCCATGAAGTCTACGTATATATCATGAAACGATAAAGGAAGACGAAATCTGTATTGCACAGTCCAACAGCCGTTTACAATCTAATTAAGAATATAAAGTCGCTACGAATATTACTGGGTTAATAAAAATGGCCTCGCCTATACGAAACGATAACAACACTACTAACTACGAATATGACGACTAGACTAGATCTTTGGAGGGATTTGTCTAGGAAGTTTGGAAGAACTACAGGCACGAAAACATTTGCGTTCAGAATAAGACCTTTTATTTTCATTGCTTATTTATCAAAGAATCGCGTTATAGGCAAGGGCGTAGCCAGGATACTATGTAGAGGGGGTAAGAAAATCATTACTGTATTATTTTAATCTTGGTTTTTAATATATGGGTATCTCAACGCACATTAATAGTAGAGGTGAGATAAATTATGTTTCACGCAAACCTTATAAAGTGTCATTTTGTTGAGTTGTCACTTTACCAGCGACTGCACGCTCTTCCAGCAAGATGCATTTGCGCTCTTAACCCTTTGCCCGTACCTCGCCCATGGTAATAAGGATTTTTGGCTTTAAAATCATATCCGACATAAGGGAAAGTCTTATCTTTTGGAACAGAAACGTTCTGTAAAATAGTAATTCACGCAGTTTTACACTTGTAACCGAAACCGTATAAGTTCTTTAAATACTTATTTACTGTAATAAAAGATTATATTGTTCCTTTTCATTCTTAAATTAAAGGACAACTCAATGTAATATTTCAAAATATATACCTATGTAGGTTTATATGCTCGTGTTTTCGTAAGCGACCATAATTAAATCTAGTATAGGAAGACTTAATGTCTGTTAAAAATTAAAATTTTCTAATTTAGAAATGACATATTGACTGAGAATCTAGAAAGGGTGTATCCAATTAAGAATCCAATTAAATTAGAAGCAAATGTTTTCGGCCAACTTAAAGCTACTCGAACTTAAACAAAATGGCTACTACTATTTGGCAAAGTGGGAATAACAGAGGTTTTGGCGACTTGCAAAAACAACGATTTCATTACGGAAACCTAGATTTATGAAAGGTTTAGATACAGTTGACTAAAATCCATTCTTCAGTGCTGATTGTAACGTTTTTGTTTTATAATAGTTCAAATTTATATACCATAAACGATAAATTTCGACTGGCCCGTTGGCGCAGTTGGCAGTGACCCTGTCTTCGGCTCCGTGGGTCGCGGGTTCGATTCCCGCCGAGAACAAACATTTTCTATTTAGGATTTGTTGGTTCTTCGAGTCTGGGTGTATATATGTATTCAAGTATGTATTTAAAACTATATATGTAGTATATTTACCAGTTGTCCATCACCCATAACACAAGTATTAAGTTACTTACTTTGGGGATGGACGACCGTGTGTGTAAATGTCCCATATATTTATAAAGAAATGCTTAATCACCGATAAAAAAGCGTGATAGCTTATCCCTTCGATAAACTTACAATAATTTCAAACAATAAGAGGCTGATCGTGCTGAAAATTCGTCGAAAAATTAGAAATTAAGTCGCTATCTATCAAATATAATAGATTTTTACGACGTAAATATTATATTATTTTTGCATTATGTTGCCAGTTACATGAGATAGATGACGTTACCTACCTTTAATTTTATTGTGTTACACAAAGAACAATTTCGTTTATTTTATATTAGTTTATTGTTTTTATATATTTTCGTTTGTCTTATTTATGTTTCGTTTAATATAAAAAATACTGGTTTTTTACTACTACTAATGTTTTTATACATCATGTACTAGCACATTTTTTATTTAAGCCTCATGGAGTTTTTATTGATGACGTATCAATCAGCACTCTTTGAATAATCTATGGAAATAGTGTCCAGATGTGAGTCAAAATTATATTTATGGATCCTTATTTCGTTTCTAAGTTAATCGCAAGTCACCAAACTATATTTTTAGAGGGAGTCGAGCCGCGTCCGTTGCACCGCAAGCAGTGCCGATTGTTGTTGTAAGCTCTTACGCAATCCTTCTAGAGTCTGCAAAACCTAGAAAATAATACCATTAGTAAACTTTTTAAAATAAATTTAATTAATTTCGCTATCCGAATTGCAAAGCTTTATCAGAAGTTGTCAGTTACCTCGTCTCGTGCGTAGGCTTTCCTCTTAGGGGGTTCAGAGTGCGGTCTGTCCGTGGGCGAAGGGGGTTGAACAAGGGGTCGCGGGGCTGGGGGGGCTGCGAGAGGGGAGCGGCGCGCTACAGGTGACAGGCGACGGGGGGGCTCGGGGGAGATGGCACGGATGAAATTCGTGACGTGAGTACGCTCCGGGCTCCGTCGTGGCGCATCCACCTTTAAATGGAGGGGGGCGTTAGGAATGATTCAAGGATTTGCTTTTCAAAGAAAACCATTAAACAACAATTAGGAATAATACAATTGAAGGTTACTATAACTGTTTCGTATCAGTCTTCAGAAATTCAACACTCGACCTCCATGACAAAAGACATTTATGAATATCAAAAGTCAATAATAAGTGTCAAAAGTTATTCTTTAGTGTTGTAAACAGTTCGATGCGCAAGACAATGCAAACCTTTACCTTAGCCTAAGGATTACCTTGCGGCCGCGCCCTCGACCCATTCGGACCGAACCGCGCACATACCTGCAGCAAATATCCCAACAGTCAGCTCTCGACTTGTCCCTCGCAAACGCTTCCGTGCCTTTATTAATATTTTCGCCCAAATATTGTATCCAAGTAATTCATTAGATTCCGTCATTTTACTAAATTTAATTCTGTATATAATAAACAAATAAACATAAACAAACTAGTGCGTATGGTTTCATTGACAATATCTCGCGCCATCACTAACTACAACTAGAGTGTCAAAAGATATCCAGGAGCGTAAAAAGACATCCAAGTTGTAGTAGCATTACAACTTCTTATAATAATATTTTTTATAATAATGGATTATACATAAGTTCATATGAACAAAAACACAACTGTGGGACCAATCGCTTAAATAATATGATACCTCAGTCGCCCTAAGTTCCCTGACTCTAGGATTGTGCGGTGGCTCGATTGGAGATCGCGATACGGTGACTAGAAGTTTCTCAGCCTCTCTAATGAGTTCGCGGTACTTTCTCTCCGCTTCTCGGTCTGCTTCAAGTAACGGATCCCGCTCTCTGACCGGGGGTGCTGATGGAGCGTGGCATCGACGTCGCATGCGAGGTGGTGTTGCCCCTGAAAACAAACGAAAAAATTGATTCTTAGATGGTAATAAATCTCTTCTATTTCTGGTTATTTTAAACGAACGTACGTCATATACAGGCTTCATTCATTTTTCGGAGCAACCGCAGAGTTTTTTTGCTGATTCTCTCGATGGGAGTGTTTTCTGAACCAGCGAAAGAGTTGACAATTCAAAAGTTTCAAAAATTTGTAATTATACTATTATTAAGAATAACGAATAATTTAAGTTGTCTTGAAACGTAAATTTCATAGATGGCATCATTGATTGGTCTATTCAATCAGACAAAAGGAATGGCTCATCAGACTGTACTAAGTGTGATAAGCAAGCAACCCGCCGCTAAAAGTTGTGAATATAGCAAAAACTCTTCTTACTGAATAGTTGTTGTTATTCATATTAAAAACGGCCTGTTAATATCTGTACGTATCTCTATGTAATCAAACCCAAGGTTTTATTGAATACTCACAGTTGCTTGACGGGTTTGCACCCACAAATCTCATCTAAGGATTACTAATTTTTACCATTAGACAATATATGAGTGGTTTTGGATATTGTATAACTACTTAAACATCTATAAGTACCGTAATAGTTTCGTATTTAACGTAAAGTACATCTAACGAATGGTACTCGCGAATAATTTCACGTAAATTTAACTTTTAAAAATACCCTCAATGGTTTTAATATGTTTACGAAGAAAAAACAGAAAACTTTAGGACGGGCAGTAAAACTTTAACCGGCAGATCGACAGATATTTATTCGCATATTTAATTTTAGTATGGGTGTCAGTAGCAATTAGTCTGTCTATTTTGCTGTCCACAAGACCGTACCAACCTGCTGACCGAGGAGTTCTTCGCGGCGGCCTTCGTCTCCGAGTCCTCCTTCTCCCAGGTGACGCCGTACTATCAGGCTCGTCCTCGTCCCCACCATCTAGTCCTGTATCACCATCCGAATCCACATCTGCATCAGATAGTATAGCTGTTTCCCTTCCTCGCGACTTCATGCCGCGACACTCTTCATCGCTAGACGCACCGCCTCTATAGTACGGCGTCCTGTAAGGCTCTGGTGATATATGTGGTGATAAACGTGGTGATATGTGTGGTGACACATGCGGGGATCTGAAACGGAATTTATAAAACCATTAATTGTGTATTTCTACATTGTATATTAGACAAAATAATGGTGTAACTTATTTAGTTTTAGTTTTTTGTTAACTTTTTTATCGACATTTAAAATATAATCATAAGCCCTAAATCATATTATGTATAGAATTTATAGATTACATTCTATAGAGATTAGTTATTATATATTATGGTACTTGCTAAGTCGAATGTATAAATGATGTAGCAATCATTTTTATCCTCAAACCTAGGGGGCATAAGAATAAATAAAATGTACGTAATAAGTTTTCTATTGAAAGTCGTTTCTATTAAAAATTCCACAATTTCATCTTATATTATTCTAATATGCTAATACGAATCGTTAAACTGGTATTGGCCATAAAAGTCTCGTGAGACCCTAAGACAGGCACTTCGGATTAGCAGGCTAAGGAAATCTAACTACAGATTAGTTTTAAAAAAATGATACCTCGATCCGTATTTCGGATGTGAGTCCAAGGAATAAGGCGCGTGGTGTAGCGAGCTAGTAGGTGCTTGAGGACACTGCAAGGATTGCTGATGTAGGACCGGAGCTCTTCTTGGGTTTGGTGAGGTCCCACCGAGCCATGGATTAGTTCGGATGCGACATCGCGGCCGAGGTGAAGGAGTGGCGCAAATTGTTTGCTCGGGCGCCACTCGACGGACTGCGATACTTGAACGGCGCTGAAATATTCACAATCTATATGTATGTAAAGAATATAAATTCTATTTCAATATCTCAAGTTTGAATAAAGAAAAGAGCTTAGAGCACTGTTTGATTCCGTTAAAAGGAAAATAATTTGGAGAGCAAAAACATATTAACATATCAACAAAATGGATATATAAGTTAATGTATAAGGGGAATCGGCAAGTAAAATAGAAACTTTCATTGTCGTTCCTTTGGTTTACAAGTATGTTAGTTTTTGTATAGAAATATAACGGTTAAGACCGAATAAAACTTTGGTTTACAGATCAACACAATTTTATTTGCCGCTTCAACAAATTACTTTCAATTGGCTTATATGTATATAAATGAAATGACGTATGTTCATCCCGCGAAAACTCGAGAACGGCTGAACCGATTTGGCTAATTTTAGTTTTGAAATATGTGAAGTTCAAAGGTCTAAAAATATGAAGAAATTATACGAAAATAGCCTTCGAAATACCTTTGAATCAAGATACGCTCAGGAAATAAATATTAAGTACTAAAAAGATACCTTTAACTGTGGAATATTTAAAAACCAATAGTTTTGGAGAACAAGAAAGACAACACACACAAGTTTTGAAACACAAGCTTTTATAAATATTTCGTAGCGTAATGTCATAGATATCTAATGTGTAGAAACCGGCTATACCCACGTCGTATTTGATCGGGTTAGCCTGACTAGTTTCAAGCCCATCCGGGGCACTTATTCATGAGCGTGACATAAATATAGTCGGTTTCTACAAATTAACTATGAATATTACTCACGATAGTTTAAATTAAAAAAAGTTATAGAAAGCATTGAAAAACATCTTTGATCACAATGTATTTAACTCAATTAAGCCTAATTTCGAATTAGGTCTCTTTAATATTAAGCGTGCAATAAGTTATTCGACACGGACCTTGTTGAGAGAATTCCATGCAACATGATCATATGCTATATAAATAAATATATTGGACACTTACAGACACGGTCGTCCATCCCCAAAGTAAGTAACTTAATACTGGTTCTGGGTACAACTGGTAGATATACTACATATATAATTTTAAATACAAACTTAAGTACAAATATACACCCAAGAAAAACCAACAACAAAAACAACAACAAATTTTTTATAGAAAATGTTGGCCCTCGGCGGGAATAGAACCCGCGCCGCGCAGCTGAAGGCAGGGTCACTACCCACTGCGCCAACGGGTCAGTCCAATTATTATATTATACATTATATTTTAGAGTCAAATCAGATTTAATTAGCCCCCTATAAAGTAAGAGGGCCTATCAAAAATTGCGCTCGGACTCCCTTACGACAGCCGGGCGCGGGTATGTTATATAAAATAACCGGGTGTCAGCATCAGTGCTCTCACTTTACGATCACTGCGCACTATGCTCCCCAAGACAAGGAAGTAGTTTGAGTAGGTACTCGAGCCATACTAGTAATCTTGTAACATAACATCTATAGCGGCATTTAAAATACATGTAACGCCATCTATGATCATATTTAATAACTATATTAACGAATCGATATTTTTATATCATTGTAAGAATTTTATACATTTTTCGTATGAAATTTGCAAAAAATAATTTCGAATATTAAATAATACTAGAGAATTCAATTTATGTTACTGAAATTGCATTTGTTAATATAAAAGTATAGAATTACGATTTTACAATATTCCGGTATTGGAATTCCGATTTTACAATATTCCGGTATTGGAATTCCGATTTTACAATATTCCGGTATTGGAATTCATTGTTGTAATTATTATGTATAACTGATACCTATAATACCTAATGGAGATAGTAAGATAATGAACATAAATACGAAATATATCAATCATTATTTATTTATTATTATTTTATGTACCACGAAAACAAAAGTAGGGAAAACATTATTACTAAAAAACCCTTTGCAACAGAAAGTCAAGTATTTAGGTGTCACCTTTCAACCTTCCATGACCTTCCACGAGCACATACATATAGTCTGCAACAAGGCTGCGTATGTCATGGGACGACTTTATCCGATGTTATGCAAGAAAAGTAAGATGTCGCTCCGCAACAAAGTGACACTCTACAAAACTTGCATAAGACCAATAATGTCCTATACGAGCGTTGCGTTCGCGCACGTTTCAAAAGTCAGATTGCTCAAGCTCCAAAGACTACAGAACCGATTCATGCGGACAGCCACTGGTTGTCCGTGGTTCATGCGGAACGTTGACCTCCATAGAGACCTCGAACTCCCTACCATTACTCACCTCTTTAAACGTTTTTCGAAATCTTACTTCGAGAAATCTGAGGTACACCCGAACCCCCTTATTTCAGTTGCTTCCACCTACATCCCAGTTAGGTCTGACCACCGAAAATATAGGCGTCCAAAAAGCGTCCTATATGACCCTGACGATCAAATAACGATCGCAAACACAGAAACACGATATACACACACACAGCGTCTTCGCCGGCGAAGACGAGGTCCCAGTTTTCTGACGTCGGTCGGTCGTGGCTTCTCGCCATCCTTCCGACGTCGCAATGACTAATCAAAGTCATACCATCAGCCCTCCACTACGCGTCGCCCTAAGCCTTGATCCGGCCTCACAGGAGGCACCCTTAGGACGACGTTCCCCGACGTTAGTATAGCTTCTGCGCTCTACTCTCTGCATTTCGCAACCTCGACGATGCTTCTGCGCTCGCCCGTCCCGCCCGTTGACGCTGTAAAAGCCGTTAAGGCTAACAGTCAGTTCGAAAAAAAAACCCTTATTTACTTTTTTATTACTAAATATCCCTTAGTCCATGGATGCACAGACCGCGGCCCGCGGGCCGCATGCGGCCCGCCAGTCGAATACTGGTGGCCCGCCGACAGCAAAAATAATACTCTCGTACATTCCGAAATATCGAATTCTATTCCAAGACAAAATATGTTCGAAAAGTAATTTGAATCTCGCGCGCGCGCTATTTGGATCTAGTGCCCAAAAATGCTAAGTCAAGTAACATCGCTTGCCGCCTTTATATAAAGTTCAAAATAGTAGAGAAATCAAGAATTTCTATCGCGGTGTGTGCAAGCGAGATAGAAATAGTCACGAAGTCCTGATTGCTCGCGTCAGTTCGGTTTTAATTTGAGTGAAGTGTCAACAGAAAGAAATAAGCTCGAAAATACAAAGCGAAGTATAAGTGATTGAGAATAAGTGCAGTTTAATAGTGTTTTGGGGAGGCAATAGTTCTAGAGTAGATTTTAACTCTACTGGCCGGTGTCATATATTTTGATCCACATTCAACGTAGATTTCCTGTTGCAGTGTTAACCCGTCAAGTGCCGTGTATAATTTTGTTGTGAAATCGTAAGTAGAACTCTGTCATTAATAAGTGTGGTGACGCCAAGATGGGTAGATTTTTTACTGGTCTTGACAAATGAGTTATTTATTGACTTCCACATGTACCACCTGGGGCGCTAATTTGTTTCGCAGATACTTTGTCTTTTCCGGGTAAGTTGTTCCCACGTCTGCGTCCCACATTTGGTGCCTTTGTTGCACAATTCCGCCCCCGCCTCCTTTACCCTTTTCTTCCCTTAGCGACCCTTACGAGGTTACGCATTCGCACCGCAATATTCCAACGCATCGCACACGTATCCTCGCTCGCTGTGCTAGATGTAACGCGCCCGCACCTTTATATAACCTAATTTATACTGTCCGCATTCCTTCCCTTCCTTCGTCGTGTTATACTGTGGGGCTGACCGCAACAACATCCTGAAGCCTGAAGAGACATCAGCAGTCTTCAGAACGGTAAGTGGAGCTTTAATATTAACCACTTGTCGAGATTAGTAGAATCCAGAACCCACAGCGCCGCCACGCATTATTTAATTACGATTACTGGACTGTGGCTATTTACACGCCACGCCACAACTAAGTGTTTCCCTACCTATTTAATCATATTTAATCCAATTTAGCTTTAATATTGGCCAAATATTAAAATAAAACAAATAAATTACTATTTTTATCAGAATTTCTTTAACTGTTTAATTACTTCATTATTTCAGATATAAAATCTGTATAAAAATCTTAAAATTTCTGAGGAATAATATTCAACCAATTATTTTTGATAATTTAAAAAAGGATGGGTAATTTAATTAGGTACTGTAATTGTATTTAGGTGCTTTGTTAATCCTAGCCAGGATTAGAACGCAACATGGAGAAGCCAGGACCTAGTAAAAAACGTAAGGTTAAAGATGAAAATCGGCAGTTTCAAGAAATTTGGACTGAGAAATACTTTTTTGTATGGTCGCATAACAAAGTCGTTTGTTTAATTTGCAAGAATTCTGTTGCGATTGCAAAGGAATATAATGTAAAAAGGCACTATGAAACGCAGCATCCTTCTTTTACCAAGTTTACAGGCGAATTAAGAAAGCAAAAAATGTTGTCTTTAAAACGGGAGCTTATTGGTCAGCAAGCTATGTTTACAAAACCCATTCAAGATTCAGAAACAGCTACAGAAGTTAGTTATGAAATTTCTCGAATGATAGCAAAGCGAAGTCGCCCCTTCAATGATGGCGATTTTGTAAAAGAATGCATAGAAATTGCCGTTAAGAAAATGTGTCCAGAAGCAGCAAAAAAGTTTGAGAAAATTCAACTGAATCGTATGACTGTCCAAAGACGAATTATGTCTTTGTCAGGTAATATTGCGGAACAATTAATTGAAAAAACTAAGACCATTGAATTTCTTTCATTAGCTCTCGACGAATCCACTGATATTAGTTCCACAGCTCAACTTCTCATATTCATACGAGGTGTTACTCAAGATTTTGAAGTCTTAGAAGAGTTATTAGGAATGTGTTCATTGAAAGGTCAAACAAAAGGAGTTGATATACTCAATGTACTTTTGGATGAGTGTTCAAAAACTGATTTGGACTTATCAAAATTATCGGGAGTTGCGACTGACGGTGCTCCTTCGATGATTGGTGTTAATTCCGGGTTAGTTACTTTGCTGAAAAAGCATCTGCAAGTAAAAAACATAAACGCTGAAGATCTCATGCAGATTCACTGCATTATACACCAGGAAGCCCTCTGTTCTAAAAAAATTGAATTTCAAAATGTCATGAAAGTGGTAGTTTCGACTGTAAATTTCATAAAATCTCGAGGACTCAACCACAGACAATTCAAACAATTCCTTGATGACATCGAAAGCGAATACGGAGATTTACTGTATTATACAGAAGTAAGGTGGCTAAGTCGTGGATTGACACTGGAACGATTTCTAAATTTAATAGAAGAAATTGGAATATTTCTGGCGGAAAAGCAAAGGGATGTCCCGGAACTTAAAAATCCTGATTGGTTGTGTGATTTGGCCTTTTTAGTTGACATTACAAATCATTTGAATGTCTTGAACACACGGCTTCAAGGTAAAAATCAACTGATATCCCAGCTCTACGCTCATGTATCATCCTTTCAATGCAAGCTGACACTTTTCAAATCACAATTGAATTCTGGAAATTACAATCATTTTCCGAATTATAAGAAAATGGCAGAAAAATTTAACAAAACTGCGCTTAATTTCAGTTATGTAGAAAAGCTAGACATATTGATTCAATCTTTTCAAGACAGATTTTCGGAGTTTAAAAAAGTGAAACCTCTGTTGGACATATTCAGCAATCCTTTCACGATTTCAGTTGAGAATGCTCCAGAGTCAATGCAGTTAGAAATTATCGACATTCAAAACGACCAAGATTTACGCAACAAATTCAACGAAGGAGACTTGCTGAACTTTTACCGTTGCATTGATAAAAATATGTACGAAGAGTTGCGCATAAACGCTCTGACATGTGCCAGCTTGTTTGGTTCTACCTATATATGTGAACAAACTTTTTCAATACTCAATAATAATAAAACAAAAAATCGAAACCGCCTTGCAAATGAAAGTTTGGAAGCAGTTTTACGTGTTGCTACAAGTAAATTTACGCCAAACATAAAAAAGATTGTAAGCACTATGCAGTGCCACGCTTCCAATTAATTAATTCTTTTTCAATTTTAATAAATTATTATCAATTCTTTATTGTGTTTAATTACCTATACTTCTGGCGGCCGGCCCGCCCAGTTCATGATTTGCCCGAGTGGCCCCTAGTCTTAATAAGTCTGTGCAACCATGCCTTAGTCACTTAACCCAGTGTGAAGAGTTCTTATAAGTCAGTATTGGTGCGTATTATGTTATGAAAAAGGTTTATTTTATTCTTTTTTAATTTACATAAGTATAACATATGTCAAGTGCTCAATTATCTAACAGTAGTACCTAGTACTGGAGCCAGCCTAAAATGTGCCATATTATAATAAAGAGAACGCAAAGATGATCTGATCTATCTGTCTCTCTTTTTAATATGGGATTAGACAAAGATGAAGTATACGAGTTCCATTATTTATTACTAGCTGTGTGCGGCATCGCCCGCGTGGAAATCGTTTTGTATTTAATTAAAATTTTGAACATAGAAATATTATTGTGAGTAAACCATAAGAGATAGAGATGTGCTGTCGCGGACTTTTTGTAGTGTTGTTTGGATCTACAAATCTTTGGTATATTACTTTAGTGTATCTCTCTTGGTACACGCGACACACGCGACTAAAGCTCTCAATAGGTCAGTTGTTTTAACAACCGCGCGACTTCAACACAATTTATATAAAATCGTAAAGCAAACTTAAACCTTCCGGAAGAATTGCACTACTTTTGAGTAAAAACTGTACATAAATGGGTTCAGTAGATTTTCAGAAAGTCAATTACATACAGACAGCTTGTGGGGACTTTTTTTAAATAATATATATAGATTTCCAATGGCTCCCTACTCAAGTATTAAAAACTCTGTGAGTTCCCTAGTCACACATTTACAAGCGTACTTTTAAAGGGTAGAAATAATCCTTTTATAATAATTAGTTAAGTTCCAGTATTAAAATGATTATATTAGGTAATGTTAATTGTCATTTACTTTCGATAACGCCATATTTGTATGTTACATGTCAGTTAAATATATTGAATGTTGGTCGTCTTGTTCTTGTAATTTTGAACAAAAAATGATTTTAAATGATTTTTATCATTTATTACGGTAGTGAAACGTACCTGAAAGAAAGAAAAATTAGGTTTCAAATGTATTTTTTTATTACATATAGAACACTTATTACGCTGTATCCTTCCCATGCAATAAAAAAAAAAAAATTCAATTACATTTTGCATAATCTATATCACAAAGAACCTACGTATATTTACAGAGAAAAATATAATACATAATGTTCGCAAGGCACGCTTAATGTAGCTTGAAACCGCCCCCATAATTCTATACGCTCAACTTATAAATAAGTTAAATCTAGACGCAAAGACCTGTATATCTCTATCAATGCAGAAATGAACAATTAGAACGAGTTAACCTTTTATATTTTTGAAATTGCACTTTATTTTTAATAGAGTCATTTCGTTTTATGTTCATTATTTTATTAAAACTATACTTTCCTTGTAAATAATTTATAGAATTAGGCGTTACTTTGCAAAGATCCAAGATACAAAAGTAATAAAAATATTATTTAGCTAAAATCCGCGATAAAAGACAATATACCTATTACGTAAGTAAAGCTAAATGTAGAGTGTATTATTAGTTCTCATACCGTACCGTGCGCTAATTAAATGGTGAAAGTTATTCAAAAATTAAGTATTACAAAATACAAAAATGAATATTTTTCTGTATATCCTTTATAGACTCCGAAGGGCTGGACAGATTTTAATGAAATTTTCAGACAGACTTTAGAATGACTCAGCGCATGATTCTGTAAAGTTTTGTGGCGATGGGAGCATTTTGTTAAAAACTGTTGTGTTTTGTTTTGAGGTGAATTTGAAAACATGCTAAGGAACAGACAACTAGTAATTTATAAAAATTGCGCGTGAAACTCAGTATTTAACATGTTATAGTCGCTCGAGTCTCGACATGAGACTGGTACTCTCTGTTTTTTTTTCGAACACTAACTAATGCTGTTAGCCCAAATGGCTCTTATAGCGTCACCGGGAGAGTGGGCGAGCGCAGAAGCATCGCCGGGGGTGTGAGCTGGGAAAGCGAGTCTCGAACGAGGCTCGCAGCATCCTGGGAGCGTCGCCTTAAGTGTGCCTCCTGTGAGGCCGGACCTCGGCTTAAAGCGACGCGCTGTGGTGGACTGTATCGGACTCAAGTACTCTCTGATACCCGACACCGCTTTTTATACCTATTTCCCCCTCTAAACTACAATCGACACCGGTTTGTTACTACCCCCACTAAAAATTTTTGTTAAACGACCTCTTCAACTCAATTTACATGAAACGGTTGCTATTAACCTCAACCTTTCGGAGAAATTGCACTACCTTTTAGTAAAAACCGTACCTAAATCCATTCAGTAGATTTTGAAAAAATCGATTACATACAGACAGACAGTTTGGGGACTTTATTTTATAACAAGTAAAGATGACTTAAGGTTATTTAGATTTTACTAAGAGACATATTGTTATGCGACTTTACCTTTGCTGGTTCATGATAGAGGTGGGTTGTAGGCGGCGCGGGCGGCGGCGGGGGAGGCACCAGTGGTGCGGCAAGCGAGGCGGGTGGAGCGCCTGGCGACGTGCCATCCGTCGAATAACCTGTACTGTAAGCGCTCTCTGGGGACGACAGATGTGGAGGGGGCAGGGGTCCGGTGGTCGGTGTCGTCGGCTGCCTCGTTTGCTTCTGTTTACGCTTCTTCGCCCGCCCCAGCTGCGCTTCCATCCATGATTTGAGCCGCGCGCCCAGCATGCCGCAGCCGGCACCTGCGAACGACGCGTGTGTGTAACAAAGAAATCAAAACTCATTGTCTCTGTAAACAATCTGTTCTGCAATATAGATGAAAGGGATATATCCGTTCTTTGTTATCTTTCATAAAGGACATGAAATAACTATAATATGTTTTTATAATAGACTTTTCATTATTGACTTTTCGACGTTGCAATTTTTATTTTTGCTTGTGTTAAGATTTTTAACATTACAAATACCCTTTATTATACGAAATACAACAAAAATAACATCACACTTTTTCCTAAACCTTATTCCTAAACCTGCGATCTCTTCGAGTAATGTAATGTATAATGTAATAATGTATACGAGTAATACGATCTCATGAAGATCCAAATAACTCCTTTCTTTCTTTCTCTCCTTTCCTTTTTCTTTCTCCTTTCTTTAACTACTATTCAAACAGTATCAAATTAAATGTGATTATTAGTGACTTTATAAAAAAACTCTAGAGTTTTCAAATACCATAGGCATTTGGGGGAGTAGTGAAATTAACCTAGAAACTAAATGGCATTACAACTACTTTAATCTAGTTTAATGAGCTTGTTACCCTGCGGTGCTTCCAAGTTAATTAAAAGGACACTACGCTGGTCCCTTTTGTAATCAAAATAACTTTTCATTTTAAGACATGTTAGGTCCGACCGAAATCGTCAAAGTTGTCGACACTGATACAATTTATATCCAAGTATTACTTAGATTCGCCTTTACCCTCGTACGCACAGGCGTAAAAAAATTCGTATTTAAAACGTGACGTATTTTTGTGTCCTAAAAGCAGTTGAGTAAAAGAGACAGAGTTATCAATAGTTCATATAACGTCTTCCTTTAACGTTGAATTGAATCGTTTTCTAAAAGTTCATTGTCGGCCTACTGGATACCCATTTGTTTCATTTCGACGTGTTTTTAACTCACGGTAAAAAACCCCTCGTGCGTAAGAGCGTTTAAGGATGGGGTCCTCGTGCATTATTAAACGTTAGCAGTGTGCTAAATAATGTCACCATAACGTACATATTAATAACCTTTGCTAATAATACAACTTTGAACATGGAACAATGGACAATGAACTTCATTGGCAACAAGATAACATACCTATATGGTATATAACATGAGATACACATTTTCACACATTGAAGAACATATTGTCTGCGTTTTGTGAAAAAAATTGTAATCCCAACAAACTGTTCAACACTATGTTTTTTATGTTGTAACTGTTCGTCAATACTTATTCTAATATATTTTACATCAATAACCATTGATTGAGAATCCGTGATACCAAGTTATACTATTTATAAGCATTTGTAATAAGAATAATTATAGAATAAATTGAACTGACAAAGCGACAGCTTTCGTTATTCTTAGTGCCTTATGTTAACACCTTTAAGCTTATATTTACACCTCTATACTGTGATTAAAAATGACACGTATGAATAAATAAATTAAAAAAAAGATAGTTAATCTGAAATGTCACACATTAATATGATATTATATGAATTATTTAAGCAAAGTGAGATTTTCTGGCAGCGTTTAGATATATATGAATAATTGACGTCTTTTATTTTTTTTTTATTTAATAATTGTCGCCTAGATATTTTTGGCTATTCTATCATAATGTTTAAAAAAAAGAGATTCATTAAATATCCGTAAATAGTATCTAACCTTCATGCTCTGAAATTGTCATAGCTCGGAGGCTAACGGCGCGCGAGGAGGGGATTTTATTTCCGTATTCGTCCAAACGAGCGCTTTTATAACCAACAAAGGATTTTCTGAAGACTGTTATGTAAAACGAGAGAAGATTGCGGGTACAATTGTTTTTCCCCGCCGTCCAACATTTCCCTGTCATCGAAACCCTCTCTTTGAAGTAAACACAAGTAGTGACATAAAACTGTTTTATCGTCGCTTCGTCATTTGGCTGCGGAGTAACACCCTTTTTTAAGATATATTGTTTCCATAATGATATTGTTTTGTGGAGCAGTCCAAAATTTTAAAATTTATTTAATATTTTATTAAACTTCGCAATAATTAACATTTAACTTTTGGATTTAAATACAAAATGTAACTTTATAAAAGTTGTTGTGACAATTTTTTATTTAGACTATTTTACTTCAAGAAACACTTATTTACTTTTATAACATAGAATTATCCTTACTTGTATAAAATAAAATATTAGCAAGATCCATTTAGAAGACGTCAGGCACGTCGCCGGCCGTTATATTCCTAGCCACATCATATAACATGCTTAAAACATGTTGTGCCGACGCAACTAAAAGTGAGATAAGGGTAGGAGAATGATGATAGCAAGATCCATTTAGAAAGTAGTCAATGATTTTTTTTTTAATATTTTGCTTTTGATACAAATTGATAAGTACTAGTATATCAGTGGCATGGTGTTATTTTTATGATAAAATTACCCAAAATAAAACAGCCCTTATTAGTTATCTAAGAAAACAATTCTTTTTCGTTCTACAAATCTCAAATCCTTAAGTATACAGCAAAGCATTAAAGGAAAATCATTAAAGCAAAGCATTAATGGCCTAGTCGACTTATGGACAAAGACAAACTAACTACTCTTTCTTTCGAAAGAATTGGCAGGTTACAGGTTAGAGATCTTTCATTCTAAAAGTGCACGCCCCTCCACCAAATTACATTATTTTAATGTGTAAGAGAAAATATTGACTGTACTATTTTATATGTGTGCGCGCAGCAATTTCAAAGTTGACTCGACTTATTCATTAAAGGTCAACTAATTGCTCGACTGGTATAAGTCAAGCATTTATATGGCGGAGAATGCACGCTTTGTATGAGACAACACGTCTATTCTGTCACGCGTTCCTATCATTTGTGCATTGGTTGACCAACCAATCCGGTTACACGGGTTACGAGTAACGTTTGCATAAAAATAAAATTAATTTCATATTTATAATCAAATTTATGTTGAAAATTCTTCAGAATAAAAAGTAAGTTTTCAATGTTTTCCCTGGAGTAATAGTAAGCGCGGTGGATTGTAAACGGGTAGTTCCGCATTCGAATCCTAGAAAAAACATATTAGTATATTTCTAAAATTTATCCCTGGTCTTGACTAGATAGATACTTCCGACGTACCCTTCTAACAAAGACGTACCACCAAGCGGTTTAGCGTTTAGGTATGATGTCGTGTAAAAACCCTGAATGGTTATCATATGGTTACCCTGAATGGTTACGTTTAATCTCCAAACCCTTTAAGTTAGCCCACTTCCATTTTAAACTACATCGGCATCCATCATTGACTGGCCCGATGGCACAGTTGGCAGTGACCCTGTCTTCGGCTCCGCGGGTCGCGGGTTCGATTCCCGCCGAGAACCAACATTTTCTATTTAGAATTTCTTGGTTCTTTGAGTCTGGGTGTATATATGTATTTAAGTATATATTTAAAACTATATATGTATATATTTACCAGTTGTCTCTCACCCATAACACAAGTATTAAGTTACTTACTTTGGGGATGGACGACCGTGTGTGTAAATGTCCCATATATTTATTTATTATTTATTTTATTTATTATCAGGTGAATTCGCAATCAAGAGCTAGCTTGTCAACTTAATTTATTAAAGATCATATCATATATTCATTATGCAACTATTAGAATGATAAATAAAACATAACGTACAGTAGTCTGTTCATTTATGTTATTAGTAAAAAAAGAAAAAATTAAACAGCAATAAATATTTAATAATTTTAACGCTATTCACTCACGTCGCTTTCTTTAGATTTGGACTCAACATTAATTATAAATTAAAATCTACATATCATTCACATTTCGACACGTATTTTCCCACATATTTCTATCAATCATGTCAATTCGTTCCTTAATTATATGGCTCTAATGATGAAATAATGATAAATGTTAAGTTTGGCCCGTTTTGTTCGTCACATAGTTTTTTTTAATTCTCCATATTTTTCTATTAAAGATAAAATATTTATCTGACTCCGGAGTTGTTGTTTTTTTGTGACATGCTGACTGTACTTTTGGCAATAATCGACGCGTACTCCTACGTTCGTGTCTGTCCGGCAACTGAATAACCAATTAGAATTAAAATTTTGCGTGTATTTCGTCTGTACATAAGTTTTGTGTGTGAGTAAAGATATTGGAGGGGCGTGCACTTTTAGAATAAAAGATCTATACTACAGAATCATCATCACTCCAAGTATAGTCAGCACAATATTTCTTTGTCTTCCATTCTCCTCTATGATTTGATTTGAGATTTGGAAATGACGATATCTGACTGGTATTCAAAATCCAACTCCTTTTATTTCCGATATCGGGCTTTAGTCTATTTTGGACGTAAAAATAATACTATATTTAGAAAAAAATAGTAGGTAAGTGGACCCGCCGTGTGGTATCGGGCAGAGTAGAATAGACCGCCCTCTTTCTGACCAAGGTGTCATGAAATACGACTAAGGTAAGTTGAAGTCAGGCAGGCGGCCGGTCGTAAAATACGTAGCTAAATCATGTGTCAACATGTATTATAACATGTTGACACATGTTGTGCCGACCCCACTTAAATTAGGATAAGGGTAGGTGGATGATGACTATAATAAAGAAAATTGTATATAAAATCATAAAGTCATTAAAGTTTGAAATTAACATTTGAAATTCAAACTTTTTTTTAGTACTCGAGGCACACGTGATACTGTATTGAAAATAACGACGGTAATGTAAGATAATATGCAGAAAGTAAGATAATACCCATCAGCTTAATAGAAGTCTGAAGTCGGGTAGCGATATCACCGAGCTATAGATAAACATGCCATTGTCCGCCCCCAGTGTCGTGTTTCACTGAAAAACTGCCGATTGTAAAAAATACTCCGTTTGAGATCCACACTCTCATTTGCCGCAGGCTATAGTAATCAAAGCGTGATGATCCACTATGTGTGATTTATAGAATTAGGCTTTAAATATAATACAAAATTAATGACAAATTTGAAACCACTACATGATTATTTTTATGTCTTAATTTGAGATTATCATCATCCTGTCTGCCAAGCTAAAGTTAAAGACAATTTCCCAAGGAAGAAATCTAATTTTTAAGGATATACCTGTCTTTCTTATGTACCCGTTTGGATCAGAGGTACTTACAACTTCTTAATTGTTTTATTCCTAGATTTCACCGTGATTAAATATATATAATCACGATAAAAGTTTGTGTGTATAAAATATAAAATATAATTAAAAAAACAATAGTGAAATAAACAACGCCGAACATAATAACTAATCAAAACAAAACCACTAACACGACAAAAATAACATTGACTGGCCCGTTGGCGCAGTGGGTTCGATTCCCACCGAGGGCCAACATTTTCTACAAACAATTTGTTAGTTCTTCGAGCCTGGGTGTATATTTGTATTTAAGTACGTATTTAAAATTATGTATGTATATATTTACCAGTTGTCTGTCACTCATAACACAAGTATTAGTTTACTTACTTTGGGGATGGACGACCGTGTGTGTAAAGTGTCCCATATTATATATATTTATTTATTATAATCTCGTATATTTTAAAATAATATGTTTTTCATAAAAGGTATTTGTTATCGAGGATATAGTAAGCATACATACCTCCATTTACGTTATAAATTTACGACATTTACGTATACGTTAGGATATATACGTGAAATAAACAACGCCGAACAAACAACTAACCAAACCAAAACCACTAACACGACAAAAAGAACATTCCAAGTGGCGGTGCTTACAGTTAGACGACGCCCTAACCCGTCCGTCAACTGAATGGCTGTGAAGGGACTACTCTACAAGAGTGCGACTCAGATTTAACTAATATTGCCAATCCATTACCGGATCGCGATTCAACGACTTGTAGAGGGAATAGGAATTTATCGTTGAATAATTCAATAAGCAAATAACTATGTTTCTCAGCTACGACTTCTCCAAATCCCTGAGCTACTCGGTTTAGTTTGATTTATTGTGAATAAGTTTTACATATATATATTTTGTTAGAATATTTATAAGTTATTCGGTAAGTGGTTTTGATGTAAATCGTTTTTACATATATAGGAATGATTAAAACGTTTCAGTCGACCCCACATAGAGTGGGATAATGGCAGGAGGATGATGATACTTATTACATTTTTAGAGAACTGCAGATCCATCACATTACCACTACCGTCACATATCCATCACCAATACATCACCATTACATATCCATCACCAATGCTGTATTTTCCCTTTTTTTTTCTTATCTAATTAGTATTAAACGAAAGTTTTTCTGTGGATCTGTTACGCTTTTACGGCTAATCCGCTGGACTAATTTGCCACACGACAAAAATATTTTCATTATTGTTTTGAAAACGGAATAAACACATATCGCATCATTGAGGGTACATTTTTACGGGGGGGGGGGGGAATCAAAAGATACCGGAACTCAGGGGGAGCTTGGGGGGTGAGACCTACTAAAACCCCCTCGATGGACAGCCTCCGCACTAACAGAGACCCGGGATCTCTGACGAACTTAAACACTTATTATTTGTTAATATTGATAATTGATTTACTTAACCAAAATAAATATTTTCATATTCCATGTGCGGATTTAGTAATGAGGTTAAACGTGAAAATGAAGCAAATCGAAAAATGAATCTTATAATTGGGTTTCTTTTACATTATCAACAAAAAAACAATTTTACACATTGCTATTATTTTTAGAACGTATATTTCACTAAAATTAAAAAATTCCCGTTGCGAATTTTTTCACTTATACTCGTAACACTCAAAGTGATATAAACATTTTCATAAAATAACATTAATATTTTTCTGAAGTGGCACGGGTCATGTGATCGGTACGCGTAAGCACTCCTAGCCTTTCTAAATGTAGGCTAAGCTGTCATGAAGCTGCCCCTGACCTCTTTTGCTACGTAGGTACAAAAATATTACTGCACAAGACAAATTTAAAATTAAAGACAAGTTTTATAACGCTAAATGTACAGTGCACTATCAGTTTTCATAGCTGATACATGCAGGATTCATCCGGCGTGTGGTATCCGGCTGAGTAGAATAGATCACTCTCATTTCTTACCGAGGTGTCGTAAAAGGTGACTAAGGTAAGTTAACTCGCTCTGTGGTATCCGGCTGAGTAGAATATACCACTCTCATTTCTTACCGAGGTGTCGTAAAAGGCGACTAAGGTAAGTTGGACAGCTCTATGGTATCCGGTTGAGTAAAGTAGACCACCCTAATTTCTTACAGAGGTATCGTAAAAGGCGACTAAGGTAAGTTGACCCGCCCTGTGGTATCCGGCTGAGTAGAATATACCACCCTCATTTCTTACCGAGGTATCGTAAAAGGCGACTAAGGTAAGTTGACCCGCCCTGTGGTATCCGGCTGAGTAGAATAGACCACGCTCTTTCTTACCGAGAGATCGTAAAAGGCGACTAAGGTAACTTGAGGTCAGGCAGGCGACAGGTCGTAAAAAACGTAGCCAAATCAAATGACAACATGTTGTGCCGACCCCACTCAGTGGGATCAGGGCAGGAGAATGATGATGATAAAAACCATATACCTAGTATAAGTGACTGGTATGAGAACAATCTCGAAGTAACAGACATTATACACATAAAATATATAAGCATATAACGGATAAAGATTGGGCTGTATTCGCCTACAACGCAAGGGCATAACTTAATTATCTAATAATTCCCTTACTTAATTGGTGATCCAGGCTCTAATGTAGGCAGTTCGTACATAATACACAGAACCATACTAGTATTAAACTTGCAAAATTTTCTGTCAGTCTTATCGAAAAATATTTAAAAAATTAAACTTTTTTTTTTGACACACACACGGTCGTCCATTCCCAAAGTAAATAACTTAATACTTGTGTTAGGTAAATATACTACATATATATTTTTAAATACATACTTAAATATACACCCAGGCTCGAAGAACCAACAAATTGTTTGTAGATAATGTTGGCGCTCAGCGGGAATCGAACCCGCGATTACCCACTGCGCCAACGGGTCAGTCAAATTTATCGATCTATCTATAATACTAAATTAAAACTGCGATAGCAACAGCTCGGGCTAATTGCACCTATTTTCACCTAGCAGTTTCATTAAAAAGACAAAAGAAGGGAAGATATTAAAAAAAGCTAACAGCCTTGGGCAGCCTACGTCAAATTCTAAGAAGCGACCTTAATGATGTGGTCTCTTTTTAACTATACGCTGAAAGTTTAAATGTATTTTATGACCTGTATATTAAATTTACAAAGCGCTTTTGGCGCTTAGCTAAAATATTAATATTAAAATAATTAATTATAATTCTAATTTTTATTTTAACACGTAATGCAATTTTTTCAATAAGCAATAGGTAAGCTTAGTTAATATTCGATTAGATTTTATATTACAAAATGTATAGTATTAGTCTAGTAGTAATAGTCTATTTTGTCTTACGAAATAATACTCCTAGAGTAAAAAAAAAGAAAGCTAAGTGTCAAATTAGTGTTAAAAGTTGAATGACTTTAAGTGGCGCTCCTCGTAAATTCTTCAGCGTATACAAAGGGCATTAAATGTGAATTTAGCACAACCCTTCACAACGGCTCACTAGGAAATCTCTCACAGGGGCAGTGGGCTATCGAACGAACCGCTCATTTGTTAGTGCGTCAGAAGCCTGAGAGACTGCCGAATATAGATCCACGTGCGGAAATGAACGCATCCGGATCGTAATTATAAATTAAAAATGGATTTTTGTGTCTTGAAATTAATTTTTATACGTTTAATATTGGTGTTTACTTACAGGGGCGCACGATGTAGTGCAATTAGAGGCTGCAAACGCGTAGAATATGGAAGCATGCCGACGCACAGCGGCGACACGCGACGGCCGCCGGTTTAATACTGACGCACGCACGCGCGTCGCGTCGCCTGCCTTACAGCTACGACGCCACGCGCTACGCGGCTACGAAGGGCGCATTTACACAGTTCTTTTAACTTAAAATTATTACTTAATAATTGATGAAAATTGCAAAAATATTGAATGTTATGTTGAATGAACTTCTTTCAAGAATATTTTAAGACAATTATTGGAATAAGGCTACTTTGCCGGTCAAATTTGGTGGCATCGGCGTGAGGAAAATTTCAAGTGTTGCTCTTCCAGCATTTCTGGCCTCTGTCCATAATATTAAAAAACTTAGTTCTGAAATTTTACAATCAAATTTATTTTCTTTGTCCTATGCAACAGAGGCTTTAGATAGTTGGAAAATTAGCTGTCCCAATGATGATATCCCGAAGGAATGTACCACTCAAAAACTTTAGGATGTGCCATTGGTTCAGCTTACACATAAAAATTTGATACAAAATCTTTCGAGTGACCGTGACCGAGCTAGGCTTCTAGCCTTATCAGAAAAAGAATCAGGTTATTGGCTTCATGCTCTCCCGTCTAAAAATCTTGGCACACTTTTAGATAATGAAAGTTTTAGAGTGGCTTTGGGTCTCAGATTGGGAACCACATTGTGCCTTAAGCACATTGTGGTTCAGTCCATGTGGAAAAGAGGTAGACAGTTTTGGCATACACGGGCTTTCATCCCATAGGAGCTCTGGTAGGCTTTTCCGCCATGGTTCTCTTAATGACACCATCAAAAGAGCTCTTGCCACCATCGACATTCCTGCTCTTCTCGAGGTTTCCGGGATATGTCGGGATGATGGCAAGAGACCAGACGGTCTGACGCTGGTTTCTTGGGAACGGGGACGGGCCCTAATGTGGGACGCAATATGCGTTGATACGTTAACTTCGTCCCATATCAGGGAAACGGCGTCCAGACCTGGAGCTGCGGCGGAAATGGCCGAATCTGGCAAGCGACGAAAGTATGCATCTCTCGTTAAGAGTTATATATTTGTGCCGTTTGCAGTTGAGACCCTAGGGCCATGGAGCCAAAGTGCAAAAAAATTTTTATCCGTTTTAACACCTCGGTTGATCGCCTCTTCGGGTGACAAGAGGGCTGGCTCCTTTTTCGCACAAAGAATCAGCTTAGCGATTCAACGCGGAAACGCTGCCAGCATTCTTGGGACCATTCCACGTGGGCATGATTTGTATAGTAGTAGCGTGTAAGTAATTTAAGATAGATATAACTTGTATATATTTGTTACCTGGATTATAATAAAAATTTTATTATAAAAAGACAATTATTTAATAAACAATACAGTAATGTCATACCAAGCTGTGATAACCCAACTGTGAGACTGTGAGACTCTTTAGAGGGAGTCACGAGTCAAACCTCCGGCAGGCACCAATGACTTTTCTGTTAAAACTTATGTATCTAATTGATAATTGCTATATATCACACGCTTTTCGGTGAAGAAAACATCGTGAGGATACCTGCATAGCTCAAGAATATTCTGAGGATATGTGTAGCTACCAACCCGCATTGGGGCAACGTGGTATGTCTTAAATCTAACCCTTCTCTCCAGAAACGGAGAGAAGGGTTGGAGAGGCCTACGTCCAGTTGTGGATTTATAGCAGGCACTTTACTTATGTAATACTACGTATGTTTAGATGTACCATTTAAACATTCCCAGATCGTCAGTTTACCTCTTCCCATAATATTCTTATTTATAATCGAATTAATTTATTATCGTTCTTGTATAAGTAAAATAGTTTGATTATTCACACACACACTTAAGCACACGCTAAAGCAATATAAAAATAAATATCTATTTTGAAACAATCTAGTAAATTCATATATTTTTTTATATCAATTATTATTGTAACATGTTTTATCTAATGGTTAAAACTAATTTTTTTAATTGTTTGTGTTTTATAATCATCAATCACGAAATTTCATCACTGTTGCTCAGACAGACAGACTTTCACATTTATAATATTAGTATGTATTTACTCAAACACGGTGTGATAGGGGCACTTTGTATTGTCGCTCAAGTCTCGTGACGGCTATTAAATTAATATCTAAGGGTAGATTTTACAATAAAAATAAACGTTTATCCTCCGCTGCTTCGACGAAACACTCAAAACGATTTCATATTTTAAAACTTACCAAGTCGATTTTTTTTTTTTTTTTAGTAACGATTTAAAATAGCAGAAGCTATAACACAACTACTTTGCTATAATCCGCGTTTGTTAAGAGTATGTATGTAATGCTAAGTGATAGCTGGCAAAATTCACATACCTTACACATGCAGGAGAAGTCACCACACGTATCCCAAGATGCCTCTACCAGCAACAATGCACACAAGCAATACACACAACCACCACCAAAATATCTATCATACGTTTCACCCCGAAACCGAAGCATCATTAGGAGGATAGGCTCCACAACAAAATCGTAATCGTATAAATCATTTAAATAGTTTAAAATAGGTTTAAATATGGATTTTAATCTTGAAATAACAGATTATTATTTATCACCGTAATAACCAATTAATGATAGGTATTGTTTTATTTTGCTATAAAAGAATATGATACAGGCACTAGAATAAAGCTAACCCGTGATAGCTAAACGGTAAGAGCGCATGGTTCCAACTCAAAGGGTTACGAGATGAAAAAAAAAATCAGTCGGGGACAGTTTAAAGAGTTTCAAATTTATCGGCATATTTATATCCCTACTGATTTTCCAGGATAAGGCTGTCCGTCCATTGGAGCGGAGAAACGTAGAAATATTCACCAATAGGATTGCACAAAACCTCCGCTCCTCTTCAGTGGACATGGAGATGAACGAATATTCTAAAATCCATACAAAACCGGCCAATGGTGCGGAGAAACGAAACAGCGAAACGGAGCAGGAAACGCTGTAATGTAGTGCTAGTGCTACGTAAAAGAACACAAGAACAAAGTGTCGCATATAACCAGAAAGACTAAAATAAGTCACTGAACCTTTTCTTAGATATAAGGTAATATATATGCTTAGCTTAACCTTAATTTGCTTATTAGCCTTTTGGCGAGATCGCAACATCAATAAAGTACTTCCTTTTTTAATTGTTCTTTATAACAGAAAAAAAATTAACACTGCAATGATGCACTCTCATTGAAATGAGGTCTCAATGACCAATGATAAAATATCTTGATTGCTTATTTCCTTCCTTTTTAATCTTACAATAAGCTGAACGATTAATGTTCGGTGCTGCAACCCTTACAAACAGATTATAAAAAGTTTAATTGAAACTAACATGTTATTTTCATTCTTTTTTGTTTTCTTAGCAACTTGCTCAATTATATATTTATTAAAGAAATAAATAACTTAATATATAAAACTTTTTTGCTTTACGAAGTCAAGTCTTATATTTAAATTTTTACTAAGATTGTGAAATGTTCTTCCTAAGCAGTATTACATATCAAATTCAAGATTTTCATAAGCGACGGTACATCTCTTTATACGAGTTCAACGAGGCTACGATCTCACCTCTAATCTCATCTCACGCTACGTCGACTTGATTAAAGCTTTTACTTTACGAAATAATTTACCCTAATGCTTATACGATGGAGTTTAAAAATATAAACGAAGGGGAACACATTTATATTTTTAAAAAGATAATTTCTCTGTCTTAAAGTTTAACCTAAAAGTTGGGTAATTCGTTTGATATTCTAGCGTTATATCATGATTATTCCCCTGTCCTTGTCCCACTCTAAGTGTTTTTAACATGTTGTTACGTGTTTTGGTTAGTTATTTTATAACCAGCCGCCTGCCTGACGTCAACTTACCTTAGTCGCCCTTTACGACACGTCGGTAAGAAATGGGGGTAGTCTATTAAGGCGGACACCACACGGCAGTTAAGTATATCATACTCGTATATCATATTAATATCAATCAAATTAGGTCGCTGTTTTAGGGACTTATCACGTTTCGCAGCGGGTGACGAAACTATTCAAAATTGACTATTGACTGATGCTATTGTCTATATACTAAAAGTATCACGAGCGAAGCTGTAATGGGTCAGGCCCATTGTGAGGCCCCAAAAAAGTGAGTGCAAAAAATTAATAAATCTTGCACCTCCTACAAAGAGGACAAATAAGCTTAAAAAGATCACTCAAAGACACAATGAATTCAAAAGTCACAAAATTACTTACCGCAGATATGCTTTTGATCTATACCCAACAGTCTAAAATTCTATCCTATTTAGAAAGAAAGCATTAGTAAGTTTTGGGCATACCTAATATAAAATGTTATGTATAATGCTTGTATCCATACTAATATTATAGTCTCCAAGTCTGTCTGTTACATTAATATTTTCTTAATAGATACTAGAGATTAGGCCATTCTACATTCATTATATTGTAGCACTTGCTTTTATTTACAACTCACTTATAACTTCTCTACAATAATCAAAATATATCCTGGCTATATTGCTAAAACAGTTGTGTTTATGTCATATTTATGTCATTTAGGTCTTACATCGACTTAGTCTATGATTTGTCTGTGGTTACGATCTGGTGATAAATTATGTCAAAAAGTTTTACTTTCTGTAAAAAGTGTCAAAATTTCTTAAAAACGATAATTCACTTGCTATTACTTATTTAAACGTTAAGTTTAATCTATAATTTGGGATGATTGAATGTGATGTGCCCCTTAAAAAATGTAATTATTTCTTGAATTTTCCATACAAGAACATTATGCATAGATTTGAATCACAATGAAAGTGTTTAGAATAACTCGTAGTAGTTGAAGTGTGAAAGAAAAAAGCGTTCCAATACATCAGGCACCTGGCCATTGTATATCTATCGAATATGGGTGACAACGGGCCTTTTGTAGCTAAACCGGCTCGAGGTTGGCTACATCCAGACTCTGTGTTGGCTACCGATGGAATAACTTATGCAGTAAGGGTATGTATATAACAATGTCTCTATCAATACGTTAATCTGCCAACACCTACTTAAAAGTGAGAAAAAACTCGTCAAATAACTTTGTTTTGAAGGTATCTAAAATACCAACAAAGTTTACATTTCATCCCTGATAACACTACATAACCATTTGTACAAATCAGGCCTTTTGACACAAAACCAAAAAATATATATATCCATTTCCTATATAGCCTTATTGATGCTAGTCTTCTTTATTTTTTCTAACAAATGAAGAAGAACTTACTGTAGGTAAGGTAACTTACTTAAAAAAGTTACTCAAACATATTGTAAAAATATTTGGAGTTTAGTATATTGTCACAATCTGATGTTAGTTAAAGTTACAGGTTAAATATGCTGCATAAACTTAGAAGTTGTGTTGATTAAGTGTAATTCTAAGAATCAATAATGGTCATATATATAAGGCAACTTTGAATCATCAATTGACATTCACATATTATTTATTTCTCACAATTTTTTTAATGCTATGATACAAGTATCTGCAAATTATAATTTGATAATGCAAGTTTATGTGGAAAATATGTTAGTAATTTAAATAAATCAAAAGTATTAATTTTTATAGATTACATTTGAAGACTAATTTTATGTTGTACTAAAATATTTTTACTTATTTTATTAATTCATTTATATCAACATAAGTGTTAAACACACTGAATTATGTAATACAATTTTTTTTCTTGTCCCTGAAAGATTCAATTGTAAGGTTTTTCCAAATATATTGAAATTACTGGTATGTCAACTTCAATTTTTCTAAATTTCATATTTAGACAGACAGACTTTCACTTTTGTAGTACTATGTAATAATATGATAATAAATTGATATTTCAATTCGATATAGTAACAGATTTCAGAGAATCAGAATTTTTGATGGAAAATTCTATTTTTCTTATAATTATTTTAGGTTTTTATGAAAGTAAAAATTTCATTATTTTAGCTGAACATTAACACTGTTTCTCATTATTGGTATTTTTAACCTTGTTAGCTCAGTGTAGAAGCTGTAATTGTACCAAATTTCATTATATTATATTATATTTACATTATATTATATTATATTATTTACATTATATTATATTTTCATTGTATTATCTATACATATAAATATTATATTGTTAACATGTTCTTGTTACAGTACATTGGTTGCATGGAGGTTCTTACATCTATGAAAAAACTAGATTTTGAGACAAGATCACAAGTAGCAAAGTAAGTTAAATTATATTGTTATTGCTTTTGTTTTTCTTATAAGTCTTTTTTGGCTTCTAAAAATATTCACGAACAATATTCACAAAAAAAAAAAGAAATTTCACATGTAAGTGACATGTGAAATTTCTATTCTTTTATGACTCACTTTTATTCTTTAAATTTAATACTATTAGTTAATAATACTTGCCACTTTAAATGTAAATTTCTTATTGTATTATATTATTGTATAAAAAAAATATGTTTACTGTAAACATTATTTTATACCTTTTATTTTATATGCTTTAATTTCTTATTTATATTGTTTAATAATATATTATGAAGCATGCTGCGGCACCTTTATAAATTATACATGGTAATTTTTATTTGTTTCTATTAAATTATGTAAGTTATACATATATGTCGCAACAACGGACCGTCGAATAAATATAATATATTTTACAGAGAATGCATTGCCCGAGTATGTGCGGCAGCAGGGTTAAGATCGGCAGATAAAAAACGAAGAATATGTCAAGCTGCAGCCAATGCCCTCACTTCAAGGCCCAGGATGTCTCACTCTGGCTCTAATGTAGCACTGACCATTTCCTCACGAGCAATTGCCTTAGCAGCTCTAGAGGGTGGTGAGACAATTGCACGTCACGATATGCCTCGCGTCTCTTTTGCATCAGGAGGGGATCAGGTTTGTTAAGTATTGACATATAATAATATTATTAATAAGTTAATTCTTTTATTTGAAAATAATTAATAACATTAATATTCTTTGCTTATATGCACTTCTAAATTTAAGGCATTCTAAACATTTTTTCTATTGATCATTCTGATTACTACATATTATTAGAAACTATAGAACTTATGATAGAATTATATTGCTAAAATTTGTGTTGTATGTAACAGGCAATATACCCATACTTTATACATGCAGGACCAGTTGTAATTGTAATTTTTTTGCCTCTTCATACACTTAGTATTACATAGATTCTCTTAACATCCATAGATTATAGCAAAATAATTCTATCATAACTTCTGAACTATGGAATTCCACTAAGTAACGCCTGCTGCTAAAATTAATATAAACTATTATATGCAATTGTTTAATCTTCAAAGGCAGTTATTTTTTATATTGAAGGCTCATGAAAATAAGATAATTTAAAAATATCTTTAAACAAAGTTTCATGTGCCTTCTATTAACAGTTAAAGAGTTACGTCGTCTGATAAACATATTGTCATCGGGATTGGATTATTATGTCAAAATTCAGCTCAATAGGACACTGGGAAGTCGGTCAAATATCTTGCAAGATTCCACCTTCACTTACCTTTACTTTAATTACCTTATACAGAGCAAGTTAAATAAAAAGGATTTTAATAATGTAAAATAACATTTCCGAATATGTCGTTCGCAGGATTCTCTCGATTTTGTCGCATACGTGGCGAAGTCAGCACCACCCACTGAATGGAGAGCCTGCTATGTATTGGAATGCGGCGGACGCTTGGCACAGGACGTCATAGCGACCGTAGGGCAGGCCTTCGAGCTTCGTTTTAAGGAGTTCCTGACAAAACCCACATCGTAAGTAACATTTGAAAAACTTTTTGATTTGACTATCATCAGTCTCCCACCCTTACTACATTACTGGAATTACTTCCAATCTCTCCTATCATTCATCAACCCTACTCCTGCATATTTTTATATCTTGCATATTTCTATTTATTTTTGAGTATTCTATGTGTATAATAAATGATATAATTATTACTTTTGTATTATGAAATTCCGCAAAGCGACGTGTAATTCTGTAATTACTAACGGTGACCCATACTATTATTAAACACTCAAGCGTCTCATCATTCTCCATTCATGTTTTAAACACGTTGTTACATGTTTTGGCCAGTTATTTTACGACCGGCCGCCTGCCTAATGTCAACTTACCTTATTTGCCTTATACGACACCTCGGTATGAAATGAGGTGCTATATTCTATTCTATTCTACTCAGCCGGGTACCACACGGCCGTTCAGACATTATATCTTTATGATACTGTATTTAAGCAAACTGTAGTATATAGTAAATCCTCTATTTTCCGTTTAGCCTAGCAATGCTAGTTTACTAGTATAGCAAAAATGATAATGATTAACAATGTGTTAACGACAAATTGACAAGTAAATTTTTTCATTTGAAATTGCAATACCGAAACATCTTATATTGCATACTAATTGCCACTTTTGGTATAATTATAAACACATTGAAATTCAACAAAACGTTTAACGTTCCGACTTATATTTGTATGTCGATATACAATCCTTGCGGTGTTTTAGTTCACGCGTTTTCCTCATATGAGTCATTGACTCTGGCCTATTTCCATGATTAGATTCTGATAGGGCTATCATTGATTCACAATTCGCATATTGAATACAGGCTTGTAACTAAAACTTCGTTTGCGTCAATTTAAATTTATTATGTGCTAGGTATTTTTTTCTGGTTCCCTAAGGAAAAATTTGGATTTTTTTACCTATACGTCTTATATACAAATTTGCCGTATGATATCCGGCAGAGAAGAATAAATCACCCTCGCTTCTTACTATCTTAAAAGGCGACTAAGGTCTGTCGTAAAAGACCTAGCCAAATCATGTGACAACATGTTTAAAATGGAACAAAGGATAAGGGAAGGAGAATGATGAGAATGATGATGATGTCTTATACATAGAAAAATTCAATTCTACCATTTTTTTTTCATATTGCTGTAGCGAAAATAACAGTGAAAGCATAACATACATTCAAAATTTCGAATTAATAGTATTAATATGGGTGAATACAAATGACTCATCTTTAAATTCCCGAGTTAAATAATTGTTTCAGAAAATCAGAGCTTTTAAAAGTTCTTTGAGTTATAACACTAAAATTTTCAGAACTCTAATGCCAAAATTACAGATTAGCTAGTTTACTGTTAAAGTCTGTCTTCTTGAAATTTTATTTCTGAAATATATAAACTGTCTTAGTATCAGAATGTTGGTCAATAAATGAAATGGATGAAAGAAAGGTGCATCCAAATGAGATGAGAATTTTAAGATTGATGTGTGATGTGACAGAATTTGATAGAATACGAAATGATAATATTAGGGAAAGTTTGAAAGTTCCACCCATTATAGAAAAGATGAGAGGTGCAAGGTTAAGTCGGTATAGTCATATGGAGGGATGAAAATCATATGCCCTAAGGAGTTTTAAATATCAGTGTATAGTACGCGGCAATAAATAATGCACATCGAGGCTTAGAGAGAGAAATCGGGTAGATTTTGCTTCATAGAGCATTGTCTCTGTCGCACAGACTCCGTGTGAAACATCACATACTGAGTGACAGTGACAGAGCTCTACAAAACCGAACTGGCCGGCTGTTTCGTTCTAAACATCGATGTGCATTATTTAATGCCGGGTACTATAGATGGATGTATGATTAGAGAGAGGCCGGAAAAAAGATGGATGGATTGTGTGAAGAACGATATGCTTATAAAAGGAGTGGCACCATAGTTTACGAATGAAAATGAAATGAAAATGAAAAGTAAAATGGAAGACGAAGACATTGTGCCGACGCCACTAAGAGTGGGATAAGGGTGAGAGAATGATGATGATTGTAATAATAAATATAATAAAATTATATTATACCAAAAAACATTCTTACACAAATATAAATTAACACAAAAATATTATTGTATATACAATTTTGTCTTCAAATATTTTTTAGACCTCTGTAACCGAAATAGGTTTCCCTGTATCTCGGTATACAACGCCCGTCCCGTAAATCATAATTTTATATTATTGTAAATATAACCTTTTAACTTTATTAATGTAAACAACGCATGCAAAGCTGTGATAGCCCAGCGGTTAGACCGTGCGACTCTTACGAGGGGAACACGAGTTCAAACCCGGGCAGCTATCAATGAGTTTTTCTATTAAAACTCATGTGTCTAATTGATAATTGCAATTAATCACTCACTTTTCGGTGAATGAAACATTTTGAGGAAACTGCATATCTATAGTGAATTCTGGAGATATGTGTAACCTACCAATCCGCATTGGAGCAGCGTGGTAGGTCTTAGCTCGAACCCTTCTCTCCAGAAACGGAGAGAGGAGGCCTATTCCCAGCAGTGGGATTGTAACAGGCCGCTACATTACTTTTTCTCTTTAAACAACGCATAAATAATATGCTTTAAAACAATAAGAAAAAAAAGGGATAGTTAAATATGTTCCTGTCGGTGAATAATATGTAAAGTGCATGAGTGTAAGAGGTTGTGTAACAATTATGTTGTAATAAATATGTTCACAGGTTAAATATAAACGGCATTCGAGGGCTATGTACTGGTACGGGCGAATTGGCGGCCGCTTTGGAAGAGAGAGATTACTATAACGACATGCCGGACAAGATACCACCCCCGGAGCCCTCCACGCACCGACATCCACCACCACCACCGCTGGCTTCCCTTGCTCCTATATCATCGTAAGTTGCAACTACAGTATAGTACCCGGTAATAAATAATGCACATAGAGGCTTACAGAGAAAAATCGGCTAGATTCTGCTTCATATAGCATCGTCTCTGTCCCACAGACTGACGAACCCGTGTGTGACAGTGACAGCGCTCTACGAAACCGAATTAGGCGGCTGTTTCGTTGTAAACATCGATGTGCATCATTTAATGCCGGGTACTATACTTTATACCCATAGAATTTTTAATTTGCATACTATTCCATATAAAGCTGTGATAGCCCACCGGTGAGACCGTGTGACTCTCTAGTGACGATCATGGGTTCAAACCCCGGGCAGGCACCAATGAGTTTTTCTATTAAAAACTTATGTGTCTAATTTATCCGCTAGCTTCCCTTGCTCCTATATCATCGTAAGTTGCAACTACAGTATAGTACCCGGTAATAAATAATGCACATGGAGGCTTAGAGAGAGAAATCGGCTAGATCCTGCTTCATAGAGCATCGTCTCTGTCACACACACTGACGAACCCGTGTGTGACAGTGACAGCGCTCTACGAAACCGAATTAGCCGGCTGTTTCGTTGTAAACATCGATGTGCATTATTTAATGCTGGGTACTATACTTTATACACATAGAATTTTTAATTTGCATACTATTCCATATAAAGCCGTGATAGCCCACCGGTGAGACCCGGTGACTCTCTAGAGACAATCTCCGGCCTCATAGGAGGCACCCTTAGGACGACGTTCCCCGACGTTAGTAGAGCTTCTGCGCTCTACTCTCTGCATTTCGCAACCTCGGCGATGATTCTGCGCTTGCCCGTCCCACCCGGTGATGCTGTAAAAGCCGTTAAGGCTAACAGCATACAGTCAGTTCGGAAAAAAAAAAAAACTAGAGACAATCATGTGTTCAAACCCCGGGCAGGCACCGATGAGTTTTTCTATTAAAAACTTATGTGTCTAATTTATAATTGCCATTTATCAAATGCTTTTCGGTGAAGGAAAACATAGTGAGGAAACCTGCATATCTCTAGGGAATTCTGAGGATGTGTGTCAGCAACCAATCCGCATTGGAGCAACGTGGTAGGTCTTAGCTCCAACCCTTCGTTCCAAATATGGAGAGGGAAAGCCTATGCCCAGTAGTGGGATTGTAACAGGCCGTTACTTTTTACCCTATTTACATTTTGACTGATAGAATCATCCTAAGATATGTTTACAGATGTGAGGAAAGCGTTCGCCACTACGTGAACCAAACTCCGCCTCCACGAACACCGCCTACAGCGTTATTACCAAACCATCACACTGATATCTTCGATATGCGTAAGTCCCATATTATAACATTATCATGTCATCATCATTCTCCTGCCCTTATCCTCCCACTCTAAGTGGGGTCGGCATGCATGATTTGGCTACGTATATTACGACCGACCGCCTGCCTGACATCAACTTATAGTACCCGGCATAAATAATGCACATCGAGGCTCAGAGAGAGAAATCGGATAGATTCTGCTTCATAAAGCGTGGTCTCTGTCGCACAAATTCAAATTCAAATTCAAAATATCCTTTATTCAAGTAAACTTGTAAACAAGTGCTTTTGAATCGTCAACTTTGCTGCTGGTTCGGAAAGCTGTTCCTACCAAGAAGAGCCAGCAAGAAACTCGGCGGTTGCTCTTTTAAAAATATAAATCTTAGAACTAGTTACATTTATTTATTACTGTCTTGTACAGAGTAGAAACGCACCTATATCCACACATCCTTATCATCTAAGTAATCTTCAACAGCATAGTAGGCTTTCTGTATCAGCCTCCTTTTAACAGTGGTTTTAAACTGCTGTAATGGCATGGCCAAAAGACTGACACAGACTGACGAACCCGTGTGTGACGTGACAGCGCTCTACGAAACCGAACTGGCCGGCTGTTTCGTTGTAAACATAGATGTGCATTATTTAATGCCGGGTACTATACCTTAGTCGTACGGCCTCTCGGTAAGAAAGAAGGTGGTCTATTCTACTCAGCTGGATACCACACGGCGGGTCGACTTACATTAATCGCCTTTTACGACACCTCAGTAAGAAATGAGGGTGATCTATTCTACTCAGCCAGATACCAGACGACGGTATAACATTATCATGTATTGAATTTTTTTTTAACTTTAGTTTGTATATCTATTAGTTGCATGAGGTTAGGCTAAGTCAAGCTAAAGTGGTGATGAGTTGGGCGGTTGGGCACATAGTTCAAAGATATTTTGGACAACGTGGTCAAGGTGAGACCACACGTTTAAAGAGTTTAAATTTATCGATTACATAGTACTATGAGGTTAGGCTCAATCAAGCTGAACTAGCAATTGGTTAGTTTATGTTGTGGTCTTGTATCCAAGAAAAAGCTTACTTTTACAAGTTGTGTTTAATGTGGTGCTAGCAGTCCTACTGAAATAGTACGGGATTGTACCCTTTAAACTCTTTGGTTTTGTGGTACTATGTATTTGTTTGTGAGATTGAATTTTCTGTTTATTAAAATAGTAAGGTATAGTCCCTTTTTTGATGGTTTTTGATTCGTTTTTTAGATTGGAGTTATTTTGAGTATATGTATTTGAGGGTCCTATCAATTTATTTTGATTCACTAAGTATTTCTCTTTATAATCCTCGTAGTCTATTAATTTATTAATTTTCTCACAATAAAAATCTGTAATATTATTTTTGCTGTGACGAGAAAAATCATCTGATTTTAAATAAGAAGTATTTGTGTGTAGCTTAGAAATTGAAACAATGTAATTGTTTAGTAGATCTATGTTTAGAAACTGATTATGTACTACTGGTAAGACTATAACTTTAGTGTTGCACAATTTGTTCAAAGTCAAAGACAACGCATTAATAACATTAAATGGGTTTTTGTCATTTGCACCCACTCCTATTATTACTTTATCTAATTTACCAAGATTGTTTAGATTTTCACATGAAGACAGAATGTTTGTGGCTAATGCATTTGGCTTGACGATTCC